>OU862915.1:18888864-21288864 GCA_917880885.1 Limnephilus marmoratus
CAAGTCCCCGTTTGAATCGATATTAAAGAACTGTGGAATCAAGGATGTGATAACTGCACTAGTTCCTTTGACCTATTACACACACTGAAAGATAATTAGATTGGTAATCTCGGCAAAGAGGCTTCTAATAAGAACCGAGAGATCAACTCACAAATGAGTGTATCGTTGTACTGGTTTCTAACAGACTTCTTTTTCCCCTTTTCCCCTTTTCCCCTTTTCCCCTTTTTCACCTTTTCCCCTTTTCCTCTTTTACCTTTTTCCCTTTTTCCCTTTTTCCCTTTTCCCTTTTTCCCTTTTTCCCTTTTTCCCTTTTTCCCTTTTTCCCTTTTTCCCTTTTCCCTTTTTACCTTTTTCCCTTTTTCCCTTTTCCCGTTTCCCCTCTCCCCCATTACCCCTTTTCTCCTTTTCCACCTTTCCCTTTTCCTACATCCCCTTTTCCGTCCCTTCATTTACTTTCTTCAGCCTCCCGGATGGGAATTCCGTAGTTCCAGATTCTATGTACAGTTGGTTTTCTTGTGTTTCACATAAAAAATACCCAAAAGGAAACGTAGAAAAAAATTTGAAAACCGGCGAGTTTGAAGGCCATTTATATTCCCAATCATGCAGCACTTTTCAATTTTCAGAATTATTTATTTTTCAGTTGAGAAGAGAGTTTGACGAAGATGTGGCTGAAATAAACGCGGTCCAGCAATCTTCCACCGAAATATTTGAAGATATTTTCAATAAACTGAATAGCCTCGGAGTGAGAGGAAAAAATGTACTTGACCGACTGAATCAAAAACTAGCAAGTGATATTTTACCAAATAGGAATACGTCAACACAGGTAATAAAGTTAAGGAGTCACGTTTTAATTTTATTTACAGAATTTAAAAATACTTAACTACCCGAAGAAAATCTTATTTCCTAAAGTATCAAAAGCTCCCAACAGTGACCTCAGAGTTCACGAATTTTGCATAGCTTTTCAGTCTGGAATGTCTTGGAACTGTAATGTCTCCTCCCCTGTAATCCTTCACGGAGAGATTGTCTTTATTATTAGTAAAGACAGGTTTATATGCAAATGCATATTTGCATATTTAGACCCTTTTCAGCGGTAGTTGCATATTTTAGCAAAAAATTGAGATCTTACATATTTACGCTCGATCTCGTTCATCGTTCGATGCCTCACATAGTGACACTATAAACGTCAGGTAGCTAAGTGCGCGGCAAGCTGCTATGTTTTACCATGAACATTTTGAGGCCAATAAGGGTTTTATCATTGACTTCGATAGTGCAGAGGCTTAGCCAGTTTTCCAGTGCAAAGAAGCGTTTGACGATGCTAGTATTAAAAAAAAACCTAGCTTTTAATAGCACTCATGTCGCCTACATATCTGCAAGTATAAAAGCGCTTGAAATGGATTGGCGTTGAATGAATCTATTCAGGTCATGAAGAAAATTCGCCTTATGAATTACTCGCTGCCAAAGCTATTCCCGAGTAAACTCAAAGAAAATGTTTGAAAACTTACTGAACAATAACCCAGGGTTTGAACCCTTGGGCCAAATTGATAGCTTCATCAACGGGGCGGGCAAAATTTTGCCCGGCACAAGAAGTTCAAAAATCGCGAACAAATTTAAATTTTTTCCGGTCACATCAGTAGACGTAGAACGCTCCTTTTCCACTTACAAAAATATATTAAGCGTTCGTAGACACAATTTGTCTACAGAACGTTTAGAACAGTACTTAGTCATATACGTTTTTAAAGGTAAATTGTAAATTTCATGGTTAAATACATTTTGTAATTGATATTTTCGAAAATACGATTGTTATCCTTGAGAACTAATAGCTTACTAAAATAAAAATAAATATTTAATAATACAACTTCCAGTATTATTTCATGTTGCATATTTTGACCCTTTTTATGAATTTTCGTGCATATTTTAGCACTTTTTATTGCATATTTGCATGCATATTTTGGGCTGTTTTTGTTGCATATAATCCGGTCTTTAATTATTAGTAATGGACCTCATCTCGGTACTATGCTAAGATTTCTTTGAAATCACAGTGACTGTTTATTGTTATTACGCACAATACAAATATGGTTTAAGAGGACTCACGTCCTTATAACTTGCTAGCTAGTTTCTATTGTTTAGCGAGCTCTCGCAAAGGAAATGATTTGCTTCTTTCTGATCGGCTCTATTCGGCACACGTCGTAACCGACACCATGTCTGTATCATTCAATATCATCAAAAACAACAGAACCAATGATAAAACTGATCATAAATAATATTCCAATATATGACAGTAAGCGAACTATTTTGACTTCAAAGAATTCTCAAACATGAAGTACCTACCTATGGGGTAAAGTTATTGGGGTAAATTTAATAATTATGTTATATAATTTACTTGAAAAATAACTTATATCTCTTTTTGGTCATTTTAATTGACAGAATTCAACAAACAGTCATGAAAATGTCAGTGAAGATATCAGTTTGAATGAAGAACCCAAAATGTTATCAGAAGAAGATATGGCTGATAAGAAAATAGAAACTCTTCGAGTACTAATTCAGGAAATCATGGAGGAGCAAAAGAGGATCAGAAAAGGTTTGTATAAAACAAAATAATTGGGATATCACTAATTGTTATTCGTAATTGTTGCCAATTTAACGGATGGTGTTTTTTGTAGAACGAAAAGCCAGAAAGCTCAACGATGAACCGGTTAAGAAAAGGAAAAGAGAGTTACTAATTGAGCAAACTTTGAGGCAGGAACTTAATGAACACGATGAGAAAGGAAATGCAGCTATTGAAGAGGTTTGTCAAGAAACAAATATGCATAATTTATAAATGACTTTTTTTCTCATCGACCAATTATTAAGCCAGAGTGGTGAATTTAAAAATTAACACCGAAACCAGAAATAACGGTTTAATCCCTAAAGCCCTTAAGAGTTTGCAATGTACTGCTTTTGGGAGAACTGTCAAAATTCAGATTACAGATGAATCTCTGTTTTTAAATGGTTCATAATTAAATACTATTCTTGAAAGCAGACGATGTACTCTTTTCGATTTTAATATTACAATTCGATACATACAATTAAAATACCAAAAAATTGAACGCAAACAAAGATAAACTTTTTAAAGACGCTTACCGATGGTTTATATCGTGTACGCGATGATACAAAAAAGTATTTAATTGGATATTATAAAAGTATGCACTGACGTGCTCGTTCAATTGATCTGCTAGCATATTAACTTAAAACAGGTCATCTAAAATAATTTGGTTTCTTTTTTAGGGTTTCGAACCCGATGGTATTGCTGATCACCACGTCCGACTGAACGAAACCACCCCCAATGACATGTCCCACTCTGAATTCTGGTCGTCCTTCTCTTCAAGTGAGGAGGCTCTGCTAGAGTGCGAAGGATTGATACTCAATCTTCCCCTAACGCCGCACAAGTCCTGCGAAGCTTTCGGAATAGATGATCATGTCATGGCTTCAAGGGCTAACACTGTCACCTACAGGTTAGAAGACAGTTTTATTCTCAACGTCCTTTGTGCAAGTTTTTTCTGCTTTAGTCGTTTCCTTCCTTCCCATTCGCTGAGGATCGGTAACCTTCCTCAGATTTTCCTGCCTTTCACTTTACTACTTTAACCAGTTCCCATTCTTTAAGATTAACGGCCGTTGTTCTCAATCCTACGGATCAATTGTTGAGCTGAAATTTTGAATCAAAACTCCCCAAATGATCAAATAAGCTCTTCCTAACCCAACTCTCCGACCAACAGGCAAATAGAGCGTTACTAAACAAATCACTTAGCTGAACGGAGACTCAGATTGATCAATCGGAAAGTTGGGAACAACGGCGTTAACTCTCTAGAATTACGCAAAAAGGGCTTAGCGTACATTATATCTATGCTGTTAACAGATCGATTCGAATATCTATACGGATACGACATCTGAGTCTATTTTTCAGGTTCTAAAGTCCGGCAACTACCATATCTCTAATCCCTATCGTAACCTTGCAATGTCTGTCAATCGGATGATTTTGTTGGGGTTGAGGGGTGCCTCAGTCAATAAAGTTGAATGAATTTTACATACTGGAAAATTTTATGAAAGCCTTTCCAATTTCATATTTTGAACTATTTAAAATGAAGGTCATCAATATTACGGTTTTAATGTTTCTAAATACCTACACCTACTTGAATTTAGACTTTGTGAATGAATTTGCAAATAATGGAAGTGGAAATTAACCCACTTCTCGCTATCCGATCGAGCTGAAACTCGGCATAAAGATTCGTTATCGATGACAATGCATTATATCAACTTTTGGAACTCACGCACGACCATGCACTGAAAATGTGTGACTTTAAAATATTACTCATATAATATAAAAATAAGTTAATAAACAAAATAAATCTCGGTACCATCCAATTAGGATTTGGCTTACGTGTTAGCTCATTTTAGTCCGCCCCTAGGGATGAAGGTTGAATCCATTTAGGTCATTTAGGTCACCACACGTAATCAAAATACTGTACGTCTCTTTTGTTCGCTCAATATTAGAATTCGGATCAGTCATATGGAATCCCCAATACAAAGTAAATATTGAAAGGTTAGAAAGAATTCAAAAAAAGATATTGAAACACCTAAACTTTAAATCCTTTCGAACTTCAGAAAACCTAAAAGACTCATTAACATTCCATAATTTATCATCTTTAGAAGATAGAAGAAATATAACCGACCAAAATTTTTTATTCAAAATCATTAACAACGTTGTTGACAACAACTATCTTCTAGAACACATTAATTTCCACTGTCCAATAAGAAACACAAGATCAAACCAACTATTCCACATCCCACACTCAAAAACAAATTTCACACAACATTCATTTCTCCGAAGGACGTGCACAATGATACAATGATATCTTTTACGATGCTGATATTTTCCATTTGTCCTCAGGCCAATTTATTAAATCCATAATAGAAAAAATTAAAACAAATTGCTAATTACGAACTCTCCACCCCTGCTGCATGTTATTTTTTTTTTTTTCATTCTCATTATGTTGGTTTTCCTTCTTTTTATTATAATAATAATATTTGGATGATTTATATATATCCCATATGCTTTAATTTGTGTGTGTTTTTTTTTCATTTCTGTTGTATATATATATATATATATATTTTCTTTTTTTCTAAACATAAAGTGTCTTTAATGTTTTAATCTATGTTTTTATATATATATATATTATAAAATTTAGCGGAAACTTCGCTGGTTAATGCAATCATGTAATATGTTACTTTCTTGTTAAAATATGTATAACTGTTTGTTTCAAAGAAAAAAAAAATCTTAGCAATTGGCTACTAACTGGCTCAAGTCGAAAATTGAAAATATATGTAGGTACTAAAAGTAAAAAACAATTTTTTTTGGCGTTTGATTTTTTTAACTTAGATTTTTAAAATATATCTAGATATAATTTATATAATTATTAATTAAAATTACGTAATTACAATGAAGTCCCGTTAAATTGTTGGATTAGTGTTAATTAATCAAATTAATTAACACTAATCAAATTAATTAAACAAATTAATCAAATAAAATTTATTTGCGCATGCCGAACCCGGCATGCGCAAATAAATTTTATTTGATTAATTTGTGTTATTTCACAATTAATTCATTTAAAATAATATATAGTATATTTGCGGCATGTTCCAGAGTGGAAGATACTGTTAGTATCGCCCTGGTGTAAGACCACCATTCAGAATTGAAACGTTGCTTGAAAATGGCTTTAGCCGTGTTTAGTGACCAGATCTGAATAGCCAGGTACTTCCCAACCTTCCTCTTCCCCACCTCCTTCCCCTCCCCACTACCTTCAGCCTCACAACATACCCCAATTGGGGATGCCATAGTCTCACTGGCTCCAGACGGGAGCAGTTGAGATTCTTGTGCGGTATTCATTGTAAAAAAAAAAAAAAATTATTAGTCATTGGTTTCTTAACCTTCAGGGCTGGAGCCCTGCAATTGCAGTGTTGAAAAATCGTGCCGAAATCAGTACGAAGTACTGCAATTGCAGTGATATTCATTTTACAATCGAATATTACCTCTACTATGTAAGTTAAAGGCAAAAATAAAAATTTCACCTGACCATGTATGGTATTGTCTACGTGTTGGATTTAATAAAAACACTTTTTCAACTAAACATTTTTTCAGAAGTTTGGTTACATGTTGTAAATTTTATGAACATTGTGTTCTAAGGTTCTCCGACTGTAATTATTTAGATACCTTAGTCCATCTTTAACTGTTAGTCTTATGTTATGAGCATGTTCTTTTATTTATTCAGATTGTGTGCTGACTCAAAATTGAGTAAAACGAATCCTGCAAAAAGATTCTATTCGACTTCGAAAGAACGTGTCCTTGTGCTAGCCGAATGACCTGTCAGGCAATTAATTTATGATAAATACTAAGTCACTTCTTTTCCTCAGGGTCCCAACAAATGGTTACTACTTCTTCGTCTTCAACAGCGAGAACGAGGTGCAGACCAACTACATCCGCGTGAAGTTTGATATGATGAAGACCAAGTATGATCTCAATGGAACTCTGATGGAATGTAAGAATTCGACGGAAAAATGCGCTTTGCCACTGGCCTTCTTCAGCGGGGAAAAGGTACCCATTCAAAAACTGTTCACAATCCCTTAAATGGTTTTGATTTTGTCGTCACTTGGTCTCTAATATTTATTTATTTATAAGTACATATTATGTGATTAATTCATTTACTTAAGAAGATACATTAGGTCACCATACTAGGCATTGAAGTACCCACCACTGTCCCACCCCGGTATAGGCGACTTATGGTCGCCCCTTCGGAGTTCTCGCAAGAATCTAATTTTTTTGAATAAACGACTCTACATTTAATAAAACGAATCTAGACCTTCAATGCCCCTACATACTTTGTTAGGTGGCGGAAATATAGGATCGCCTACAGTCTGTACTGTAATGGTCAAAAAGGACTAATCTACAGGTGTTAGTGAGCATAAAAAATGTAATAAAGAAAAAAAAAACCAAAAAGTAGTTATTATATAATAATCAGAGGGAGACCACACACTCCAGGACTGCAGGCAACTGCGTATACAAAGTAATAACATTTGCGTACAATAAACAAAGCAATAACATTTAGTAAAGGCGAAAGAAAATAGTGATGACCGTCATGACCATCCTGTGTCCGGCAGTCCCCCAGAGAATGTGTAAGGTTATTAGTCCGACGTCATGGCACCCAGTGGAGTCATCCTTTAGCCAGCTATCCGGTGGTGCCTAGAAGAAGTAAATGGACTACGATACGAAGACCCTAGGGAAAAAGAGCGTCGGGTAGCTGGAGGAGGGACGGACAAACCTCCGGATGCCACTCTATCTTTCCTCTAACCTTATCATGTCAGGGGGGGTGGCGCGGGCACTGGAAGGAGATAACAGAGGTAAGTTACAAAAAAATGGTAGACCTATAAAAAATATGATAGGGACAAGGCCCAAAGTCCAACCCCTTTAATGGGGAAGTGGACAAGACATAACAAACAACGGAGTTCTGTTCTAGTTGTTATCAGGAACTGAAAAGAACATGGAAATCAAAATAAACAAACTAAAAAAATGCAAAAACAAGAGAGAGTAGAGGAAAAAAAAAATATATATATATATATAAAATCATGATGCACGCAGGCGTGTCAATTCACGCATTATGTTACACTGTAAATGAAAAAGAAAAACACAAAGCCGTGTAAAAGTCTAAATAACAAGTAAGTGTAAATAAACAACAGAAAATGATAAGAAAAAGAAAGAAACAGAAAATGTTAAAAAAACCAGGCAGATAGGGTTGAAAGAGTAAATGTGGGGTAATCCGTGGATATCAGGAGACAAGTACACCTGGTCACTAAATCTTTTAATCAGCGACTCTAAGATCAGGCCATCTCTCCACCCAGATTCTTGTAAACTTCTTCAAGCACTCGAAATTCGTCTTATTCGAAACCAGATCAGTGTTCCACACTGGTCTGATGGGTACGTCCAAACCATCTAGCATTTGACCTCTGGCATCCGTCATTATTTCACACTGCCACAGGATATGCTCAGCCGACTGGTTCGTGCTCCCACAGGCACAATTGGGGTGAGGGGACAGGGAGAGGGTGTGAAGTCTCCCCCTGAATTCTCCATGGCCAGATAATAATTGAGTGATGTGGTGGTCTAACTTGAGGAAGACCGCTTCCATTCTGAGTTTAACTGATGGGAAGAAGGAGAAAGTCCATCTTCCCAAATTCGATCTATCCCACCGGGCCTGCCACTCTTGGAGTGACAGGTCTCTCATTTGTCGAAGCAGCCCAGGGAGAGTCCCCGGCCCGCCCGGAGTTAGAGTGACTCCTAGGTGAGTGGCAGGGGTTCCTCTGGTTAACCTCTGCTTAGTAAGCACTTCCCTGATTTCCAGATCGATTGGCAAAATGCCAGCCAAAACAGGCAAAGCGTCCGAAGCCACGGTTCTATACGCCCCGGATAGTGCCAACAAGGGAGTTCGTTGGCCCCGCTTGAGAGCCAAGAGTATAAGCGAGTTACCCAAGCGATGCTCCCAGACAGACGCAGCATACGAAACTTGCGCCACGTATACGCATCTGTACAGAGTGCGCATGGCTGGGCTACGCAAACCCCACTCAGCTGTGGAGAGTCTTCTAAGCTTCAAGAAGAGGGCCTGAGCCTTGCCGGATACATCCTTGACGTGAGCCAGAAAAGAGGACGATCGATCTAGTGTGACGCCTAAGTATTTCACCGTTTCACGAAATTTGACACTAGAGTCCCCCATTTTGATGACGGGATTTCTTTCTCTACTGAGAAAGCCCTTCATCAGGAGGCCCTGAGTCTTGTGGGGAGCGAAAGTCATCTTGTTTCTCTTACCCCAATCGAGGAACATGTTCAAACCTTCACTGCCTTTGCTCTCAACTTCCTTTCTACTGTCCCCAGCGACCAAATACGTCTTGTCATCAGCGTAGTCGACAGAGATGCATCCTTCAGGCAAGGGTAACCTGGAGGAGTCGTCAAAGTTGATGTTCCACAGGTCAGGTCCGAGAATGGAGCCCTGCGGGCATCCAATGTCAGCTTCCCTCTCGATCAAAAAATCTCCAAAGCTGATCGTGATCGTGCGATCAGAAAGGTAGTCGTCGATTGACTGGAACAGAAGTTTGGAGCACTGCCTGGTTTTCACCTTTGTACGCATCATTGCCCACCACGCGTGATCGAAGGCACCAGTTATGTCGAGGAAGATCGCTACTACATACCTCTTAGGACAAGCCTTCACCCAATCAAGCACATACGACAGGGCATGCACCGTAGATCTACCGGGGACGAAGCCGAACTGCAGGTCACTGGCCGGTGACAGGGTTTGCCGAAGTCGCTCTCGTAGCAGTTTCTCCAAGATTTTGCCAAGTACAGGGAGGAGGGTAATTGGCCGATACGCCTTAATGTCGGTCAGTGGTTTTCCGTTCCCCTTTGGTATGATTCGGAGCACGCCACGCTTCCACTCGTAGGGGAAGACTCCCCTCCTCAGGCACGTGTCCATCACCTGGAAGAGCTCTTCCTTGGCGTGGACCCAGACTTGCTTCGCAATCACGCCATTGAGCCTATCATGCCCTGGTGCCTTCTTAGGACCCAATCCCTTTATTATAACATCAATTTCCGCTTTAGTGACTCTAATGAAGTTATCCTCTTGGGCAAGGTCCCTAGGTGGTAGCCGTGACAGATTTCTAATCTGTTTGTGGTGGTCATTCTCATACTAGGCAGCTGCCTATCTGCCTATCATGGTCAGTACCGGATTATCCCTAAGGCAGAGTAGGCAACTGCCTAGGGGCCCCGCATCGGCTAGGGGCCCCGCGTCCCGAGAAAAAAAGACTTGCGTCAATGGTTTGACTTTCAATTAGTGAGCAACTCCGGCACCCGTTTGGAAAACGTCATCTTTCAAGATGTTTTAAATTTTGTATTTTATTTTATTTTATTTGGAACATTTACAAGTTAATAACATTACATGCATTAATAAAGAAAACAATGAATTATAATAAAAAATTAATTAATGTCAAATCAATAAATTATAACCCAATAACTAATGTTCACATCATGTGCAAATAATAAATAAAAAGTCTATAATTAAAACAAATATTTAAACATAGTTACATTTTACTTTACTTTCCTTCTCGTTAAGCAGCATTACTTAGTCAGTATTAATGGGCCATGTGCCGTAGGTGCCGTGTGTGCTTTATATTGGCATTTGTTTTTTTTTCTGTTAATTTCCAATTACATATTTAAAGTATAAATTTTGTACAAGCTTTAGTGTGCACTACCTATCTGCTTGGTAAAATTCTTTGTTTCGTACCAGGGTTTTCTGGAAGGGATCATTTTTTACTGTTTTTTTTAATGTATTTTTGTTTCTATGTATGTGTCCTTATAAATGCAAGAGAGAGTTATTGTATTGTATTCGTTTAAATTTTTTTATTGAATGGGGTGATGGCATACCTTCTACAAATTTTTTGTTCAGTTCACACGGGCCTCTGACTCTGGGGGGGGGACGCCTCCATGTTCCTTGACCAAATCCTAAACAAGGCTTTAAGGCACCAGGACACAATTTTTTTTTGTCATGTTTAAAAATTCATTTTCTGAAAGATGCATTTGTTCATAATGCTCTCACGAAATGTTTTAAGGAAATCCATGACATTGACGGAGATACAATGAAACCGTTATAAACAGTTTGTATGTTGAATTATCCTTCATTAAAACTTTATCGAAACTACGTTTTTCATCCTGGTTGACAATAGTACTGTATTAAAATATAACTAGCCGTTGGAAACAATAGTTATATTGTTTCAACGTCCAACGCTGTTGAAAATAATTAGCGCCAACAGTTGAAATATAATACTTAGGTACATGCGAACATTATTCAACGCAGTCAACGATTCAACTGCCTAATAAATAAAAAGGATTAAGCGTTTGCACTTCGTGAACAACATTACTCGATATTTCAAACGGTCTTTTGGTAATGTACGTACCTACTGCACGTTTTTTTTAATTTTCCCATCCAATACGGCCGATACGCAGCGCCAGGGAACAAGCAAATTTATCAACGACAAGCAAAAAAATAACCTATTGATAACTATCAACGCCAGTCAAGGGCGGATCCAGGGGGGGGGGTCATGGGGGTCATGACCCCCCCCTGGGATGGGTCCAGGACCTAGGTGGACCTACTTTTTACTTGTATCTATTATTATCAAAATTAAATTATGACTTCTTGTGACTTGACCACGACTCTGTGACCCCCCCCTGGCGCTATGTGACCCCCCCCCCCGGCGCCAAAGCTGGATCCGCCCTTGACGCCAGTCGCCTAACAGCTACATTTTGTACCTAATGTTTTCAACGGTGTTGGCCCATTAAATCAAAAGGGTCAAGAGATCAGACTTCGTGATCGATATTATACCTAACTTGAAATGGTCTTTTGGCCCCCTTCTATTTTTTTTATGAACAACGAAAATTTTCCATAAAAAATCAAAAATAAAATTCGCTGGTACGAATTTTTTTCTTTTTTTTAGATATCAAAATTCTCCTATGTGGTGCCATAGACTAGATTTTCGAATAGTTATAGACTTGGTGCATGCAAATCATGTATACTTTTTTAATAGGTATGTTGCCAACCAGGTTGAAAAAAGTAGTTTCGAGAAAAACGTGTACAAAATTATACTGAAGGATAATGTACAATTTTTTTAATATGTTGTCAACGTTTAAAAACGTGTCCAAAAACCTTCGAGAAAAACGCATTCAAAGTTTTGCTGAAGGATAATTCAACATAGAAAATGTTTCATGCTGTATCTCCATCATTTTAACAATTTCTTTAAAACATTTGGTGAGAGCATTTTTGCCAAATGGATCTTTCAGAAAATGAAAATAAATTGAAAAATGTAATTTCTTTTACAGTGACACCTGCCTAGCGATTCCGTATTTTTTGTGAGATCGTTATTGGATAACGGAGTTATCTTCTGTCAGATTTGTGTGATTTTTACGTCATATATCGATTAGATCGATTTAAACATGAATTCCTGCAAGTACGCATGATTATTTACTCATTTAATATACGTTGTATATAGAAAACGCAAAAACAGCCATAAAAATCACACAAATCTGACAGGAGATTATGTCCGTTATCCAATAACGATCTCACAAAAAATAAGGAATCGCTAGGCTGGTGTCTAAGTCCGACATTGGTAAAGGGGGCCCCGAGACGTGCACTGCCTAGGGGCCCCGACATGGTTAATCCGGCCCTGATCATGGTGACCAACGGAGGATAGTTATTTTGATATGAAGTCTAGTAAGTGGGAACATATTTAAGTAAAATTATAAAAAAAAATAGAAAAATAGTAGAAATGTTTCCAATAACTCACAAATTGCCAAAGTTGCCTGGAAAATAAACACAAATAAGTAAGGTAGCTGTTTTGTATGTACATGTACATAAATACACATACATACATATATATGCACACATACATACATATATATACAGGGTGTTAAGGGACGTACTTGACTTACTTTAACCAGTGATTCCTGACATCATTTGGAGTAAAAAATGTACATGAAATTTTCGTCTCCGGTGACTTTTTTTGATGACTTTTCGTTTTTTTTTTAAAAATTTCTTCAAAATCAAACAAAAAAAATGTCTTCCTCATGTCGTCACTGATCACTCAGCCGGGTGTCCGACGAACCCCTTACCCCGCCTCCAACTGTTCAATAACTACCATTTTATTATGTTTTTGTAGAAAAAAAAAAAACATCAAAAATGTCACCGGGGACCAAAATTTCATTTACATTTTTTACTCCAAATAATGTCAGGAATCACTGGTTAAAGTAAGTCAAGTACGTCCCTTAACACCCTGTATACTTACATAAACATTATTTATGCATACCCACACATACATGTATATTCATATATATACACATATACATACATATACGTACACATACATATATACACTTAAATTGGCAGAAACAAGCCGTCGGCAAATAGTGACAAAAACAAGAACATCTAAGGGAGGCTGGATACTACTGCATAATATAATTATATACATACATATGCCTGTGTTAGAAAGTTATAATATACGCATGCTATGTTTGCACGTCTCGGTTTTAAATAAAATAAAAAAAGAATAAAGAATAAATTTATATCACTTTCTGAGTATGTAAAAAAGTTGTAAACACTGTCATAGTCACTCATCATAAGGTCAGCCTTTCTGAAAGCGATATAGTTGGCTTTAGACTTTATTTCAATTGATATGTTATTAAAAATTTTAGGTGCAAGAAATTTAAACTGGGACTGTGCCATTAAAGTTTTTGTTGTTGGAAAAATATAATTGGATTGGTTGGAATATCTTTTTGCAATTGAATTTGAAGTGTTACGTCTCCTTATTTTTCTTCAGAGAACTTTTCGGAGAGCTTAGTGCAGAATATTTGTTCCTTAACGCTAAATTGGATCTCGATAGTTTTGTTTTGTTTCACATGGCAAAGGCCAGAATTCAAACCTCTTTGATTCACACACTGCGTGCCTACACTGGCTGATAACTGCCCGTTGACAGCCATCGGCAAGGAGATGAAAAGTGTTTATTCTTCCCATCAGGGCCGGATTAACCATGTCGGGGCCCGTAGGCAGTCCACGTCTCGGGGCCCCTTTGCCAATGGCGGACTAGGGAGAGGGGGGAGGGGGGGGGGGGGGTTTGAAGGGGGTTGAGAGTTTTTTTTACCATTTTATAATAACAAATTCACCGAAATTTTTTATCAAAAATCGCGTTATTCACTTCAAAATGCTGCCAAAAATAAAATCGACAAAAATCGATCTGACGACCTAGGAAAACATATTACCTTTTAAACGTATTTCGATTTTTTTTGTTTCAATTGATCCGGTGATGAGTTATGAGTTATATTATTATATAGTTCACCGCTCAACAACTTTTTTTCGATGCGCCTCCGGAGATTCGCTCTCCCGACAATATGCCTTTATTTTGCCTTTAAAACCTTACCCCTCCCCCCTTAAGGCACCAGGACACTGTAAAAAATACTTTTGTATTTATTTCATTTTCTGAAACCCACCCACCAATTTTTTTAAAGAAATTCGAAAAATTGACGAAGATACAGCATTTTATGTGAAGCCGTTTGTAATAGTTTGTATGTTGAATTATCCTTCAGCAAAACTTTGAATGTGTTTTTCTCGAAACTTTTTTAACACGTTTTTCAACCTGGTTGACAAGATATTAAAAAAATTATACATTCGTTTTGCATACACCAAGTCTTAATCTGTTCGAAAATCTACTGTCTATGGCATAGAGGAATTTTGATATCTAAAAAAAAAAAATTTTTACGAATTTTATTTTCCTTTTTTTGTGGAAAATTTTCATTGTTCATAAAAAATAGACCGTTATAAAAAAATCCAGAAGTGCTGCCGTAGTGACTGGAAAATCGGATATATAGTTTTTCTAATATATTATCAACCAGGTTGTAGTTTCGAGAAAAATGCTTTCAAAGTTTTGCTGAAGATAATTCAACATGCAAACTATTTAAAACGGTTTCATATAAAATGCTGTATCTCCATCAAATTTACCAATTTCCTCAAATAGTGAGAGCATTATTAACAAATGCATCTTTCAGAAAATGAATAAAAAAGAGAACTTTTTTTGTAGTGTCCTTAAAGCCTTGTTTAGGATTTGATCAATTGAACATGTAGGCGTTTGGAGGCCCCCCAGAGTCAAGGGGCCCGTGTGAACTGAATAAAAAACTTGTAAAATTACGCCAACTTCACTAAGGAGGGGGGGGGGGGTTCAATCAACTTTGCCGCCCCGGGCTTCTGACGGGCTTAGTCCGCCACTGCACTTTACCCTTTTCTAACTTCCAAAATTATTTTTTTTTCATAATTAATCTGTTATTTTACTACGTTACGAAAGGTATGCCGTCACCCCATTCAATAAAACAACGAATAAAATACGATAACCATTTATTGCACATAAAAGGACACATACATAGAAAAAATATATATATTATAAAAAAAAACATTACATTGAGCCGTCTTGTCACTAAAGTGATCTCTTCCAGACAATCTTTCCCAAAGAATTTTAGCAAGCAGATAGGTAGTGCATACTGAAGCTTGTACAACATTTATATTTTAAGCATACAATTAGAAATAAAAGCGAAAAATAAATCAAAACAAATGCCAATATAAACCACACATGGCACCTTCACATTTCAGATACTAAGCAATGTTGCAACAAATAGAAGGAAAGAAAAGTAAAATGCAACTATGTATATATATTTGTTTTAATTATAGACTTTTTTATTTATTATTTGTGCAGATGAGAACATTAGTTATTTATTGGGTTATAACCTAGTTATTATAATTTGTCGTTTTCTTTAATGCGTGTACCTAATGTTATTAACCTGTAAATGTTCCTAAAAAAATTAAAAAAATTAAAACATCTTGAAAGCTGACTTTTTCCGAAACTTCGTTGCTCACTAATTGACTAATTGAAGCTAGTCATTTTTTCTCGGGACGCGGGGCCCCTAGCCGAGACGGGGCCCCTAGGCAGTTGCCTACTCTGCCTTAGGGATAATCCGGTACTGACTTCCCATCGTAACGCATCTGTCAATATCGTATCGTTTTTATCGTGACAAGCTAATCGAATCGCAAAGTGAAAATACCGCCGTTATTCATCTAAATCGTAATAAAACTGACTTGTGACTGCCTTAATGACTGGTTTAAGACTGGTTAATCCACACAATAGTCGAATCGACCACGAGGGATCCCAAACTGGGCAAGATCGCCAAACTGTTGTTATTTACCCTTGTGAAATTACCTTTGCTATTTGCTTCAGAAAAAAATCCAAAGTGAAATCTACAGGCATAGCTCGTAAGAGTGGGCATTCAGCTCCACTCTAACCCATGTAAGGTGGTGCCATCATCGTGGCTATCTTACAATATTAATAGCTGACATGATTTATTTTTTAGCTATCAGTCAACGTTTTGGACAGTCGTACATCCTACGCTTCTCAGCATGATTATGGCATTGCAATTTTTTGAAGTGCTGAGACATATTCCATTTTCTCATATTTCTTTAGCTTACCTTTAAACGGAGTCCAGGGTAATTCTTTTGATTGTTTCAGTTGTTGGGGTTTGGTTGGTTCTTCCACTTTTATGAAGCAATATTTTGGATAGCCTCCAGTGCTTAGCAAGATTTCTATTGTGGTTCATCGAGGTGGTTCATTACATGTTTCATTTCTCTCTTCTTTGTTTCCTATCGGCTGCACCCCCACTATACTTATTAGAAGTAATGGTGTGGAGATATAATGGTACGCCTTATTCTAGAGTTCATATACCTTATTATCTACCTGTCTCTGTCTGTACTTGGGGAGTCATATTAATAACTTTACAGTCCAACAGGAACCTCTTGTCATGACTGTTGAGCCGTGTTGGGTTGCTTCCTGGTTTTGAGGCAATTTTTTGAGAGCCGTCAGTGACACTGTGTGAAATTAGTATTCCTCTTAGTACTGTCAACTCTTAGAGGGGGGGGAGGGGGGGGGGGGGGGTCACGGAGTCAATAATTCGATTAAAAATATATTAAATTATTTTATACTAGATTTTGTTTAGCAAGTTAAAAAATCTTTTTTTTTCTTGTATTCATGATGTACTGTCAATTTTGAATAATTATAAAATGCGCAAGATCATAATATTATATAATAAAAGATAATGTAGATCATATCCAATTTAATGTAATGGAATCTTTCAGTTCAATTTTCATCCAATTTCCGAACTACCGAAATGTGTGAATTTTTGTGTGTGAATTAGCGTTTTTTTTTGTCTTTTTTAGACCATTTTTTTTACCCGCCCACGCCCTCACTGTGCCATCTCAATGCCCCCTTATTTTCTCTGTGTCTTCTACTGCCTCCCTGAAAGTCTCAAACGCCCACATTGAGAACCTGTAACTTACACTATG
This sequence comes from Limnephilus marmoratus, assembly GCA_917880885.1. NCBI lineage: Eukaryota > Metazoa > Arthropoda > Insecta > Trichoptera > Limnephilidae > Limnephilus > Limnephilus marmoratus. The sequence continues at coordinate 18,905,856 of OU862915.1, forward strand.
CATGCGTTCAAAATTGGCTTAGGATATGATCATAAATCAATTCAGGATATGTTCAAAACCCAACTGGGCTTTTTAAAATCAAATGAATAATCGATAGAACAACGTGTGTTGTTGGATGTCAGGCGCTTTGTGAATTCATTTTTTTTTCAAGCATATAAATTACGATTTTGGTGCCCCCTAACATTGCCGGCCGGGGCAGGCGACTCGGTTTGCCCCCCGTAGATCCGGGCTGCCTCTACGGTCCCTTTATGGAAATACACTTCTAAGCTGGGTACAACTTAAATGCTTCAAATATTGACTTTGTTTGTATTTTCAGGTGGTGTTCGAGGTTCCGTTGGGCGACAACGACTCCCTTTGGAACGAAGAATTCGTGGTGATCTCAGAATGCGAACCTAGAACTGCAATTTACATTGTATGCGTTATTGCTGTACCATTACTAATTGTCATAATGGCGTTCCATTAACTTTTTGACAAACGTAATATAATTGTAATTCTTCAAGTTACCACTCTGGCGAAATGTGGCTTTTCATGTAAAGCGACTTATGATGGAAATTTGGCTTTTGATGGAAACGTGATTTTGATGAAAACTGATGTTGATGTTACTGTTGATGGAATTGTAAGCTTTATATCATTAGATTGGCTTATGAATAAGAAGGCAATCTACATAAATACGAATTATCAAAGGAAATCTGTTTAAAGATTAGCATTCACACCCACGATTGATCATTTTTGACAGATGCCCTGTTAATCAAGCTATTATTTTTTAAGTAATCTTCCAATATTAATTAATATTATCCATCCTATTGTAAAGAAATTATACATTTTTTGACGTTGCTAGTTCACTTACGCATTCGGTTTGGCCGGAACTTTTTTTTATCAGTCATCAGTCATCATTTAACATTTTTTCATAAATGAAAATGAATCATTCTCATACATTTTTGAATTAGATATACACAGGTAGCCGCGAGGAAATTAATTCCCCTTAGGTCATATGTCATCTATTTAGGGTCTTTTTAGGGAAAGGAAGGTGAAGAAGTTCTGGTAAGGAAAAAGATATGAGGGGTGGGTAGGAATCTGGGGGTCAGTGAACCACAGTTTGCAGAAATGGCGGACATAAAATGAAAATTTACGAATGAAAAAAATCGGCCTTAATTTTGCAATAACTTTGTCCTGTAAAAATAATTTTTCATTAGTCAAGGTTAATCCGCGTGTAAAATTAATTTTCTTTAATTCAAACTATGAATTAAATGAATCGGACGAAAATTCGATGAGTTACGATTCCAGCGAATTTCTTGAAAAACGTGGTTTTGAGAAAAACGCGTTTAAAGTTGTCGCGTGTACCCGGGCCGCTCCGTTTTCCGTTCTACCTGCTTGACGCGCACCGCTCCTAATTTTATTTCGAGGTCGAATTTGTTCCTATAACTTTAGGAATGTATTCTCCACAAGTACAGGACGATTTTTAGGCAAAAAAGCCGATTTTTTAGTGAAACTTTTTTAGCCCCGTTAGTGATTTGAAATTCGGATAAAACAGAAATGCGTCATAAAAATGTATCATATGACGGTCCACGGTTCTAATATAATGCGGTAAATTTACAACTACGCGCGGGCCTCCAATAGCGCCGCGGTCTGAAGCGCCTGACTATCAGCGCCCAGAGAGACATCCAGCGAACGGAGGTTCGAAACCTACCAAATCCAAAAAAAAACTTTTATTTTTTTAAAATCAATATCCAATCTTCAAACCACTTTAAAATAAACCGGCAAAAGAAAAGAAAGCGACATCCAGCGACTTTCTAGTTTCACTTCTACGCTGAATTGCGCACTCTGATTTTCACTCTCCCCTTAATTGAACTGAATTGTAAATAAAATAACATTAATAAGTTAATTTTAAGATATCTTAGTTGTAAGGTAAAATAAAATGGCAAGTTGTGATACAAAAAGAATGTAGTAGATATTATTTGATTCGAGCCTATTATTTCAGACTATCTCAAAATATTTGTCTATTCCAAATTGTATAAAATTAAAAACTTAAATACATAATTCAGCTGCTCTGAAAATAGAATGAATCTATTGGTACCATAGACATATGAATATTAATAGACCTGCCCTAAGCGATAAAAGCGTATTATTTCCCCCTCCCCATACCGGTTCCATCGGAACCGGCTGGGATCGAGTATGGCTTCGCGTGAATCTAAAAAATGCGACGTCATCATTCTTCTGCGAGCCAGCGTCAAGCACTCATCGGTACATTTTACGAAATAACACGGCAAAAATAGTGGCTTGTGTTTTGAAAATGTGTAAAAATAGAAGTGAAAAAGAGAATAAACCCAATAGTCGTATTACATTCCATAGGCAAGCATTACTTTACTTTATTTTAAGCTTATTCAGATCACATAATATGGTCGTTTTTTGTAACATACACTATCACTCGAGATACATGGCGTGTGCTCGTCGCTGTTTAGTCATTACGCGGCTAGCAATTCGCGCTCCCGTGTTAAAAGGTCTATTCATTAAAGAGTAGAGCTTACTTTTAAGAACTAAATGGTGATATTATAATGCGAGATGCCCATTTACTCTCAGATTGAGTTATTGACGAATCACATTCATCTTCCCGGTCTGCGCCCCGCTGTAGTTGGTTTCTTCCCCTCACCTTTATGTTCTGGTCTATTAATATTCATATGTCTATGATTGGTACATACGAGTGTATGTACTCGTGGCTCAGTGGTTTAGAATTTAGAGCAGTCGCCCGGTTAGCGAAAGGCCCGGACCTGGTGGGATTGTCGAATTTTAATAATGAAAATGGTTTAAATTAATAATTTGGATACTATAATTTTTCATTTCTTTTTATGATTGATTAAAAATGTATCTACTATGTAGCTGTGAATGTAAATAAAACAATAAAATACATAAATAAGATGGATGTTATTAGTTATTATTTATGTATATTTTATGCAGATTTCTTAGTATTTGTTTATTTGTAGTGTAAAATAATTTTATACCTAAATTTGTACATTAATCTCACTATCCTATCCTATCCTGTTAATATTATAAAGACGAAAGTTTGCATGGATGTATGTATGTTTGTTACTCTTTCACGCAAAAAATACTGAATGGATTTTTAAAATTATCTTCACCAATAGAAAGCTACATAATTTGCGAGTACTATGGGCTGTACATATTGGTGGTAAGCTCTGGCGTTATGAAAATATTTATTATACGTTTATTGTCCAGACGAAAAGCAAAATGGTACTTGGTAACTATAAGTAGTTGTTTGACGTGCGCTGTCATTTTTTTATTTATTTAGGTTACTATGGAGATCCCTTTAAGAGGAACGCATGCGCGGCCCATTTCTGCCCGTTTCATACAAATCTTAGATTTGGATTTGAGATCAAAATACCCAACCAAACTAAAAAATTATTATTGTAATAAAAAGGTTTATCAAATATCTAGTTAGGATGTGAGCTACTTTGTTTATTTTTGCTTTAAATTATAAGATAAAGGCCATTAAAAACTTTAATGTTTCTGGACTTTAGAGGCGATTTGGGCAATTATTTGTGAGTAAATGAAAAACACAAAAAAAAAAATTAGTTTACTATATTTGTCATAACACATATTTATCATATTTATGAAACATAAAATAAAAAATAAAAACTCATAAAAAAAATCATTTTGATAGGTGTAAATTAAAAATACAAATTAACTATTTACGGCGGAATAAAAACCAGTCGTTTGTATATTAAAATTACTTCCCAAAAAATAAATTTTTAAGAATTTTTTATTTTATTTTTCATTGTATTTTAAAAATAAATACAGTAAAAACTATTTTTTAAATGTTTTTCCTTTACTCACAAATAATTGCCAAAAGTTGCCTCCAAAATCATGAAACACTAAAATCTTTAATGGCCTAAATCTTATAATTTAAAGCAAAAATAAATAAAGTAGCTCACATCCTAACTAGATATTTGATATACCTTTTGATTACAAAAATAATTTTTCAGTTTGGTTGGGTATTTTGATCTCAAATCAAAATCTAAGATTTGTATAAACGGGCAGAAATGGGCCGCGCATTCGTTAAAATTCAAATTTGTATTGTATAAGATACTATCTACACTAATATTGTAAATGTCTATATTAATATTATGAATGCGAAACTGCGAATGTTTGATTATTACGCTTTAATAGGTGGCACGCGAGCTGTTTGAACAATGAATGTAAAGGGTACGGGGAGGGGGAGAAGGGGGAGAGAAGGAGGGGTGGGGATGGGTGGAGGGGGAGAGGTGGGGAGGCGGGGCGAAGGAGAGGGCAGGGGAGGTGGTGGGGAGGGGGAAGGGGGGAGTGGGGTGGGGATAGGGAAGGTGAAGGAGGCGGAGTAGGAACCCCCCTAATACTATGCGAGCGAAGCCGGGGACAAAAGCTAGTACCTAAGGGAACGTACCCATACTACGTGACACGTTTAGGGGGGGGGGGGGGTCTTCAAAATGTCACGCTCCATATAAATGAGCGGCGGGTTGCTTAGGATTTTGGTCACCGGGGGGGGGGGGGGGGTTAAAAATTGCAAAAAGTTGGTCACGTAGTATGGGTACGTTCCCTAATATTATAAACGCGAAAGTTTGTATGGATGTATGTGTGTTTGTTACTCTTTCACGCAAAAACTACTGAATGGATTTTAATGAAACTTTACAATAATATAGCTCATACATCAGAATAACATATAGGCTATAGTTTATGTTGCTAGCTAGGAAGGGGACGCGGGAGGGGAACGGGGACTCACGGGAAAGGTGATTCAGGGAGAAACAATATATTTCTTCGCAAATGGCATTGCAACGCATGCCGAGAACCAGCTTGTACCTAATATTAGGTACAGAAATTTTTAGGTTGTTGTATACGGAAATATGTTATAATATGTTAGTATGGAAATAAGGATTATGGAAATAGAGGAGATTTAATACAAGAGGACACACGGTCACCGAAAAACGTACCAAACTGTTGCTGTCACCGTTACTCCCGAATACTGAGCGATGGGGACAACTTCACCTCAAAAATAATTTGTCAAATCGGGGATATGTATTCCCCATTTGTCTTCTCCAAAACTAGACCGATTTTTAAGTTTTTTTACCAACTATGTGAATTGCCTATTTCAAAAAAAACCCCACCTATAATTCACATTGCAATTTATGTATAAAAGTTAAGAAATTGTTATTTTTATTAAAATTAATGTAAAACCACAAAGAAATTTCCATCAAGATCATCTTATTAATTTTGTATTTAAAAAACTGTAAGATAGTTCAGTTCTTTGTTGTCAAGATGTTTCGGTTCTTTAAAGGATTTATGGGATGACTTTATCAGCGAAAAAAGGATCAACCCTTATTTAATTTCTTACTAATTAAAAATTAATCCCCTGGACGGTTGGTCATGGTTATTAAAACTTTTTAATTTCATTGAAAAGGGGATCACGGCATTGTTTATGAGGCATACTGGCGATGGGCTGGAGATAATCGAAACATCGTGATAATCGAAAAATTCTGATACCTATATATACATTATGAAAATCAAAATCTTGTTAATCGAAACTTTATGATAGGTAATTGAAACAACGTGATAATCGAAAAATCTTGATAATAAAAACATCGCAAAGAAACAAGATCACGATTTTTTTCAAAGGGAATATCGCACAAGAGTACCAACTGCTCCCGTCGGGAGCCAGGGGGACTATGGCATCTCCGATTGAGGTAGGTAGTAGGGAGAAGAAGGAGATAATAATAATAATAATAATATATCTTTATTAAACAAAAATTTGAAGATTTATAACTACAAGAAAAAAGTACATCTTACAATATTTTAAAAGTAACATTAGTACAAAAGTTAATAACAAAAAACAATATACATATAAACAGTAGGTACTTAGAGGGTAGAGATTTGTAATTATACATTTAGGTTTCTCGTAACCTGCCTCACTAGGCTAGCCTGTGTTGAGGCAGTTATTTTACATCAATTTATAATGCTGTGGACATACCTACACTTATATTAGAATGTAATCACACAATAGATTGGTTGCATTAATAATAACAATAACATTGGTAATAATAACAGCATTGGTTCATTACTAATTTCGAATTTGGGTGAGTGCACCGGTAAATGCTCTATCATTATTTTTTATCCAAATTTTTATGTTTTTTTTTTAAATTTTTTTTGTGAATCACATTTTTTTACACTAATTGGAAGAATGTTGTAAAGTCTTGTTGCAAGGTATCTGAAGCTTCGTTGATCAAAAGTAGTATGAGTTATGGGAATTTGTAGTAAATGGGAAAGAGGGAGGCGGGGAATAACCCGGCTATTCAGATATGGTCACTAAACACGACTAAAGTCATTACGAGCAACGTTTCAATTGTGAATGGTGGTCTTACATCAGGGCGATACTGAGAGTACCTAATAAAGTATTTTAAATGAATAAATTGGCAAATAACACAAATCAATCAAATAATTTTTTTTGCGCACGACGGGATACGAACCGGCGATATGCGGATCAAACATCACAATAATCGAAAAAGAATAAATAAAACAACAATCGAAAAGTGATGATACCTAAACAACCTGAAAATCGAAAAATCATGATAATCGAATCACCCATACAATCGTATGGTTTTTCGAAACTTCTTAATTATTAGTATTCGATAAAAACACACCGATTTTACCGAAAAAAATAAGGTTCGCTTCCCAATTTTTTTATTGTGCATACCTAATAATCAACTCTAATTAGAAATTTTCTTACAATTCTCTATTTGTATCCAAATATAAGTAAATTTTCTTATGAAATGTATACAACTGGGTTGCTGCCTACAGGTTTGTACGAGCACAGCTTTTCACGCAAGCGTCTACTCAGCTAGAAACCAGCAGCGGGCGTGTTTGTAAAATTGTAATAGGGAATTAACTCTTTCAGCCCGAGATTAATAAACTAGGCCGATTTACTTTATCGAAATAAAGCAAACAAATGTATGAACTGAGTAATAGCACATTAGTTAAAATTTATGAAAATTAGAGTCAGGAAGGTACATTATGACATTTCCAAAAAATAAAATAAAGACTAAAGCTTATTTTGGAGTAAGGATGAAGTTCATGTAAGAAATATCGATTCTTAATAGAATTCTCAAATTTTTAATACGTACTCTGTATACCTACCATAGAATGAAGAAGAACATATTATGAAGAAATGCGATATGAGCGCGCGGTGTTACAACATTCACAACCGTGTATGTGAAAACCTTACTAATATAGAAACTGACCAAAAAAGTGCATGGAAAGGTTATCATAAAGGTTATTGCTTATCCAGCCAAAGGGGGATGTTTATCTACTGTATACACTGTTACTAATAATATTTTCTCACTTGATAATGTTTTAAAACTGACGAAAAATAACACAAATAAGAGTAAATATATTGAATTATATTAATGTAATAGTGAATTGGTCATTAGAATAGAAATTATGAACAGAAACATAAAGTTTTGAATCACACATCACAATCACAAACTGTCGGAAACGTTTGCCGGGAAAATGTCGGGGTTCCTTGTAACTGCGTGAGAGTTTTGTCAGAGAGAAAATGTCAAATCAAAGCTGGAATGCACAATAAAGTACTCGTATTAAAAAGAGGTTCACTCATTCGTAAATAGTTCTTATAGCTTTCAGAATATTTATCTGATAATTCAGAGATTAACTGCATTTCACCCAGACGCTTTCTTGATAACCACACTCGAATCTAACATCGTCTTTTCTTTTGTCACAGTCTTTTCTTGATTTTGTACATCGCCAAGTATACAACAACATCGTGGATTGCAGAGAAAAGTTTTGATGTTGATGGTGCCATGGTTGTTGTATTACCGTGTTTGCACGACACTAAATTTGCGCAATTTACACCAACTTTTTGGTGTCATGCAGTGTTGTTTAATGTAAATTCGGCTTTAAATAGAACATTCGGCGTGAACACAAAATACCCACGTAATCGTGTCATGTGTCCGAGCAATTTGTCATGAGATTTTATTGGAAGAAAACCCCATTGATTTTCACATATTGTATGAATAATCAAGTCTTAGTATCTGTACCCGAAGTAATAGACCTGAGGATAATATTTGACACCAAATTATCATTTATATCCCACATTAATAATATAACCACTAAAGCGATGCAAATGTTGGGTTTCATATTAAGAATTTCAAAAGATTTAAAAAATTTAAAAACTTTAAAAATATTGTACCTACTCATCCATTGTCAGAAATCATTTTGAATTCAACTCAACCATTTGGAATCCATTTTACAATATTCATGATTAATCTATCGAGCGAACCCAATATAAATTTTTACGAAACATAAATTTTATAGATTAGGAATTCCTATTGAAAACGTTAGCTACATGTCACTGTTGAAAATTACGGGCCTTGCCACATTAAAAGAAAGAAGAATATGTACTGATCTATTTTTTGTCTATAAATTTGTTAATAACATGTTCGACTCCCCTGAACTCCTAAGGCTGATTAACTTTCATGTGCCTAGTAGAACGGTTTGTCAGAAGGTACCTTACCATTGTAACAATTCAGGTACCAATGCGGAAATTAACTCAGTAATGAACCGACTGCACAGTGCAGGGAATAAATATTACATGAACACCAACGGTACTGAATGTCTACCAGCTTATAAAAACATCGTTATTAAGTCTGTATGTCTATCTTGATAGCTTTGAAATGTTTATAAATTTTCAATATGCATCAAAATTTACATGAATGTGCATCCTATATCTTACTCTGTTTATTGTTTTTAAGTTAAAATTTGAATACTTGGTACTTATGTAAATTGTTATATCTCTTAATTCTTTGATTAGGTATATAAAATGTATTATTAATTTTATCATATGTAAAAGCCATAATTGGGCGTGTACAAATAAATAAATATCAATTCAATTAGATATTTAGGAATCTGATTCTTTGTACATGAACTTCGATGGTGGAGTGGGTAAGTAAATACAGGACAATAATTTTAAATTGGTGTACACCTATAGTGGTTCAAATTGTTTCGAAATAGTTTGGAACACTGGTCCAGTCTCCTCGTACCCAGAAGTAGCTCAACGACACAGTACACCACCATAATACAAGGGTCGTCCAGGAGGGTTGTGCACTTGGTGAGCCGTGGCACTAGGTCCTTGATTCCCTTATCGTAGAACTCCGCCGCCGGAAATGCTTTCACCTCTCCATCCCCGTCCTAGTCGGTCTTCAAAGAGTTTAGGTGGAGAACCCATGTTTCAACCCAAAAAAAGCCTCGCCTTGGCCTTGGTTGGAAAAACTGTTCGAAGAGACCCGAGCGCTTTCCACACGATTTTGCTCTACAACCTTTTGGGAACCCAACGAGCACGCATACATCATTTTTCCCTCAAATACCTTGGTGTAGTAGACTTGCTGACGTCTGGGTTCAAAATTGCGAGCTTACAAACTTCATCAGGGCGGACTCTTTCTTAGTTGAAAAAGAGAATAATTGAGCGAGCGACAGCGGAGCGTCCATCTCAAATGGTGGCAAATGCTTGGAACAGCTACCAAGCCGGATCACCGCTCGTTTTTTAGGGGAAAGTCTGAGCTACATGCTAGTGCTGCTATGTTTGAAAATGAAGAAAAGTCTTTCATTCTTGGAAAACCCTCGTGCAAGCAAGAAGTAAGAATATCTGTAAAATGATTCTAGTGTACCTACATGGCTACATAACAAGACGTTTTACCAAAATACCTACCGGTTTCGTTGAATGCTTGTCTGTCCGTAATAAATGTATAAAATAATCTTGAGCACCTACAATGATTTCAATTAGGGAGGCGGGTGTGGATACCGCTGCCACCGGAAACATTTATTGGGTAACTAACACCAGTAACCCCCCTGCCGTTTGTATAGGTCTTGGCGGCGGATGAGATTATTCACCTACTGCGTGGGAGGGGCTGATCGGGAGAGACTGATTGAGGGGGAGACCTTTTGACCTCTCTAGCCGAATTCTCTCAACCCATCGCCTTGCACTTGCATCGACCGGCACTCCTGGACACACTAACTCTTAGATTCCTACCCACCTTTCATACATGTTTCCTTCCCAGAACTTCTTCTACATCCTGTCCCTAAAAACGCCCTCCATACAGCATCCCCAAAGATGACATAGGCCAGGAGGGAAATTGTTTTCCTTAGGACCTCCTCCGTGAAGTTAACTTAAACAAAACAATATCACGGATACACGATAATAATTCGTATAGAGCTAATGTAAAAAAAAAATTATGTTAATATTTGGTTTGACATTTAGTTGTGCTATAACCAGGTGCAAATAACAATTTACTTAATCTTGTAATTGTCTTGCCAGATGTACAATAATTGATTTAATTTTGAACTTTGATATTTTTATTTAAAAAATGCCTCCAAGATCCAAGGTGTTAAGGTAGTTAGGTAATACAACACGAGTGGCGCTAGCTGATAACACCAGCCTGTTAGCTTAACACCCCCACATCCTCCCCCAAACCCAGCCCCTAGCTTTAATGTCCTCCCACAACCCCTCCCACCCGAAAGCAGAACATTAATGTAGAGCAGTAGCGGTTCGTGATATGAGGCAGGGAAGGCTATGCCTCCCCTCGAAAAAATAGAAATGAAAAGTGGAAAAGATACAAGTTTCCATACATAAAACATATAGAAAAACTACTGAACGGATAATCGTACAGTTTTCGTCCATAGATAGAGTGATTGATGAGGAAGGTTTAGGTATATAAATTGTAAAGTTTTTATGTAAATTGGTTGAAATATATGACTGTACACTGTACGTGGTCTTCAGCTAGTAAATTATCATCATCATCATCATCGCACTTGCTCTACAACCCCTTCTTGGCTTCCTCAAGAGTCTTCCTCTACTCATCACGGTTTTGTGCCAGCTCTCTCCAGTTTACAATCTCCGAGGTGTTATTATATTATCCATAAATATTTTCATTATATTGTGTAACACATTACACCAGTACGACGCGGCCAACCACACGTGGATTTCTGCTCGCCGCGCCGAGCTACTACGCAACGCAGTTTAATAATACGCTAGTGAGGCAGAGATATGGTCCGCCTCCGAGAGCTGCTGATTTCAAGTAGGCGGAAGGGAGTGGGCAAGTCACATGGAATCGAGACGAATAGTAACGTTGCACGATCGCGCGTCGTTTTGTTTGAGGCGCGCCTCAAAAACAAACAAGTTTATGATAAATATTTATTTTATTTTTAGAATAAGTTCTTGACTTTAATTGCTAGATGCAACCGTATCTTTTTCTGATTTTTCTGTTTCGAATTTACATTATTAAAATAAAAATTGAAATATTTATTTTTATTTATTTTAAATAAAAATATTATTTTAAAAATATATCAGTATGTTTCAGAACCAAAGGTTCCTTGATGGACAATAAATTTGTAAAAATTACCATATTTTAAATCGAAAGAGGTGACCTAACTTCTTCCAATTCTATATTACTAATATTATAAAGGTGATAGTTTGTATGTTTGTTACTCTCTCAAGCTAAAACTTCCGAATGGATTTTAATGAAACTTGACAATAATATAGCTCATACATCAGAATAACATATACACGCTCTGGCATTATAAATTTGTTTAAAAACGTTGCAATAAGTGGCACGCGAGCTGTTTGAAAACTGAATGTACCAGGAATTAATGTATGGAATGCGAAAGGGGGAATGGGAAACCGGGAGGGGGGAGGGAAGCCCGGGATGGTGGAGGGGAACTCGGAATTGGGGAGGCGAATACGGGAGGGGGTGGGGAACTCGGGAGGGGGAATTGCGAGACAGGGAAGGGGGGAGTGGATTGGGGAGAGGGAAGGTAGAGGATTCGGAGTGAGAACGCGAGAGGGGAAGGGGACGCGGGAGAGAAAGGGGAACGAAACGAATGGGAAAGGACACGCAGGGAGAAACCATTTTTTATTAAATGGCATAGCAACGCATGCCGGGTAACAGCTAGTTCTTTTTAATTATAATGTCAATTTTCGAAAATGGATTTTCGAGTGGGCATAATACCTACCTACGGCTATTTTAATTAATTTAGTAGTGTGAATGTGCAGTTGATGGAATATCTTGCGTTTGAACATTATTATTATTGTTTAATGTAGGTAGGCAAGAATTACATTTTTTTACGTATAGGTAGGTGTAGGTATACATAATGCTTACTTTAAAAATGTTTGTGCCTTCCCACTTTTCAAGCAAACTGCCACTGATGTGGAGAAGTGTTGCCTTCACCCTTCACTTAACAACCTAACCCAGGGGTACCCAACCCAGATCGTTGGGTCCAGGGCCGTATTTACACTTTCATCAGTATAGGCCACTTCATTTGCGCCGCCCCTTCCTCCTTCTTAGAAGTTGCCACTTATCATGATCACTCACTTGTAGGCTTTTATTAGGTGACGCACAATTTTAAAAATAAATATTCAAATATACGTTCAGTAGGTATTTAAAAATGAAATAAAGAATGAATTATTCGTAAAATAAAAGTGTAAAATGAAAAAAAAAATTACAATTTTTACGGGATTTTTTATTTGACAAAATCATTTATAATAATAGCTTCTTCATGCTTGCTTCTGTGCATAGAAGATCCTAAGAGTAAAGTTTTTCTTGCGATAATGAAGACCTTTGGTATTTCTTTACTCGCTTTAAACAGGAAAACTCCTTTCTCCAGAACAATTTGTGGCCGGAGTACAAAGTGCTACGCGGAGAGCTATATCCAAGTTTGGGTAAACGTTGCACAGATATGGTTTTTTCAAAAACTTTCCTCACAAAGATTCAGTAATGATGTAGATTAAGTTTTCTCTTCCGTCTTATTAGAGAAAAGGTGACCTTGAAAGTGTACCTATTCCTGAACTAAATCGTCTTCTAAATCATTGCACAAGAGACTGAGCTTTTTACTGAGACTCTTTATGTTGAAAGTTCACCCATTGTTTAAAAAACGATTTTTTTTCTTTGAAGTCTTCTCTCTACTTCAGATCTCAGTCAGGAAGTTGTTTCAATACCCTCATTTGATGTTTCGTCTATCATAAGTTTTTTCTCTTAGGGTCATCTTACTCTGAATGTCACCCTGATATTGCTAAAGTGCGCTCATTTCAATTGCACTTTCTTCGAAATAATCGAAGTTTTCTTGCTATGGTATAATAAACTCGAGGAGATATCCATAAAAATCAGATACCGTCAGTACATCAACACATGAGCTGTGAATCTGAGCACTCACTTTATTAGTCTTTCCAAAATAGCATTCCAAAATACGATTAGTAACCAAAAAATGTAGCCCCACTGCCCAAGCATTTTTTGTGAAATATTCGCACCATAATCACACGACGCAATCCGCGGTGCCGTGCGGGATCAGTGGGCGTCTAAAGGTTCCTTTAAGGGGGAAATAGGCGTAGAGGTTTCAAAAAATCTTTTTTTTTTCATAAATCGATGTTAGAACTATTCAAAAATATTTTCTGAAAATTTCAAACCAAAATTCCACACCATTTAAGAGTTATAAGCGATTGAGTGAGTTTCCCCGGTCGAACTACCACCATTTTACTGCCACTCTTATTTTCAAACGCATTTTTCTGAAAACTACTTTTTTAGAATTTGTGTAACCTATAGCTCCTACAGTTTTTTTATCAATCTTTATCAAACTCTGCACATAGTTTCTTTATATAAATGCTATAAATGCCAATCCTAAACAATATCTTTATTTTAACTATTTTTTTAATGGCAAAAAAATGTTCAAAGAATGTTAAAAAATCATGAATAGTAAATTTTCACATCTCTCAAAAAATATTAATTTTCGATTTTTTTGTAAAAAGTGAGGTTCAAATAGAAGAAAAATTTATAAAAAACATTTTTTTTTTGAAAAATTGATTTCGGATGAAAATTGTGACCTCCAGGAGTTACACAAATTGTCCTGCCGGATGGCGACTTACAATGCGCGGCAGTTGATATGTGCGTTATTTTTTGAGGAAAATATTTGAAAATTTTAGAATGTACTCTTGAATGGAAAATGACCGCAAGGTATAAATAATATATATTCCTTATATATTTAAAAAAATCATGAAAATCACTAAAAATACGAGATCCTACACCTATTTCTCCCCTTACGATCGTGCAATAAAGGTAGCCCACTGCCAATGCCTTTTTTGTGAAATATTCGCACCACAATACGGGACCGGTAGCATTGAACGACACAAATCCACAAACCACTGGGCTTCTAAAGGTTAATAGATAGAAAATTCCATCTATCCACAGTGACTTTTATGTTGTTTATAATCGTACACAAAATTAACGGCTTACCAAAGTGAGCGAGCGCCGCCCCCTGAACTCTGCCGCCCCTAGGCCGCGGCCTATAAGGCCTATTGACAAATCCAGGACTGGTTGGGTCCAAAAAAATATTATTGAGAAGTTGGGCTACACATTTAAAAAAATAAAACGAAGAATCTATTTTTAATATTTTTTTTTGAGAGGGGGGGGGAGAGAGCAGTCAGTCAGTCAGCACGAATACAGATAAATGGCGGAAATTACCTACAGTTCATTTTTACCGGTAATTCAAAGCAATAACTGATTTTGGGCGAGTTCATAACATATTTAATAATATCTGTAAATTAAAAAATCAAAACCCCCACCGGGAGGCCGAGATCAGCAGACCTTTAGATATCTAGAGACATTTTATTATAATGACACAAAATATAATATAAATGTGATAAATTTATGAGAATGATTATTCCTTTATTTGTGTGTGCAAAATCAAAAACATAGAAAGTTGAAAACTTCATTTTGGGCCTCTAAAACTCTTCAATTGGGCCTCAGGTTGGGCACGCCTGACCTAACCCCACAACTTTACACCCGCTCAAGAGGGATATTCATAGAATGAAGTGTTAGAAATATGAATTCGGTGCTAAATAAAGGATTTATATTAGGTAGGTATTTATTCTTAATCTCAAAAGAACACGACACTCAACACTATTAGGTTAGTATTCTCATGATGGGTAGGTAATATCACCTAGGAACACGTTTGTAAATAAAAACTATATCTATCCGCTCCGAAAGTGTGAGTTTTTGTTCATTTATTTATTTACTTACACCATAGACATCCAAATTTAATAGACCAGAAGATACAGATGAGGGGTAAAACCAAACTATGGAGGGTGAAGAGGGGAAATAAGATGACTGTGATTCGTTAAAAAATCAATCTGACAGTATACATATAGGCATCTCGCATTATAATATCACCATTTAGTTCTTAAAAGCAAAATCTGATTTTGAATGAATAGACCTTTTTACATGGGAGCGCGATTGCCCGCCACGTTATTATCATATTTGCGTAGTCGAAATCGGCAAAGGAAAGTTCGCCCTTTTTCACACGG
Organism: Limnephilus marmoratus; assembly: GCA_917880885.1. NCBI lineage: Eukaryota > Metazoa > Arthropoda > Insecta > Trichoptera > Limnephilidae > Limnephilus > Limnephilus marmoratus. Next base: position 18,921,253 of record OU862915.1, read on the forward strand.
GAATATTTTGTTGCCGTGTTTAGTTAAGACACTTTTACAAATGTTTCATAATTTACTTACCCCTGTAACCAGCGACGAGCTTACTGGAGAAACGCCCACATTCGCTACGTTCACATATATTAGGGTATAATGTATAGATAGCACAAGCTCTCACTTTTGTTCGTAAAATGTGCGATGTGACCAGCGCGCTGGTCAGGACAAGAATGATGACGTCACATTTTTTAGATTCAAGCGACGCTCTCGTAAGCCGAGCTGGTTCCATGGAACCGGCGAAATAGGAGGGGGAAATAACACACTTTTATCACTTAGGGCAGGTTTAGATATATTCATATGTCCATGACTTACACCCTTTTTAGGGGTGGTGTCGCGAAACTGCGAGTGCAGAGCAAAGCCCTATGCAACATCCAAAGGACCAGTCCGGAAAAACGTTGCTCGCTAAGTTATAAGGGACGATATGCATACAATCGCAAACCTGATGGATAGTGTCTGTCGATGGTTCAGATCTGGGCTACTGGAAAATAAGATAAGCCCAGATTGGATAAAGGAAAAAAGGACTCACCCTTGCAAATGGGGCCTCACTGTGCTTGTGGTATATACTTCACAAATTATATTTGAATTTTGAAATCGTAATATTTCTTTTATATGCGTCTGAGATGTTAATTTACACTGAGCTCCAATAAGCACACTGTCACCTCTCCAAAGTTGGGCACTTTTTCTTGCAACAATTGCCTTTTTTCATGGTGACATTTAATAATAATAATAATTGGATAATTTGTATAGCGCCGTTTTTATGAAAAATCACCTCAGGGGCGCTTATTTAGGATGGGAAAATTAGGTAGGTGGGATAATTTTAGGATTTTGACATTTGGTACCCATCAAGTCTGCGAATGCATACCTAACCAATCTTACATATAATGCGCGAACAAGGGGATTTTACGTACCTACTCGAATAAATAGTAAAAATTAAACAGCTTTTACTTTACGTAACTGAACTGCCTCAGTAACAATATTTTATATTGGTATAATAATAATCATTTCTTCCGCCTTTTTAACTCGAGCTTTGCTCTTAAAAAGGGTGTAAAACGTATTATTTAATGTATTTTAATAGAAAAACTTAATGTATGTAAACATGATATGGATACCATTATATTAAATAAAATAAAAATTCCCTTCATAAGTTTTCCAGGCAAAGAGATATTTATGGTAGTTAGTCCCAGAATTTCTGCTCTGAAATCCCGACTTCTAGTATTACATTGTGGAATCCGTAAGCTTGTCAATGTAAATAATACTGGACATGACACCTGACGTGAAAAACAATTACGAAGGATATTGTCACAAAATATTGAACAAGGTTTGTTATTTTCGTAGCTCTAGACTAGGTGACACCACATTATCCACCTCATGCTAACTACGCCACTGCTATCAACTACATCATTTAAAATTTTATACGGAAAATCAGTGAAAAGCCATCTTAATGTGGGTTCCAGGCGGGAGAATTGTACTCAAGTTGACATCCAACTCAGTTCACGGCACAGCACAATTTCAACCTCCTGAACAAAATCGATATTTTTCTGATTTGATGTATCGCAAATTACTCTAAAACTTGTTAGGTCGTGTGCTCCATGGCAACCTGTCAACAAAGCAACTGAAACGCGACTGCCGCGGCGACTCACGACCTGTGTGCGGACCGCCAATGAAATTTACAAGTTTCTTTCCTGTGGATAGGATAGCGATTGCCCAATTGCCGATACCCCAACTGTTTTTTTTTCAATTTCTCCATGAGCGGATGGACTTTTACACTTTATAATATCTATATATCTAAATATGTAATATTAAGTACTTATTATGTATTTGGGAGGCGGGTATTGTTACCGCTGCCCCGGGAACCATTCATTGGATAACCAGCACATCTCTATCATTGGTCAAAGTGGCTGCCCGAGTTCATGAGGTGAGGGTTATCCAGGTATTGGCGGCGGATGCGTCTGCCCACCAACTGTGTGGCGGGCCGAATTGGAGGAGACCTGTTGAGGCCCTTTGACCTTTCCAGCATCGCTTTGTAGTGGGAGGGATGAATTCATACACCCTTCACTCAGATTCCTAACCACCTCTCATACCTTGCTCTTTCCCAGATTTTCCTCTCTTTTAAAAGTCACTCCAGATAGCATTCCCAAAGATGACATAGGCAACGAGGGAAATTATTTACCTTAGGGCCCAAATTTGTGGACTTGAGGTTTAAAAAAAAAGTGCAGTTCACATGCAGAATAAAAACTTTCAGAAAACTAAAGTAGACAAGACGTCGCTTTCGTTCTTATTTGTCCAACAGACCATTAGAAAATTTTTCAGGAGGAGAAGGTTTTTTAAAATTATTTCAATAAAACATTATGAGAGGTGTTTAAGGTTAAGCTATTTCCGTAAAGGTAAAGGTCTAATTAGTTTAAATAATTCTTAGTTAAGTGATTAACTATCATTTTTCATACTTTGTTTTTAATTTTAAAGTGGAGATTGAACAAAAACTAAAATGGGGAGGAATGCAGATCCCGCCAAATGTTGAAGATTTTAATAAAAATGCACTTTCTAGATGGGAAAAGTGTGGAAAAGTTGAATAAAAAAGAAATTAAGGCGCGCTCGGCAAAATTGAGGGAGATACAGCCGTTTAAAGTATCAATAAAATGTCACTTCCTGAACCGATACTACGCCATTGCCGATGTTTGGTTTATGCCGAAAACGATCTTTTTACCGCGTTTTAAGTGGAGAACTTTAATCTGGAAGGTGAAAGAAAGCGCGGAAAGCAATAAAAAAAAATTGAATAAGTAATTAATTTGCAATTGTAAAGTTTCACTTCGCCAATCAACACTATTGACAGCCCACCCGCCATTTTTTCAATTGTGACTATAATGTTGGTATCCCTGACCTGATGCAAACAACAGCTAGACTGTAGCCGACTTCGTGAGATACATGAGGCGCGTAATTATGAAATTTGTCTAGCGGGCTTTTTTTCAACGATTTTTTAAACTGTCTTTCACCTTCCAAATTAAAGTAACCTAACCTAAGACTACGCTAAACATGGTTTGTGTAACATGGTTTGTGCCCCTTTATAACGCCTACTCACGTCAACGCAAGAAAAACATCCCAGTTTTCAAATGGTTTAGCGGCTACGCTAGGTTTGTGTAACATGGTTTGTGCCCCTTTATAACGCCTACTCGCGTCAACGCAAGAAAAACATCCCAGTTTTCAAATAGTTTAGCGGCTACGCTAGGTTTGTGTAACATGGTTTGTGCCCCTTTATAACGCCTACTCGCGTCAACGCAAGAAAAACATCCCAGTTTTCAAATAGTTTAGCGGCTACGCTAGGTTTGTGTAACATGGTTTATGTAACATGGTTTGTGCCCCTTTATAACGGCTACTCGCATCAACGCAAGAAAAACATCCCAGTTTTCTAGTAATTTAGCGGCTACGCCAGGTTTGTGTAACATGGTTTGTGACCATATGGTGATCATTATTAATTCTGTTTATCATAAGTACGCACCTTATTAAATATCATACGAAGTTGGCTACAATCGTATCAACCTTCGTTGACCGATTATTTGCCGGAGAAGCGCCGGCGCGCGTGTCATAGGTACGCAAGAAAATAATTCAAATATTTGAAATGAAAAACTTTTGGTCTGCGATTTTGACCCTTATATGTACGAATTTGTATGAAGAACACTGTCAAAATCGCTTGCGCCATCATTACTCTAGGTTGTGTTGAAAGTTTCACTCGACTTGGCACACTAGAATATTTTTAATAGCAAGTCTGAGATACCAACAATATAATAATAAAAAAATGGCGTAGTATAAGTTCACGAAGTGTCAATTTAATCATTCTTAAAACGGCTGTATCTCCCTCAATTTTGCCGAGCGCGCCTTAATTTCTTTTTTATTCAACTTTTCCACACTTTTCCCATCTAGAAAGTGCATTTTTATTAAAATCCTCAACATTTGGCGGGATCTGCATTTCACCCCTAAAATGGTCTGTTGGACAAATAAGAACTGAGGCGACGAAGAGTGGGGAGGCTACAAAGCACTGCACAAAGAGGAGACCGATTATTCTAACTCATTATCTCGCAGGCATTACTATATATAAAAATAAAAATATGTTCATTTCTGGGTTTGTGTATGCCTATGCATCGCTAAACTTTGGGGATTTGATGTGCGCATGCCTGCGATAGTTTCTATATACAATAGTGAGTTCGCATCATTAAATTATGCATTGCTAACCGTTCACCCATTGCGATGAAACTTTGGGGATTTGATGAGTACATGCCTGCAATAATGAATGAATGAATTAATGAATTAAAGAATAAATTAATGAATGAATAAATGATTTAATGAATAAATGAATGAATGCATGAATGAGTGAATGAATGTATGAATGAAGCAATGAATGAAAAAATGATTTAATTAATAAATTAAAGAATGCATGAATGAGTGAATGAATGAATGAAAGAATTAATGAATCAATGAATGAATAAATGATTTAATGAATAAATGAATGAATGCATGAATGAGTGAATGAATGAATGAAAGAATTAATGAATCAATGAATGAATAAATGATTTAATGAATAAATGAATGAATGCATGAATGAGTGAATGAATGAATGAAAGAATTAATGAATCAATGAATGAATAAATGATTTAATGAATAAATGAATGAATGCATGAATGAGTGAATGAATGAATGAAAGAATGAATGAATCAATGAATGAATAAATGGAACGAAGGAATGAATGAATGAATGAATACCAATCTACTATCATGCGAGCGAAGCCGGGGGTAAAAGCTAGTCTCTACTCTACATATTATAAAGTAAAGTCCCCCGCGCCGTCTGTCTGTTCGCGATAAACTCGAAAACTACTGAACGGATTTTCATGCGGTTTTCACCAATAGTGTTTCGTGAGGAAGGTTTAGGTATGTAATTTGTCAAGGATTTGTGTAAATTGGTTGAAACATAACGATAATTGTTAGAAGTGTCGGAAAAAAGTCCAGCCGCCTGGTAGCTTTCATCGAAAACGCTGCCTAATCCTTTTGGGATATAACAAAACAATTAATGGTGGGATATTCCTCTTTTATAGATCTACAAAAAAGTCCGCGAAGACATATATCTATTTTTTACGGATAGCTTACTATACACATTATAATCTTATTATTCTTATCAATTGCTGTTCGTTTGTCTCGCTAAAACTCGAGAGCGGCTGGGCCGATTTAGGTGATTTTGGTTTTGAAATGTTTGTCGTAGTCCAGGGAAGGTTTAACGATGAGATAATATGAAAAAATTGTGAGGAAGATAGTAAAAACAAAAATTTCATTTTCTCATATAAACAGTTCTACTGTTCTGCCTACTTTCAGAAGCACAACTTAATCCAGAATTGGAATGCAAAAAAAAAGAATTCTGATTGTCATATTTCAGTCACTGTCAAACGTTACCTGTCATTCTGTTACCATTTAAAATCTTCTATCATCAGTTTGTCAGTGCGTGAGAACTTTATTTACTGTTTTAATATGCCAAGGAAAAGACGAGCTGACATAGATCGTCGAAGTCAATCAAATGGGTGACGAGCTACCTCACGTGCAAACCGCACTGATGATCTCTTCGCGATGAACACGAAGACGGCGGTGGTTACAAAGGTTGGATTTTAAAAAGAGTTTTATTAGCTACAGCAATGCGTGGCCGGGTCAGCTAGTATTCAAATAAAACACAGATAAGTATCTTCAAAACATTTATTGCAACTGTTGAAAATTTATGGAAGTGGTTATTTCTTTTGCGTTTTACTAGTCAAAACGGCTTGGCTCTGTTCCCGCTTGCGTTTATTGATGGGGTTTCTCGGGTCGTATATGTCAAACCAATCGTCTCCTTTGGTAGATGCGTCCTTGGCTAAAACTGCACCCTTGTTTTCAAAATGCAGCTCGTGGGCAAGCCTGCAAAAAAGATTGATTATAAGATTTGGTTAGTATATCGAACGTGTTATATGAAACCATGGCAAACTCTTAATATCATGCATTTTTATCGAAGAGGAAATATTCTTCATTTGAACGGCTCATCACCGGAATATTGATTTCGCAACACTTTCAATGTGAGGTGATTCATGCTACCGAAAATAGAAATTATTTTGTTACACAATGTGAAATTGCAACCTGGGATGATTCACGCAGAAGTGAAAATTATTACAAGAATTTAAAATATTGTGAAACCGACGAAACTGGGCCCTATAAAACGGCTGAGAAGAAAGCAGTTGGTATTCACTCTCCACGGACAAGTGATCATAGCAACACCTCTTCAGATTGACTGCTCGATTCGAGACGCCAGTATCGCCGTCACCGGTTGGAAAATCAAGACGCCAGTCTCGCCGACACCGGTTGGAACTTCAAGACGTCAGTCTCGCCGTCACCTTTCGAGGCTCCAAGACGCAACTCTTTCACCTCAAGCACCCGATGGGATAATACCTACAAAACGCTGACGCCTGAGCCCTGACCATCTTGCCCCGGGCTGCTAGCCCGGGGCCCCCTTGCATCTCTCTGCCCTGATGATAACGCCGAAGCCCCATGACCATCCTTGGGCTCCTTTGGACTTGCTGATTCTTACCAAGCCCTTGAAGTCGCTGCGCCACCCCTGACCATCTTGCTCTGGGCTGCTAGCGCGGGGCCCCCTTGCATCGAGCCTTGCATCTCTCTGCCTTGATGATAACGCCGAAGCCCCATGGCCATCCTTGGGCTCCTTTGGACTTGCTGATTCTTACCAAGCCCTTGAAGTCGCTGCGCCACCCCTGACCATCTTGCTCTGGGCTGCTAGCCCGGGGCCCCCTCTGCCCTGATGATAACGCCGAAGCCCCATGGCCATCCTTGGGCTCCTTTGAACCCTTGCATCTCTCTGCCCTGATGATAACGCCGAAGCCCCATGGCCATCCTTGGGCTCCTTTGAACTTGCCGATTCTTACCAAGCCCTTGAAGTCGCTGCCACCGCCCTAGCCTAGGATGCTAGCGACCCACCGCCATGCAATGACAAGCCGGCCTACTTAAGAGTTGCTGCGACCGTCCTAGCCTAGGATTCTGTTCCCTTAGATACATAACAAACTCGAGAATATACATCATCTGGAGGGCAGCCCATCTCACATAATACACAACCAGCGTCCAGCGCAGCCTACATACTCCGTTGCAAGAGCATTCCATCTCACGATGCGTGGCGGAAGATACCCAGCATGGATGCTTCGGTAACCAGATACTCTACTGCGGAACTTCAACAGCTGTCAAAGCGAGAATACATCTCTATCAAGACATTGGAATTGTCAGGCGTCTCTGTGTACCGGCGCTTATTGTTTACAGTTTTTGTGCAGGCCTACGGGTCTTGTACAGTTAGAAATACTTAAATACGGGAATCTACCGTAAGACCAATAATATATAACAGCAATCAGCAATTTGCAGCCCACGGGCCAAATGTGGCTTACGAAGACTTTGCGAGTCTCTGAACAAAACAATTATTTCTTCCCACCATACTTGGCGCACCATCGGTCACAATCATATTTTCTTTCAAATCTAGTTTTTGTGAAGAAAAATTAAACGTAAATTTTTAAGAATGAACGCCTGAGTGGGATTCAATAACTAAATACAACGCTACTAACTGATTGGTCATGATATTTCAAAACAAGTTATACATATCCAATATTTCACAAAATGTAGTTGCTGTTGCGCTTACATCCAACATACATTTTTATTAAATTGGCAATATCATTTTTTAAATTTTTTGCCAACATTAAAAAAATCATATCTTTGAATTTTAACATGGAGACATAAAAACTTGTTATAGTGCTATATAGCCAATGAATTAACCTGTATTTTACTGTTTATCTCATATTCGTAGGAATTATAAAGAAAATATAAAAAAATCGTAAAGTTTATAACCCCACGAATCCTGCGTGTTTGTTACTTTGAAACTGCTGTGAGAGGTATTTATTCGAGTCAACATAGAATATTTTCGAGTTCTGTATGTTGTCTATGGTATACTTGATAATGAAAGGTGCATATCTATGGAAAAAAGACTGATCAGAAATTCGATTCGAAAGCTGATTTAAAATAGTCTACGAAGTTCGGATTTGCAACACCTATGGTCATAATAGATAAAGCATTTCAATAGCTTAGTTTTAAGTCCAAAATAATAAACGTGGGAGCTACAAATATTTAAAAAAAAAATATTGCGGAATCAAGAGATAATGGGCTTTTTTTATTCGAAAAGCAATCCGAGTAATTTAAAATGTTGCCAATATATGGCAAAAATCACTCCAGTGGTTAAGAGGTTTGAAAAGAGGACGGGGTGGTTTGTAGAAATCTCATATAAACAGTGACCTTGTGTTGAAGAACAAGTGTGAAAAATTTCATCAATTTCGAAAAAAAAAACACAGACACTCTCCTTTCAAATAAATAGAATAGTTGAAGTCCCCGGCATTGCCCGGGCTTTACTCAGAGTTTTTAAAATCCAATGTAGATAGTGACCTTCTTTTCTTTATAAATCAAGTGTGCGAAATTCCATCATTGTCAGGACAAAACTGTATTTTTGTATACTAATCAAATCCACGAAATCTGCCCGCAAGACTCTTCTTCATATTAATGATTATAATAATAATATTTTGCAGATTTACTTAGCACTGTTTTTGTGAAAAATCACCCCAGGGTTGCTGTACAAATAAATATATAATAAAACTAGCTGATCCGGCGAACTTCGTACCGCCTCAGAATCAAAAACTGTTGTCAACTTATTAGCTGAATTGAACTAAATTGTTTCTCCCTGTGTATACCATACCTTGATCTAAATTGTTTCTCCCTGCGTATCCTTTCCCCTCTCGCGTTCCCTCTCCCTCTCCCCACTCCACTTCTCCCCTTCCACCGTCCCGCTAACCCCCCTTCCTGAGTTCCTTTCCCCCCTCCCCCCTCCCCCGGTTCACAGTTCAATATTATACCCCTTACAATATTGCTGCAGTTCTTTCAAAATAGGAGAACTCGTTCCATACAAAATGTATGGGGAAAATAATTTTCTTTGGAGTGCAACACCCTTTACTTTTAGGGGTATGAAAAATAGATGTTGGTCGATTCTCAGACCTACCAGATAAGCATACAAAATTTCATCTAAATTGGTCCAGCCGTTTCGGAGGAGTATGGTAACAAACACCGTGACACGAGAATTTTATATATTAGATGAATATAAATCCTACAAGATGCTAGGTTTCCTATTAAGAATATGTAAAGTTTTCAAAAGTGCTAAGACTCTTGAAATGTTGTTTTGTTCATTGGTCAGAAGTCCACTGGAGTATGCGTCCCCGGTATGGAATCCTCAATATAAGTTGTACATAGATATAGTAGAAAGTATACAGAATAAATTCTCTAAATATTTATTTAAGAAATACAACAAAACTACAAATAACATGTTAAGTTTACAAAAAAGACGCACATTTTCAGATCTGCTGTTTCTGTATAACCTGCTAAATAATAAAATAGAAAGTCCTGAATTGCTATCCACTATTGGTTTAAATGTCCCAATGAGGCGTACCAGGCACACTTCTCTTTTTCATATAGAATCCAATAACACTAATGCAGCGAGTAACTCACCAATTACTCGCGCAATCATAACTTATACCCACTATGAAAAATTACTACACTTAGACATTTTTCATGATTCCTTGCAAACATACAAAACTAATTTATTAAATTTCTTGGCGCGATATAATTTTTTTTAAATTACTTACACTTAACTTTTCATTAAACTTTAATCAGTCAATTACAATTAGTGAGCATATAATTCTTGATTTTAAAATGTCTCCTTATCTCCCCCCCCCCCCTTTTTTTTCTTTCTTTTTATTATTATTACTAATTTATTCAATAATTAAGTTTTAAGACCAGTTCATATCACAGGCGTAATTACCAAATGACATTCTATGGACTTACGTAATAGGTACATAACCATGTAATAATTTAATTTAACATACCTTATAATCTGTATTATATGTACTGTGTATGTCTTAATAAGCAAATAAATAAATAAATAAAAATAAATAAGGTAAGATATATACAACTAAGATAATAACTAGTGACTTACATCTAAGACTCCTAGCTGTACAATTATAAATGCACAAATATGCTCTTTCCAATTCAAATCTTCCTACCAACAGGCGAATTGAGTGTTACTAAACAATCACTTAGCTGATCGGAGACTTAGATTGATCGATCGAAAAGTTGAGAATAACGGCCGTAAGAATTATAACTACTAACGTAAAACTAGTATTTAGTTAATTAATAGATAACTAACTAACCAACCATCATGCCGTTCCCGCAGGGGTAGGCAGAGAGGACGGACCGCCAAACAACTCGGTCTTGGCACACACTCTTTGCCTCATTCACATTCATACATCGTCTCATACAGTTTTTTATTAGCGCCAACAGCATTCGGTCCTCCATTCATGGAGTTACCTGCATTTACCCTAATAATAGATAGATGTGTTAAATAATTTAAATAGGTTTAAATAATTTAATAAAAAAAAGCATCCATACATTTTAGCATAATACCCATAAATAAAAAATTATTTTACCATTCATCACTATTAAGTATAGCGACATCATCAACCGGAACAGCCTTCTTGGTTGTTGAAGAAACTTTACCGTCCTCAGGGTCATTGTGCTTTGTCTTGGCTGAAGACAGCTTCTCCTTGAATTTGCTCAACAGTGCCAATGTGAATGCTTCCCTAGAATATAAACAAGAAAATAATTAGAAGCCAGAACCGGTGAAACATTTTTGGGGCTGCCATTGCCAATTTGGGAGTATCGCCGCCCCGAAAACCTTTTATTGGATAACCATCACCTCGGCCAAAGATCACCGCAAGTGTTTCGCTACATTTGCCTTAGCATTTTCTTAACAGACGGATTGCAATCTTTACAGCACAGGCATCGAGTGGGAATGCTATCCTTGTTCTACCGGTATTACAATGGAAGATGCTCCGAGGAACTAGCGTCATTGATCCCCTCGGCACCAGTGCATAGTCAGAAAACACGCCAAACGCGTGCCCAACATATGTACACGGTTGACATTTGTCACAAGAGAACGGGTCGCTTCTTCTACTCGTTCTTGTGTTCAACAGCTCGGCTGTGGAACGATTTTCCGGCCTCTGTGTTTCCTCCTTTCTACAACATAGGTCTCTTCAAGACCAATGTTCAATCCTTCCCCTCCTCAACAAGACCCTCCACACAGCATCTCAGATGATATAGGCCCTGAGGGAAATTATTTTCCTCAGGTCCTCCTGAGTGGAGTTAATGTAAAAAAAAAAAAATGGGTGCCCGCGTTCATGGAGTGAGGTTTGTCTAGATCGGTGGTTCCCAAAGTGGTCCTTACGGACCCCCAGGAATCTCCAGGACCATTCAGGGGGTAAGTGGAAAATTAAAATTGAGTTGGGGGTCCCTGAACACCGTCAGGGGGTCCGCGCAAGGTTTAATATAAAATAAAAAAATTGTGACACATTTTTATTCATATGGAAGTTATGTTAAGTTAATACTGCTATATGCTATCAATATAATATACTCCAGGCGAAGTGCATACAACAAATTTTCCTAGTCTTGGACAAAAAGAATGTTTTCAGTTTCCAAATCTTTCAAAATTGCAAAATAGAGATGAAGATTTGATTGCTTATTGTCAACACTTAACGGCGCTTAATGGGGAGGGGGGAAGGGGTCCGTGGGCCAAGACTTTGGGAACCACTGGTCTAGATCTTGGCGGAGGATGTGTCAGCCTATTTACTGCATAGCAGGTTGGATGGGGAGAGACTGTTGAGGGAGACCATTTGGCCTCTCCAGCAGGACTCTCTCGACTCATCGTCTTGCACCGTGGTGGGAGGGATGGATTCATACGTCCTTCCTACACCTGGACCCACTGATCCCCAGATTCAAACCTACCCTCACACCTTATCCTTCCCAGAACTTTGTCTCCTTCCTTTCCTTTAATCGCTCCCCGAGAATTACCGCAACGGTGCGGCGAAGTGAAAAAATGCCCAGAAGAGAAAAGTATGGTCTCAACATTGGGTCTGCGGCTATAATTTTATCATCTTTGAAAATATTTTACTTCTGCACATAGTTTGTCGAAGTTTTGGAACACTTACCTACAACACCGACTTCACAGTTTTAGTTTCAAAATTCTTGTTGTTCAGAAGAAGGAAACAGTTTTTTCGCATGCACATGTTGTTTTTCGATGTTTATTTTCGCGGACTGTAACTGATGACATTCTTATTCAAAATGCAAGATTATTATTAGTTAATCTACGACAACACAAAAAAAATTAACCAAAAAAACTCACTTCCCATGCACAGTTATGTTTGCCAAAACTCACAAGCCGGAGAGATTAAAATACACACCACACAGCATCCCCAAAGATGACATAGGCCCTTAGAAAAATTATTTTCCTCAAGGAGTGAATTTGACTGGTTTAATAAGTTGAATGTTGAGTTAAACTTTATACAAGTCACATAAAACTAATTTACAAATAAAGCGATGAAAACTAACCCCATTCTGGGAATTGTATATATTAAATCACTTTTAAAAGAAATAAAAAGCTGATTCATTCATGTATCATTTTATTAACACATAAAATACTTCATACAAAAAACGCCAAAAAAAGATATGATTTTAGATTTTCACGGCCAAAAGTATTATCATGATAAATTTTTGGTTTACTATGCCATATTGTACTTCCTCCTTCTTTATCCAACGCTTCAGACAGCGTTACTTCTGCCCTGATGATGAACCCTGTAACGCTATTTGAAACATTGGCTAAAGAAGGATGAAGCGTGCAAAAATAATGACTTATGAAAATAAGCTAATTTCTCAGTGAAAATGAAAATTTCATAGCACCAGATTTTTTTTTTTTTTTTTTTTTTTTTTTTTTTTACAGTGAATACCGCACAAGAATCTCAACTGCTCCCGTCTGGAGCCAGTGAGACTGGCATCCCCAATTGGGGTATGTTGTGAGGCTGAAGGTAGTGGGGAGGGGAAGGAGGTGGGGAAGAGGAAAGTTGGGAAGTACCTGGCTATTCAGATCTGGTCACTAAACACGGCTAAAGCCATTTTCAAGCAACGTTTCAATTCTGAATGTTGGTCTTACACCAGGGCGATACTGATAGTATCTTCCACTCTGGAACATGCCGCAAATATACTATATATTATTTTAAATTAATTAATTGTGAAATAACACAAATTAATCAAATAAAATTTATTTGCGCATGCCGGGTTCGAACCCGCGACCTCCGGAATGTGAGTCAAGAGTCTTAGCCACTGGACTACGGAGGTCGATTAATGTAATGCAGTCTTACATTGTGTGAATTTTGTAAGGGTACAAGGCTTGTACATAGCCAAAAATACTATCGCCTCAATAGATGAGGGTTGTCCAAGAATTAAAGATCTTTGCACATTTCGGCGAAGCGGACATCATTTCTCAAAATATGCCAGCATTAGCGTATAGCTCAGATTATCTCTTACAAAACAAACGGTGATCCGTCTTGGTAGCTGCTTCAGTGCGATCTTTGTGTCCATTTCAGAAGCTCTTCTGTCAAATCCCGCCGCCTGCGAGGTGCATTCAATAATTCGCTTTCTTAACCAGGAGGCGCCCAGACATCTACAGTCTACCATAAAAAGGATTTTAAGGGAAAAATTGGCATATGCATATTGCATTCTTGTTGGGTGCCCAAATTCTGACAAGCAAAATCGAATGGAAAGCGCTCGAGTCTTTTTGAACCATTTTTTCAACTAAGGTGAGGCTTTTACGGGTTGAAACATGGGTTCACCACCTAACTCCGGAATCGAAAAGACAATTATTCTTCACCTCAAGCAACATTTGACCGGAAAACGTTTGTAAACCGACTAGGACTTGGGAGGAAGAGATGAGAACATTTTTGGCAGTGGAGTCGTACAAGGGAATAAAGGACCCAGAGCCACGGTTCACAAAGAGCAAAGATCGTAATGAATTGTACCTAAAATGTCATATGCTTTATTTGAAAAAGTAAAATTTAACAAAGTTTTTAAATAATGGAGGTCTTTAATTCTTAGACAACCCTCGTACTTAATAATATCTTGCGCTTGCAAAAACGGCTATGTGCCAAATTTCAGACAAATAAGTTTCAAGTTCAACAAAAGTTTAAAAAAAAGCAAGGAGTCGGGCCCAACTTTGGTTACATGCCATAAGTTTAACCATTATCGCATAAAACGCATTCCAACATTGTTTTTTGATGCATCTGAATACAAAACTGGGAAGTTTTTTGCTTCCCTTGCAAAATTTGTTAAATCTCACATAGCCAATCTTACAAGCGCAACGACGGGTGAACCGACATTTCATCCTCCGACCGTTGGCCCCCGAAATTATAATTACAACAAAATTATAATTTTTTTCTTTATCATTTACCGATTTTAATCCACAAATTGACTTCAAAAATAGCTTTAATAATATGTTGGGATGGATGAAACAATTTTTTGTACTTATATCCTGATATACACAGTAAATAGACAAGTAGTTGTATCCTTGATGTATTTGAATAAAAATATGTTTTATAGTATTGTTATTCAGCGGTACATCCTCTCTGCTCACTCCTTCAGACACTTAGTTATGGATATAATACTGTATACAGTATTTTCCCTAAACCGACTGCATATTGCGTATAAGTATGTCGGGGGGGCCAATTGTCGGGGAATCAACTTTCACAGAATTGCAACGACAATATAATAGTTATAATATTCAAAATTTCAGTTTAAATCAATAAATATGTACATGAACACATTTTTTATTTTTTGGGCTAAAACAATCACATTCACTTTTAACCACTCAGATCCATAAGCTTGTTGACAAAATAATTTAACGTTACCAGACACACTTACGACGTAGGAGGCGTACCTGACTGATTAAAGTTAATATTAAGGAAAATATTTTAAGGTTGTTTAAATTATTATTATAAAAAAATTGTGGTGTATATAAATGTTTGGAATGAAAGTAAAATACAAAAAACATAATAGTAGAGATCAGGAGCACTATAAATGTCACATAATACATTTATTTACAATATTGTATAAATCTTGGACATAAGCTTAGTTATCATCATATTTGCTTAGCCAAACCCTGTATGACATGGTGTTTTGTTAAAATTTTACTAATTAAATGTAGTTAAAAATATTTATGTTGGAAAATAGTGAAGAAATCATTTTGGTCTTCCCTGACTTTCTTCAGTATCACAACTTTTCACAAATGGGGTTTGCCATTATTCCACTGGCTCCGGGCAGTTAAACACACAAAAAGAGTTTATATATTTTTGTAGTGTATATATATATATATATAGTTTCAATGTCTCTCAATAGATGTCATTAGTATAGGCAGTTATATGCAGTTTTAATGTGTCTCAACAGAGGTCAGTTAAGTCGTACTGTGCGAGAGAGACAACTGTCGCCTCGGGTTTATCACCCCGAACGGTTACGAAGATAGTTGATCGACAGGTAGACATCTTCAGTGACCATTTCTCCTGCGCAGATCTACTCAGAACATCCCTTAGAACGTACGTTAAATCCAGTTAAATATTCATAGTAAATAAGATGATAATAAACACGACTTGTAACCAGACGAACCGAAATATCATTAAAACAAAGAAAACAACAGTATACTACAATTTTCAATTAATTGCCTAAGTAATTAATTAATGGAATGTTATTGTAAAAATAAGGTCATTTGGACTTTTTGTTATGAAGAGTTTTATTTCACATGTACATTTGTTACTTCATTTTTATTTATCTGCTACCAGTTTTCAAAACATCCGTGTCATTCACTAGCAATCTTAACACTTAAGGACTCGCTAACAAGCCTAACGACGATAGTGTAGCACGACAGATGACAATCTAAGCCAATGTAACTGGAAAAAAAATCAAAAAACCATTTTTTTTTGGGTAAAATGCAATATACAATTTGTGGAGAGCACATGAAGCACCTTTGTTCAAATTGTTACAACTAAATTTGTAGTAGAAAGAGACCGAACAATGTAGAGATGTGATTTTATTCCAAAGAAGATATTTTATATTTTGTTAATTTTCAAAGTTGTTTTTTTTTCTATAATGATTGATCTATCATTATTATTTGATCTAAGTCAGTTTATTATAGTACTGTAAGAAAATATAGAAGATTTTCCTTAAAATAAATAATTACAGAAATTATAACAAATAGCCTTAATCTTGTCAAAAATATGGTAAAATTTGTTTTATTTTTTTTAAATTCATAAATTATCCTTATAAGAAAGTAAAAATTCACTTATGATATTATACTGGGTACAGTGAAACCGGTAGCGAGTATTTGTCATACAAATTGACACGCGAGTCCCTAAGTGTTAAAACTGTAAACTGGCAGCAGAAAAATAAAAATTAAGTAACCAATGTACATGTAGAATAACAGAACGACTAGAAATTGTTACATAGTTCATGCCCAAGAAATACAAAAAATCATTTGGACTTCTTTGAAATCCCAACGCAGTCTTCAATATCGTCAGAATCATGGACAACGGCTTCATCCCAAGGTCCATAGATATTCTCCTTATATTTCTGCCAACGTACAAATAAAACTGGACAGTAAACGTTCAAAAACACCACAGAAACGAGGAAAATACAAAACATCGTCTTCGAGACAAACCACAATGAAATAAAAGCACAAACAGTCGTCGAAGTGAATACAAAAATTGCGCAGCGAGAGTTTAAAACCATGTTTATCAAAATCGGAAACAAAACAAAGCATTGCACGGCTAGCGTTATTAAAACAAACGCATGAAACGAAGTGCCTAACCTTGAAGCTAAACAAATTGAACCAAAAATGGCTGCATTTATCGAAAGCGAATTTGAAACAACTGCCACCGAAATGCCATAATCTGAAAATATCAAATGAACAATCATCATGATGGCCGTCGTGGCAAAAATCGTGTCAGTACTGACCGTGTCAGTCAACGTGTGTAAAATGGGCGACACTATGAGGCCAAACACTAAGAATATCAACACTGTCTTTAAATGGCTAAAAATATGGAAAGTTATCGAGTCTTCTTTCTCAGAAAAAGGTAATAGTTTTTTCTTTGCGAATTCACTATTTTTTAAATTAGATTTTATATCTTTAGCGTCTTTTTTCGCTTGTCGCCGCAAATAACTCTCGATAGAATTTTCTAGAATTGAATTAACATACGCTTCTTCACTGTTTATATATGAGTATTTTTCACCCGATCCTTTTTCATTTTGTAAATTGTGTTCCATTACGACTTTAGTCGTGCTTTCAACGTTTGATGCCACTTTTCTAGTGTTCACGTAACGAGCTATTAAATAAATTATATATCCGGATGCAGTGATTGCGCATGATGAGCCAAACACAATTTTAGTAGACAGCCATTCGTTGTAGAGGTATGTGAATAGTACGCAGAAGATAACACAGGTAGAAAGTTTTTGCGTCACGCGGCAGGAACCGAGGAAACTTTCAAAGAAAGTAACATTCTGGGGGTGTACGTTTTTTCTCATCTGCTCCAGGAATTTTACATCTGTGTAGTTGTCCTTGTAATGTCCGGTGTTTTCGTAGAGATTTTTCACCCAAGGTTTCTTCTCTTTCTCCTCTGTAGTGTTGTGAGGTCCTCTGCAAAAGAGAGTGATTTCTTAACTTTGGATGTATCGAGTTTACATTTGCTTTCTTATTTCATTCTTTGTATTGTGTGGATTTCTTTGCATTTGTGTTTTATAGTCACGCTCATCAAGATCACAATGTCACTTTTCCTCAATATTTAGCTATTTTTCTGGAGTATCGTGAATTAATGTCATTTTGGGCATTCCTCAAAGATGTTGGTATTTTTACATTTTTCTTTTGAATTTGATCAAATCATCAAGATCAAGATGTATGAAATTGCTACTCAAATACTGCTATCATCCAAGTACAGTGGAACCACCGGCCCTTGCTGAAGTATTAACTCCTCAGGCCACCAACCGTATTTTGTCAGAGTCAAAATATTTTCGTTTCGCAATAAAATCCAAATAAATGGAATATTTCTCAATGAATCCGAAAACTAAAAACTGTTTTGAAAAGTTTTATATATACATACGCTATACGTATGTAACATAACATACGTATGTAACATACGCTTTCAAAAACAGTTTTTAGTTTTTGGATAAGTTCGAAAATATTCCATTTATTTGGATTTTATTGCAGTAAGACAATAAAAGCAATCATCAGAGTAAGAATTGTTGCATCACAGTAATAAGGGGTTAAGTATTATTTGTCATACCTTGACTGTCCTTTCCCTGGCAGTTGCTCCTTTTTCTTCCTGTACTTCTCCTGTTCTTCTTCATAATCCTTCACCATGTTATTCTCCGGCTCGTCCTTCTTGGGTTCTTCAGCTTCTGCGACAACCTCCTTCTTCTTGCCCGACATCTCTCTCTTCAAATCTCTTATCTCTTGGCGGATGCTTTCGCTGAAAAATCATAAAAATATTTAATTAACTTTTGGAATTGCAAATATAATTCATAAAGTATGCAGGACAAATAAAACAACTGATAAAAAATTGTCTAGTAAACACAAAACAATTTGGGGGGTGGGTATGGATAGCGCCACCCCGGGAACCATTTATTGGACAACCAATAGGCCTGCCATAGGTCACTCCAAGTGGTTCAAGTTGCTAGTATATAATGTAAATTAAATTTCTTACATATATTTTTTACATTTACTCAACACAGGAGGCCCCGAGGAAAATAATTTCCCTCTGGACCTATGTCATCTTTGGAGACACTGTGTGGAGGATCTTTTTGAGGAGAGGAAGTCGTGAACATGAGTCTTGAAGAGACAAGAGAGTTAATACAAATCATTCCACAGCCGAGCTGTTGAACTCAAGAACAAGTCACAGAAACAACCCGTTCACTTATGACAAATGTCAACTGTGTACAAATATTGGGCGTGTTTCGCATTTACGCACAGGTGCCAAAGGAATCAATGACAATAGTTCCTCGGAGCATCTTCCATTGTAATACTAGTAGCACAAGCAGGCGCGGCTAGCCCTAACGTCCACTTGTGCGCTGAACCGGCAACAAAATTGAAAATTTTTCAAGTCATCGTATTTCTAACTAATATTTTAAAATTTAAATTACCCTCAATGTTAACAATAAAAATTAATTACGTATTTAAATGTATAAATTTAATTTTAGAGATAATAATAGTTCCAACTGATTGACATTATTTCTTCTTGCGCGCCACTTATACCGACTGAGAACTATGAACCTTCTCCGGAGAAAGGGCTTCGGCGAAACAAATACTCTTGCAGGTTTGAACAGGACAATATCTAAAATTTATCTTTCAAAATGATACCGTAAGTCAACAGCTCTTGTTATGCTTGGAATTTAGGGAATCTATTTGACAAAGACATTAGTTTTTCTGTTAAAAGTGATCTTTTATGTGTGTGCGTTTTAAATACGCTGCACCGGGTACCGGAAAGTGAATGATGTCTTCGCTTGGCAAAAGGACCGAAGAAGTTTATTTATTTATTCTCTATAAAATATTAACCATGCTAATATTATAAATGCGAAAGTGCGTGTGTTTGTTTGTTACGCTTTCGCGCCTAAACCGATTTAAAAAATTCTTTCACCAATAGAAAGCTCCATTATAAGCGAGTAACACAGGCTTTATATAATGGTAAGCCCTGGCGTTATGAAATTTGTATAAATGAAAATGTGTGTATTTCATATATTTTAGCGGCAGGGAGGAAAGGCAGGGGGAAGATGGGGTTTGCGGAGAGGGAAGAGACGAGGGAGGGGGAAGGCGGGGAAGGTGGAAGGGAACGGGGACGCACGGGAAAGGATGCAGATTTCATTGAATGGCATCGCAACGCATGCCGGATACCAGCTAGTTCAATGTAAATAGGATAAATACCTGTCTAAATTATACATTATGTTTTTGATCTATTGCTCGGTGAACCACCAAAATTTTTATGCACCAGCCGCGCCTGAGCACAAGGGCAGCATTTCCACATGATACCTGTGCTCTAAAGATTGCAATCCATTTGATAAGATAGGAGAACCTATCAAATCTACCCATCTCTGCCCAGAGTCAAGGGTTTGCGAAATTCAACAATGGGATGCACTTGCAGTTTTTAAATAAATAAGTAAAATAACTTACGCTTGTTTCTTTCGTGCTTCTATTCTATCCTTCCCCAGATAGTATTCCTCTATTTCTTCTTCGCTCTTGGCGCCATCGTTCTCTGCACCTCCATTTTCTTTACTACTGCTTGGTTTGGTATCCTTTTTACTAGACTTCTTGGCGTGGAGTTTATCTCTGATACTGCTGACAGCTGCTTTAGTACTCTCTGATGGGGGTTGGTCCTTTGAAGAGGAAGCTGGTTCCTCGGGATTGATATCTGATAATATAATTCAAAGAATTATTAATTTTCCAATATCCATCATGTAATGAACGATTGTCTACAGCGCTCTTTGAATCTTCTATTAGACACATTTAATATTTCAGGTGGTTCCTAAAACACTTAATTTTGCATTCATACAAACTCATTCAGTACATTATTTCTATATAAAAATTTTGGAGAAGATCCGAAACTCCTATGGAAACACTGCGTTACATCATGCGAATATGTACAAAGATATGTTTTGGTTTGCACGCTAAGTGGAAGCTTAAAAAATGATGTATTTGGGTTCAAGAGGTGAGGTGTAGGTTTATCCAGGTTCTGGCTGCGGAGACGACTGTCCAACAACTGTGTGGCGGGCGAAGAGGCCTGTTAAGGGAGACCCTTTGACCGACGGACTCTCTCGACCCATTGCCTTGCAACGCAATGGGAGGGGTGAGGGACCTCCAGATTCCTACCCATTCCTCTTACCTTTTTGTTTCCAAGAACTTTCTCTCCTTCATTTCCTTAAAAATACCCTCCTCACAGCATCCCCAAAGATGAACTAGACCATGGGTGGCCAACCTTTTTAGCAGCCGGGCCAAATTTAAGAAATGAGATTTCCTACCGGGCCGCACAACAAAATTTATTTTATTATTCAAAGCAAACAAGAAATATATTGTTTTTTTACGAAGATATAACAAGCATGAGAAACAAACATATTTATTAAATTAGAGTTAGGAAATACAAAAAAAAAAAAAATACAACAAAATATAATAAATTTCGTCTGATTTTGTTTGTCAGAACTAAGTGCATCAATGTTGATAACGATTGATGTTGTTGCTACACGCAAACAGTTTTCCAAATGTTCATCAGTGATTCGTGTTCTCATTTGAGATTCAATATGCTTCATTCGCCTAAAAAGCTGTTAGCACACGTGTAAGTGTTTCCAAATAGCGAAATCATCGATAGAGCATGTTTGTAAAATGTAGGATATTTCCCAATATCCAAATATGTTTTGTAAAACTCTTCCAAACCGACCTGATTGAATTTCTTCTTTAACTGTGCATCACAACACATTTCACAATGTTCCATTTGTAAAATTCCTGGCAATAAATTCACGTCTACAGAGAATGATGTTGCAAATGCAGCAAAAAGCACCGGATGCTTTTTAAAATCTTGAAATCGGTTTTCAAATTCCAGGTTCAAGTTGGATATCAACTAAGCGTATTATTTATCCGCAGCCATTTGGGTGACGTCTGGCTGCAATAACAATGTAGGAAAGTGAGTGAAGATTTTTGTCCTTAAGAGTGTGTTATAGGGGCAGAATGGTTATTTTCTGAAAAACGGCTCTCTAAAACGGCTTAATACTACCTTTCATGTGTCATTCTCGGACTTGATATTTTTTGTTACCAAATAATGGACCTTTATTTTTCAATCTGCTTATTTTTTTTGTAATTGATGTAGGCATTCGACCATGAAAAATAAAAACATTGATACACCATACAACCCATTTTTTAAACTTAAATCTATGATTGTCGCATTAATAATGATTTCACACAATATTTTTAATTCAAAATATGTACATATAATACATACATCTGTAGAAGTGCGGCCTCTTATTATCGTTATGATATCTGTGGATATTAACAATTAAATAAATACATCATTTTACACCAAATTCTAACACACTCCAGAGCTTTTACTCATTCCGGGCTAGAATCTCCCGTTGATAGGTGTTGAAACTATACGCTCCTCGTTTTATAGCCTATATATTTTGAAAATGCCGTCAAAATGTTTCATTAATGGTTCTAAAGGTAGGATACCGACTCACTTGAAAGATTGCAACAATATCAGGAAGCTACAAAAACAGTAAGTAATCACAAATTGTCTTTTTTCGTGTAAAAATTGTCCGTGATGTACTTTTTAAAGGCTGGATATCCAAACGTGTAAAAATATAACATTGCCTGTGCGTTCTTTCCTGTAGGTCAGTACGAAGTTCATGTCTATTGGCAGCTGGCTTGTTTTGTACCACACGCACACTTCGACACGAGTCGCGCCGTGCAGAAAAGTAAAGACCGATAGGTTTACAGCGCAGTTCACTATGAGACTTTTCTGCGCGGCGGCCTTGAGCGGGCGCGGAACTCGGTCGCTCCGAAGTGTGCGTGTGGGAGATGCTATTAAATGTGTACACATACATAGCTATAATATACGTAGCACGGCCGGTGTTCGGCAAGTTACATAAATATTTTGCTGCACATTTTGTGCACGGTGTTTGGTAATAAATACAAAAATTACCTTATACTTTCTGCATAACGGGTTTAAGGAGTTAACCAGTTTATTACCGTTTATTTATTTTTATCTAAAATTTCAAATTAAGTGAATAATGTTTAATGTACATGGTGTTTGAGAAATAGACAAAAAAAACTTTTAAAGGAAATTAACAAAAATATCGCTTTTCTGCGTATAAATACGTAACCATTCACACACACATTGTCAAATCAAAGAAATTCTGTATATGTTTTGTGTCGTAAAGTTCCAAATAATAATATTATTTTTCTCTTTGTAGATCAAAACATGATTTATCCATGGCAGCCGGAAAAAATACTCCAAACAAGGTATGCTTCAAATAACAAATGAATTTGAGTGCGTCGGAGTCCCGGGAGGGGGGAGGGGGGGGTGGGGGGGGGGAATTTTTCATCTTAATTCCTTAATGTATTTTTTTGCTTTTTTATTTAGGAAAAAATACAGCAAGAACACCAACATACGATAGAACCAAATGAGCCTACCGTAAATATTGCACACAAAGGACCAAACTTGGAAGATTTAGAGCACTAGGATATTCTTATTGGATCATCAGCCACTACTGTCGAAAAGGTACTTTTATTTACGTATTTTATTTAGGTAACCTATTTACGTATATTCCTAATATATCGGAACATTTGTTACATGCACCTGAGTTGGCCCTCTTAAAATATATTGTCGATGGGCGGGAATTTTTTTAAATTTTTATGATTTTTATGACATGTGTTCCCAACATCGTGATAATAGGTTCGTATTTTACCAAAATTTATATTAACAATCTCAAAATCAGATTGAATAGCATGGTAATCAGTTTTTATTTCTACATTGTTTAGGAGCAAAAAAACAGTAATTCTTTGGCGAAATTACCTGTGACCGAAGACCAAGGATGGAGCTGTGAAGAATCGGAGCAGGAGCTTACTATTGAAGAGGTGGTAGAAGAAAGCGATGATATTTGCATAGAAGGGCGCAGAGTAGTACAATTTGATTATTTTTTTAAACAACTCCAACGTATTAGTCAACATGATTCCCTTTTTAACTGCAATTTAAAGCATTTACAAATTACCTCAGAAAATAGAAATGGTTTGAATTCTACTTTTAATTTAAAATGCGTGTTATGTGGTAAAACTTTTAAACTTAAAACGTCCGAAAGCCTACAAGAAGGCATTGGCATCAACGAATCTTTTGTGTCGGGAATAATGAGCATAGGATCGGGTTATTCGGGCATGGAAGAGCTATGTGCTACCCTTGAAATTCCGTCCTTATCTATTGCTGGATACGGAAAATGCCATAAGAAGGTTTGTGAATGGTGGGAGAAAACCAAATTTACCAGTATGGCTGCGGCAGCCGACGAAGAAAAAAAACTGGCTATTCAAAGCGGCGATGTTGACGAAAACGGGACGCCGATGATCACTGTAGTAGCTGATGCGTGTTGGTCCAAGCGATCTTATAAAACCAACTACTCCGCCCTCTCAGGAGCTGCTACGATTATCGGTTACCGCACAAAAAAAATTATTTACATGGCAGTTAAAAACAAGTACTGTACAACCTGCGCAAGAGCTATAAATTTGAAAATTCCTATGCCCGAGCACACTTGCTTTAAAAATTATGTTGGTTCGTCAAGCGGAATGGAAGCTGAAGCAATTTTAGACGGCTTCCAACAATCAATGAGTATGTACGGTCTTATATGTTCAACCCTCATTGCCGATGGAGACTCCAGTACTCATGCCAGAATTAGAAACAGTCACCCATATCCCAATATTACAGTACAGAAAATAGAATGCTCTAACCGCTTAATTCGAAACTACAACAATCAAATTGAAAAAATTACAAAAGATACTGGCTTTCCTTTGGAGTTCAGAAAAATTATTTCAACCAACAAACTTCGTCTTAGGAAGGCGGTAGTCGGAGCTGCAAATTACAGGATGCAATCAAATAGTGCTTTGGACCAAAAAATTATCGATTTAAGGAAAGATTTATTAAATGGACCCAAACATGTTTTCGGTGAACATAAAGATTGTTTACCATACTTCTGCAAATTTAAACTTGATCCGAATAAAATATTAGATTACAATCACGTTCCACAGTTACAAAACAATATTATATTTTCAAAAATTATGGATGCTAATTCTCGGCTTGTCAGTAATGCACGAAGTCTAGTATATTGTTTAGACAGTAATATTGTTGAAAGTTTTAATGGAGTTATTGCAAAATTTATTGGCGGAAAAAGAATTAATTATTCTTTAAAACAGTCCTATATGGGTCGTTGTGCAGCTGCAGTAGTTTCTTTCAATTCCAAGCGACCTTATTATTCTTTACATAAGCAGATTTTCAACAGAAGTCCTAGTAATTTTTTAAAACGGTTAGAATTGAAAAGAGCAAAAAGAAGAATGGCTTCTAAAACAAACGACAAAAGATCTTTACGAAAAAAACAAGGGAGACATTTGCTTACAAAATCGGGAGCACCTGATAACCATTATGGCGAATTGTGCGAAAAAACGGATATGGAACAAGATGCATATGAATGTGCTAAGGCAGAATTCTTAAAGCTACTCGACATTTCACAAAGTGAAAAGAAGGCAGTCGAAAGACGAACTGTCTTACAGTCTGATAGCGGGGAGTGGCTTGAACGCAGAAGAAACATGTTAACAGCTTCTTTATTTGGTAATATCTGTAAACGAAGTCAATCCATTAGTTGTGCTAATTTAGTCAAAACAATATTATACGGCCGCTCTCTAGATAATATAAAATCTATTCAATATGGTAGGGACCATGAGCAAGTTGCAAAAAGGCAACTTTGCATTCAAGAAAATATTGTCGTCGATGACTGTGGGTTATTTATTGATGATATTTTCCCGTTCTTAGGAGCCACCCCAGATGGTTTGGTAAATGACAGTACAATATTAGAAATTAAATGTCCGATTTCTGCTAGTGGGATGCTATTTGAAGAAGCAATAGCAAAAAAAAAAATAACGTTCTGGAAGCAAGTTAAAAAAAACAAAAATTTTTTTACAAACACAAATCACAACTGGTATTATCAAGTACAGGGTCAACTTCACATTTCCAATAAGACTGTATGTATTTTTGCCGTCTGGTTGGGTGAAGCAATTCCATTAAAAATAGAATTAATTAAACAAGACGATAAATTTTGGGGAGAAAAAATGGAAAGCAGATTAAGTACTTTCTTTATGGATTGTTTATTACCAGAAATTATAGATTCAAGATTTAAAAGATCTATGCCCATTCGTGACCCACAATATATTATGTCCGCCTTGGAGAAAAAAAGAAAAGCAGCGACACTAATTCGAACAGAAAAAATTAAGAAATGCAAGAAAAATCTATTACGGGATATTGAAACTAATGTAAACTAATGAAACACGGAATGTATTACATTGTACTACTCTGCGTACATCCAATTGCGAGGAAACTTTGGTGAGTTGTTGTGTGCATGCCCGCGATAGTTTCTGTATATGTAGTGAGTTCTGGCATCATGAAATTATGCGTTGCTAACCGTTCGTCTGATTGCGATGAAACTTTGATGTGTACTGGGATTTGATGTGTACATACCCGCGATGGTTTCTATATATAATAGCGAGATCTGGTGTCATGAAAATGCATTACTAAACCGTTCATCCGATTGCGAGGAAACGTT
Organism: Limnephilus marmoratus; assembly: GCA_917880885.1. Classification (NCBI taxonomy): domain Eukaryota; kingdom Metazoa; phylum Arthropoda; class Insecta; order Trichoptera; family Limnephilidae; genus Limnephilus; species Limnephilus marmoratus. Next base: position 18,947,634 of record OU862915.1, read on the forward strand.
GGTGAGTTGTTGTGTGCATGCCCGCGATGATTTCTATATGAGGGTGTCCCAAAAGAAAGTTGATATTTAGTGGATCGATTTTTTTTTTTTTTTTTTTTTTTACAGTGAATACCGCACAAGAATCTCAACTGCTCCCGTCTGGAGCCAGTGAGACTATGGCATCCCCAATTGGGGTATGTTGTGAGGCTGAAGGTAGTGGGGAGGGGAAGGAGGTGGGGAAGAGGAAGGTTGGGAAGTACCTGGCTATTCAGATCTGGTCACTAAACACGGCTAAAGCCATTATCAAGCAACGTTTCAATTCTGAATGGTGGTCTTACACCAGGGCGATACTAATAGTATCTTCCACTCTGGAACATGCCGCAAATATACTATATATTATTTTAAAATGAATTAATTGTGAAATAACACAAATTAATCAAATAAAATTTATTTGCGCATGCCGGGTTCGAACCCGCGACCTTCGGAATGTGAGTCAAGAGTCTTAGCCACTGGACTACGGAGGTCGTCAAAGATGCCAGCGTTGTACCGATCTCTTCAAACTTTTTGACCCATTTTCGAATGAGAGGAATGCTTGGCGCATCATTGAATTGATTCAAATATTGCAGAATCTTCTACGCGCTACAGTCGCCGAATCACCATTTTTGTAAAACTCACTCACGCACAACGCGCGGTTGCTCCCGAGAAATGATTCATAGCGATTAAATTCCCAAGAGCCAGACTACTGATTGACAAACCCCCCGCGTCCCTCGGAAAAGTTGCGTTCACACAGAAAGCAAAACAAATATCAACTTTCTTTTGGGACACCCTGTATATATATATATATATATATAGTGAGTTCTGGCATCATGAAATTATGCGTTGCTAACCGTTCATCCGATTGCGATGACACTTTGAGGATTTGATGTGTGCATGCCCGCGATGGTTTCTATATATAATAGTGAGCTCTGGCGTCGTGAAAATGCATTACTAAACCGTTCATCCGATTGCGAGGAAACTTTGGTGAGTTGTTGTGTGCATGCCTGCGATGGTTTCTATATATAGGGTGTTACGGGACGTACTTGACTTACTTTAACCAGTGATTCCTGACATTATTTAGAGTAAAAAATGTAAAAAAAATTTGGTCTCCGGTGACATTTTTCATGTTTTTTTTTCTACAAAAATGTAAAAAAATTGTAGTTGTTGGATAGTTGGAGGGGTGGTTAGTGGTTGGTCTGTTACTCAGCTGAGTGACCAGTGACGACATGCGGAAGAAATTTTTTTTGTTTGATTTTGAAGAAAAAAAATTTAAAAAAAAAAGTCACCAAAAAAGTCTCCGGAGACCAAAATTTCATTTACATTTTTTACTCCAAATAATGTCAGGAATCATTGGTTAAAGTAAATCAAGTACGTCCCTTAAAATCCTGTATATAGTGAGTTCTGGCATCATGAAATTATGCGTTGCTAACCGTTCATCCAATTGCGATGACACTTTTGGGGATTTTATGTGTGCATGTCCGCGATGGTTTCTATATGTATACATATAATAGCGAGCTCTGCCTGGAATTCGCTAGTTCTGGAATAAACGATTTTTATTATATGTATGTTTTATTAAAATAAAGAGTGTCGCTGCAGTTTTGTCATGGTTTTCTGCAGCCTTGCACGACAGCTACTGCCATGATTAAAAAATATATTGTGTAGTTGTACTAAATAACACAGAATAAATATATAAATAAAAAAGAAACTTTCTTTTATTTCTCGAAGGCAATATTATTAATGATGTTATTAATATTTATAGATATTCTATCAAATATACGTTTAGAATTTGGGGATAGTAATAATAATGATGAATTCTAGAAAATATCTAGTTTAAAAAACAATAAACGACTGAATATTTAGAAGTTAAATTTAAAAAAAAAACTTCATTAAATCGACTCCAAATGTGAACCACGAGATTCCAAACGCTGTTTATAATGGAAGCCTATGTGAAAGGACCATGAATAAGTAAAAGATGAAACATTTATAAAAAGGATCATACTAATTATTCTACCAACATAATAAGTTCCATCAACAAACCACACTTTGTTATTGGTTTGTTTTTTTACTTCGATATTTAAAAATACCTGGAAGTACCTGGCTATTTAGATCTGGTTACTAAACACGGCTAAAGCCATTTTAATCAGCGTTTCAATTCTGAATGGTGGTCTTGCACCAGGGCGATACTGGGAGTATCTTCCACACTATGAGGTGTCAAAGTTTGAAAAGGCGAATTCTCATAACCTATTTACGTATATTCATAATACATCCTTAAAAAACGATTTTAAAAAATAAAACAAATTGTACTAGGTAAATAATGGTTAGTAATAAGTAATTCAGTAACCGGGATTGAAAAATATTGCGCTTTAATTTATTTTTTTTTTAATTTAAAAAACGCGAAATGTCATTTTTCAAGGACCGCCATGTTAATTACGACGATGAAATATGCATTTTTAAAAGAAAAAATCACTCTCTGTCAGTTAGACAAAATGCAATATTTGTTTTAATTTTTTAAAGTGTGTTTTGAGCGTGGACTCGCGAGAATTTTTTTGACTTTTTATGATTTTAATGACACGTGTTCCCAACATCGTGATCATAGGTTCGTACTTTACTTAAATTTACACTAATAATCTCAAAATCAGATTGAATAGCATGGTAATCAGTAAGGAAGGGAACGGGACGAATGGGAAAGGAGGGAATACGGGAGGGGGGGAGGGGAACTCGGGAGTGGGGTTCGCGGGACGGGGGAAGGGGGGAGTAGAGTGAGGAGAGGGAAGGTGGAGGAGGAGTGGGAACGTGAGAGGGGAAGGGGCCACGGGAGAGGAAGGGGAGAGAAAGGTAAACGGGACGAATGGGAAAGGACGCGCAGGGAGAAACAATTTCTTAATTAAGAGGAATATAAACGCTAGAAATATTTCGAATTTCATGCCTGCAAAATTTTAAAATCGAGTGTCTTTTTGCACGAGGCTAGTAAGCGAAAAGGTGGTTTTTATTTATTTTGTGCATAATTTTATAAGAACGAAAAAAAGTTAGAACATAGAAAACCTCAAAAATAGTCTTAGCCATAAAGGGGTATTTTTTAAAAATGGTTTCTTGTATTACTTCATAGTTAAGTCATGAAAAAACTTTTTTTTTGGTGGTTTACGCTTATATTTTTTGTTACGTAAATAATAATTTTATTGTGATTCCAATACATAGAAACGCTAGTAAAAGCTTCGATTTATCCGTAGCATATTTTTTGATGTTCATGCTGTAAGCCGATTCGTCGTAAAGATTAATCAAAATAGTATCTAAATAGGATTTCACGTGTATATTCATCTTAAATGGCATAGCAACGCATGCCGGGTACCAGCTAGTATATAAATAAAAAAGAAACTTTCTTTTATTTCTCGAAGTCAATATTATTAATGATGTTATTAATATGTATAGTTATTCTATCAAATATACGTTTCCAATTTGGGGATAGTAATAATAATGATGAATTCTAGAAAATATAGTTTAAAAAACAATAAACGACTGAATATTTAGAAGTTAAATTTATAAAAAAAACACCTTTAAATCGACTCCAAATGTCAACCACGAGATTCCAAACGCTGTTTATAATGTAAGCCTATGTGGAAGAACCAAGAACAAGCAAATTATGAAACATTTATAAAAAGGATCATACTAAATATTCTACCAACAGAATAAGTTCCATAAACAAACCACACTTTGTTATTGGTTTGTTTTTTACTTCGTTATTTAAAAAATACTGTGCTTGGATCCTTGGATGTACATAACGCAAGTATAATGTTGACCTTTTGAAATCTGGGAAGACACCCCTACTGCCATCTAGCGATGTAAAAATGAACACATTTTGACAGTTTACGAAATGTTCCGAGGGTATTACATACGCTTAACTGTTGTTCCCAAAACCCAAGTTTCATTTGGAATGCGGAAATAAGATCTTACATGTTATTAATTGGTTGATCTTTCCCTTGGAGACGAGTACCTATTAACATCGTTTAGGTGGCTAACTATATCGACCAGAAATGCAAAATCGCTAACCCACTCCTTGTCTTCAAATTCTGAAGGCTAGAGCGGGCGCGGGCGGTCTGGCGGTGGCACGACGTATCTCGCCCTGCATCCCCCGCATTCACGCTCACAGCTATCCATGCAAGATCGGCGTGCGCGCTTTTTAAAATCAGCGTTGTGATTGTTTGTTAACAAGAATATACCATAGAAGAAATTGTCACGATAGTTGGATCAATGTACTGAGTTACTTTCATATATGAGATATGATACGAACTACGCAAGTTGGAATGTTCTTTTGGTGGTTTTATGTACACTGAAAGAAAAAATGTGTTCATATGCTCCGCGGGCCACAATTAGACACCCCGCGGGCCGCCCTTGACTTTTCAAAAATAAAAAAGTAAAAAAAAACCTTTCCAGCGTCAATATAAACAAATATTTGAGTTGTGAACTCGCCTTGTGCAGTGAGCCTGCTAAGTTTAGGATCGTCCAAGAGATCATGAGTAGATTTTGGTTTTCCTCGAAACTCCGTTGAATCATCTTCTTCTTCCTCTGCCTCTTCCCCAAAGGAAAGAAGTCCGAAATTCCTGAAGTTTAAAAACACAATTCAAGAACAGATTGCCACAAACTTAAACTAAATGCGAGAACCAACATAACATCAATCCTTTGTGATTGAGCACATGAAAAATAGTAGATTAACCCTTTCAGACCTGAATTAAGCAGTCGTAGAATACATTTGATGTTTGATAATAATTGGTAGGGTTAGATATTTGAAAATTTTGGCTGATTTTTTCAATAGTTTAGAAGTTATTGCTGCTTTCATTTGAAAGAATGTTAGGTCTCAGAGGGCATGTTTCACATAAAACAACAAATCCTACAATGTACACAAAAAATGTAACAATTTATTAAATAAAATTAAAAAATTAAAAACTGAAAATAATTTACCATCAAAGCTTACATCACAAAAAATTGGGAGAAAATTTTTAATTAAAAGTCGTAGCTAACACTAACTAACTGTCTAAACATCATGACGTTTCCACAGAGAGGACAGACCACCAAACAACTCGGTCTTGGCACACACTCTTTGCCACATTCACACAATGTACCATACATACTTTTCTATTATTCTGACTCTTGATATAATTATCTGATTCACAATAAGTACTCCAATAGTACCAAAGCTATTCACTCTATATACATAGTGAGGAATAAAAATTTGAAATCTATGTATTTTCAAATATACACACGATCTGAAAGGAATAATATTTTAGCTTCGTTTCACCATGAACATATTCCTAGATTTTCTCGGGCTGACAAATATTCGAAATTAAAATAGGTATGTGAATTAACTATGTCTGAAAAGCCAGGTGTTAAAACCTTTATCTTCTTTTAACCAATTTTCTTTCACCTCCTAAAATATCTCATATCATAGTTCCACTGACTGAGCAGTTGAAAAATGTATACATATTTAAATAAAAAAAATGGTGTTCCTCAGGGCACTGTTCAAGGTCCAATTTTATTTTCATTACTATTGTACTACTTAGATTTATATTACTCTTCTATTAGAAGCATTTGCTTGTGGATGTAAGTACGTTATGTATATAAAAAGGTTACCTACTTCACACCAGTACGATCTTTCTTTTTTTTCTTATCCTCAGTCTTTTCTGATACAGGTTTGCACCTGGGAACAATATCGCCGAAAGGGTCGACCAAGACTTGTGTTTCAACTATGGTCGTCGGGTACAGAGGTCTATCATCTTGGTCGGTCAATACTTCTGACAACTTCATCATGTTGAACACCGTTTCTCCTGAAAAATGAAGTACACAAAATTAATATATTTAATACTAACGGATAAATGAACAAAGGTATTCAGTAGTACATAATAAAGAAGAAACAAAAGAAAAAAAAAGAATGACAAACACAAAAAAAATTGCTAATCGAAGTCTTGAGTTTAACGTTGAGCGATTTATTGGCTTCTTTTTATTTATTTCCTCCTTTCTACAACATGGGTCTCTTCAAGACCCAGGTTCACTCCTTCATTTCCCAAAGAGACCCTTCACACAGCAGATGCAACTGTTATATAATAATCTAAGAACTTTAATCTATGCAATTTAAATAACTTATCCATACCTGTGACTTTAGCAAAGATAGTATGTTTGTTTTGAAGTTCTGGTGTGGCGTTGAGAGTGAAAAAGAACTGGGAGCCATTGTCATCTTTGCCGGCGTTTGCCATGGCAACCAAACCTCGTCTGTTGAAGCGAAGACGAGAGTGGAACTCATCCTAGAAAACCAAATAATGTTACACAAGTCATTTATTGGATTTGGTTGATATATTTAATAAAAATCAAGTGGATATTTCAATTTTCTTAAGTGGTTCCAAACACACCAAACAACGTTTCTATGGAGACAATCTCAAGGGAAATCATGCTATCTAACCCATTTACATAATTTTTATAAGACGTAGATAACTTTTGAATTTTAAGTATGCATACTTGGGCCTAAAATACATTTTGCAGATTGTCGAAGAACTGACTTACTTATGGAAATGAATTAAGGAATGGAGAATAGGAAACCTGCTTCATATTTAAAAAAAATCCCGATAAGGCAAATATTCTAAGATATTCCTTTTTTTTTCTAATCAATCTAATAAATTTGATTTTGTTAAAATCAGCACCATTACGCTCGGCTCATAAGACAACCGTTGCGTAAAGCATCTGTACGATGTTCACTTTATAACATCTGACAAAATGTCAAATCAAACATAAGTTCGCAGGTAACAAACAATAAATGTAGTGAATTTTAAGTGTCAAATTCAAAAATTCGCCGGAAATCAAATGGAAACAGAACATTTTCATGTAGTGATGTCATGAGCCCAAAAACCGCATTTATTTATTTAAAAAAAAAACTATAAATTTCTAAAAAAATTTAGTAAAATTTTTGTAATCTTAGCAGAAAAATCTATCCACACGATTTTTTACAAGTTATTATGAAATCCATGCAAGTGGCTTATTGGACTGCAGTACTTAAATGTTTACAAAACAAGGAAAAAGTTACCTTAAAGGTAGCCCCGTACACCGATTCTCCTCCAGTTCCATCACCATTAGGATCCCCTCCTTGCACTATGAAATCAGGAACCACTCGATGAAAAATAGTTCCTGAAAATCAAAACATAAACATATCGATAATAACCTCTTATTGGCCGGAAGCGAGCGTACGCGCGCAGAACAAATTGTCAGCAAAAAAAAAATTTTAAATGCAATTTTAACCCTTAGTGTAAAGAAACTGTATGAAGGACAAGGTCAGAATCGCTTGCACCAATATCATTCTTGATGTAGCCAAAAGTTAAATACACCTAGCAACACCAGAATATTTTAAAATTAATTATCTATGGAATCTGGGTGTCAGATTTTGCTGCGATTTGAACTGTCGAAAAGTGTTATCTCGTATCTGCGTGATGGTTCACAAAAACATCGAAAAACCTATTAATTTATCAAACAAACGCAAGTAATATTGTTTTTATAGATAGTTTTTTGTTCAAGGAATATGTTTCGGTAAATAAAAGATACTATAGCTCAAAATATTACTTAAAAGTGATGCATTCAGTAATTTCCAGTATGGGGGCATACATTAATTACGTGAACAGTTTTTCTTCCAATCTAGACTCCTCCTTGGTGAGATAAATTTGGGCCACTTCGAATATTATTTTCAAGTGACATGAGATTTTGCCTGACCCCCCCCCCCCTTTTGGAGCTCACGTAATTAATGTATGCCCCCCTATGCAACAAAAGAAAAAGTTTCAAAAATGGCTCTGGACAGGTTAACGAGTCATGTGCCGATAGTGCTCCGGAGACCTGTCCTAATACCATCCACTCCAGAATATTTAACAGATCAGATTTTAACCTATATGCTTTGAAAATTGGATAGAGTGCAACATCAGAATTTTTTGCGATAATAACACGTTTTTTTTTTTAATTATTGTCAACTAGCCAGTTCCCAGCACGCGTTGCTATGCCATTTAATACAGAAATTCTACCTGCGTGTCCTTTCCCATTCGTCCCTACCCCTTCCCGCTCCCCTTTCTCTCCCGCGTTCCCACTCCGCCTTCTCCACATTCCCTCTCTCCACCCCACTTCCCCCCTTCACCCGTCCCGCGAACCTCCCTCCCGAGTTCCCCTCCCCACTCCCGTTAACCCCTTACCAGAGTTCCCCTCCCCCCTCCCTCATTTCATACATTCAGTCCCGATACATTCAGTTTTCAAACAGCTCGCGTGCCACCTATTGCAATTTTTTGTATACAAATTTCATTATGCCAGAGCTCACCAGTAGTTTTATACAAAATCTTGTCCTGACAATAATGAACACAAAAAAAAGAATTATCCAATTTGGTGTAGTCGTTCGGAAGTTCATTTTCATTTATATATATACTAGCATTTATATATATGCCGGGTACCAACCCGGCATGCGTTGCTTTGCCATTTAATAACGAAATTGTTTCTCCCTGCGCGTCCTTTCCCATTCTTCCCGTTCACCTTCCACCTCCCCTTCCTCTCCCGCGTCCCCTTCCCCTTTCGCGTTCCCACTCCTCCTCCACCTTCCTTCTCCTCACTCTACTCCCCCCCTTTTCCGTCCCGCGATCCCCCCTCCCGAGTTCCCCTCCCCCCTCCCATAATCACCTCTTCCCTCCCGCGGATCCCCCTCTCGAGCTCCCCTCTCGAGTTCCCCTCCACCCTCCCGGGTTCCCCTCCCCCCTCCTGCATTCCATACATTCATTCCCGATACATTCAGTTCTCATACAGCTCGTGTGCCACTTATTGTAATTTTATTATACAAATTTCATGCTGCCAGAGCTCGTGTCCTTTCCCATTCGTCCCGTTCCCCTTCTGCCTCCCCTTCCTCTCCCACGTCCCCTTCCCCTCTCCTCACTCCCCACGCCCGCTTCCCCTATCCCTCAAACCCCCACCCGTTTTCCTCTCCCCCCTCCCGAGTTCCCCTCCTTAAACCATCCCGCGGGTCCCCTCTCCCGAGGTTCCCCTCCCTTGTCCCCCTCCCCTCTCTCATCCTTCACCCCTCTCCCATCCGCCACCCCCTCCCGCATTCCATACATTCACTCCCGGTACATTCAGTTTTTAAACAGTTCGCGTTGCAATTGCAATTTTAAATACAAATTTCATAATGCCAGAGCTCACCAGTATATACAGACACCTTTAGTCCAGTCAAGGAAGGGGGTGTAGAGTGCGTGAGCAGGGACCTAAGCGATTCCTTCAGAAACTTGTTTAGGGTGCTTAGGATGTGAACATACTAAAAATCCTGACGTCTAGGTGGTGAGCTAGGGGGGGGAGGGGGAGGGGGAGGTCCCAATTTTCGGGTTTCCGCTTATATCTCAAAAACGGTGCGCCGCAGAGGAAAATTTTCTGAAAATAAGTAAAAGCTGATAAAATTATCTACAACTTTTATTCTATAAGTAATTTTCGAAATCCCAGCCATTTTCGAGTTATTCGCTCCACAAATGTAGATATTTTCGAAAAAAATCATTTTACCTTACATTTTTCATCAAACATTCCTTCACATCGTCTAAAATATTCATCAAAGAAATTTATTTGAAAGAAGTTGTAAAGAATTTAATTTTCTTTTAGAATATATAGACATGTAAATCTATCTTCAACCGTTCAACATTTACAGCAATTTTAAGTTTTTTCGTAAAATGTCATTTTCAGAAAGAGCTGTTTTTATCTTATTACTGACACACAACACTTGTTCGTTCGCCTAATAATATGTGTGACCACACTTTAAAACCAGTTATTAAATAAAATAGGTAAAAATCATATTACTTGAAAAATGCATAATTGTATTTTATAATCATAATGATAATTATCTCACTATAATTTTATTCTATTTCGTTACATTAAGCACATAAAATTATAGATCTCATTGTTATCACTGTTCTCAATAACATCATGTTACATTCTCATCCTCCTTGGACGTGGGGGTCCTGGCAAGCATTGTTCATCCATGGCATCTTCATCCTCAGTATTGGATGGTTCTTGCTGAATGGGCTCTATGTCGTCGTCATCGTCGTCCTCGGCAACAGGCACGCTATTGAGGCATCTCCCTTGGCAGGAGACTCGGAGACACGCTGCAGAACAGGTCAGCATTGCTTTTCGGCATCCACATTTGCCAATTGCACAATCCCTGGTGCAGCGGCAAAATATCATATTTAGAAGGACCTCCGGCGCTGGTGGATCTTATGTTGTAATTGGCATCAGGGTCTCTCCTTCGTGTTTCCACCCCCATTATTCAGGCGGCAGCTCAATCGGTGCACTGGGAATGCTGTTTAACTGCGTTCTCTGTTGGAGGGAGGGAGCTGATATCAGGCTTCATATTTGCCACCAACCTTGTGAACGACTAAAAGCGGTACTGGTTAAGGAAGGTCTGTCTTTTTGGCGCCGCATACCATTTCAGGAAACATTTATTTCCAGCCTCTTCAACCTCGCCGTGAGTAGAGGAGGGGTTATAAAGATCATTGCCGCTTGCTTGATGAATTCTGACTCCAAGTACAATTTTGAGAAGCCCACTTTGCTTCTCCTGAAAGTTGCAGATGTTGTGTCGCAGCCGGTAAATGAATGTAAGAACAGGATGTGTTCAAATGCACGGTGCTGCATCTTTTGGGTGGACAGTGGCATTGTTTTGGTTTTCCCTCGTCCGTTTTCAGCAGCAGAATATCTTGGGTGGGAGGAGTGGAAGCAATCAAAAGGAAGTGAAAGCTTCTCACAGAACTGTGAGAGGAATGTTCCACAGCAATCTTCACAACAAGGAGTCAGCATCATGTCCTGAAGAGTCTGTATCCCATTCTCCCGAAGCTTCGTCTGTAGTAAAGAGATGAAGTTACTTTTGTTGGTAGGATTGGATAAAAAAATCTTCCTTTTTAACGGGTATTGAAGTCAAGTCAAATTGATGTCAGCTGACCTTCTCAGTCTGTATCATCGCATCTGTTCTTGTGATTTCGTACCGTTGGTTGTACCAGTCAAATACCACAGTGTGAGTCATCCAGGATAGTGGTGGTTGACGTAGTTGATGTAATGATCACAAATTGTGGCAAGGAAGGCATCTTTTTGCCAAATTACTCTGTGTAGTAGAAATTTTCCGTCCACAACTATGTTCATCTGAGACAGTAGACCAGTTTTTTGGTAGGCTCGAATAAGCTGTACAGGACAGATTTAGTTGTCTTCCACATCCCACCTTCATTGAACAGTGCCAAGGGAAATGGGGCCAACTCATACTCAAAGAATTTCTTCAAATCCTCATCTGATCGTTTGCTTATACACATCCGGTGAAACAGAAATGTTGGGACAACTGCAACCTTTTCATCGTGAATTTTTATCGACGAGCTGACAGAAGACATTGGGAATGGACATTATTTCATTGGCTTGTGGGAAGGGAAGATGTGCATCAAACCACTGACTGAGTTTGAAAATGTCTGCTGCATCTCTACTTCGGTGGGCTTGTCCGAGGTCCTTGTGTTGTTCACTGGACGTGAAAAAGACTCCACAATACTCTTCAAGGGAAGTGCAGATCTCATGAGTTGCGCTCATACCAACTAACCACTTTCTAGTACATTGTGCGAAATACCTCTGCCTCCTGTTATGCCTTCTCGGCTTTTGAATGATAGCATCAATGTGGTTTCCATGGTCATATCTGATCATACGCCTTACTAAAAGAGCATCGCATAATCGTCGTTGCACGTCGGTGTGTCAGTAATAAGATAAAAACAGCTTTTTCTGAAAATGACGACATTTTACGAAAAACCTTAAAATTGCTGTAAATATTTACTGGTTGGAGACTTATTTGCATATGTATATTCTAGGGAATTAAATTCTTTACAACTTCTTTTAAGTAAATTTCTTTCTTTAATGAATATTTTAGACGATATGAAGGAATGTTTGATGAAAAATGTGAGGTAAAATGATTTTTTTCAAAAATATCTACATTTGTGGAGCGTGTAAGTCAAAAATGGACGGGATTTCTAAAATTACGTAAAGAATAAAAGTTGTAGATAATTTTATGAGCTTTTACTTATCCTTAGGAAATTTTCCTATGTGACGCACCGTTTTTGAGATATAATCGAAAACCCGAAAATTGGGACCTCCCCCTCCCCCCCCCCCCTAGCTCACCACCTAGACGTCAGGACTTTTAGTATGTTCACACCCTAAGCACCCTAAACAAGTTTCTGAAGGAATCGCTTAGGTCCCTGCTCACGCACTCTACACCTCCTTTTGGAGCATTTATTGACTGGACTACTTTGCGGGCGTGCTCACAACAACTCACCAAAGTTTCATCGCAATCGGATGAACGGTTAGCAATTCACAGGAGTATGTAGAACAGTTTATATGGGAGAATTAAATTGTTGTTTTTACTATCTTCCTCGCAACTTTTCCATATTTTCTCAACGTTTAAACCTTCCCTGGACTACGACAAACATTTCAAAACCAAAATCAGCTAAATCGGACCAGCCGTTCTCGAGTTTTAGTGAAACTAACGAACAGCAATTGATTTTTATATATAAGATATAGATAGATTATTGTTATGTAAATACCGCACAAGAGTCCAACAGCTCCCAAGGGAGGGAGGTTGAAGAAGAGTTGGGATGAGGTGAAGGGGGTAGGCTGAGGGGGGGGGGGGGGTAAAGGAGGCGGGGGGTGGAGGGTGGTTAGAGGTTGTGGGGTGAGAGGGGGAGGGGGTTGAGAGGGGTGGGGGGTAGGCTTTTTATATCCATTTTTCGTATTACAAAAATAACAAACATGAGAATCGGGTATGGGTACCACCGCCCCGGGAACCATTTTTTAGATAACTAACACGTCTGCCGTAGGTCATCCTTAGTGGTTCGCAACGTTTGGTGACTAGCAGGGGTGCCTGGGTTCATGGGGTGAGGTTTTTTCAGGTCTTGGCGGCGGATGCGTCTGCGCACCAGCTGCATGGCAGGTTGGATCTAGAGAAAGTGGTTGAGGGAGTCCCTTTGACTTCTCCAGCCTTACTCTCTCGGAACATCGCTTTGCACCGCAGTGGGAGGGATGGATTCATACATCCGCTCTCCTGGACACGCTGACCCCTACATTTCTACCCACCCCTAATACCCTTTCCTTCTCAGAAGATCCTCTCCTCCCTTTCCCTAAAACGAACCTTCACACAGCATCCCCAAAGAAGAGATAGGCAATGTGTCGAGCAATTGTAAAAAAAAGGTCTCTCCCGATCCGGCCTTCTACGTAGTTGGTGGGCAGATGCAACCGCCGCCGAGATCCTGACAAACCTTGCCCCATGAACCCGGGCTACCCGTACCTATGGCAGAGGTGTTGATAATCCAATACATGGTTCCCGGGACGGCGGTACCCATACCCGCCTTCCAAATTACTGATACTATTTATTGACGGCCGGCGTGGTCAAGAGGTAAGGCTCTTGACTCGCAATCCGAAGGTCGTGGGATCGAATCCCGGCATGGGCAAATAAATTTTATTTGACTAATTTGAGTTATTTCACAATTATTTCATATAAAAATAATATATTTGCGTCACGTTCCAGAGTGGAAGATACTTTAGTATCGCCCTGGTGTAAGACCACCATTCAGAATTGAAACGTTGCTAAAAATGACTTTGGCCGTGTTTGGTGACCAGATCTGAATAGCCAAGTAATTCCTCGCTTCCTCTTCCCCATCTCCTTCCCTTCCCCACCACCTTCTGCCTCATACTATACCCCATAGTCATGTCATAGTCTCACTGGCTCCAGACGGGAGCATTTGGGTCTCTTGCGCGGTATTCACATAAATATAAAATTAAAAATTATGCACACGAATAAATATTTCAAAATGAGATATTTTTTACAATCCAACTGAATATTACTCTTTTTTTTCATGAATACCGCACAAGAGTCCCAACTGCTCCCGTCTGGAGCCAGTGGGATTATCACCCCCAATTGGGGTATGTTGTGAGGCTGAAGGTAGTGGGGGATGGGGAGGAGTTAGGGAAGATAGAGGTGGGGAAGTACCTGACTCTTCAGATCTGGTCACTAAACACGGCTAAAGCCATTTCAAGTAACGTTTCAATTCTGCCACTCTAATGGCCGTAAAATAAAATGAAAAAACAAAAACCAAAATATTTAAAAAAATATAACAAATTGTTTTTTGTGTAGGTATCTACTTTATACCTACTGTGTTTATGTATCTACTTATGTCTACGCACTTCGATACACAAATTACAAATAACTATTACTTATTAAAATTCTGGAAGCGAGAATTCAACATCTTTATCTGAACCATACTGTAGGTCCAGCTTCGTGTGAACTATATGTACGTGAAACCCGGCTTGTAGCGGAATGAAATCTAGTTCCAAAAACGTCCGCTCGCAACGGCTGATGTGTGAGCGCTGCAGTCGGAATCGAAATTATGATTTGCTCGTATGACAGCCTTAAATAAAATCCACACTTTTTATACGGTAAACACCAGAATTTTTTAATGCACCGTTATGTACCAAATATGCCGTTTAAGAGGGTATTACCAGAGAAAACCAGAAATATGTCATTTTTCAATCAGATTTAAGACGTATTATAAATGGATTTCGAAAGATTGTTCTTTTATCTAGCATTCGCATGTTTTAAATTTTTAGTTGTTTTTAGTACAATAAGGTTATACCGTATGTCATTGGCAGATTTGTTAAATTTTCAAAAAATATTTTGTATTATACCACACCCATTTCAAATCATATAATCATGCAGTAAAATAAATTAATATATTATCCGGGTATCGCATGTTTCAGAATTTTAATTTTAGTTTAAATAAAATCATTAAAAAATATATGCGTACATGTGTTTCTTGAAGAAAATTGGTCCTTTTGTGTATTTATTTGCGCACTTACAAACTAATATATTTCAGATTTTTTTAACATTCTTATTTAACTTAGACATTATTGAAAAATGATAAATACTTATAATCAAAAAATAATTACAAAAAGTAATATATTTCAGATTTTTTTAACATTCTTATTTAACTTAGACATTATTGAAAAATGATAAATACTTATAATCAAAAAATAATTACAAAAAGTACATTATTTTAATAGTTTTATCATCATGTCTTTCAGCATTTTTGGATGTAGGTATAAATTAAAGCAAATTTGGAATGAAATAAAATCGATATTGAGTTATAATTTTAAAAAGCTGGTACGGAGAATAATTAATCTTTCTCATTGTAACCGCTGTGCACAATCGTAAGAACAACTTTTGACGAAATGTGGATTTTCGGCCGCTGGCTGGTTAAACGCTCTTAAAGGGCGTGGAGTATTTTTTTTTTAGTAAGGCTGTTGTTAGTCTTTATTCGGAGCAGGTACAATCACAGATGACACAGTTCAATCAAGCAAGCAGGTACAATCACAGATGACACAGTTCAATCAAGCAAGCAGGTACAATCACAGATGACACAGTTCAATCAAGCAAGCAGGTACAATCACAGATGACACAGTTCAATAATAGTAAAACAGTAACTCTAACAATAACTTTATGGGTACTTAACCCAAAGGAAACTAATTGTTGTTCTCTCAAGCGTTTGTTAAATATTTTACAATGATTTCACGAGTCTGTAATCACTCCAGGTTAGCTGAAATAATTTCAGTCCTGCCAGAAGTTTTTCCTTCAAGATGCGCGGATAGACCCGGAAGGCAACTCAACTATCTCGTGGTACCACATGATCTTATATTGGTCAGACCATCCGTGACATTTGGGGCACCCAACCTTAACCTCCCTCGCCCCTTATTAGTAAGGACGAAGCGATGCTGGAAAGGGAAGATATTCGAGATTGAATAACTCTCAATTTACTGCTCGAAATAATAAGATGGTTTTGTTATTCTGTCTTTTTAGTATGCATTTAATTCTTGCAAATGTAATGTAATTCATGTAATGCTTGCAAATGAATTAAGTACTGTGGGTTTTAATTTTTTCATATATATGTCAAATTTTCAATCTACCGTATTCAAACTCTCGTCACTCTCCCCATGGGCGAATTAACGGTATTAGGCACAACGAAGGCAGAAGCAAAAGTTAATATTTTTTACATTACCATTGTAATATCCCTCCATACAAAGTTGTATGAAGTTTCTGCATGCTTTGGGGGCCTCTTTCGTCCATAGTTCCAAGTCTATATCTCCCACCGTTGTTTTTAGCAGGACCTAATAATTTTAAAACACAAAATACAGTGTAATTCAAAGACAAGAATTTACTTCAGAGATTACCAAAATTTCAGCCGATGTGATATGTTTTGGCATAAAATTTATACATAAAAAGGTTCAAATGAATTATTTATCACAATAATAAGTAAAGAATTACCTTGCCCAAAGCCGGGGGCTCTTGAATATAAATATTACTCATTATTTCAAAGTATCAATTATTTCATTATTTGACAGATACACAAAACATTTAGAACGGAGAGCCACAGATAAAACCACAATTGATGTCATAGATTGATGTTCGTAGTGATGGCACAAGCGAATAATAAATCGAAATTTTCGGTACTTCACAATGCTTCACAATGGGATCGAGATATTATAATAGGTGCAGCAATTTATGGGAGAAAAACATGATCCTAAAAAGTCGAACAGAGCACCAGAGCGATTTTTTATGAATAGGACCTCCCACACGCACACTTCGGAGCGACCGAGTCCCGCACCATTTCAGGCCGCTGCGCAGAAAAGTCTCATGGTGAACTGCGCTGTAAAACCTATCGGTCTTTACTTTTCTGCGCGGCGCGGCGGCTGAAGTGTCGCGGGACTCGGTCGCTCCGAAGTGTGCGTGTGGGAGGTCTAATTCATACCAAATCGCTCTGGTGCTCTTTGGTTTATTTATGCGCTCCAGTCTCCAGTCGTGGGTGGTTTGTATATTTATGCTCCAGTCGCTCCGAGTGGCCGTGTCCGTATGGGGAGTGCAATTGACTTTGAAATCAAAACTATGGTGAAGGGAAATTGCCAGGCAGCCATCTTGTAAGGCAATCTTTTGAGATGATTTGTCTGAAAAGCGGATGGAGGCGTCTACTAATATCTACAGGAATTCCAAAAACTGAAAAAATCGAACTAATATCTATGGGAACCAAAGTGTTGACGAATATCTACAGCTCAAACTGTTGACTAATATCTATAAGAACCAAAGTGTTGACGAATATCTACAGCACTGGCAGAGGTTGGATTTGCAATTGGGTTATTCCGCCGTTTCGTTCAAATTTGCCTGATTCCGCGGAAAATTTTTTTTTTGCGTTTTTACTATATATTTTTATAGAAATGGGTTCCTGTACCTACCAGATGTAGAGAGGTGAAAAGGACACCTTTCTACGACACTTAGATACGAAGAAAATTGATGGATGGTAATGAAGGTGTGGATGGTAATGAAAAACTGTTGGATGGTAATTTATAAATTTGGATGGTGATGAAGTTTGGTAATGAAATATTAATAGATGGTAGTGAACACGTTCAAAGTTCTTAAAATTTCTGTGAATAATGAAATATGAATTGAAATTGAATAATAAAATAGATTTCAAATCATGCCAAGTATCATTTGACCTGATGTGATGAGCGGATTAGGAAAAAGGAAGAAAAATCTATTATAGTGAAAAACTAAAAGCTTTATTCAGACTTTCGAGTATTGGAGACAAGGAATACATTTTTTCATACGAAATCAGTTCTGCTTACTTATGCTTTTGCAATATTTGTATAAATTGTTGAAAAATAATGAAAAAAATATCAAAATAGGCACAAATGAAGATGATGCAGCAGGAACATCACAGGCACAACAAAAATTTCCCTACTTATACTACTTACCCCGAAAGTATAAGGCGTAGTCAAATTCTTTATAATTCAGTTTTATAAGTGGGTATTGGACACAAGAAATACAAAAATTTCACATTCCCGAGCATACATTGTAATAATTGAAAAATAGAAATATTTAAATATTAAAAATAATAATTAAAATAAGAAAAGAACAGAACTCAATTGGAATGCAGTTAAAAATAACATCAGAGACACTACTAAACAAACACAACATAACTAATACGTACTAGGTACAGGTCTTACATCTAAATAGGAACATGATATTTAAGGAACTTTAACCTGTCAAGGGCCAGGGTTTTTTACCTTACCTTTTTTAAATTACCTTAATAACAAGAATGGAGGAAGCTATTTTAAGCTTTATTTTATGTTATAAATTAATGGAATAAAATTTAAAATCGCATCCAAATTATTTGAATTAATATTCTTTTTTGAAATTCCAATCTCGCGCGCGGGCGCGTTCCTGGCCTTTGAAAGGTTAATGAGATCACCAGTTGCTATTCTTGTGAAAGTTTTTGCTCGAAAACTATTTAAAATTAAAGTTCGGCAAATTTTTGAAAGTGAATTTTCCTCTTCCATTCTCATATGGATCTTGCAAGCGCTGAAGAATTTGTGATTCCAGAATGAAATGAAATTGGCCAAACAATTTTTTTTGGAATTTCCTTGAGCTTTTTTAAAAAAAATTGCTTTGTACTCTATTGTTTACTCATATTTCCCAATAATTTTCCCAATGAAATGATGTATTGTGTTATTTATTTTATATTGAACCATTATCCAGTCATCGAAGTCATATTTGAATGGCGCCTCCTTATGCTCTTTTCGTCAATTTCCATGTGTGGGATTTCCATAGTTTTGGAAGACTGCTGTTTTGATTCATTGAAATCAGGATCTTCTACTCTTAGGGATCGGATGAACTTCTCGAACTCACATTGATCGAAAAGATTGAATTCTTGGGTACTATTTTTATAGAAGGAATAATGCAGACAGTCGAACGGCTCAATTGAGAGTATTTTCACTGTACATTTCTTTTCTATAGTTTTAGCAGATTCTGGCGTTGAAGCAATAGTATCGTCCAAAAACATGGAGCCGTCGAATTCGTTCAATAGCATATTGTCATCAATATTATTGAAAATAGTAGGCGAGTCAATAGTAGCTATGTCGTTTAGTTTTTTCCCTAATGTATCTTCGATTGTTATGTTTGCGTTTTGTAACTGCAACGCCTCCATTTTCAGTCAGGATCAGGTCAGGATCTAGACTGTTTCGCACATTATTGGGTACTTCCTTAACATTGTCACTAATTGGAGGCATCTTTTCTACTACAATCATTTCTATTTTACACTGCTATTCTTTTTTCTTCAAATAATTTAGAGAGTTCTTTCGCCATCTTCGTCCTTGCTTTCTCTGGGCTCTTTCACTTATATCTTTCTCACGAAAATGGCGCTGTAAAAATCGTCCAACAATTATTATCTTCAATGCTGCATATCCTTTTTGCGCTTTTCGCAGAGTGTATCTTTTTTTCTTTCGCTTTCTGAAGACTGTACAGTTTCGGATTGTTTTAAATCTCTGCATATTTTTGTCGCTTACGTAGTCTGTCCTTGGATAGCTTTTCTTAATTTTTCATATTTTTATTTAACTTTACCATTGTGGTTTATAGTGGTTAAGCCTGTAACAAATAACAAAGAAAAATTATCATAAGTATCGGATTAAGTGAGAAGTCCAAGAACAAAAAAGGATAATTTCATTTTGGTAATTTTTACAGGAGAGTCCAAAAAATGTTACCACTTTTATATCTTTATTTAATAATTTTTACCCTAAATGATTTAAAATGTAACAGTAGTGATACCGTTTTTTAATCAAGAAATTTACGTTGGACTCTTGATGCCCAATTATGTAGATTTTTGTTTAAATTTGGAATTGTTTAGAAACTTGAAATTATGTGAAAATTTGTCAGTTTTGAAAGACAACTAACTAATGAAAGATCTTGAGACTGTAGGGTGAATAGTTAAATCATTTGTATAATATATTTGTTTACATTAGAATAATTATATCATTGAATAAAAAATCAATTTACAAATAAAAATTTGCGGGGTAAATTTTAACTGATTGTTTTTCCATATCAGAAAAAAAAACGAAAATATTTATTTCACCAAAACCGAAATTGTCCGACGCCAGAACGCAAGAAACTGCATTTATTCATAATATTAGCTTTTATTAACCCCCAAACATGGTCCCAGATCCTCGTAAAAATAACCCTTACAAAAGTTTCATTACCTTCCAAACCTCTACATTACCATCCGGCAAAAATTTTGACGATTCGGAAGGTAATGAATCGGAGGGTAATGAAGTTTTGACAGTTTTTTCTCAATTACTCGCTTAATGTTGACATTAAAAATCTGTATGATTCAATCAAAAATAGTCAGACTAAATACAGTTTATAGACATATGATTCGAATTTTTTAAAACATGTACTTACTTTAAAAAATGCTGGAAGGTAATGATGCCTGGTCGGTGACAAAGTTGTTTTCGAGCACGAGATCGCAGATATTTTTTTATTCAGCGACGCACGGCTTCCCCCGTCTAGATGTAGTGATACACTGGTTAGTAACGGAGGTGCAGGGCGGGATACGGCTGACCAACAGGAACAAACGCGGTCACAATTTTAATTATCGCTTTCGCGGAAGACTACGACGATTTTCTCTGGACAAAATCAAAATCTCAATTCTTTCTATGATACAATAGCTTTAAAAATAAATTAAATACAAATAAATGTGCATAATTAGTTGTACATACAGGTCGATTAATGAATGTTGTAATTTTACTAGTGTAAACTGTTCTTATTTGTAGATCAATTTACCGGTCCCTCATTTTCATGGGGAAGGTAATGAAATTTTAGCATGTTTTTTGTATATTATAAAGTAATTAAGTAACAAATGGCTAATCTGGGAAATACTCCTTTTTCCTTTTTTAAATAGCTACATTTTCCAATAAAATTTTCTTGAAAAACATTCACTTTCATATGACTTTTTTGCGAGAATATGCGATTTGAACGAAACCGCGGAATGACCCAATTATGTATAGCATATTGGAATAATGTAATATTGCGTATGCAGTTTAAAAAACTTAATTTATCTAAGTATGTATGTAAAAATCCCTAATATCGGACTATTGGACACATTTAGCTGATTAGTCCAACCTACGCTCTGTAGATATTAGTTCAACCTACGCTCTGTAGATATTAATCAACACTCTGAAGTTCGTAGATATTAGTTCAACATAGGAGCTGTAGATATTCGTCCGACATACAGGCTGTAGATATTAGTATCTGGAGTCAAGCGGATTATTGATCTATTTTGATTTATTTTTGTGTTTTTGATGCAATTACAACGGCTCATGATTTTTTGTTGTTGTTTGATCAAAAAGGAAATGTGCCAAAAAAAAAATTAAGCGTGTTTTGATATTTTTCCAACATCTTCCCGTTCACCCTGCGGCTTTAAATTATTCACGAATAGTTCTGTTCAGGGCCTTTAGGGGCCATCCATAAATTACGTCACACGAATTTCAAGATTTTTTTACCCCCCCCCCCCCCCCGTCCCTGTTACACATATTCACATTTGTGAGACCCCCTCCCCCCAGGGTAACGTCACATAGTTTGCAATTTTACATCTAAAAATAATCAAAACAGTAGTTAATTTTTTTTACATGTGACGTCACAGAGCTGATGACCCCCTCCACGTCACACGTCTCCCCTCCCCTCCCCTATGACGAGTAACAGTATGTTAAATATAAGCTTAATAATATGTTAAATATGTAATAAAAATATATGATAGCCAGCTGGACTGGGAAAAATTTAACTTCAAAATTTTTGAAAAATTTCGAAATAATGACAAAAAACTCATTCGATCCAATCGATTGCAACCGCACGAGTGCGTTCGAGTACGTTCATTTTATGTTTTATAAATATATGTATATTCCGATTGTACTGCCATCTGTGCCATTGTAAAATAATATTTTGATGACCCAAGTTTCTTACCAGTGACAAATACTAATAATAGCTTTTACCAACAGGTGCTAGATGTCATTAGTAGTAAAATTCGTCGAAGTTTCTTTAACGATGTGCGATTTTGAGTCGAGATGTTTTAAAAACATGCACAAAACATGCACATGCATGAAGCCAGGCACAAAATTTGTGCCTGGCTTCCCCGGTTTCAAATCTAGGTTTATGCAAAAAAGTTTTCTTGTCTTGTTATTGCCAATTCCTTTACAAAAGTTCACCAGGGTTGACCAGTGGGTGTAATCTCTCGGTTCCATAACGTAGATCAATGAACATTGATATTCATATTTCCGAAAGCTCTTCTTTTCTCTTCCACTTCCAAAATCTGAATCTCCTGAGGTGAGAGTGTTCTTTATCTTGGAGGAAATTTGTTGGTTCTGTCAATACTCCTTCAGACTTTGAGGGGGTATTTCACCATCCTCCTCACAGATTATCCATACGATAACGTACCTACGTTTTCGATTAATTAAACACGATTTATTTATTTAAAAAGTCCGAGTTTACTGTTCGGTACTTGAACATAAGTATGAATAGTAGCTACATCGCTACATGTAGGTACCTATATAGGATAAGTTAGCCGAGTTTTTTTTTACCTGCATTCATTTGTTTATTTATTAATATTCGTTATCGTGGATAAGCTATCAGGAGGATGGTGAAATGCCCCGTGAGTAAGTATGATCCACTTAGGTGGGTAGTTTAAAAAATATATTTTTAGCAATGACTGAACTAGCAGTTCTGTGAACAGCAGACCTCATGTCTAAGAAAGTGTGTTTCTAATATAATTTTCTCATTCAATAAATCAAAACCAAAATTCCCTCTGAAATCAAAATTATTTAAGAGAATTGTATAATGTGTCCAAATGGTCTTCGGCCCTTTAGAAACAGCGGCGCGGGAAGTAGGGCTGCGGATTAATGTTGACTAAACGTAATTGATGATACAGAGCAGAAACCCTTCACATAGAAGAAGAGATAGTGCACAATTTAAAGACAATCACTCACACGAAGTTGCCGATCAATTCACCTACCTGGGCTCCAGTATGACAGAGAACAATGAGGATCCAGCAGAAATCAGAAGGAGAATCTCAGCAGCCAACAAAACATAGATACTTCTACAAAGTAATCATTTATATGACCATTGTCAGAACTGTATCTTGAACCAGAACCAGAACGTAACAAATAAATTTACAGACAAATGAAATGACTTATGGTCGAATAAAAACAGGTATTCGCCAGGCGCAGTCAATCAATAAAATATCTACATTCCTACATAAGACTTTTCACTCCGTGAGAGTTGGCCCCCGGCATTATTATGTACAATATGTAGTCGGTTTAGGAAAAATACGGTATACCTGCTAACTGCTTACTCAAAATACAGCCAAGTGTCCCCGAAGGGATGTGCAGAGAGGATGTACCGCAGAATAACAACAGTATAAAACATACTATTTTCATTCAAAAACATCACGGTTAAAACTACGTGTCCATATACTTTATATACCAGCGTATAAGTACAAAAAATCGACACTGTAAATAAATTTGTTTGAAATCCATACTTGTTGAACTCTCCTGAACTTCTTTCGTTAATATGTTTTCATGTACCGAGTAGATCAGTTCGTCACAAATTACCTTACCATTGTAATAATACAGGATCTAATGCTGAATTATATGCCATAATAAATCGCCTGCATATACTTGGTAACAAATATGTTGTTGATGATATGATAAATGTTGAAAGATTATCAACATACAAACATTATTTAATTAAAGCTATTCGTCAGCGCTTCTCAGTTAGATTATAATCTAATATACTTTGTATGTTTATATTCTTCATCAATGTTTATTCTAGAATTTTTAAATTTATTACTACGTACTTTACGTAGTAATTTTTTAGTTCGTCATATCTTGTACACAATCATGTATATGAGGTTTTCTTTTTCTTCATGTTTGTATTTATAAGAGCTTACTATTTTTGCTTTATACTGTCACTTCAATATGTGCTCTTTAATTTTTTGTTATATAATTTTTTTTTTTCTTAACTATGTATATTCTTTCCAATTATTGGAATTCCCATGTAAAAGCCGTTAATTGGCGTTAATTCATAATAAATAAATAAATAAACTTATTATTAAGGTTAGGGAACGTACCCATACTACGTGACACTTTTAGGGGGGGGGGGTCTTCAAAAGGTCACGCTCCATACAAATGAGCGGCGGGTTCCTTAGGATTTTGGTCACCGGGGGGGGGGGGGGGGGGGGGTTAAAAATTGCAAAAAGTTGGTCACGTAGTTTGGGTACGTTCCCTTAGTTTTGAAGTCGATTTAAGGTTTAAAATTGGCAAATAAATTTGGTAAGAAAATTGGGAGGCGGGTATGGGTACCGCCGCCCCAGAACCATTTATTGGAAATCGAACACCTCTGCCATAGGTCACCCCACGTCTGGGGTGACCTATGACAGAGTTTGGTTTGCTACGTTTGGTGATTTAGCAGGGGTGCAGGTTTAATGGGGTGTGGTTTGTCTAGGTCTTATGCCTTCAATACACGACATCTTTTTCAGCCCGATTCCAATTAAGGGACCAAAGTCAACATTTTTCGCTTTATGCGATCGCTATTTTCATATCTACGATTTCAATTGTCATCACTGCAAACAACATATGAACCATGCTGTGATGCCAATTGAAATCGTGGATATGAAAATAGAGATGAAAATAGCGATCGCGTAAAGCGAAAAATGTTGACTTTGGTCTCTAATTGGAATCGGGCTGAAAAAAGATGTCGTGTATTGTAGGCATTAGCGACGGACGATCTGGACATACTGAACACCAGATTTCTACCCAACCCTCGTATCTTTTTCCTTTCCAGAACTTCCTCTCATTCCTTCCCTTTAAAAGACCCTCCATACAACATCCATAAAGATGACATAGGCCTTGATGGGAGCCTTCTGTGAAAAGTAAAAAAAGCAAAAAAAAAAAATTGTATAATAATTTTAATTTCCGGGGAATTGGGGGGGGGGGGGGGGGGGGGGGGGGGGCAACTGTCAGGGGATCAATGTTTCAGGAACGGAATAAAACAGAATTGAACATCATTCTTTTATTATTACGTACACATAAATTGCTTTACATTATAATATTATTACATTAGATAAGGTACCTAAGGAGAAATTGTATCAATTTATTGGTTTATTAAGTATGTAGAGACATTGTTTTTAAATTATTAACACAATTTGTAGGTGTAATAATTTATAAGTAATAATGCAATATAATCTAGGTACATACGTATCTGATTGAAATCATAAAAAATATTTTATTGAAATATCAAATTAGAAAAAAGAAAAATATAAAAATTTTTAATAAAAAAACGACGTATTTATGTGCTTTTAAACATTAATTTATTTTTATACTTGGAATCTTCAGAGAGGCATACTTGTTAAATAAATAAATATTAAAACATCGGTCGGGGGTAAAAAGAATGATTTTTTATTAGAAGAATTAAACACTTTATTTCGCACCTAATAATTTTTCATTGTGATTATTTCCTGGGTTATCGTACCGTGTTGCAACGTTAGATAAAGAATTAGGAACGGCAATACAGCATACCGAAAATTTATCACATTCTTTTGGTCGTGAAAACCTGAAATCAATTTTGGTTGCCATATTGAGAGCCATGCCTGAAACTAACTTCCATATTGGAAATTACGGAATGCAACACTTTGAAGTAATATTTTGTGGATTTGTTTTGAGCTATCCTATATTTTAATTACCGAAACACATTCCTTATCACTTATTGTAGAAAGCAAACACTTTGTGGCTTGACATTATATAGAATGAAAGAAGTACTTTGTTTAAAAACCACTTTATTTTTATTTATATTTGTCGACCGGTTTCGGTTGAACTCAACCTTCTTCAGGACAATAAACAGAAAAAGGTTGAGTTCAACCGAAACCTGTCGACAAATATAAATAAAAAAGTGGTTTTTAAACAAAGTAGATACTAGTTTCATTCTCTATAATAAACTGTCTATAAAAAACAACATCACTTGCGTTTATTTGATAAATTAATAGGTTTTTGGATGTTTTTGTAAACTATCACGCTCGTACTTTGACAGTTCAAATCGCGGAAAAATCTGACATCCAGATGCCATAGATAATTCAATTTAAAAATATTCCGGTTTTGCTAGATGAATGAAACTATTGATTACATCAAGAATGATATTGGCCCAAGCGGTTCTGACATTGTCCTTCATACAGTTTCTTTATACATAAGAGTTAAAATCGCATTTAATTTTTTTTTCTAAAATTTGTTCCGCGCGCGGCTCTGGCCAATAAGAGGTTAAAGTTTTGGTAAGTTAGGTTAGGTTGATGTATTCGAAGGCCGTAGATTTTACAAAAAAACACATTAAACCGAAAAAAATCGTACAAATTGATGGCAGTTTATAATATAATGAGTTCATTATTGCAATGAATATCAGTGAATTTCATCAACATAAACATATCTACCTAATATAATCAATGTTCTTTACCCCTTCAAGTCTCACAAAAATAGTTTAAAATGCATCAGTCTGAAGATGCCCGTAGTTGAGCAGGGTGAAATCTGCTTGCCAAAAATAAACAATGTCAAAAATAATAAGTTCAAAGTAGTACACTAGTCCCAGGGAGAGATCGTATGCACGTCATCGACGGTCGTCGTAAAAATCTTGAATGAAAATAAAAAAGACAGAAGATACTAGAATGATGAATGTTGAAATATTATTCCTGTAGAAATTTCACGAATGTATGTTTCTTTAGAATTGTAGAACTATTTTGGAATTGCCAGTTATTAAAACAAGCAAGCGTGATGACGTGGATGTGACCTCTGCCAGGTTTCACTTTATTTAATCAAAATATTACACGATACAGAATTTCACTGGTTTAAACAATTGGCATATCAAAAAATCTTTTCTGAAATGGTTATTTTTACTACCTACTTAAATAAGTGACTAAAATTCCAGTAAAATAATTATAAAATTAAATAGTACGGAATAAAAAATTATACAGCCAATATTCTAAAATTTCGTATACAGTTTCGTATATTTTTCAAAGTCTTTGCGGAATCCTACCCAGTATTAAAAAAAAATAGGAATGTTATGTTGTATACATTTTATCGGTATGGAATGGTATAATTCATATTTATTATTATTTTACATAACTTTTTAAAATTAATGTAGTACTTGTGTGTTAAGGTCCGTCTACACGCAGCGATTTGCACGCGTGAGTTTGAGCAAAATTTTGCGCAAAAACACGGTACGCGTGATAAGTGTTTGTTTTTGAATGCTTGACAAGTGCAATTTTTTTCATAAATGTGGCACCGCTGGTCGTGTAACACACGAGTACCTACCATTAATTTTAACGAAAAAAATAAAAATATATTATATATATATACATAATGCAGGATGTAACAAACACGTACCCGTAGAATTTTAACCAGCGATTCTTGGATAGCGTATTTGGATTACAGCGTATTTGGAGTACAAAAATTAGATGTTATTTTGCCGTCCGATAAGTTTTTTTTCTATCAATAACAAACAAAATATATAGATATTTTTTAAAATCACACGTCACCACTGATCACACTCCCACATGTCGCAGCGGGATACGCGCGTTGTTTCGTTTGTTACTGAACTGCTGGAAAGAGACGGAGTACTTATCACGTGACCCGCTAGGCTATACTCGACTACTCGGTTGCGCGCGGATGATACACAAACATTTTTTATTGTTTTTTAAATGAAAAGATATCATCGGACAGCAAAATGACACATACATTTTTTACTCCAAATGTGCTAAACAATCGCTGGTTAAAATCCGTCGGGTACGTGCTGTTACAGCTTTTACTTCCCATTATTATCATTCTTTGAAGATAGATTGCAGAGAGTCGAACCAAAAGCTCACATCGAATTGATTTGACAGTTTTTAAAGTACCTTAATAAGTAGTTATTCCTGTTTTTATTAGATAAAACATAGCGTACGTACCTACATGTAAATCATTTTAAAGATGCCTTTGAATGTATTCGTTAACTAGTTTGAAACACCCGCTCGCAGTCCCCTTATTCCGTTAAATTTAGACTAGCAATTCAATTGTACAATCTTATTTTTGGGTTTTTTAGTTTCATTCTTCAGAGCTTCCTTGCAAAAACTAAATTATTATCAAATAAAACCATTGTTAAGGGCACCTTTAAAATTGATTTACATGTAATATTATTATTGTATTACTGACGATTTTCAAAGTGACATATTTTATTCTTATCAAGACGACACGATGAATGAATATTTTCAAGTAAATAAAATAATTATTGTAAATGCATAGAACTCAGGAAAAAACATTATATTACATGAGACCTAGTTTTAAATATATATATTATAAGATTTAAGAAAACCATTTACAGCACAACCTTTAACATTTAAAAAATGAAATGAATGTGGGAGGGAAGGGGACACGAAAGGGGAAGGGGAGGCGGAAGAAGAACGGGGACGAATGGGAAAGGATACGCAGGGAAAAAGAATTCCTCTATTTTAGTGGCACTGCACCACATGCCGGGAACTCGCTAGTAACTAATACATAGTGATTCGTGTTTTTAAGTAGGTAAATAATCCGCACCAACTGACATCAACACACGACAGGCATAGACAGACCATTAAAAGCCATAGAAAATCACATTAATTTGACAGCAGATGACGCACGACCGATACCTTCCAATGTCCGACGGATTTTGCCATTTTGGCAAAATCACAAAAGATAACACAAACTACACAGAGTCACCCTTCTATTAATATTAGGTGGAAAAGGCGAGTTTTTATAGCTAATGTCAACTGCGTGGAACACAACGATTTTTCTTTTTGAACCCCGACGGGAAAGGGACTATTTTTAAGATTATAACCTCCTACCGTACACCGATGATTTTTTTGTTATTCCCCCAGACGGAAAATTGCAGCGAATGAACTTCGGTAAATTTGCGTATCTGCGCCATTTTTTTCTTCATATTTCTCGATCGATGTGATTATGCAAGTTGTTAAAAAGGGTAGCTAATTTTTCATGCATCTCCACCTACGGTGACTGAAAAACACAACTTTCTTGTAATTTATTCCCGTTTTTTAGTAGTTTTTTGTTTGTTTTCGTACTACACGATAGTTTAATTCTTTTATTTATTATTCTTCCCCGAAGAGGCTACGGTTGTAGCGAATCCCGGTCGGCATAAAGTATAAAAAATAAAAGTGGTGTTTACAAAGTTATTGTGTTATTTTTAAAAAATTATTGCATCCCGACAATTACGGCCTAAAGAAATAATTAATTTTTTCAACCCGACGGAAAAAAGCTGTTTTCGTTTCTCCCTACGAGCGACGGCGAATGAAAAGTAGGTAGATACATTTTTTTCTGTTTTAATGGATTTAAACAATTCGTAAATTTTATATATTTTAAAACATGTAAGCCTTGTCGTCTTTCCAAAAATGAATACATTTACAATAATTATTTTCTCGAGTCATTGCTAAATACACACAATTTAAAATCTATTACCCCGTTATTTAAATATCATTTAATCTACTTTATTATAAATGGTAAAATCACATTTAAAATATATTAAATAGCATAGTTATTCGGTAGATATCTAAAGAAATTATTATTGTTAAGACGTATACTGAGTTAATATAGTAATTATTACATTAGGTTCTTAATACATAAAAACAAACATATTTATGATAAATCAATACACATTATTAAGGATAGTTGCGTTTTGAGTCATACACGCGATAAAACTAACAACATTTTAATTTCTAGATAGATTATATAAAAAATCCTTCAATTTTCACAAAGTCTTGAAAAATAATGCTCCTTCGGTCATCAATTACAAGTTTACGTCGAGCCAGTATCACTAAACCTTGCATTTTATGACAAAATAACATTCTGAACATTTTGCCTATCCTTGAATATGTTTGTCATCATGACTCTTACGGTCGTTGTTCCCAATCCTTCTGATTAACTATTGAGTCGAAATTTTTGCTCGACACTCCTCAAATGCACAATTACGCTCTTCCCGACCAACAGGCGAATCGAGCGCTACTACACAAATCGCTTAGCTGATCGGAGGCTCAGATTGATCGACCGAAAAGTTGGGAACAACGGTTGATAGTTGAAACTTATTTATATGGTTTACTGACGGAATTCAAAATATTAATATGTAAGTGCGAGTTTTTAAATACATAGTTCTCTTTTAGACAGTAAACCAATGTCGTTGTTGAATCAAGTTGACGTATTATTATTTGCTTCAAGACTTCCTATCATTCTGCTAGTATACAAAAATCAATTAAAAATATTATTTTCACATCAAATATATTCACAACTCAGTCTACACTTTTAAACACAGGAATTTATTATTAATTATTATTCAATTTATTAATCGTCTTTCAAATATAAGAGTATTCATCATTTGATGTGTGAACACCATCAACATCTTTTCTTTTGATGGTTTCCGAAGAATTGTAATATATTATTTCATGTTCGCATAATTAAATCTGAAATCTATTTTTCTCAGTAAATAAATTTGTTAAATTACGAGAATTTTTAATTGTAGTTTTATTATTTTGCACTGAATCTATTTCAACCAAGCTCATACAACCGCTTCCATCGGCAATGGCAAATTACCTCACAGTTTTGTCTTGGATATTGATTTTTTATACATTTTCTATTCACGCCAGCACATTCTCTCCAAGAAACTAGTTTTTTTGTAGAACGTTTTAAGTAGATTCTGCAATTTATTTGTCGATGTAGTATTTTATTTGTGTTCAGATAATGGGAACCAGAACATCTCTCACTAAGAAGGTCATTTTTGTGAATTGCTTTTTGTCTATTCTGGTCTTCTTTCTTTCATTTTCTCTTGCCCTCTGTAAGTCTCAAGTTTCAAAAATATCGATTCGCTTTTCAAACTTTCTCACTGTCTTATTACTAAACCCGCAAGGGCCAACTGATCATAGCGAAGTTTTGAAACAACCGAAGGAATTTTCAAGAAATTCTTTTTCCGCTTTTTCCCCAAAGTCCAAGTTTGATTTCAACAGATCTTTGATCTTACTGGTATCTTTCAACCGTTTTATCATTATCAATTTAATAAGTGGTCGAAATGCATTTCTGTGCATATCCTTTTTTAGATTTTTGGTTTTTAGCCCTATTAAAGGATGATGAATGCTTTAGAAAACACGCCCAAAACTCTTGCCAGTTTATTGAATGACAAATTTACTTCCACTTTTTTGTTTTATTTTCACTGAATTCGCGAGATCATCTATCTTCCAATAGAAGATTTCCCTCCTTTCCAAAGTCGGATATTGGCCTGAACGATCCTTCCAATACTTTAATTTTCCGCAATTTTATCATTTTATTTTCTCTCTGCTCAAAACGGATGACTGAAATACGCGAGTGACGTCACTTAAAGCCGGGCTTTATCACATCCTTCAAAACTTCATGATTTGGCTTAAAGAGTATCGTTGTGCTCTTTCACTGCCACAAAGTGAATGGTTGATATACACGAATAACCTCATTGAAGCCAGGCATCATCTCAGACTGTAATACATCGTGGAGAAGATTCCCCAAGTTTGGATTAAAAAATACCCCGTCAACTTCCAATATTTTATGAATAATTTCACAAGTGCTCTGCTAGAAGCACAGATGACCTTAATTATAAGACTTACTTCCCTGGAAGCCAGATTTTTTATCACGGCTTTAAAGCTCCTTGAAGAAGATTTCACTCATTTGGCTTAAAAAGTACTTCCACGCTTTCGTCTTCAACTGTCTTATTAATAAATTCACAAGGACTCCGCTCGAAACATCAACAAATTGAAGCCGAGCTTCGTCACGGCTGTTAAATATTATCAAGAAGACTTTAATCGTTTGGCTTAAAAATAGTTTTCTTCCACTTCTTATTAATAAATTCACAAGGGCTCTCTGCTCGAAGCATTGAAAGGTTGAAATACACGAGTGACTTTGCTTTAAGCCAGGCATCACTGCCTTTAAAATTCCTCATTGTATTCTCCCCTTCGTTCGAAACAGTCTCCGGAGAAGTGACCTCAGGAGTAC
The DNA here is from genome assembly GCA_917880885.1 of Limnephilus marmoratus. Lineage (NCBI taxonomy): Eukaryota > Metazoa > Arthropoda > Insecta > Trichoptera > Limnephilidae > Limnephilus > Limnephilus marmoratus. The sequence goes on from OU862915.1 coordinate 18,979,638, forward strand.
CTTTGCGGTCAGTAGACGGGGCTGTTATGGGTGTCGCAGGGGAGCTGCAGGTAGGGTGGGGGTTGTGAACTCAGCTCGGAGGCCCTCCGTCGCAGGGCGGCTATGCTGTGACCCCTCCACAGGTCGCCCTCGCCCGGAGAGTTGCCATCGCGGCTTGGTGAGTTGGGTGCCTCGTTATTTGTCATGTTGTTGCAGTAGGTCATCATCGTGTCACCTGGACAAAGAATGAAATTATAAAACATTTTGTATTACATAATACCAGATTATTTGCTATTGTTTATAGAAACAGCCCAGATAGCAGGACTTGGAGAAGTTCTCACAATTCCAGGACGAAGACGGTATTTAATTCTCTAATGCTTCAAAGTGATCAAGGGAATATCCATAGTTGAAAATGTAACAGATGTACCGTTTTTGGGAGATGTCTACAAAAAATATTCAAATAACATGATTATTCCAATGCGTTACGACTAATTCGTTATGTAGCATTGTTAGACGAGGAAAAAGAGTTTCTATTTTTATTTTTAATTTTATGAGTAAAACCTCAAATTGTAATATTTAATTAAATGAAGACAATAACTAGAGAAACTCAATCAAAAATCTGGAGATAGAAAAATCAGAAAAAGATATTGTCCCAGAGGTGCCAATATCTTTTTCTGATTTTTCTGTCTTCAGATTTTTGATTGAGTTTCGCTAATATTCTCTTCATTTAATTAAATAGAGTTAAACTTGGTGTGTAACTCAAAAACGCTGATTTCGGAGTAATTACCCCACCAAACACACAATGTAGGTACTACACAATTTTTAAAATAAGGCTTCAGTCGTTTGGCTTAAAAATAGTTATACGAAAAGTAATCATTTTACAAAGTTTATGAAAAGTAAAAAAAAAACAAGTACGCTTTAGACCACACGACTGAAGTAAAACTTCTTTAGCTCCATCTATACGATTGGAAGAGAGAAAGAAAATGTGCTCGTGCACTGCTCTCTCTTGCTCCTACAGTTTGATACAGATAATAGGCCTGCACTGTGACTTAGATATACGAAACGTAACTGGCTATGAGAGAAAGAGAGACTGAAAATGTGTGCTCGCACCTCCCTCTCTTGCCCCTACAGTAATAGACGAAACGTAACTCTCTCTTTCTATCTTCAATAACTTATATCTCCCTCTCAACCTCAACTACCGTTCGCCCCACTTTTCGTAACGCTCTCGTCACGAATTCACCAGCTTACTCCCCAAGTCAAGCGTGCGTAAAAAAGTTTTACTTAAAAAATCTTTAGAAAATGTTTTAAATCATTTTCCACGTGAATTTACTTTTCTGTTATTCCGTACACAACCCTCTTAAATATTCACACTTATTTATTTCTGTGGCGATATTCTTTACTCTCTTGCAGTATAATAACTGACCTCACAAACAATCAAAGAATCAAATTATTTTTCATGGTTCATTTCAACCTTTGATCAGAGCCGCCCGTACCGAGGTATTGTCCGAATAATTGTAACACCTGGGTGCGGTTTTGTGGAACTGTTTGTTTAAATAAATCTATTGTTAGATTCGATAGCCACCCATGGTGTCTGACGTCACAGTTAAACATGGCCGACATTGACGACTTCCATGGCGTCTCAGTAAGAGCACAGAGTGACAGTGTGTAATATTTTGAAGTGAAAACTTTTTTAGCACCGTTGTGATTGGAAACTCGATGAAACGGAAGCGAGCGGCACTAAAAAGAGACAAACACATACATCTATAGGATTTAGCCCGTGATAAAATGAGATAGCAATAAAATATTTATTTAGTTCACAGGTACTCGGTTCCAATTTAATACGATAAATCCACGGTCCCACGCAAGCCTCCTTCAGTCTAGTGGTAGAAAGCTTTTGACAAACCTTAGCAGCCAGATATTCGGCGGAACAAGGATCGAATCTTAAGAAATCCATATCAATATCCAATCTTCAAACCACTCCGAAATGAACAGGCAAAGAAAGCGACATCTAGCGACTCCGAAGAAGAAAACACAAACACTAATAAGATGACCAAATGTACAGGAAAAGGTGCACTGGAATTCGACGACAAAAATATGGAAAAAAATAATCCTTCACATTGATAAAAAAAAGTACTTCGTCGTCTCCTAACTCTTGTCTTCTTTAGTTTTCTGAAGGTTAAACTTCTACGGCGTGGGTAGCAGAAATTACGGGGAGCAATATAATTCTTCTTTGGCACACACATCTTGCTTGATCGTGCCACGTCTTCTACCATTCAATTTTTGTACCAAACTTTCTCCTTTCGTCGTTCGGCGTTTACATGTCCAAAGCATTTAAAAGACCATTTCAACTTTACATTTCATTTACTTCCTGAAGTCCCCGGCGATGCCTGAGCTTTTTTACTATAGCTCCATACAGATCGCCTAGAGGAAAATAATTTCCCTCAGGGTCTATGTCATCTTTGGGGATGTTGTGCGGAGAGTCTTTTAAAGACAGGAGTGGAAATTCTGATAAAGAAAAAGGCGTGAGGGGTGGGTGAGAATCTGGGAAAAACCACACCACTTCAATCCGGGCCAACCCCTTCTAAGTTACAGACCTAGCGAACCACTTGAGGTGACTTGACCTATGGCGGAGGTTTTGGTTATCCATTAAATGGTTCCGGGGGCGGCGGTACCCATGCCCGCCTCCCAAATTGAAATTATTATTAAGAAGTATTACAATAAGTATTGCAATATAAACTAAGTATTGCAATATTTGCATGACGTCTTATTTTTAACATGTTCATTAGAAAATTGTCACTAAACAATGTTTCGAATCTACCACTTATTATACAAAAACATATTATAGAAGAGCATATACACAAATGAGATTAAAAACTTATTTATATACATTTAGAGGTCACTGCACTGTACGCGTATATTGGGGAAATAAAAAAATATATAAATTGAAATAAAAAAGAGTTCATCCGTTTGTTAGTTGCTCTTTTGGTCGCCTGCGTAGACAATATTGTCAGGCTGTAACACTTTAAAAGAGCAAATAAATTGTAATGGACATTGGTTGGTTTTTTTCGTATGTAGATATCACGAATACGGTTGCACCGTTTTACAATTTCGACGAAAAACCTAAACGTGACGAATCAATCTAAACAGCAATGTGAACATCGAACAAAAACAGGGTTGCCAGAACAGCTCTTTTGGAGATGCTAATAAGTATAAAGTGTTTTGTGAAGCACCTGTGGCAACATTTTTGACGATTTAACAATTATCTTACAGGCAATAAAAAAATTACTACCATATAAAAACCTGCTCCGCGGGTTAGCTGTCAACGTAAGTGGCCCACCTTTAGACATTATTAGCTACTTGATTTAATTCGGTTTTGTTACGATAATGGCTTAAGTCACAAACTTTACGTTCATAGATGGTTTCCGTAAATGTTGGAGTTTAACTCGAAGTTGGATTCTTAAATTTCAACAAGGATATTAAAAACTATCAGATTGCTGGATAAGAAAACTCTTTGCATAAATGATAATTTTGCTTTTTTGCATTTACAACTTTTTAAGGTTTTTTTGAACCTCACAGTCAACAATGCGTGATGATGATTCTTTTGATTACTATATAAGTCAAAGAAAAGAAACTGTTCACTTAAAATTAGAAGTCAAATCTCCAACAACCATAAAATATTTCATGATGCTACATTATGTTTTTTTTATTGTTTTTTTATTTCTTGCTAGAGCAATCCCGATGAGTTACAGAACTCGTTTTAGGACAGGAGGAACAAACAAATCATGGGTGGGAGGAAATAGCTAAGATTTTACATAGGAATTTGGATATTAAAATATAAGATTCACATACAATATAGGAGAAAAATAAAAGACAGGTTGAGTAGAATAAACAGCAATGGAAAACAATTAAAGAAAAAGGGAACAAGGTTATACAGATATGGATGATTATAACTTAATGGAAAAGAAAAGAAGAGAAAAGAAACAAGACAATTGAACATGTCAAGAAAATTACAAAGTTTCATCCTTATACATACTTAAAAAATATCCTTTTAAAGCATTACTCTGTTTTAGGAATATTGAAATAAACATTCCCATTTACTATTGTTTAAGACGCCGCGCCAGGGTGTGTTTCACCTGAATGTTTTCCTTTAAAAATTATATCGCCTATATTAGCCGTTTGACCTAAATGTGCTGGCTATAATGCTATATTGACCGGTCAGTGGCTGAGTTGGCATCGCGTTTGGGTCCAATCCGAGCGTCACGTGTTCGATTCCTCGGCTGGCTAAGTCATCCATCACAACACCAGCAACATTTTTGGCTTCTTGTGATGGTAGTAAGAAATTTTCAAATATTGTCGGGTTTTTCGTAACCCGGGAATATTTGTCTTTCTTTAAAAAAAATGTAATGCGTGCTGTAGCCACTGGAGCGACCGCGCGTTTTATAACTTTTGGCCTCGATTGCTCGTGGCATTTCGAATTTCTTCCGCCGACATTGAAAAAATCATATCTCCGAATTTTAATATGAAGACATGCAAACTGATTATAGTTCTATATAGTTAATAAATTAACCTATCTTTTGTTGATTATCACATATTTGTAGGAATTATAAAAAAAATATTATAAAATCGTAAACTTTAAAAATGTGGGATTCCTGCGTGTTAATTCCTGTAAGATTGCCCTAAATTTTACTTTTTCAAGTCAACATTGGATATTTTTGATTTCTACACGTTGTCTAAACAAAATACAAGGTTTTTAATAAGATAATATATCATAAGAATACGCAGTACTAACCTTTTACAATATTTGCAATCATTTTGGCGAGATCCGCCATTACCATTGTCACAAAAAATTTGCATCTGACAGCTAGCTTTCGTCGTCATATTCTAGATTAAAACTTTTCAAAGCTAATTGAAATTTAGATGTATATCTTTGTTAAGAATTCTTCTAATTGATAAACTATAGTTCGAATGCACACGTCAAGTAAGTAGGTCGATAATTGTAAAAATAAACACAAAAATCGAATGAAATTTAGATTTCAAATTCGATTTACGTAAAACATGTTAAAAATCACTAAATTCTCAGTTTGAACACTTGAAAACACGTTAACCACATGGATAATACATGGATAATTGAATTGTGATAACTGTTTGGTGTTAAAATGCAAAAACACAATCATTTACGGCATTTTAAAACATGTGTAAATTCATCCGGCCTGTCAAACAGTTTTGCGTCGGTGTTGAATATGAACTGTCAGATTTTAACCGTGAATTACTTTTTCCAAAGGCATCTAAATAGTAATAGTGTTGCCATAGATGAGAGACAATATTACCAGCTTTCCAACGGAATAAATATTGGCCAGGAACTGGTAAATAATTAAATAGTTTTTAATTGTTTGCGAGTGGTACGTCATAAACGTCGAATTATTCGACGTGGGCAATCCTAGAAGAAAACAAAATGTCGAATTATTCGACATGGTCGCTCCAGTGGGTAGTAGACATTTTCGTTGATAATTGATTTATACACGTTTAGAAAAAATATTCTGATATTGCTCAAAAATTTTTTGAGCTAATTATATTTGTAATGTATTACTTGTGTCTTGTGTCTCTCTTTGCGTCTCTTGTGTCTCTTTTATCTATATTTGCATTATGCGAGTTTTTACATAATTTTATAATATCACTGGTATATTTTATTTTGTAATTGTATGTACCTATTTGTATAATACCTAACTGAGTTTCTGAATTTTGGTTGCTTTCACGTAAGTGACAATTTAAATAGTTGATGTTACGCCGAACAAAAAAAAACGTTTTTTTTTAATAAAACTGCACCGTTTAGTACGACGTTTTATTGATCTGCAGAATGCAGATATTTCTACAGATACATTTCGTCTGATTTTCATTTCGAAGACAACGCCAAACATTATTTATAGAGATGACGGGTATCTTTACTCAATATTAATAGATTGTCTGCCCTCGTCGATGTATCGACCAGTGTATACCCTCCAATGTCTTCAAAGTGATGCGATGCGCGACGCCACTGAGGTTACGTGTATTTACGAAAAATTTGTGTGTCTACCTTTCAAGAAATTAACTTATAAACGTATTAATACTTTATATAAAAAATACATCGTCAGTAACATTATCATCACAAAAATATTAGTAGGTACATAAATATTTTCAACAGAACTGAAAAATGAGTAAAACTTTTATTTTAATGAAATGAATCACACCATGAAAATAAACAAGTTTTAAAACATAGTCAAAATGTGGCTAAGTAAAAAAACATGAAGGCGAGGAAAAAAAAAAAAATGAAACAACACCAACACAACCAACAGTAAACAAACATGGTGAAGAGGGAATCAACAAACATGAAGATGAGAAAATCAATCAACATAATCAACAAATATTAAGATGATATAATCTACAAACACTAAGATGAGGAAATCATCAAATGAATGTTGTAACACTAACACAGCTTTTATTTTTTTATTTTTTATATGAATACCTCACAATAGTCTCAGCTGCTTCCGTCTGTAGCCAACGAAACTATGGCATCCCCAATTGGGGTATGTTGTAAAGCTGAACTACCTACAACGCTGAACAACTGAAAATAAATTCCTTGTTTGTAGGATTGTAAAAAAGTTACTGTACATTTTTATTACCTTTTGGGAGGCGGGTATGGGTACCGCCGCCCCAATCACCATTTATTGGATAACCAACACCTCTGCCTACGTCATCCTAAGTAGTTCGCTACGTTTGGTGACTTAACAGGGTTTCCCGGGTTCATGGTGTGAGGTTTGTCCAGATATTGGCACGGATGCGTCTGCCCACCATCTGCATGGTAGGCCGAATCGAGAGAGAATGGTTGAGGGAGTTTCTTTGACTTCTCCAGCCGTAATCTCGGAATATCGCCTTACACCGCAGTGGGAGGGGTGGATTCCTCACTCCTGGACACACTGACCCCCAGATTCCTACCCACCCCTATACCCTTTTCCTTCCCAGAAATTCAGCAATATACTACTTTTCTCCTTCCCTTCATTAAAAAGACCCTCCACACATCATCCCCAAAGATGACATAAGCCCTGAGGGATTTTTTCCTCAGGGTGTGAAGTTACTGTAAAAAAAAAATTAAACAGGCTTTAAAATACTCAAAATAATTGCTCATACGAAAGAAATTTTCGTGAACCAAGTTTCCTTTTCAACTTGTGGTAACCCTAACAAAACACTAGATATTCCGACAATTGAAATAGCAAACACGCTACCCGATTCGTACAGCTTTTTTTCCGCTGTTGAAACAAAGTCTAGTCTATTTCGGAGCCTTTTTAAAAGCTTTTAATTAACATCCTGACCGCCATTAGCGCGACAGATCGCGTTTAAACAAGCCGATCCGTGTTACTTTTCCATCTCCTCCGCTCCTGTTCCAGCCGGACTATACTAACACCGACTGACACCAACTAACACCACGGCCCACTGGTGTTGCTGTGTACTGTGTATTGTGTACCGGGCATTACTGACAGCACCGTGCTAATTAATTGTTGCCAAAAGCAGACTTTACTGTGAAATCAAATACGTGGACGTGCACTGAACTAGTCAACACCAGAAACTTGCAGTAATCATACATCAAATAGTATTGTTTTTTTTTTAAATAATATTTTCCTTAAGATGATCCAATAGTCCACGTAAAAATCGAAATCGGAATCGACGCCTCTTTTTATTAACAATTTAAAAATAATTGACAAGACTTGAGAACAAGCTTTTGGAAAGGTTGGAAATAAGGCATTTGAGAGTTGTTTTTTACAGGTTGATTTCGTAAAAAAACATTAACTCCTTTCATTGTTATTACAAGGAAATATAAAATTGATTTCACGGAACCAAGCGACGCAGAGTCTAGGGACCCTGCGGTGGGGAATCTAATCCCCACCAACTGAATGGTACAAAATGGGTGTGACAAATGCGTAGTTATTACGAAGATGGCATAAGGTTTACTTTAAAAATCAAAATTCGTCGAGTGCCGGCCGTCTTGATTTATGTCAAAAATAACAACGCGAAAATGCCTATTTATTTTTTATTTTGAAGTTCAGGCGTAAATATAATTTATTTTGCGATTATTACAAAAAAAACTTAATTAACCACATTATAAAATAAAACCATAACCATATCCGAAAAGGGATTTACAAGTAGGAGAATTTGCACTTGAAAGTGTTTTTTTATAGACATAATGCTTTATTTTTTTCTAGGCTTATAAAAAGACTTGTACAAATAATGATCGATGTTTTCTAAAGGCCGAGATATGTTCTACTTGCAGTATTTAATTGAAGCATCTAATAATGCTTCTAAGCAATCAAATTTTCAAAACCAAAACACATGATTGTGTATGATTATTTCGCATGGCTTCATCTTAATAAAATATTTAAAGTCATACAAAATGATATTACTATGAGCTATACCAATAAATTGTTTGAAGAGACGTCACTGACAAGTTGCATAAAACAAAAATCTGTACCCGACAAGCATACGGATGCAAGTCCAAAATTTTGAAGAATTGAGTTTTTGATGCAGACTAGTAAATAATCATGTTTATCAGTGGCAGAAAGATACAGGTCCTATCATGAAGAAAAAACAGGATTTTCAATAATGTAAACTTATTGTTATTTGCAACTACCATGATGCAACAACTATATTAGAAGCAGAAGGATGTGCCATGGACTTCCATCTTTATGATTAGTTGCATTTTGAGTATTATGTAGTATTAAGACTCAAATTATACATTACTACGCTTTCTATGGAAGTAAACAATTTTTAAACATTGATCGTTTCATAATACCTACACCACATGTCAGGGGCGGATCCAGGATTTGTTTCTGGGGGGGCACAAGGGGCGGACGGGCAAAAAAATCAACAATTCAGGATTTTTTCTAAGGGGGGTGGGGGGGGGGGGGGGGGGCACAAGGGGCGGACGGTTACAAGTTCAGGTATATAGTTCAGGTATATATAGGTAGGTAGGTCGGAAAAAGTCCAGCCGCCTGGTAGCTTTCATCGAAAACGTTGCCTAATCCTTTAGGGATATAACAAAACAATTAATGGTGGGATATTCCTCTTTTATAGATCTACAAAAAGCTATCTTAAAAATTCTATCTTCTTATCTTATTATTCTCATCAATTGGTGTTCGTTTGTCTCGCTAAAACTCGAGAACGGCTTGGCCGATTTAGGTGATTTTGGTTTTGAAATATTTGTCGTAGTCCAGAAAAGGTTTAAACAGTGAGATAATATGAAAAAATTGTGAGGAAGATAGTAAAAACAAAAATTTCATTTTCTCATATAAACAGTTCTACTGTTATACCTACTTTCAGAAGCACAACGTAATCTAGAATTGGAATGCAAAAAAAATAATCTGATTGTCATACTGTCAAACGTTACCTGTCATTCTGTTACCATTTATAATCTTCTATCATCAGTTTGGCAGCGCGTGAGAACTATATTTACTGTTTTAATATGCCAAGGAAAAGACGAGCTGACGTAGATCGTCGAAGTCAATCAAATGGGTCACGAGCTACCTCACGTGCAAACCGCACTGATGACCAGCGAGAGACAGATAATGATAAGTTATCATTGATAACATTCGTATTGGTACGGCAGATTTGCGTTCTACAGTGAATAATAATGAAGATAAATTAAAAACTCGAAAACTACTGAACGGATTTTCATGCGGTTTTCACCAATAGATAGAGTGTTTTGTGAGGAAGGTTAGGTATATAATTTGTCAAGGATATGTGTAAATTGGTTGAAACATAACGATAATTGTTAGAAGTGTCGGAAAAAGAAACACTGCCTAATTCATTTGAGATATAACAAAACAATGCATGGTGGGATATTCCTCTTTTACAGATCTACACAAAAGTCCGCGATGGCATACATGAATCTTTTACGGATAGGTTACTACACCCATTCTTCTAAAAAAATGGTCACGTACAATGGGATAATTGGAAAGTTATTTAGACGGATACAGTATTAATCCTTATTAACTTAAATACGTTAGTTACCCAAGCATTTCATTTACATTATTATAATCTTTCACACCATCTCTACGTATTATAAATTAAAGTCCTCCGCGGCATCTGTCTATCTCTTCGCGATAAACTCAAAGACGGCGGTGTTTACAAAGGTTGGATTTTACAAAGTGTTTTATTAGCCACAGCAACGCGTGGCCGGGTCAGCTAGTGTTTAATAAAGAAAGTTTCTGCTTCTAAGTATGAACTGTGATGGAATCTCCACAGTTCTACAGTACACAAAAATACCGTCTGGGGGGGGGCACGGGGGCACGTGCCCCCGTGCCCCCCCCCTAAATCCGCCTATGCCACATGTCATAACAAAATATTCCACTTCATTTAGAAGCAGAAGGACTCAAGTTTTGTTTGACTCAAGTCAGCGTTTTTTTTAAACAATATTTTTAAAGGCTCTACATTTAAAATATTTCGTTTTATTTGCTCGTTTTTTAAAAAAAACTAATTGATTTAATAATATTTTTTTTATCTATCAGCATGGATATTCGAAGAAGTTATGAGACCATAGTTAGAGAATAGTTTTTGGCTCTCCTGAGTTGGTTTTTGGACTTGCATCCGTATGCTTCTCGGGTACAGAAATAATGTTATGATTCACCTATAACGGCAAGCAGCGAGGAATCGTCATGGATGGAAGATTGCTGACTGCCTCGAGCATTTATCTGCAGGTCAGTAATGCCTTCTCCCAATAATAATAATAATAAAAATAAAAACATGTTTCAGGGGCTAAAACCATGTTTTTCTATTATAGAGATTTGTTTTTGAGGTATTAGGGCGTGTTGCGCTACCTCCTTCTTTAGCCAAAGTTTCGAACAGCCTTACAGTGTCCGTCATCAAGACAGATGACGGACACTGTAACGCTGACACTAAACGCTGTATCGCTCATATCACTGTAAATGTGTCAGCGCTGTAACGCTGACCGAAACCTAATATTATGTTCAATACATATTACATCTTTTCGATACATGTTTTTGGTGACCGGCCATGTCTTGTTCCATTTTTTTTTCAATAAAAATTATGAAATATGGTAATAAACATTGAATCTGGTAACACCGCTGCAGGTCGAAGGAGTGCAGGGACAACTTAGATGATTGGACGTGTGCACATGAAAAACTTTGGCTATGACGCTGAAGATGATGATGATGGTCACAATTTACTATTTTCAAAGTCTAGCTTTCACGTTAATGTACATATGTTTTCCAGACTAGTAAAATATGTTTCTTCAAACGAAACCGCACATCGATACGATCATTCACTATTATTGATTTCACAAAGGTAAAAATCTTTGCGAAATTTGGCATGCGCAACCGAAGCCTGTTCAAAACTTTGAGAGCTATCGACAACAAGAATTATTAAACTGAGATAGCTTCAATAGACATGAACTACAATCGCTACAGCAGGGAAACAGGTTTTGGATAGTTAAGATTTTTAAATCTGAAGAGGCTGGCGCGAAAGGAATGGAGGCTTTTTCCAGAGCTCAGGATTCTCCAAGAATTATAGCGCCGAGGACGATAATGAGCACTTTTATTATTACCGTGACAGCAAAATAGGCAATTAACTTTTTCCTTCGCTACAATGCTACAGCTCTTTCTTACATAATATTAAATAATGATGAGACAAAATATAAGTCACACAAAATACATGTGATTGTTTCCTCCAAAGTACTACTTTTTTTTTTGGAGGAAACAGATCTGATGTATCTTATTACGGCTCAGCTACGTCGACGGGAGTTGCATTTCATTTTCTTTATACGTTTGAGGGAGATGTACGATAATGATTGTGTATTTCAACTGTTGTTATTTAGTGTTTTTAAGAAAGAGCTGCAGCATTACATGTTTAAGAGCAAAAGCAAAACCATCAGCGCATCGACATTTGACGTTTTGGAATTTTTGGGAATTCACTCACACTTTAATATTATCTTTGTAACTATGTTCCATACTTTCAAAATTATCGTCACAGTAGTATTGTTAGGGGTCTACGGAAACATCACAGTGCGGTTTATGAGAAAGCCGCAAGAAAAATATTACTTTTTCCTTTGGAGGAAACTCACCTACGTACATTGTGTATCTCATCTATTGAAAGGGCTGCAGCATTATCGTGATAAGGAACGTATGTTTATTGCCTTTTTAAGTCGTTACGGTACCGTAATCGTGGATCGCCACGGCAATAATAAAAAAAGCTCAATGACTGAACTCTACTAAAATCTCTCGGAAAAATTACCACCACAAGATGAAAAACATTTTGTAGCCTATCATTGAGATACTTACAGAATTCGCCAAGGGAGTTGAGTCCGTAGTGCGCTTGATACACCCCGCCTCCATTGCCTGCCATGGCCGAGCTGATGGGGAGGGACGGGGTAAGAGGGGACCCTTGGGTCATCTGGCTCATCTGCCCAAAGCTGCCCATGCCGCTTTGGCCGAGCTGACTGAGACCTGGAGAAAAAAAAATTGGTTTAATAACAAGCACCAAAGACAAAGGTGAACATAAAAAAATAGGATGAATACCAATCGTCACATAATGGTGTTCAATAAAATACAAACAAAAAATAATGACCACATAAAACGACAACGAAATCAATATACATATTTTTTTACGTTAGCTCCACAGAGGAGACATTTTAGGGAATGCTCTGTGGAGGTTTTTTTTTAGGGAAGGAGTGGAAGTTCTTGGAAGGAAATAGTTACGAGGGGTGGGTAAAAATCTCGGGGTCAGTTCTGGAGTTACGGACGTATGAATCCATCCCTCCAACTGCGGTGCAAGGCAGAGGTGTGGGTGACCTATATATTTGGGGTGACCTATGGCAGAGGTGTTGGTTATCCAATAAATGGATCCCGGGGCGGCGGTACCCATACCCGCCTACCAAATTGTAAAACTTGTCGTCAGTTAAGAGGAACGTTTGCTCGGCCGGTTTCGGCCCGTTTCGTACAAATCTTAATTTTGGATATTGTTTTTTTTTTAACATATTATTTTAAAAACGCTTCAGATTTTATCTCCGGGTTGATAAAAAATAACCAATATAGAGGTATATTTAAAATGTAAATTGTCGCTACCGCGACTGAATCGGTATAGGTTTTGGAAATACGCTCTCCAGACACCCTGTATAACGGCAGTCAATCAAATTATGTTTAATTACCAAACTTTGGTGAATTATTTTTAAAACCTGATTGTGCCTAAATGTGTACTCGGGCGGCGCTAATACAGAACATCCCGACATAATTTTTTCTATAGTTTCCGGAAAAGCCAAACATTTTCTACATAAATCATCAATTTGATTTATATCTTTGATTATATGCTTCCTATAATTTTTGTATCACTAACTCTAACTGCGCCCAACTCTACCTAACTCTACCCAACTCTACCCAACCATTTGTTTGACGAAAGTTAAATAATGTAGTAAAATTATTTTTTAATATAGTAAAAAATTTTTTTGATGTTTTTTATTTACTCACAAATAATTGTCCAAGTTGCATCTAATACCATGAAACTCCAAAATCTTTAATGGCCTATAACTAATAATTTAAAGCAAAAATAAATAAAGTAGCTCATATCCGTACTAGATGTTTGACATACCTTTTGATTAAAACAATAATTTTTCAGTTGGGTATTTTGAACTCAAATCCAAAATTAAGATTTTTATGAAACCGGCCGAAACGAGCCGCGCAAACGGCTTATCGATCGGATATGTCAAGTTAACGATTTGACCGTGCTGGACCCCCTGTGCCGTCGGTTGGTAGACTTATTGCTTCCTTCCATGTTAGTTAGTCAGTTAGCTTACCTGGCCCCATTGAGGCTACGCCCCAGGCGGGCGGACAGAGCCCGTCAGCCCCGGAGCCGAAAGGGGGCAGGCCGTGGGAGGGCAGCAAGGAGCCGGGGGCGCGGAATACGTTGGTGGACTTCTTGCGTTTCTTCCACTTGGCGCGGCGGTTCTGGAACCACACCTGAAACATAACAAAATGGCCAGTGAGCAAAAAAACATCATATCATGTGATAAATAAAAATTAGATTGTGTTCAGACCAGATGGACGTTAATGAACGTGGAGGAAGCGTCCAAGATGGCCGCCTCGCATATCTACTGTACAGATGGGGTATCTGGCTAAAGATGTATGCAATTTAGGTATGATTTTATAGTCTGTACTTCCGTACATAGAATAAAGATGAACAAAAAAATGCCATAATTTTTGCCCAAACAGGCCTTAAATTTACAATACAAAACTGTGTTCACGAAATGGGATGGAGATCTACGAGTGCAGGCAACAAAGGCTTGTTCGCACTGGGCAAGTAGTTTAGTCGAGTAGCGAGTAACTCGCCATTTGACTTAACAAAATGCTACTACTAACTACTAAAATAAATGTGTTCGGACACGTTTAGTTACTAAAATACTCGCTACTCGACTAAACTACTAACCTAGTCTGTACGGGCCATAAGTGACCCAGAGCGGGTGGAAAATTGGCTAAATGTCAGTTATTCCAATAAAATTTGTTTGGAGGGCACTTCTAGCTTTCTTTTTTACTTTACGGTCAAACACACATTATAATTAACAATAAATTGGCTTTGGCCTGCTTTTATTTCATTTCGGTTTACGGAATGTAAATAACAAATAATTAAGAAGAGAAGGGACAATCTACTAAGTTAGCCTTTTGATTATCTGAAAATCGCAACAAGCGGAAATATTAAAAAAAAACGTTTTTTTAAGAGCATCTCTTTAAATTGGCCACATTTTTCATCGGGAGTTGGGTGTTGCCAAGATATATCGCGCTATATAAATAAAACGCTCTAGTGGGTTTTAGTTTAGTGGTCAGAGCACTTCCCCTGGATCGAAGTGGTCCTGTGTTCAAATCTTAGATGAGACTGAATATTTTTCTGTCCTTTCTATTTCACGTTTCTCGTTTGAGAGTCGTTAATATTTAGGTTTTCGTGCCGGCAACCATTGCTTTATATACTGTGCTCGTTTATAATTACCGTGATGATTCACGGTTACGGTACCGTGACGGCAAAAAAGACAATAAAAATGCGTTCCTTATCGCTGTAATGCAGCAACCCTTTCAAAAGATGAAATACACATTGTACGTTGGTCGGTTTCCTCCAAAGGAAAAAAATCTTGATTTCTCTCACACACCGCACCGTGACGTCTCCGTAGACCCCAACCAATATCTACTACTGGCCAAGACAATAATTTTGAAAGTATGGAATATAGTTAAGGATAATATTGAGTGAATTCCAAAAATTCAAAAACGTCATATTATGGAGGTGCTGAAAGTTTTACTTTTGATTATTGTCAGACCTAAACAGGACTTTATACCGAAACCGAATCTTCGGTATCTGTTTCAGTTTCAACCGAAACTTTTTTAGAGATGTTAAAAATCGACTGATTACTGAAATTTGAAAATAAATAAAATTAAATTAGGCTTATTTTTTACACTTGACAATTAACACGTCTTATATGAAACAAAAAACAGTAATTGATGTATGTGAAAAATATATATATATATTTTTTATAATTGCTACAAAACAAACAAAACTTTTAAAAATTAACAAAACATATATAACTACTTCTTGGAACAAAAAAATGTCAATAATCAACACTTACATTATAAAGGAAGGATCTTATTAATCGAGCATTTTAATTTTAATCGCGTTTACATTCACAACATTCTTAAGATTAAAAAATTATTGATATTTTTTGCAGAGTTTCTTGACTAAATAAAAAAAAATAGATTTCTTTTACAGAGTTTCAGTGCGGCTGAAGGGAAACTGATGCCGAAACTAGATCTTTTTGCCGAAACTTGCCGAAACCGAAACCGAAACGAACCTTCGGTCGGTCACTTTTGATCTTGAATAGCTGCCGCTCTTTCTTACACACTATATAACAATGTCTGAAACCCCCCAAAGGAAACATATATATATATATATATATATATATTTTTTTTTTACATAACCTCCATACAGGAGGCCCTGAGGAAAATAATTTCCCTCAGGACCTATGTCACTTGGGGATGCTGTGTGGAGGGTTTTTTTTTAAGGAAAGAAAGGAAAGGAGAGTTGGTTACGCCCATACATATACCTACACATACACATACCTACACAGCACGCATACATACTATCACTGCTTGGACTTGGTATTAATTTTTGTTGCAAGTCCTTTTGTCCTACCTTTTCCCCCCTCGCTTACCCACAATCTTAATCAGTCTGCAATAAACTCCCGCTGCATATAGCCATCACTGTGCTCTGCTCACGAAAAATCCGCTATCAAAATAATTGCGCCGTGTACCTACTATAAAATAACGAACATTTACGTCTATTGTGATCGTGCCTCTTGGATGGGAAAGGAATCATACAAGTGCTTTACCTTTTTCCGGTGAGTCCTCTCCTTTTCTTTGCAACATGTATTTTTACCATTTTTAGGCAGTGATTAGTAACACAAAATTCAAGGTCCTTCGCCAGTCATTTTACAAAAAACACATAATCCACTCTCACCACATAAATAATCATACAAGAGTTCTGGGAAGGAAAAGGGTTTAAGGGGTGGGTAGGAATCTGGGGTACAGTATGTCCTGGTCATCGTCCTCCAAGACCTAGACAAACGTCACCCCATGAACCCGGGCATCCCTGCTAAATCACCAAACGTAGCGAACCACTTGGGGTGACCTGTGGCAGAGGTGTTGGTTATCCAATAAAGGTTCCCTGGGCGGCGGTACCCATTCCCGCCTCCCAAATTGATATAGTCGTCATCGTACATCTTCCTCATACGTATAAAGAAAATGAAACCAGGGCCGGATCTACGAAATCTAGCGCCCTGTGCAGTAGGTACCGATGGCGCCCCCCCCCCCCCTACATTTTTATTTTGATTAAAAATTCGTTTACCCAATTTTTTTTTTAATTAAATTTTTTTTTTTTTACACTAATTTATCAAATAAAATCAAGACATATAAAGGGTGTAACCCTATCTAAAGTTTTCGAATAAATAAGCCACGATCTATGTAATTCTACTCCATTAGGCAGTTTCTTGTAATAATACTTAGTATTAAATTTACGCTTGTTCGTAATAGGAAAATCAAAACCTTTCAATTGTGCAGGACCTTCCTGAACTAATAAACTAATGGAATTTTCAGATAACTTTGGCCAGCATCCGGGATCTTTCAATTCAAGCTCTGAAAACAGAATTAAATTTAAACTGCTATCAGTAACGTTATTTTTATCTTCTAATAATTCGACCGGAGGAATTTGTGCGATAGATATCTGTTTAGATGTGCTCGGGACCATTGTAACGTCATTGCGCGGGACATCATTTTTTATCGGTGCTGGAGAAATTGGAATAAAAAAATTCCCAATGGAAACGAGTTTTTTTATGTCATTATGCTCTTTAATTCTAAGTTTTAGATTCTGCGAGCCTGAAAGTTTTTTTTAATTATTGTTCTATTCATTGTATTCCACAATCCACAACCTCTAACAACCAATAGCAATTTAGTTACAAATTAAAAAATCTAATAATATAACCTCAAATTTGTACCTTGCATTTCCATTTCCCCTGTGTTCTGTGTTGAGCGAACAAACACCATACAAAACACTAAACACTGACGTATCTATGGTATCAACGGCTTACGAAAGACGCTTGCACTGATTATTACTGACTGTAAAATAACAAATCTAATAGAAATTAATTATAGGTACATTTAACGAACTTCAACTGTCAAATCAATGATGAAACTGTTAACAAGTTGCAACCTTGCAAACCGTGCGATGTTTATGCTAATGGAATTTTGAATTTACTGAAGATTTCATAAGAAAATGGTCTTTAACAACATTCTCCTAGGAACTTAAATCGTACAAAAGCACTTTGAAAGGCGCCGTCGGTTTGTTTGTTCTCTTGAATAAAAGTACGGCGCTGTGATTGGTTAATGAATTTGGATCGCACTCATTCGTCGTAAAAGACGGTAAAAGATATATGGAAAAATAGATCTTACGTTTAAACTAAATATATGGAATTTGTAAAAAAATTCTGTAACTGACTATAAATTCGTAAATCGTTGAATTTCGTTGAATTCAAACCAGATGCGTGCGCAGTCTGTATCTTTGGAAAGTGTTGCTAGAGCGTAATAATTATTTCGTACTATGGGTAATTTTTAAACGATTCAGGGAATATTATAACAAATTTTTAATACAATATTTATTTTCTCACGGCGCCCCTTCGGAGTTGGCGCCAGGTTTTTTGCACGTTTTTGAACGTATGGCAGATCCGGCGCTGAATGAAACTCGAGTCCCGTCGCGAAAAGTAGTAGGTACTTTGGAGGAAACAGTCACACGCATTTTGTGTGTCTCACCATTATTTAATATGTAAGAAAGAGTTGCAGCATTACATACGAATATGTTTATTACATTTTTTGACGACGCGGCACCGTAAACGTGAAGCGTCACATTTTCATTGATTAAATATTACAATTTGAGGTTTTTCTCAAGTTATTCAACTTTAAAGAAGGGAGTTTTTTTTATGCCTGTGATACCTTAACAATTATCCATTTTCACTTAATTAATATATAATAAGATCTAAATATAAGATATTTGGTACTTGTAAACCAAAAGCATCCAAGAATAATTATATTTTATCAAAGCTTCACAACCACATGCCAAGTACACCGTTCAAGCTTGTCGAGAAATAGGCTGTTATTGAAAGTTGGAGAGAGACAGAAGTATGTAGGCGTGTGTGGGGGAGGAAAGAAGTGGGAGAGAGAAGGGTAGTGTAAGGGTAAAAGGGGAGGATGAGAAACGGAAGTGAAAAGATAGGGGAGAACTTCCGGAACGTTGGATATAATGTAATATACCTGTATTTGTATAATATCATGGCAGTAAAATCGTCCGCCATTGTGAATTTAACTATTGGTAAGAGCGATACTTTTTCATAGATATTGCGTTAGTCCTGCCAGAAAAATAATTAAAAAAAAACTTTGCTGAGAGTAATTTAATTTAATTTAAGTTAAATATTCAAAATTAGAACTGATTGTGCACAGAGGTGCCAATGTCTTTTTCCGATTTTTCTGTTTTCAGTTTTTCTTTTTCAGAGTTTCGCTTATATCGTCTTCATTTAATTAAATAAGAAAAACATTTAAAATAAGTTGGACATGGTAGGTAACATTTGAAATAAATTAGCAACGTAACTGTACTAGAAAATGATGTACGAACTATCCGAATTAAAGAAAAACGAAAATGTTACTGGTTACGCCCATACACATACCTACACATACGCATACCTACATAGCACGCATACATACTGTCACTGCTTGAGATTGGTATTAATATTGTTGCAAATTCCTTTTCCTACCCATCCCTATAGCCTACCCGTCAAGCTTACCCACAGTCAGTCTGCAATAAACTCCCGCCGCAACATATAGGATTGTGCTTCCGCTATCGGTTAATCGCCATTATAAATAACTGCGCCGTGTACTATAAAATAAACCAACTCACTCCTGTTGTGCTGCTGTTTTGTGCCTGTTGGATGGGAGAGGAAGCAGACAAGTGCATTGCCACCCTACAAGTTCTTTTACCCTTTTCGGTGAGTCCTTTCCTTTCTATGCCACATGTATTTTATCATTTCAAGCAGTGATAGTAGCACAAAATCAAGGTCTTTCTGACAGTCATTTTTTACACAAACATATCAATCCACTCTACACAATCATAATATCATTCAGTTACTTTACTTTTTCGTTAAACTATGTCCACCAAAATATACATGGAGTCCGGGGGTGAAGTGCATTAACTTCGGGAGGTGATTCTACATGATAGTATAAGTAAAAAAGATAAATAATTTTTTATAAATTCCAACTTTTAGGGGTAGTTTTGAGGTAAAAAGATAAAATTAGTCCGGCGTGTGCGGCCAGATTTATTATTTTCCGCTAATACGATACGGGCCAAATGATCACAATGCGCCCGGCAGGCTCTCAAGATCGTACCTCACACTAATGATTTTTAGTAGGCACGTCTTCTTGTATGGGAAAAAAAATGTTGGAATTTCGGAAAATGTTGTTAATCTTTTTTACTCCTACCATCACGTAGAATCTTTGGAAAAAATTCGGTTTACGGGAGATAGTCCTAGATAATTTTTTTTTTATACTAATTATGGGCCGGAAAATCCGAATCTGAAAGAATTAGGCGTCGGCAAGCAATATTAACTGAATTACACGACTTTAAAATTGTCTATAAACACTAAAGAAAAAACGTCATTTTTAATGCATTGACACAACAAATCATAGAAAAACAAGAAAGATGTTACACCACATAAAATTAAGTGTTGCCATTATCAATAATATAAGCAGTACACCGGTCACCAATATCAATGTACATGGTTTGTGATAGAAAAGAAAGTGCCCCCTTCGTAGCGCCTACTCGCGTCACGGCAAAAAAACATCCCAGTTTTCAAGTAGTTTAGCGGCTACGCTAGGTTTGTGTAACATGGTTTGTGATAGAAAAGAAAGTGTTATTGATATTATTGCTTAATGGCAACACTTAATTTTATGTGGTGTAACATCTTTCTTGTTTTTCTATGACTTGTTATGTCAATACATTCAAAATGACGTGTTTTCCTTTGTGTTTATAGAAAATTTTAAAGTCGTGTAATTCAGTTAATATTGCTTGCCGACGCCTAATTCTTTCAGATTCGGATTTTCCGGCCCATAATTAGTATAAAAAAAGATTTTTTTTTATCTAGGACTATCTCCCGTAAACCGAACTTTAGCCGAATCTTTACCCCGGACACCCTGTAGATTCAATTTTGAAAAATATAGTTAAAATTTTACATTACAGGTAGGTAATTTATCTTCTTCTTCTTCGATGGCGCTACAGCCCATATCGAGCTTTGGCCTCCTGCAACAGTCGCCTCCAACTCCTCCTGTCCTCAGCGGCTGACTTCCAATTTGGTACCTGGAGAAGCTGTGCTGCATCCCCTCTTACTTCGTCTTCCCACCTCAGCCTGGGTCTTCCCACTTTTCTCTTTCCACCTGGGTGTCCAGTCAAAATTCTTTTTGGGACGCGTGTATCCGGCATTCTTTGTACATGCCCAGCCCATCTCAGCCTGAGGAGTCTCATATGTGTTGAGATGCTAGGTGCCTTATATATATTATACAATTCTGTATTGTGCCGGATGCGCCACTGTTCACCCTCTTTCACGGGCCCACATATTCTTCTCAGCACTTTTCTTTCAAAAGTATCCACCATTTCAGCCATCTTTACCGTCAGTGTCAGCGCCTCACATCCATATGCCAATACAGTCCTGACAATGGTCTTATATATGGTTATTTTGGTTTTTCTGTGGACACTACGTGACTTAAACACTGGCAGCAAAGAGAAGTATGTTTTGTTGGCTGCTGTGATTCTCCTTCTGATTTCTGCTGGATCCTCATTATTCTCTGTCAGACTGGAGCCCAGGTAGGCAAATTGGTCGACCACTTCGTATAAGTAGTTGTCTTTGAATTGTGCACTACTTCTTCTTCTGTGTGAAGGGTTCCTGCTCTGTATCATCATTTTCGTTTTGTTGACATTAACCTGCAGTCCTACTTCCCGTGCCGCTATTTCTAAAGGATCGAAGACCTCCTTAATGGCTGAAATTGATCTTCCAACAATGTTAATGTCATCCGCATATCCGACAACTCGACTGCTCTTGAAACAAATATTGGAGCCAGTGTCTATTAGCGTTTTTCTTATTACATGTTCGAGCACAATGTTGAAGAGAGTGGGAGCCAGACCGTCCCCCTGTTTTAGTCCCTGCGATACTGTGAATTCTTCCGACAGTTCTCCATCTATTCTGACCTGACATCTTGAGTCTGACATTGTGGCTTTGATGAGCCTAACCAATTTAGGTGGAATCTGGAATTGAAGTAGTATGTCATATAGACACTCCCGATCTATGCTATCATATGCTTGCTTGAAATCTATGAATAGTTGGTGTATGTCTATATCAAACTCCCAGCACTTTGCCAAGATCTGCCTGACGGTGAACAGTTGGTCTGTTGTGGATCTACCGGTGCGGAAGCCTGCCTGATACTCTCCCAGTAGGTTTTCTGCGTACTTATCAATTCTTTGTTTCACTATCATGGTGTAGATCTTATATGCTGTGCATAGAAGTGATATGCCTCTATGATTTTCGCATTTTAGCTTGTCACCTTTTTTATGAATTGGACATATTATGCTTATTTGCCATTCCTCTGGGATTTTTTCCAAGGTCCATATTTTTGTTATTAACTTATGTAGCAAAAAGGTAATTTATCGCTTGTCTGAATTTAAACAAACAAACGGTTCCAATTTTGAAAATAACACTTCAATTCAAAGCAAATCCCAGTTCAATTTGGGAGGCGGGTGTGGGTACCGCCGCCCAGGGACCATTTATTGTATAACCAACTCCTCTGCCATAGGTCACCCCAAGTGGTTCGCTACGTTTGGTGACTAAGCGAGGGTGCCCAGACTGCCCAGGTTCATGGGGTTAGGTTTGCCCGGATCTTAGCGGCCGATGTGTCTACCTACAACAGTGTGGCAGGCCGGATCGAGAGAGACTGGTCGAGGGAGTTCTTTTGACCTCTCCAGCAGGACTCTCTCGGAACATTGCCTTGCACCACAGTGCAAAGGATGGATTCATTCGTCCGTCACTCCTGACCCCCAGATTCCTGCTCACCCCTCACACCTTTTTGTTCCTAGAACTTCCTCTCCTTCCTTTCCCTAAAATCACCTTCCACACAGCATCCTCAAAGATGACACACGGCCTGATTGGAATTATTTTCTTGGGGCCTCCTGGGCGGAGCTAATGTAAAAAAAGGTTTAGAATTCAATGAACCAGAGTTACAGACACGTCCGAACTTTGCATTTTTGATTATTATTATATACCTAAACGTGTAACCGAATATTTCTGAATTACTTAATTTGGTAGGTATAAAAATTACACAGGACACATATTTTTATCCGTATCGCTAGCAAAGCAATGCCATTTGCAACTCCTCCCCAACCCTCCGCAAGGGAATGCAGTGATAAATATCCGTGAAAAACAACTTTAATTTGCGTGGGCGTGCCCGGAGTTAACAGGGAAATAAAAAAGGGGGCATTGAAATAATGCTCAATGTGTTGACACATTCCCATACTTAAAACATCCCTCAAACAGGGAAGTTAAATCTAAGGTATATTTAAAAATTATGATAAATATGCAGTTAGCCCACCTCACGGATAACACGAAACGTTCGTGTTGTCAAAGTTTGATGCACGGATAATATGGAATGTTCCTTTTTTAACTAATAGACAATCAAATATGACATTTGTCGTAAGTACCAATCTTTTAAAATAAATTCTCTAAAATAAACTCACATTTCATCATTATTTTAAAAAACCTCCCAGGTTTTGAATGGTTTGTTTGGCAAAGCAGGGTTTGTCTAGCGGGTTTTTGTTATTATTCTAATACATTTCTTCATGTTCTACAGTTGTAAATACATGTACAAATTTGTCAATAATGCATTCACTTTGTTTTACGCAAAAATAATTTTTCTATGATTGGCAGCATTGATTAATTGTCTATGAAATGTTAAAATAAAAACGATGAATAAACAATGGCGTCACCACGTGTGTGAATTAATTTTAAGAAAATTAAAATTTTAAATGCACATTTTTTGAATGTTTATTTCTCTCGCCCGACATAAATACTTACTTTTCGAAATAATAAAGCTAAATCTAACTGTTTGAATAAAAAATATTCCTTTTTAACGAGTAAGCGGTTTAACGCATAAATAATAAAATTACTTACAGATCAATGCTTTTCTCACGACATGACTTAGGTATTTTGGTTCCATTCAACTGCTGAACCTGTAAAGATCTCAAGTGTTTCCCAGTGTTGAATTTGGCAGTCACCTCTAGGCTGGATCCCCAAAATACTTTAGGAAAAAAACTGTCTACTTTGCTTTCGTCCACTTGATAGATTCCGCCATCTAAATAAACTGATTGCAATACTTAGAAAACAGGCGGAAGGTGGGTATGCTGTTTAACATTTTATCGGTATTTTTTAAAGTAAGATGCTTCGACAAACCACCGTCATTCAAGGACTCCAGATACTAATATCTACAGCCTGTATGTCGGACGAATATCTACAGCTCATATGTTGAACTAATATCTACGAACTTCAGAGTGTTGACTAATATCTACAGAGCGTAGGTTGAACTAATATCTACAGAGCGTAGGTTGGACTAATCAGCTAAATGTGTCCAATAGTCCGATATTAGGGATTTTTACATACATACTTACATAAATTAAGTTTTTTAAACTGCATACGCAATATTACGTTATTCCAATATGCTACACATAATTGCAAATCCAACCTCTGCCAGTGCTGTAGATATTCGTCAACACTTTGGTTCTCATAGATATTAGTTCGATTTTTTCAGTATTTGGAATTCCTGTAGATATTAGTAGACGCCTCCCATTCAAGGCTTCAGGAGTCGAGCACAGAAATCGATAACTTTACAATGTCGATTATCGATATATCGAGCACGGTTTCGCTGTTGACAGCCGAACTGATATTGACAGGGAATAAATTAGAAATCGATATACGCTTGCAACACTGGCGGACCTGGCTACGAATTCACATTCCGAAACGTCAAACACCAATCAATTACGTAAGAACATTATTTAATTGAATTGAAATACTAACCTGAATATGCATTTGCAGTACACATTTACTTTTTGATAAATGAGAGTGAATTAGTTAATGAGGTCTTTAGTCATATTTCAATCATTTTCTTTTCTCAAAGATCGAACATAATAAATTGATTGCGTCCTGATGCATTATATAAATCTACGTACGGATTGCGTTTACGACTTCTTTCAATTCTAAGAGCTTCGTTAGTTCCATTCATTCATTAAATAAGCCAGTAATTTTGCTTACCTAACTAGACATTATTAAAAAATACGTGTAAATTGTCAGTGAACTTCGCGGTAAAATTTATCAATCGTCGGCGTCGGTCGGAATATTTGTTAATAATCGTTGACCGTGTTCGCAAATATTGATAACTGGCCATAGATGACGGATTTAGTCAATATTGTATTGATAAAGAGTTTTATCGATCGTCCATGTAGATCTCCAGCACCGGTGCATAGTCGAATCGTACAACCCATGCTTAAAATTTGTCGACGGTTGACATTAATTTGTCACGTGATAAGGTTTCCACGACTCAATCTTGAGTTCAACAGCTCGGCTGATGAATGATTTGCCGCCCTCTGTGTTTCCTCTCTCCTAAAAGAAGATCCTCCACATAGCAACCCCAAAGATGACATTTCTTTTCCTCAGGACCTTCTGTGCAACGTTATAGTCCCTCATTTAAGCTGACGAGATGACAGTCGCACGTTCCTTACATTCGTATGCGAACTGACTACACAGAAAAATTCTCCTCATTCCTCATCGCAGACGAGGCGGAACTGATACAAAATGGGTGTGGCAGGTGTGTAGTCCTTAGGTGGACGGAATAAGGTTCGCTTTAAAAATCCAAATTCGTCAAGTGCCGGCCGCGAAAATGCATATTTTATTTTATGAAGTTCGGGCGTAAATATATACATATTTTTTTACGTTTATTAAAAAAATCATAATTTGCCACATTATACAATAAAACCATATCCGAAAAGGGATTCATAAGTAGAAGAGTTTTCAATTGAAAGTGTTTTTTTGGAGACCTAATAATTTATTTTTTCTGGGCTTATTAAAAGACAAAAAATTACCGACATTTTCAAAGGCCAAGATATGTTCTACACGCAGTATTTAATTGAAGCATCTATAATCCTTCTAAGCGATCAAATTTTCTAAACAGAAATACTATACGTAATTTTGTATGATTTTGCATTACTTCGCATGGCTTCATCTTAATGAGAAAATGCATGCATGTGAATAAAGCGAAGAATGCCTGCAAGAAGAGAGATGTGTAGAGTTTTATCCTCACAATGGTAGGTTAGGACAGTGCGTCAGATAGGGCGGGAGAGGCGCATGCGTTTGACATTAGGAAGTAGCAATACAGTAGAAGAAATTAAATATTCACCATCCAATTTAATTCTTAACGAGGAACGTCTGCGAGGGTGTCTTTTAGGGGTTGAAAATTTTACCTAATCAGTGTTACCCACTTTATTTTGTAGGCTGTATTCAAAATTCATGTACTTCGAATGAATTAATATATTTATTTAATATCTACCTAATTTTGTTTAACAATACATAGCAATACATAGCATCGATAATCTTACGAACTCTATTTTTGACCTTTTCTTGGCAATAACGATAAGCACCTAGGTGCAAGCTAAACAAAAGGCTGTTTTTCGACGGCCTCCGTGGTCGAGGGGTAAAGCTCTCAACTAGAAACTCAAAGGTCGCGGTTACAAATCTCGGCGTGCGAAAATAAATCATATTATTTTGCGTTATTTCAAAATTTATTAATTAAAAATAATATCTAGTGCATTTGCGGCAATGTGCCAGAGGGGAAGTACGCCCAGGAGTAAGGCTACCTTGGAGAAATAAAACGTTTCTTGAATTGGTTTAGTGAATAGCCAGGTACTTCCCCGTCATCCTCTTTCCCATCTCCTTTCCCTACCCACTACCTTCAGCCTCACGGCATACCTCAATGTGCGGTATTCATTTTAAAAAACTTTATTTTTTTACATTCTTCCTACGCTTATGTCTGCTTCAACACGGAAACTCCTCCAAGAGAGATAGACATAGCAAAAACCATCGTAATATTAAATTTGTTTTCCAGATTGAAAAGAAAAAATTACTTGAATAACGTTTATAATTTGTAATTTAGAAATTAATTCCTTCACGATGGTAGGTACGTCGTAAAATATATATACATCGAAAGCCGAATTTTGATTCAGGAGAGCAAAAAGAAAAATTCTATATATAAGATGAAATTGATATTTCCTGTTTTTGTAGACCAATAATTATTTTATTTATTTTATTTTTATTTATTTATTTGTAAGAAACAAAGAGCTTTTACACAATTACAGTTATAATATACAATATAAAGTGAAATGAAAGCAAAGCCACGGAAGTTTCTTATGCTAAAGTTAATTGGCAAAGAAGTTTTATTATCTTAAAATAATTTTGAGTTATAGAAAGGGTAGAGGAAGAGGAATATAGGAAAAGGATAGGAGATGCTCCTGATACATTCATACTCTCATACCGATCGTACGCGTTACTTCATATCGGTTTTCCTGTAAGTTATTACTGAAAATGTCAATTCGGTGAAATTTTGTATTACGAGTCTAGTATATTGTGCACAAGGGCGGATCCAGGATTTTTTCTAGGGGGGGCACAAGGGGCGGACGGGCAAAAAATCAACAATTACTGTTAGGATTTTTTTCTGGGGGGGCACAAGGGGCGGACGGGCAAAAAAAATCAACAAGTACTTGTAAGTAAGTATGATACTTCAAGTTTATTTCTACAAGTTCAAGTATGTATAGGAAGGTTTATGAAAGTGTCAAAACAATTGAAAAATTAAATGTTTAATAGACAGTTTTAGCTTCTAAGTATGTACTGTGATAGAATCTCCACAGTACACAAAAATACCGTCGGGGGGGGAGGGGGGGGGGGGGGGGGGGGCACAGGTGCCCCCCTAAATCCACCCTTGATTGTGCACGTACACGAGGAATTGTGGAAATTTTTCTAATATTTGTTCCAGACGAGGGCAAATAAAATAAATCGGTTTGTCGGATTGATCTTGACGGAATATGAAATTGTATTAAATTGATGAGCTCTGGTGGGTCCAGGGCATTATTTAGAATTTCAGACAATAGGATTTGATCGAAAATTAGACGTCGTGCATGGAGGGAGTTGAAATTATGAAATTTAATGGATTCGGTATAATTTGAAAAGTGTAAGTTAAGTTAAGTTTTAAGATGTTCACGGCAAAAAGTATTTTCGTTATTTGTTTTTGGGTTGTTATGCCGTGTTGCGCTACTTCCTTTTTTCGCCAACGTTTCGGACAGCGTTACAGTGTCCATCATCAGGCAGATCCAGTAGATGTGTTGACATCTACCGGATCTGCCGGATCTACCCTTTGCCGGTTCCAAAAATAGCCGGTTCTTCGGATCCACCGTGATCCAGTGGTAGTCACCGGGACAAAGTAACCGCGGCAGGCAAGTAATGACGTCGTAAGTAATATATTATTCACAACTCTAAGTATTACCGTCAATCTTTCCAAATCCAGAAAGATACTTACATTCCTAGTACTTATACCTAGGGGGAAACGTCCTGACGTGTTGACGGAAGTGGTGACATCTTTTGACGAATTCTTGAATTCGAAACCGAATTACTATGGTAGCTTTGCTTGAAATTTAAATTTTTTTTTTTACGTATATGGTGCGGCGGGTAAGGCGCGGCGGCAGACATGCATTCGAAGCCTGGCCTTAAATTCAACCAGGCAGACACAAGCCTATTAGTATGGTTTGATTTTTATTATAAAATTACTTTGAAGAGATCTTTCTGAGTACTAAATTTATTTATTTACATTTTTAATAAATTTCTTTAATAGCAGAATTAATTCATTTTTAAGTGTTTACAAATAAAATCTCTTAAAATGCATGTCGTCAAAGACAATTATATTCCTAGAAATATTTCGGCGTGGTACGTAGACCGAAAGAGAAAAATAACGGAGAAAAATTTCAAGCTTAATTAATTTATGAATTTTTTGTCCTTAACTGCAATTCATATTTCCGCTATTGATGTATTTGTACTCAAATATGTAGGTAGATATATTGACAGTAAATACGTAAACATATCATTGGTATCCAGGTTGTAAACAAACCTCACGATTGAAAGGTGAATACAATGAATTTAGCTGTGTTTAGCTACTAGATCGGAAGAGCAAGGTTCTATTTCATTTTTTAACATTAATCGACCTCCACTGCCAGGCAACTAGGGATGTAGAAAGTGTATTAGTATTGTCGTATAATATAATTTGTACTGAAAACATGTTTTAAATGAGTGAAAATATGTAATCATGTTTGCACATAATTTATTACGCATTGTTGTTCTAACGCATAAATTATTATTAAAAAAAAAAAAAAATATAATATTACATACATAAATTATATCTGATTTTGTAAATTTTAATATGGATTCTCTTATAAGTGTACTATGTATTATAAGTTCACACTTCAAACACATAACCTAACATAACTTCGTATCTTTATAATATTGTTTATAATAGCATTAACTCTTTATGTTTATGTTGTAAATCTTTATGTAATTCCTCCAACTTGTTATCAGGCACCTGGTTTATACTTTTCAATACTTACAACTAACTTACCTGCTTATTTCACACTGTAAATTCGAATATATTATGCGTTACCAGGTTAATTCGGTAAATCCGAGTATAATAATATATGCTACCAGGTTACTTTTTCTATTTTTTTTTTGTTTGTTATGTAATTATGTATATTTCTTGGAATAATATGAACTAAAACTTTCCTAGTTGGACAGGCAATATGTTATTTGTACTTTCTTTTGTATAATAAATAAATAAGAAAGTGATAAAAATATATCGATATAAGATGTATCGATATTTATTAAAATATTAATTTCGACGTCGATATTTCGAGGAAAAAATATCGATATATCGGTCAAATTTTCGAAAGATAATAGTGTATTCAGCTCAATATTATGAAAATTTCGTGTTCGGGACAAGGTAAAGCAAACATTTCTAAGTATGTACCTACACATATGAGAAAGTATTAGTGATCACAAATGCTAATGCAAAGACAATAGATTTGTAAGCTATTAATAGTTAAAATTTCAACCGCCAGATGTCATGACCCAACACAATTACTTTTTCCGTTCGCTCCTATACGGTTTTGGATTCTATTGACTTTAGTTACACAAAGAAAAAGAAAATCGTTTCTGATACAATTTTCGATATTGGCTATTTTGTATCGATATATCGATACATCGGATCAAAATATATCGGCTAAAAATATCGATGTATTGAATTAAAAAATATCGATATATCGATACTTTTTCAACAAGCCTACTGGCAACCTATCCAAATCGGAGTAACGTAGACGCATCTGGGAAGTGAAATATCACGTCAAATAAAAAAAAAATTTCTCCATGTGTTATTAAAAACTATTAAAGTGTCCTTTTACGATATTATTGTATAATAATTAATAGGCTACTATTTATAGGTATCACAATCAAAATAGATTTGAACACAGTACTCACCTAGATGCATTGATAGCTTACAATACTAAATGTTATTTAATAATAAATAAATATTTTTATTATTAAATAATAAAAATAACACACTGTAACACTTTTTTCGTAAGTTGGTACGGAATTATTTTTTTAGCTCCACACAGGAGGCCCTGAAAAAAATAATTCCCCTCGGGGCCTATGTCATCTTTGGGGATGATGTGTGGAGGGTCTTTTTAGGAATGGAAGAAGAGTAAGTTCTGGGAAGGAAAATGGTATGAGGAGTGGGTAGGAATCTGGTGGTCAGTGTGCCCAGGAGTGACGGACGTATGAATCTATCCCTTCGGCTGTGATGCAAGGCGATGCATGTTCCGAGAGAGTACGGCTGGAGAAGTCAAAGGGACTCCCTCAACCATTTCGGTCCTGCCACACCGTTGGTGGGCAGACGCATCCGCCGCCAACATCCAGACAAACCTCACCCCATGAGGCACCCCTGCTAAGTCACCATACGTAGCGATCAACTTGGAGTGACATATGACAGGGGAATTAGTTGTACGGGTCGGCAGTACCCAGACCCGCTTCCCAAATTGAATTAATTCAAATTCGATGATCATAATATAAACAATATATTTTTCTTGCCAATAAAAATAAGTAGGCGTAAGCTTAACAAAAGGTTGTTTTTCAGTGACTTTTGGCAAGGACTTCACTGCAGTAGGAAGTATATACAAAAGACTTCACTGGAGTAGGATGTGTACACAAATGATTCATTGCAGTGGGAAGTGTATACAAACGACCTCTCTGCAGTAGGAAGTGTATACAAATGACTTCACTGCAGTAGAATGAGTACACAAATTATTCACTGCAGTGGGAAGTGTATTCAAATGTCTTCACTGCAGTGGGAAGTGCATATAAATGACCTCATTGCAGTAGGAACTATATTATACCAGTGACTTCACTGGAGTGGAAAGTACATACAAATGACTTCACTGGAGTGGACAGTGTATAAAAATGACTTCACTGGAGTGGGGAGTGGTCGATTATTCTTTTTTTTGCGTTGGTTTAGTCAACTCCCTATTCTATTATATGCCGACATTAATTATTTACAGCCTTACTAAAAAAAACCACAGCACGCCCGATAACCCACGTTGCTGCAGCAACATGAATAAAACAAAAATACACTAAAACACGATAACATTACTAATAACGTTTGTTCTTAAAATGTATTTTATAGGTCTGGCAACAATGTAATTTTTCATAGTGTAAGTACTAAATTGTGTGTTTTCCTTCATGACCGCCAGGTGGCGCGCGGGCGCCTGCGCATTCGTCGTTCGGGCTGAAAGCGCGAAAATAAAATCACTCCTCGGATGTGTGTGTATTATTATTACTTACTCAAATGTGATCGTAATTTCTAATAATATGACTAATTGATAATTGATATATTTACCGAGTTTTTGTGGTTTTTAATAAGTTTTAGTCAAGTTATAATAAAAATAATCATACTTTGAAAATTGAAATGTCAAAAAGGATTTTATATAAAACATGATAATTCAAATTTACATTTAAACGTTTTTATTTTATGAGAATTTCATAAAAGTGGTGTTTTTTTTTAAATATTAATATCTAATACATGTGTTCCTAAACTAATCAAAGAAATTAACGCCTTTAGAGATGCAAGAAATGTGTTATAAAAGTCAGTATCATTTTTTAGGTTAGTTTTTTGGTAATAAAAAAACTTTGAAATTTTTTATTACTTTTTTATTGCATGCACGAGGAAAAAGTGAGGTGACAGTTTCAAATTCATTATATAAAAGGTCTGTATTTTTTAAATTTTGTTTTTTTATAAATTTCTGTACACTTTCATCAAATATGTTTTGGTAAAATAAAAATTCCATTTTTTTTCGCGCTTGAATCTTAATATATGGCAGTTTTTAAAAACTAAAGCGTATTTCAATTACACAAATCTAAAAGGTAATTTTATCTAGTTTTCATAAATGGTTTTGTTTTTACGACACCTTCAAAAATAAGAAATATATACAACATTCAAAATACTTAGGAAAAAATCCAAATTTCGTTAAAACATCATTACTAAAACAGAGATAAACTACCCTCTCAGACTGTGTAAACCAAATGTATTTTTTTCCATGAACAATTTTTTTAATTAGTAATGTTTTCACATCCGCGGCCGTTTGTCAATTGAATATACAACAATAACATTACTTACAATATAATACTTACAATATACCGCGGCCGTTTGTCAATTGAATATACAACAATAACATTACTTACAATATACAACAATAACATTACTTGTAACTGCTGTCAAACTTTTGCTCTTCCACTATTTTTTATTAAAATAACAAAATTAAAATCAATTTTATAAGTTATAATTACTAAAACATTATACTAAGCAACAATGTCAACGCGTTCAAACTCTAAGTCTGGCAGTAACCTAAATACTGAACTTCTACAACTTTTGGATAACAAGTTTGAAGACTTCAAAATTCACTTTCTAGAGAAAACATTTGAAGAATTCAAAAACAACATAGTCGAAGTCATAAAAAATGAATTTAAAGAGGAAATAAATGAGCTAAAAAAAAAAGTGTTCCAATTGGAAAAACAAATTGATAACAATGACCAGTTTAATCGTTCAAATAATGTCATTATAAGTGGTATCCCCGAAACAAATAACGAAAATGTGTATGACATTCTCTCCAAGATTGGAGCCACAGCTGGATGCAATATAACCCGACAAGATGTGGATTTCGCTAGCAGGATTGCCCCCAGGACAAACCGTGATGCAAAAAATGGAAAACCCAGGAACATTGTCGTCAAATTAACGCGCAGATACCTAAAGGATGAACTTATAGCTGGAATAAGAAAGAGGAGAGGGATGCTTGCTTCCGATTTACAACTTCCTGGAACCAGTAAAATATACATTAACGACCATCTAACCCCAAAAAACCAATTTCTGTTGAAGCAATGTCGTGATATAAAAATAGCTGGTAAAATTCGTTTTTGCTGGGTAAGAAACTGTAAAATTTTCACTCGTGTTAGCGATTCAACCCCTATAATATTAATTACAGACCAAGAGGATGTCAACAAACTTTCAAAATTGAAATCAACACAAAACGAACCAACCAGATCTGCCGTCCCTTTATGAAATTAAAATTAGTTAATAACTTTCCCCACACAAGTTACTTACAAGTTAATCTTTTGGAAAGATGTAATTACCTTAATTATATGCACAATATCTCCATTGTAGTAACTAACGAATCATCAGAATGTTTAAAATGTCACAAAAAACTGTTACAATCTTTTGAACAAAATTATTCTGTGAAACAACAACAAAATATGACTCACACGATTAATCATTATTCTCATGAAGTACCACTACCTGTTAAATACAAAAAACTATCGCAACCTATTAGAAATAATTGTAATATACCATTCTTTTGTGCAACTGTTATATGCTTATCATCATGTTTACGTTTCTATAACCTAGATCTGTCAAAATTAATTACACCTGATACCATAGATCTGTCAAAATTGATTACTCCTGATACCATAAACAAAATCATGTACCACAAACAAACCAAATATTATGTATGTGTTCATAATTGCCCCCTTTCAAAGCAAAATTATTTACTTTACAATAAATTATTTTCATATCAATTTTACAAAAAAATGTATTTAGGTAATTATGCTTAATATACACTTTCAAAATGAATTCTAAGAAAACGGCAATAACATTTTATTATCAAAATGTACGTGGTTTAAAAAGTAAATTAACTGATTTATATTACGAAGTGCTCAGTTGTAATTATGATTTAATTTGTTTTACAGACACATGGTTAGACTCCACAATCTTAGACCATGAAATAGTAGACGATCGTTATAATATATATAGACGCGATAGGGACATATCAAGTTCCTTTAAAAAATCAGGTGGTGGAGTTCTAATAGCCATAAAGAAAGAAATGACATCTTTTTCAGTCTCAGCACACAGCTCAAAATCTACAGAAGATTTATGGATTAAATTTAAATTAAATGAAACATCCAGACAATCCATTAACTTATGTTTGGCGTATTTGCCTCCAGATATACCGATCGAAAATCTCACAGATTTTTTCGAAAAGTGTCATACGACATATAATAACTTATCATCAGACGATATCACAATAATAATGGGTGATTTTAATGTCCCATCTATTCAATACTCACCAAATGTCAATGTAACGCACACCAGACCAGTCTTACATAATAGCCAAAAATCGATATCTCTACTAGACTTTCAAAATTTGACTGGACTTAATCAATTCAATCACGTAACTAACAACATAGATCGAATTTTAGATTTAGTGTTTTCAAACCATAACCTTAACATTCAAATTGCTTCACATGTGCTATCCAAAATTGATCCTTATCATCCTCCTATTGAATTCGATCTTTTGATGTCCAAATACAGACCCCTACCCACTAATCCAGATCACATCAAATATAACTTCAAAAAAACGGATTACATCAAATGCAATGAAATGTTTTCACTTAATAACTGGGACGATCTTAACACGCTGAATTGTAATGACTCCCTACTACATTTTTATAACTTGTTATGGCTATCAATTGAAAAACACACTCCTCGCTTAAGAATCAGGAATAATAAGTTTCCAATTTGGTTTAGCAGTGTTCTGATCCACCAACTCAGAGAAAAAGAAAAGTTTAGAAAGAAATGGAAAAAATACAAAAATCAATGTGACTACGACAGTTTTTCTATCTTGAGGGCTAGAGTAAAAGTATCCATACGTACATGCCTTAAATCCCATGTAAATTCAATAGAAAATTCTCTCCCTAACAGTATCAAAAATCTTTCAACCCTCATTAATTCAAAAAGAATTTCTAATTCTCTCCCCAAAATCATGCATCTCCATGACAAATCAGCAACAAATGGAGAAGATACATGTGAACTGTTATCTACTTATTTCTCTTCTGTTTTTAGCTCACCATCCAATTCTAAAAGTGACTCTAAACTTTCTTCTCCACTCTATAATTACCCACTGTCTCAAATCAAAATAACTTTAGACGAGGTCAAAGAGAAATTGAACACTCTTGATATCAATAAGGGTTCCGGCCCAGATGGAATTCCTCCACTATTTATTCGAAATTGTGCAGATCAGCTTGCAGTACCATTACACAAAATATTCATCAAAAGTCTGAAAGATGGGGTATTTCCGGATCTGTGGAAGGTTGCCCACGTCATTCCAATCCATAAATCTGGCAGTAAAAATGATGTAACAAACTACCGTCCTATCAGCCTTTTATCTTATTTTGGCAAAATATTCGAGTCCATTGTATACAAAACCATCTTTAACCATGTAAAACATATACTTAGTCCTTTCCAACATGGCTTTGTAGCTAAAAGATCCACAAATACTAATTTACTCGAGTATATGGACTTTCTATGTCAATCGATGAATAATAAAACACAGGTAGATGCCGTGTACACTGATTTCAGTAAGGCCTTTGACAAAGTTAGTCACTCTATCTTAATGAATAAACTGGATAAAATCGGCATTCACGGAAATCTGCTTCGTTGGTTAGAATCATATTTATCACATAGAAGTCAATTAGTTACTGTCAACGGTTTTAACTCTTCCCCAATATTAGTTACGTCGGGCGTACCACAAGGATCTCACCTTGGACCCTTACTTTTCTTAATCTTTATTAACGACCTTACATACAAACTCCGATGTAATTTTTCTCTATATGCTGATGACCTCAAATTATATAAAGCAATTAAATCTATGAAAGATTGTGAACTCTTACAACAAGACCTTAACACAATATCTACCTGGTGTGTCGACAATGAAATGGAACTGAATATAGCTAAGTGCAAAGTTATAAATTTCACGAAGAACACCAACAAAACTCTGTATTCATATAGCATATGTGGTCACAATCTAGAAACAGTTGAATCAATAAAAGATTTAGGAATTATATTTGACAACAAACTAACATTCAATCAACACATTGAATACATTGTGTGTAAATCAAATAAACTACTTGGTTTTATTGTAAGATCAACCAAACTGTTTAAGAATTCTAACAGTCTAATAATTCTATTTAATTCCTTAATCCAAAGTGTTCTTGAGTACGGGTCAACAGTCTGGAATCCACATTATATTACACAGATATCTAGACTCGAATCAGTCCAAAGAAAATTTACACGGATTTTGTCTTACCGATCAGGTGTCTATCATCTTCTAGACGGGTTCGAACAAAGACTTAGACATTTTAAATTAGAAAGTCTGGTTAAAAGACGAAACATAAATGACCTCTTAATGCTATATAATATTGTGAATAATCGTGTAGACAGTAACTTAGTCAACCAAATCAAGTTATTCGCCAGGCCCAAAT
Organism: Limnephilus marmoratus; assembly: GCA_917880885.1. Classification (NCBI taxonomy): domain Eukaryota; kingdom Metazoa; phylum Arthropoda; class Insecta; order Trichoptera; family Limnephilidae; genus Limnephilus; species Limnephilus marmoratus. The sequence continues at coordinate 19,016,263 of OU862915.1, forward strand.
CTACCAGAAACCTAAACATATTCTGGACTGAAATTTTTACCAATAATACTGGATATTTTAATCCTATGTCCAGAATATGTCGATCATACAACGATCTTGTTAAAATACACACTTTCATAGATATTTTTCTAAATAATGTAACATGTTTCAAAAATTATCTCCACGATTTGTGCACCTAAAAAAAAATAAAAAATAAATTGTTGTTTTATTACATCTCAGGAAATACTTCATATATATTGTATACTTATAATGTATTTCAATTTTGTATTTAGTTTTTTTGTTTTTAAAGTTATGTATAAATAATACTTGCATTGTTTTTCATGTGTTTGCTTCTGTAAAAATTCAAATGTGATTACTGCAGACACATTAGTCTAGGGATATTTATATTTGTATTTTAATTTATTTTATTTAACCCACAAAAATGTTTTATAAATATCCTGTTTGTGTCTCAAATAAATAAATAAATAAATAAATAAATAAATAAATAAATAAATAAATAAATAAATAAATAAATAAATAAATAAATAAAATTTTCACTTTGTTTTTTAGTAAGGCTGTTAAACTTTATGAAATTTCATACCGATTTGTAAAAAGATGGTTTATTATCAAACAGATATCCGTTTTAATATTTACTCAAACGCAATGTTTTAATTAAACTTTGTTCCAATTTAGAACACAATGTCAATGTTTGAAAACAAGGTGCTCGAGTTTCCCCCTTTCGCTCGATAGGGGGCAGTGGTGGGCGCGCGCATCTGGGCGGACCAATCAGAGACCGGGAAATTAAGGAGGCTTTCACGCGATGCTACGAGCTTTCTAGCAACGAGTTTTTATAGCTACTAGCTACCCGTTTATTCATGCGTAGCTCTATTATTCCTGTGTTGATTTTTGTATGTCGTACAACCCATCTTGCTACATACGATTTTTTTTTCTATGTAAGACTTTCTTTTTCCTTGTTTATGAAATCTCTCCATGATAGTCGAGTTTTCAAACCATCCACGAATCAGTCTGAAGAAATGTGTTACAAAGAGCACATCCTTCTGATCCGTAGATGGTTCATACCCAGCATGCCCAAGAGAAAATCAGTAGGGCAGAGTCAATATATCAGTCAGTAGGTATATCAAATATCAGAAACAAACAAAAAGGCAATTGCAAAAGGTTCAAAGTGATGACCAATGGTAGCTTTAAAAATTTGATGTTAGAACTTCGTCATACAAGTATATACGAAAATACGACACAGATAGAAAAATATTTTGATTTTAGAAATGATAAAGAAATGGTTTTGCTTTCAAAGGTCGTTTTTGAAAAACATAAATGAAAGTTACAACCTTGCCCAAGTAAGGCCTCATGCAAAAATGAGTGCAACCTCCGATAAGGTGATGACTTTTGGCCACGGGTTAAAAGTATATTTTTTAATTCGAAAATCAATGAACAATCGTGTAGAAAAATCAGTATTAGTAGGTTGAACACGTATGCATTGAAGACACATTTTATGTTCCATTAGCAAATATTTACAAAAATGCCACTAACATTTCGAGGATATTATCTACTTTCTCAAGAATGTCCGACGCGACGTTTGGATTCTAAACAAATACCTACATTATAGAAGATAGATGCATATTTTATATATATATAAAAACAAAACATTTTTCTTTCTTTGAACAGTTCTGAGTGAGTTCTGGCATCATGAAATTATGCACTGCTAACCGTTCATCCGATTGCGATGACACTTTGGGGATTTGATGAATGGATCGACGGATCGATGGGAATGAGTGGAGTAAGTGAGTGATTAAGTGGATGGGTGAATGGGTGGATGGGTGGATGGGTGGATGGGTGGATGGGTGGATGGGTGGATGGGTGGATGGGTGGAAGGGTGGATGGGTGGATGGGTGGATGGGTGGATGGGTGGATGGGTGGATGGGTGGATGGTGGATGGGTGGATGGGTGGATGGGTGGATGGGTGAATGGGTGAATGGGTGGATGGGTGGATGGGTGGATGGGTGGATGGATGGATGAGTGGATGGGTGGAAGAATGGATGGATGGATGGATGGATGGATGGATGGATGGATGGATTGAATACTTTTCTTGATTTTCCTTATAGCACATTTTTTTATTATTTTGTTGTTTACCAAGCAAGATTTGATTGCTCTTGGTTATTGTTATTGTGGGACTAGAAAACTAAAATACATGAGAGAACAATTATATTTTTTATGTGAATACCGCACGTTATACATGTTTCAAAATTGTTATTTTTTTAACAATACAGGAAAATATTTTTCTTCAAAGCTTATATCATCTTTGGGGAAGCCACGTGGAGGGTTTTTTTGAGTTAGATGCCGGCAAATCGGTCAATAGCCGAGCAGTTTAAGAACGAGTCGCAGAAACGACCCGTTCCAATGTGACAAATGTCAACTGTACATAAATATTGGGTGCGCTTTTGGTGCCCGAAGGGGCACCGGCGTCGAAGGAGTCAATGACGCTATCGTGACGCATCTTCCTTTAAAATACCGGTAGATTGAAAAACAGCATTCCCACCTGACGCCTATGCTCTAAAGATTGCAATCCGTTTAAAGATGGGAGAATTAATCAAACGGACCGCCCGTTTCTGCGCAGAATCCAGGGTTTTATAATTTTTTTATGGGAACATCTCACAATAGTCCCAGCTGCTCTCGTCCGCAGCCAGTGAGACTACGACATCCCCAATTGGGGTATGTTGTGAGGTAGAAGGTAGTGTGGAGGGGAAGGAGATGTGACAGAGGAAGATGGGGAAGTACCTGGCTATTCAGATCTGATCACCAACACGGCGCGGTATTTTTGGGCTCCAGACCAGAGGTGGCTGCCAAATTCAACCGTTAGCAGTTGTGTACTATTATTCAGTATTTAATTGCAGGCTGATATATTAATTGTTTGTGTTGACACAGTTGTGAAGACAGTTTGAAATGGCCGCTGTAACAAAAATTAAAATCAAAATACTTGCAGAACTTAATAGCATGAATTAATTTTTTTTAAAAGCAGGTAGATGTGATGAATATCATACATGAACTCTTACAAAACCAAAAATTATCACTGATTTATATAATTTTAACACAAACCTGTGCTAAAAAATGTTAGATATGTTATCAAAAGAAATTATTATACATGGTTCTCGGCATGCGTTGCAATGCCATATGCAAAGAAATACATTGTTTCTCCCTGAATCACCTTTCCCGTGCGTCCCCGTTCCCCTCCCGCGTCCCCGTCCTAGCTAGCTTTATATATTATAGCCTATATGTAATTCTGATGTATGAGCTATATTATTGTAAAATTTCACTAAAATCCATTCGGTAGTTTTTGCGTGAAAGAGTAACAAACATACATACTTTCATACAAACTTTCGCATTTATAATATTAGTAGGATTAATAGGATAGGATTATGGATTATGCAGTAGGAATATAACTGAACATTCCTGATTAAAAAAATATTCAGCTTCTTTTCTGATCCGGTTAATTCGCAACCACTGCCAGTTAACCCAAATTGCAGTAGTTTAACTGAGCTTTAGTGTTTTTGATCTCCGAAATCACTTGAACTGTCTTCCTTGATGACAAAAGTTTGAATTCACTGGATCCTGCCTCCGCTGGATAGGTCCCGCGCCCTCAAATCCTTTAAGGGATTAGGGGGTCCCTTTACAGGAGGCTTAGGTATCCAACTTTGCAAGAACTCAATCCCTCAAGCCTTTGAATTTGATCATAAATGAACATTTTAATTAAATCTGATTATTTTCTTGTTTCCTAGTTTGAATTTGAAATAAGAAAATGATAAATAAATTAAAAATCTGAAATATTAGAACGGGGTAGTTTTCTTTGGAAAACGATTAGAGGGTTTAGAGATTTAAAAAGTGAGAATGAAATGCCAAACATTCGGAAGTACCTAAATAATAGGAAATTACTTACAAAACACTGTTTGTATTTTGTTTAAAGAGAAATATCAAAGATAGTATTTTACCCCTCAGACCTCGACCATATTTTGTTAGAGTCAAAATGTTTCCGCTCTAATAATAAAATCCAATAAATGGAATATTTATGAACAACTCCGAAAACTAAAAACGGTTTTTGAAAGATGATAAAAAAATATGCCAAATTCTATAAATCGATATAAACATATAATTTTTTAATATAAAAAAAAATAGCATGCAAACATAAAAAAGATTTAGTATTGGTCACCTTACGTTTAAAATTATAAAAAATCATATAAGTACATATTTTATTAACAGTTTTATTATAAACATTATTGTAACCTCCCAAAAACTGGGCGTACTGTATAGGGCCCGCAGATACTTTAATACTACACAACTGCTAACCCTGTACAAATAACAAGTACGCCCCACGGTTGAATTTGGCAGCCACCTCTGGTCTGGAGCTCCAAAATACCTGGAAAATACCCTCGACTCTGTGCAGAAACGGGCGGTCCGTTTGATAGATTCTCCCATCTTAACAGACGGATTGCAATCTTTAGAGCACAGGCGTCGGGTGGGAATGCTATCCTTGTTCTACCGGTATTACAATGGAAGATGCTCCGAGGAACTAGCATCATTGATCCCAGCGGCACCGGCGCATAGTCGGGAAACACGCCAAACGCGTGCTCAACATTAGTACACGGTTGACGTTTGTCACATGAGAACAGGTCGTTCTTCGACTCGTTCTTGTGTTCAACAACTCGGCTGTGGAATGATTTGCCGGCCTCTGTGTTTCCTCCTTCCTACAACATGGGTCTCTTCAAGACCAATGTTCATTCCTTCCTCTCCTCAAAAAGACCCTCCACAGAGCATCCCAGATGACACAGGGCTTGACGGAAATTATTTTCCTCAGGGCCTCTTGTGTGGAGTTAATGTAAAAAAAAAAGTTTTTTGTCGTTCTGTGTAAAAAATAATCTATAAAAAGGTCCGAAAGATTCATTTTTTTTCAAATTGCGATCGGGAACTTTCGTTTAATAGGACGTGCGTGCATTTTACTTCCTTTGTGGTTAACTTGTAGATTTAAATATACAGCGTAGTGTTTTCTCTTTTTATCACCGTTTATATCATATTTCTCACCCATGGTAGTAAGGGAGACAACGATTTATATAAGACCTACATGACTTTTTCCGAAAAGCGAACAAATTAGCCTGAGGGGTTTGATTCATGAAAACATCTTCAAGGGAAGGGATTTAGGGGTCAGTGTGTTCAAAACGTATAAATTCCCCCCTCCCGCAGCGGTGCAAGACGATGGGTCGAGAGAGAGAGAGCAGCTGGAGAGGTCAAAATGTGCAATGTATTCATATCACAAGCTAATAATTACTGAATATATAAAAACATCACGTTTTTCTACCGCACAATTACATGAAAGAAAGTCAAGAATATGTTTCTTGTTTCGTTAGTAAAATTGTACTAATTAATAAAGGTACCAAAGTATGGCACTGATTGCTATATTTGTGAGAAAAGGCACTGCCTTTTTTCGACAATAATACCTACAAATGAGTCTTCTCTTGAATTCGCAATTTTTTTTGGAGAAGACAGTCAAAATTTGAATTTGTCACGTGCGTCATTTTGCTTTATTTAATTCCTGTTGTAACCAAACCTCGCATGTATTTTTGAAAGTGTCAGGGAGGATAGGCAGTGATTACGGGTGCGTTTACTAACATAATATTCTATACAAATTACAGATACATTTCTTAATGCACTTTGTTGATATCTTTAAAACGTATCCTTGTCTGAACCACCCTTGAATGACGTCTGATCGTCACCACTGCTCCCTCGTGACCCGCAGTGATGGCATTCTATTGTCTAATGCATATATAAATATGGGGGGGAGTTAGGTACCCCACCCACCCTCCTGGCGGGGCTGTCACCTACCCCTTGGGGACCGCGGTGATACGTAAAAACCGTGAAATTATAAGTACTGAATCGTGTTTTTGCACTTGCACTTTTATCACGATTTCATTCGGTTGTATAATTTTAAAAAACGTGCGTTCGAGTAACGGAATTTCATTATTTATGTCTTACTCCGCTTCTCGGTTAATATGGAATATTTTTTATTCAAACAGTTAGATTTAGCTTTATTGTCACGACAAGTCAGTATTTATGTGGGTGGAAACGAAAAAATATGCAAAAAATTTTTTACATTGTAATTTTGTATAATTAATTCTCAAGCGATAAGCGAACTGCACAACGCCGTATTATTATTTATTTTATGTTTCATAGACAATTGTAGTAAAATTATTATTGCATTATTGATAAGTTTGAATCCGTATTTATAACAGAAGAATATGAAAGAAAGGTATTAGAATAATTACACATACCCGTTGGACAAACCTTGCTTGCCGTACAAACCATGGAAAACCTGGGTTGCATATCATATTTTAAGGAAAAACGCATGCTTGAACCTTAAGCCAGTAAAAGAACTACTGGGAATAATTCGAATTAGGTAGGTACTTTTATTTTTCTTTTGACAAGAATTTATTTTATAAGGTTGGTTCTTCAGACGAATGTCATATTTGATTGTCTATTATTTAAAAAAAGGGATATTCCAGACCAGAATATTCCGTATTATCCGTGTATCGAACTTCGACAAGGAATGTTCCGTATTATCCATGAAGCGGGCTTATACATTTTTACCGGAACTTCAAAGGATAGTTGGATATGAAACGGTTCTTTTTTAATTTTATTTTCATATTTGACTGTCTCCGTGGTCGAATTCAAAGGTCGTATGACTGTGTCCCGGCGTGCTCTAATAAATTAGATCTAATTAATTTGTTCCCAGATCTTTGAAAGTTCTAGAAATCTGACTTTACTTCAAAAATAAAACAAAACAAAATAAACCTCAAGAAATTGAAACAAAGGAAATACAGACTTCAAATATGGAATCTAAATAATTTTCTGGTAAATAAGTATTATAATGTAGGTAGATTCCCTGGTCTGATTTTTTGACACAATCAGTTCCACTTAAAAAAATAAAATTATGGCTCAAGTGTTATGCCTTTCTCATAAACTACGGGCAGATCCGGCCACACGTTGCTGTGTGGCCGGATCGCCACTACCCAACCTTTATAACCAACGCCATCTGTTAAATCAAATCCACACCGCCCGCTTGCCAGCCCGCTCCCTTTATTTATATATTTCAACCAATTTACACAAAACCTTGACAAATTATGTACCTAAAAACCTTTCTTATGAATCACTCTATCAATCGGTGAAAACCGCATGAAAATCCGTTGCGGAGTTTAAAAGATCTAAGCGCACAGACAGCGGGAGCGACTTCATTTTATACTATGTAAAGATTTGTAATCCTTCATGTTCCACTTTTAACTTAACAAAACTAACTTTATATAATTACTCATATATATAAACTTACAATAAAACTTACTTTATGGTAAATTTTTAAATTTTATTTTATTAGTATTTTTGCAGGTATTACCCACACACAGGTAGTTAGTACCCCTAATAGGTTCCCATTACTTACATATGAATACCTCACAGCTGCTCCCGTCTAGAGCCAGTGAGACCACGGCATCCCTAATTAGGGTATGTTGTGAGGCTAAAGGTTGCGGAGAGGAGAAGGAAATGAGGAACAATAAGGTGGGTAGAACATACATGGCTAAAGCTATTCAAGCAAGCTTTCAATTCTGAATGGTGGTCTTACACCAGGGCGATACTGAGAATATTTTCCACTCTGGAGTGTGCCGCAAATATACTATATATTAATTTAAATGAATTAATCGAATAATATTTATTTATGCAGGCCGGGATTAGAGATTCGCCATGAGAACCTTACTGAAAAACTGATAAGCCGACTTGAGGCATTCGAAATGTGGATCTACAGAAGAATACGCAAAATAAGCTGGATGGATAGAGTTACGAATGAAGATGTTATGGTTCGGATGAATAAAGAAAAATAAGTTATTAAAACAATAAAAATCCGAAAACTTCAATATCTAGGACATATGATGAGACATCCAGAGAAGTACGAGATCTTGCATCTCATAATGCAGAGAAATATTGCTGAAAGATGGGGCCCTGGAAGAATGAGAACATCACGGCTGATAAACCTGAGACAGTGGTTTGGCCAGTCTACTGTAAAGCTGTTCCGAGCGGCAGTAAACAAAGTCCGCATAGCCAACATGATAGCCACCGTCCGTTGAACGGACAGGGCACGAGAAGAGGAAGAAGGGATTCGACCCCGCAACTTTCGGATTGCGAATCAAAAGCCTTAGCACTAGACCACGGAAGCCGTTTGTTTTATAATTTATACCTATGCAGTTGTTTGTTAAATGTAGGTATGCAGTTATGTTTTAAATTAATGCAAAAAAAAACAGCATCAGCTAACAAGTATTGCACACAATAATCTAATCATCTTTGCATATTTTGAATAATCGCGGTACCATTTCAGAGCCTTGTTTAACACCTTTTGTGAAATCAAGCCAAATAATTATGATTGCAAAAAATAAAAAGCGAAGTCTCCACTGCAAATGTTTGCCGTAATAATCATTTTTGTGGTATTTGTACGTAATTATTTACACTTCCAATAAAAATAACGTTGTTTTAACTGCATTTCCATTATTGAAATAGCTTGTTATTGCAGTTTTTTTCGTCCCAAAATGATTACTTATTACGTACACTGCTGTAACAATTTCTCCTTGGCAATCGTTTCGCGTTAGTTAATAATTAAATTGGTCAACCGACCAACTAACTAGATAAGCAATTAATAAATTGGCAATCGAGTACCAATACCCATCGGTTGGCATACGCGTAATAAATAATTCTGATGAATAACGAATTTACTACGAAAAAGCAAGGATAAACCTGTGAATTTCCAGGTTTTAAAATTAATGAGAAACACATTGTACGTTATAGGAATCTCAGTTTCATTCTGTTATTGAGCACATTTGTAAACAGGGCCGGACGCGTAACATTTTTTTTCTACTTTGAAGCTCTACATTCTATTCTCATTTATTTATTTAAGCCCTGGGAGTATTATTTTTATTATTTTTATTTATTTATTTAACGCCCAAAGGGCTTTTACATTTTGGTAGTACAAATAAATCATGACAGATTATTTTTAAACATATAGAGAAATAATAAAAATAAAATTTGATAAAAAAGCACACAAGTCATAAAAATACAAAAATACAGCGATTTCATAGGTTTTCAGAAAAAACAGATAGGTTTAAGAATAATTTTGGAATAAGTTTTTCACAAGATCAACAAATTTCGCCAAGTTTATGCTAAATATGTCAATATCACCTAAGTACTGATTTCCCATAGTGTGAAATCGTTGTATCGGAGAGTGGGCAATGTAGTTCCGCTTATGAATGCTACAGTAGAATAGTGTATTTTGTCGTGTAGTTTCTGTCGGTATTCGTAAGTTTATAAGTTGCAGTAGTTCGCAACAGTCAAATTTAGAGTTAAGTATTTTGAATAAAAATGTTAAGTCGTTTATTTTACGCCTGTCTTCTAGTGTGTGTATTTTTAAAATATTTAATAATAAATTATATTTCAAGTCTTGTAGTGGGATATTTAATTTAAAATTTATAAAACGCAGAAATTTTTTTTGTATTCGCTCAATGTTATTAATGTGAATTTTGTAAGATGGAGACCAAACTACCGAGTTATATTCAATTTGGCTTCAAACTAGAGATACATATAATAGTTTAATGGCTTCTATGGAACTAAAGTTTTTAGTTGTTCTTAATACGAAGCCTAGTGTTTTCATACCTTTGTTTACAATTTGGTGGATATGATTGGCGAAACTTAGTTTTTCATCCAAAATAATTCCAAGATCTCTCATTCCGTGACTCTTTCTAAAGCTTTGTTATTGATGGAATATTCAAATTAAACAGGATTTTTATTTCTGAAGAAAGTCAAGGTTTTGTCAAGGCCATTAACATCAATCGTGTGACATTGTAATAATAGAAATAGAAACAATAAAATACGAATTATTTTATATTATTATCTCTTCCTTTACACTAAAAGAAAGGAAGCTGAATTAAAAAGAAATAACAACATAAACAACATAAGAATAATAATAATAACATTTACATTAGAATTTAGGTAAGGATTAAATGGAAATATCAACGGAACTGAATTTATTTTTAAGCCTGTAGTCTTTGGATTGGGGAGTTAATGAAATAGTTAGTTTAAAATAAAACAATAACTTTGTAAACACCACTTTTATTTTATATACTTTATGCCGACTAGTCCAGTAAAATAAGGATTTCACTCCTAAATGAAACATAATAAGCTGAAAATTTGTGTAAATCTTTATTTTGGTATTCTACATGTTGTGTCAAAATTCTCATAAGGTAGCAAGTGAGCGTCTTTGGATATTCAAGGTCAAAGGTCACGAAAATCAGTTTTTTGGAAATATCTCGCTTTCTTTGCCTCGAATCGTGTTTGCATTTAAATGAAAGTTGAAGAACATTAAATTCTCTATAAATTTGGTCTACAATATTTTTTTATACAGTTAACGGTTTTTAAGATAAAGCCCGAAGAGTGCGGAGCGCTCAGACGTATATGCCGTCGCGCAAGGTCAATGGCGAATCCCAGTTCATAGTACGGTTTTTAACTTAAATTCGTTAAATATTAGTCATTAATTATTGAATATATTTTATTTATAAATATTTCTCATAAATCAAATAGTCATTTAATATTACTTGCCCTTTGCAAATAAATAATAAAGTAATTAAGTGAATTATTTTTAATGTATTGTAATTATAATCTCATTAAGAATAATTTTTGTTAAAATTTTTGTTTAAACTGTTTTTTTTTTCATCTTCCTCCTGCCAAATCTATAGCATGTTAAATTATATACATATATTTATTATTTACAACTTAATCCTTAAAAACAAAACAAAAAAAATACTTTATTTTATTTTATTTTGAATCAGATCTCAAAACTATGGTCACCCTAAAAGTCTACATTAATGTTCTACCTAGCGCCATCAGTTTAGTGGGTACCCATAATCTCAATCTGTAAGAAATACAACAATATTGTTCTTTCAAAATCTGTTTAATTTTGTGTTATTTTGTTAACTTGTATAATTATTGTTAACCTCAACACAGGCTTGTCCTAGTGAGGTAACAAATTGTATTGTAAACATTTTTACCTACAGTGTAAAGAAACTATAAATAAATAAATAAAATAAATTGTATTTTAAGTAGGAAAGAAACTAGGTATTTTGGTTTTTAGACTCGGGTCTATGTACGCATTAAGAGTATTCCTGGAAATACATACCCTACTTAATGACCCTGTCCATAATTGAAAGATGCGTCAACAAATTTTCCGTTGTTTGTATAAATAAGACCGTTTTCTTTATGATGGAACCACTTTCTACCAAGTTTATTCGTTAGTTTTAAAGTGCATCTTGGCAAAGACGGACGTAAGATTATAAGAGTTATCATGGCTGATTTGTGTTTTATATGTAACAAGTCATTTTCTGAAGGTAATGCTGTAAATGTTGTGCGCGGCATACAGACCATAAAAGCAGCATGTCTTGAAAGAAATGATGGACACATTAACTATTTAAACACTTTAACTTCTGTGAATGTTCATACCGAGTGTCGAAAAGTGTACATTAGTAAAAATTCAATCAGAGCATCGAAAAACCGCCTCGAAGACAGTGAACCTTCAACATCATCAAGTGTACCTCGCAAGTAAAGAAGTGAAGTGTTTGATTTTAAAGAATTGTGTTTATTTTGTGGTGAAGCAGCTGATGAAGCAGCAGAAGTGAAAAAAACCGTGAAGTACAGACGCACGATTAGTAAAGTAAGCACTCTCGAATTCAAAGACAATGTTATTAAAAGAGCAGAAGAACGAAGCGATTGTTTAGGAGAGTTAGTAAAATATCGTGTTTCTTATGAGCATGACTTGATAGCTGCTGAAGCAAAATACCACGCCGTTTGCTATAGTAATTTCTTAAAGTCATTACCATCTCTCATAAGAAAGCCTCGCCAAGATAGTCAAGTCACACAATCAATGAAAAAGATTTTTTAACTATATCGAAAATCATGAAGATTCCCAATTTACATTGTCAGAGCTTAAAGATGTCCCTACGGAGTATGTACCAAGTGATCAGACAACGTTTAGTGGCTGTGACACGACTTCTGCTCTTTTTAGGAAAGGAAAAAAATCTGTCATTAAAACGTTGGAGAAACTACCCGATTTGGATCAACTGGCTCAAGTATTTCAACGAGAAAACTGTCCTGTGCAAATTTTATTCGAAAATGGAACACGCATTTTTTTGGCACTATATAATGCTCCAAAATCTGAGGACAGTATCGACCATCTTCGCTACATACAGTTCATTAAGTCAACTAAATTAAATAAGCCTGTGCAGTTTTCAACTCTTCCACCAACGAGTGCAGCAGTTCACTAACATATAAATCGTGTCTATTACCAAATTCAAACTTGGTTAGGCAATGATTTAGAACCCCAGGGATGGGGTTGGGTGCTGCAAAATGAAGTTCTGGAACCGATAAAAACATTATTACCACCTGCACCAGATGAACTGCTTAGTACAATATTCTGCAACTGCAAGAATGGTTGCGGTTCTCGTTGTGGATGCCGGAAATCAGGGTTGCAATGTTCGTTAGCTTGTGGCCAATGTAATGGACATGCATGTCTCAACGCTTCATCGTATCAACATGATCTCGATGAAGAAATCGCATTTGACCCTGAAGTTTTTGAAGGTTTGGAGATGGATGTCATTGATAACGAGGAGGATGATGATAATGACGTTGAGCGACCGGAAGAAAACGACGATGAAGAAGAAAACTAACTCCCATACAGGCTAACTAATAACTAAAGTAAAAATTCTTCCCAATTCTTCTTCACAAAGTTTTTGCTTCACCTATTAATATACCCATATGATTGCTAAATATTATTAAAAATGTATTCTTAATTTCTTTCCTACTTGTTATAATGTGATTACAATTACAACGTAATATAAAAAAATTCGCTTAATTACTTTATTATTTATTTGCAAAGGGCAAGTAATATTAAATGACTATTTGATTAATAAGAAATATTTATAAATAAAATATATTCAATAGTTAATTCCTAATATTTAACGAATAATTAAGTTAAAAAACCGTACAATGAACTGGGATTCGCCATTGACCTTGCGCAACGGCTTATACGTCTGAGCGCTCCGCACTCTTCGGGCTTTATCTTAAAAACCGTTAACTGTATAAAAAAATATTGTAAACCAAATTTATAGAGAATTTAATGTTCTTCAACTTTCATTTAAATGCAAACACGATTCGAGGCAAAGAAAGCGAGATATTTCCAAAAAACTGATTTTTGTGACCTTTGACCTTGAATATCCAAAGACGCTCACTTGCTACCTTATGAGAATTTTGACACAACATGTAGAATACTAAAATAAAGGTTTATGCAAAGTTTCAGCTTATTCGGTTTCACTTGGGACTATCCCCTTATTTTAGCTTACGTGACTGGACTAGACCGGGTTTCGCTACAACCGTATTAGCTTCTTCAGGGCATTATAATACTCTACTAATATTGTAGCAAGTAGCTACTACTGCACTTTAATTTGACAACAATGCTTCTCTGTTACCCTGATGTTGGTACACCGCAAGCAGCTGAGAGCGCTAGTACGAGTTTTGACCGCAAGCTTCAGTTGGGAGAGTACCGTTCTGGAAGGTGGGGTTCGTTGCTGTGCCGCTAGTGGGTGGACCCTGGATCTTCGTACACGTTGTGAGACAAATGAAATACGATTTTAATTTAGATTATGGGATCACTGTTTAAAATAAATTTTGCCAGGATTCTTTCCTTGGCTGGCGCCCTGATATAAAATTAGATTCATCTTTTTTTTTAGATTTTTAGATTTAAATTCATCTTTCTTTCATTTTGTCGGTATTTTCTAAATTCATTATTGCGAACGACAACCATAACCTACCTTACTTCTAACAGGATTACGTTTCCTGTCACGCCCTGATTTAAATGTCTTTTGCTCTACCATGATTTGAACTTATGTTGCATATTAATAAATGTTATTTGTTAATCCAGACTTATTATTTATGAATAATCTTACCTACTGTTTAACATGCCGGCGTGAGGCGTAGGTATTTTGCACTTTATTCGTGTCAATGCAATATTCATGTTACAACATTAAGTTACATGTGTTTATAGATAATATATGATTTAACAAAATGGGCTGAACTCCTCAAGTGGATCCTCAAGGAGTCCTCAAGGAGTCCAGTCAATTTTGTTAAATCATATATTATCTATGACACACATGTAACTTAATGTCAGTAGAGTACCTATTTTAAAGAAGCTACGATGGTAGCAAAACCTGGCCGACATAAAGCATATAAAATAAAAGTGATGTTTACAAAGTTATTGTTTTATTATAAATTATAATATCACATCACAAAGTATCTGCTTCATATGAACAAAAAAGAAGAAATAGTTTTCGACGAATAAACAAAGAACAGCTCTGGAAGTCTCGTGGCACGATACTCACGATTTGGTACTCGGAATGTTATTAGTTTTTTTAAATCAGGCGCGTCAAGTGATCCAATAACTAATTTGAATAAAAGTACCAGATCGCTCTTGGTTCTTCTACACGATAAGTCTGTTAAATTAAGAATTTTCATTAAGATAAATTAATTTGTTCAATGGGTATGGAGAGTTTGAAATTAATAAACCTTAAAAATTTATATTGAACTTTTTCAATTTTTATTTGATGTGCTTTATAGTATTGGGACCAAAGAGTGGATTTGTATTCTGAATTACTTCTTACTAAAGCAGTGAAGAGAATTTTAAATGAATAGGGTGACGTAAATTTTTTACTGTTCTTAAAATAAATCCCAAACATTTCATGGCCTTATTAGTAACTTCATTAATTTTTGGAACAAATGTTAATTTTTCATCAAATACGATACCATCATGTACGATATATTTTATGCCATTCTATATCAATTCTATATCACTAAGATATAGAGATCAACATCAAGTTTTTTTAACACTTAGTTAATGAATTGAAAGCTAAGGGATAAGCTACAGAGATCAACAAGTTTTTTAACACTTAGGTGATGACTTGAAAATGCAAGTAATCTCTATTTTTACTGTCATTTGAATCGAACTTGTAAACCGCCGATGCAAAGTCGAATGATATACCATTAAGTAACAGAGATCAAATATCTATTTCAATCTCACAGTTGTTGACTTACGTATAAAATTGGCTGCTAGCACCGCCCTTAGTAAATAATTAATGGTGTCTGACAGAAGGGGTGCTTGCTTTCATTTGTTCATCGTTCATCCCTTGTTTCCTGTGCCTTATAGCCTACAGCCTACAGCCCACAGTCCCCAGCCTCCCTCGCAGGCGGTCAGCCTAATGCGGTGATTCCTCGGGGAAGTTTCATCCCCTACGGTGAGATAAATCGAGGTGTGGGCTATATTAAATACAATGGCAATAAACTGATTTCAGAAGTCAAAAAGTCTTATGAAATGCACCACGAATTTAGAGCAAATAAATTTAATGGAATCATAAAACAAATACGGATTTCGGGTAGGTGTATTCAAGTGGTTTGAAACTCGTTGAATCAATGAATCGATCTCTATATTATCTAATAATTTCGAAACATTTAAAAATATACATTATTTGGCAACCTTTCGAATAGTATTATATTTAATATGGCTGCGTGTCCTTTTTCGTACAAAACGTAATTTTGAATATGAGGCCAAAACACTAAACCAAACTGAATTTGCCTTTTTTATAAAAAGGTATAGCGAGTGGTGACCGGACAACTCAGAATCAAGCAACTTTAACATCTCTTTGAAATGTCACAAAATTGGTTATATAGGTTACATTAGGTTAGGTTAAGGCCTATTTTTCTTTTTTTTCATAACTTTTAATGATTTTCCATAGAGGTGTTTAAATGCCACTTTGTTGAGTTGTTGTGGAACCATTGCAAGTATCAAATGCGGATATGTGCTACTTTTTATTTATATTATGAATTATAAATATATGCCTTTAAAGAAAAACAACATCGTGATTTTAGAAGCAACTTTGACAATTTTTTTTGGATCAATTTTTCTCAATCTTATAATATTTATTATTACAATTAAATATAAAATAAAACCATAAAATCGTTTTTATATTATATTTCATCGTATTTAATTGGAATACGGAGTAAAATTTTTGTTTTAATAAAAATCATTATCTCACAAATAATTGCCAAAATTGTCTCTAAAATCATGAAAAATTTATTTATTCTGTGATATATGTTTTAAATTTAAAACAAAAATCAATAGAGTAACACATAAATATAACACACAACTTTCTGTCAATCAATTATACAATACGGTATTATAGGATGGGGCAGAACATATGAGAATTTTTTAAAATAAATTATTTATTTTTTACAAATCAAACAATTTACATATCACAAAAACTAATAATAAAAAGAATTAAAAAAATCTTACTGATATTCGTCAGAACTTTTATTCAAACAATTTAACGTCAGAAAATTAAGTGCGTTATACTTCTACCATGCAACACTACAAATTTATAAAGATAATATTCAAAATAAAGTTGCACCCTTTAAAAAAAGAGAAATCTTAGACAAACATCCATACTTCCTACTCCAAAATGTAAAAAAAACAATAGGAAGTTAAATAATAAATATTTCGGAGTAACATTTTTAATTCATTAACAGAAAATATTAGAAGAATGAATAATATTATAAAATAATTTAAAACTCACCTTAAATAATTACTGAAAACTCGAACTGATCATGTCACATAAAACCAATATAATAACACCTTGAACTGAATCAAACTGAACACAAACTTAAACTGAATCATGTCAAATAAAACAAATATATTAATACCCCCCCCCATACACAGAAGGACTCCAGATACTAATATCTACAGCCCGTATGTTTGACGAATATCTACAGCTCATATGTTGAACTAATATCTACGAACTTCAGAGTGTTGATTAATATCTACAGAGCGTATGTCGAACTAATATCTACAGAGCGTAGGTTGGACTAATCAGCTAAATGTGTCCAATAGTCCGATATTAGAGATTTTTACATACATACTTACATAAATTAAGTTTTTTAAACTGCATACGCAATATTACGTTATTCCAATATGCTATACATAATTGCAAATCCAACCTCTGACAGTACTGTAGATATTCGTCAACACTTTGGTTCTCATAGATATTAATCAACAGTCTGAGCTGTAGATATTCGTCAACACTTTGATTCCCATAGATATTAGTTCGATTTTTTCAGTTTTTGGAATTCCTGTAGATATTAGTAGACGCCTCCATTTTGAGTAGGAGTATTCAAGTGGTTTGAAACTCGTTGAATCAATGAATCGATCTCTATATTATTTAATAATTTCGAAACATTAAAAAAAATGTATTATTTGGCAACCTATTCTAATATTATTATATTTAACTTGCTGATAGGCGGTACATACAGCAAGTTTTTTGTACAAATTTCATAATGCCAGAGCTCACCGGAAGTTTCATAAAAACCTTGTCCTGACAATAACGAACACACAAAAAAAGAATTATCCAATTTGGTACAGTCGTTCGAAAGTTATGCGCTTAGCAACACATTCGGCGGCGCGTCCTTTTTCGTACAAAACTTAATTTTGAATTTGAGGCCAAAACACTAAACCAAATGGAATTTGCCTTTTTATAAAAAGGTATAGCGAATGGTGACCGGACATCTCAGAATCAAGCAACTTTAACATCTCTTTGAAATGTCACAAATTTTTTTAAATAGGTTACATTAGGTTAGGTTAAGGCCTATTTTTCTTTTTTTCATAACTATTAATGATTTTCCAAAGAGGTGTTGAAATGCCACTTTGTTGAGTTGTTGTGGAACCATAGCAAGTATCATGTGCGAATATGTACCTACTACTTTTTTTTATTTACATGTAGTATCGGGTAAAAGGTTGGCAACACTGGAGTATCGGGTAAAAGGTTGGCAATACTGAAGTATCGGGTAAAAGGTTGGCAACACTGGACCTAGGGTGGCGGGGAGAACAATTTTTGGCGGGTAGATTTAGATAAGACGTGCCTTGTAATTCTTTTTGTATTTTACGTGTCATTATAATAAACCTAAATAAACTTATCCCCTGTTTTTACTCTAGAATTTATCCAATCTTACATTTATTATGAATTATAAATTATAGGCCTTTAAAGAAAAACAACATCGTGATTTTAGAAGCAACTTTGACAAATTTTTTTAGAACAATTTTTCCCAATCTTATAATATTTATAATTACAATTAAATATAAAATAAAAATTAAATAAAACCTTAAAATCGTTTTATATTATATTTCATCGTATTTAATTGGCATACGGAGTAAAATTTTTGTTTTTAATAAATATCGTTATCTCACAAATAATTGCCAAAATTGTCTCTAAAATCATGAAAAATTTATTTATTCTGTGATATATATTTTAAATTTAAAACAAAAATCAATAGAGTAACACATAAATATAACACACAACTTTCTGTCAATCAATTATACAATACGGCATTATAGGATGGGGCAGAACATATGAGAATTTTTTTTTAATAAATTATTTATTTTTTACAAATCAAACAATTTACATATCACAAAAACTAATAATAAAAAGAATTAAAAAAATCCTACTGATATTCGTCAGAACTTTTATTCAAACAATTTAACGTCAGAAAATTAAGTGCGTTATACTTCTACCATGCAACACAACAAATTTATAAAGATAATATTCAAAATAAAGTTGCACCCTTTAAAAAAACAGAAATCTTAGACAAACGTCCTTACTTCCTACTCCAAAACGTAAAAAAAGACAAGACAGTTAAATAATAAATATTTTGGAGTATCATTTTTAATTCATTACCAGAAAAAATTAGAAGAATGAATAATGCAATAAAATAATTTAAAACTCACCTTAAAAAATTACTCAAAACTTGAATTGATCATGTCAAATAACACCTTGAACTGAATCAAACTGAATACAAACTTAAACTGAATCCAAACTTAAACTGAATCATGTCAAATAAAACAAATATAATAATACCCTTATACACAGAAGCCCTGCTTATTAACGGGGATGCATCAAATATATCCAATTATGTAGTTAATTACTACATAAAATTTGTGTATCTTTTTGTGACTAATAAAAAATAAATATAAAAAAAATATATCCGTTTTATGTATTTGGTGCACCTTTTGATTAAACAAAATAATTTATCAATTAGGTTTGGTAATTTGGCCTCAAATTGAAAATTAATTTAATTAATTATTTAATTTAATTAATATATTAAAAGGGCCCTGCAGCTACCCTTAAGACTATTGGCATATTATTTGAAGTTGTGGTTTTTGGGGATGGGATTAAAAAAAATGATACTTAACTCTTCTGCTCTGATGTGGTTAAATATTTTTTAAGGGTGCGATACAATATTTCTGGAGAAAAGACAGCTGAGCAGGCGCGGTCCTTTCATACATATTGTGGATGCTGCGCTTCCCTTCTTTTCTAGTGTAGCGACTCGATATGAGGCGAACCGACCATTTTCACAGCGGTATCATTATTTCTTCACACACTGGCAACACCAGAAGTTTCAGAAGCTCCGACAATCTGACATATGGTATCTGACATATCTAGTTATGGTGGTTTCCGTATCACGGTCGATAACACATGTATTTTGTCAATCTAAAACCTTCTGATTATTGTCGCGGTTGATAATTTTAAAATTTCCTAATACGAGTATGTAAAAAGATACAAATAAAATCCAATCTTATAGCAATGATATATCCCTGGTAAGTTATACTATTTCAAACAGCTGTATACTAGGTTTAAAATAAGTTTAATAGTAATTTTTATGTATTTATTCCGATTTAAAAAGCCTTGGAATTATTTTTTCTAGCCATAAACCGCACTAGATACTGCAATAACGACAGCGTCACCGTCCCAATCTCAGAGACCAAAACTAACACGACACACGGAGCAGGTCGAAATATGTATGTAATATGTATAATGTATACATTCTCAATGCTCGAATGTCGCGCAAACTCCCCAACACCAGCAAAGCAGTGGATGCTCCGTTCATTCCGCGTCCACGACGCGGGAACGACTGCGATATTTTTGATTTATTTATTTTTTTAGTTTATGGACAACAGTCCATTAAAAACATAATAATAACACGAATAAAAAAACAGAGATGACAGTGAAGGGAGAGCACATAAAAATTAATAGCAATGACAATATAAAATAAAAAAGTACATATAGAGACACTACAAGTCAAAGCATGAAGAGGCATTTAAATATTGCGTATCGACTGCCGAAAGTCATTTAGTTTTACACCAAAAAAATCAATGCTTTGACTTGCGTTGACAAGTCTCGACATTCTGGATAAGGGAGAATGGTAACCGTAATTAGTAAAATGTTGATTGAGGAACAGCAATTCATTATTTCGAAGCCTACGGGAAGGGATGTTAAACTGGATGAGTTGCAGGTGTATCAGTAATACTGTTGATAATCTTAAATATGCAAATTAGATCAGAGTCCTTTCTACGTTTTTCTAAAGAAGACATGTTTAAAATGTGTTCACATTCATCATATGAGTACTTGATATTGTCATCTATTGACTTTCCCCCAAGTCTACGATGTATTTTTAAAAACCTTCCTACACGCGATCGAATCCTTTTAGGATTTTTTCTGAATCAAATTTTTGTCTGAGAGTTGCAAATTTTATGTCAAATCTCTTGATTTGACGTATATCGTGGGACACCTATTGTAGGGAGTTAATAAAAATAAAAGATATTTGCACTCTAATTTAAAACGCATCCATTTTTACAACCGGAAAAATTTCATTGATTTATGGAAAAAAACACAACATTTCCATTATAAGGCATATTGTAATACCTCCCCTAGACCACCATGCATTAGCCCCGCAGCAAGGGAGGCTTCCAAGGTGGGGAGTGGGGTGGGTGGACTAATGGTGTTACATTTGGT
Source organism: Limnephilus marmoratus (assembly GCA_917880885.1). Lineage (NCBI taxonomy): Eukaryota > Metazoa > Arthropoda > Insecta > Trichoptera > Limnephilidae > Limnephilus > Limnephilus marmoratus. The sequence continues at coordinate 19,037,265 of OU862915.1, forward strand.
AGCTCTGTAAACATTTGTATAAAATATGTAGTGTTATTGAAGGGGAGTTTTACATTAGCAGTGTGGTGTGAAGGGCTGGCTTCGGTTGATCAAGTCAAAGATTTACCGACTTGTTAAATTTTGGGGACTTGTACCAATTCTGTTTTTTACTATATAATATAGACTCGGGTTGAGGGATAAAGCGACCGATTTTTTATAAAAGTCACCTTTTTAAATGTCCTTTGGAGGTTATCCACCACTTACCCGCCCTGGTACGAGTAACAGATGGTTACTCCTTTAAGGCTCGCGCAAGAGTCTAATTTTTTTGTTAAACAAAGCTACATTTGAAATTAATAAATTACTTGGTTTTTACCACTTTTATTGTTTATAAAACCGACATGTTTCGTCAGCAAAGCTGACTTCTTCAGGGTTTTGACAGAACTGTCAAAACCCTGAAGAAGTCAGCTTTGCTGACGAAACATGTCGGTTTTATAAACAATAAAAGTGGTAAAAACCAAGTAATTTATTAATTTCAATCATAATGGTGCCACAAAATAAGTTTGCTGTGTTAGAAAAAGCTACATTTATTTATTTTGAACGAATCTAGACCCCCAGTGTCCCTGCATATGTTGTTAGAAAGCAGTATGCAAGTGCTTAACAGGAAATAAAATGTCCTGTTTTAACTCGACCATTTGGTATTTCACCTGTCTCAAAATTGTTTGTCACGTTCCGGTTCCGGATCAAGATGGTTGCTGTGTTAGATACTGCCTTTTTATCTCGCCAGAGTACGCTTGATTGTGTTAGGAGCCGTCATTTCGGAATAAAACATAATTATATTTCCTACCATGGCGATACTGAGAGCGTGCCTCAAATATACAATATACATATATTATTTTGAATGAATTAATTGTGAAATAACACAAATTAATCAAATAACATTTATTTGCGCTCGCCTAGATTCGATCCCGCGACCTTCGGATTGCAAGTCAAGAGGACCTCTCGACCATGGAGGCCGTCAATTTTTATTTTTATTTTAAATATTACGTTTAATTTTTTTGTTTGTTTTATATTTAAGTATGTAGGTATTTAAGTACTAACTTACAAATCTTTTCAGAGAAAATTAGAAATTTTCTTTTGTGGACGCGGGTATGCTGTTTACAGTACAACCACATAGTATTTAAACTGTAAAGGAAACATTCTTAGAGGAAAAACGAATATTCTGGACAAAGGTTTAATTTAAATTTTAACCTCCTGAAATGTATCCATGATAAGAATTTTCATGCACGTGTAAGATTTAGGTCAAGTCTAAAGATTCCTACGTTTGATGAAATATATTAGTAGCTGGGATGAATTGAAACATGTTTTGATAACCACTCGAGCGACAGCGCGATTTAAATCTTTTTCCGCCGATTGCTCGTAATTTTTTTGAAAATTTTCCGCACACATAAAAAAAATAATACCTTCGAATTTTAATACGGAGACTTACAAACTGATTATAGTTATGTATAGCCGATGCATTCACCTATCTCTTGTCGATTATCACATATTTGTAGGATTTATAAAAAATATATTATTAAATTGTAAACTATGGTCCAAAAAAATGTGCTCCAATTTTGGACCGCTGTCAATCGCCGAAAAATAAAAGCGGTCCATATTTTGACCTTAGTTGCTCCATTGAGAAAGACAAGTTTTAATGAATCCGGGTAACTAATATTTAAAAAACTTCTACTACCATCAACATAAGCGAAAAATTATATAATTAATAATAATATTGCTTGTGCTTGTGCTTTTGTGGAGGGTCTTTTTATTAAACGAAGGAGAGGAAGTTCTGGGAAGGAAAAGGATATTAGAGGTGGGTAGGAATCTGGGGATCAGTGTGTCCAGGAGTGACGGACGCATGAATCCATCCGGCTAAGGCGATGTTCCGAGAGATTACGGCTGGAGAAGTCAAAGGGAATCCATCAACCATTCTCTTCCGATCTGGCATGCCGTTCGCCGCCAAGATCTGGACAAACCTCACCCTCTGAAACCGGGTTCTCCCGCTAAGCCTCCAATTGTAGTGAACTACTTGGGGTGACTTATGGTAGGGGTGTTGGTTATACAATAAATAGTTCCCGGAACACCTGGAAACCCCTATCAAAAACTCGACAAACCTTGTTTGTGTTTTCGTTATTTGTTTTTGGGGTGTTATGCCGTTTCGGACAGCGTTACAGTCATCATCAGGGCAGATGTGTAATTGTAAAGATGATGGACACTGTAACGCTGTCCGAACGTTGGCTAAAGAAGGAGATAGCGCAACACGGCATAACACCCCAAAAACAAATAACGAAAATACTTTTGGTCGTGAAAATCTAAAAACGTATCCCTTTTTTGTGATTGAGATTGAATATTTAAAGGAAATTTTGTGAAAAAATGAATTTAGTCCTTTAAAAACTTTTGTCCTCCTTTTGTTATTTACTTTTGGGGTGTTTTGCCATGTTGCGCTACTTCATTCTTTAGCCAAAGATTATCTCTTTCTTTGGCTAAAGAAGGAAGTAGCGCAATAGGGCACAACACCCCAAAATATTTAACGAAAATACTTTTGGCCGTGAAAATCTAAAATCATATCTCGTCCTAAAATCTAAAAGCACAAGTTTATCCACTACCCCTTGCGCCCAATTTACAAAACCAATATGTAAAATAATAATAAAGGAACGGTAGCGTGTCAAAAATAGCAATCACGGTTCGGCTTAGCGCCCCTGCAACGTTTATTTGGTCCCGTGGTTCGCTTCTAATCCCCGCGCAAGGCCGGGTACAGATTTCATTAGACTGGAGATGGATAACCGGGTGGTGATTCCATAATAACATTTAATATCCAATTATATATTTACGTTCAGTGATCGAAAACTGTGTTTTATTTTATTAAATTAAATTCATACTTTATTATTGAATATTTAAAACTGCAGATATTGTCACCAAAAACCATCGAACGTGAATTGGTGTCAAGATATTTATAAATGCAATGTCAGTTATTATAATATACTTGCTGACCTGACAAACGTTGTTCTGCCATGTAGATTATTTCTAGTGAATAGTTATTTTGTTAAATAAAAAATAACGAATGTATTGAAAGTGTGTGGGGATGGGATTATGACAGAAAGAGGAATGGAGCGCTGTGGTTGATGACCGCCGATAAAAACAAAAAAAAAACACCAACTAAAGTAAGAAAATGAAATAAAGAAAATCAATATGAATTTCGAAGAGCAATTGAGTGTAGGATATTTTTTGTCAGTCCGTCTTTAGCCAACACAAATAGCTCGATGGTTTGCGCACGCGAGAACATGATGCCGAATGAAATACCAAAATGACGCAACGCTTCGTGTGATTAAAAGTTCGATGAGGCGGACGTAGCGCCACCTGTCATTCAATAACATAAATAATTTTGTTCTGTTTGAAATACGAAAGACGGCTAAATTTTTTCATACAAAAATACAAAAATCGCCATTAAAAAATGGGAACGTGAAGGTAGGAGGAATAAAATTTGGGGTTGTAGGTATTTTTTGATGCCAAATAAAAAAAAATGCAAAAAAAAAATTGTCAAAATAATAGTTTTTTTCTGGAAAGAGACACCCTAATCACCTAGCGGTATGAAATATACTTTAAAACCTATTATCATACCTACCAAAAATACATTAAAAAAATCATAAAAATCGGTCTAGCCATTTAGAAGGAGTGCGACCACAAGCACCGTGACACAAGATATTTATATATAGGTAAGATTATATTAGAGATATGATTTAATTATTTATGGTTTATATATTAAACTAGCTTTTTCCCGGCATACGTTGCAATGCCACCTAAATAAAGAAATTGCTTCTCTCTGCGTGTCCTTTCCGAATCTTCCCCGTTCCCCTTTTGCCTCCCCTTCCCATCACGCGTAACCCCTCACCTTCCCTTCATTCCCCTCCCCCTTCCCACTTCCCTCCCTGCCACTAAACTGCATGAAATAATAATAACACCCTTCAAACAACTCGCATACCACGCGGCCATTGCATAATTTTTATGCATATTTCAATACGCTAAATCTCATACGTTTATATAGAAACCTTTGCGAAAGTTTAATCGCAATCAAATGAATAGTATAGGAAATAATTTCATAATGCCAGAGTTCACTATTATACGTAGAAACTGTCGCGGGCTTGCGCACATCAAATCGCCAAAGTTTCATCGCAATCGGATGAATGGTTTACTAACATGACTTTAGTATCGTAATTTGACTTTAAAAACGTAACTTGACTTTAGTAACGAATCTTGACTTTAATAATGTCACTTGAATTTAGTAACGTAACTGTCTAAAAATTTGTTACACAAATAAAAAAAACTTCTGTAAAATATTTTTTTACTATTTAAGTTGTCATAAAATCAAAGGTTACAATATCAATGGTTGTCGATCCATAGTGTAAATTTCCTAATGCCAGCCGAGGTGACTTTGCCAATAATAGACTGACTGCGTTTTGATACCCAATTATTTGTTTAGTGGGGTAAAGGGAGATTGGATACATCGATCTTGTACAACAGATTTTTGGGGCTAATACAGCGGCATACAACTTTACATTTACTTACAAGAGTACTACTTTATAAAACTGCAAAAGTTTTCGAATTCTTCTTTGAGCGCTGTTATTACTACCGTGACAACCCAGGTTTACAATACCGTGACGGCAAAAAATATTTTCTTCGTTCATTCGCTCTACACGCCCAAACCACCTTCTTTTTTACATTCGCTCCACACAGGAGGCCCTGAAGAAAATAATTTCCCTCAGGGGCTATGTCATCTTGGGGGATGCTGTGTGGAGGGTTTTTTTGAGGATGGGAATGACGTGAAGTTCTGGGAAGGAAAAGGGGATGAGGGGTGGGTAGGAATCTGGGGTCAGTGTGTCCGTGAGTGACAGACGTATGCATCAATTCATCACTGCGGTGCAAGGCGAAGGGTCGAGAGAGTCAGGCTGGAAAGGTCAAAAGTCCTCCCTCAACCATTATCTCTCGATCCGGCCCGCCACGCAGCAGGTGGGCAGACACATCCGCCGCCAAGACCCGGACAAACTTCACCCCATGAACCCGGGCACCCCTGCTAAGTCACCAAACGTAGCGAACCACGTGGGGTGACCTATGGCAGAGGTGTTGGTTATCCAATACTTAAATGGTTCCCGGGGCGGCGGTACACACACCTGCCTCCCAAATCGATCTGAGGGTACCTTTCTTAATCTTACTCATTACCCTTCATCGATCATACATGGTTGTACCACGCATAAGCTTCAGGGATCTGATTTTTACAGCATGCAGTCTACTTTCGTCCTTCCACTGCCAGTTTCATGCCTCGCTGCCATAAATCATCAGGGAAGGTACCACCTGTTTTCATAAGTATTTTTAACAAGGATGTTGAGAGAGTGAAAATTGGGTAAGATAAAGATTGTTTTATACATTTAAAAAAAAAACGATGAAATATTGATGCCTGTATAAATCTTTCTTAATCTATGCACATAAAAATTAATTCATATTTCTATGTATGTGAGTTGTCTATGCATTGCTATATTAAGCGTAGGAAATGTTTGAAACCTTCAAAATACCCTGTTTCTACCCTCGCGAAGGTTTTAGGATTATTATAACACAATTTGTTACAATTTGAGATTGAAGTTTTGCAAACCATCGATTGTTAAATTAAAATTCAATTTTCGAATGAACTCTTTAAATTAATGAATTTAATGGAAGTACCTACTTACCCATGGTACCAACCAAAATCGAATAAATAAATATAGTCTGTCAAAAAAGAGTAGAAAATATAAAAACTGGAACTACTAAATTTGTAGACTGGCAACACCAATTTAACTGTCAAATATTTTTTTGAAGTGCAATGACACTGAATGTATAGAACACAGTAAACCACATTAAAAAAAAACTTTTTTTCTTTATGACATAAATTTGATTAAAGGTGATTTATAAAGCGATTTGCTTTAATTTAATTTAACATAAATTTGAATTTAACAAAAGATAGAAAGGAAGAATCACTAATGGTGAGTTTAGTTATACTACTTTTAGATCTGAATATGTTAAATATATTCAGATCTAAAATTAGAGACATGATCTAAAGCCCAGGCAACGCTAGGTACTTTATCTAGTATTAAATAAATATGAGCAATTTCTAAACTGTGCTTTATATTTTATTACGTTAACAGAAAATTTCCAAGGTATAATAATAATATACCTATATGCAATTCTAATTTTGAGATTAGCGAGTATCTATACTGCAATGAAAAATATTTTTTCCACTATTATGCCTTTTTAATTTTTTATAAAAATGTAGGTTACACAGCTTTACTTTAACACCATTAGTTATGTGTTGAGTATTGCCATTTGATCAACAGTGGAGCCCTCATATATTTTCTACTCTTATTTGACAAACTGTATATTTATTTTAAATAGGTACCTACCTACGTTAGGTACCTACGTACTTGATTGATTGTTCTTATAAAATACAAAAATGAATGTTTTTAATATGTAAAAAATGAAAAATGTAAAAAAAAATTGCAATACGTTCCATGCGAGCTATTTGAAAATCTGAATGTACCGGGACTGAATATATTGAACGCGGTAGAATGGAGGGCATCGCGGGAGAGGGGAGAGGGAAGGCGGGAAGGTGGAGGGAAACCGCGTAAGGGGAACAGGACAAATGGGAAGAGGCACGTAGTGAGAAACAATTTCTTTATTAGTGGCATTGCAACGTATTCCGCGAACTCGCTAGTTGTTCCCAATACAATCACAGTCCCGACATGTACCTACTTATAATCTCCACTTTATTCTTACGTCACATCAAAATCAAAGTTACTACAATGAGCCGCTTATACGATTACTAGGTTGGTACCACGACGAAAAAACTGCGGAGGATCTGTTATGTTCCTGTCTAGTAGTAAGAAATTTAATCTATCTATCTATATAAATAAAAATGAATCGCCGAAATGTATGTACGCGCATAACTTCCGAACCACTGCACCAAATTGGATAATTCTTTTTTTTCTGTGTTCGTTATTGTCAGGACAAGGTTTGTATAAAACTACTGGTGTGCTCTGGAATTATGTAATTTGTATAATTGCAATACGTGGCCCGCGAGCTGTTTGAAAAATGAATGTACAGGGACTGAATGAGGGGAGGGGAACTCGGGGGTTCGTGGGACGGAGGAGGGGGGGGGGGAGAGGAGTTGCGAGAGGGAAAGTGGAGGAGACGGAATGGGAATGCGAGAGGGGAAGAGGACGCGGGAGAGGAAGGGGAGGCGGAAAGGGAACGGGACGAATGGGAAAGGACACGCAGGGAGTAACAATTTCTTTATAAAATGGCATAACAACGCATGCCGGGAACCAGCTAGTTTGAAATATTTTTTATGTGTAAAATTACAACTGCTTGGCGAACCGGGAACCGGGCGGCGTTTTGTCCATACAGACCTATTCCCCAATTTCCTCTCTGGATTTTAACACTACTGCAAGTTTTTTTTTAATATGATATTATAGATATCGACCACAAGCGTGCCAGTACGTTTTAGTTTTTACAGGAGTCCCTTCAAAAATCGTTAAAATTGTCTGGTTTGAACGCCATCAACAGACGTTCAGCGTAAAACTAGACAGTGTATTTTTTAAAAAAGCAAGACATTGAGTATTTTCTTACAATACAATTAGTTAAAAAAAATATATAATAGTGAGGCATGGAACTGGAAGAGGAAATATGAAAGTAGACTGAATGCAGTAGAAATGACATCCCTGAGGCGTATGTGTGGTAAAACCATGTACGATCGTGTGAGAAACGTGGAGATCCGCAAATAATGCAAGGCTGATGTTAGCGTAATATGTAAAATTTAAAAAGGGACGCTCAGACGGTTTGGGCTTGTAGAGCGAATGAACGAGGAAAGGAGTGTAAGGAGAATATATGACGCAAATGTGAATGAAAGAAGAAGTCGGGGACGCCCGAGGAAGACATGGCACGACCAAGTGAATCAGATACTTGAGTCGGGCCATGTGAAGAGTCGGAATAATAGAAGAGCATGTATGAGACGATGTATGAATGTGAAAGAGGCAAGGAGTGTGTGCCAAGATCGAGTTGTTTGGCGGTCCGTCCTCTCTGCCTATCCCTGCGGGGAAACGGCGTGATGGTTAGTTACTTAAAAAAATATATTAAAAATCAGTCCAGTTTTGGAGGAGGAAAATGGGGAACACAAAACCTCGGTTTTGATCACGGACATATGAATATATCTGGACCTGCCCTAAGTGATAAAAACGTATTATTTCCCCCTCGCCATGGAACCGGCTGGAGCTCCTCCTTGGCGCCAGTTCGCCCCATGTGGAGGGGATAGAGAATCGCTTGAATCTAAAATGTGTGACGTCATCATTCTTGCCGTGGGCAGCGCGAAGCTAACATCTATACATTTAACGAAAAAATAACACGCCAAAACAGTAGCTTGTGCTATACAACATACCTACATATCAGTGTGCACATAAATGTGGGCGGTTCCTTAGTGTGCTCGTCGCTGGTTACAGGGGTAAGTAAATTATGAAACATTTGTAAAAGTGTCTTAACTAAACACGGCAAAAAAATATTGCTATGTGAAAACGGGCGAATCTTTTTGGGGTGTACATTTGGCCTATGCAAATATTTTATTATCGTGGCAAGCAATTCGCGCTCCCATGTAAAAAGGTCTATTCATTCAAAGCAGATTTTGCTTTTAAGAACTAAATGATGATATTATAATGCGAGATGCCTATATACTGTCAGATTAATTTTTCAACCAATGACAGTCATCTTCCCCTCTTCGTACCGCCATAGTTGATTTTTCCCCTCACCTGTTATTTCTGGTCTATTGAATTTGGATGTCTATGGTTTTGATGTTTTTATTTAGATAGCTCAAAATGACTTAAGTTGATGTTAGCGGCGTAAAAATGATTTGTTTAACGCAGACGTCATGCATAAAAAAATAAATCATTACACATATTTAAATGTGTACTGGGTGTTAAGGGACCATGACTTTTTGAACCAGTGATTCCTGACATAATTTTTAGGACTGAAAAAAGTAAATGAAATTTTGGTTACCGGTGACGTATTTGACGGTTTTTCAAAATTATTTTTATATTGTTTTTTTTTTCAAAAGAAACATAAAAAACTTCTTGCACATATCGCCACTGATCACTCTTTTATCTAGCATTCGCATGTAATAAATTTTGAGAAATTTTTGGTATAATAAGGTTATTCCATAGGTCGTTGGCAGATTTGTTAAATTTTCAAAAAAGATTTTGTATTATACCACACCCATTTCAAATAATATAATCATGCAGTAAAATAAATCAATACATTATCTAGCAAACGAATGTTTTAGAATTTTAATTTTAGTTTCAATAAAATCATTAAAAAATATGTATGTACATGTGTTTCTTGGCGAAAATTGGTCCGTTTGTGTATTTATTTGCGCACTTACAAACTAATATATTTCAGATTTTTTTAACATTCTTATTAAATTTAGACATTATTGGAAAATGATAAATACTTATAATCAAAAAATAACTACAAAAAGTATATTATTTTAATAGTTTTATCATCACGCCTTTCAGCATTTTTGGATGAAGGTATAAATTAAAGCTAATTTGAATTGAAATAAATTCGATATTGAGTTATAATTTAAAAAAGCTGGTACGGAGAATAATTAATCTTTCTCATTGTAACCGCCCTGCATGATCGTAAGAACAACTTTCGACGAAATGTGGATTTTCGTCCGCTGGCTGGTTAAACGCTCTTAACAGAAGTGGGTACTTTTATTCCAAATTAAGTTTTTTCCAGCTTTAAAACGATTTTTCACAAGAAAGATAAGAGTATTTTTTTTCGTTATTTATTTTTGGGGTGTTATGCCGCATTACCCTACCTCCTTCTTTAGCCAACGTTTCTGACTGAGTTACAGTGTCCATCAACTAAATCCAAATCTGACACCGGCTATATATGCAACTCTTAACCAAGTTATTGCAGGTAATGAATCTATAAAACGGTGTGATCTGTTTTAGAGGCACCAGGGGTCCTAGCATGGTCGGTCGATATAGGTTTTATCGAAAATGTCGGTAACTTGAAATCGCTCCCGAGCACGACTGCAGGCCGCTAACGAAGAAATAACAGTTCACGTCAAATAAATTGGGAACCCTTAGTCGTTGTGAACTGTTGTTTGTTCGTTAGCGGCCTGCAGTCGTGCTCGGGAGCGATTTCAAGTTACCGACATTTTCGATAAAACCTATATCGATCGACCATGCTAGGTACCCAGGTACCTTATAGAATATTTATAAACAGGAATATTGCGGCAAGCGGTATATTGCGTCCTCTCTACAGTTAAGTGATAAGGAAAGCCGAGCTCAGTATCAAGACAAAGATGGCAGTGTTTAAAACGGTATACCGCCCGACGCTTACTTACGGCCACCAGATATGGATGCTAAACGAAAAAACACGCTCTAGAGTCCAAGCTGCCGAAATGAGGTACTTGAGAGGAGTGACAGGGGTTAAGAAACTCGACGATCTGAGATGATCTGAACATTGAACCACTGCTACTCTTCATAGAAAAATCGCGACTGAGGTGTCTTGGGCATGTACTAAGAATGTCTGATGACCGAATTCCGAGGAAGATACTGAGTGTGATTCCAGAGGGTAGACGTCCAGTGGGCCGCCCCAGACACAGTTGCGCGAGGCAACTTCAGAAACTGTGTGAGGAGAGGATGGGACTGCCATTGGCGGAGACCGAACAAACAGCGCAAGACAGGGACGTATGGAGGAACCTTATCGATGCAATGGGTCCCCGACCCGAATAGGACAAGGGGAAGAAGATGATGATGATGATAATGAGGAATTAAGTATAATTTTTGCATTATAGTTTTTGTCAATTTCATTGAAGGTTCCGTTTTTTTTAAATTTTCACAGTCTGGCTTTTTCTTCCGACCTCTTTAATCTCATACTAGGCAAACATACTGGGATGGTTCACAATATACCGTACTGCGGGGATACTTTAGACTAAATCATCGCAGGTGGGGCGGGTAATCTGACGTTTATAGTACGCGGGGAGGCCAAATCCTTTTAATATTAAAAACCGAATACAGGGGTGACTTTGTACAGCAATACATGCGTCATCTCGGAGGGGTTACTTTAATGATGTAGTGATTTGCATTGTGGGCTTGATTTTGTAAGCAGGTGATTTTAACTTGAAATCTGTTATTAATTTAGCCGAACAAATTTAATTCTGGTTAATATTTGAATGCATCTAGAATTTTTTTAGAAATTTTGTCATTGACTTAAAACCCTTTATAGCTTTTACAATTCGAACTTAATCTTCAATATTATGAAGATTAAGAATTATTATTAATTAGACTCGAACTTAATCTTCAATATTATGAATGTGTTTGACGTTCGGCAGATATATGCAAAAACAATCCTTACTCATCTATACACAAATATACATAAATACTATGAAAAAAGATTAAATACTCGCTGTACTCGAAACAATGACAAAGACTTACTACAAATCCCCAAAACGCATACTACTTTTGGTCAACGAAATTTCAGATACCTTGCAACAAGACTTTACAACATTCTTCCAGATAGAATAAAAAAATGTGATTCCCCAAAAAATTTTCAAAAATAACATAAAAATTTGGATAAAAATAATGATAGGGCCTTTACCGGTGCACTTATCCAAATTCGAAATTATTAATGATTTGGTATTATACAGTGGAAATATACAAGCAATTGTATTGGTTGCTTTTATTTAAAACTATTATTAATGTTACCAATCTATTATGTGATAAGTTTTTTTAATAAAAGTGTAGGTATGTTTATAAGTATTATAAATTGATTTAAAAATTATTATTAATTAATTGGCTAGCCTAGTGAGGCAGTATACTGAAAAACCAAAATTTATAACTATTTTCTATTTTTCATTTATCTACTGTTCATATTTATATTTTTTCTGTTGATATCCTTTTGTACTTATGTAATTTTAAACCACTGTAAACATAACACTGAATATGTACTTTTTAGTTATAATCTTGAAAATTTCATTTAATAAAGATATATATTATTATTATTATTATAATACCTTTACGCATATTTCTCTTTAGTTATTTTGGTGAGCATAATATAATTGTTTCACGATAAATATTTTTATACGATGTAGAATAGGTTTCTATTTACCTATTGACTGAAAAAAGTCAGGTTCCATTTAGGTCGGCCGAAATTTTATTTAATCTTATTCAGAAAGTACTATGAAAAATATTTTGAATAGTTTGTAAATAATAATGTTTAACCGAATGTGTTTCTGAATGTGTGGATTAATATCACTACCATTAATTTAATCTAACAAGAATTTTTGTCTGTTTCACTTAAATCTAGCTAAAGCAATACTTTGTTCAAACGTCGTCTCACGCATACTCTTCTCTTAAGTTGACACCTGACATGTTATATTGCAGTTTCATCTGCGTTTAAGAAGATTTTGCCATTTAGGTTTAATTATCAGACATTATTAGAAAACATAACATATTTGAAATAAGAGTGACACCAGTACGGATCCTTGAGCAACTCCATAATTTTTGCTTTTGAGTTGGTGGTTTTTTTTAATCTCATATGCCAATAATATGTTTTCTGCTGTTTGATAAGTTTGAGAGCAGGACTAGTCACTAGGACCAGTTATTTTACCACGGTGTCGAAGTCTACGAGAATTGCTACAAAATGCTTATGTATTTTACATAAGTCTTACAAAAGTGAGTATTGTTGAGTTTGATTGTAAGAAATTGCATTTATAACATCATTTTTTGTCGCAGAAAAAGTGTAAGATTTTTTTCTAAAACAGTAGATTAGCACGCAAAAATGTTTTTTAGAACGTGATTTGGCCTACATATCGTTTTATCATTTTTTTTTTTTTTTTTTTTTTTTTTTTTTTTAAATTGTACAACAGATTTTTATCCAATTACTGTACAATTATCTCATTTTGACAGTCTTAACACCTAGAAAGATGATTATTATACAAAAAAATCTTAAGGCTATCTAAAGAAGAGTTATATATATCTAGTGTTTCCGATATTTCGTTCATCAGCACCATTCCTCTTGTCATGCTATGCTGTGCTAGAACATCTGTTCTGCCGTATGGTATTTTGAACAAGTCGTGTCGACGACTACGGCTGAAATTTTCAGGCACGTATAAGCCATAACATTCCAAGAGGAATGGGCTGTCAATACGGTTATGGATTATGTTAAAACTAAGAATTGCAAGATTTGCATGACGTCTAGTTTCCAAGCTAAATCTATTTGTTGCCTCAAGTAATTCCATATGGTGCATGAATCTCGGGTACGTTCCATGCATCCGCATATAGACATACCTAAGGAATTTTTTTTGAATTTGTTCTAGCATATTAATATATTTCGCTTGGTGCGGAGTCCACACACCACTGGCATACTCCAGCTTACTTCTTATGACTCCATCAAACATGGCTATCATTGCATCTGGGTCATCAAATTGCTTACATATTCTGATGATGAAACCCAGGAGTTTGTAGCAAGCTGGAGTGAGCCGTGATATATGATCCGAGAATGTCAGTTTGGGATCAAAGACGATACCGAGATCTTTAAAGCTGTTGACTCGGCATAATGTTTGCCCTTTAATGTTGTATTCAAAAACTATGGGCTTCTCGGAGCGGGTATATGTCATAGTTACACATTTTTTTATATTGAATTCTAATTTGTTCTTTACTGACCATTCTGCAATAGCATCAAGGTCAGATTGCATTTTTAAGCAGTCATAGTAACAAATTATTTCCATCAAAAGTTTGAGGTCATCTGCAAATAGAAGACATTTGCAATATTTTACACAAACCTGGATGTCATCTATAAGTATAAGGAACAGCAAGGGACCAAGGTTTGAACCTTGGGGAATACCTGATAACGCCGGGAATTGTTTAGATTCATGTCCATTTATTATTACATATTGACTTCTGGCTTTTAAATAGGACGCGAAGAATATAAGCGTTTGTTGATCGAAACCAAGTTTGTACATTTTAAGTAGTAAAATATCATGATCAACTCGATCAAAAGCCTTGGCAAAATCCGTATACACTACATCTGTTTGGTGTCTCGAGTCCAGTCCGACGGCCACCAATCGCGAAAATGTTAACAAATTTGAAACCGTGGATTTTCTTGGCATGAAACCGTGTTGATTTTCTCCTAGAAATGGCATAATTTGGTGATGTAATTTCTTGTAAATAATCATTTCAAATATTTTTGGTATGGTTGACAGTACAGCTACTGGTCTGTAATTCCTTATATCAGACTTGTCTCCAGCTTTGAAAATTGGGCTTACACGCGTGAGTTTCCAAGAATGAGGGAAACAACCAGTCGATATGCTAAGATTAAATATATAGCTCAGCGGTTTACAAATGGTTTTTGACAAATGAGCAATTATATTAGGGGGTATTCCGTCTGGGCCTGCAGCCTTGTCGAGCTTTAAAGTTCGAGTACAGGAGTCTACTTCCTCTGGACAGGTTAGCTCAAGACCGATTTTGCCAATATTCCAGGGCCTCTCGGTTCGAGTAAAGTCTAGATTTAGTTGAGGAGCTAACTGGCTGTACACTGATTTGAAATAATCGGCAAATTTTTGGCTTACTATTTCGGGATCGGAAAAAGTTTCCGTTCTATCACTTAAGTTAATTTGGGTATATGGATTTGCTTTTTGGGATTTAATAAAATCCCAAAAACATTTGACATCATCTTTGATCCCATACTGAACTTTTTCTAAATACTGGCGCTTCGCAATTGCTATATCTTTTTTAAGCTCGGATCGCATCGCAGAGAATAACAAGTAATCCGATTGATTCTTGTGCAGTTTATATCTTCTGCGATGCGATTCTTTGCTTTTTAATTTATCTATAATTTTTTTAGAGAACCACGCCGGATAATTTACATTTTTACATAATTTTTTCCTAATGGGAACACATATTTCAAAAATACTGAATAATACATTGTTTAAGTACGCAACTGCGTCATTTGCTTCCGATATAGTATGTAGGTAGTTCCAATCAAATTCTGAGAGTATGTCGCATATTAACTGCATATCTGCTCGCTTGAACTGGAACTGATGGTTGGAGGTAGGTAGACGTGCCGGGCGAGTAGCGCTGTTCCGCAGCTGGCGCCGGTTACATTTTGTCCTGGTTAATTTAGTAAGAATAGCTAAGGTCGGATGAAATTTATCTTCGTTGACCAAGGGTTCCTCACATCGACTTACGTCGCAACTAGTCGTGTTACTTAGTACTAAATCAAGTATATTGTCAAAATGATTTTTAATTTCATTTTCTTGTTTGAGGTTATTGGAGTTCAGGAAATATAAGTGCTCTAATATAACCTCTTCGGGTTTGTTATTTAAATTGAAATCCCCAATTATAAGGACGTTCCGGTCTTTTAAAATTCTTGATTGACATTCCTGATCAATATAATCGTAGAAAGTTGTGCGATTCTCCGAGTCATTGGTGCAATAAAAGTATACAACACAAATATAGGCGGTAAATTTATTTTTTGTTACCTTCACCCATATGTGTTCGCCTTCCGTTTCGAGTATTTGCATTCTCTGGGACGTAAGTGTATTCTTAACCGCAATGCACACACCGCCACCGCGTGCATCATTATCTCTGTCTCGCCTGTAAACAGTATAGCGCCTGTCGAACAATTCCGAATCGAAGACATTGGAGCTCAACCATGTTTCGGTCAAGCAGATAATTTCGAAGTTTTGTAGTAGTAAATTTCTCGAAAATTCTTCTGTCTTAGTATTTAGACCTCGGACATTTTGGTAAATTATTTCCAAGCTCGCCATCAGATACTCGTATGTTCCTTATTAGCCGTTTGCAAAAATTTGTATTTACTTACGGCAATACCTGTTGGCCAGACTGATGGGTTAAGAAAAGTTTCTCGATTTTCTTCCGGGACGCCTATTTTAAACGAGCTGTAATTTCCTCGAGCGTTTAATTTCACTATATCAAATTCGGTAGATATTATCGTTTTGAGGTAGTCCTCGATAGCTGGTACCTCCGTTCCTGAGGTAAATCTCCACGCGTGAATGTAAAACTTTCGTGCAACTGCTCGTAAAGTTGAATCTGTTTTTGTTCCTGTAACGATAGGCAGACGTTTACGTGGCTTACGTTTTACTGTCTGCCACTCAGTGTTGTCAATGACTTTGGAAGGATTGTCCTCACTTTTAGGAGAAGAAGTAGAAGGAGACGGGTGGGACTCCTCGTTGACTAAGGTTTTTTCGGATATCTTTGATTTGCCTTTGGTCACCGCCACTTTACTTGGTCCTGCCTTTGCAGAGCTGCCGGTGTTTGCGGGGCCCGGTTCACTGGTTGATGATCCCTGGCTAGGTTCGGTCCGTCTATCCGCTTCGTACCTAAGCGTAATAGCTTCAAGTTGAACGATTTTGGCGCACAATTTGGCAATGGTGCCGCCTTGCTTAGAAATAAGTGAGTTTTGCTCACCGATTGTATTCTGCAGTTTTACAATAATTTCAGCTAGGTACTCCACCTTATCAGTTACATTATTGACAGCTTGGCTGACTGTTTCCCAGGCTTGGGTTGATCTTGTTGCCATGTTTAATGTGGAGCACTGGTTATTACGTCCGTTCGACAAGATGTCACAATGAGAAAGAAAAAAAAAAAAAAAAAAAAAAAAAAAAAAAAAAAAAAAAAAAAAAAAAAAAAAAAAAAAAAAAAAAAAAAAAAAAAAAAAAAAAAAAAAAAAAAAAAAAAATTTAATTATTTTTAATAAGATCAGTAGGACAGAGTTGGGCATGTAGTTAAAAGAAAAAAAAAAAAAAAAAAAAAAAAAAAAAAAAAAAAAAAAAAAAAAAAAAAAAAAAAAAAAAAAAAAAAAAAAAAAAAATTTTAATTATTTTTAATAAGATCAGTAGGACAGAGTTGGGCATGTAGTTAAAAGATTGAGTTATTGATTCACCTTTGTATCTAACTAGCATTTGATTCACGTGGTCGTCCCCTACTTCTTCTTTTGATATATATGTTCTTCTCGCACTGTTTTCTACATTTCCGTTCTTTCTGGGTCTCCACAATCGTATTATGGTCATATCTGGGTTATCACACATACTTACACTTCAGGGATTTCTTGCCTACAGCATTCATTCTACTTTCATTCTTCCGCTGCTAGTTAAATTTTTTGTTTTGGAAGAAGCTTATTCAAATCGTTATATATTATGGAATTAATTCTACAATAGTTTCCGCGTATCCAGTCTTTTGATTTTTAAAGTCTTTTCAATTGTAGGTGGCGCGTAACGAGTAACTCTTGATCGTTATTAGAAGATCGCAGTCCAGGGACCCAACAGAACTAATGTTATGAATAAGTTCATTGTGCTACTAAGAAAGAAAGACAAAGATAACCTTCTATAATAACACACATTTTTACAATACCAGAAAGTTGAATACAAACAACCTACTTTATTAAAAACCAAACATTGTGCATTTTCGGAAAAAAATATCTACGTATCAGTCTTTGGATATTTACTTTAAAAAGGTTAAAAAAAACCCAGGTTACACCTACCCGTGACCTTCTTCGACAAATAAACAGAAATAAAAGATGGTTGCATTTTAGTGTAAAAAACGGTTGAAGAATGCAGTTCCTAACGTTGCGGGTTGCACCTTTGTTAGAAATGTAAATACTCATAACGCACCGAGCCGCAGGAGAAAACTTGCATTTTGTTGTTTTTATGATTCAGAAATAATAATATGCTTCTCGAAGAATGATGTGATTTGACTTTTTGAGCTACTTTTCCAAGTTTGTTATTTATTTTAATAATGCAAAATCGCGCGTTTTTCTTGCAGTATTTGATAGACGGTAAAATAATATTTTAGATGATTATAATAAATATTTCGTGTTATTGATATTGCCAGAACACAACTTGGCATTTGCTTTAAGATGAAGCCATGGGAATTAATACAAAATCATGTGTTTTAATCGCTTGGAAATATTATAGGTGCTTAAATTAAATACTGCAAGTATTTAAACCACTAAGATAAACCACTAAGTCCATAGGAATTGCTATAGATTGCTAACTTGCTAACTTCTATGATATTTTACGAATTCAGTACCTTAAAGGATAAATCACCTCAGTCTGTGCTGTTGCAATTCCTATAGACTTAAGTGGTTTATCCTATAGCAATTGCTATGGACTTAAGTGGTTTATTCTTTAAGATACATAATTATTTTACGAAGATTAAAAAAATGATTAAAACCTACAAATCTGCCTGAAAAAATAATATAAGTGGGTAGGTAGGTATAGGTTTTGCAAATTCAATATACTGAAGGAAAGTATACGTGTTAAGCGGCTGAAAGCAGTAAGAAGGTAGGAAAGTGAGGAAGTACTTGACTATTCACAATCTTATTTGCAAAGCAGGTATATTAATTCTTTAATATATTTTTTGTATTGAGGTGATGTTTCACGAAAACAGCGCTATATAAATTAGCCAAATTTTATTCTTATTATTGTTATAAAAAATTACGTCTGCGAGTGACAAATCAGTTCTGATTCCTTATTGAACCTTTAAGTCAAAATTCCGACCAAAACAAACCACAGAACGCCAAAAATTAAACGATCTTTGGTTCGGCGATACTTTAGGGTGGAGCGCAGGCACTGGTCGCGGGTCGGAGCTATATATTACAAAACTAATTATAAGGGATGTCGGGTGGTAATCCCGCCGTGATTCTCACCCAGGCCGGTGTTTATGGGATCAGGGGGTTGAGGGGTGATTGTGCAGGGCGCACCCCATCCCCGGGATCGTTACCCTATTTGGGACAAACATTGTATTCTCGGCAAATAAATGTTTGTGTTACTGTTTTTTAAGTTATGCAATTGATTTACGTGTTGATTGTATGATAAAATTGCTAAAAAAGGTTATCTGAAACTTCAACACATATTTTTTTTAATAGTAAATTTATTTCATTGTTTTCAATTTGGGTATGGGAACCGCCGCCCCGGGAACCATTTATTGAATAACTTGTGGTTCGCTACGTTTGATGACTTTGTAGGGGTACCCGGGATCATGGGGTGAGGGTTGTCTAGGTCTTGGCAGCTGATGCTCTGCCATTTGGAGGAGGAAGACCTTTTGACCTCTCCTGCAGGACTCTCTCGGAACATCGTAGTGGGAGGGGTAGATTCATACATCCATCACTCGTAGACACATTGACCCCCAGATTCCTACACACCCTTCATACCTTTTTCATTCCTAGAACTTTCTCTAAACCTTTCCATAAAAAAACCTCCACACAGCATCCCCAAAGATGACATATGCCCGGAGGGAAATGTTTTTCTTCGGTCCTCTGTGTGGAATTAATGTTAAAAAAAATATTTTCGATGGATTCTAAGTGGATTTTAAAGTAAGGGGACCAAATAGAAGAGTTATATTCGACATGACTTCGAACTGGAGAAGAATATAAAATGTTTAAGAGCATAATGACAAATCTTAATGTTGTATTAATTCCGTGTTTACATTTTAGATATTTTATTAAAAACATTTATTATGCAGGTAAAATTGTACATAAACAAACCTACAATTTAGTGGAAGTAATATTTTATTAGCAAACAGAAGTAGGCGATTACATATGTCTTCCGCGTTGGTGCCAATTTTTATCATTTTTGAGTCAGACGTACCAGTAAAATCCTAACCATCAAATTAGTCTGACGAGACACCTGGATCGGTTATTTCCACCTGGTATTCTGGATTATTACAGCCTGTATGTAATTTATCATATCGCATTGATTGTTAAAACCTTTATGAATCACCGCTAGGAACACAGTGATGAACGTACGCATGGATCATTATCGGAATAATCATCATGACGATAATTTATGTTTTTATATTAATTAATATACCCGTCACGCGTCGGTAAAAATGGTAATACAATGGGTAGATAGGTACATTTTGATTAATTTTTAAATTCATTGAACTTGTGTACAATATGTTGAGAGTTTTAAATTTGAATAATAGGTATTTTAGCAAATTGTTGTTGTCACTACCGCTTTTACCTTCTTGAATAAAATCGTCAAAATCCAGATTTGGTATTCCCAATTTTTCTCCGTCAAAACTGGACCGATTTCTAAGATTTTTTTACCAATCGTGTTAGAAGAAAATAATTTCAGTCTGTACATTTTGCTTTTTTACATTAAAAAATATTCACACTAGTGTCAAAATCCAGAGAGGAAATGCGGGAATAAGTAATCTAGCATTAAGAGGAAACCGAAGAAGCCTGAGTCAAACTTCTAAATCGTCCAGGCACTAAGACTGTTTATTCTTGGCGTGAAAAATGCTGAATCAAAAAAATCAGTTTTGATGAATTTTCATCGACCTAATAAAATAACCCTTATTTCACTAAGTACGCCTACTCATAAAAATTTTTCAACAATTGTTGATTACGAAAAAGAGTGAAGGAAAAATTATGTTAAAGTTTAAAGAGGTCATCGTTCTAATATCTTTTGTCGTCATCGTTCTAGTATCTTTTGTCTTTTTCATTTTCATACAAGTCTGTGAGAAGGAAGAGAACGATCGTCGATGACCTACGTACAACCGGTACAACCTTTCTCGGGGACTACTAGAAATATTAGGTAACTACATGTAGGTACGTAACTACAAGTTATGTACGTTTTCTTAAAGTTTTTTATTTGAATACCGCACGAGAGTCCCAACTGATGCCATATGATTGGAGTATATTGTGAGGCTGAAGGTAGTGAAAGGAAGGAGATGTAGAAGAGGAAGACGGAGAATTATCTGGCCGTTCAGATCTGGTCATCAAACACGGCTAAAGCCGTTTCAAGCAATTTTAGCCGTTTTAATTCTGAATGGTGATCTCACACCAGGGTAATCCTGATATCATCTAACACTCTGAAACGTTTCGCAAATACAGCTTATATATTTTTTTAATGATTAAATTGTGAATTAACACAAATCAATCAAATAAAATTTATTTGCGCACGCTGGGATTTGAGCCCGCAACCTTCGGGTTGCTAGGTAAAAGCCTAAGCCCCCGACCACGGAGGCCGTTTAAAATTAATAGTGTTCTAGTAGTTGAAAATCGATTTCCAATGCGTTTTTCCCAAAATGTTGTTTTGACCTTAAGACAAGATATACTTAACTGGGGTAAAGTTGATAAGTAGGTCAATAACATTGGTTTCAGGTAGGCTTAGGTAAGGTAAATGTAAGTCAAGCTATAGATAGGAACGAACCTTTACAAAGTTTTGGGAGAATCAATAATTTGTTAGGTTAGGTTTGTAAAGAGAATAACAACTTCAATCCTCGGGTCTACTATTGACTTTAACCCTTTCATTGCAGGGACGAATATTTCAAAAAAATATTGGGAGTATTAGTAAAAACTTTTAAAAAATTGTAAAATATTTGGGCTCTTCTATTTTTTTTAAATATTTAAATTTTATTTATTTTAAAACGAATGACACGCATTCCCGGGTTACGAATAACCTGACAATTTTTGAAAATCTCCTACTGCCACTGTTGCTTTTGTCATCATTTAGCCTGTCAAGGAATTAACGATGCCTGGGTGGGAACCAGACACTATGCCAACTCAGCCACTTACCGGTCATCGTCAATTATTCGTCTCACGACCATGATATTAAATTTTAATTTCCTAATGGTTGCAAATTAAAAATTTGAGTGTGTAATTTACGCGCGGTAGAAGTGAATCCACAAAGTCGCAAGATGTCGCTATCTTTTCTTTTGCCTGTTTATTTTAAAATGGTTTGAAGATTGGATATTGATTTTCAAAAAATAAAAAGGTTAATTTTTTTTTTTGGATTTCGCAGCATTCGAACCTGCGTTCGCTGGATTTCTCTAGCCGCTGAGATTTGCGACGCGCCATATCACCGCGCCATCGGGAGCTCGCGCGGAGTTTTGAATTTACCACATTATATTAGAACCGAGGACCCGTCATATAATAAATTTTAATGACGCATTTCCGTTTCATTCAAAGTTCAAATCACTAACGGGGCTAAAGAAGTTAGACTTAAAAAAGATGGAAATTATAATTATTTTCAATATTTACGGTCATAATTATTATCCCTTGCACTTGGACAGAAGTGGGCAGACCGAGGCTATTTGCATAGAAGTTTTTGGTTCTTCAGATATAAATTTCAATTTTACCTCTACTCGGCCTTACGAGAAGGACTTGAATAGTAGTAGTGTTGCCGGCTAAGTTCCGCTCTAAATCCAGGCCATCGCCTCCAAACAATTGGTTTAGCTTCTTAGCTCATTTTTCAGATATTCAAGCACAATTACACAAAACTCAATTTAAAATAACAATATTTTAATAAAAAAAAAAACAGTTTTTTAGTTCCTTTTCCATATTTCCAGCTCTATATTTTACATATAACTCATGCACGATAACAATTGTGTAAAAGTTAAGGGTTTGTTTTAATTTATTTAAAAATAATCTTTATTTGTTTAAAAAAAAATCTGCTGGAGCAATTAAAACAGTGTGCTAGTAATTATTTCTGGGAGTGAAAGGGTTGGTCAAGTTTTGACACGCGCTGGTCAGATATCACACTGTTCTCAACCAGTCCCTCCAGGGGAACTCAAAGTTGCCTCCTTTTACGAATATATATAATCTATTAGTTCTGTAACACGTATCAGAATAGTTTCCTACGTTTTCATTAAAATTAAAAACTCATAATTTTGTTTCATAGCTGCCTCTTTTGTCGAAAACTTTCACTACCGGACTGCTAAGCGTTATTCATTCGATTCCTTGGCTCCAAAACGTAACTACTCAAAAAGCCTAACTGCGAGTGTATGGTAATTAAGAATTAATATTTTAGGCAGGTTTAAGGGGGTATTCTAGTTTGAAAAAAAAAAATTTTTTTTCTTCAAATTTCGATAGTTTAGATATTCAAAATTCTAAATATTTTAAAAGTTATAGCCATTTTAGTTCGACCGGTTTAGACGAAATCTAACTAGAATAGAGCAAAGCTTCAAACGCGCATTTCTCCAAACTACTTTTTCGAGACGGTTGACATGATATCTCAAGTTCTATTAAACGAATTTACTTAAAATTTGGTGTGAACCTTCTCTTTACTTGACTTTCGTATGATCCAAAACTATAACAAAATTTCAATTTTTACTGTTTTCAAAAAATTCGGAAAGTCAAATAAACTGTAAAAAAATGTCTTTTTATTTAAGACAGCCGCCATTTTGCGAAATTTTCTTTTTTTTTCTTTTCCGAGGTTCGGGCCATAGTAGCATTTGTTTGAATTAAGAATTGATTTGTTTTTTTCTGGTTTCTAGGAGGGTTGCAATCGTGTCAACTAGGGCGCGCAATTTTTTTGAAACCCCCACTTCAACACCCTGTAATTATTCGAATTTATAATTTTTTCGTTTGATTTTTTTTTATGTATTCTTTAATGTTTAATAAATATTTAATAAAATATTGGCTATCAAAAATATTATTGTTTTTTTTTATTGCACCTGAAAAAATATCTACAATTCTTGCTTCTAGACTAGAATGCCCTCTTAATTTTCTACTGTACCTTCACCTTCATACATATACCTATGTGTAGTTAACTGTTCACTATGGTCACTTCATATAATATGTCATTTTCTTGTACTTTTACTGCACTGACTATATAATATTCTTATATTTAACTCTCTCTTTTTCTACACTGTATCAAATATGTATTAAGATTCTACACCGTACTACATTGTGTCTACATAATATTATGATTTTTCTGCACTGTGCTACGTTGTGTCTATATAATATTATGATTTTTCTGCACTGTGCTACGTTGTGTCTATATAATATTATGATTTTTCTGCACTGTGCTACGTTGTGTCTATAGAATATTATGATTTTTCTATACTGTGCTACACATGTCTACGTGATATTATATTATTATACTACATTACGTCTATATAATATTCTGATTTCTCTACACTCTACTACTTTCTATCCATGTAATATTATAGTTAGTATAATAGTAGGTATAACAGCGGTAAGGCTCTCGACTCGCACTCCGAAGGTCGCGGGATCGAATCCCGGCGTGGCAAAAAAAAAAAATTTGATTAATTTGTGTTATTTCACAATTTATTCATTTAAAATAATATGTAGTATATTTGCGGCACGTTCCAGAGTGGAAGATATTCTCAGTATCGCCCTGGTGTAAGACCACCATTCAGAATTGAAACGTTGCTTGAAATGGCTTTATCCGTATTTGGTGACCAGATCTGAATAGCCAGGTACTTCCCCACCTTCCTCCTGCCTATCTCCTTCCCCTCCCCAATACCTTCAGCCTCACAACATACCCCAATTGGGGATGCCATAGTCCCACTGGCTCCAGACGGGAGCAGTTGGGACTCTTGTGCGGTATTCATGTAAAAAAAAAAATATATATATATCCATATATAATACACATTATAATTTGTACAGTCTGAAGATGGCTTTAATGAGCTGAAACCGGTTACGGTAAATAAAATTAAACAGGAAAAAAGTTTTATATTTGTTTTATTATACTCGTAGCATATAATATTATGACTTTTCTATACTATACTTCATTTCTATACAATATTTTGATCTTTCTATACTATAACACATTGTGTCTTTATAATATTCTGATTTTTCTATACTGTAGTACCTTGTCTCTTCTGATATTTAACTCTTTTCTACACTGTACTTTGTATTTGTATTTGTACTTTTTTTACTACATGCCATCATTTAAATAATATTGTAATGTTTATCTCAACACGGCTACTAACCTGATTTATTATGTACAGCATTATGTACAGCACGTATTATGTACAACACGGTTGGAGACACAGTGTCCACCTTAAGAGTCTCAAAGAGGCTAACGTGTTTCTACTTGTGTTACCGAATAATATTTCTTTTAAATATGTGAACACCTCAGCACAGGTTCTCCTAAAGGTATTCACAAAACATAACTACTGAAGTTTTAAGCATTTACGCTAATTTGATAATTATATTATTCTCCACTATCTACCATGTTTAATAGTGTGATCATGTTTGTGTTACTAGAACTTATCGTGTGCAATATTTGTAAACTACTGTGTGTATAAGCATGGGAGTTAAGCCTGCAATACGCAACATCTTTTTCAGGCCGATTCCAATTAGAGACCAAAGTCAATGTTTTTCGCTTTACATGATCGCTATTTTCATATATACATCTATATATGAAAATAGAGATGGGGAATTGGGAGGCGGGAATGGGTACCGCCGCTCCGGGAACCTTTATTGGATAACCAACACCTCTGCCATAGGTCACCCCAAGTGGTTCGCTACGTTTGGTGATTTAGCAGGGCTGCCCGGGTTCATGGGGTGAGGTTTGTCTAGGTCTTGGAGGCGGATGACCAGGACATACTGAACCCCAGATTCCTACCCACCCCTTAAACCCTTTTCCTTCCCAGAACTCTCCTCTCCTTCCTTTCCTTAAAAAAACCCTCCACACAGCATCCCCAAAGATGACATTGGCCCTGAGGGAAATTATTTTCCTCAGGGCCTCCTGTGTGGAGCTCATGTAAAAAAAAAAAAAAATATCTACATAGTTGGCATCACAGCAAACAGCATGGTTCATGTGTTGTTTGCAGGGATGACAATTGAAATCGTATACATAGATATGAAAATAGAGATGAAAAACGTTGACTTTGGTCTCTAATTGGAATCGGGCTGAAAAAAGGTATCGTGTACATAATAATAATAATGTAATATTTGTATAACGCAGTTTTGTGCCATTTCACTTCAAGTGCGCTTAACTATAATAAATTAAAAATAATCCTACACTGCTCCTTACGAGTTCTTTACAAAATATTGATTAAATAATATGAAATAAAGAATATACAGTATTTACAAAACAATGACAAGAGAATAAAAGATTAACAAAAACAGTGCTGTTATAGCACACACAGGATAATAATAATGGACAATAACGGTGTTATTGTAGCACAGGACAAAACAAGAACATTTCAACTAAAATATAATACACTAACTTCTTACAATAAATTCGACATTAAATTCGGATATTAAACATAAACATACATACATCTATATACATCTATATCTACATAGTTGGCATCACAGCAAACAGCATGGTTCATGTGTTGTTTGCAGGGATGACAATTGAAATCGTACATATGAAAATGGAAATGAAAATAGCGGTCGCGTAAAGCGAAAAATGTAGACTTTGGTCTCTAATTGGAATCGGGCTGAAAAAAGATGTCGTGTATTCAGGGCTGGGCAGTATTTGAATTACTTGTAATTGAAATACGTATTTGAAATACAAATACGTATTTTGTATTTGTATTTCAATTACTTCCTAAAAATGTATTTTGTAATTGGTATTTCAATTACCTGATGCTGAGGTATTTTGTAATTTGTATTTCAAATACTTATGGGTTCAAAATACATTTTCAAATACATTTAGCGATCTTAATAATGATAATGAAAAATAAACTGACATAGATAATACTTAGACTAAAAACGCTAGAATCCAGAGCAATATATGATGTATGTTAATATTTACAGTTGGAAACACGTCCTGTGCTATAACAGCACTGTTATTGTACATTTTCTATCATATTTGTATCATATTATATTATGCTTGTCATTGCTTTGTATTGTACATTTTTGTGTCGTAGTATTAGATCAGGCACTATAGGAATAATTTGACTGAATACTAAATTATTTTTAAGGTAATTATAGTAGAGCGCACTTGAAGAGAAATAACTAGTAACCGACCAAAACAAGATTTTCTACCGAAACCGAAACCGAATTTCGGTATTTGTCTCAGTTTCGGCCGAAACCGCAACTTTTTTAGACATGTTAAAAATCTATTGTTTACTGAAATTCGGCCTATTTTTTACACTTATACTCACTATAAAGGAACGACCTCATAAATTGAGTATTTTAATTTTAATTGCGTTCACGACCACATTTTTTTTACATTAACTCCACATGAGAGGCCTTGAGGAAAATAATTTCCCTCAGGGCGTATGTCATCTTTGAAGATGCTGTATGGAGAGTCTTTTTGAGGAGAAGAAGGAGAGAAGGGTCTTGAAGAGACCCATATTGTAGGAGGGAGGAAATATAGAGGCCGGCAAAACGTTCCACAGCCGAGCTGTTGAACTCAAAAACGAGTCATAGAAACGAGCCGTTCTCATTTGACTAATGTCAACCGTGTACATATGTTGGGCGCATGTTTGGCATGCTCCGGTGCCGAGGGGATCAATGGCGCTAGTTCCTCAGAGTATCTTCCATTGTAATATCGGTAGAAAAAGGACAGCATTCCCACCTGACGCCTATGCTCTAAAGATCGCAATCCGTTTGTGTTAGGAGAATCTATCAATTGAACCACCGGTGTCTGCACAGTTTTCTGTTTTTTTTGCTTTTTTCTTAGTTTTTTACCGATCCTTGCCGAAACCGAAACCGAACCTTCGGTCGGTCACTAGAAATAACACAAAACTGAGCTATACAAATGTCACGTTATAATAATAATAATATTATTATAATGTGACATCCAAAACCTGGGTCCTTTACCACAAAACTTTACAAGTGGAGCGGAGGTAAGATGTGTCTTTTGAGCAATATGATTGGTCAATTTTTGCACGTCACTGTTTCACTCTGCTGAATATTGCTTCTATGGAAACGCACCCTTAGATATGGGCACTCACGACAATTTATCGCAACCAAAGGTTCTACCAAAACCAAATGTATTTTGTATTTTGTAATTTGTATTTTGTATTTGAATGAAAAAAATGGTTAAAATACTGTATTTTGTATTTTGTATTTCAAATACACGACTTGAAAGTATTTTGTATTTCGTATTTTAAATACATGCAAAGAAGTATTTTGTAATTTGTATTTTAATTACAGCAAAGCATGTATTTTGCCCAGCCCTGCGTGTATTACAGGTTTTAGGGGAGACAGCATTGTGCGATGGGTTCACATTCTTGTAATAACCTGGCAATTAGACTGAGGTCAGACACTAATTTTGAAAACTAAAAAAAAAACCTTTTAAAAGAAAGCCTATTACACTAGATTTAATCCCAAACAGAGTTATAAAAAGTTGTACATTTAAAAATTTTTAAAGTATTTGCGCGGTGTAAATGTATTGTTAAATTATAAATAAATTTATATGCCCGTCGGATGAATATCCCTGGTGATACATCTCACATTGTCATGAAACCACTCTTGGTTTTTGTGAGAACTTACATTGTTACCTTCTCCTACACTATTCCCAACAAACTCACTTCATTCATCTTTCATATTGACTGCATCTGTAGCGTCATGGTCTGCGCTGTTATATTTTACTCGTATGGCCCCCTAACACGGTCGAACGATAAGGATTGATAGAATAACTTTCGGGAACTTCTCTAGGTTCCCTAGGACTACTGCAGATAGCTAAAGTGCAAACAACAGTTGACGTCGAATATATTAAGAACACTTAGTCATTGTGAACTGTTATTTATTAGTTGGCGATCTGCAGTCATGCAGGGAACGATGAGAAGTTACCCAATGATATCCTATCAATCCTTATAGATCGACTGTGCTAGGGGGCCAGGTCTAACAGTTATTATGGGCTCGTGGTTATTAAAATGCAAAGATTGTTTTTCTTTCAGAATTGTGTTTTAAAATTACTCTAATTACTTTACGTCCACAAAATATTAGGTAATTTCACTCTCAATATCCTAATCCTACATAATTTTCATTTTTGGAGGCGGGAACCATTTATTGGATAACCAACACCTCTGCCATAGGTCACCCCAAGTGGTTCGCTACGTTTGGTGACTTAGCAGGGGTGCCCGGGTTTACGGGGTAAGGTTTGTCCAGGTCTTGGCGGCCGATGTGTATGCCCACCTGCTGCGTGGTGGGCCGGATCGAGAGAGACTGACAAACGTTTGTGTCATGCGTTCACTATTATTCCATAATCTCTAACCCACTTGCAATACAGAAACCATAATATAATTTTTTTCTAATAAAAATAAGTTTGGAAAGTCAAGAACGACGAAATTCCTGTAGGTATATATTTGTACAAAATACACTTAAATAGATAGTAGGAAATACATATCTTAGTGGTAGTTTAGGCCCAACCCTTAGACTTTACGGCATAACCCCCCTTATTTGATATTCTTCTCCTTCCTCTTCTCCCATCGCAGGAGATAACCCATAAGTGAAGAACCGTAAAAGAACTATAAAAGTAAATGACAGAGAATTACAGAAAGCGCTTTTGTATTGGAGGGATATCCAGCGGATAGGAAATAGAATACGTGGTAAAAGTTCAAGAAACAGGATTCACGTTTATGTATTACTTTTATCCACCGGAGCGCTTTTTGCCACAATATGGCACTATTTAAAATACCTCGGATTGCTTTGCTGCCAATTTTGGCAAATTTTCCCTTATTCGTAAGTAATTAAGCAGAAGTTTACGATTTTATAATATTTTTTTTATAAATCCTATGAATATGTGATAATCTATAAAAGATAGGTGAATTCATTGCCTATATAGAACAATAATTAGTTTGCATCTCCATTTTAAAATTAGGAGGTACGATGTTTTAAATGTGGGCAGAAAAAAAACCACCAAAAAATCTCGAGCAATCGGAGAAAAAGTTATAAATTACGCTCTCGCTCCAGTGGTTTTCCATACGAACGTACGAAAAACACTTTATGATATATCCATTTTAAAGTTTTTTTTGGGTTAGGTTTTTAATAAAAAAAATTGTTGTGACTGTTCCTCACTAGAATTCAGAAGGCGAAACCGAGTAGTAATTATTGTTAAAATTTGAATGTTTTACACTACAGATTACTTACTTTCTTATTTTATTATATTACAACCGGCGTGGTCTTGCGGTAAGGCTCTTGACTCGCATTCCGAAGGTCACGGGATCGAATCCCGGAGTGGGCAAATAAATTTTATTTGAATAATTTGTGTTATTTGTGTTATTTGCGGCACGATCCAGAGTGGAAGATACTCTTAGTATCGCGACCACCATTCAGAATTGAAACGTTGCTTGAAATAGCGTTAGCCGTGTTTGGTGACCAGATCTGAATAGCCAGGTATTTACCCACCTTCCTCTCCCCATCTCCTTCCCCTCCCCACTACCTCCAGCCTCACAACATACCCCAATTGGGGATGCCATAGCCTCACTGGCTCCAGACGGGAGCAGCTGAGACTCTTGTGAGGTATTACTATAAAAAAAATAACATTGTTTCTTTGAAAGAAACATTTTGGTCAATTTAAGAGGTGTGTACGGGTACCGCAGCCACGGGATCCATTTATATAATAAATAAAAACCCCTGCCCTACGTCACTATAAGTGGTTCGCTACTACTAGGTTTGTCTAAGCCTTGGCGGTGAATGCTTTTGCCTACCTACTACGTGTCGAGCCGGATCGGGAGAGACTGATTAAAGGAGACCTTTTGACCTTTCCGTCAGACTCTCTCGATCCGTCGATTGCATTGGGATGGATAGATTCGTACTTTCACACCCATACACGTACACCCAAATAAGTCACCAAACGCAGCGAATCACTTGGGGTGACCTATTGCTTCGGTGTTGGTTTTCCGATAAATGGTTTCCGGGGCGTCGTAGGTACCCATACCCGCCCCCTTAAGTATAAAAAGCCGTAATTTTTTTTTAAATCCTTGTACCCAAAAATTCCATGTCTTTTATTCACAAACTCATTATTAATTATTACGACTTGAACGTCAAACTACGACCTTCAAAATATCTATCCAATTGTAAAAAAATACATGTTGCCATTCCGTCTCATAATTCAGTGTTATTTATAAAATTCCAACGAACAACGTATAAACTCGGGCGAGGCCGGGCAGTAAAGTTTGTAGTTCATAATATTCCCAAGGTCTACAGTCTATATTTTACATTTCGATCAAACCCATTCATCTCAATAGGAAGAAAAAAGTTTCAAATTTTAAAAGGCAAAATTTAAATTTTATAACTCACATCCGCAGTTGGTACTTATTTGTAAGTTTTATGGGTCGGCGGTGAAACATTAATAATAAAAAGTGAATAAAAAACAACTAATTTGTGTTTTCGTAAGTCCGCCACAATGGGAATGTAAAGTTATCAGCAACGGTTATAAAAACGAAGCTTTTGTTGGGAGCTTTTTTAAATTTTTACTTCGTAGTTCCTGACGAAAGCGGTTCGCTACAATCGTCTTAATGAAAGTGCTAAAATACCTCCCATATAGTCGGCTACCTGTTCTCTTGTAGTTAATACCAGGGGCGGACTAATGGGGGAGCGGCCCGCCCGGTCTCTGGTTCAGGGGGGGCTCCAAACGCCTCCATGTTCCCTTGATCTAATCCTAAACAAGGTTTCACGGCACCAGGACAGTGTAAAAAAAAATATTGTCATTTCGTTTAATCTCTGAAAGATGCATTTGATAAAAATGCTTTCACCAAATGTTTTAAAGAAATTGGAAAAATTGACGGAGATACAGCATTTTATGTGAAACCGTTTGAATCAGTTTGTATGTTGAATTATCCTTTAGCGAAACTTTGAATGCGTTTTTCTCGAAACTTTTTTAATATGTTTTTCAACGTGGTTGACAACTTGATTTGTATGAACCAAGTCTTAAGCTGTTCGAAAATCCAGTGTCTAGGACACCACGTAGGGAAATTTTGATATCTAAAAAAAAATGGCGGACTGTTATTTATTACTATCTACTAATTATTTTCGATTTTTTATGAAAATTATCTCATAGTTTATAAAAAAACAAAACAAAAGGGGGCCCTTCATAAATAAATCCCTACGTGGTGCCATAGTGACTGGATTTTCGAACAGTTTAAGACAGTTTAAAGTGCATGCAAATCGGATATATAGATTTTTTTAAATATGTTGTCACCCAGGTTGGTAGTTTCGAGAAAAACGCATTCAAAGTTTTACTGAAGGATTATTGCACATACAAACAGTTTAAAACGGTTTCATGTAAAATGCTGTATCTCCGGCAATTTTACAAATTTCTTTTAAAAATTTGGTAAGAGCACTATTAACAAATGTGTCTTTCAGAATATGAAATAAAAAATACATTTTTTTACAGTGTCCTGGTGCCTTCAAGCCTTGTTAAGGATTTGATCAAGGGAACATGGAGGCGTTTGGAGCCCCCCCAGGACCAGAGGACCGTATGATCTGAATTAAAAGCTTGTAAAATTACATCAACTTCTTAAACTAGGGGGGGGGGGCTTATTCAGCTTTGCCGCCTCGGGTCTCTGACGGGCTCAGTCCGCCACTGGTTTAATACCTACTGTATTCCGTCTGGTGTTTCATTCTGTACCTACACTCAATTTTATGGTACTGTGAAATCTCTTTAATGAGAACGTATTATTTTTTTACTGTATTGTGTTTTGTATGTTTCCCACCCTCAAATGGTGACCGGTCAACTCAGAATCATGCAACTTCAACACCTCCTTTGAAAAGTCATTAAAAGTGACAAAAAAAAGATTTTTGGTTGTAAAAATTGCATGATTTTGATTTATCATGGAACCCCCACAAATATGTGTTTGTAACCACCAAAATAGTCATTTAATTAGAACTAGCGTGTACCCGGCATGCGTCCCCCCTCCCGTGAATCCCCCACCTTTCCTTCGTTCCCCACCCTCCATCCCGGATTTCCCTCCATGTCGCGCATTACCTCCCTGCAGCTTAACTATATGAAATACACACATTTTTTCACTACCTATAATAAATTTTGTATTCAAATTTAATAACGCTAGAGCTCACGATAGTATGTAGAAATAAATCCCCAAAGTTTCATCGCAATCGGATGAATGGTTTAAGAAAAACTCATAACGTCGGAGCTCACCATTATACATAGAAAACATCGCGGACGTGCGCACAACAAATCACCAAAGTTTCATCGCAATCGGATGAATGGTTTAAGGACCGCTTAAGGGACAAACAAAGAAACATATTATCTTTTTTATATGAAGAAAACGAAGAAACGCCATTTACATACAAGTTTTTTTTAAAACAATCATGTAGTACAGTGCGGAAAGAAGAAAGGAAAGAAAAATTTACCAGATTACTTATGTAAACAAACAAAAGAAAAAGAACATAGGTACATTAGTACAAAGTTAACGAAGGCAGTGATATGCTTGGTGTAACTCTAAGTGACCAGCTCACATATGGGGCTCCATCGAGGCCAGAGTTAAGTTAGCCTCTCAAAAACTGGA
The DNA here is from genome assembly GCA_917880885.1 of Limnephilus marmoratus. Taxonomy (NCBI): domain Eukaryota; kingdom Metazoa; phylum Arthropoda; class Insecta; order Trichoptera; family Limnephilidae; genus Limnephilus; species Limnephilus marmoratus. The sequence continues at coordinate 19,070,513 of OU862915.1, forward strand.
CGTGCTGTACAGGGCCCGCAGATACTTTAAGAGTACACAACTGTTAACCCCATACAAATCACCTCTGGTCTGAAGCACCAAAATATCTTTGCAAACTTTAGAGCACAGGCGCCGGGTGGGAATGCTTTCTTTGTTCTATCGGTATTTCAATGGAAGCACCTTCGCAACCGGTGCATAGTCGAGAAACACGCAAAACGCGTGCCCAACATATGTACACGGTTGTCATTGATCACGTGAGAACGGTACGCTTCTTCGACTCGTAATGTATGTAGATTTACCGCTTGTATCACTTGTTTCCGGACACCATGAATTGTATATTGTAAAAATCCTTATTGAAAAATAAATTATTGAAAACTGAATGTTGAAACTGCCCCTCATATGCCCTCAATTATTTTTAAACTTGATAAATAGTTTGCACAGTGTGAAATTGCCTTTTGTTAAGATAAAATTAACTTTGCTCTAATATATATAACGGGCGGCTTCCATGGTCGAGGGGTAAGGCTCTAGAATAGCGATCCGGAGGTTGCGGTCTCAAATTCCGGCGTGTGCAATTAAATTTTATTTTGTTAATTCACGATTTCATTTAAAAATAATATAAAAAGGTAAATTTGCGGCATGTTCCAGAGTGGAAGATACTGTCATTATTGCCCTCGTGTAAGACCACCATTCAGTTTTGAAACTTTGCTTTAGCCGTGTTTGATGACTAGACCTGAATAACCGGGTACTTCCTTTTCCCCATCTATTTCGCTTTCCAACAACTATCAACTTCACAACATACCCAAATTGGGGATGCAATAGTCTCACTGGCTCCAGGCGATGGAAGCAATTGGGACTCTTGTGCGGTATTCACTTAAATAGGCCACTTGCATGGATTTCATAACGACTTGGAAAAAATCGTGCGGATAGATATTTTAATAAGATTATGAGAATGTTAGTAAATTTTTTTAGAATTATACAGGTTTTTTTAATAAATAAATCCATTATTTGGGCTCGTGACGTCACTACATGAAAACGTCCCGTCTCCGAAATGTTCCTATTAATTTTGTAAACTTACACATTGATTTTTTTTTATATGGCATCACTTTGATTTCAGGCGATTTTTTGAATTTGACACTTAACGTTCACTAGATTTATTGTTTGTTCTCTGCGAACTTATCATTTGGTTTGACTTTTTGACAGATGTTGTGAAGAGAACCCCGTACATTTTAGAGGTATAATGGTTATGGTGCTGATTTTAACAAAATCAAGTTATATAATATTCTTATTATTATTAGATATAATTTACAAGTACAAGTATATTACATTTTATTTAGTAATATAGACGTTGTACATTATAATGATTTATGACCAATAAGATGGATCAAGGAAAAACATATTTATGAGATGTAATATTTAAATAAATAAATAAATAAAATAAAAAAAACAATCATAGTGTGCAATTTACACGCGGTAGAAATGAAACTGGAAAGTCGCTAGATGTCTCTTTCTTTTCTTTTGCCTGTTTATTTTTAAGTGGTTTGAAGATTGGATATTGAATTCACAAAAATAAAAATGTTATATTTTTTTGACATATCTGTCTTTCTGGACGATGAGACTTGTCAAGCACCTTACCCGCTGCGCTATCGAAAGCCCGCGCCAACGCGCGAATTTACCGCATTATATTAGAACAGACGACTATCAAATAATAAATTTTAATGACTCATTTCCGTTTCATTCGAATTTTAAATCACTGAAGAAGTTTCCCTTAAAAAATTAACAAATGTTTCGACCTGCCCCGCTGTGAAAAAGTTTCGATTTGCGGAAAGGTAAGAAAATCTCAACCCTTTTCGTATACTTGAAAATGCACAGATTTCTGAATTTTTTACACCCCCTTCTAGAGCGAATAAAAAGTGGTATTTCTCGTTTTCCAATAGAGTAAGTTCGGGTAATATGGCCTAGTCGGCCAATATGGCCACTATTATTTTCTCCGACACCAACCAACACTAGTGGTTTATGTATCCGCCATATTGTCAGGCCACTTCCCTTGACCCCCTCATTAGATTCTTACATTGCGGTGAGTGCGCGTTTGTCCGGCGAGTGCGACGATCGAAAAATATCTGATTTGATGTTATTTTGTTGGTAAGTTTCACTCATTACTGTCCCTCAAAAAATCATTGTTTTTATATTGCTTATACACAGTTTTGTAGGTAAACTTTTAATTAATAGTGTGGTGACCTTTTTTAAGTACTTAACTTACTAGTTTTTGGGTTAGAATTTTATTTGTCATAAACGTCTTTGCGGCTATTATGGCCACTAGGTAGGTGGCCAATATGGTCTACCGGGCCATATTGGCCTCACAAAACGTAAATCTTTATAATATGTTAAAAAAAATTTCCTAAAGGCAATGGCTTTACGAAAACCAATTTTACAAAGAAAACGCCAAACTTTGTGCAAGGTGTTAATGAAAAATACAATTGAAGATGTATGAAATAAGAAAATGGGTCATACTAAAAATAAATACAAGTCTTACTAGAAATCTGGAATTGATAGACCTCGCGAGACAAAATCATGCCCACTTATTATCAATTCCTCCACATTCCAGACACAAAATACAACCACTAAATAAGTCATTCATGGAACCACTGAAAAAATATGTTTCTGATGAGATAAGATCATGGGTAAGGAACAATTCATGCCCACTAACCCAATATGAAATTATGGAAGTTTTTCGACACGCATATCCACGTTCTCAAAGCGGTGAGATACCTGTCGGTGGTTTTCGTGCAACAGGGTTATATCCTGTTAACAGAAATGTTTTTAAAGATCACAATTTTATTGATATGGACAATGAGCCAGAATGTAGAATCACTAATCAAGAAAATATTACACCAAAACCAACAACTTTAGGTTCTACTCCTGCAATAGAAAATTAATCTGTTGACATGACGTCCACCATAAATGAACCTGATATGAGTCATGAGTTGACGCTGATGAGTTGATACTGCTTCAAGAGACGAGAACAGCACACCACCTGTCCGTTTTGAACAAGTTGTAGTCCCCATTACGAGGTCGCCACAGCCTTCGACTTCAAGAGATCAGAATTTTGATAATGCCGTTCCAATTGTCTCCAATACCAGAAAGAGCACTTAGAAAAACTACTAACCGAGGCAGAAAGGCTGCTACGTCGACATTGCTTACTTCATCCCCGTACAAAATGAATTGCAAGACTCTTTAAAAAAGAAAAAAAATTAAATCGAAAAGACTATGGGTAAAGGCAAAGGTCAAAGGTAAAAAGCCAAAGTCAAAATTTAAGGGGGTACAAATGTCTAGCTCGGAGGAAGAAAATGAACCATTGTACGATGACAGTTCTGACGAAAGTCCTTCATTGTTTTATTTTTTTTTAATTTTATTTGATATGGTGGGCAATATGGCACACTTCATTTGTGGCCAATATGGCCCTAGGCCATATTGCCCTACCACATTTTTATTTTAAGATTATTCAAGATTATGTAAAAAGTTTGTTATGGTCATGTTTCGAAATCAAATAACCTTAAACTTATAATTATTTTGTACCATTAAGTTCAAAGGACTGATTTAACCAATAAAAGCTGTTTGATCTCAAAAATTTCGTATTTTATTACCAAAAAGGCTTATGGTGTGCCATATTACCCGAACTTACTCTACCTATTGCTGGTATAACTGGCTTTACACGATATTGGATTTTAGCTTCGCGTGGCACTATTATTATTATATTTTGAAAGGTGATTTCTAGTTTGTTATCGACCGAATTTTTCCTCTCAATTTTTAAGCCGCCGCTCTCCAAATTTCTACCGATTTCTTACATATCTCCCTTAAAAATTCGAAGTTTTAAAGCTCTTAAAAAAGTACATATTATTTTTTAAGATAATATCTACTCGTTCCCCATGCCGAAGCGTAAATTATATGAAATTCCCTCGATAGAAAAAAATCGCAAATTATGCTCCGAAAATTATTACAAACACGTTTGTTTCAGTTATTTTACTAGTGATATGTATGAAAAAATTCACAGAGTTTCTTTGAATGCTGTTTTAGACAACCCCCACAAGATTTTTGATCTATTTTAAACGAGGCGTGTTGTATTAAACATTTTCACCATTTTTCCTTCAAATATTAGAAAGCCCTCTCCAACATTCGTAATTACATATCTTTCCATCTTTTTTAGCGGGGATACAACGTCTAAAGGCATGTTTTTTAAAGTGATTTATTTTCGGGTTATTATGACGTGTGACGCTCTCTCCTCTCCCATCTGCCCCGATGATGAACAACTAAAAATAAAACACGGTAATTCTTTTAGCATTGAAAATCAAAAAACATAATAATTACCTATATATTTTTATCATCTAATTTTTTTAAATAATACACACTTATAATTTTTGTAAGTTGGTAAAGGTATGTTGTGAGGCTGAAGGTAGTGGGGATGGGAAGGAGAAGAAGAAGAGGAAGGTGTGGAAGTATCTGGCTATCCAGATCTGGTCACCAAACATGGCTAAAGATATTTCAAGCAACGTTTCAATTCTGAATGGTGGTCTTGCACCAGGACGCTACTAAGAGTATCTTCCACTCTGGAACGTGCCGCAAATACGCTAAATATAATTTTTATTTAATTAATTGTGAAATAACACAAATTTATTAAATAAAATTTATTTGCGCCCGCAGGGATTCGATCAAGTGCGTGTGAGTCAAGAGCCTTACCCCTTGACCACGGAGGCTGTCACTGGGTATACTGTGATGAAGACATTCTATTTGCGTAGGTTGTATAGAAATTGTGAAGTGTATCTAATTCACCTATATTTAGCGGTTCCGATAATCGAAATAGATTTTATTAGCGGTAATATAAAGTGCGATGGTGTTTCAATTTGTGTCTATTTAGAATCCTAGTTAATACCCACTTAACGAGTTGGTTTGATTAATTGACATGTTTTTAAATGAGCGATTATTCATTGGTAAATGTGTTTATTAATTCACAAATTAACACCATTAATCCATACCGAGGATTAATATCTACATTCATCTCTAAATGGTTAAATTTGTGATAAATTGTATAAACTCTCATTTTCAGTAGCGTAATACCCATTTCAGTAACCTAGGTCGTCGTTCTGGGGTCTGAAAAATTTGCCATTCTGACAACTATAAATAACAATCTAATCGTTATTATATTATCTCGGAAAACTTGAGGGCAAAACAATTGTCTGCCCATAATGCAGAAATAATAACTTTTTCATCTCTATAACTCAGTTCTGATGTCAATAACTAGGAAACGTACCCATTCTGACACAATAACCCAGAGTTATAACCATTCTGATCGTTATAACACAGAAATACAACCGATCTGGTTCCAAGAAAGTTGATCTATCGACAACTGGCCCCCCGGCATATTTATTTTACAATATGCAGTCGGTTTTGAGAAAATGCGGTATATCTATTTACGCACAATATAAAAAAGTGTCCCTGAATGGGTGTGCAGAGGATGTACCGCCGAATAACAAAAGTATAAAACGTATTTTCATTTAAATGCATCAAGAAAAAATACTTATCTGTTTACTGTATATACCAGTGTACCTACCTATAAGCACAAAAAAATAACAGTGTAAATAAATTCGTTTGATATTCATACCAACTAATTATTAAAGGTATTTTTGAAGTCGCTTTCTGGTGTGAAATTGGTAAACGTAAATTGGTAATTGTAAAGTAGTGGGGAGGCGAAGGAGATGGGAAAGAGGAAGGTATTCAGATCTGGTCACCAAACACGACTAAAGCCATTTCAAACAACGTTTCAATTCTGAATGGTGGTCTTACACCAGGACGATACTGAGAGTATCTTCCACTCTGAAACGTGCCGCAAATATATTATTTATTCTTTTAATGTGCCGGCGAGAAACACAAGGTCAGTACTACCATTTTACTATGGTAATACTACGACCAGGGCACAATTCAATATACCACTACACAGAATCCAACACTTGGGCAATATGTATTCGCACATAGATACAAGTACTCACTGAGGAATTCTTTGGTAAATTTAATAAACTACTAGTTCATCGACAAATTTGCTAAACTATCTCTACCTATCCTATTAATGCAATTAAACGTAATGTCTTAGTAAAATCATTGTAATATGTATTATAAACCATCATAACCTGTAGTATTATTTAGTTATATTAAAAAAAATATATTATTTAATCATGTATGTATTTTTTTATCGTAACTTATCGTTATTATATTTTACTGTAATAAAATTTTTGTTGCTTATATTTTTATTTAACTAATGTACTTTTTTATTTCAATTGTAATTTTATTTATGTTATTTCCTTTTCATGTTAAAGATGTACTGCCTTTATTTATTTATGTAAAAGCCCTCTGGGCGTATAATAAAACAAATAAATAAATAAACGAATTACCCAATACCCTAAGTTAATCAAATTAAATTTATTCCGGGGGGGGGGGCAATTGTCGGGTAATCAACTGTCGGGTCACCGATCTGACCAAAAAAAGCGGAAATGTGACCGAGCTTATAAAACCATAGAAATCGAAATAGATAGATATGCCCCAAAATGTAATCTGGGTCATTTCGTCAAGCTGGAGACAACGCACGTGACTATATTTTTGGAATTAGGAGTGTTCGAGAGTACCTTGAGAGTACGACACCAGTCATAAGTTAACCGCCGAAAAGCGCACAATATAACCAGACCCTGCCTAAGGAGAGCTCTAATTTATTACCATTTTGACTACTATAAAGCAGAAAAACAACCGCCGTAAGTCAGAAAATAGTTAAAAACCGGCTCCGCGAGTTTTTGCTGCTAGGTCCTGCGGGCGGCGGGCGACGCAACATAGTCACAAACTTCACGTACACATCATCCACATCCAGACCAGACTGGAGAGATGCACATAAACGCAAATCAAAGAGTACTTACGTCTGCCAGCCGACGTTCCTCACTCTAGCTGTTAACGTAAGTTGCGTCATCTTTTGGCGTAATTAGCTACTCACTTAAATTCGGCTCAATTACAATAGAAGCTTAGTCACAAACTTCACGTTCACAGACGGTTTCCATATGGCGCGGTGTCAGAGTTGTACTTGGAGTCTGATTCTTAAATTTCAACCGTACAGTCGCTAGGGTATTAATACTATTAGATTTCGTTTATCCTAGAAGCTTATTATAATAGCACTTATTACATACCTGAACTCTCGATTCCGTTAATCCAATCCTCATCGCAATCTCTTCCCTCATGAAGATATCTGGGTAATGTGTTTTAGAGAAGCACCGCTCGAGCTCGTTAAGCTGCGCGGGAGTAAAGCGGGTCCGGTGCCTCTTCTGCTTGGCTGGTTTCCCGTCCTGGTCGGGGTGCGAGGGGGGCTGATGTGGCGCCACGTGCTGCTGGTGAAGGTGGCTCGGGTGAGGCATGTCGTGGTGGCGCTTCACGTCGTCGCAGTCTTTGTGGCCTGCAAGAGGGACACCGATTAGAAATCATGAAAGAAACCAAGTCCGTCCAACACGAATTCACGTCCCCACAATCTTTGTGGCCTGCAAGAGGGACACCGATTAGAAATCATGAAAGAAACCACGTCCATCCAACACGAATTCACGTCGCGACAATCTTTGTGGCCTGCAAGAGGGACACCGATTAGAAATCATGAAAGAAACCGAGTCCGTCCAACACGAATTCACGTCGCCACAATCTTTGTGGCCTGCAAAAGGGACACCGATTAGAAATCATGAAAGAAACCACTCCGTCCAACACGAATTCACATCGTCACAATCTTTGTGGCCTGCAAGAGGAACGCCGATTAGAAATAATGAAAGAAACAACTCTGTCCGCCACAAATTCACGACGTCACAATCTTTGTGGCCTGCAAGAGGGACGCCGATTAGAAATAATGAAAGAAACAACTCCGTCCGCCACATATTCACGTCGTCACAATCTTTGTGGCCTGTAAGAGGGACGCCGATTAGAAATAATGAAAGAAACAACTCCGTCCAACACAAATTCACGGCGTCACAATCTTTGTGGCCTGCAAGAGGGACACCGATTAGAAATCAAGAAAGAAACTAAGTCCGTACAACAAAAATTGTCGGAGGATAGTCAGCGCGGTCTTCTTCTATTCATACAAAATTTGAATTTGCATAATGCCTAAATACCCAAGTAAATTAAAAAAAAAAAACAGAGTGTCTCACATGCCGCACATACGGTATAAGTGATACCTTCAGAAAACTAAAGTAGACAAGAGGGGAGGCTGCACGAAGCACCGCACAAAGAGGAGACCGATTATAATATCTCCCTCCTTGGCAGGTTAAATCCAATAGTTGTGTGTGTTTGTCTCTTTTTATGCTATTTGCTATTATTCGCTCCATCAAGTTTCAAATCACAACGGTGCTAAAAAAGTTTTAACTTCAAAAATGTGTTTGTAATCAAAAGATATATCAAATATCTAGTACGGATATGTACCATTTTATTTATTTTTGTTTTAAATTATTAAATATTCCTTTGTTCAGGTATTTTGGCCTCAAATCCAATTTTAAGTTTTGTATAAAAAAGGGCGCATATTATCGTTAAATGTCGGAGTTTTGGTCGACGTAAAATACTGTTTGAATAAAAGCCTAATTATTTTATTCGCTATTGAAGCCAGGTAATTTGTTTTTTTGGGATCCTAAGAAGTAAGCGTTCCACAGATGAATGCCTTTAATTTTTGAATTTAGTTAATCTGCTACTCGGTTCCAAGATAATACGATAAAGCTACAGTCCACCGCAAGTCTCCTTTGGTGTAGTAGTATAAAGCACCTGAGGTTAGACTGCTAGACGACGCGACGACGCGGCGATGGAGCGCATAGGTGTAGAGAGGTGAGGGAAGCGCGGGCGGAGGGTGCCGGATTATTGGACGTATCGGTCTATTGAAGTGCCGGATTAGTGAGATTGTACTGTACTACGAATTAAAAAAAATACAAGTGAAAAATAAATAAAACTAAAGTAGACAAGAATGAGGGGGGCTACGAAGCACCGCACAAAGAGGAGACCGATTATTCTATCTTATTCTCTCGCAGGCTAAATCTTACAGATGAATCTGTTTGTCGCTTTTTCGTTTCATCGAGTTTCAAATTACAACGGTGCTAAAAAGTTTTCACTTTAAACAAAAGTTTATATTTGTAAAATCAATATCCAATCTTCAAACCACTACAAAATGAACAGGCAAAGAAAACACAAAAGGAAGCGAGATCTAGCGACTCCGGTGAAGAAAACACAAATAATGAATATAGGAAAAGGTGTCCTGGAATTTCACGACAAAAATATGGAAAAAACCATCCTTCACATTGATGAAAAAAGTGCTTCATAGTCTCACCACTCTTTAGTTTTCTGAAGGTTTCACTTCTACCGCGTATGAATTGCACACTCTGATTTTTATTTTTCATGTGACGAGTTTTTAAATAGTTAGTGAGCTAGGTAGTCAGGTAGGTATTTAACAGGTTGCACCAAGTGACCATTTTCTGCAACTTATCTGGCGGTAGCCATAAAGCACTGTTAACATAAATGTAAGAAATACATTCATGAAGCCATTCTATAAAGTTGAATAGTAAGGTGAGTCATTTAAAAAAATGTTATTTTTATATTCTGAGAGCGATAAAAAGGTACCAAATGGGTTCAAAACGATGTGTCTAAAAATTTTTAAATTTCTGATACGATCTTCTTTCTCTGGATTCAATTCAAAGTTTTGAAAATTTTCATTTTAAAGGGTTATTTCTAGTGTATATAAAAATGAATCCTTTAAACTATATTTTTTTGTAATCTTCCATAGCAAATATAGTATATGGTGGGGCAAAGAGCCAAATGGCTGCGATAATTTCAAACTCAATCCGTTCGTATAGGGTGCGTATGCGTGTGCTAAATAAACAACAATTCACTGAATAACTGCAATGAAGGAAGGGTAAAATGGAGTGCCAAAAACTTACCACTGCACTTTCTACCGTCAATTTCAGGCCATTGATTTTGTCTCTTATAACTTATAAACTTATTATAACAGTTAAACAGTTCACAATACAACATTTAGTGTACGCGTACTTGTAAATGTTTCACAAGGGTTCACGTTGCGGTTCACAATTCACAAACAAAGAATAAAGCTGTATTTGCAGCCACGGCGACAAAACAAAACATGAACAGTTCCCCAAATTGAACTGTCGCGGGGGTATTTCAACATTACACTCTTGTGATCCTTGGCGATTTCCGTGGTGCGGGTCAAACGAATACAATTAATACACGGAAATCACATTGCTTTCACAGCGGGCAGTCCAAATACATACATGTAGCGACAGCGGATCAAAATACAATAAGAAATTTTGCGTATGTCACAGGCGGTTAGAGTTTTTGTGTAACAACACTACTTAGGTGCAAGTAAAGCGAACAAAGCACACTGTTTTTGGCATTTTATAGGTAGGAATTGGAAGGGGAATAAGCAGTTACTCAGTTACTATCATAGACAACAATGATTCAAATTCAAACAGGCGCAACCAGTATATTTTTACGAAATCATTAACAAAAAGTCCCAAGATTGAGTCTCGCAAAATAATGCCGAAATTTAAGAGCAAGAAGGATTTTGCCGGTATTCGAATTCACTGCCTTGAGATAATTTGAATTATATTCATACATTTTTTTTTAAAATAAATAAATCAAAATATTCCCTCCATTTCGTGTTTTATTAAAAATAGTTCATTTTAAATGGTTTATCTAATATTATTTAAGATTTAACAAAGGTGGGTTTTTCTCTATTATGTGAAATTTCAAAGTCAATCGGGAGGAAGAAGATGATATCCAAATATTATAAAAAACTTACGTGATTTCATATCTCCATTTAACACCGTTTGGTCTTTATTAGACAAATCAAAACAAGAAAAAAAAAATCCCATACAGCCGTGAACCACCCTATTGAATAATCAAGTTATTGAAATGAATTCGAGAAACCAGACAAAGATCGAAGTAAAAATCGTGATTGTTAGGTAATTTCGGTTTCCAGAGATTTACTCAAATGTAAGATTTTAATTTTATTGAAATAACTACGTACCTACTGAAGGTGAACAAACTACTAATAAATCAACGAAACGATTTTTTGTACTTATGCCCTGGTGTACACAGTATATTATAGACAAGTAGATTTGTCCTTGATGCATTTGAATAAAAATATGTTTTTTTGAAAATCGGATGTACTCTTACTTTGTTATTCGGCTGTAAATCCTCTCTGCATATTCCTTCGGGGTCACTTAATTATATTTTGTGTATTTTCCCTAAAGTTGGTTAGGCATATTGTATAAAATTATGCCGGTTGGGAACTGTCGGCGGATCAACTGTCATGGCACCGTCTGGTTTCTACCCAGGTGACGGGTTCAATTCATCTTCTAGCTAAGATCTCCATCATTACGCAACATAGTCTTATCCTTATAATCATGGTAGTTGTTTAAATAAGAATTTGTATGAAATCATGTCGTCTTTAAAATAATCTGAGAGAAATCTCAAATTCCATTAAAAATATTTTAAATATTATTACACTGTTCCCATTGTTAGTTGTATCGTTATAGGCCGGCACCGCACCTTACCGTGACCGAGTCTCATGGCTGTATGCAGTGTGAATTAGCACCTCGGGTTCGATACCTGGTCGGACTAAAAGCTGGACAAACAAACCAACAAACAACAGCACTGATGTCTGCTGTCTGTTGTCGTCACGACTAGCGACGTCTCTCTTGGAAGGACCTTTTAATGGAAAACAACCCATCCATAACTACAAATTACATATATTTCTAAACGGCACTAGCACGGTCGATCGATAAGGATTGATAGGATAACTTTCGGTAACTTCTCGTCGTTTCTTAGCAAGACTGCAGATTGCCAAAGAATAAGTAATAGTTCACAATGACTAACCGTTCTTAATACCTATGTTCGACTTCATGAGCTCTAGCACAGTGAATTCGATAACTTTGCAATATCGGATCGATAGGCTTAACTTCGATGATTTTGTATCGATGTCTAGGGCAGGGTTTCACCATTGACAGTAGAACCGATATTGGGAGAGATAAAAAATCGATAAACGCTGGCAACACTGGAGGTATTTTCTATGATTTGACATTGCGAAATGTTAAACCCAAAACAATTACATAAAAATATTAATATTTTTTTAATGTTGAATTAAAATATTAGGCTTTTTTATGTGAATACCTCACAAGAGTCTCAGCTGCTCCCGTCTGGAGCCACAGATGTACTGTATATTATATTAAATTAATTAATTGTGAAATAACACAAATTAATTAGTTTTACTTCTAATATTATAAATGCATATTGAGGTAGAATCTGCAGACAAGCGGCCGTGTGGCAGCTTCGCGGGACTACCCATTTATTGTCTAAATTATGTATTTTGTTGAGTGGTTTTGTTGTTGAAAAATAAGTAAAATTCAAATAAATTTTATTTGTCCACTTGCGAGTGAAGAGTCTTACCTACTGCTATTTGTTAAATGTTAATGGTATAATATATTCAACAGTTCTTAGCAATTGTTGAGTGTTATCGCAACCATTGATAACTGACCACAGGATTTAGTCAATATCATATTGATATACCTAGGGTTTTATCGACCCTCCATGCTAGACCTTCAGCATTCAGGATTGCTATGGTTTTTCTAATATTGATGGTTTAACAACACCCTCTAAAGACGAAAAGCTTTCAAATATACTGGCACCTACCAATTGATAATTTGATCAATTTTACAAAAATTGGTGTGCTTCAAACAGGCAAATTTCAGCAAAGTGAAATACATGTTTTATCAATTTAGTTACAAGAGCATTAACAAATCGATTTAAAAATACCTTTAATAATAAGTTGTCATGCACATCAAACAAATTTATTTACAGTGTCGATTTTTTATTGTATTTATGCACTGGTGTATTCAGTAAATAGACAAGTAGTTTTATCCTTGATGCCTTTGAATGAAAATATGTTTTAGACTTTTGTTATTCGGGGGTACATTCTCTCTGCATATCCCTTCTGGGACTCTTAGTTATATATTGTGCAAGTAGGTTTTTTTTTTTTTTCCGAAACTGACCACTTATTGTATTAACTGTCATGGAATCTTCGGTAAAGTGCCCTCATTTAAAAAACTGTACATTATTAAAATAAATAAAAAAATCTTCGTAATTCAAATAATAAAAGAAAAAGACATAAACCAAAATTTAACCGGCCTCTATGTTTTCTCCTTCCTACGACATGGGTCTCTTCAAGACCAATGTTCATTCCTTCCTCTCCTCAAAAAGACCCTCCACACAGCATCCCAGATGACATAGGCCTCGAGGGAAATTATTTTCCCCAGGGCCTTCTGTATGGAGTTAATGTTAAAAAAAACCGAACACTTTAAATTAATTTTTAAAATTAAATTTTCCAAAATTAAATACCTACTTATTTTGCACAATAGAATTCTGTGCGTGGGTATTATATTGACATTTTTTTTATTTCTATACTTAAAGTGTAGATTTTAAGTAGGTACAAATAAATTAGGGATTTAATTAGAGTAACTGAATAAATGCAATTAAAAACCACAACATAATAACAGTCTACACTGTTACTATCGCATTTGGGAATTTTTTATAAGAAAGAATGTTACAAGTGCTATTAAAAGTCAAAAAAACATAGCCAACAATATAATTTGAGGGTCAGTTAAAAAGTAATGCTTCGTAAGTAATGTTCGCAATCATGAAAGATTGAAAAATATGTACCATGATATAACAGTGGACGTCAGCACTGCTAGACGATGGGTTTATCGCTGTAACGAAGCTGAAGGACAAACACCGCTGACTGACGAAAAGCGAAGCGGTAGACCGTTTATTAAGGTGACTGCAAGCGAGTTGATGACAACATTCGTGGTTACCACAGCTACAGATGTTGCATTCTCTCTCTCAGTAAATGCATGTGATGACGATTATTCAACAACTGATTATTCAACAAAAGTTTGTGCATGGTGAGTTTCTTCAACAAAAGTTAGTGCTAAGTGAGAGATTATAATCTTTCAACAAAATTGAATAATTATTCAACAAAAGTTTGTGCAAGAAAGTTAACCGGCCAGAATAAAGAAACAAGAAATACATTAGCCTCACGACACTTGCAGCACTTGGTTTCTGGAAAAAATTGTGACCGGAGACGAAATACGGGTTCATTTTTTAAACTGAATCAAAGAGGCAGTCAATGGAATGGCATCACATAAACTCACTTAGGACAAAAAAATTCAAAACTGTGATCGGCGGGGAAAGTTACGGCGATGGTGTTCTGGATGTGATTGTGTTTTTTACAACACTGTGATAAATGCCCTTGTTAAAAGATAGACAAAGCTGTGGAAATGGACGGAGATTATATTGAAAAGTAACACATTAATTGTCAATAGTGTAGTTTTTAACCCACGCAATTGTATTTTTTATAAATTGACAATTAAAGGAGAAAAAAATAGGAGACATTACTTTTTGACTGACCCCAGTATCTGCTCTAAAAGCTGTCTAATGATAAATATGTATAATTAATGGCCTTGTTTAAACTTATAAGAAACAAAAATATATATATTTCAGTGTTTTTAGCTAAGATTTTGTATATTTTTTATAAGATTGAAGATTTAGAGGTTGTACGTAGTAAATTATTTATTTTTGGAGCAATAAAACTAATACTTTGGCCAACCTAGTTTTGCAGTGGGATACAGCATACTCACAGGCGCGTCTTTGTCTGGTACGATTTGATTTTTTTTAAAGTTGTTCGGACGCATGTAAATAATTAATTATGTAGGTACATTACATATGTTAGTTAGTTAGTCAACTGTACGCGAGTGATCAATTGGCAGATGGATCAACTGTCCAGCGGATTCACTTTCCGGGGTAAAAATTATGAAACTTTGGGAATTTTTTTATTAGTTATTGTTATATGGAACGATAAAAAAGTGAGGTGTAAATTGTATTTGTGGTACGTTAGTGTAAAAAACATGTGATTATTTTATTTATTTTTCGTTAGGTATCAGTAATTTTAGTTAGATTTTTCCTAACTAAAATTACTGATAACGAGAAAAAGAGAAAAATTTTCTACGTATGCAACACAAAATTTTATATGTATACTGACATATTTTAAATACTAGCTTTTACCTAGATTGCATGAAGTTAGTAATAGATATGCAGATGTGGCGGATCTATTTAACTGCACGGAAGGTAAGTATAAGAGGGCTATGTTAAGAAATATTAATTCAATCTATGTTTACGTTATTCGCGCTAAGGAATTTTGAATGTTCTTGTCTCTTATATCATTTCACAAATGCCTCAATTCACTGTTATTCTTTTTTTTAATATTTTTATATGATTTTAACTGTGACATGCAATCATTGTTTATGGATATTAAATAAATAAATATTTTTCTTACCACCAATCGCATTGGCCACCGCAGTCAGGTTGTTGAGCATGGCTCCGGGCGCGCCGGGGCGCAGCCCGAATTGTGACAGAATCTTGTGGCCTTCACTCACCACCGAGTCATGAACACTGGCTCACTGAGACGCCGAGTCACGAATACTGTCTAACACGGAGATACTGAGCCATGAACACTGTCTAACACGGAGATACCGAGTCATGAACACTGTCTAACGCGGAGGCACCGAGTCACGAACACTTTCTAACACGGAGATACCAAGTCATGAACACTGTTTGTCTCGTAGATGCCGGGGTAAATAAACACTGGTTCACAGAGAGATTCCGAGTCATGAACACTGCATTCTGTATTCCGCTCAGAAAGAGACACCGAGTCACGAATACTTCTAAGAGAGTTTCAAAGTGGGGTTAAAAGAGGGATAGCGAGGGATGAACTAAAAATGATAGCACCGGAGTCCGGAGTTATCAAAACTGTTTCAATTATTACAACCGCGTCATGCTCAAAATTATATAGCAGCATCATGAAAACGATTATTTAAAACAAATTAAATATTAGAATGGATTCACGAACACTGATTAAATTTTCAAATTCGAGTCATGTGCATTGAATGTTATGTTGTAGTTGTAACCGATTCATAGTCGCCGATTTCAACATTGTTTTTAAATAATGCAAAGTAGGTACAGTCTTTTAACGCATTTTTAACACTTAACTTAAACACATGTTTATTATTCGTAGGAACTTCAAGTTATATCCATGCACCTTATTTTCTTTTATATTTAACCCATTACGAATTAATTATTGTTTCTATTTCTGTTAAAAAAAAGATTATGAATTAGATAAAGCAATGTCTTAAAGTCTATTGTTGTACAACATCAATCATTTTAGATTTAACCCAATAATTTGGTTACCTAACCGATAATTTCGATACTGTTGTTAAAAGAGATTCTCATTGGGCAATCCAACATCTTCCCACTACGTAAACCCTAAAGTGAAGTGAATGCGTTTATAATTACGTTATTATAAAAAATATATTTTTTAAATTGGATAGGTTCATCTACCTATTATTAAATCTTTCAGAATTTTTTGCACATTTATTTTGCTTAGACGTTATTCAAAAAATATAAATAGGTACTTATGATAAAAAAATAATTACAAAAAGTACATAATTTTAATAGTTTTATCATCATGCCATTCAGCATTTTTTGATGTAGGTATAAATTACCTAAAGCAAATTTGGAATGAAATAAAATCGATATTGAGTTATAATTTTAAAAAACCGGTACGGAGAATAATTGATCTTTCTCACTGGAACCGCCCTGTACGATCGTAAGAACATCTTTTGACGAAATGTGGATTTTTGGCCGCTGGCTGGTTAAAGGCCCTTAAGAAATGTTATGAGAGGAAAGATATTGGAAGTAAAATTAGAATGGGGATGTTGGATGGTTAGACTTTTTTTTTACATGATCTCCACACAGGAGACCCTGGGGAAAATAATTTCCCTCAGGGTCTATGTCATCTTTGGGGATGCTGAGTGTAGGTTTTTTTTTAGGAAATGAAGGAGAGGAGAGTTCTGGGAAGGAAAGGGGTTTAAGGGGTGGGTGGGAATCTGGGGTTCAGTGTGTCCTAGACAAACATCACCCCATGAACCCGGGCACCCCTGCTAAATCACCAAACGTAGCGAACCACTTGGGGTGACCTATGGCAGAGGTGTTGGTTATTCAATAAAGGTTCCCGGGGCGGCGGTACCCATTTCCGCCTCCCAAATTGAAGAACCCAATGAATTGTATTATTCTGTTCAGATCTAGTCACTAACCTACCTACAAGTTGGAAATATTCTGTTTCAAACCATCTTTGGTGCCAAGTACCCAAATACCTACACAATATCGATTTTCTTTCATTCAAAATTCGCTTGAATTTTTACCTACATCGAAAAATGCTGAAAGGCGTGATGATAAAACTATTAAAATTATGGACTTTTTGTGATTATTTTTTGATCATAATCATTTATAATTTTTCAATAATGTCTAAGCAAAATAAGAATGTAAAAAAAAACTTAAAAATATTAGTTTGTAACACCGTAAATAAATAGACAAACTGAAGTATTTTCGTCACAAAACGCGCGTGCGGATCCTTTTTAAACGACTTCGAAAAGGAGGAGGTTCTCAATTCGACTGTATTTTTTTTTTTATTTTTTTTTTTTTATGTTTGTTACCTCAGAACTTTCGCCTGGGTGAACCGATATTGATGATTCTTTTTTTATTTGAAAGCTGGTGCTTCCCGTGTGGTCATATTTTAATTTGGTCCAGTTCTGACAATGGCATCCATGAGAAAATCATATAAGTCTTAAATTTGCATCAAGTATGTGCGCGACAAATGGACGAATAACTCAATATCACGCCAACCGATTTCCATAATTCTTTTTTTATTGGAAAGGATGTACTTCAAGGGTAGTTTGATGGGAGTTTGGTTAGGTTCTGATTATGGGATCCATGACAAAGTAACGGAACTCTCCAATTCTGAAGAACAAATTTACGATACTCGGCCGAATCTTTATCGAATTAGTTAGTGTACTTCAGATTCACTAAAAATTAAAAAATAAACAAAAATTTTAACAAAACAAAAAAACGACTTCAAAAAATGCACTTAAAAGTAAAAAAATAATTTCGTATTCTTCTACAACTTTATAATCAACTTACCTTTTCTACTCATCAATATGTAGGTACGATTGTTATTTTTGGAGTCGGTGTCAACCAAGGTACCCGCGGCCCGGCATGTTCACTTGACAGCTCCTCTCCCGCCGACACCGACTCCAAAAATAACAATCGTACGTACATATTGATGAGTAGAAAAGGTAAGTTGATTATAAAGTTGTAGAAGAATACGAAATAATTTTTTTACTTTTTAGTACATTTTTTTAAGTCGTTTTTTTGTTTTGTTAAAATTTTTGTTTATTCAATGACTTTATTTAAACTAAAATTATAATTATGAAACACAGCTTTCCCAGAAAATTTATTAATTTATTTTACTGCATGATTATATGATTTGAAATGTGTGTTGTATAATACAAAATTTTGTTTGAAAATTTAACAAATCTGCCAACGACTTATGGTAGGTATTATACTAAAAACTAATATTTTTTCTCTAAATTTAAAACATACGTTTACTAGATAAAATAACAATCTTTTCGAAATCAATTTACAATTTTTTGTGGAAAAGAGTCAACACGTCTAAAATTTAATGACATATTTCCAGTTTTCTTTAATAGTAAGTTGGAATGAATATCAAACGATTTTTTTTTTACGTTGTACATTTTTGTATTTATGCGCTGGTATACCTGTACAGTATATAGACAAATAGTTTTATCCTTGTTGCATTTGAATGAAAATAGTTTTTAATTTTTTGTTATTTGGCATTATATCCTTTCTGCATTCCTTGTAGGGGACGCTTAGTTACGTTTTGTGTAATTAGGTATACCGTATTTTCTCTAAACCGACCGCATATTGCATATAAGAATGCCGGGGGGCCAACTGTCGAGGGATCAATAGTCATGGAATCGATTCGAATTACTACCAGCAAAAATCTAATTAAATTGTTTTCCTTATGAATCAGGTTTTCATTTTCAATAGGTTTTCTTCGTTTTCTTTATTTCTATATTTGTAGACATGTTTTTAAAAGTAATTTATGATGTTTTCCATAACTAAAACTGTGAAGAAAACGTTTTGGAAATACTCGGAAAATTTTCTTCGAATCATTTTTTAATGTGGAAATGTCTACGGTTTTCTAATTGATAAATAATCTGCCTAAAAATGATCATTCAGATAAAATGAATTTGTAATCGTTTAAGTACCTAAAAGAAAAGAAAAATCACTTTTATTTAACGTTTTTAAATGTCACACACGTCACATTTTAGCACAGTTTTCAATATATTTTTACAATTGATAACGGCACTTGTCACAGTTTGAGAATTTGTAAAGAAATTGTTATTTCTGCGTTTGTCCCAACTTTGAAATTGAATTAAAATTATGACATATTGAAATAATTGTCTCCCACTAATGAAATCTTCGGTGTGACTGATCCAATTCAATACTGTTCCGAATGTCTCTGTTTCTACGTCAAGAGAGACAATATCCAGCCTTAGCAGCATCAACGAATCTGTTTTATCTCATTCTATTACATTATATCTGCCAGTGAGCTGAAAGAGAAAAGAGACGCGATCCACCCTGAATAGAATTATCTTTGCTATGTACATTGATGTTGCTGTCTCTGTTTCACTCGTTGGTTTTGTTGGGAGGTGTGCGAAATGCAAGCATCGAATATATATTCAATAATCATAGAATGATGCTACATCCCTTTTACTCTCGCATTGAGAACAGGTAAATCACTGTGAATGGGCGTGTTCTAAGATCGCGGATAAAGTTTATATATAATCACGGATAAACCAATCAGTAAATAGATATTTTATTGAAACAATGCTTCTTCCAAGATCTTTTTTGCATGAACATTTACTTTGGAAAATGCTTTAAAGCCTTGTGTGTGAACGCTAATACAAAGTAAAAATATTTTTTAGTAATTTTGGTTACCAGAAACACATTTCTACCTGCCGCTTAGCCATGTGACTAGAAATGATAGTAATAAATATAATTGATTGATTTATATAGCACCGTTTCGTAAATATCAAAAACAATAGTAAAATCACCTCAAGGGCGCCATACAAATATATATGTACAAATAAATAATTAATATAACTGGCTTACCACTGCAAGAACTTTTAAAAGGAAGAGCTCTACTCAAATGTTCGCTCGGAGTGAGAGGATCTGCTTCAGATTAACTTTGCAAATGTTGTGTCTGTTTTTTAGATTAACCGCATACAGGAAATCCAGATGTCATATTTGAGGATACTATGTGGAGGATCATTTTATGGAAATGAAGGAGAGTATGTTTAGGGAAGGAAAAAGGTGTCAGTAAGTCCAGAAGTAATGGATATATGCGGTTCGATGTAAGACGATGGATCGAGAGAGACCAGATGGAGATATCAAAAGGTCTCCACAAATCTTATTCCGATCCAGCGCGCCACGCAGTTGGTGGGTAGACGCATCCGTCACCAAGACCTGAACACTCAAAGAACCGGACACCCTTGCTAAGTCGAACAAGTATCATATTTGTTATAGCTTCTGAAGGATTTTTTAAATTTATTTATTGATCTATATAAGCTATGTATACATTATATTATTCGATGCCGGTCTCACTAGGGTATACCTGTGTTGAGACAGGATAGATCTGACCGGGGCGTTCATACATTATAAAGTGTTTTTTTCTATAAAGCGGATGTGATTTGTTCGTCGTTGACCAATCTGTCTGAAAGGGTGTGAACTGCTTACAGCTTACAGGATAAATATCTGGGGCATTTTCTAACCGAAGATATGGAACGACAAAGAAGAGTTATAGTCACTTATAATAAAATATTTACACTTGATTTCATGGATGAAAATCCAAAAAATGTCCATTGGCCTGGATTTTATCGATGATGAAAGATAAAAAAAATATTTATATTTTATTACAGAACTGGTATAAAAATTGAAATAACAGTTTTCTTACTACTTCTCTACACGAAAGGAATACGTTTCAATCAAAGTTAATAAAGATTTTTCTTTTCTCTATAAATAAAATAGCTTACATATATATGGTTAAGACAAAAAAATATTAAAAATAAAAATAAATTACTCCCCCCCTTATTTATGGGTGTGTCACCTACAGGTGACACTGGGAATTGTGCTTGAAGGCCCTGAAGAGGAAACAGCATTTTACTTATTCTAACGGTAGGAATAAAATAACAGTTTCATAATAATATTTGTTTATATAAAGTTTTATAATAATATTTTTTATATAAAAAACAGAGCACTTATTTATTGTGAAAGCTGTACCAACACTTTAGATGCAAACCGATATTGCACTAGGCACACATTTTTCTGGTGCGTTGGTAACAATATCCACATATTCGTTGAGAGCAGTCGATTTGCGAGTAATCGTCAACACTTCAATGGCGATAATTCTATTTTCATGCCATTTAGCTACAATGATTTTCTTAGAAACTTTATGACAAGACACTTTCTTACCTCTTGGCTCTTTTTTCATGTCATTTGAGTGTGGCAAATTGCAGTTCTCCAGACGGTTTTCCCGAATAGTACCTGTACCCCCAGCATTCAGCTCTCGCAATTATTTAGAGTTAGAAAATACTTCTTCATCACAGTCTCCCTTACCACCAGAAATAAAAGTATTGCTGAGACCGTTGTACCATTTTTTATAGTACTGTCTTTTTTTTTTCTTCGAGGCAGGAACGTCGATTTTATCTCCTTCTTCCAAGTCATGTACACTATTTTCTCTAGAGATGGAAGGTCTATTTTGGAGTTCTACTAGAGATCGAAACATGCGACTGGGAAGATGAAAAATATTAGTCCCTTTTTCATTTCCACTATCTTCATCCATTACCACCCCATCCATCAGGAGGAAATAAAATAATATCGCCTGGGTCCACCCCGGCCTGCAATTCCTCCACAATCTCATCTAACGTCAACCTGTAATACATTACGTAAACAAATTCTAAAACACCATCACAATGTAGCGATGTGGCCAAAATGTAAACAACGGTCTAGTTATTTATTACTTAGAATGAATTTCGAACAATAGAGTCATTATACCAATTCAATAGTTACAATGCCCAGTGGCACCCACAGGTGACACGGCATATTTCCAACGTTGTATCAAATATTCTATAAATTATTTTTTTCATAAAATACATTTGTACTTTAGCTTATTTATTCATTTATTGTATACAATAAGAAAAAAAATAATACTTGCGGCTTGGGCATTTTTATTTCACTTTATGTCGCAAGAGATCACACAAACTCAGACTGCTTCAATTCCGCGTGAAACACAAGAATGAATTTGATAAATGGCATGTGGCTAGTGTTGCCAGAAAAAAATAACGAATAGAGTAACTATTTGCCTTTACTATGGTAGTAATAGAATATAAAAATAAAATTTCCATGTGGTAGAAAAAAAATACTAAACTTCTGTCACCTACAGGTGACACTGGGAATTGAAGAGTTAATATCGAATTCTTTAAAAATTAGCTATGCAACCATCTAGTTTCTAAAATGATATTTTTATACGATAACTTTTAAAATCATTAGTACAAAAAAAACTAAATTAATGCACATACGATCTCCACATGCTTCATTTCAAAAGACGCCTAAAATAATATCTCATTACTTTATATGTATTCATCAAAAAATTTTGCAGCCTTGCATGTACGATATTATTGAACTCGTAAATGATTATGTTTATTTGGGAGTTAAATTTGTAAAAGGCTGAGGGCGATAGTTGGTAGGCTGTACAAACTCAAAGTTTCGTTTCGGTGAATATTTTTAAAATCATTTGTTTTTTGGGACTCGGGGATACTCTTGCAAAACTAATTTTAGTCACCTACAATCAGTACAAAATTCTACGGTTAAATTACTAGTTCAAAAACTTATTTTTTCACAGAGACAATTGTTGTATCGGAATTTAACTATCTTACCGGTGTTATTATGGTACAAAATATTGATTCAGCATATTATGTCTGAGTCTGATTATAAAAGGAAAGTGGAACATGAACATAATACTAGGTTCACAAAGAACGAAGGAATGCTTGTTTCAAAATATAGTAATAATTACGGACGGCGAACCCTGGAATATAAGGTGCCAAAAATATTTAATATGTTACCAAGTAATATAAAAAATTGCGCTACTACAAATAGACTGAGATATATGCTGAAATAGTGGCTACTAAATAGAGATGGTTTATATTAATTCATTTATTTTATTTATTTATTTATTAATTTTCAACGCCCTTATGGGCTTTTACATGACAAGATTATAATACAGAGACAGTTTTTTTGAATAAAAAAGATAAACTATAAAAATATAACTAGTAGGTAAACATCATACAGATAAATTTAGGAATGATAGTGCATTACAATAATTCATTGTGTTAATTGCGACAATCTGGTCATAGTAGTAATATTATGTACGTAAATTGTAATTGAACATTAACATCCTGTTTAAAAACTGCTTTATTGCGGTATAACGGAATTGTACCTTGAAAACCAATAAAAATATATATCACATTTAAAATAACTCGGAAGATTTCAGAAATACAAATTTCACTATCGTTGGGATTAGTTGGTAAAAAATATTTAAAGCCATGAATGGTATTCATGCTCACAATGTGCGTATTTTACTTGAATAAATAAAATGTTAAATTTTACCACTCTTTTAACCGGTCGATGGCTGATTTGACAAGTTTCGTCGAATTTCCATCCAGACGTCATGAATAGGCCACTTGCATCATATTTTTAATTTTTTTTTCCGGTTTAGGCAAATATTCTAAGAAATTCCGTTTTTTTTAATCATATTTTTGAAACCCTGCGATTTTTTATCAATTTCAATCTGAAAAAATCAGAACATTTTTTATAAACTGGAAAGACGGGGCATAATTTTATGGGATAGCCAAAAATCATTTGAAAAAACGACTTTTTCCGCACCTATGGCAAAGGAGAATAACGAGATATACCAAAAATATTACATCTCATAAATATTTTTTTCCTTGATCCATCTTATTGATCATTAATCATTGTAATGTTCAACGTCTTTATACGAATAAATCCAATGTAATACACTTGTTGTACAAGACCCGTAGGCCTGCACAAAAACTGTAAACACTGAAGAGATGTTGCTACGATCACTTGTCCGTGGAGACTGAATACCAACTGCCTTCTTCTCAGCCGTTTTATAGGGCTCAGTTCCATTGGTTTCACAATATTTTAAATTCTTGTAATAATTTTCACTTCTGCGTGAATCATCCCAGGTTGCAATTTCACGTTGTGTAACAAAATAATTTCTATTTTCGGGAGCATGAATCACCTCACATTGAAAGTGTTGCGAAATCAATATTCCGGTGATGAGCCGTTCAAATGAAAAATATTTCCTCTTCGATAAAAATGCATGATATTAAGAGTTTACCATGGTTTCATATAACACGTTCGATATACTTGTACTTGTAAATTATAATAGTAATAATATATTATAAAATTTTATTTTGTTAAAATCAGCACCATTACCATTATGCTTCTAAAACAGCTACAGAAGGCATAAAATGTACGGGGTTCACTTCGTAACGTGGCTACTACAAAAAAACAAACGATAAGTTCGCAGAGAATAAACAATATATCTAGTGAATGTTAAATGTCAAATTAAAAAATTCACCGGAAATCAAAGTGTTGCCATATAAAAAAAAATCACTGTGGAATTTTACAAAATGAATTGAATATTTTCGGAGACAGAGCATTTTCATGTAGTGATGTCACGAGCCCAAATAACGGAATTATTTATTTAAAAAAAAACCTAAGTTTGTTAAAATTTTTAGTTACATTTTCGTAATATTAGTAAAAAAATCTAATCACGTAATTTTTTCCAAGTCATTATGAAATCCAAGCAAGTGGCCTATTTAATTCCCTTTTTGGCTAAGTCCTCCTCATTGCACGAGTAATATCTTACGCTTATTATGATGATAGTTAGAATTTTACTAATATAGTCTGTGTATTCGTGTCCCGGAAATATTAAAAATCTTTAATTAAAAAAAAATATTTAAATTATCCGTTGGAACCTTGTTTAACAGCGAGTCTACTGTAATTGAATTTCCATTTCCTCCAAACATAAAAAGAAGTAGTGCATTGAAACATCTCTCCCTCTCACACTCGTCTTCAATTCCTATTCGCATCCTGCTTTAACGCACACCGAAATGACCCGTCTCAGCTTCGACCAATGAGCGTCGAGGAGGGGTAAAAAAATCCAACTAGGGGAGGAGCGAGAAATAGAGGCGTGTTCTCACTTATTGGAACAAAGGATCATATTGCACATTGAAGTGGTCTATATGAAACGCTGTGGAAATGGAATTCGGAAAATTTCTCTTTGGAAGTAATATCGGAGAGGGTCGCGGGTCCTTATGAAATTTTTATATGATTATTACGCCATCGCTGGCGCTTTTTTCTGCAGGGCGCGGATTGGGAAAACGTAGGGAAAATCCATGTTTTACCGTCGCTTTCTCTTATAGCGTAAAAAGGTCAGAATAGTTATGTAAATACCAATTAATGATTAGGAAGCTTAATGTGTTTTGTACTGAAGGCACAAGTTCAAAAAATTTGGTTAGGCCGCAGTTATTAGGTATGCAAGTACCTACTGACAAGAACCTAAATGACAATTAAACAGCATATACAAGGTATACTAGATTAATTCATCCACTTAATTAGCCCATTTAGCCGGCTATCATATCTGTCGCCAAATAAATTTTAAAAAGGTTTAAATTATTGTCTCGTACACTTACATTTATATTATTTGATTGGAATCTGGGGAAACGTACGTGAAACATACATTAATGAATTACAGGTAATACAAAACAAGGTAATTAAAAATTTACATATGGAAACAAAACTTTTAATATTAAGAAAACTGTACGAATACAATACATGTCTCCTTATATACAAAATAAACTAAAAACTCGTACCTACAAACACACAAACACTTTACACGATAACATACATTGAAACACCATCCACACTAACTATAGTAAACAATCCATTGGTTACGAGGGGGGCATCTTATATAATTGACAGGCAAACGACATTACAAACGAAAAAAAGAGGGTAAATTTAAAAAAAATATTATATCTTAGGATTAAGCGCAAATCTCGAGAGCAGCTGAACCGATTTCGCTAATTCTTTTTTTAGAATATCCCTTGAAGTACGAGGATGGTTCTTACGGAGAGAAAAATTAAGAAAATTGCGCAGAAAATTGGATAATTTCAGAAAACCTAACGACTATCGCACGTTTGACAGTTCGCGTGTTTGAGATTGACATTTTAAATCAGGATTCTATTTTTGAAAATCTTTAAGTTGATAAATTTATTTAAAGTAGGTACTCCTCTAATAGTTTGAATCAAATCAAGAATTTTAGATTTTTAAATAGGTACCTATGTTAGGTACCAAATTTAATATACCTACATGAAAAATGGAAGTTTGAATAAAAATTGTAAAAGGTGGCACGCGGGCTGTTTAAAAACTGAATGTACTGGGATTGAATATATGGAAAGCGGGAGGGAAATGGAAGAGGGGGGGGGGGAGGGGGGAGGGGGGAGAGGGAGGGCAGTGAGGGGGGCTTGGGAGGGGGGAGGTGGAGAAGGCGGAGTGGGAACCCCCTTACACCATGCGAGCGAAGCCGCGGGAAAAAACTAGTTAGATAGTATTTATTCTTGAGAAACAAAATAATGAAATAGAATAGCGCTGTATTAAAATATTTACCTAGTTTAGAAATATGTTTAATTTTATTTCTAGTTAAATATACCTAGGTACATATTTGAATTTTGTTTTTTTTTTTACGTGAATGAATTAATGAAAATCTTTCTTTTTCCGTGGAAATAACGCCACTCCCCGACATACGATTGAGCTGAAATTCGGCAAATGAACTCGTTGTCGATGACGATGTACCTACTCATTTTTTGGTGGTAGTTAAGCACACATGTATTTTTTTAAAATTGGATGAATTATTATTTGTTTAAATTTACAGCAGTTAACATTCGAAATAAATGCCGGTAGGTACCATGAAATTAGGATTTAGCTTAGGTGTCAGCGGTGTTTACAGGGAGTTTCAATCCTTAGGCAAAAAAAATAACATCTATAGGTGTATACATAAATATATTTTTAAAGTTCACAGAAGTTGTGGGCCAGTGTCCCTGTGAAGAAAGTTTCAATACGCAGTTAAAACAACAACAAAAAACTTTAAAATTGGCTACTAGCCGGCCCAAGAGATGACGCAACTAGATCGATAATTGAAAATAAATATAGGTATATTTTTTTACATTGGCATGGCTACACATAGGAGACCCAGTGTGGGAGTGGGACTCATTTTAGGGAATGCTGTATGGAGGGTCTTTTTAAGGAAGGGAAGGATAGGAAGTTCTAGTAGTTAAGGTTGGGAAGGAAAAAGCTATGTGGAATAGGTAGGAATCTGGGGCTCAGTGAGTCCAGGAGTGACGAATGTATGAATCCATCCCTCCAACTGCAGTGCAAGGGGATGGGTCGAGAGAGTCCTGCTGGAAAAGTCAAAAGGCCTCCCTCAACCAGCCTCTCTAGATCCGGCCCGCTACGCAGACATATCCGCCGCCAAGACCCGGACAAACCTCACCCAATGATATGTATTATAGTAAAAAAAAAAATTCCAGTGCGGTTAACACGCGGTTACGAAACTTTACTAAACAATCTCAACCAAACAAGAACCAAGAAGCCTTAAAAAGTGAGGTCATAATGAAAGTGGCTAATGAGCGCAGACCTTGCGTCATTTTCGTTTTATATGTCAACCAATAGGAGCCTTGATAGGAGTTTGATGCTTCGCAGGTGCAGGTCATTTCCGTTTCATCCGAATTACATTACATTGTTATCAACATTCTCATCAACATTGTTATCATCATTCTTATCAACATTCATTCAACAATGTTATTAACATTCTCATCAACATTGTTATCATCATTCTCATCAACATTCATTCAACAATGTTATCAACATTATCATCAACATTGTTATCATCATTGTCATCAACATTGTTATCATCATTCTCTTCAACATTCTCATCAACATTATTGTCAACATTCTCATCAACATTGTTATCATCATTCTCATCAACATTGTTATCAACTTTCTCATCAACATTATTATCATAATCATTCTCATGAAAATTGTTATCAACATTGTCATCATCAAAATTGTTTATTAACATTCTCTTCAACAGTGTTATCAATATTCTCATCAACATTCTCAGCAACATTGTTATCAATATTCTCATCAACATTGTTATCAATATTCTCATCAACGTTGTATAAGATCTATTCGGTGATTCCGAATCCGGTCCTGCGAGGCAATTTTGCCGGTTTCAAAAATTCATTGCTGTTAGACTCTCCAACTATTTTTATATTGTCTGAAATTATTTCACGGAAGCATTCTAAATTATTTATCTTCTATTTTCATATAGCGTCCCATCCACCATCCACTACGACTTTAGCTGCAATACACAATTATAATGAAATGAACTGAAATATTCAAGGCTTGCTACTAAACAATTATTTTACATTTTTCGCTGCTAAAAAGTACGAAGAACTTATTTAAATTCTTGAATTTTTATGGAAAAAAAATATTATAAATGTTTTTTTGTCAACCGGTTATGTAGGCTAATCAGAAATCAGTTTGTGTGCTTATTTAATTGTTTGCAACTGCAGTCTAGTGTCCGGGAGATCTTTCGTTTTTCAGCCCCTCAGATTTATGAAAAATTAGGTAAGTAGGAATCTACTTGTTAAATTACATTTCCCTCTTGATTGAATTGTTATAAAATATGTTTAAATTCTCATTTTCTCTTTATTTAAACTGAAAACTTGTGAAAAATTTGACGATTTCAAAATTAAAGCCTTCGGTGCACAATTAATATTTTTAACTTATAATATTCATTATGGTTAAATAAGGAAAATTCAAATTTGTTAATTTATTCGTCAATCGAGAATGTTTTTAAAATAAAAATAAGGAAGGAAAAAACCGTTTTCACAAATGTAAATTTCTACCTACCTACAAGCAATGTGTAGATATAGGTAGATATATGAGTTTTTTAGTGAGAGTTATTTTATTTATCCATTTTCATTGTTAAAATATTGTCGTACTTAATCTTGCGTAGGTATGTATTGGGATCGCGATTGCTGTTTTATAAAAGTGTAGTGGAGTTGGGAGAGGGGAGGTAGAGGAGGCGGAGTGGGAAACCCCCTAATACCATGCGAGCGAAGCCGGGGGTAAAAGCTAGTAGAAAATAAATTCTTATGTTTTCTAAGTTTTAAAATAGGTATTCTAGTAATTTTGTTGAACGACAACACTCATAAATGTTATGAATATAACCACCATGCATGTGAAAACCTTACCTAATTAGTAACTGACAAAAATAGTTCATGAAAAGATATATTATGTCGGTACACCTACGTCGCCTATCCAGTCCAAGTAGTATAAATACATAGTGTTAACAAAAATATTTCATCATCGAATTTCGGAATTTTTCCAACGTATTTTAAAATCCTTTATCTTATTTTTGAAGATGTCGTAAAAACAAATACGTTTAAAAACCTTTTAAAATTACCTTTCAGAATTTCTTGTATTTGAAAATTATTTTAATATTTAAAAATCGCAAAATTTTACTTTCAAAGTTGAAAAAGTAAAAAAAAAAAATACCACAAACATTTTTGATCAAAACGTCAAAATTCAAAATCCAAATAACACAGCCAACTTTTAATTCCCAAAAAATAACTTTAAAATTAACTGACATTTTGATTGGAGTGCTTGCATATGGAAAAATTTTCATTTTTTTATATGTTTTCCAAAACACGTGTTATTTATTTGTGTTATAAAAAACATCACTTTCACGAAATACCAATAAAATCAGATCATAAAATTCAAAATTAACTTTCACAGACTCATTTCATCGACTTTCTCGGACTTTCCGACAACACGAAAGTTCAATTTACAACATGCAATTACAGCACAATTTCTTGAAATACTGACAAAAAAATAACACAAATTAGCAGTAAATATATTGAATTATACCAATCTTTACACACTACAAAGCAAATTGCTCACGCTGTCTATACGCTTAGATCTTTTAAACTACGCAAAGAATTTTCATGCGGTTTTTGCCAATAGGTAGAGTGATTAATAAGTAGGGATTAGGTATATAATTTGTCAAGGTTTTGTGTAAATTGGTTGAAATATACTTATAATATAGAAAGGGAGCGGGCTGGCAAGCGAGCCGTGTGGATTTGATATGTATGTAAATTAACAGATGGCTTGGTTATAAAGGTTGGGTAATGGCAGCTAGCACATACCCGGCGCGCGCTAAAAATAATCACAAATGCGTTGATTTGGCGATGCCCGATTTAATTAATATGTTTAGAATTTTTTTTATTAGTACCAAATCGAATCTAAAATTGCACGGTCTTTGTACAATGTGTAAATAAAACACCGTTTAACGGAAATTAAACATGGAAGTATTTTTTTATTAGTAAGGCTATTGGTAAGTATTTATGTAGCCTATATAATTCTTTATTCCTAATTGGATAATTTGTAGAGCAACCGTTTTTGTGAAAAATCAACTCAAGGGTTCTGGGAGACCGTAACACTAAAATATAATAATAACCCATAGGTATGCGTTTATCTTTAAACAGAAAATTCTGAGAATGCTGTAGTTAGAAGTAAGATTGTAGAAATATAGGTATTATAAATTTGTTGACCGCCCTTGAGGTGATTTTTCACTAAAACGGCGCTATAAAAATCGTTGAGTCATAATAGTAGGTATTAAGTAAGTAGGTACCCTAACCACGTCTTTTTCTTGGAAGTTATGAAGTAACGGAATAATGTTTGCTATGGTAAGTAGGTTCCTACGTATCGAGTATTATTTGCAGAGTTGGGAGCCACTGGATGACGTGACTTTTCACTTAGCATCCATCACAGGGCTGGTATCTCCATTCTATTCTTTTATATGCCAAAATGCACCCATAGGTTCTCAACTTATTTCTTTCTCATTCGTAATTTCGCTAATTTTATTTATTTATATTATTAATACTAACTGATACCCGGCATGCGTTGTAATGACATTCAAAGAAATAAATTGATTCTCCCTGCATGTCCTTTCCCATGCGACCCCGTTCCCTTCCACCTTCCCCGTCTTCCGCCTCCCTCGTCTCTTCCCTCTCCGCGAACCCCACCTTCACCGGCCTTTCCTCCATGCCGCTATAATATATGAAATAAACACATTTTCGTTTATTCACATTTTATAACGCCAGAACTTGTTCATAACGCCAGAGCTTACCAATATCTACTGCCTACATTACTCACAAATAACGTAGCTTTCTATTCGTAAAAGAAGTTTTAAAGTTCATTCAGTATTTTCTTCGTAAAAGAGTAACAAACATACATCCACACAAACTTTCGCCTTTATAATATCTATTAATAATAGGATCTAGATAGTGTCTCGGATAAACACATATGATTTTATTTATACAAGAGTTGGGTAAGGCGCCGTGTTATTTTTATGTATAACCTAGATAGTGTCTCGGATAAAGATATCTGATTTTATTTATACAAGAGTTGGGTAATGGCTATTTTATTTAACGCATTTATGTATAACCAAGATACAATAGTGTCTCGGATAAACATACATTTATACAAGAGTATGTAAGAGGCGCTGTATTATTCAACGAATTTAATTATAAACTAGACAGTTTATCGGATAAACATACATTTATACAAGAGTTGGGTAAGGCGCTGTTTTCATTAACGGATTTATATATAACCTAGACAGTGTGTCGGATACACATATCTGATTTTATTTATAAAAAGTTGGTTAAAACGGATTTCCTGGGTTATGATCCCAATAGCGAATGTTACCTTTTTATTTTTCAGTGACTTGTTCTAATTCTTTCGTTTATAAATACATATGTGTTAATATTATCTTCGTCAGTGATATATTAAATTGTTTGAACTAAGTTATCCAGATAATACGACCACTAAATTAATATAGACGGGCACCTACAACCATTTCAGATATTTTTTCATTATTTTTTTATTTGAAATATATACGTACATACCACAGATTTACAGAAGTAAAATATAGTTCTTAAAACTAATTACAAATAAAGTTATTTCTTGTTAAACATTTCTCGTGTTTGAATTGGGGAGTCGTGACATTACAGAAAAAGATAAAGAAAAAAAAAGATACATATTTTTTTTTTGAATTAAGAAATAAATAAACTTATGAATGATAACAAATATTGATAAAGAAGTTTACTAACATAGTAGTTACTAAATTAGATATACATATGGTTTAGATAGTTAAAAGTAATAATATAGATGTAATAAAATTAAAATAATATTATCACAATTCCATTAATCGGTAGGTGTTAGATGGTAGGTACATATAGTTGATTCTAACTATTTGATATATTTTTTATTTTTAATTTTGGTTACGAGGAGTGAATGAACACAGTTATCAGGAAGGCCTTGAGATTAGATCTCAAACAATGAACGAAATACATAAGCGAAACGCTGAAATTTTACCAAACCTAGATATAAATCAATATAATTCTAGTATGTACAGTAAACCTTTGGTAAATGCATAAATTCGACGAATTCAGAATTCACGCAGCTATTTCTTAATTAAATTATTAAGATTATCTAAGATCACCCCACATTTAGAGATCATCTGTAATGCCGCCGACAAAGCGATGCTACAAAGGGAAGGGAGGCTGTGAATTTACCCCTACCTATCCCCGCCTGCCCCCTCGTTACTCCCGACTACCCGCAGTCATCCCCAACCGATAGAGCCTCACAGAAGCCGGTGGTAAAACTTTGCGATTCGGGGGTGAGTTATTAATTTCAATATAAACGTCAAGTGTCATCTCAGGTTTGTGGAAACTTTCATGGAATTGATATTATGGTTTTACGTTTATTTAAAAAGGCACGGATTGATCACAAATTTATATTTAGGTAGGTACATTTCAATTTGGGAGGCGGGAATGGGTACCGCCGCCCCGGGAACCTTTATTGGATAACCAACACCTCTGCCATAGGTCACCCCAAGTGGTTTGCTACGTTTGGTGATTTAGCAGAGGTGCCCGGGTTCATGGGGTGAGGTTTGTCTAGGTCTTGAAGGCAGATGACCAGGACACACTGACCCCGAGATTCCAACCCACCCTTCATACCCTTTTCCTTTCCAGAACTTCCTTTCCTAAAAAAATACCCTCCACCCAGAATCCCCAAAGACGACATAGGCCACGAGGGGAATTATTTTTCTCAGGGCCATCTTTGTGGAGCTGATGTAATGTTGAATGAAAAACAGGAGGTTCTGAGGAAAAATAATCGCTCAGGACCTGTGTCATATTTGGGGATGTTGTGTGGAGGGTCTTTTTACGGAAATGAAGCAGGGAGGTGTGGATAGGAATCTAAGGGTTAATGTGTCCAGGAGTTACGGACGTAGAAATCCATCCATCTTTCTGTGGTGTAAGCCGATGGGTCAAGATAGCTGGCGAGGTCTAGATTGTGCCTGCTTCAAGCGGTCTCTCCCTATCCTACCCGCCATGCAGTAGATGAGCAAACGCATTCTTTGATAAGTGCGTCCCCAAATTGGGGTATGTTGTGAGGCCGAAGAATAATCTACTAACAGTCAACATTTCAAAAACAAAATACCTAACTTTCAGCAAAACAAAGGCTGGTCAACCACACTGCCATCCACAACTTCATCTTCACCCCTGCACCAATACTATCTCAAATAACACATGATGTGCTTGTGACAAAATTGATCACGCGGATAATATTAAATACCTAGGCTTAACTGTTGACGATAAACTACAATGGGATCTCCATATTAGTTTACTAACAAAAAAAAATCGGAAATTATCATACATCATCAAAACAATATGAAAAATCATGTCATTAAACCAACTAAAAAATGTGCATTTCGCACTTTGTCAAAGTATTCTAACATATGGTATATCAGTATGGGGGGAGCAGCAGATACTTTCCTCAATCCTCTTAAAATAAATCACAAAAAAATAATTAGAATTATGTTTAAAAAACCTTACCAACATCCGACAGAACGGCTTATGATTAAAAACAATTTACTAGACGTAAATAAACTATTCATTAGAAAGATCGTCCATAAAAGCTGTATCAAGATATCATCTCACCACATACTTCACTCGCAAAACACAAGAGCAAAACTGAATAATCACTTTCTAGTTCCGTATATCAAATCAACTTTCGCAAAAAAACATGAATCGTACCTGGCTCCACACATTTTCAATATCTTCCTAACACAAACAAAAACTTACGTAACCACAAATAACTCGAACTGGCTGTTTAAAAGATTTTTAATATGGTTGACTGAAAAGAAAAGAACCTATATTCGAAATATCCTAAATAACTAACACGAGTACATTAGACACATTCTACACTATTTCCTCACGAAATTATATAATATCAAAATACACATTCATTATCATGTTCCCACATTTTAAATTACATGTGCAATCTTTTTATGGAAATACATAAAGAAACAAAATTTAAATGTAATAATTTAATGTATTGGAGTGGAGTGTATTGGAGTGAGTGATATTATAACAACATTATGTTTGTATGCATGAGTGTATATGCATATGTTTTCATATGTATATATATTTTTTAATCTTTTATTTTGTCTTCTTATATTATTTTTTTATATTTTTATCTTTTTATATCCATGTCTACTTCGATACATATCCTTTTCACTAAATAAAAAATGTTATTTACCCGCCTCGGAACAGACTTTGTCTAGGGAGGTGGGTAAAAGAAATCTATGTACATAATGAAAATAAAATGAACGCCCGGGTTACCGGCACTGAAACTGAACTGAACTGAAGGTAGTGGGGATGGGAAGAAGATGGGGATAGGGAAGGTGGGGAAGTTATATAGGCTATTCAAATTGGTCACCAAACATGGCCTAAATAGGACTAGCTTCCACTCTGCAACGTGCAGTAAATATACTATATATTATTTTTTGAGCCCGTTGCCTAGACTGCGGGTCAAGAGCCTTATCCCTCGACCACGGAGGCCTGCATTCGCCATCAAGACCTCGACAAACTTCACCCCGAGAACGCGGGTACCCCTGCCAAATCACCAAACGTAGCGAACCACTTGTGGTGACCCCGACAACTTCACCAGAGCTGGACAGCACAGGCTTTTTATTTTTCCAAGAGATATGACCAACCTAACCAAACCAATAATCATGCCTTTTGGGAGAATGACTACATTCCTCGTTTCTTCCGAAATTTAAGATAGCAATAAATATTTTTCAACACAAGGCTCCATCTTAACTGATATCATTAATGTGCCTATATTATTAAATGGACTCCATGACAACTCAGAATCGTGTAATTTCAACACCACTTTAAAAAGTCATCAATAGTTATGAAAAAAATAGCCCAAAACCTAACGTCACCATTTAATATATTTTTTCATCACTTTTAATGACTTTTCAAATGAGGTGTTGAATTTGTATGATTCCGTGTTGTCCTGTCATTAAATAGTGGTAGAACAACTTACTCAGAATCAACTTAACCCAACACGTCATTTGAAAAGTCATTGAAAATAGCCGAAATTAAAAAAAAGTGGTTAAAGTGGTTATGTTAGATGAGGTTATGGGCAATATATCATTTTTTTTTCATAACTTCTAACGACTTTCCAAATGATCGGAACATCGTTCCAGTTCGCAGTGAATGAATAAAACAACATTACTATCTTCAAGATCCTCATAATTTTTTAAAACATTTTCTTTTAAGTAAAATTATATTTTGACTAACATGTTAGTGGACAAATACGTTAAAATTTCATGGAAAATACCATAGTAGGTAACAAATACTTCTATTACGTCATCCTGGAAAAGGTCTAACTGATATTTTTTTCAAAAATGACCTTTGAATGCAAAACCATTTCTTTTGTTCTATACTATGACCAACATAATTTTCAGTGCTGTACTTGTACTTACATAGATACGTATTGTATGACGAAGTTCTAACGTCAAGTTTTTAAAGGTTCCATTTATTTTACACGGTTCTAACATCACTTCGAACATTTGAGTCGTTCAATTTCTATATCCGCTATATCAACTTTCACTGATTCGGAGACAACCGCAAAAAACTGTCACATCTCTAGCGTAAATAAAAAATTGCATTTAATATTTTTATATAATGAATTGGAGTAATATATATTCGAAAAGTGTTCATTTTTCAATATACGTCTAGAAATATTTAAGTAATTTGGATGAATTCAATGGAAATAGCGGATTTTGATACTCACTTCGTGATTTGTATGGAATATAGAGGCTTTTGAAACTCAACTGACCTGAGGGGCGTGTTTCTACACCCGCCATCTTGGCAAAATAACTGTTCGTGATTGGTTGAATTCCGATATAGCGGGTTTTGATAGTAACTTCTTGAATGATATAGCGGGTTTTGTTGCTCACTCGCAGTTTTAACATGATTTTTTGGTCGTGATATGGGAGATTTTAAAACTCAATTTTAGGTTAGTCTTGTTCCTCGCAAAATGTGAACAAGATTTCATACTCAGATCATTTCGACAAAAATCGGATATAGCGGGTTTTGAAATTATAGGACAATTGCAATAGAGCAATTGGAAAATTTTTACAATTGCCGTTTTGTTGTATTTGACATAAAAAATTTATCATAATATATTTAACAATTTCAGTTTTTAAGGTTCAATAATGTATAATGTACTTTATCTTAACGTATTTTAGAGGAAAATATTTAAATAGAACGTGGCACTATCTTAGAATGGCATTCTGGGAATGGAGTTAAAACCTTATGCAATGAATTATAAGGCCCTAGATGGTTGCACGTAGTTTTAGATGCACGTTAAGGTTTGTTCTAAAATGGTAATTACGTATCCTAAAATGTTCTAAAATGGTAATTATACAAATATTTTCCTTTAAAATATGTTTAGTAAATTAAAATACTTCACACAAGATACAATTTGGGAGGCGGGAATCTCTGCCATAGGTCACCCAAAGTGGTTCGCTACGTTTGGTGATATAGCAGGGATGCCCGGGTTCACGGGGTGAGGTTTGTCTAGGTCTTGGATGCGGATGACCAGGACACACTGAACCCCAGATTCCTACCCATCCCTTAAACCCTCTTCCTTCCCAGAACTCTCCTCTTCTTCCTAGCCTTAAAAAACACAGCGTCCCCAAAGATGACATGAGGGAAATTATTTTCCTTAGGGCCTCCTGCGTAGAGCTCATGTAAAAAAAATACCTCAAAATTGTCTTTGCAAACTATGAATCAAACATCTCAGAGCAAGGAAAAGTGAAGTTAGAACCCTGACAAACCAAAGTGACGATTAGCCGGAATGACGTTCCGGTTTACTCTAATTAATTCCAAGCACTGCCGCCATTTTACAAGGTATAACTAAATTTCACAAACCGGAACGTGGTTCCGGCTTGCTCCGTTTGAATCCAAGCACTGTCGTCAAGCTACACGTTATTCCCGACTCTAAACATATTACCTACACATAGATATAGTCGACTTATTGGCCTCCCTTTGACGTTAACCAATATATTGCCGCTACTCCCACGCTATACACGTAAATATTCCAGTAATACGGTACACAAAGCTTTCCTTTGACAATTCCAATCCAATATACAGATAACTACAGCAGGTAGAACGTACGTTCAATCAGCCAGCAGGTAGTTATGGCGCATAGTTGCCCCTATTAGGAACATGATAACCCCAAATTGGTAATATTGTGCGCTGTACAGTTGTACGACAAATATGCGTTTGGATCATAGAGTGCTCATACTATGTACTACAAACTACAAACAGATTGATGTGCGGACACAAAGGTTTTTTATTGATTTTGGTATCTGCTCGATGAGTGATTGGTTTTACTCCCGGCTTGTGAGGCGAATGAGCGCTTTTTTATTACCGTGACGATACACGATAATAATGCTGCAGCTCTTTCTTGCACATTAAATAATGGTGAGACAAAACATGAGACATACAATACACGTGTGTCTGTTTCCTCCAAGACTTTCTATTTTTTGCCTTTGAAGGATACAGATATATCGGTAATTTAAAACGCAAATCTTTATACGTGTGAGGGAGATGTATGATAATGATTGTATTTTTCCTTTAGGGGGTGCAGACGTACGTTCACCGTTTGTCTCATTTTCAACTGTTGTTATTTAGTATGTAGAGCTGCAGCATTACTTGTTTAAGAACAAATGCAAAACCATTTACGTTTGACGTTTTTGAATTTTTTGAATTCACTCACACTTCAATATTGTCTTTGCAACCATTTTCCATACTTTCAAAAAAACGGTCACGGCAAGTAATATTGTAGGGGTCTAGGGAGACATCACGATGCGGAGTGCGAGAGAGATGCAAGAAAATGATTTTTAAGAAAACCTTTTTCCTTTGGAGGAGACAAACCTACGTACATTGCGAATGCCTTCTTTTGAAAGAGCTGTAGCATTATTGTAGTAAGGAACTATGTTTATTGCCTTTTTTGCGCCGGTACCGTAATCGTAAACCGCCACGGTAATTATAAAAGCGCTCAATGAAGTGGAATATAAGCTGGCGAATCTATTATTATTTTGTATTAATTGGTCTTTTCTTAGTTTTGAACGCCTAAAATAGTAAATTACATCTGATGGAATATCTGGGGAGACCAAACATTATGCGGAAGGCGGAATAAATACCAACCGTCCAATAACGGCGAGCCTACAACAATATGTAGAAAAAAACAATAAACCTCCTTACCAATATAAGTTTTTAAAATTTTACACAACTATTAAACGACCATACACACGAATGTATATGGTCGTTTAACAGTTGTGTAAAATTTTAAAAACCTTTATTAGTAAGGAGGTTTATTGTTTTATTTTTACATATTGTAATAGGCTCGCCGTTATTGGACGGTTGGTACCTATTTATTCCGCCTTCCGCATAATGTTTGGTCTCCCCAGATATTGCAGCGCTCCCGGATGTCCACGGAGGGGCGAGTTCCCGGCTATGCAGCCCTTATTAAATCCAGGGTAACAGGAATGAGGGAAAGGATAAGCAGCTCTGGAAATATCCTAGTCATGGAAGCCCGCCTCAGTCCATCATCCATCATTGATGCACACTGGAGAAAAATACTGGCTCCTAATGTGCTCACAGAATCCTAATAGTCAATTATTATTATTTTCCCATTTTATTTTGTTATTTCCTTTTCTTTCATGTACATTCATATTCACCCGCTTTTCTTTTGTTGAAAGTTGTTTTGAGGGCCAGGAATTATCAATGTGGGATTGGTTCCAGAGGCTGAGGAGCTGATGGAGGATGTTGACCTGTGCTCCGTCTTTGCATCAGACGGGTGTATATACTTAACCATGAGAAATATTCAGGCTCCTGGAGGTCGCGGTACTTTCAGGCCGCGATCCTGTGTTCAATGATTATACGGGTGATGATTGATAACACTGTAATCTCATTTGAGTGATTTAGCAATTTATTTAAGATTTAAATATATTACAACAATTAGTGTTCGCGTTAGAGGTGGGTAAGTTCTGCATTTTTCCGGAAGCCTCCGAGACTTGCTTCCTTTTAAAAGTACACGAGTTCTAGGAGCAGGTCCCGGGTCCGAGTTCTTAGGTGCGGACTGGGCACTGGGTATTGTTGCGGCGCACCGAAACGGGACGCACGGGTTCAAAGAACTCGGAACCAGGACCTACTCGTAGAACCCACACGAGAACTCAGAACCCCGGAGTCGGACAAGACCCGTACGAGAACAAGGACCCGTCACCCGTGCAATGTAGGTACATTCAATGTATCTACACTGCACGGTCTTTTATTGAGAATTTAAATAAGTAAATTAATAAGCTGTAATGCTTTACTATAAACTATTATTTTATAATGCACGTCACCCGTTGATTAACGATACCAGATAAGACGCTCTAATTAAAAACTACTCCGTGCCTAGCCGAAGGGGTCACGCACGTGTGTGTCGATCAACGAACAGCGATCGAATGAACGATGAACGCCCAGCGCCCAGCTCGTGACGTGACTCAAGGGGAAGTGTCATAGTTGGCCGGCCGCGGGTAGCGGGGAGTGTCGGGAACTCACCGAGACCCGCGACTCATGAGTGGAATGGTGAGTGACGCCGGACCGTGGATCGCGGAGCAAGCCGGCGCGGCGGCCACGGGGTGAGTCAGGAATGTAGTAGTTCGCGGCGTTCGCGCGAGTCCGGGAGTGGGCGAAATGAATGGATTGTGTCGCGATTCACGTAGCTTGGAACAAGGCGCTTGGGTTTAAAGGAACCCGGGACTTGTATTCGAGTGCGGTTTTCGCGCTTCGGCGTTGAGTTGCTCGGACCGCCGGATAACCGCCGGATTTATTTGGATGCGGAGAGTACTGGGACTGGGCCGGGTTCTCTGGGAGTAGTCGATTTGAAAAAGGAGTGGGAGTAGGAACCGCTTCCCGCAAAGGAGCGGATCACATGAGCCCATTCCAGCTGAACTGACACATCGCTAGTTCGCGTATGGCACGGGTGGAGAGGTATTAAATAGAAACCTGCGGTCAGATCGAGTGCTAGAAACGGAATGATCCGAATGCTCCGCTCGGTAATCCTCGGAGCGGTCCCGAGATATTGTCGAATAGGTGGCAGTGATGACACATGTAGAAATGAATGTAAGTGATGCCCATACTTTTTTTTCTCTTAAAAATATTTTGTTTATGTATTATAACTCTTATGGAATGTGTGGGATTGCACTATTCTTCCCACGTAGGTACCGGAATAAACATGTATTATTATTATTATTCTTTCCGAGGTTTTTTATGTTAGCCCTCTGTATGTTGTGTACACAACTTAAAAATAAAATGTGAACAAATAATATATCATTATAAGCAATAATTGTCAGCCTGGAACACTCATTTACATTGAAAAATCTTACGAGAAAAGATACTTGCCGCCAACGGGACTTGCACCCTTGTCCTTCTGATTGCCGGTCGGATGCTCTGACCACTGAGCTATGGCGGCTTATCAAATACCCAATTACAATTATTGCTTATAATAATTATTGCAATAGACAATTATTGCTTATAATAATTGTTACCCTTTGTGCTATGCATAAAAATCTTGTCTAAACGTTAGTTTATAAATTAAAAAAATAATAATTAATATTTGGCAAGTTTTTCTCCAATAATTGCAGACATAATTTGTCTCGACGCCACCTAGCGAGGGATTTAACACTAACAATGTCTCTCTCGCAAAAATAAAGTTGGTTGTTTTCAGGTGGAAAAAATATAATAAGCAGTTAGTAATTGTTGAATGAAACACTAGTATATATTGAATTATTCGGCGGGTATTTGATAAGCCGCCATAGCTCAGTGATCAGAGCATCCGACCGGCAATCAGAAGGACACGGGTTCAAGTCCCGTTGGCGGCAAGTATCTTTTCTCGGAAGATTTTTCAATGTAAATGAGTGTTTCAGGCTGACAATTATTGCTTTTAATAATTGTTACCCTTTGTGCTATGCATAAAAATCTTGTCTAAGCGTTAGTTTATAAATTAAAAAAAATAATAAATAATATATCATTGAAGAAGAAAATTATGCTAATATGCTAATAAATCTAATAAATATGAAGAAAGGTAACAGTCGCAATTTGGACTTGATCCCAGGATCTCTTATTTTACCGGGACGAACGCTTTAACGAACTCGGATATTTGGGGCCTTTTATTTTTGGTCATTTTTGTGGAACCCATATTATTTCCAATTCAGAATAAGCATTATTATTTTGTCTTATTTTTGGGTGCTACTTTTTTTTTAAATTATCACACATTTCTAAAGAATTGGCTTTTAACCTAGATGGTGTCTCTAATAAACACATCCGATTTGGTAAATGGGATACCTTTTTTCGTGTGTATTGTTTTTTTACATATTTTCATTTAAATTTATTAGTATTTTCTTCTACTTCCATGATTCATCGGCATAAACTTCAAAAGTTAATACAACAAGAGTTATTCCAATAAAAATAAATAGTGTTTTTGGTACTGTTCCACCACACAGTAATTAATTAGAAAAAAATGTGGGAAATAAATAAGGAACTCCAGTGAAAAATATTATGGCTTTAAAAAAATATGTTCATATAAACCCATAAATGCTGATTCTGAATATATAAATTTTATTTAATAATATTAAACGCAGAGTTTTAAAAAAATATATTAAAAAGTCCATTTTTAATCGGGTCGTAAAAATACAGCGTCAAGTTGGCATTACTGAAATGGTTAGTGGTGACGTCGCTGTTCCTCGTGTCGTGACCAGAGGCGGCCGCTTGCTTAGTGCATTCGTGCACTGCGCTGCCGAACACCAATATACGTCAGAAGTGTAAATTAGTACATCCTCTCCCGAAGTATTCCCGCCAATTCGTTACAAAATCTTTACCAATTGACTAAACTCCCGAGCATGAGAAAAAGGTATTCGTGCACATTTTGTTATGCCCAGGCGTGACGTCACATGAAGTTATATTTCTACTGGGATCATCTCCAGATGCTGGAGTGCCAGTGCCCGTGAAATGAGCAAGGCAGGTATAGACCCATAAGGACGATTGACGTGTGAAAGCAGAGAAGACATATGGTGCCTGGGTGCACTAGCGGAGCAAATGACATAACATTAAACTTGCGTAAAGTGGTCCCGAACCTTTGGAATGAAATAGTTTTGTTCAACAAATTTAAGACTAGTTAACAATGTTATGTTGTAACGCCATCGGTCGCCGGCGCGGCGCATCGACCTCAGTATCGTTTCGGTTTTTAAAGCATTTTAACGGTTTTCGCGTTTTATTCTGTAAAAAAAAATATTTAAAAATGAGTGCTACTGAAAACATTGCGATTAACGTATATTTTATCAAATGTAACTTAGTGGAGTATTTTAGTGAAACGGTTAAACTTTTCAAAATAAGTTGTACTATTCCAATGACAACTGTTGAGTGCGAACGGTGTTTTTCTACATTAAAACGTGTAAAAACATTTCTGAGTACACCATGTCAATGATGACCATCGAAAAAGGTTTTATAGCTTCTATACCAGACTTTAACAATCGTGTCATTGAAGTATTTTCACAAATGAAACAGCGACGAATAGATTTTCTCTACAAGGGAACGTTTGTACTAGGTATGTCACTCCCTTTAAATCACTTTATTTTCCCATGTTAATTTATCTTTTTTTGGGAAATGCACTGCCCGCAAATTTTGTCACGGGCCGCCTCTGGTCGTGACTTCACTGTAAAGTCATTGGATGGGAAATATACGGGAATGTAGGAATGACACAAGCCATCGTACTAATTTATTCGTTTATTTACAAATCTACTGTTTATAGAGATTTAGTTGTTGTGTTTATTGAAACATTATTTAGGCCTAAATAATTCAGTATCAAAAATAGAGGTATCTCTATTAATTAAAATATTGAAAAACTTTAAATTGTACGAAAAAAAAAGTATAAATGTACTATATCATAATGCTCCACGGCTTAATCAAAATGGTCGCAATCGATCAGCTGATATCGTTTGCCTACACTTTTGTGGGTGATTCTTCGTTTTTGATAATATTGATTTTAAAAGCTAAAAAAATATTAATTTCAAATAATTTTTATACCACTCTCCCGTAATAATATTCAAAAATATAATAATATAATATAATGAATAAATAATTCCACCTAAATAATGTTTTAACTTATCGAATAGTATCATCTTTCTTTCGTATAATTATCATACAAAAACACCTGTTGAAAATAAAAATAACTTTCCAGGAGTCGATGACGTCACGCGATTCAATACACATGCGGTGGTTTTCGGAGGATCTTGAAAAATTATTGACAATTATTTTAACAATTAAAACTAACTCAAAAAAAAATATATATGCAGTTATTTAAGTTAGAAGGTCACTATTCAATAAAAAAATTAAAAAATAGACTGGAGTTCTCTATTGCATTCAAATATATTTTCAAAATTCTACCAGCTTCTATTATCAGCAACTAAAACCTCCCCACTTTCGAACACCGA
The DNA here is from genome assembly GCA_917880885.1 of Limnephilus marmoratus. Lineage (NCBI taxonomy): Eukaryota > Metazoa > Arthropoda > Insecta > Trichoptera > Limnephilidae > Limnephilus > Limnephilus marmoratus. The sequence goes on from OU862915.1 coordinate 19,114,692, forward strand.
TACAAATACATTTCAGCTGGAAAAAGCCTTGTAATTCCTGAATTTAGCTTTCCACCCCCGCCTCGGCCCGGGATTATGACGGAGAAATTTATTACTCAGCCATAGGGGAGGGGAAGGGCAAGGGGAAGGGTGGTGAGTGCATGTATAAAGTAGGCTTTTGGGAAGGCTATATATTACGACGGGCTCCCACTGTTGGGTTTGCTACTTTACTACGACTGGCGTAGCAGCGTAGAGGACTATTGTAATGTGTTGTTAATTCTACGAATTAATATGTTTCATGCTAACGATTGTCATCACATTGTATTTTATATATGTATACCTTCTGATGAATTATTATTGAGTAGCATACTGCCGTTAAGTAGTAAACTGAGTTCTTTAAGATATTGATGGTTCCAAGATTTAGACATGAGATTGACAAATTGCAAAATAATTATGTGTCTAGTTGTTAAAATCGTTGTCTCGGTAAGGTAGAAGTATGACAGTTGCGACCGTTACCATTTTATTTCTGTGTTTTGTTCTGCTTGATGTTTCGTTCAGATTTATCAGAATTATCTTCTTCTATTATGATGCATTTCAGGAACTTCTCGTAATTTGATTTTAAACACTGGCAATTTTAATTTAGTCGCCACACTTGCGCCTTAAACCGTTTTGTCATTCAGAAGCGTGGTCAGAAGAAGGGTTGGTAGGGGTCAATCTGACCAGGAGTGACCGACGTACGAATCCATCCCTCCCACTGCGTTGCAACCGAGTCCCAGGTATACCGAGAGAGTCCTTCTAAAGAGCAGATCTCTCCCGATCCGGCCTGTCACGCAGTTCGAGGGTAGTTGACTGCCAAGATTCGAACAAACCTTATGAATCCAGCTAAGTTCGCAAACGTAGTGAACCACTTGGGGTGGCCTAATGCAGGAGGGTTGCTTCCCGGGGCAGCGCCACCTATACTCGCCTCCCAAATTGAAATTGGGACTTTAGTGCGATATTCAAATAAAAAGAGATGATACCCGTATGCTAATAATTATTATGGTTTTATATTATTAATCTTTATTCACTGCTATCGGAGGTTGACTAACACTATTAATTGGTACCAGTCACTACTACATATGTAAGTACTGATACAAGTATGTATGTAATATATATTATTATGTAATTTGGGATAAAGAAAAGTATCGATAGGTACTTGGAGTTAGCAATATGTTCGCTTCCCTAAAGCTCGGGTCGTAACGCCCTTTAAACGGCCGTAACGACGTATCGGCACTAAACTTATCGCCCTCGGTATAACGAAACGGCTCAATAACGGCCGTTAGCATATAAGCAACGTTCGAACGGATATACAAGGGAGAACTTGAGGGATGTGAGAAGGAAAGGATAGCTGTGATTCATCGTCGTGGGGTGTTATTCTTCTGGTGGCGATGACGTTTAGGTGGCGCAAACAAACTTTCTGTGTGTAGGAGATTTTATCAAGCTTCGGTCCCTTGTTTTGGTAAAATCTCTTAACTTTTCTACTGGTTTACAATTTATCACAGCACCTGCAAAAGTTAAAGCTCATAAACCTAAATTTGGTTTTAAACATCGATACGAAAAATCGTTAATTGGTGTCTCAATTTTTTAAACTTACATGTATTACTTCGATTCCAAAGATTTCTTAAATCACAAATATCTCGAATGGTGAGCTAAAACACCATACAATTTGTAGGTATAGCTGTGTATCCTTAAAATTTGAAAGATATCCCTATAATTACCACCTTGTGACGTTATTTCCATTATGAGCCACCGATATTATCATTTTTTTTTTTTTACAGTGAATAACCGCACAAGAATCTCAACTGCTCCCGTCTGGAGCCAGCGAGACTATGGCATCCCCAATTGGGGTATGTTGTTAGGCTGAAGGTAGTGGGGAGGGGAAGGAGGTGGGGAAGAGGAAGGTTGGGAAGTACCTGGCTATTCAGATCTGGTCACCAAACACGGCTAAAGCCATTTTCAAGCAACCTTTCAATTCTGAATGGTGGTCTTACACCAGGGCGATACTGATAGTATCTTCCACTCTGGAACATGCCGCAAATATACTATATATTATTTTAAATGAATTAATTGTGAAATAACACAAATTAATCAAATAAAATTTATTTGCGCATGCCGGGTTTGAACCCGCCACCTCCGGATTGTGAGTCAAGAGTCTTACCCACTGGACTACGGAGGTCGTCATTGATAGAGAGTGACGACGTTATTTATAAAGATATACAATTCGTGAGCGAATAATTCTTAATTTCATAATCTCTTTTATCTCTTCACACACTTTATTCCTTTTATTACTAATGTTATTAGTAAAGTTTTAAGACCGTTCACATTTCAGGCGAAATTTCCGACTTATTTTCTGTTGACTACGTAATAGAAACATAACCATACAATAATTTAATTTAATATACCTTATAACTTGTATCATAATGTGAATGTCTTAACATCGACCATATTTTGTCGAATGGTTAAAATATTTCCGCTCTGCAATAAAATCCAAATATATGCAATTTTTCTGAATTTATTAGAAAACTGAAATGGTTATAGAAAGGTGATAAAATATGCTTTCAAATTTTATAGACGGAAAAAACAGATTATTTTAACAATCTAATAATTTTGCATGCAAACATAAAATGATTTATGAATGCCTCACCTAACGTTTTTAGAAGTAAAACTTCTTTATGCACGCTTGACTTGGGGAGTAAGCTGGTGAATGCATGACGAGAGCGTTACGAAAAGTGTGATCGGGCGGGGCGAACGGTCGGGCCTTTACGCACGCTTGACTTGGGAAGTAAGCTGATAAATGCGTGACGTTATGAAAAGTGTGATCAGGCGAGGCGAACGGTCGGGCGTGGCGAATGGAAGTTGAGAGGGAGATATAAGTTAGTGAAGTTTTACTTCAGTCGTGTGGTCTAAAGCACACTCGTTTTTTTTTAACTAAAATTACTGATAACGAAAAAATAAAAAGGCAAGCATATTTGATTAGAAAAATGTATAAATGTTATTGTCACCTCACTTTTCTGTCGTTCCATATTAAAATAATTATTAAATATTCACATTTTTTTTTCTTTCGATTGAATCAATTGCGATCCCAAACTTTGGTTTCATAAAGGTGTACAATATATTGATTTTGTGGTTAACTTTTAGATTGGATTATAAAGCGTGATGTTTTCTCTTTCATTTTTCAGTTTTGTTCATATTTCTCACTATGATAGTAAGGGAGTCATATCGATTTGTATGAGACCTATATAGTTGTTATACCGAAAATTTAACAAATTAGCCTGACAGGTTAATAAATAAATAAACAATATCCAAAAAACTGTGAAAAAATACAAATGAGAATGCTTATTTATCCATTGTTATTTTTGTAATTGTGTTCTCACGAAAAAACCACTGGTTTCGAAACATGTTGATAATTTTGATAAGATAAGTGATACATACAAAGTGATTTGTTAACATTACATTTTTTTGTATTCGTAGCGACTATTTGCAGCATCCACAACATCTTATCCCCACGGCGTAGTTGTATAATATTGTAACGTGGAAACGGCTCACAGGGATCAAACGAATGGGCCGTTTAGAAGCCGTTACACGGCGACTAACGGAAGGCCGCGCCGAGCCATATTGTGAAACTGTAACGTCAAGTATTGGTGGAAGGAGATTGTGCTTTTTGAGTAATGACTTGTATTTTATTATGTCTACTTACTTAGGTACATACTTTCAAAAATACATAACATTCATTTGGAAATAAGGACCACGGGAAGGCTCACAGGAAATGTGTGTTTACGGAAACACACACCTATCTACAAAATTCAATTTATGATAGTCCCTAAATTTCATTCATGACATTGATATTCCAATTTTTTTCTTTAAAATTTGTGCAATATACCGTAAGTTCGTACTGGAAACATAAATTAAATTCTTAGGAGTTAGGTATATTAGATTCCAAACTAACATTCAACAAGCATGTTGAATATACGCAAAAGAAAATTGTAAAAAAAACATCTTTTTTGGGAAGAATTCGGCATAAACTATCTAATAAAACTGCAATTACTATCTACAAATCAATTATTGCTCCTCATTTTAACTATTGCTCAACTATCCTTTTCCTATGTAACGAACGAGAACAAAATAAGTTTCAAATTCTCCAAAACAGGGCAATGAGAATAATACTTCGGCGAAAAAGATTTTCAAAAGTAAACAATATGTTACTACATAAAGTAATAAACAATATTTTACCAAAATACTTCTCAAATAAAATTATATACAACAAGGACATTCACAGACATAACACAAGGGCGTGCAAGGAAATCAGGCTACAAAAAAGGACAAAGCGAATACGCAGAACACTTTACTGTACATGAATTTATAATATAAGATGCTACCAGAAACTTTAATGTAACACTCCAATTGGAAAGTTCAAGATGTATTGTAGGAGCTACATAAAACTACATAAAATTTAGTTTGCAATATGAAATATTATAATTAATTAGAAATTTTGTAAACTTAAATGTACAAATTACTAAAATAAATTATCAATTAAAAACATACTAGTCAACATTTTTAATATACCATTTTCTTAAGTTGGTTCTTCATTACCGAGGATCGTAACCTCTACTCCAATTTTCACGATTTCAACCAGTGATTCTTGAACGCTCCAGCACATAACCTCCTCTGCTTCGTCTGCTAAGCACTTTGCCAGTGGCCATGAGTTTCTCCAATTTGGAGTCCTCTATTTGGCGAACGAGTTCAAAGTATCTTAAAAATCATTGTAGGCAGCTAGTTCAAAGCCTGATTGTGGATTCCTAGCTATTCCAGAATGGACACATTTGCGCGTCTGGCTGTCAATGGAATCCTGAACATTTTTCTCCAAGACCACATTTTGAGGGAGTCTATCCGCTTTCTTTTGCTGGCTCGTGTCCATGTTTCCACACCTTATATGAGGAAAATCAATGCTCAAACGCTCTCATATTGGTGGAAGTTCTCTTCGTTGTGTCTCTGACACTCCATACCTTTTGCATTTTACTTATGGCGTATATCTTTTGTCATTCAAAATCTTCATTTAACTTTTGTTGCACAATCTCCTTTGTCACTATAGAGGAACCTAGGTATAAAGTCGTTCACCGTTTCTAGGTTTGTGAGAGCATTATTTGTTCTCACGAAGGTGTTTGCCCTGTCGATCACCATTAGTTTTGTTCCACCACCTGTAAAATATTTCAACTTGAAAGAACGAATTTACTACAAAACTACTTTAGGGCTGTATTTTTGAAATGAAAACTTCTTTAGCACCGTTGTGATTGAAACTCGATGAAACGGAAGAGATGGACATAATAAAGAGAAAAAAAATCCCAACTATAGGATTTAGTCTGCGAGAGAATGAGATAGCAATAATATATTTATTTATTTCACGGGAACCCAGTTCCAATATAAAACGAGAAAAACCACCCCGCGCAAGCTCCACGCAAGAATCTCAGTGGCCAGACATTCAGGGGACCTAGGATCGAATTCTATTAAATCCAAAACAAAATAAACGTTTTCATTTTTGTAAAATCAATATCCAATCTTCAAACCACTCCAAAATACACAGACAAAGAAAACACAAAAGAAAGCGACATCTAGCGACTCCGAAGAAGAAAACATAAACATTAATAAGATGACCAATGCATAGAAAAAGTTGCACTGGAATTGGACGACAAAAATATTGAAAAGACCATCCTTCACATCGATAAAAAAAGTGCTTCTTCGTCTCCAAACTTTTGTATACTTTAGTTTTCTGAAGGTTTCACTTCTACCGCGTGTGAATTGCACACTCTGTGGCTGCTTAGCGGATATCGACTTAGAAAAAAAAATGAAAGACTTCGACAGTGTAGTAACCAATACCTACGTAAGTTTGAACAAAACCAAACATCTATTACTTGGCTTATAGAATTTATTATGGACATTTTTACAAGGAAACAATTATTCGGAAAAAGAAATACTCCTCTTTACTCCTTTCGCTCTTACAACCATTCCAAACTCCCCAATAATTGTATTTTAAAAATAGATAGTTAATTTTTATTATAGTCTACTTTATTTTTATTGAAAATCATCCCCTATTCTCTTCGATGACTTAATGCGAACTGAAAATGGCAGATGATTTATTAAAACGGCGTGATGCCATACTCCCTCCCTGCATCTTCCATCTACATAAAATAACAAACAGTAATACAACATACCTGGAGCAATAAATACTTTGTATTATTTGTTTTTCAATAACTGCACCTTTATTCGGCGCAGCGTGGGCCGCGCAATCACGGCTCGTCACGCGGCCGCCGCGTGGACCAGGTGATGCCACGCGGCGGGCGCGTGGCGGTCGCGTGGCCACGCATATTGGGGCGCGGAGTGTAATGGGTTAGAAAATATACAGGGTGGTGGTGACGCTTGGGATTTATGATGTAAATATTGACATTACGGTGTAATACAATCAATTGGTGATCGATATTGTTATTTCCAAAGTGAAGTGATATTAAGCTTAGATACTTAAAAGAAACGGTTTCATTCATGAATTCTAAAATTTCGGCGAATTCAAAAATCTTTACTTTTAAACTTATGAATATTTTCGATAGAATTGTTTTTGAGTTCAACAGCTCGGCTGTGAAATGATTTGCCGACTTCTGTATTTCCTCCTTCCTACAACATGGGTCTCTTCACGACCCACGTTCACTCCTTCCTCTCCTCAAAAAGACCCTCCACACATCATCTTCAAAGACGGCATAAGCGCTGAGAAAATTAATATTTTATCGGTAACTCCTGTGGAGCTAAAAATATATTTAAAAAATCAGTCCTATACTTAATTAAAGGTTTAAAGATGTTCGTGAAAAAAAATGGAGTCTTAGGGCCTCCGCTCATGGCGGTGCTGGTCGTGTGGCAATCGTGTTTCAGTTTGTTCAGCACTGTTAAGAGGGCATTACCAGAGAAAACCAGAAATTTGTCATTTTCAAATCAGATTTTAGACGTATTGACTCTTTTCCACAAAAAATTATAAATGGATTTCGAAAGATTGTTCTTTTATCTAGCATTCGTATGTAATAAATTTTGAGAAATTTTTTTAATTTTTAGTATAATAAGGTTATTCCATAGGTCGTTGGCAGATTTGTTCAAATTTTCAAAAAAGTTTTTGTATTATACCACACCCATTTCAAATAATAAAATCATGCAGTAAAATAAATCAATACATTATCTAGCAAACGTATGTTTTAGAATTTTAATTTTAGTTTCAATAAAATCATTAAGAAATATGTACGTACATGTGTTTCTTGACGAAAATTGGTCCATTTGTGTATTTATTTGCGCACTTACAAACTAATATATTTCAGATTTTTTTAACATTCTTATTAAATTTAGACATTATTGAAAAATGATAAATACTTATAATCAAAAAATAACTTCAAAAAGTACATTATTTTAATAGTTTTATCATCACGCCTTTCAGCATTTTTGGATTAAGGTATAAATTAAAGCTAATTTGGATTGAAATAAATTCGATATTGAGTTATAATTTAAAAAGCTGGTACGGAGAATAATTAATCTTTCTCATTGTAACCGCCCTGCACGATCGTAAGAACAACTTTCGACGAAATGTGGATTTTCGTCCGCTGGCTGGTTAAACGCTCTTAACAGGTTGCAATTGTAGCGGCTCACGAACTGTCAAGTTTTCGAGTGATCTGCGATATGTCAGATCAGAAAAATATCGATTATGTTCAGGAGGTCGACCACTGTTAACATTAAAATTTCAAACACTGTTGGGACATCAAATTTATTCTTCTTTACAGTTAACTTTTTTAGATAGTTGTAGAATAACCGCCTTCATTGAAATTATTTATTAATTAATATTAATTATTTATTAATTAATTATTTATTAATTAATTAAATTATATATTAATTAATTAATAATATTTTTTTTTCAGATATATTTCCAAAACACCCTGTGAAATACTTACACCCTAAGCGCCGATCACACATGTCTGCAGTTATTGTTTTTATTCTCTCTGACAGGTCATCCTCCTTCCCTTAACTAAATTTACCATTCACCTTTGATCAATAACAACGATTATTATGATTACCTTTAGCGTAGGTACTGTTCCTCCATCAGAAATAATTCTCCTCCTTTGTAAATGATAAAATTAATTAATCCATGTTACATGTCATGTCACTTATTTTATACGTTTACTCTTGATGCGTTATTGCATTTTTGAGTTGGACTTGATTGAATGTTATTAAAAAGACGGTGAGGTATTTTTTAATCCCTTATAACTTATGATTAAGGACTTATAGGAAGGATAATGTACAAATTACATGGCTTTACTTCAAATAAATTCAACGCTACCGGCGGTGTACCCCAGGGGTCGTATTTGGAACCAATTTTATTTTTTACTTTTATTGAGACTGGTTGAGGGAGTCCCTTTAATTTCACCAGCCATTCTCTCTAGCTTTAGACCTTTGGCCTTGCTCCTTGGTGGGAGGAATAGATTCATACTACCGTCACACCAGGACACACTGGCCGCTGGATTCCTAACCACCTATTTCCTTTATAGAATTTCTACTACTTCCTTTCCCTAAAAATACCCTCAACGCCGCATTCCCAAAGTCGACCTAGGGTTCGAGGGAAATTGTTTTCCTCAGAATGTAAAAAAAAGTTTGGTTTTAAGTGAATTTTAAAAATCATAAGTTTATGCAGCTTGTATTTCTTTTGAAAGTTTGTTTAGGAAGTACAGTGGACCCGCGGTAATCTGGACCCTGTAATCCAACACACCTATCACTGTATAATACTTGCATGATTGGACAGATTTCTTGATTTTGAATTTAAAAAATTTATGAATATTTTATAAATTGATTTTTAATTTTGATTTTTAATATTTTTAATTTTTGATTATTCGTAACATCTTGCGAAATACTTATATTTTTAGTATATATGTACATTTGTTTAAACATAATTATGTATTTCCTAATGTAAATAAGTTTACTTATTATTTTGTAAGTCCTATAGCACTGATGATGTTATTTTTATGAAAAAGTTTTAGCTCTCCATTGTGATATTTAATTTCACTGAATTCTACTAAATTTTACTAAATTCCACATACATATTAAGTATATACATAATTATGATTCGCAGATCAAATAAATTCTTTGATTTGTAATTTGTCGGATTACAAGGTAGTCTCATTCAAAAAAATTCCGGACTATAGAGGGTCTTAGGCAGTACTTTTTAATCCGGCAAATTCGATAATCCGAAATTCCTGCAAAACTTTTGTCGGATTACCGCGGGTCCATTGTATATGGAATGGGATTGGGCCGTTATTATATTTAGTTTATTATTGGTTCCGTGGTTCTCGGTCTGGTGTTCAATACAGCTTATCTTTGTGGATTATAAGTAGTGCTATGCTATATTATACGTCACGGTATGAATCACATCTACAAGCAGTTTAAAATGTCCAAAAAATAAATTCGCGCCCATCTCCAAAAAATAAAATCACGTTATAAATTGAAACGCTTTCCGCGTAGATAAAAGATAAAAAGCACCCATTCCACAATCAATAAACACCGCCTACAAAACTGCCAAACCCGAACCGGGAGAAAACCTGCGATTCCCTAACCCTAACAACAAGTAGTAGCTGCATAGAATAAAAAAGAATTCAAGAAATGCGATGTGGGCGTGTTTTAAGATCCAAAAGTCTGAACATTATTTGCTTAAAACGCAAAATCATGTGGTTTTGGTTTGAAAATTTGATCGCGTAGAAATATCTTTTAAATTCTGACAGTAGAACACATCTTTGCCTTTGAAATAAGTTTTTTTTATTTTATTTTTTATTTTTTATTTTTTATGTCTTTATTTTATTTTTTTATATATTTAATAATATTATTATTCAATGTATAAAAACAGTTTATTGTAAATAAGTTCTGCTTCTGCTTGGTAAACTTAATAACAATAAAAATAATCTTAATAACAATAAAAAAAATAAAAAAAGTTTTTCTATATCTAATACATTGTATAATCGCTCTCGTTGTCTGATGTACGCTTAGATCTTTTAAACTACTAGGGATTTTTATGCGGTTTTTACCAAGAATAATCACGAGGAAGGTTTAGGTATATAATTTGTCAAGGTTTTGTGTAAATTGGTTGAAATATATAATAAATAGATGTGGATTTGATATGTATACAAATTAACAGATGGCGTTGGTTATAAAGGTTGGGTAATGGCGTTGTCAGTAGATGGCATTGAGTTTCGTTAGCCACAGCAACGTGTGGCCGGGTCAGTAAGTGCCCTATAAAAACTGCTTTAAACTTACATACGAACCCCGCTTCGGTTATGGTTTTATTGTATAATGCAATAAATTAAAGTTTTATCAATTGGTTTCTTCAAAATACAAAAAAAATCAACAAAAATTCTTCCACTTACCTTCACTGGACACTCAGCCGAGCAACCGCCCCATCCCTCATCCCGCCCCTAACTTACCAATACCTGCAGATTTTTTTATGTTTTTAGATGAAATATAAAAACATCGAAAATTGACTGTTGCGAACTACTGCAACTCATAAACTTAAGAATACCAACAGTAACTACACGACAAAATACACTATTCTACTGTAGCATTCATAAGCGGAACTACATTGCCCACTCTCCGATACAACGATTTCACACTATGGTAAATTAGTACTTAGGTGAGGTTGACATATTTAACATAAACTTCGCGAATTTTGTTGATCTTGTAAAAAACTTATTCCAATGCTATTCCTAAACATATCTGTTTTTCTGAAAACCTATGAAATCGCTCTATTTTTGTATTTTTATGACTTGTGTGCTTTTTTATCAAATTTTATTTCTGTATATGTTTAAAAATAATCTGTCATGAATTATTTGTACTACCAAAATGTAAAAGCCCACTGGGCGTTACATAAATAAATAAATTAATCAAAAATGTCATCGGAGCACAAAATTTCATTTTTACTACAAATATTATCAAGAATCACTGGTTAAAAGATGCCAGTTACGGAAACCTAGAAAGTCGAGAAATTTGAAAAATATTCATTTTATCAAACTGTTGCTGTCACTGTCGCTCTTACTCCCCCGGATACTGAGCGAAAGTGACAACTGCACCTTAGGCTGATTACACCTAAATAAAATAATCAAAATTGAGATTTTGAGGTTTTATTACCCATTTTCTCCTCCAAAACAGGGCCGATTTCTTACTATTTTTACAGAAAGATATTTTTTACCACATGTATTAGAAGAAAATATTCATTATAATTATATAATATTCGTTATAAAATATTCACACATAAATTACGAAACAGCAATTACATGATATTCCCTCGATGGAAAAAAATCCCAATTACGCTCTAAAAATAATAAAAAATCGTTATGTTCTCTTATTTGACACGTTAAAGGTATTAAAAAATCATATTCTTTAAAAGCTGTTTTAGACATTTTTGCATTATTTAGAAAAAATCAAGCTTTTTAAGTGTTTTTTTAACATCAATTAAATTTTCAGGTATGAGCCAAAAGTATTCTCGTTATTTATTTTTGGGGTGTTGTGATGTGTTGCGCTACCTCCTTCAGATGTGTAACGCTGTCCGAAACGTTGGCTGAAGAAGGAGGTAGCTCAACACGGCGTAACACCCCAAAATAAATAATGAGAATTAAATTTTCATTTAGTCATCATAATGTAATGGCAATACACGATGTCAGGCAGTATATAAGATATACATCGCGTGCTAACCTAGAGCCAAACGGTGCTAATTCAGTCGCGACATCAGTTTCCATTGAAATCTATATGAAAGACATTTCTAGTGCAGTATACTGGCTGCGGGCCCGGATGGTTACGTATCGAAGTGTGGGTAGGTACCGGGAGGGTAGGTAGGCACCGTTCGGCGGCCATCTTGTCTCCAGGGATGCCAACAGGAGTGCAGTTTCGTGTCGGCATTATTCTTCATTCCCGCCACTGACAGGGAGGGGGGATAGATCGTACAGTGGCGGGGAGTAGTATCAACTCATTGTTTTGTGACTGGAAAAAAAATGATGAAGTGTATTGTGTTTTTGATGTGTGGAACTTCTTTAGCACCATTGTGATTTGAAACTCGATGAAACGGAAACGAGTGGCAATAAAAAAGACAAACATCCACGGGATTTAGCCTGCGAAAGTATGAGATAGAATCTAACAAAAAATGGGACAAAAAAAATCAGACAACCTGTAAAGACAATAAATTATTGTTCAAAAATGGAACAAAAATAATACAGACATCCTGTAAAGACAATTAATTATTGTTAAAAAATAGTCAAATGTAAAAAAAAGGTTAGGTTAAGTTTTAGTAGATATTTTGTTGGAGGATGTTTTGTTCGTAGGATATTTTGTCCTTGGGATATTAAGTCGAGGGATATTTTGTCGGAGTATGTTGTGTCGGGGATATTTTGTCGCTGGATGAAAACGCGCGGTACCGAGTATAGGCACATTGCTAGTTAATCCAAGAGAGCCTGCTACGCCTCAATACAACTGACTATCGCACCAAAGTCGCGGTTTCAATAATTCCCCCATTTTGCAAAAAATAAATTTCCTCGAATCATAAAATTCATTTTTCAAATGAGAATTGGACGTTGTTCCTTTCCTTCTTACCCATTTAAAATTCACGTGCTTGACTCCTCAAATTGTTCATTATGTGGTCTTGAAATGGAAATAGATTATAGAAATAAATAAACCAACATGCAAGCACTGTTCAGAAGATCATCCCATCTCCGAGTGTAAATCCCTGGAACTTTTTTTTTTTTTTTTTTACAGTGAATACCGCACAAGAATCTCAACTGCTCCCGTCTGGAGCCAGTGAGACTATGGCATCCCCAATCGGGGTATGGTTGTGAGGCTGAAGGTAGCGGGGAGGGGAAGGAGGTGGGGAAGAGGAAGGTTGGGAAGTACCTGGCTATTCAGATCTGGTCACTAAACACGGCTAAAGCCATTTTCAAGCAACGTTTCAATTCTGAATGGTGGTCTTACACCAGGGCGATGCTGATAGTATCTTCCACTCTGGAACATGCCGCAAATATACTATATATTATTTTAAATGAATTAATTGTGAAATAACACAAATTAATCAAATAAAATTTATTTGCGCATGCCGGGTTCGAACCCGCGACCTCCGGAATGTGAGTCAAGAGTCTTAGCCACTGGACTACGGAGGCCGTCCAGTGGCTAAGACTACCGCCCAAATGCGCTAACTGTCACTCAGCTAACAAGAAGAAAGAAATTAACTCCTTCAACAGTAAAATGAATGAAATAGACCACCGAACAAACAGCGAAACATGTAAGTTCCGTTCTTACATGCTTAAATTAGCCAAAGAAAGAATAAACTACGACATTGAATAAAAAAATTATGTATAATTTTGCAAAATACATTAATTAAATGGATGATTTCTTAAATAGCGAATTAGAATTAAATATTAAAATTCAAGAATATGAATGTATTTGTACTGATTCATGTAACAAAATTATTTCTAAAAACATCAATGATATAATTATTATGCACATAAACATCCGTAGCATTCAGAAAAATTTAGATTAACTAATTCTAAAAATAAATAATTTAATTAAAAAGCCGGACTTCATAGTGTTAACTGAAACATTCACGAACGCTGAGTCACCGTCTTATCACTTACCTGAGTAAAATTATATTTCTACCAAAGTAGATATCAACAAAAATTCGGGAATAATAATATTTGCAAATAATAAATTTAGTATTGTTAACATTATAGAACACCCAATACATTTGGTAAACTGCATCGAAGTACATTTCAAACTCGGCAAATCAATATATCATTTAATAGCTATCTATAGAACGCATGGCTCAAGTATTATGACGTTTATTAATGACCTGAAATACATATTATTAAAATGAAAAAATAAACTCTGCTTCGTGGTGGGTGATTTTAATGTGAGCATTAATGAAAAAATAGAAAATAATAACAAAACTGACTACATCAATTGTATGACTGAACAAAATTTCATATCTTGCATAAATAAAAATACTAGAGAAATAAAAGAACATACTCCATCTTGTTTAGATCACATTTGGACAAACGTAAACATTAAAGATCTTCACAAACTAAAATCAATTGTTTGGAAAACTAACATAACTGATCATCATTCATGCTTACTTCTGTATAATAATAATATTAAACATAAAATACATAATTTAATACCCAAAAAATCAACAATAGACATGACTATTCTCTCTGAAAAACTAAAAATGGAAGATTGGAACAATGTTTTAAAGAGTGATGATACCGAAATATGTTCGACTAACTTTGAAAAAATCCTGTCACAACACATTGAAAAATCGACAACTGAAATAATAATACACATAAAATCAAAATTAAGATATTTAAAACCTTGGATTACCAAAGGACTTATAATATCTATCAGAAACAAAGAAAAACTTTATAAAACAACTTTAAAAAATCCCCATGATGAAAAAGCATATATTTATTATAAAAAATATAAAAATAAATTAACATCTAATATTAAAAAAAGTAAGGAAGAGTTTTTTAAAAATAAAATATTATCTTCAGAAAATAACCATAAACAAATGTGGAAAACTGTGAATTTGGCCATAGACAATACAAAAAAGACACAAAATATTAAGTACATCGAACATGATAAAAAAATTATAGATGCCAATTTACAGCCTAAACAATGTGAAAACATATTTAATTCCTTCTTTGCAAATGTTGGAAAAAATCTTGCGAAAAATATTCATAAACCTTCTAACCCAGAAAAACATAAAAATAAAAATCTACAAAAACGTAATGTACTTTCAAAATTTGAAATAACAACAGAATGTGAAATTTTAAAAATAATAGAAAATATGAAAGGAGGTTCGTCTCCCGGTTTTGATTCTATTACGGCACACATGTTAAAATCTATGAAATCTTACTTAATAAAACCCATCACTCATTTAATAAACTTGAGTTTAACGAAAGGAATATTTCCAATGAACTACAAAAACACAATAATCTCACCTATTTACAAATCTGGTGATCCACACCAAGTAACGAATTATCGCCCAATTTGTCTAATTTCTAACATAGGAAAGATCTTTGAAAAAATAGTTAAAAAACAATTGGTAAATTTCCTAGATAGTAATAAAATACTACACAAAAACCAGTTTGGTTTTAATAAATCAACACACAAGATGCAATTGCTAACGTAACTTCATACATTTACGAATCATTAGATAAAGGTAAAAAATGTGCGGGCATATTTATTGACCTCAGAAAGGCATTCGATAGCATATCCCATGAGATGCTATTAAAAAAATTAAATGATATTGGCATAAAAGGCAACGCGATTAAATGGATCACAAACTACTTAAAAAACCGCCCTCAAGTGGTAAAAATCAATCATGTTAATAGTGATCAAGAGATTTCAAGCTTTGGAATCCCGCAAGGTACAGTGCTTGGACCAATTTTTTTTTACCATATATGTAAATGATATTTTTTTTCAACATTTAAATGGTCAAATTACATCATCACTAAATAGTGAAAAGACATTTGTAATTCCATTTGCAATCCATCCAAACGATGCTCCCAAAAATTTTAACATTGTCATACACGATAATACTAAAATTCATAGCCAAAATTATTGCAAATAAAACTGTACAATATTAAAAACAACAAATAAAATTAAATATCTCGGAGTAATTATCGACAAAAATCTGAAATGGAAGGAACAAATATGTCAAGTAGTAAACAAAATCAGAAAATTAATATATATATTTTTAAGAATTAGAAATTTTCTGTCGATAAAAAATCTATATTTACTCTACTATGCCTTAGTTCAATCCACTCTACAATACGCTATTATTAGTTGGGGATCCGCGTATAAATGTAACCTTCTTCGAATAGAAATTGTACAAAGGACAATTATTAAAATTATATTTAAAAAATCCTTAGACTACCCAACAGAACGCCTGTTTGAAGAATTTCAAGTACCCACATTTAAAGATTTATATATTAAAAATTCATTGATTCAAATTATAAAGGAAAAAGATAAATATCCATTTTTAAATGAAAACAGAACTCGACTTAAACATGTTTTTCTATGCCCAAAACTAAATATGTCTTTTGCACAGCATCATTATACTTACCAGGGAAGAACTTTTTTCAATCGTCTACCAGAAGAAATCAGAAGCATTAATGATAAAACCCGAATACTGCTCTCTGTCAAGAGACATTTTAAAAATATTCTTAAAAAAAAAACTACTGTCAATGAATCTTACAAATATCCTTAGTTTCCCATTACATTCTTTGGTAATTGTTCGGAACAAACGTCAACGGTTAATACGCACTTTTTTTTTATAAAACTTTTAGATTCTTCTTAATTACCATAAAAGACAACTATTTGCATTGGGGGAGGTTGAAAATGTTACATTTTTAATTTTATTTACGTAAATTGAAAATTTGCTTTCACACTGTCAAATCACTCTGTTTGCAGGCTATTTCCCTTCCGGACCGCAACGGTCATGTTAAATTAAAAAAAACGGACCCATAATGAAAGCAATTGGTGACCTCTGGCCTAGAACATCCTTGAAGAACAAGAAATATTTGAAAAAAGTGTAGGAATTGTATATATATTTTTTTAATTTTCTTAATTCAATTCATTGTTTTACATAATTTGATGATTTTTCGGCCACCATGCTAAGCCCATGTTGAGGTGGTGGAATATATAATATAATCACTTCAATTGTAATGACTCTTTGTTTTGAAATTATCCATATCAAAACTGCTACCAACCGCCTGGAGTCTGTTTGACTGTGGAATCTCCAATTGGAGTATGTTGTGAGGTTGAGGGTAGTAATATGGAAATGAGACGGGACAGAGGAAGGTAGGGAAGTAACTACCTTCAGATTCGGTCACCAAATGCGGCTAAAGCTTTTTATTATGCAACGGTCCGATCCTTAGGAAAATTTTAAGTCGATACTGAGAGTATCTTCCAATCTGGAACTTGCTGCAAATATACCAAAATAGTTATAGTCCATTTGAACTGAATTAATTATGAGACAATGCATATTAACTGAATAACATTAACGATCGCTTTAACATCCGCGAACTCGGGATTGCTAGTATTCCTTCACCAAGTATTTAGGATTTTTATCAAAATCTATCGAAAGAAACAAAAAAGTGCTTTATTTAAAACAAAGATAATTTAAATCGAACAAATATATTTCTACGACACTGCTTCTAGCCGGCTACTCAAAATGTCATCTGGAAAGAGAAGAAAAAGCGCGCCTGCCCGGGAAAACCCCCGCACAAATCTTTCGCGCCATTTTCCACCAGACGTGAGAGAAAAGCGCGCGAAAACACCACATCCCCCACCCCTCTCACCACACCCCGCACCAGCCTTTTCCCTTCCCCAAATACAGAGGAATTACCGCGATTTGTTTGGAGATGTGGCTATATTTAGCACACACGTATAACAAACGTATCACGCGCTCTTCACTTACGGCCTTAGCAGGGAAAATTTAATTTTGACGATATTACACACCTTTTCCCAAATGTTTTGTTCACACGCGTCCAGTAAGGTTTCTCTCAGTATCGCCCCGGTGAAAGACCACCATTCTGAAATGAAACATTGCATTAACAGCCATTTTGTAAATCAAATCGCAATATCCAAATACTTCTCAACTCTTTTTAAAGCATATTAAAATACATACTAACCCACTAGCGACCTTTCCAAATTTGACCTAAAACATCAAACGTCGTACTCAATTTTCCTAATTGAATACGAAATTTCAAATCGAAAAAAGTTATAATACAAAAAATTTTTTTTTAACAAAACAAAAAAAAACGACTTCAAAAAATGCACTAAAAAGTTAAAAAATAATTTCGTATTCTTCTACAACTTAATAATCATCTTACTTTTTCTACTCATCAATATGTAGGTACGGTTGTTATTTTTGGAGTCGGTGTCAGTCAAGGTAGGTTTGTTTGTAACTACATGCATAGTTATAGGTGAGATGTGCTTGTGCCGCTCGCGCGACTTGACGAGGCGAGAGGCGAGAGCGGGGCCGCGGCGGGACGGGAACTGTCAAATGACCACGCCGGGCTGGGTACCTTGGCTGACACCGACTCCAAAAATAACAATCGTACCTACATATTGGTGAGTAGAAAAAGTAAGTTGATTATTAAGTTGTAGAAGAATACGAAATTATTTTTTTACGTTTTAGTGCATTATTTGAAGTCGTTTTTTTGTTTTGTTAAAAGTTTTTTGATTTTTAGTGAATCTGAAGTACACTAACTAATTTATCTGAATATGGGTAGATCTACTAAACGTGCTGCTCATACGAGACAGATATTACTTGGCCATAACGACGTTACGGTAGGTGACTCAAAGGTCCGGATAGCCTATAAAAGATTCGGCCGAGTATCGTTAATTTGCTCCTAAGAATTGAAGAGTTCCGTTACTTTGTCATGGATCCCATGATCAAAACCTAACCAAACTCTCATGAAACTACCCTTGAAATACACCCTTTCCAATTAAAAAAAGAATCATCGAAATCGGTTGGCGTGATATTGAGTTATTCGTCCATTTGTCACCCACATACTTAATGCAAATTTAAGACTTGTATGGTTTTCTCATGGATGCCATTGACAGAACTGGACCAAATTAAAATGGGACCATACGGGAAGCACCAGCTTTCAAATAAAAAAAAAGAATCAGCAATATCGGTTCACCCAGTCGAAAGTTCTGAGGTAACAAACATAAAAAAAATAAAATAAAAAAAATACCGTCGAATTGAGAACCTCCTCCTTTTTGAAAATTGACAACACATATGACGTAGATTCTCCAGGTTTCCGCTTGTACTACGAGTATACCGTATATCGATCGACCAGTTGATTAGTCAGATTTTTCCAAATATTATGTTTTGAGATAATGAGGAATTCAATATTTGAGTGCTCGTCATAAATCAAATATTATTTAATTATGACTGTATTATTTATTATACTATATTCACAATAAAATAACATCGGGAAACATAACGGTCTGGTATATTAGTGCGACTTTTTGAAATTTCCTAATGTAACCCAGAAAACACATTTTTTTTCTTTTTCTCAAGCATGTCTTAATACATATAGTTTTTGTGCATTGTAATTGATTATGTGGTATTTATGAGTAACCCGGGTACTAGCATACTCAACACACATTCTTATTTTTCGGAGATGTCCGACTAATCAACTGGACGATCGATATCAAAAAAAGTGTCCGTGGCGGGCGGGGTGAAATTGATTTTTATACAAATTTTATTTTTATATTGATAATATATGGTTCACTTTAACTTCTAAACAAGATGAATGTCACTTATCATATTTCCTAAAACCATCCCATCCCTTAAAGTTGAATTTTGATACAGAACTTCTTGATGAAATTTTGCAAACTGATTTTCGAAGTTATACGATTAATTTATTCCTTAGGGAACGTACATATATATATATATATATATATATTTTTTTTTTTTTTTTTTTTTTTTTTCGATTTTTAACCCCCCCCCCCCCCTTCCCCCCCGGTGACCAAAACCCTAAGCAAACCGCCGCTCATTTGTACTAAACGTGACATTTTGATAAGACCCCCCCCCCCCCGAATAGGTCACGTAGTTTGGGTACGTTCCCTTACCTACCTATTATTATACTTTCGCTAATGAAATCAAAAAAATACCAACATTAATATCAAATATATTAAGAGGATAGTTAAATTAGCCTCCCAAAAACTGGGCGTACTGTACAGGTCCCGCAGATACTTTAATAGTGCACAACTGCTAACCCGGTATAAATCACAAGTACGCCCCACGGTTGAATTTGGCAGCCACCTCTGATATGAAGCTCCAAAATACCTGAAAAATACCCTCGACTCTGTGCAAAAACTGGTGGTCCGTTTGATAGATTATCCCATCTTAGGATTGCAATCTTTAGAGCTCAGGCGTCGGGCGGGAATGCTATCCTTGTTCTACCGGTATTACAATGGAAGATGCTCCGAGAGACTAGCGTCATTGATCGCTTCGGCACTGGCGCATAGTAGGAAAACAGTAAAACGTGGGCCCAACATATGTACACAGTTGGCATTTTTCACATGAGAACGGGTCGCTTCTTCGACTCGTTCTTGTGTTCAACAGCTCGGCTGTGGAACGATTTGCCGGCCTCTGTGTTTCTTCCTTCCTACAACATGGGTCTCTTCAAGACCAATGTTCATGCCTTCCTCTTCTCAAAAAGACCCTCCACACAGCATCTCAGATAACATAGGCTCTGAGGGAAATTATTTTCTAATTGCAGCCGGAAACTTTGGTTTCACAAAGCTGTACATTTTTATTATTTTGAGGTTAACTTTTAGATTTGAATATGAAGTATGGTGTTTTCTCTTTCTAGCACTGTTTCCACATATTTCCACCTATGATAGTAAGGGAGATACAACAATTTCTATGAGACCTATATGAGTGGTTCCGAAAAGCGAACATCTTTTAATCAGTGATTCCTGGCATTTTTGGGATTAAAAAATGTAAATAAAATTCCTGCCTCTGGCAATAGTTAGGGGTGAGGTTGGGGGTTCGGCGGTTACTCGGCTGAGTGAACAGTAACAAAATATGGAAGAAATTTATTGTTTTATTTTAATTAAAAAAAAGACAATTTCAGTTTAGGAGGCGGTTATGGATACCTACCGCCACCCCGGGAATAATTTATTGGATAACTCCCCTGCCATAGGTCACCTTACGTGTTTTGCTACGTTTGGTGAATTAGCAGGGGTTCCCGGGTTCGTGGGTGAGATTTGTTTAAGACTTGGCGGTCAATGCATTTGCTCACCTACAGCATGCCGGGGCGGATCTGGAGAGACTGGTTGGTGGAGACGGAGACCATTTTTCATCTCCAACCGAACTCTCTCGCCTTATAGCGCAAAGAGGGAAGAATTCATACGTTCCTCACTCTTGGACCTCCAGACCCCCAACGATACTTAGATTCCTACCCACCCCTCATACCTTTTTCCTTTTCAGAACCTCGTCTCCTTCCTTAAAAAGACCCTCCACTCAGCATCACCTAGGCCCCGAAGAAAATTATTTTCCTCGGGGCCACCTGCGTGGAGCAAATGTAAAAAACTTCCAAAACAACGACATTGTATACCTAGATAAGTTAAAATTAAATTTGATATTTGACATTATCAAAGTTAATTTTAATTAAATTTCTAAAAATTAAAATGGAGTTTTAGGAATTGAACACAAAAACAATGAACACCTAGATAAGTGGTTCAAAAGATACGGTACTATCTTGAAAAAATGCAACAGTATATAGGTACCAACGATTACAAAAAGCACTGGTAAATAGGTTCAAATGCTTAATGGTAAAATGCATATAATTTCCATGTTTTTTAAGTTACCTTGAAATAAAATCTCGTTACAAAAATACCATCACTCAGTCACAACATTGTAGGCCAATTATTTATAGTACGATATAAGAGACGTGATAACCGGAAGACTAGAGCTTTCAACGGCAAAGATGGCCGCGTGTTCCATATTTTAATTTCAACCCACTTCCGGTGCTAATGCGCTTAATGCATTAAAGGGGTGGTGTTATTTGATGCAAGGGAAGTTTGTTAGAATATACGGCCTCGTTCACACGGATGTTAAATTATTAGCGGCGAGACTTTTTGTCGTTGTTGATGCGATTTGGCGTGATTCACACCGAGCGATTTTTTTACCACAAGTACGCTGTTAAAAAAGGTTAATTAAATTATCTCAATTAACGAATTTAACAAGGATTTTGAGAGGAACAAATAATTTTATTGTAAAAAATTATGCATCGTTATTTTATTTAACCCGAGTTAACCACCCTAAACGACCCCCACCTACAAGAAGACATCGCAGTACGCCCATTGCAACCGGCACTTCATCTTGCCTAAAAATAAACTAATAAACCCTACATGTTTATTGATAACAGCTGCATCCAGCCGAGGACCATTACCGGGATGATATACTCTAATCACTATCCCTTAATCGACATACCAACTCGAAGAAAATCATTAATAGACAAACCAACGAACATTTGGATGTACTTAACGCAGCCCTCACGCCGAACAGTCCCAAAATAAAAGACTGGATTACGAAACCCCACGTATCCACGAGCATCGGGACAACAACCCCATTATCAGGATAACATATTGACCCCTTGACATGCAGCACCGAAAATAGGAAGACGACGCCCCCCCACCACGCCAGCAGGGACTATATAAACCCCGACTCTTACTTCTATTAGTTAATCTATTTTGTGCATTGAATCCAAGCACTTGCTTGTTGTATTGCTCACATAATAGTTCCCTTTGAAATTGTACTTATTTTAAGTTGTATTGTGTAATTAAACAATAAAGGATAATTTATCCACAAGTATATTTTTTTAACACTACACGACATCAAAAGTTAACTGGCGCCCAGCACGTGGGTCAATTCGAGGAAGTCTGAAAATTGGCCAAAACTAGGACTCCCTAGATATTTTAATATCTCAACGCGAAAGGACCACACACCAAAAAAAAAAAAATTTGTTAACTTGGCAATGAAGATCGTCGCATCAATACTTCTGTGAGTACATTTTCAATTGATCGTCTATCCCATACGTACGATAGATCCCTTCCCTACCTTATCCAAAAGGTTAGAGAGAAAACTAAATTTTTTAAAGTCACTTTGTATATTTCTATTTTTTTTTTACTTTTTTGAAAAATGGCACAGCCAAATGAGAGACCCGCTCCCCAATACGCAGAGTCGATATTGGAGTATAGTGGCTCTCCCCAAGACATCAACTTATTCATAAAATCAGCCAGGGGGTTCATTACTAGAAACGGCAATACACCTAGTAATGTTGAGAAAATAATCTCAAGATTACGTGGCAAAGCACTTCACGTAATTCTCATGTGCGATCATGATAACAATATTGAAACCATATTAGAAACGCTAAAAAACGAATGTGGGGACAATAAGTCTGTTACATTATTGCAAACCGAACTAATCAACTTCAACCGCGGTCAAAAGGATTTCTCCTCAACGATCCACGAAATCAATCAAATTCTTTTTTCAATTAAAATAAAAATTTCTGATCAATATGGAGGACCTAGTGCCCACATATTGATGGAACCATACAAAGATACAGCAAGAAATACATTGTTGAATCTAATGCCAACGCACATTAAATGCGCAAACTTAACCAAAAATTATGATGCCCTGTGCACGGAAATAAGAATGCTGGAGGCTCATGGCGAGCTCCATCAACGGTCTAAACAAAATCTTGTGTTTCCACAAGCAGGATCATCTAATTTCATGCGGCCAGGACAAAGCCAATCAAATAAACCTTTTACTCGCCCTAACTTTTTTCCACCGCAAACGCAAAATTCGTTCAAACCTCATAATAACTTTAATCATAATAATCATAATCACCTTAACAATTATAATAATAAACCGTGGCATAATAATAACCAAACGCATAAGTACGTACAAAACCGCCCGTGGCAAGGAAATAATAATAATAATTTTAATACGCATCATGCGCGTTCCGGTGATGTCAGTATGAGAACGGCCCCAATGCCCCGACCTCCTAAAGGCCCGGTCATCGACCTCGGCAATGGACGTACGGCACAAGAGCTATTTTATACAGACGGGAATGATCAGGAACGGCCGGATTTGTGGGAAGACCAAGAATCTCCCCGAGAAACCTTGTCCACCTGAATCATATTAACAATGGCCTACCATATGTAGTAGCGCCATTAAATATAAAAATTCTGATTGATACGGGAAGCTCCAAATCATTCATGAATAAAAATGTGTATAATAGATTATTTCGTGACTGTAGATATGTAAACGAAGAGTTTACTGTACAAACAGCACACTCTACGACTACCCATAGAGGTGCCGTCGTGACTCCATTTTGGAAAAGAGTATTCGGCAATAATAATGCTGAAATGCGTTTTTATATTTTTGACTTTTCCCACAAATACGATGTTTTAATGGGGATAGATATGTTGAAATTAATGAATGCAACATTAATTTTAAATAACTGTAATAATATTTTAAAAACTCCAACCAGACAAGTTCAGTTGTTCCATGTAATGGATATAAATAGACTTGATGAGTTATTGGAGAAAAATAGAGATTTGTTTTCTGAGGAACTGGTAGCTAATTGCTCACCTCATGTAAAACATGAAATAAAATTAATTAAAGAAGAACCTGTGTATCAACGCGCTTATCGGTTACCGTATGAGCAGAGGCTTGAAGTTGAAAGGCAAGTCGCCCAACTTCTAAAGGATGGAATCATCCGACCAAGCGATTCGCCTTGGGCAAGCCCTGTCCATATAGTCGAGAAAAAACTCAACCTATTGCCTATATTTCTAGGACACTGTCAAAAACGGAAACTAAATACAATACGACGGAAAAGGAATTGCTTGGTATACTATGGTCCCTCCAGCAATTCCGTCCGTATATTTATGGTAAACATTTTATCATAGAAACGGATCACCAACCGTTAGTATGGTTAACCAAGTTAAAAGAACCAAACGCCAAACTTACTAGGTGGAGACTCAAACTCCAGGAATATGATTATACGATTAGACATAAGCGAGGTTGTAATAACCATGTAGCTGACGCACTTTCAAGAGTCGAAATTCATTATAGTGAGGACGGTGAGGAGCATGATTCATTACGAGTAGAAGCCACCTCGGGCGCCCAGAGTGTCACTGACACCGTGCATAGCAATGTGGATGACCATGAGGGTGGAATCCCAATTCGTAACGAACACCCACCCCCGCGTATGAATAGGATTTTTATTGAACTAAGCGATATTGAGAAGCATAGTTTGAGAGCTAAGGAAAAAGGTACGGACCTTGTATGGTGTATCCCTTTAGAAAATGCAGAAGCAATATTTTTAAAATTGATTAAAACATGTTTAGATAAAGATAAATATGCAGTAATTATAAATAACGATAGATTATATGAGTGTTTAAGCGAATGTTATAGAAAAAATATTGATAAGAACTCATTAAAATTAATACGTTTTACAAATGTTAAGATTGAACCCATAAAATTAGAAGAACAAAAGGAGATAATTCGTTCGACGCATGTCGAGAACCAGCGTCACATGGGTCTAGATGCCCTACTCAGTAAAATAAAACGGACGCACTATTTTAATAATATGCGGACAAAAATAAAAGATTTTTTAAAAACGTGTATAATATGTCAAAATTCTAAATACGAAAGGCACGAGCCGTCGAAGGACAGTGGCACGTCATTCATACCCTAGATTTAACTAAACTTATTGAACAATCGCAACAACTAGGAATTAATTATGATAAATTTATAAAAAGTAACAATGTGACTTTACCACATGTAGGATTAGAACGTTTGAAATATTTAATAGATCATAATAATCAGATAATGGACAATTTAGTTGTAAATAGATATAAAAGAGGCCTAATAAACGGACTCGGTACAATAATTAAAGGGATTACGGGAAACTTAGATGATAATGATTTAGATAAATTAGTGAAACGAATTGAAACTAACCAAAATATTAATGAAAAGAGAATCTCGTTGAGTTCAAGATCATTAGAGGATTATTACGGTAAACTAAAAAAAAAAATATTTCACATAACCAAATGGTACTCTGGTCACAAATGAGCCATGATCATTATGAAGATAAGACAGACTTGTTGATTACACATTTAATTTATCAGACGGAAACTATCACCGAATTAATTACTAGAATTACAGAAGCTATCACGTTTGCCTCTCATGGAATGTACCACCCTAGCATTATAAAACCAAAGGTATTTATGGAATCCATTTCACATGTAAATCCTGAACAGCTACCTTCTAAAGATTTTGATATTATTCAACGCTTTTTGCAAGTTAAATTCATTAAAGTTAAACAAACTTTGCACTTTATTCTCTCTCTAACTTTAGTAGAACGCACCGTCTATATGTATAACGAAATAATTCCCATCATCTCCAAAACTAACAATAAATGTTTCCAACCCCACCTCCTACCGAGACGATTATTGAGAGATGGAAAGCAGATGTATAACGCACACAAGTGCCAAGTTATTACAGACAGCCTCAGCATATGCAACAAAGAACTCAACTCCATCGATGACTGCACAACTACCGTACTAGAAAACCACAGCGAACAGAACTGCAGTCTACGCCAGATTATTTGCCCAGAAGAATATACACACGTCATCGGAGATAACATGATGTATCTATTTCGCAACGAACCAACAGCATTAAAAGCACAATGCCCTCAACATCAACAGAATATAGTAATTTCCAAATCTGTACTTGTAACAAACGACGAGTGCAGTATACAAGGAAGGACTTTCACTATGGGAAGAATCGTTAACCAAGAAACATTACTCATTACATATTCGAAGGAAGAATTACATGTACTAAAACTACCCATCCTACATGTTGACGAAATACAAGAACCACGCAGAGAACTCGATATCCCTACCACTACGACGGGATTTGAAGGAACTATACACCTAACACTTACCAGCTGCCTGATAATTACGGCCATCGGATATATCCTTTGGAGAAGATATAAACTCTTCACAGTGCGAAGGAGTTTCAATTTTAGGGGGGGAGAGTTAACCACCCTAAACGACCCCCACCTACAAGAAGACATCGCAGTACGCCCATTGCAACCGGCACTTCATCTTGCCTAAAAATAAACTAATAAACCCTACATGTTTATTGATAACAGCTGCATCCAGCCGAGGACCATTACCGGGATGATATACTCTAATCACTATCCCTTAATCGACATACCAACTCGAAGAAAATCATTAATAGACAAACCAACGAACATTTGGATGTACTTAACGCAGCCCTCACGCCGAACAGTCCCAAAATAAAAGACTGGATTACGAAACCCCACGTATCCACGAGCATCGGGACAACAACCCCATTATCAGGATAACATATTGACCCCTTGACATGCAGCACCGAAAATAGGAAGACGACGCCCCCCCACCACGCCAGCAGGGACTATATAAACCCCGACTCTTACTTCTATTAGTTAATCTATTTTGTGCATTGAATCCAAGCACTTGCTTGTTGTATTGCTCACATAATAGTTCCCTTTGAAATTGTACTTATTTTAAGTTGTATTGTGTAATTAAACAATAAAGGATAATTTATCCACAAGTATATTTTTTTAACACTACACGACATCAAAAGTTAACTCCCGTCAGTTGTTCAATAATGTTCGCTGGATAAGTTTTAAGATTTTCACCGCCAAAAGCATTTTCGTTAGAGCAGATCCGGCAGATCCCCCGGATCACATCTACCGGATCTGCCCTGATGATGGACACTGCAACGATGTCCGAAACGTTGGCTAAAGAAGAAGGTAGCGCAACACGGCATAACACCCCAAAAACAAATAACGAAAATATGTTCGCTGTTCGAAAACAATTCGCATAGATCTCATAAAATTCGTTGTATTTTCCTTACTAACCTATTGAGAAATATGATCTAAGCGGTCTTAGAAAGAGAAAACACCACGCTTTATCCAAAAATTATTATTTATATTCCAATCTAAATATTTACCACAAAATGAGTAAAATGTTAAATGTAAACCAAAGTTTCGGATCGCAAAATACAAAAAAAAACATAATTTTAAAAATAAGACAAAAAAATGAGGTGACAATAACGTTTAAAATACATTTATCTAATAAAAAAAGTATTTACGTGTTTTTATTTTTTTCGTTATCTTTAATTTTAGTTAGAAAAAACGTAACGCGAGCCATTTTTAAAACTTTTTAACGTTTGCATCCAAAATTTTTAAAATACACGTTTTGAAAACGTTTTGCATCATCACTCACCACCTTGTTTCAACAAACAGTTTTTAGTTTACGGATACGTTCAGAAATATTCCGTTTATTTTGATTTTATTGCAAGGTAGAAATATTTCGCCCCACTGACAAAATATGGTCTAAGCCCGAGGGGTTGAGCAATAATCACAAAATCTTTGCTAACTCTTTGAATAATAATGATCCCGTTGTTTGTTACCTTCTAGGCCTTGACCGAAGTTAAAAATTATGGCAGTCGATATTGTCGAATTAGCTCAGTGATGAGAGCACTGCCCTGGCGAGGCAAGGGTTCAATTCCCAGGTGCAACCTTTTTTGTCTTTTCTGTTTCACGTTTTTCGCTTAAGAGTGGTTAAAATAGTATTCAATGATTAAAAAAAGTTTACCTCTTCAATTTTTCAGAATCATTTGTAGTAGGTTGTTATTTGCAGTTTTTGTAGGATTATGTACGTAGTTTTAGTGTCCTTCAACAGATGTCGTTAATATAGTTTGTTACATGTAGTTTTGAGATGTCTCAACAGACATCAGTAAAGTTGTCCTTTGAGAGTGGCAACTGTCGCCGTCCGTGTCTAATACCCGAAAAGTTACGGCAATAGCCGATATTATCCGATCGACAGCTGGGCACCTTCAGTGCCGTAGTGAATTTCCTTGCTTTAGAATTACACAGAGTATCCATTATAACGGACGTTTGGTCCAGATCATCCAGACCGACGGCCTTCGTGATCGAGGGGTACTCATTACTCGCAATCCGAAGGTTGCGGGATAGAATCTCGTCGTGCGCAAAAAAAGATCAATTAGTTATTTCAAGTTCGTGTGTTTTTGTAGCGATTTTTTTTTAAAACAATATTTTTAAAGGCTTTACATAAAAAAAATATTTCGTTTTGTTTGCTCGTTTTTAAAACAAAACTACTTTATTTTTATTTTTTTATTCGTTTATTCCAGATCTCGGGGAGGGTGGTGCAGTCCCACAAGTTCCATATTATACATATATAATACATTAAATTAAAATATTTCAAGATTTTTTTTTACATAATGAAAGGAAATAAATAAAAGAAAATAATAATAATACAAAAATAAAAATAAAATTTGAAAAAAGTTAACTTTTGTTATCTAGGTCATCAGGAAGTGGCTCCATCGCTTATAAATGGGACCCTGCCAGAAGTGGTATGCTGCCATCACAAGAGTGTTTTCGCTCGAGGCCAATAAAATTCCTTTATTATTTATTTACAGTTTTTTTACATTTTTAAATTAAGTCCCGTTAAACTGATTGATATCAGTTTGTCAACGGGTTCTTTTGACAATTACTTTTTTAAATTGAGACAGGTACATAAAATTAACAGGTACATGAAAAAAATAAATTGTTAAAGAAATACAGAACAGAGAAAATGAAAGAAAATAAAAAGAAAAGACAAGAGAAAATAATAATGGAAAACACATTAAAACGAAAAGCGGAAATAACAGAAATTAGTACAAAAAAGTTCTTTCACTTAACCATTTTTTAGCGTACATTTCCTTCTGAAATTCAATTCACAGCTTTTTATTGCGTTGGGTAACATGTTGTAAATTAATGTTGTATTTATTTAGGTATCTGGGAATTATAAGTCGATCATTTGCAGTTAGTCTTGTATTATGAACATGGGCCACTAGTTTATTATATTCAGATTGAGATGTATGCTGACTCGCAATTTTAAGCCTCAATATAGCACGAACAGATAATAAATTTACAGAGTTGTATAGTAATGATTTTGGTATGTCATGTCTTTGTTCGTATTCAGTTTTTTTTTAATAATAATTTTACCAAAGAATATTGAACGTTTTGCACTGAAAGAAGATTTGTTTTTGTTGAATGTCCCCATGTGGTTAATCCATATCTTATTAGGGATTCCGCCAATGACAGATTTACTAATCTAAGAGTATTTAGTGGAACAAAAAACTTCAGTCTATAAAGTTTGCTCACTATAATAGCTCTAAGCCGTGTGCAAACTTTTTAATAAAAAAATTTTAAAAATTGATTTAAAATTTACTTTTTTGTTATCTATCGGCATGGATATCCGAAGAAGCTATGAGACCATAGTAACAGAAAAAATAATTTTTTGGCTCTTCTGAACATTTACCTTTTTGGACTTGCATCCGTATGCTTCCCAGGTACAGAATTTAGCTTCTGCATGTTTGTAGGTGAACCATTATCAACTTCTAAATGGGACTAATTAAGAGAAGAATATCCCTTTCTAAACGGGCCAAGCTTCAATTAATTAGCCGGAAAGCAATATAAATACTTATCCCATTCTTTTTTGTTAAATAACGCACAAAAGTACCTACCAACTGCTACTGTCTGAAGCCAGTGAGACTATGGCATCCCCAATTGTGGTACGTTGTAGGGATGAAGATAATGGGGAGGAAAAGTAGATAGCGAAGGGGAAACGTGGGGAAGTATCTGGTTATTCAGATCTGTTCACTAAATGCGGCTCTATCCATTACAAGCAAAATTTCAATTCTATTTGGTGGTCTTATAGCGTAGTTAAGATTATTTTCCACTCTTCCTTACACCTCGACCATGGAGGCCGTCAATTAATTATGTATTTAAAAACATAACGATTTGTTGAAGCAACCTTTAATTATGTGTACTAAATTTATTGCTTTATGTGAGTGACTACAAATATCCTACTCATTAAAACATGACCAAATCTGAATACACAGGTAAATCTAAAACCTCATCTGCCACATCTCTTCGTATTCTTCGCATTTGACAAATATCTTTTTTTTTCTAATTCTGATTATTATCAATCTAAAAATGTGTAATTTCTATATTTTCGAGTAAATGAGTCATAAGCATAGACAAATGAATATATATAGACCTGCCCGAAGTGATAAAAGCGTATTATTTCCCCCTCCCCATACCGGTTCCTTGGAACCGGCTGGGCTCGCGAGAGCCCAGCTCTAATACCCGAAAAGTTACGCTCGCTCGCCTCGCCTGAATTTAAAAAATGTGACGTCATCATTCTTGTCCAAACCAGCGTCGAGCTCGCATCGTACATTTTACGAAATAACACGGCAAAAATGCTAGCTTGTGCTATACTTTACACCCTAAAATATGTAGATCATAACGAATATGGGCGGTTCTCCAGTGTGCTCGTCGCTTGTTACAGGGGTAAGTAAATTATGAAACATTTGTAAAAGTGTCTTAACTAAATACGGCAAAAAATATTCGTATGTGAAAAGATGCGAACTTTACTTTGCCGTATTTGTACTTCGCAAATATGTAAATAACGTGGCGAGCAATTCGCGCTCCCATGTAAAAAGGTCTATTCATTCAAAAGCAGATTTTACTTTTAAGACCTAAATGGTGATATTATAATGCGAGATGCCTGTATACTGTCAGATTTATTTTTTAACGAATCACAGTCATCTTCCCCCTCTTGGTACCGCCATAATTGATTTTTTCCCTCATCTGTATGTTCTCGTCTATTAAATTTGGATGTCTATGGTCATACGAGTAAATGAGTTGTTCCCACAACCGACAAAATTAGTTTGAGGGGTTAACGGTTCCAACTGGCTACAACTTCATTATGACAGAAAACTCTATTGGCTGGTAAGACATTAACCAAACCATATGTAGATATTTATTTTATTATGAGCCTCTACACCTACAGGCTTTTAAATATGTGATATAGTTTCATGGAACTGTAATATTATAGTGAAATATTCAAATTATATAGTACCCATGCAGAACGATAGAATTATGCCAATATTATTTTATTATTATTGAGTTATGCTAATTCAGCCTTCTTTGGACGGCCTCCGTGGTCAAGGGGTAAGACTCTCGACTCACAATCCGAAGGTTGCGGGTTCGAACCCGGCGCGGGGTGCGCAAATAATTTGTTTTTTTTTATTAATTTGTGGTATTTCACATTTAATTATTTAAAAATAATATATCTATATATATATATATATATATTTAAATAATTAAATTCCGGTAGAAGATACTCTCAGTATCGCCTTGGTGAAAAACCACCATTCAGAATTTAAACGTTGCTGGAAACGTTTGGTGACCAGATCTGAATAGCCAGGTAGGTACTTCTTCACCTTCCTCTTACCCATCTCCTTCCCCTTCCCACCACCTTTAGCCTCACAACATACCCCAATAATTGGGGATGCCATAGTCAGGCCAGGCGGGAGGAGTTGGGACTCTTGTGCGCTAAGCATATAAAAAAATATATATAAACCGTGCAATTGAACACATCTACTACTTCTAAGAAAGTATCGCCAACTGTTTGCAATCTAGGTACAAGCGAGAATCTAAATGACCCAGTTCTGATATGGCTATTGCAATAAAAAAATTTAGATCTATCG
Source organism: Limnephilus marmoratus (assembly GCA_917880885.1). NCBI lineage: Eukaryota > Metazoa > Arthropoda > Insecta > Trichoptera > Limnephilidae > Limnephilus > Limnephilus marmoratus. The sequence continues at coordinate 19,146,958 of OU862915.1, forward strand.
TTTTGGTGGAAATTAAAAATTACACATTTTAAATCGTTATAGATAATGTATTTTTAAATTAACCTTGTTGGGGAAGCCATAGTCCCACTGGCTCTGGATAGTTGAACTCTTGCCTTATGAAAAATAAAATAAAATTTGACCATCTCCTAATATTGATCAGAATTTTTTTTGGCCCTGAGGAAAATAATTCCTCTCAGGGCCTATGTCATCTTGGTGACTGCTGATATTTTTAGGAAAGGAAGGAGAGGAAGTTCTGGGAAGGAGAAGGATATTAGGAATGGGTAGGAATCTGGGGGTCAATGTGTCCAGGAGTGATGAACGTACGAATCCATCCCTCCCACTGCGGTGCAAGGCGATGATCCAAGAGAGTACGGCTGGAGAAGTCAAAGGAACTCCCTCAACCATTATCTTCCAATCTGGCCTGCCATGCAGCCGGTGGGCAGACGCAACCGCCGTCAGGACCTTGAAAAAACTTACCCCATGAACCCGGGCACCAAAGGGCAACTGAGTCACCAAACGTAGCGAACCACTTGAGTTGACCTATGTGAAATGGTTCCCGGGGCGGCGGTACCCATACCCGCCCTAGTTACCTATTCATCATGTGTTAGCCAGTAATTTGCTAATATTTCATTTTTAAAAGAACTTAGTACAAAATTCTACAATCTCATTTAAACACAGATTTTGCCACTTTTCTGAAAAACGTTATTCTCTTCACGTTTATCTTTACGTATTGCGGGTCACGCGCCGCCACTGTGTTTCAATATAGCGGCTTAGCGAGATCTCCGACTGCCGGCAGCCCCGGAGCTGAATCAGCCCTTTCTACTGGGATAAGAAGCCAGTGGCGTAGGGGGAATAAATCAGGAGCTGGCGAAAAAAGTTCTGTTTACGATTTTATGAGACGTGTTTTGTTTATGTGGTTGATTTTTGAGTCAGTGTCGATGTTAGAATGTATTACTTCAGCGTTTTGTAGAATTTTATCAGAAATTTTTTGTAGCAAACGTAACAGTACCTAAAAATGTAAAAGGTTTTTTAAGAATGTATAATACGTCATTATCAGTAATTGAAATTAAACTAAAAAGCAAAGGCCAGACTTTTTTTAAAAAATTTAATTTAAATGGAATAATAATAATAATAATAATAATAATCTTTATTCAATGAAATAACAACAATATAAATAAAATAAAATTACATGCTAAAAGTAGTTTACAAATAGATTACATCAATCAGTACAGACAAATTAACAAATAGGAAGTAACGTAAGAAAGGTTACACAGGAGTAGTATTGTATGTATTGAATGTATTTTAGTTTTATGTACGCCGTTTCAGCTTATTAAAATTGCAATTTTAAAATTGTAGTTAGACCGTTTTGAGACGATTTATTTAAATGTTTCCATTTACCCCGCTCAATTTCAATATTAAAGGCGCCTAAAATGATGTATTACCAGTTAAACCAATTTTCTGAGAAAATAATTGCGACAATAGATTCCCTATTTTGTGGGGTATTTTGAAATCTTTTTTACCCACATTAAATGCTTATGTGTTCTTAATTGTTTAATAATGACGTGAATGCTATTAACTATATTATATTACGTGTTATGTTGTTTAGAACTTAATAATAATATGATAGAATTTGATTGAAATTAAGTTTAAAAAATCGAGTGCAGATCATACGCGGTAGAAGTGAAAACTTCTTCCACATAATCTCAACCGATATGAGCCTTGAAAGGTGAGCTCATAAAAGCGGCGCGCAGCTTGACAGAGCGCGACGCTTTGGTGCCGTAAGTAGGTAAGGTTTCATTCTAACTCATTCTCTCACAGGCTAAATCCTTTAGATGTATATGTTTGCCTCTTTTTAGTGTCACTCGTTTCTCGTTTCCAAATTAAATGGAGTTTTACGAATTAAAGACAAAAACAATTAAGAGCGTTTAACCAGCCAGGGGACGAAAATCCACATTTCGTCGAAAGTTGTTCTTACGATCGTGCAGGGCGGTTACAATGAGAAAGATTAATTATTCTCCGTACCAGCTTTTTTAAATTATAACTCAATATCGAATTTATTTCAATCCAAATTAGCTTTAATTTATACCTTCATCCAAAAATGCTGAAAGGCGTGATGATAAAACTATTAAAATAATGTACTTTTTGTAATTATTTTTTGATTATAAGTATTTATCATTTTTCAATAATGTCTAAATTTAATAAGAATGTTAAAAAAATCTGAAATATATTAGTATGTAAGTGCGCAAATAAATACACAAACGGACCAACTTTCGTCAAGAAACACATGTACGTACATATTTTGTTAATGATTTTATTGAAACTAAAATTAAAATTCTAAAACATGCGTTTGCTAGATAATGTATTGATTTATTTTACTGCATGATTATATTATTTGAAATGGGTGTGGTATAATACAAAATCTTTTTTGAAAATTAACAAATCTGCCAACGACCTATGGAATAACTTTATTATAATAAAAATTTAAAAAATTTCTCAAAATTTAATTCATGCGAATGCTAGATAAAAGAACAATCTTTCGAAATCCATTTATAATTTTTTGTGGAAAAGAGTCTAAAATCTGATTTGAAAATGACATATTTCTGGTTTTCTCTGGTAATGCCCTCTTAATCATTTCAAATCTCCAGTGTTTCTGACGAAATTAAAATAACGCAAGTTTTATCTTTAAAATTTACACAAGGACCTACCTACAAAGAAAGCGTTAGGCGCAAAGCTGGGTTTGATTTAAAGAAATTGGTATGGGTGCTTAGCTTGTTGAACTAAACGATTATTACATTAATTTCGACTTCAAAGATAAAAAAATCTTACCGACGTAATGTATAAATTTTCTCTTTAAAGTTTTGCCGACAAAGAAAGCGTTACATGTAAAACTAAAATTTTAGAAGTAAAATACAATGATATCTAATATATAAGCAGTTGTAAATAGTATTTATTCTAAAAATAAAATTTAAAAAATGGCGTCGGTGTTTGAAATGTTGGCACTAATTTCCACAACCAAAAATTTGGTTGTACCCCAACGAGGATTCTGGACGATTATCACAAGGTCAGTTTTTTGTTCTGGACGATAATCACAAGGTCACTTTTTTGTCCTGGATGATAATCACAAGGTCACTTTTTTTGTCCTGGATGATAATCACGAGGTCACTTTTTTATCATTCTCTCGCAGGCTCAATCCAATAGATGTGCGGGTTTTTCTCTTTTTAATATCGCTATTCTTCGTTTCATCGAGTTTCAAATCACAACGGTGCTAAAGAAGTTTTCACTTCAAAAAAATCACAGTGTGCAGTTCACACGCGGTAGAAGTGAAATATTCAGAAAAGTAAACTACGAGAGAATGAGACGAATGTAGTGGTTAATTGTAGGGTTTATTTATTGTAATATTGTTACCAAGTATAGATAAACATTATTTTTTACATTTTATTTTACGAAGCACCGCACAAAGAGGAGGTTCCGCGAGTTTTCATCCCGTGACAAAATATCCCCGACAAAAAATCCTACGGATAAAACATCACCCAACAAAATATCTACTAAAACCTAACCTAACCTAACAAAAAATAAGACAAAAATAATACAGACATCCTGAAAAGATAATAAATTATTGTTATCTGTATTATTTTCGTCCCATTTTACTATTTTTAACAATAATTTATTGTCTTTAGAGGATGTCTGTATTATTTTTGTCCCATTTTTGTTTAGGTTAGGTTAGGTTTTAGTAGATATTTTGTTAAGGGATGTTATGTTCGTAAGATATTTTGTCGAAGGATATTTTGTCGGGATATTTTTACGCGGGATGAAACGCGCAATACACAAAGAGGAGGCCGATAGGGTATGAAGCACCTCACAAAAATGACAACGATGTATGTCTCATTCTCTCGCAGGCTAAATCTTATAGATATAGTTTGAATCTTTTTAGTTTCGGTCGTTTCCGTTTCAATGAGTTTCAAATAACAACGTTGCTAAAGAAGCTATCACTTCAAAAAATTTCTAGTATTTTCACCCTAAAGTTTTGAGCAGCACGTTGTAAGTTTTTGATTGCGTTCCATCCTTTGCCCCTACCTCCAATCCTCCGTGACAATACCATCACACAGGATCGTGAGTAAGCGAGTAATAAAAGACATGTTTTAAAAGTGTATCTACGCTAATACAAATAGCAAATAGTTCGGTGATTTTTCTCACACATTTCGCTACCGAGTTACACGACCATAATAGCGGAAGGGGCCAATAACCTTCTCCTTTTTGATTCCAAAAAAAATGTACACGTAATATACTTTAAAATGTATAATTTTTATTGGAATAACTTTTTAAAAGTTTATACCCAGCAATGTAATACGTCACTGAAGAAGAATTAATATTAATAAACCTGAACGAAACGTGAAACAGAATATTAAGATACGGAACAATAAAAAGGAACGGTCGCAACTGAGACTCGACCTATATTTTATTTGTCATTTTTGTCGATACCTCACAAGTTGCTCCCGTCTGAGCCAGTGAGACTACGGCATGACCAGTGGAAATGTACCTGTCTATTAAGATGTAACCAAACACGATTAAAGTCATTTCAAGCAACATCTCAATTACGAATGGTGGTCTTACACTAGGGCGACCTGTGTGGTCTAGTGGTAAGGCTCTTGCCTCTAAATCCGAAGATCGCGGGATCGAATCCCGGCGTGGAAAATAAATTTAATATGATTTATTTGTGTTATTTCACAATTAATTCTTTAAAATAATATATAGTATATTTGCGGCACGTTCCAGAGTGGAAGATTTTCTCAGTATCGCCCTGGTGTAAGACCACCATTCATAAATGAAACGTTGCCTGAAATGGCGTCAGCCGTGTTTGGCGACCAGATCTGAATAGCCAGGTACTTCACCACCTTCCTTTTCTCCATCTCCTTTCCCTCCACATTACCTTCAGCCTCACAAGATACCCCAATTGGGGACTCTTGTGAGGTATTCAAGTGGTGCCGCAAATATGCTATCTATTATTTTAAATGAATTAATTGTGAAATAATAACAACATTTAAATAATAAAATTTATTTGCGCACGCCGGGATTTGATCCCGCGACCTTGGGATTGCGAGACGAGAGCCCTAATCCTCTACCACGGAGGGATAGTGCTGGATGTACCAAGGTATGGTTAAATACCGCCTTAGTTGTTAATGAGGGTACTTATTATATATATTTGGTTATAGGTTTTTTTAACAACATTCTGTTTACACTACATCGTAATGGCTAAATACTGGATACCTTACTGCTTTCTACCCCAGAAAGGTGGACTTTTGTGCTGTGTTACATGACAATGCTGTTAAAAACATTTGATGTTCTCCATATTTCTGTACGGTGTGGAAAGACGGACACTTAGAGCCAGCGAAAGAAAACGGATAGAAGTCCTCGAAATGTGGTATTGGAGAAAAATGGTCAGGATTCCTTGGAAAACCAGACGCACAAATTTGTCCATTCTGGAATAGCTAGACATCCACAATAGGCTATCAACTATGTGACATCCACAACACAAAACACAGACATCCACAATAGGCTATCAACACAGTGATCAAATGATAGACATAAAAAAATCGTGCTTATATTTTTATTCTAACAGCGATCCCACCATCTAAAAAATTGAGACGGCAATTCGTATGTAGGTACGCTAATAACATATTATTAGATTGCCTGCCAACAGACGTCGGTACCAGAAGTTAACATAGGTGTTGTGAAAGTTGCTCACCAACAGGCGCTAAAAATTAAACATCCCAGGATAATTATCTTTAATAATATTATTCAAAATAATCATGTTTTTCAAACACTGTCAAAGCGAAATATTTGTCGGTGACGGCATTAAATGTTCTACATGTCTTCAAAACTACCACTTCTTCTGCGTGAACATGAAGGAAACCAACTTCAGGAAGATGGGTGCTAAGCGTGAAAACTGGACCTGTGCTGACTGCAAAGTTGATTTGAAAGGGAACCGATCTTCAAGTGGGAACAGAGAGTCTACTTCTTCCCCTGCGTGCGGTACAAAGTCGCCTCAGAACCCGGATGTCGAGCAGATTATGAAGATAGTTCGACGATGTATTGCATCGGAGTTCGAATCTTTCCACGATAAACTCAACATTCTCCGGAGTTAAAAAAGTCCGTCAACTTCATCTCCGCTGAGTACGAGGACCTATAAAAAATGTTCTCTGAATCACTTGCTACCATCAAAAGTCTGCAAGCTGAAAATACTAAGCTTCACTCAGAAATGCGTGATCTTAACACGCGCGTGTCCCACATGGAACAGATGGCCAGAGAGACTAACGTTGAGATTCAGTGTGTACCTGAGCATAGATCTGAGAACTTGGTATCTATTGTTAAAAAACTTGGAACCATAATTTCCCGCCCCATTGCTGAGTCAGAAATACTTCACATACATCGAGTTCCCAAGGTCAATCCTGAATCTCGCCGACCCAAATCAATAATAGTAAAGCTCCCAAGCGCGATGGTAAAGAATGAAGTGCTAGCTGCAGTTGCCAACTTCAACAAGAAAAACAAGACAGACAAATTAAACTCTACACATATAGGCATCGACGGCACGAAATCACCAATTTACGTCAGTGAACATCTTTCTCCTGCAAACAAGGCCCTGTATGCAGCCACGAGGATAAAAGCCAAAGAAACCCACCATAAATTCGTTTGGATTCGAAATGGACGGATTCTTGTACGAAAAAATGAAAACTCTGCTCGCGTGGTGTTGATCCGTGATCATGACTCCTTGGTTTCTCTCACGTAAATTTTCTATTGTAATTTATCTTTATCGTATATTATCTATATGGCAAATTTTCAACAATACAAAATGGAACTAAATATTTTCTACCAAAACGTTAGAGGAGTCAGAACTAAAACAAATGACATAAAAAACGAAATTATGATCAATAATTACGATGTAATCTGCTTCACTGAAACGTGGTTAAATTCATCAATATTTAGTAATGAACTGTTTGACGAGCGTTACATAGTTTTTCGAAGAGATCGCGAATCCACTAATTCTACATCCAGAGAAGGTGGTGGGGTTTTAGCAGCAGTAAATAGAAAAATAATAGTAACAAGCAAATCATCTTGGGAAAGTGATGGTGAAGATTTATGGCTATCGATAAAACCGCATGAATATTCTAACTCATTCATCTACATCTGTGTAGTGTATATTCCTCCAAATTTATCTGTCGATGATTACTGTAATAGAATCAAGAATATTCAGGATATTTATTTACGACACACTAATCCCAAATCTAAATTTATAATTATTGGTGACTTTAATTTACCTGAGATTAAATGGATACCTGCCATAGCATATAACAGCAAAATACTAGCTCCGTCCAACTACAATAGTCATAAAGCTCACTGTGTTGTCAACTTGGCCTCAATATGTAATCTTCACCAATTCAATTATATTCTTAATGGAAATTCTAATATTCTTGACCTGCTTTTTTGTGATCAAACTAATATTAATCTGTCCAGAGCAACAGGGTTATCAAATATCGACAATCATCATCCACCTTTCGAAATAATTTTTAAACTTGAAAAACTGCAATACTTAAAAGATAATCATTGCCATTTGAAATACAATTTTAAGAAAGGAAATTATGATGAATGTCGTTTTGACCTGTCAACTGTTAATTGGATCTCACTTTTCAGAAACTTGAATGTCAACAATATGGTACAATTATTTTACGATACTTTATGGGACATTATTAATAAACATTTTCCAAAAAAAAACACAAAAAATGATTCACTACCCCATATGGTTTAGTCAGTCTCTTATTAAGCTCCTCAAAGAGAAAAATAAGATAACTGCGTGCTAATAAATATAAAAACCCATTAGACTATGCCGAGTTTGCTATTCTAAGAAAAAGATCGAAAAAAATGCAAAAAGAATGCTACTTATCCTACATTAACTCTGTTGAAGAAGGCTTAAAGAAAAATGTAAAAGCTTTCTGGGCATACTCAAAAGCATTGCGTACTAGCAATTGCATTCCCAAATTAATGCACCTCGATTCTTTATCTGCAGACAATGGACAACAGATTGCTAATCTTTTCTCTAATTATTTTGCATCCGTCTATACTCAATCTAATCCGTTGTTATATACTGCCAGCCCGAAATCTACTCAAAACAACCAATTTAATCTTGGCAAAATCAATGTTAGCATGGAAACAATCAAATCTTGTTTAGAAAAAATCGATTCATCGAAAGGCCCAGGACCAGATAAAATACCTCCTTACTTTGTAAGATGTTGTTCTAGCGTGTTGATTAAGCCACTTTTTATAATATATAATGAATCATTATCTACTGGAACTTTCCCAGATTTGTGGAAAAATGCACATATTGTTCCAATACATAAATCTGGTGATCAATCTTTTGTGAAAAATTATCGACCAATCAGCATTTTATCGTGTTTTGCAAAAGTCTTTGAATCTATAATCTATATTTCTGTATTTTCACATTTTAAACCCCAATTATGCATTAATCAACATGGATTTGTTCCCAACAAATCCATAAATTCAAATCTTCTTGACTTTTGTGATTATGTTTGTAATACTTTTAATGAAAGAACTCAAGTAGACGCCATTTACACAGATTTTCAAAAGGCATTCGATAAAGTTAATCATTATATATTACTACAGAAGCTTAATCAAATAGGTATTCATGGTGATCTATTTAGATGGCTTAAGTCTTACTTGGAAAATAGAACACAGTTAGTACTTATTAATGGGTACGAATCACCTCCCATAATTGTAACATCAGGTGTACCCCAGGGGTCAAATCTTGGCCCTTTGCTTTTTTTTTAATTTTTATTAATGACCTTGGTCCCATGTTACGCTGTAATTTTGTTCTATTTGCCGATGATCTCAAAATTTATCGCAAAATTTCAAATGATTCCGATCATGCTATGCTTCAAGAAGATCTTTGCTAACTAAGTAACTGGTGTATTCAAAACGATATGTTTTTAAATATTGAAAAATGTTACATTATAACCTTTACTCGTAACAGGAGACGAAAGGATTATGCATATTCTATTAATAATGTTCAATTAAATGCAGTCACCACTATAACAGATCTAGGAATAACTCTTGATTCAAAGTTTATGTTTGATGTACACATCACTGATATCGTGAGTAAATCATTGAAAATGTTAGGATTCATTAATAGAATATCTAAACCATTTAAAAACCCCCAATCCATTATAACTTTATACAGCTCGTTGGTCAGAAGCAAATTGGAATATGGGAGTGTTATCTGGAACCCACATTATTTAAAATATTCTAAAACTATTGAATCTGTGCAAAAAAAAATCCTAAGACTGTTATCATTTAAAGTTGGATTGAATGCCTTACTCCAATCTTATGATGAACGTCTCCTACACTTTAATTTTACAACTTTGGAAAAAAGAAGACAATTTGCTGACTTAATATGTTTATATAAAATTACTCATGATAAGCTTTTAACCACTCATTGTCTAAGCAATATTCATATTAAAGTTCCTAATAGACGTAATTTAAGGAGTCAAAACCTATTCCATATTGAAATATTTAATAACAACATTGCATTCTTCAATCCACTGTCTCGAATGTGTCGTCTGTACAACACTATTGAATGTGATCTTATAGATATCTTCGCAAACAGTCTCGCATATTTTAAAAAACAAATTAACAATCTTCTTCCATGATATATTATGGAGCACAGTTACATAATTGCTTTATTATTGTGTCTTCTCTTTCTCTGTACACTTACTTTGTTTTATATTTAATTGTTTATATTCATTCTGATTAATATTATTTCTGTTTTATCCACTACTACCATCTCCGCCTACTAACAATTGAACCTTGATTACGCATACTGTAAACATTTTTAATTGGAGTGTTAATGTATATGTGCACATTTCAACGCAATAACATTGATGTAATTATTATTAACACTCTGTAAATGTTTCAAACAATAAATAAATAAATAAAAATGTGCCTACAACATATTTTAAGGTACTTATGACACGTTGCTAGCCAAACTAAGGACGCTAACTTGGAGAAGCTCATGGTCCCTGGCAAAGTGGAAGGCAGAAGAAGGAGAGGAAGGTCACTTTTTTTTTTTTTTTACATAAGCTCCACATAGGAGGCCCTGAGAAAAACAATTTCCATTGGGGCCTATGTCATCTGTGAGAAACCTTGTCGAAATCAGAGTATGGGTCACGATCCTCAGCAATGAGAAACTGACTTAAGAAGAACATAACCAGGCGTTTCTCAAAATAATTAATTCTTCTCTTATCTACTTTAAGATTTTGTTCAGTCTCATAAAATTCCATCAGGAAACAGGCCTTATTAAAAGGTTGTCGATATCTGTTTCATCTCACCTTACATCTCCCCACTAATTGCGAGCCCAAACTGACCGACATTTAATATGTTGCTCAAACAGTTCCCCGGTAGATGGCACTTACTGTACCGCTTTACCCGCAAATACTCTTTCATCTTCTGTTACCCCACTCCCCACTTCCCTGCCTCCTCGTTTCCATAATAACAATTATTCATTGTAGTAATTGTTATTATGTTCGGACAATTAAAAAGAAATCAAGAGAACCGCAAATGATATTATTTGATGTTTGTGATTATCAGATTCGTCAAGTTGTAAAGAAAATCTATTGATTTCGACCGCCGTGGAAGAGCGGTCAATTCTTTGGATATGGGACCAGAGATTACAGGTTCACGCCCAAGCGAATGGAATACATATGTTTTTTTAAAGTGAATACCGCACAAGAATGCCAGCTGTTCCCGATCAGTGAGACTATTGCACCTCTAATTGGGGCATGTTGTGAGTTGAAGGTAGTGAGGTTGAAGGTAGGGTAAGGAGACGAAACTGAAGAAGGTGGGGTCACCAAATACGACTAAAGCCCTTTCAAGCAACGTTTCATTTCTGAATGGTGATTTTACATCAAGGCGATGCTGAGAGTACCTCCACACTGGATCATTTTTTAAAATAAAATAGCTCCACACAGAGGACGCCCTGAGGAAAATAATTCCCCTCAGGGCCTATGTCATCTTTAGGGGTGCCGCGTGGAGGGTCTTTTTAGGGAAAGAATGTTCTGGGAAGGAAAAGAGTATGAGGGATGGGTAGGAATCCGGGGGTCAGTGCGTTACCCCTCAACCACGGAGGCCATCTGAAATGAGAAAAGAAATAGTTTTTTTTAACTTAGCGGATATTTTTTTGCTTATTACATGTTTGTTTCTGTTTTTTTTTTTAATGTCAATACATTATACGACAAGTGAAAAATATATTTTTGTTATAAGTAGTCATGATTTATATTGTTTCCTTAATCATATATATGTGCAGATACGTATAACATCGTCACCAAATCAAATGAAACAGTGGAACAATTTACGATTCATAGGGACAATTGAATGTTTCAAATTCCTTATTTTTAACCACTTTCGCTTGATACTCAATCTTCTTATCTTCTTATCTTCTTATCTTCTTATCTTCTTATCTTCTTATCTTCTTATCTTCTTATCTTCTTATCTTCTTATCTTCTTATCTTCTTATCTTCTTATCTTCATCATTAATAAAAATGAATCGCCGAAATGTATGTACGCGAATAACTTCCGAACGACTGCACCAAATTGGATAATTCTTTTTTTTTGTGTTCGTTATGGTCAGGACAAGGTTTGTATAAAAATACTGGTGAGCTCTGGCATTATGAAATTTGTATAAAAAAATTGCAATAGGTGGCACGCGAGCTGTTTGAAAACTGAATGCACAGGAACTGCATGAATGGAATACGGGAGGGGGGAACTCGGGAGGAGGGTTCGCGGTATGGGGGAAGTGGGTAAGGGGAGTGGGGTGTGGGAATGCGAGAGGGGGAAGGTGATGCGGGAAAGGAAGGGGAGGCGGAAGGAAAACGGGACGAATGGGAAAGGACACGCAGGGTGAAACAATTTCTTTATTAAATGGCTTAGCAACGCCTGCCGGAAACCAGAGAGGAAGGGGAGGCGGAAGGAGAATGGGACGAATGGGAAAGGACACGCAGGGAGAAACAATTTCTTTATTAAATGGCATAGCAACGCATGCCGGGGACCAGCTAGTTTCAAATAGATTCGCTATTTTTAAACGTATCTCAAAATGAATTAGCGTTTTTAGAAGAAAATTGAAGAACGACGTATGCAATTAAAAAAATAATTTTGAAAGCAAATATAGCTAACATTTTTAAAATCGTTTACCAGATTGTTTATCTTATAAACTTTATTTACGCTGTACATACACGAAAACAAAAAAAATCACAATCCACAACAATTTTACTATGATACATCTATTTTTAAGTGAGGTTTGAACCTTCCTTCCCAATGATTGATATCAACCGCGCTACCGACCGGGTCAGATCGGGATTTGGAAGGATCGATGTTTATTTCGATTCAATGCTCTTAAATGATCTAATTTCAGAAATATGCATATATGTCCGTACGATTGTGATACTGATTGCCACACCAAAAGTTGATAAATGCATTGTCATTATCGAGGAGTCTTTATGCTGAGCTTCAGCCGGATCGGATGTCAATCAAGAAAAAAGTGAAATTCAAAAAGATTTAGACAAACATTACTGTGACACGTTTTGCGTCTCATACAAAAATCATTATATGCGTAGAGAAAGGAAGAGGCCGGTTTTTGAAGACCCTTTGACCTCTCCAGCTGGACTCTCGACCCATCGTCTAGCGCCGCAACAGGAGGGATAGATTCATACGTCCGTTACTCTTGGACACACTGACCCTAGATTTCTAGCCACACGTTATATAATTTTCATTCTGTTATATTTGTATTTGGTATATTAGGTTATTAGTCTAACGAGTACAGATCAGCATGTGTTATCTGGCTAAGAGCTGTATTACAAGAGAGGGAGCGAAAAAGATACTCAAAATGCTGTTGGCACTTTCGTGGGATAAAAAGCATCTCTGAGTGTCCTCTCCAGAGACATTAGTAGTTATGTATCAGTACTTGGACCAGTTTTTTCCAGTACCAGAATGTCCTTATTAAAAGACTTAATGTTTTTGAAATCAGTTTAACTGTCTGTTGAAATATTGTAATTTATAAATATGTTTTGGGAGGACCGAAGTTCTTACTAATAGGAAGCTAGGTTTTGTCTGGCGGGCTCTCGTATTATAATGACTGCCTTCGATTAATTTCGGCATATCTCGTAAACGAGACCATGTGATCCGAATAGCTCATAGACAACTAAAGCAATACGAGAACTAATCACAGATTAATGATGTGGAAAAATACCATTCCTTACATTGGGAATGTTATAGTTCTACTTTATGCGTACGATTGAGATTCTTCTGCGAATCAAATAAAAAAAAAATCTTAAAAAATATCAGAGTGTGCAATTCACACCGGTAGAAGTAAAACCTTCAGAAAACTAAAGTAGACAAGAGTGGGGATGCTACGAAGCACCGCACAAAGAACAGACCGATAGACGAAGCACCGCACTCGAATTCCAGTGCACCTTTTCCATGGTTCCATGCCAACTCAGAATCAAGTCAACTCAACACCTCTTTAAAAAGTAATTAAAAGCTATGAAAAAAATAATTTTAAAATAGCCGTTAACCTTAACCTAAAGATACCTACTTAACTAATTTTTAATATTTCTGAGTTGGCCGATCATCCTTTTCCATTTGGTAATTTTATTAGTATTTATGTTTTCTTCTTCAGAGTTGCTGGAAGTCGCTTTCTTTTGGCTTTTCTTTGTGTGTTCATTTTGAAGTGTCAATCATTGGATATTGATTTAAAAAAGTAAAATATATATTTTTTTTAAATTCGTAGAAATTGATCCTTGGTCCGCTAAATGTCTGGCCGCTGAGGTTCGTCAGGCGCTTTACACCACTACGCCAAAGGAGACTTGCGTGGGACTGTGGATTTATCATATTATACTGGAACAGAGTACCCGTGATTTAAATAAATATTTTATTGTTATCTCATTCACTCGCAGGCTAAATTCTAGAGTTGTATGTATTTTTCTCTTTTTAGTGTCGCTCATTTCCGTTTCACCGAGTTTCAAATCACAACGGTGGTTTAAAAAATTTCACTTCAAAAATATGGGTAGGTATACCATCTGATAATGTATATTTTTCGACATACTCGTACGTATCTGCCCATCTCTTTAGCGCCAAGTCAAACAGTAAACGGGTGCAGAGTCATGATGCTTCATCACGTTTTCTGGTCACGACCAAGCCGAAGGTTTCAACTCTGTCAACAGGCAAACAGCAGGTGCAAATTGGTGTTTTTTCTCCGCCATAATACATAACAATGTTTCTTTGGGCCCACGTGATGTGATGGCAGATCACACGAAATACCAAATACAGCGTCTCTCTGTGTGGAAATCAAATGTTTTTGGCAAATTGTGAGTGCTTGCAAATATTGCACGTTAAATTTTAGGTTTGATCTTCTTTACATTTTCGAAAATTTCGTAACATTAGTGAAAATCTAAGAAATATGTATTTGTGTATACTACTTTATAAGAGTTTGTATACAACTAGTTTCGGTCACGAACGCCGTATAAGAGTCCCAATTGCCCGTAGTCTGTAAGTCTATAAGACTCCTTTTGAGTATTTTGTGGAGATGAAGGGAGTAGGGAAGAGGAATTGAAAAGAGAATTAGGTTAGGTTGGGTTAGGTTAGGTTAGGTTGCTAGAAAATTAGATCTAGTCGCCAAACGCTGTTAAAGCCATTTCAAAAAGTAACTCGATTTTAAATGGAGGTCTTTCACCAGGGCGATTCTGAGAGAGTCTACCACTTGGTAGTGCCATTTCAGAAAGTATTACAACAAAATAAAATAATAAGTTTTATTTAACCTAACCTAACCTAACTGACGAATAACCTCACAGTATTTGAATTCCTTCTACTTCAATAGTTATAATTGAGCCCTTGCCCGGTAGGCCAGTGCAATTAGCGCAAAAAAGGGGGTCGCGATCGGAATTATTCCGGTAGTCCCAATTTTTTTATATGTTTTATATACTCATCTCCTGATGAAAAATCTGAGTTTTCGACCTTGGGTCGCTTGAGCTTTCGCCGCCATTTTGAAAAAACTAGCCGAAATCACGCCAAAATCTAGTTTTCCTCAAATATCTCGTTTCCAATAAAAATTTTGGCTAAAGTTGCTTTACAAGTTTAATAGAACATAAAATTACCTACAATTTTTATTTAAAAATTTTTCTTCTATCTCTAATAAGTATCGAGATATGCAGTCGTAAAAATGTGTATAAGTTTATAAAAACAGGTAAATTGCTCGACTTGGTTTTGTTTTTTGTGCGTATCTTTTTACCAGTACAATTTGGTGAAAAAATTACTGATATCAATTTTGTAGAGAATAAAATTTCTAAAAAGAAGTGTGATTTTTATGTTTTTTGTATTGTTTTTACTGATTTAAAGTATGAATAAACAAAAAACGGTAGGTGAAAACATAAAAATTTATCACGATATTACCACGTCGTTCGACTTTTGTTTACATTTTTAACAATAATAACTATAAATAAATTAACGAGAGTGGGGGGTCACCCCCTTCCCCCCCCCCCTCTACCCTTTTCACATGCCCCCCCCCCTCGGTTCCCTGCAGTTGGCGCCAATTAGCCACTCCAGGACTGGCCATCGGGTATCACTTAGTTCTAAATTGAGGTCGTCAGCTCCAAAAATGTGGTTTAGCTTCTTAGATGGTTTTTTAAGATAATTTAGTTTTTTTTTAAATACAAAAATCATGAACAAAAATTACATTTTAAGAGTTATTTCTTTGGGAATCGGTTATTTTTATATTGAAATCTTTGTTTTTTTCCCATAAGTTTTCTATAGCTGCCAGCCCCCATGAAACTTTTGTCGGTCATAAATTAGGCTACCCAGGATTATAGCTCTTATAGGATTATGGATTTCTTTATCTAAATAAAATTTGTGAGGGTATCAAGTCATTCTGTGGGGTTGAATCAGGAACGTCAAGCAACATGTAGAGATGAGGCCTACACGAATTAAAAGGGATGACAAAGACGTCCAAACTATTATTGATTGGTTTGCTTGCTATGAACAAACGTGATTATGTCTATAAGCAGTGATAGTGGTATAAGAATTGGAAAAGATGGAGGAAATTTCTTATGTTAACTTTGGAAACCTACACTTAAAACGTAAGGAAGAGATAGTTTTTTTCTTGCGGCGGTGACCAGCAGACTGTGACAATAGATCCCTCAATGCTATTCCATCGTATATGTATTGCCAAAAAATGTGAAATTGAATATAAAGAATATTTCGAATACGAACTATCTCCTGTCCCACTGTCTCTTTTCTCAGAGTAAGGCATGAGCAAAGAAACCAAATCCATATTTTATTTTTTACCAAATAACACAGAACTGGAAAGCAGTAAAATGCACGTAGTGGATGGATGATATTTACTGCACAGTGTTGTACGGGGTCGTGCTCAACCCTTTTCAAACATTTTTTAGCAATATGTCGAGCTATGTACAAAATCATCGGTTGAAAAAAAAAGCAGTAAGGAAAAGTTTCTGGGAAATGAAAAGAACAAATTTCGTTTTATTTCCCTACGCAAATAACGACAGTACAAGCTGATGAGGATGCTGATGTTCTCATAACAATCACAACAAACTCGTTGTCATCTCAACATGATGCAGTCATAATCATTGGTACGGATATTGACCTGTTCGTACTCCTCACAACACTCTCACCTCCAAACGCATATTACCAAAAAGTTGGTGAAGGTAATCACCTGACGCGTGGTACTCCAACAAATGTTTTAAACACATTGAAAAAGTTGCAAACATTTTATTCATTTATAACATAAGTGGGTGCGACATAACTGGTGCTCCGTTCGGTCAAGGTATATACAAATTTTGTAATATTCTTCTCAAGAACCACTCAGTGAATAAAACTTGTGTATTTCAAGATCCAAAGGCAAAGCGAGAAACTTTGGCTGCCGAACAACTCTTTGCACTTTTGTATGGCGGCAAAGAGAAATCAAATTTGGAAAATTTAAGGTAGGTACATTATTTTTGTCAAAGGAGTGAAGAAGAACAAATTCAATTTATCCAGGCTACCACATACTTCAAAGTGCAGATTTGGCTTCGTCACCATAAAGATCCAACTGAATGGGGGTGGAAGAAGGAGGCTGTTGGGTTACTAACCCAGTACCAATGATGAAGGAGACTGCACCTCAGGCGTTGCTGAACTTTATATCATGCCAATTCAAAAAAGGTTGCGCTAGAAAGTGCACATGTAGAAAGTCGGGTTTGAAATGCTCCCTACTCTGTATTCACTGTAATGGCAGCTCATGCGAGAATGCTGTGGCAGCCCTC
Organism: Limnephilus marmoratus; assembly: GCA_917880885.1. NCBI lineage: Eukaryota > Metazoa > Arthropoda > Insecta > Trichoptera > Limnephilidae > Limnephilus > Limnephilus marmoratus. Next base: position 19,164,327 of record OU862915.1, read on the forward strand.
GTTCATGATAATAACGAGGAATTTGATGACCCAGTCGTCACAAATTCGGCTGATGAAACATGGGAAGACTATATTGAAGCTTTTCGGGACCCGTAAGTGGCAGTAAGAAATTAAGTCAATAGTCATAAATTTTAAGAAAATACGTTTTTTTTCCTTTTTTACCACATCTATGTACTATGAACCTTAATTAATAATTTTATTTATATGTTATGATTATATTGGTGGTAAATATTGCTGTTATGTATGTTACATATTATTTCAACAATAATTGTTTTAAAAAAAAGAATAATCAAGGAATGCCAAGGATAAAACACTTCTTCTGATTCATTTTTTTACCTGATTTTTGTGAAATTTTTGTATAAAAACCTGGATACCAAATTGCGATATAAACATTATACATATACCTACGCCTTTTATGAAATTTTATTCTTTACAAAATTGATATCAGTAATTTTTTCACAAAACTGTACTGGAAAAACGATACGCACAAAAAACAAAACCAAGTCGAGCAATTTACCTGTTTTTATAAACTTATACACATTTTTACGACTGCATATCTCGATACTTATTACAGATAGAAGAAAATTTTTTAAATAAAAATTGTAGGTAATTTTATGCTCTACTAAACTTGTAAAGTTATTTTATTTATTCGAAACGAGATATTTGAGAAAAACTAGATTTTGGCACGATTTCGGCTGGTTTTTTCAAAATGGCATCGAAAGCTCAAGTGACCCAAGGTCGAAAACTCAGATTTTACATCACTAGGTGAGTATATAAAACATATAAAAAAATTGGGACTACCGGAATAATTACGATCGCGGATCGCTAATTGCACTGGCCTACGGAAGAATGTTGTATTCAACAATATTCTAGTTCCGAGAAAAATTGAAAAAACGAAACCAGTTATGTTTAACATTTTATATTTAAAATACATAAAACGTGCAATTCTTAAGAGTTTTTATTGAAAATAAATTAAATTAGAGTTAATAACTAGAATTTATACTATATATACTATATATATTAATTTATCTATGTAATAATGTTGTATATGAACACTTTCACATGCAACGATTCCACAAAACGGTTTTTTTTTTACGCTTCGTTCCTCACAGAAAGCAACACGCTCTTCTAACATAATTGTACACATGTCATCGATGTTTTTGAGCTTAAAAAGCAAAAAAAACTATGTGAATAAATGTAACCATTTATGTTCTAGATATTTTCTTGTGATCAACATACAACATTATTCCACAAAAACTGTGTCAACGGCTAAAAGGCAGGCTTAATAATATTTTTTCTTGGAAAATTCTACTTTCCTGCATTCTTCATCTTCTTGGCTTCTGATTGAAGCCATAAGACGTTCGTTTTCTCCATTTATTCCCATAAATTAAACTATGCGCCGTGATTTTTTATAAATGGCGTTATACAACATTCTTCCACAAAACAAACTTTAAAAGGCTGCCACAGGCCTAAAATAATTTTCATTACATAATTCTTACCTTAAAAGATGCGTATTCATATGCCCAACATTATTCCATCAATAACTCAACATTCATAGTTTTGTGGGATACAACATTATTCCATCAATAACTAAACATTCATAGTTTTGTGGGATACAACATTATTCCATCAATAACTCAACATTCATAGTTTTGTGGGATACAACATTATTCCATCAATAACTCAACATTCATAGTTTTGTGGGATACAACATTATTCCGGGCAAGGGCTCAATTATTGTAAAATGTTGCAGTAGGAGGAATAAGCTAGCAGAGGGTTGTACCCGCGACCCCTGGGTGAGGACAGCGGAAGATACTCTCATTATCACCCTGGTGTAAGACTACCTTTCAGTGTTGAAGCATGGATTGAAATATCTCCTTTTACTCCTACCTTCCTCTTACCCAACTCCTTCCTCCCACAATAAGCAAAAATGGGGATGTCACTGGTTCCAGACGGTTGAGAGTAGTTGGGGCTTGTGTGCGGTATTCACTTAAAAAACACACTTTGATCAACTAACCCAGTGATTCCCAACGGGGGCGGTAACGCTCCCTGCGGACGAAGGAATCAGGATGGTGGCCTCGAGGGCAAATGCTGGGCGTTAAAAGGCTCCAAGGCACCGATTTTTTCCTCAGGGCCTTCTGTGTGGAGCTAAAAAAAAAATTATTATAGGCGAGCATATCAAACGGACGGTCAGTTTCTGTCGAGGATTTTTTCAGGTATTTTGGGGCTCCAGATCAGAGGTGGCTACGTTGTAAATCATGGAGAAAAACAAAACCGAATTGTAGAAGGTTGTTTCCAAATTCCGCAATTCCATAGAAAATAACATAAAACTATGTAGCATATTTATTTACAGACTAGGTGGAACATATTGCAAAGTAAGAAGCAGGGACGGACTTAGTAACTCGCAAAATGTTGTTTTTACCTGGAATTACCCTACAATTCAAATTAAGGAATAAAACTAAAATCTTTAAATATTTACAGGAAAACCATTAAATTTTAGATCGATTGTTGCTTGCGGAGCGGTATACTGAATAAATAAAAATATATGTTTTATTTTAAATAATTATTTTATTTTTGTTTGGAAGATGAAAAAATATTTAAAATACTTTTAAAGAACATTTGTCGGATTGAATCTCAAGTCTAAATAACGGAATCAATAAATGTCGCTATACCTAGTACCTGTGGACATTTGATGGGTATGAGGGGAATGCGGATGGGTGTTCCAAACTAGTTCGAAATACCTTTTTTAAACTATCGATATTATTGGAATAAAAATAGGTACTATTTAAACGAGCCCTCTTCAAAATGTTATTTTTTAAACATTAGCTCCACACCATGAGCAAGATAATATCCCTCAGATCATGTCTCATCTTAGGGGACGCTGTGTGGAGGGTCTAATTAAGGAAATGTCTAATAAGGAGATAAAGATCTGGGAATTAAAAATATGTGATGGGTGGGGAGGAATCTAGGGGTCAGTACAACGAGGAGTGACGGACATACATTTCCTTCTCAGAACTTCCTCTCCTTCATTTCCCTAAAAATTCCTTCACACAGCAACCCCACAGATGACAGGCGATTAAGGATTTTTTCCTCCGGATCTCCTGTGAGAAGAAACCGTAGAAAAAAAATTGTTATCGTTTATTTTTTAAATTTTATATACTTACTTGTTTTTCTTAATATTTATTGGATTTACATTTAATTATAGGTATTATCACTTTGTTCAACTATAGGGGACGTGTGGGATTGCACTGTCCTTCCCATATATTGGAATAAAATTACTATTATTATTGTAGGTAATGAGCGCTTTTATTATTACCGTGACGATTCACGATCACGGTACCGTTACGCCATAAAATAGGCAATAAACATATCACAATAATGCTGCAGCTCTTTCAAAATATGAGATACACAATGTAAGTAGGCCTGTTTCCTCCAAAGGATAAAGTAATAATTTTCTTGCATTCCTCTCACACACCGCACCGTGACGTCTCCGCAGAAGTCTACAATACTGCTATCCGTGACGATAATTTTGAAAGTACCTATGTAATATAGTTACAAGAATAATATTGAAGTGTGAGTGAATACCAAAAATTCAAAAACGTCAAAATGAAAAAGTTCTGCACACTAAGTAACAACAGTTGAAAATAAGACAAACGGTGAACTTATGTCTGCACCCCCCAATGGAAACACACAATCATACATCTCCCTCAAACGTATTAAGAAAATTAAATGCAATAGGCCACTTGCATGGACTTCATAACGACTTAGAAAAAATCGTGTGGATAGAGTTTTTTACTAAGATTACGAAAATGTTAGTAAAAATTTTTAGAAATGTACAGTTTTTTTTTTTTAAATAAATAAATCCATTATTTGGGCTCGTGACTTCACTACATGAAAATGTCCCGTCGCCGAAAATGTTCCTATTAATTTTATAAAATTCCACACTGATTTATTTTTTTATATGGCATCACTTTGATTTCAGGCGAATTTTTGAATTCGTTCACTAGATTTATTGTTTGTTCTCTGCGAACTTATCATTTGGTTTGATTTTTTGACAGACGTTCTGAAGAGAACCCCGTACAATTAATGGGTACGGGGTTCTCTTCAGAACGTGAAGATGATGTCGGTACATGTTTTAGAGGTATAATGATTATGGTGCTGATTTTAACAAAATAAAATTTTATAATATTCTTATTATTATTACAATTTACTAGTTCAAGTATATTACATTGAATTTAGTAATATAGACGCTGTACATCATAATGATTTATGATCAATAAGATGGATCAAGGAAAAAAATATTTATGAGATGTAATATTTTTGGTATGCCTCGTTATTCTCGTGTGCCATTCGTGTGGAAAACGTTCTTTTTTTTAAATGATTTTCGGCTATGTAATTATCGTTTTTTCATACCTACAAAATTATGTCCCGTCTTTCCGGTTTATAAAAAATGGTCTGATTTTTCGGTTTGAAATTTTCAAAAAATCCCCAGGGTTTCAAAAATACGATTAAAAAAAAATATATACAGAATGTCTTAGAATATTTGCCTGAACCGGAAATTTTTTTAAAAAAATGTGATGCAAGTGGCCTATTCCCGTCGCCGTGGCTCAGCCGTAATGAGATATGTCTGTTTCTTCCAAAAGAAAAAAAAGTAATACTTTGGAGGAAACAGTCAGTTTCATCATTAATTTTTAATTGTAAGAAATAGCTGCAGCATTATTGCGACAAGGAACGTATTGACTTTTTTTGCAGTCTCGGTACCGTAACCGTGGATAGTCACGGTAATAATAAAAGATAGACAATAAAAAACTGCTTTGACCACACGACTGAAGTAAAACATCATTAACTTATATCTCCCTCTCAACTTCCATTCGCCTCGCCCGATCACACTTTTCATAACGCTCTCGTCACGCATTCACCATCTTACTCCCCAAGTCAAGCGTGCGTAAAGGCTCGACCGTTGGCCTCTCCCGATCACACTTTTCGTAACGCTCTCGTCACGCATTCACCAGCTTATTCCCCAAGTCAAGCGTGCGTAAAGAAGTTTTACTTCAATAAATAAAGCGCTCAACATCTACCTATCTAAAATTGATACCGGTGCGTCCCTGCGTTAGCTGTTGAAGGTAGAAAGCACAGAGTCATGTTGGTAAGGTAAGCCTGTAGACAGTTTATGGAATCGAAACCCGTAAAGCACGCCGCTAGCTTTCCTCTAACTATCTCGTGCACCATTTTCTCTATTCCGGCTTTCCACAGCCCTTCTATATTACGGGGTATATGTGGGGTAACTATGTACATGTACATGGCGGTTATGTTGAGTCAATGGTGCACATGCGGTTAATATTGGATATGTGGTTAACCCCATTTTGTAATTAACGTGGTTTTCGTTTTCTGACGACCTCCGTAGTCCAGTGGCTAAGACTCTTGACTCACATTCCGGAGGTCGCGGGTTCGAACCCGGCATGCGCAAATAAATTTTATTTGATTAATTTGTGTTATTTCACAATTAATTCATTTAAAATAATATATAGTATATTTGCGGCATGTTCCAGAGTGGAAGATACTATTAGTATCGCCCTGGTGTAAGACCACCATTCAGAATTGAAACGTTGCTTGAAAATGGCTTTAGCCGTGTTTAGTGACCAGATCTGAATAGCCGGTTACTTCCCAACCTTCCTCTTCCCCACCTCCTTCCCCTCCCCACTACCTTCAGCCTCACAACATACCCCAATTGGGGATGCCATAGTCTCACTGGCTCCAGACGAGAGCAGTTGAGATTCTTGTGCGGTATTCACTGTAAAAAAAAAAAATCATAAAATAATAATACATGCAATATTTTAATTTATTTTTATTTTTAACTTTATGATGAAATGAAGACAATATTAGCGAAATTCATGAAGACAGAAAAATCAGAAAAAGGTATTGCCACCTCTGGGACTCGAACCCAGGACCTTACATGACAAATGCTCTACCAACTGAGCCAAGGTGTCTATATTCAATTCGGTCGGTTTTAACTGTATCGTACTTCGACTGAGAACTACAAACATTATCTTCATTTTCTTAACGCACATATCATTACCAGGTTAATTCGGTAAATCCGAGTATAATATTATATGCCACCAGGTTACCTTTTCTATTTTTATTTTGTTGGTTATGTAATTATGTACATTTATTGGAATAATATTATGAACTAAACCTGTCAATTTGTCTGTCCTGGAACGGGAAACTTTCCTAGTTGGACAGACAAAGCTGCCTAATATGTTATTTGTACTTTCTTTTGTATTATAAATAAATAAATAAATAAAAAATAAATAAAAATAAAAAAATTTGCTGCTATATTTATATACGATTGCAAGATTCAAACCCGAACTAAATGCTATCTAGATAGTGTATGGATATTTTTTTTTCCATTTTATTTTTAACTGGAAGTTCCCGGCGATGCCCGAGCTTTACACCGAGTTTTAGAAATCAAATGTAGACAGTGACCTTCCTCTTGTTTTGAAGGTCACATATGCAAAATTTCATCAACCTCGGAATAAAACTATAGATTTTCATACAAATCAAATCCACACCGCCCGCCGCCAGTCCGCTCGTCCAACACAATATATTATACATTTTCAACCAATTTACACAAAACCTTGACAAATTATATACCTTAACCTTCCTCATGAATCACTCTATCTATTCGTGAAGACGGCTTGAAAATCCGTTCCATAGTTTTTGAGTTTATCGCGAACAGACAGACAGACACGGCGTAGGACTTTAATTTATAATATGTAGAGATGTAGAGATATGCGACATCTATTGACTTTTCTGCAAGTCTAGGATGAATATTTATGGCACCTCTGGGACTCGAAAGATGAGAAAGACAAAGATGCTGTGTGGTGGATCTTTTTGAGGAGAGGAAGGAGTGAACATGAAGGAGGAAACACAGAGGCCGCCAAATCGTTCCACAGCCGAGTTGTTGAACTCAAGAACGAGTCTTAGAAACGATCCGTTCTCGTGTGACAAATGTCAACCGTGTAATTATGTTGGGCGCGCGTTTGGCGAGTTTCGGGGCTATGCACCGGTGCTGTGGGGATCAATGACGCGAGTTCCTCCGAGCATCTTCCACTGAAATACCAGTAGAACAATCACAGCAGTCCCATCCGAAAAAAAAGAATATTTATTTCTGATAATAAAAATTGAGTATAACGTACTAAAAATTGAAAGCATATTTCATCACCTTTCAAAAACACTTTATAGTTTTCGGAGACGTTCTGAAATACTATTTGGATTTTATTGCACTTATACCCGAGGCCTGTGAGGATAAGATATCAATCTGACGTTCTGTCAGCATGTTCTCAACACCCCTGGGACCAAAACCCAGCAACGATCACTACCCTCCCATTAACTCCCGGAGAATAGCAGGAACCCTCTGGTCTCCAGCGAGATCTCTGGACTTTTGGGTTCCTATTTGTAACTAAACTCCTCTGGGGCCTCAAGGAAGACATTACACGAGATGACCATTAAACCAACTATATTGCGTTGATATTGAAAGGTTGATTGATAGAAAATCAAATAAAGTTATTTATTCAATTTTTTGGAATACATTTTGAAGGTTATATTTACACTAGCTGGTTCCCGGCATGCGTTGCTATGCCATTTAATAAAGACATTTTTTCTCCCTGCGTGTCCTTTCCCATTCGTCCCGTTCGCCTCCCGTGATCCCATCCCCCCTCCCGGGTTACCCTCCCCCCTCCCGCATTCCATACATTCATTCCCGGTACATTCAGTTTTTAAACAGCTCGCGTGCCACCTTTCACAATATTTTTATACAAATTTCATAATGCCAGAGCTCGTACATGTTATTCTGACGTATGAGCTATATTATTGTAAGTTTCATTAAAATCCATTCAGTATTTTTTGCGTGAAAGAGTAACAAACATACATTCATTGAACCTTTCGCCTAGTAAGATCCTTCAGTATTTATTTAATCATTGAAGAAGATACTAAAGAAATACTAGCAGTTAAAAACCGTTAAGCAGGTTTTTGCTGTTGGGCCCTGCGGGCGGCTTTTGGTTCGCCTTCGCCCACTTTGAGTGTTGGTGACCATTTTACAAATAATAGGAACCGGTTCCAAAAATAGCCGGTTCCTCGGATTCACTGTCATACAGTGACAGCTAGTCACCGGGACAAAGTAACTGCGACAGACAATTTCTTCATATGTAATATAAACACTACCAGTTACAATAATAATCATATTACCGTCAATCTTTCCACAACCGGAGAAGTACTGAAATTTACAAATCCGTAGTAGGTACTTAGGTATACCTGCTAGGGAAACGTCCTCAGGCGATCTGCTAATAAAAGTGGCGCCATCCTTTGACATTATTGGCTACTTGCTTGAATTCGAAACCGAATTACAAAAGTTTCTTTTTAAGAAACTTCTAGTACGAAGATGGTTTTGCCTACGGTTTTGCATTCTTAGCGTAATAATAACGTCCGATAAACGAAATAGAACAGGAAGCAGAAAATAAAAAAAAAGTTAACGGTTGTTAATTAAAGTACACAATTTGTTAAATCAAACACATTAATTATCCATTTTTTTTCCTTTTACGAGTATAATAATAAAACAGAAGGACGCTTCGGTCACAGCTGTAGTTCGATTAGTTCGAAAATTTGAAGATTAAAAATTCAGTCCCGTAAAATAAAAGTGGTCGAAATGGTTAAACAATGATCTACAGATATCGCTCTAAATGGTTACTACGGTAAAACAGGAATCTTCTGTTTAAAATATTGATAAATAAATGGGACCACAGAGACATCCATTGACATTAGACATACATTGATATTATTTGCTGGTATAATTGAACAAGAAATCTGGATATTATCTAACTTTATTAATAGAGCAACGTCTGCGTGGTTGAATTTAAGAATTCGGCTTCGAATGCATGTCTGCCACCGTGCCTTGCCCTTGGCATCATATGAACATCCGTGAACGTGAAATTTCAATTTTCGAGTTCAAGAATTTGTCAAAAGATGTCGCCACTTCCGTCAGCAGCTCGCATGGGGTCGTTTCCCCCTAGGTATAAGTACTACGGATTTATAGAATTTAAGTATCTTTCCGGATATGGAAAGATTGACGGTAATACTTGACGAGTTGTGAAAATAGTATCACGGGGCTATACATTACATATGACGTCATTACCTGTCACGGTTACTTTGTCTCGGTGACTAGCTGTCACTGGATCACAGTGGAAGAAACGAGAAACTGGCTATTTTTGGAACTAGTTTCTATCGGATTTATAAAATGGTCACCAACACACACAACGGGTGAAGCCGAACTAAAAGCCGCCCACAGGGCGTGGCAGCAAAAATCTTTTGCTGTGGGCGGGTTTTTAACTGCTAGTAATTATTATTATGTGACAACGGTCGCAACTCGCAGTAGGGAATCGAACCCAGGACCTAGGTTTTACCGAGACAACACTCTAATCACTGAGCCATTGAGATCTGATTATTTTCTGTCATTTTTATTTTTTAAGTACCTACCTATTACCGGTCAGTGTCAGAGTTGGCATCGCGTTAGGGTCCCACCCAGGCGTCGCATGTTCGATTCCTCGGCTGGCTAAAGCCTCCATCACAACACAAACAACATTTACCGCTTACTGTGGTGGTAGTGGGAGATTCCCAAATATTGTCAGGTTATTCATAACTTGGGAATGTTTTCTTTCTTTAAAAAAAAATACCAAAATTTTACTTAATTAATTTCCTTTTTTCGTTGCTGCGGTTTCTATTAATTTTGGAGGTTATAGTTACAGTTCAACAAAATATTAAATCACTGAAGAAAAAGATAATAAATAAATTAATTAAATTAAATTAAAAAATGGGGAACAACAAATTGAAGTGGTAAAAAGAGTTGCGGAGGCGGCTGGAGTGGAATTAAAATATGCAGAAATAATCGAGGTAAAGAGGATACCTGACAGACGTATTAATGCACCACCTAAAATATTAGTGCAATTTACTGATAAAATAGTCAGAGACAAGATTATACAAAATAAAAAAATATTGATTATGCAAAAATTAAGGATATATCCACTGAAACCATATACATTGCGGAAGAGATAAGCTTTTACCATAAGGAACTACTATGGAGAACGAAACAAACTGCAAAAGAAAAAAAACTATGCATACGTATGGTTCAAGGATGGAAAAATTATGGTAAGAAGAATGCCGAATGAAAAATTAATATACATTAGACACGTAGACGATTTAAAAAAAATTGTATAAATTAAAAGGAACGACGTAACAATAATCAGAAAAGTAAAATAAAAATGACTGACACTATTGTTACCACGGAACCAAGTGATCTATCAAAGTTTAACAATAATTACTTCAATATAATGCACAAAAATATAAGAAGTATCAGAAAAAATTTTGATGAATTGCAAATTTTAATGAAATATTTAAATATCAATCTACATATACTAATTCTTACTGAGTGTTGGATAAACCAGAAATACTTGAATTTGGAAATAGCTGGATACACAACCTACTCAAGTTTGAATAACATTAAACAAAATGATGGTGTAATTGTATACATAAAAAACGAAATAAAAGCTGAAGTTGAGGAAAATATTGTTGCAAATGCCAATTGTTTAAAAATTAAAATCAGTAAAGAAAAGGCTATATTAGCAGTCTATCGGTCTCCTTCAACAAGAAATATAGACCCATTCCTTAAATCGATAGACGAAGAACTCTGCCTACTGAAAGACACAAAAAACATATTTTTTATTGGAGATGTAAATATAAATATACTAGAAAATGGACATCCCAAAAAAATACAATATCTGCAGATGTTAGCCTCCCATGGACTGGAAAGCCTAATAAATGTACCTACTTGAAAAGTGGACGACACACAAAGCTGCATAGACCATATTATGAGCAAAACAAAAGAAATTACTCAAACTGTTGTATTTAACTCGACTATTACTGATCATTATACAACTATGCTTTCAATAAAAATAAACAAACCAAATAAAATTATGGAAAGACCGCTAACAACAGAAAAAACACAAACCAACTGGAATGTCATTAAACAAAATCTACAATGTACCGATTGGAATAAACTACAAAGTATGGACAATACAAATGAAGCATGGAATTATTTCATAGAACTCATACAGCAAAACATTTTCTCTAATACTGTAAAAATTGTTAAAAAAATTTCACATAAAAATATACACATCAAACCATGGATCACACAGAATGTTATAAACTGCATAAGAAAAAGAGACGAGTTACACAAGAAGCTAAAAAATAATCCATACGATATACACATGTTAAGATACTACAAAAGATATAGAAACATATGCAAAAAAGTAATTACACATACAAAAGAAACTTACTATAAGCAAAAAATAGATGATTGTAAACAAAATCCCCGTAAGATGTGGCAAATAATAAATTAAATAAATAGTACTAAATCTACCAACGCCACATCAATTGATGAGCTGAATATAAACAATGTCCCCAGGAAATACGCTGAGAATCCTGACGAAATTCTTGAATATGTCAATAACTTCTTCATAAATATAGGATCTAATTTAGCAAAACAAGCTACGCAATGTGATGGAGCAGTACAAACAAATGAATCTCCTGAGCAAGGAAAAAAGCTCGAGTTTAAACAAATCACAGCTGATGAAATCAAAAATACAATTTCTTCTCTAAAATCAAATGTATCTTCCGGGGAAGACTTAATAACAACAAATGCAATAAAATTTCTCTGTAAAGAACTTATCGTACCTCTAACATATCTAGTAAACATGGCTATAACTGAAAGCGTATTCCCCACAGCTCTCAAAAAAGCTATTGTAATACCAATATATAAACAAGGATGTAAAAATGACATAAATAACTATCGACCAATAAGCCTACTCAATACATTTTCAAAAATATTGGAGAGAATATTAATAAAACAACTCCTTTCCTACTTAGAAGAAAATAAAATATTATCAGAAACACAGTACGGATTTAGGGAGAATCCAAGTACTGGTGACGCCATAGAAACTATTACAGATATGATCATAAAAAGTTTAGACAGAGGAGAAAAAACACTGGCAATCTTCATAGACTTACAAAAGGCATTTGATACAATAGATCAAAAAATCCTTTTTGCAAAACTTTCAAAAATTGGTATGTCAAATAGAACTCTAAACTTATTAAAAAGCTATATGATGGAGCGTACACAGAGCGTTCAAATTAACAAGAAAAAAAGCAAACCTCTCCTCATCAACCATGGAGTACCGCAAGGAAGCGTACTAGGACCGATATTATTTCTAATATACATAAATGATATCGGTAGCCTAGGAACGAGAGGAAAAATCATAAGCTTTGCTGACGATACAATAATTGTATTCAACGAAAAAGACTGGAGAAGTACCTACAAAGAAGCGGAACGTGGACTTGGTCTACTGCAAAACTGGCTTAAGAGAAATTCCCTTACACTTAATGTCAATAAAACAAAATATCTGACATTTTCTATAACAGCCAGAGGACAGCCAGAGGATGACTTTAATCTCAAATTACATACATGCCAAGAAAACAATCAAAATCAAGGATTATCATGCCACTGTCCTACCATAGCACACTCCAAAAGTATCAAATATCTTGGTATTGAAATTGATGATAATCTCCGATGGAACGCACACATTGAAGTAATCTCAAAAAAACTCACCAGGTACATTTACTTCTTTAGAGCCATCCGTAACATCCTCAACATAAACGACATTAAGAAAGTGTACTACGCTTTATGTCAATCACAAATAGAGTACGGGATAACTGGATGGGGGTCTGCTTTGAGCACTCACACAGAGCGACTCAATATAGCCCAAAAAGGAGTACTGAAGACAATACTGAAAGTTCCGCTTTGAACTCCGACGGAAGAAATATTTAATAACTTTCAAGTCTTCAATGTACAGAAACTTTATTAAAAAAATATTTTATTTAAACTGAAAAAAAAACATATATGTATACTCCACTGCCCAACATAAATACTCAACCAGGTCAGTAAGCAATAACATCCTAGTTACTCCCAGTTTGAACACATCTTTTGGACAGAGAAATAATAAATTCCATGCTATAAAATTATACAATGCTCTACCAGATCAAATCAAAAATATAAAGGAAATGAATATATTTAAAACAAAAGTAAAAATATGGCTGAGAGATCAAAGTGATAATAAAATTACAAACATCATGAAGACGATATAAAGACAATCCATAACCAAATACAAATATTTAAAAAAAACTACAGGCCACCTCAGAACAGGAAATCCTAGTGAGGAGGTCTGTGAAAAAAAAAAGAATCTATACTTATTATATACATCATACATACATGTACAAACCTTGTTATTGAAATTAATAAAAAAAAATAAAAAAAAATGTAAGGTGGTCCGGGAGGGCGTCATTACAACTTATGAACAGAGAAGGAAGGTGAATTTATATCAAAATTCAATTTTTTACTTGTGATAATTTTATCTAAATGGGTAAATTTCATAATAATATGGAAGATAGGATTCGACTTCAGACTCAGATGTTGAACGGAGGGGATGCAATTTCAGATAAGGCTTTTTAGAAGAGAGGACATTTCTTTAGAGAGGGACAGCCAAAATAACATGTGATCTAAAGTTCCCACTTCTGGACTATAGTTTGGACGAGTCAAGCACATGAATTTCAAAATTCTGAAAAGGAACGGAATATTGTCCAATTTTCTTTCAAATAAATGAGGAATTCTGTTTTTTAGGAGAAATGGAAGAATTGTTGAAAACACGATGTTGAATGTTGATGGAATAGTCTTTTGTATTGAGGCAAAGCAGACTTATTTTGCATCAATTGTATCATTATAACAATAAATAAATAAAAAATTATTTTTTTAAACTATTACTAGTACTCCCGTTCTCTACAATTTGTGATGCGGGTATGTATTATGTATACCGCCGCCCCGGGAGCCATTTATTAGATATTCAGCATTCTGCCAAAGTTCACCTCAAGTGGTTTGTTAACTGGTCTGGCAACTTAGCAAGGGTACCCGGATTCATGGGGAAAGGTTTAGCTAAATCTTGGCGGTGGACATGTCTGCCCACTTACTGCGTGGCGGGCTGGACCGGACGAACACATTTGGTCTCTCCGGCAGGACTCTCTCGACTCGTCTTACACCGTAATTGGGAAGGATGGATTCGTACGCCCGTCACTCCTGGACACACTTATCTCTAGATTCCAACGCTCCCTTCACGCCTTTTTCCTTACCAGAATTTCTTCTACTTCCTTTTTTTTAAAGACCCTCCACACAGCATTCCAATATCGGTAAGACAGAGGCACTGGGTTCGATCCCCAGTTGCGACTGTTAAAAAAATATTAATAAGCTTTTTAAGAATCTATAATTTTATTTAATATTTTTTAAAAACGAATCTTTAATTAACACCCTAAACCACACAACACATCCACAGACAATAATACGGCTCAGATGAGTTGATTTATAGAGAAGGGGCGCACCGCATTAGCCCCGGTCATTTGCGCTGCATTATGTGCCCCTCACCCGCCCAATCTCCCTCCCCACCTTGCCGCTGTGGTACTGTTATTAGTGCGGGGTCAGTTTGATGGATGGGCCAAAACTGCCCCATGCTTCCGTGCTCCATTTGGCATCACACAACACTGAGGTGATGATAGGGTTAATTTATTATGGAGGTATAAAGTACTTCTTAGACAATTTTTAAGGTAGTTGAAAAAAATTTTGAAGTGTTACTTCGTTCCTTTGTTTATAAGGCGAAGCTTAAGCTGCGGCATTCCGAATTTCTAACGTTTTATAACATACCAGCGAGTTCCCGGCATGCGTTGCTATGTCACTAATGACACACATGAAATTCCCTCGATAGAAAAACATTGCAAAGTATGCTCAGAAAATTATTATTAATGCGTTTTTTTTCTCTATTAATACGTTGAAATGAAATATGAAAATATACACAGTGTTTCTTTAAATGCTGTTTTAAAGAGCGAAAAAAATCAAGAGGTTTTGGCCATATTTTAAAAGTGTTATATTAAACATTTTCACATATTTTCGCTTAAATATTATCGTTTTACTTCTTCTAACACAGCAAACTTATTTTGTGGCACCATTTTGATTTAAATTTATAAATTACTTTGTTTTTACCACTTTTATTGTTTACAAAACCGACATGTTTCGTCAGCAAAGCTGACTTCTTCAGGGTTTTGACAGAACCCTGAAGAGGTCAGCTTTGCTGACGAAACATGTCGGTTTTGTAAACAATAAAAGTGGTAAAAACAAAGTAATTTATTAATTTAAATTATCGTTTTAATATTAGCGCGCTCCATTATATTTACATATTCTTCTTCTTCTTCTTCTTCTTTTTGAGCGCTTTATTAATCGTTCACTACAATCGTTTCTTTGTTTGTTCCTTACGCATTCCTAAACCATTCATCCGATTGCGCTAAAACTTTGGTGATTTTTTGTGCGCACGCCCGCGAAGGTTTGGTGGGGAAGGGGTCACGGGAGGGGAACGGGGTGGAAACTGGGAAATCATAGGGGTGGGGTAACGAAGGATTTATTTATTTACTTATTTATTTATTTACGCCCTTTTACGGGGCTTTTACATAAGTATGAAATTTACAAATTACTCTATGATTAAATAATATATAAATACTATTTCTTTAACAAAGAAATATAATAGGTTTTTGCAACGCAATATATAGTATTTATTGTACATGACTGAACTGCCTCAGTAATAGTATTTTGTATTTTTTTAAAGATAAATTGAAGATGTCCACTGACTTGGTATAATTATTTCCCTTCATTAGTATTCTGGGCAAAGAGGAATACGTATGGTAGTTAGTTCCAGAATTTCTGCACTGAAATAAATCCTGACTTCTGGTATTACGTAGTGGAATCCGGAAACTTATCAATTCTAGCAATATCGGACTATCAACTAAATCATTTAGAATTTTATATAGAAATACCAAGTCAGTGAAAATTCTTCTGTCGGACAATTTGAGCATATTCATATCATTTACAATAGTGTTGTAGTTCAACATTATTGCTAGAATACCCATTTTAAAATTTAGAAAACGTAAGAATTTGTTTTGTATTCTTTCAACAGTTTGTACATGTATACTATAATGTGGATTCCAGACGGGAGAATTGTACTCAAGTTGACTTCTAACATAGGCAAAATATAACAGTTTAATACACTTTATATTGTTAAAATTTCTAGTTAGCCTGGTTATAAATCCCAACATTTTTAAGCCCTTATTAGAGATTTCTGTTATATATGGTTAACAAGTGAAAGATTTGATTGAAAAGTGATGCCCAAGTCTTTAATTTGTGTTAATGTCTCAAGAGTATTGTTATCAATGTTGTAATTAAAGATCACTGTTTTTTTTATTCGAGAAAATCTAACCACTTGGCATTTTGAGATATTTAAGTCTATTTTCATTACACCAAATTAACAATTTGTTGATATTATCTTGAAGAATGTTGCAGTGGTAAATATTTTGAATAATTCTAAACATTTTGAGGTCATCAGCAAAAAGTAAGAAAAATACATCATGAAATTTTTTTGTTAGATCATTTATAAACAAGATAAATAAGATTGGGCCAAGGTGTGAACCCTGTGGAACTCCACTTGTTGCGTAAATTTTTTCCGACAGGGAGGATTTTATTCTGACAATTTGTTGTCTTCCAGTAAGATAACTTTCATTGGGGATTGGATTTTCAAAGTGAACCTTATACCCTCTACCCAAAGACTACAGACTTGCCACACCCATTTTTTATCAGTTCGGCCCCGGCCGGGACGGGGAAGAGGCTAGTTCCGTGAAATCAATTTTAAATTTCGTTGTTATTACAATAAACAATACGTTAAAAAGGAGTTAATGTTTTTTACAGGCCTTTACGAAATCAACCTGTAAAAAAATTCTCAAATATCTTTTCCAAACTTTCCAAAATCTTTTTCTCAAGTATTTTTAAACTCCCCCCAAAAAGGGGCGTGAATTCCGATATCGATTTTTTCCTGGACTTTGGATCGCCTTAACTACCAAACTTTTAAAAAATATTATTTTACGGCTAAAATTACTAGTTTCCTTTTATTGACCTTTTTCATCATTATAAAATTATTCACCAAATTAATAAAAACCGCATTTGCACTTGAAATCGTGATATCCTAACTCCGTTTGACAAGTGATATGTATGCCTATTATCTATATTCGTGGCGATGTAAGGCACACAAAGAATACATGTACTTTTGGCTTGTGGCTTCCTCTTAAACGACAAACTGGCTAATAAAGAAATTAAAAACTGTAAATAATAAAATAAAAAATCAGAATGTGTAATTCACACGCGGTAGAAGTGAAACTAGAAAGTTGGTAGATTTTTTTTATTGTAATATGAAAAATATGAGTTACATATACACAAATATATTTTACAATATCGTTTTTGGTCATGTATACCTTTTTTTTTCTTTTTTTACATGAGCTCCACACAGGAGGCCCAGAGGAAAATAATTTCCCTCAGGGCCTCTGTCATTTTTGGGGATGCTGTGTGGAGGGTTTTTTTTTTAGAAAAGGGAGGAGAGGAGAGTTCTGGGAAGGAAAAGGGTTTAAGGGGTGGGTAGGAATATGGGGTTCAGTGTGTTCAGGTCATCCGCCTCCAAGTCCTAGACAAACCTCACCCCATGGACCCGGGCACCCCTGCTAAATCACCAAACGTAGCGCACCACTTGGGGTGACCTGTGGCAGAGGTGTTGGTTATCCAACAAAGGTTCCCGGGGCGGCGGTGCCCATTCCCGCCTCCCAAATTCATTCCGCCTACCTAATCAGAAAAGTGGAGCTCTTGTGCCTGATAAGGGATGTCGCTTTTTTTCTTTTGCCTGTTTATTTTAAGGTGGTTGGAAGATTGAATATTGATTTTGGATTTCGTAGGATTCGAACCTACGTTCGCTGGATTTCTCTGGCCGCTGAGATTTGCGACGCTCTATACCACTGCGCTATCTAACGCTCGCGTGGAGTTGTAAATTTACCGCATTATATTAGAACCGAGGACCCGTCACACAATACATTTTAGTGACTCATTTCCGTTTCATCCAAATTTTAAATCACGTTTCACTTCAGAAAACCTTTTGCCCTTATCGGTTTTTGAATCTATGACCTCTGGGTCGATAGCAGATTGTTATAACATAACTGCTTATGTAAGAACGCGTTTGGAGTATTTCTTTTATCAGACAGGATTACATAGGAGTAAGGAGTAAGTAGGTAGGTACCTACAAATGTTAATTGTACCGTTTCCGTTTAATCTGACGGGAGCCGATTTCTCGATCTAAAAATCATCTAAGATTTATTGTTTAATATGGAAAAGAGGAGAGTTGGTTTGCAATATAATAACGGGGGAGCGCGGGGTGACTTGGATCATACAAATGGGCCCTTTAAACCCTAAACTGCCATTATTTGTTATTCGCCCGCTCTTTTTATGGCCCCTTTATAGCAGTACAGGAATCACGTATGGTGATATCGGGTACAGCTGGAATAAGTGGTGGATTGTAAAATTTAAGTTTAAATAAGTGTTCCTCTAGGACTCTAGGAGATTCGAAGTACATAACTGCAAAACAATGTGTTTTACATATAATAATGGCAGCGTTTTACATAAAGATACGTCACGCGTTCGAAATTTCGAAAAAATTTTTTTTTCTAACAAGGACCGTATGAGCCTACCTTGTTAAACTAATTTTCTACGAACTTCGGGAAAATACACCACTTTTAAACTTAGTTACCACAAGAAACATTGGTTTTATAAACAGAGAAAAATATGCATTTAAATTAATATTTCATAATAATTTGCACGTGTAGAAACGCTTGCTGACATATTCACTGCTGGTTACTGTCGCTACAGAATTTCGTTGTATAGCATTCTAGGTGTGAATAACACATATTCATGATGATTAAATTAATTGTACCTAATATTTTTAAATTACCTGCATGGCAACTTTTCCTTATCCCTGTCCTCACCTTACCCGTCCCAATCCAAATACCTATTTTGCAGCCTATTTAAGTATAGTTATAATCGCATTTATTTTATTGTTGTGTTTTTATATTTAGGTTTATCACTTGTTGAATCTACACCTGTATAATAATCATTTTTTTAATTGCTGCTTTGTTCTGTTTTTTTTTTCTTTTCTTAAATATTCAGTTACTTTTATGATTCTAAATACCTATCTGTGAACATTAATAATTGGTCTTTTTTTTGTCATCCTCTTATGTAGGTATATTATGTTACTAAGACTGTTTATGTTCCATAATTAAATAAATAAAATAAAAAAAATTAAGTAATTTCCGTTTACGGCTGACTTTTCATGTTACACTTCTTCATATAATGTGCATCTTCCACGGTACCAATCGCTAGAATTAAAAAAAGATTTGGGAGGCGGTTGCCCCCACCCCGGTGACCATTGATTGGATAACCGACACCTCTGTTGTAGATCACCCCGAGTGGATCGCTACGTTTGATGACTTAACAGGGGTGCCCGGGTTCATATAGTGAGGTTTGTCCTGGTCTTGGCGGCAGATGCATCTTCCCACCAGCGTGGAAGTCCGGATCGGGAGAGACTGGTTGAGGGAGGCCTTTTGAACTCTCCCACACGACTCTTTCGGAACATCACCTTGCACCGCAGTGGGAGGGATGGATTCATGGGTCCATTACTTCTAGACATATTGACCCTTAGATTCGTACCCACCCTCATATATCCCTTTTCCTTCCCGGAACTTACATTCCTTTCTTTCCTCAAAAGAACCTCCACACCGCATCTTTAAAAATAACATAGGCCCTGAGGGGAATTATTTCCTCATGGTCTCCTGTACTCCTGTGTGGAACTAATGAAAATATTTATTGTAAAGTTTTTAAAACGTTTCATTAACCCTCTGTAAATGTTCTCTGTAGATGTTAGTAACAAAATATTATTATAGAAGTTTTGGAATAAATATGTACAAGAAATAAGATTTTAAAATTTTATAGTTAAATCTTAATAATACCTATATAAAACAAAGTCGGGTTAGTTACAGCATTTATAACTTGAAAACGGCTAGACTGATTTATATGATCGTTAATTTGTTGGATTTGTCTCCACCCCGAATTGCAGAATAGCTATTAAAACATCGGAAAAATTAGCGAAAAAAAAATTACGAAGAAAATTATTTTCATCATACATTTTCCCCATAAATCTCCCTCACACATATAAAGAAAATGAAATTCAATTCCCGTAAGTAAGTGGAAAAGTAATAAAATCGCAAAAATTATAAATTCGTACACAACGTCATCTCTGATACTGACAAAAACAAAAGGAGAGATGCGCATCGATAATTGCTTCATTGTGTAATTTTTAACTCAATAATAATAATAATAATAATAATCCGGGATGTGGGGAGGATAGTGCAATCCCACACGTCCCATATAGTTAAGCATATTTATATATTTACACAGTAAAGAAATAAGAACACAAATAGAAAATAAAAATAATAGTAATAAAAATTAATAATAACAAAAATAAATAATCAATTATTATGCAGGGCGTGATCTTGAGTGCGCTCGGGCTCATCGCTCAATCAGGAGTGGAGCTTGGTGCTGGAAGGTTGCGGTCACCAACGTGTTGTCGGAGGCCATTAGCCGCATCCTGGCTCCAGTGACCCGGTGTCTCATCAGACTGGCGAATCCATGGAGTCCTAATTCTGTTAACATTGTTGAAGCGCTGCTATACCTTCTGAATCCAAATATGATTCTGCACGCATCATTATATTGGATCCGGAGACGTTCCATTGAGCTTACTCGGTATTGACACCATGTTTCACATTTATACAGGCTAGAGTGCATTGAATAATGTTTTTTTTTAACATTATTGCTGCATCGGAAGAATCTTCGGGCAATCATAACAAAAACACTGATACTTCTCCTCTGTCGTTCAATATCACCATCATCCGGGAGGTCTTCAGTGATGATAGGCCAGTGCAATTAGCGCCAAAAAGGGGGTCGCGATCGGAATTATTCCGGTAGTCCCGATTTTTTTATATGTTTTATATACTCATCTCCTGATGTAAAATCTGAGTTTTCGACCTTGGGTCACTTGAGATTTCGCCGCCATTTTGAAAAAACCAGCCGAAATCGCGCCAAAATCTAGTTTTTCTCAAATATTTCGTTTCCAATAAAAAATTCGGATAAAGTAGCTTCAGAAGTTTAGTAGAACATAAAATTACCTACAATTTTTGTTTAAAAAATTTTCTTCTATCTCTAATAAATATCGAGATATGCAGTCGTAAAAATGTGTAAAAGTTTATAAAAACCGGTAAATTGCCCGACATGGTTTGGTTTTTTGTGCGTATCTCTTTTCCAGTACAATTTTGTGAAAAAATTATTGATATGAATTTTGTAGAGAATAAAATTTCTTAAAAGACGTAGGTATATGTTTAATATCTTTATCGCAATTACGTATCTAGATCCTAATAAAAAAAAATCACAAAAATTAGGTCAAAAACTGAATCCGATGTTCAGTGTTCGCATAACTCGATTATTATTATTTTTAAACAATTACTGTTGAATTAACATGTAACATGCATAACAGCAACATTTACCATAAATGTAATCAAAACATATAAATAAAATTATACATAGATGTGGTAAAAAAGACTATAAATTAACGAGAGTGGGGGGTTACCCCAGGGTTGAATCAGGAACGTCGGAGTAATAAGTAGAGATGATGCCTACACGAATTAAGAGGGATGATAAAGACGTCCAAACTCTCATTGATTGGTTTACTTGCCATGAACCATTTCCTGAAACAAACGTGATTATGTCTATACGATTATGTCTATAAGGCACGATCGGGGATAGCAAAGTAACTTGTCACATGGCTGAAAAGATGGGGAAATTTGCTGTCTAAAGTTATCAACCAGAACTTTGGAAACCTTAAACACTTAAAACCTACACGTAAGGATGCGATAGTTTCTCTTGCGGTGGTAACCAGCAGCATACAAAAACAGGATGTGACTGTGGCAATGGATCCATTAATGCTATCCCATCGTATGTGTATTGCCAAAAAGTGTGAAATCGAATATAAAGAATATTTGAAAAATGAACTATCTCCTGTCCCATTGTCTCTTTTCTCAGAGGAAGGCATGCGCAAAGGAACCAAGTCCATATTTTTACTCATTGTTCAACCCTCTACCAAATGATACAGAACTGGAAAGCAGTAAAATACACGTTGTTGATGGGGGATATTTACTGCACAATGTTGTATGGGGTCGTACTCAACGCTTTTCAATTATTTTTCAGCAATATGTCAGGTATGCACAAAATCATTATGGAGCCAATACAGTAGTGGTATTCGATGGATACAAGGAGTCGGTTGAAAAGAAAAGCACCAAGGAAAAGTTTCCGGGAAATGAGAAGAACAAGTTTCGTTTTATTTCCCTACTTATAGCCTCATTTGAACGATATAAATATAAATAACGACAATACAAGCTGAAGAGGATGCTGATGTTCTCATAATAACCACAGCAAAGTCGTATCATCTCAACATGATGCAGTCATAATCATTGGTCAGGATATCGACCTACTGTTGGTACCTACTCCTCACAGCTCTCTCACCTCCAAACGTATATTACCAAAAAGTTGGTAAAGGAAAATCACCTAACGCGTTGTACTCCAACTAATGTTTTAAAGACAATGAAACAGTTGAAAACATTTTATTCATTCATGCCATAAGTGGCTGCGACACAACTGGTGCTCCGCTTGGTCAAGGTATATACAAATTTTGTAATATTCTTCTCAAAAACCACTCAGTGAATAAAACTTATTAGTGTATTTCAAGATCCAAAAGCAAAGCGAGAAACAATCACTTTCGCTGCCGAACAATTCTTTGCACTTTGTATGGCGGCAATGAGAAATCAAATTTGTAAAATTTAAGGTACATTCTTTTTGTCAAAGGAGTGAAAAAGAATAAATTCAATTTATCCAGGATACCACCCATCATGCAGTCCAGCAATATGCTTCAAGAACATACTTGCAAGTGCAGGCTTGGCTTGGTCACCATAAAGATCCAACTGAATGGGGGTGGAAGAAGGACGCTGTTGGGTTACTAACTCCAGTACCAATGATGAAGGAGGTTGCACCTCAGGCGTTGCTGAACGTTATAACATGCCAATGCAATAAAGGTTGCGCTGGAAAGTGCACATGTAGAAAGTCGGGTTTGAAATAATGCTCCCTACTCTGTATTCATTATAATGGCAGCTCACGCGAGAATGCTGCGGAAGCCTTCGTTCATGATGATGACGAGGAATTTGTGACCCAGTCGCCACAAATTCGGCTCATGAGACATAGGAAGACTATATTGAAGCTGTTCGGGGCCCGTATGTGGCAGTAAGAAACTAAAGTCAATAGTCAAATATATTAAGAAAATATATTTTTAATAATATATATTTTTTTTACCACATCTATGTACCTTAATTATTAATTTTTTTTATATGTTTTGATTACATTGATGGTTAATGTTGCTGTTATGTATGTTACATGTTATTTCAACAGTAATTGTTTAAAAAAATAATAATCAAGTTAGGGGGCATATATTAACTACGTGAGCAGTTATTCTTCCAAACTGGACCTCTCCCCCTTGGTGAGATATTGGGCCATTTCGTATATTCTTTTCAAGTAACGTGAGATTTTGCTGGAACCCTCCCTCCCTCCTTTTATGCTCACGTAATTAATGTACGCCCCCTTATGCCGACACTATTCTTCTGATTTAGTTTTTGAACATTTTTTTGTGAAATTTTTGAATTAGATACCTAATTACGACTAAAACATTAAACATATACCTACGTCTTTTATGAAATTTTATTCTCTACAAAATTCATATCAATAATTTTTTCACAAAATTGTACTGAAAAAGAGATACGCACAAAAAACCAAACCAAGTCGGGCAATTTACCGGTTTTTATAAACTTTTACACATTTTTACGACTGCATATCTCGATATTTGTTAGAGATAGAAGAAAATTTGTCAAATAAAAATTATAGGTAATTTTATGTTCTACTAAACTTTTGAAGATATTTTATCCGAATTTTTTATTGGAAACGAGATATTTGAGAAAAACTAGATTTTGGCGCGATTTCGGCTGGTTTTTTCAAAATGGCGGCGAAAGCTCAAGTGACCCAAGGTCGAAAACTCAGATTTTACATCAGGAGATGAGTATATAAAACATATAAAAAAATTGGGACTACCGGAATAATTCCGATCGCGGATCGCTAATTGCACTGGCCTATGATGTACCCCAAGTATTTTACACGAATGTAAAATACTTGGGGTAAATATTAATAAATAAATATATAATTTATTAACCGTTTGCATCCCGTCGCTTTCGGTTTGCACAAGCAACCTAACCCCCAACGACCCATAGCCTTTAATTTGTTTGACATTACATTTTTCGCCCTGATTTGTTTTTGGCCATATTAATATTTATAATATGCTTTTTATATCTTCGGGGAGGTGAGAGGGTAGGCAGAGAGGATTTATACCCACACTAATGGCTTAAGGAGGTCGTTCTGGCGACTAGGTCTGGCGGGAGGCTTAGCCCAGCCGATATTATTACAACCCGGGGGTGAATTATCGCTTTTGAATTAGATTTTTTTTTAAATGGGGGTGTTTTAATGCGCCTGTTAAATGTAAGGTGTTAAATTAAACGGAAAACGCGTGGTTATGTAAGAATTTTAACGTGTTATTGATCAGTTTCAGTATAATTGACGGAGGCGTCTACTAATATCTACAGGAATTCCAAAAACTGAAAAAATCGTACTAATATCTATGAGAATCAAAATGTTGACGAATATCTACAGCTCAAACTGTTGACTAATATCTTTGAGAACCAAAGTGTTGACTAATAGCTACAGCTCAAACTGCTGACTAATATCTATGAGAACCAAAGTGTTAAGTGTGACGAATATCTACAGCACTGGCAGAGGTGCATTTGCAATTATGTATAGCATATTGGAATAACGTTATATTGCTTATGCAGTTTAAAAAACTTAATTTATGTAAGTATGTATGTAAAAATCCCAAATATCGGACTATTGGACACATTTATCTGATTAGTCCAAACTACGCTCTGTAGATATTAGTTCAACCTACGCTCTGTAGATATTAGTCAACACTGGGACCGTCATAGATATTCGTCCGACCTTGGCTCTGTAGATATTAGTCAACACTCTGAAGTTCGTAGTTCGTACAGAGTTCCGACATACAGGCTGTAGGCTGTATTTGGAGTCTAATTGACGGCCTCCGTAGTCGAGGGGTAAGGCTTGCGACTGGCAAACCGACGGTCGCGGATTCGAATCCCGGCGTGAGCAAGTAAATTTTATTTGATTGATTTGTGTTATTTATTGTTATTTACCAACATCTCTGCCATAGGTCACCACAAGTTATTCGCTACGTTTGATGAAATAGCAGGGGTGCCCAGGTTCATGGGGTGCGGTTTGTCAAGTTCTTAGCGGCCGATGCCATCTGCTGCGTGGCGGGCCGGATCGAGAGAGACTGGTTGAGGAGGTTTTTTGACCTCTCTAGCCAGAAGGGATTGATTCGTACATCCGTCACTCTTGAACGCTCTGACCCCCAGATTTCTACCACCCCTAATATCCTTTGGCTTCCCAGAACTTCCTCTACTTCTTTTCTTACGAAGACCCTCCACACAGCATCCCCAAAGATGACATAGGCCCTGAGGGGAATTATTTTTCTCAGGACCTCCTGTACGGAGCTAATGTAATAAAAAAAAAATCGACGGTGTCCATGGTCGAGGTGCAAGGCTCCCGACTGGCAATCCGAAGGTCGCGAGTTCGAATCACGGCGTGTGCAAAAAAAATAAACATTTTTAATTTTGTAATATCAATATCCAATATTCAAACCTCTTTAATGTAAACAGGCGAAAGAAAAGAAAACGACATCTAGAAACTTTCTAGTTTCACTTCTACCGCGTGTGAATTGCACACTCTGTTTTTTTTTTGTTTATTTATGAAGTAACTACGATAATGAAGGTATTTTTATGTTAACGAATGATTTTTTCTATAAAGATTTAAAATGTGTCATTTTCGGTGCCCGCAAAACGGTGTGCTCGTTTTTATTCGTGAATTCGGCGGCGTTGACATCACGCCAGGTAACGTAAGTGACAGTCGTCTTATGCCGGCGCCGGACAGAAGTTCAAAGAAGTGATCACTTCTTGCTCACATATTTGGTCACATATTGTTGTATCTGCCAGATACGTATTCAAAGATTTGATCACTTCTTTGAGCTCATAGTTTTCAAGTAGACTTCACATAACATGGACGACGATTTGGTCGACACGGTTTGTTGTTTCGATGTTATTTCGATTTTTATGCCCTTTACATTTCGGATCCCATATATCTGGCTCTCCTTGCATCAACTCTATAAACTCGAAAAGGCTCTCATTATACCACTCCATCGTTAGATCGTTTGGTTGTTTACGCACAAACGACATCTCTCCACGGCGACGCTCTCGCAACTCGCAACTGGGCTTCGCGCAGTGTGGCAGGCACACAAACATTTGGACTTTGATCCCTTTGATATGCGCTAAAAAACCGATACTGAACGGCAAAGCGCACTAAGTGATCAAATATGTGACAACAGTATCAAATGCCCATGCCACACGTGTGAACACTTATTTGATCACTTCTTTGAATTCGTGTCTGGCGCCGGCATTACCAGCTAGTGGCGGTTTCTAGGTTATATATAAAGACGCTAAAGGCTGTTTGAATCATTTCGGAAAGTACGGTTTTTCAAATCCATAATTATTATGAATGAAAGTATTAAAATTATATATTTTTAGTATAATGATTAGAATCAGAAAATAAACTTTAAATCTCTCTCAGATTTTTGAGGGTTTTCATGGTTTGTGAAAATACCCCACACGCAGGAAGGTGTATTGAAGAAATGCGAAAAAGGAAGTCCAATAAACACGATGATTTCACATTTAAAAAAAAATGTAGGTATACTAAAATATTAAAACGGTCACCCGGGTAACCATCTTGAGCTGGAAATCAAATGTAGGTACAAACAAATTTACAAACTAAGACTTCGCTAAGCTTTGTGAACAGTTTTCGGATTTATTATTTATTAAATAATTAGAAATATCGAGCACAACTATTATGAATAACTTAAATCTGTAAACCTCATCCGCCATAACGCAGGGACCACCCTAGCATGGAAAATTTACTACAAAAACTTGCAAAAGCAATCAGGCTTGGGTAACTGCAAATCTTTAATGTAGGACAATTTGGGTATTGATGCGGGAATGGGTACCGCCGCCCCGGGAACCTCTATTAGATAATCAACGCCTAGGCCATAGTTCACCCCAAGTGGTTCGCTATCTTTGGTGATTTAGCAGGGGTGCCGGGGTTCATGGGGTGAGGTTTGTCTAAGTATCCACTGAACCCCAGATTCCTACAAGCCCTTATACCCTTTTCCTTCCCAGAACTCTCCTCTCCTCCCTTTCCTTAAAAAAGCCCTCCACAAAGTATCCCCAAAGATGACACAGGTTCTGAGGGAAATTATTTTCTTCAGGGCCTACTGTGCGGAGCTCATGTAAAAAAATATATTTACTTTTAAAATCTGTTTTTTGGTTTTCCCCTTAAGAGAAAACGCGGTCGCCGTGAAATTTGAATAAAATGTGTTTTACTAAAACATTGCTGTCACTGTCATTGTTACCTCCTCCCCCCTCCGAATACAGAGCGAAATGGACAACTGCACCTCAGGCTGAGAATACCCACATAAAATTCTAACAATTGAGGTTTTGTATTCCAATTTTGTATTCATTTTCCCGGAGAATACAACTGGACCGATTTTTAATTTTTTTTACCTGTTGTAGGTATTAAAAGAAAATACATCGTAAGTCTGCACGTTTCGCTCTTTTTAAAAATACATTGTCTAGTTGCATACTGAACATCTGTTGATGGCATTCAAATCAGGCAAATTAAATCTTTTTGTAGGATCCTAATTCCTGTATGAAACATCAAAAAAGCTAAACGTAGTGACACTAGTGGCAGATTTCCATATTGCACATTGCACTAAAGCGTCAAAATCCAGAGAGGAAATTGTGAAAAATGTTGGTATTAGCAAGACGACGCCCAGTTCCCTAATCAATATGGCCCAACCACAGTCTTGAACGCCGAAACAGCTCTCACAATAATAATAACTAAAATATAGTGTAGAATTAAATATAGTTATTAATAGTAATAATATATCTAAAGTGCGTTATGGCTCAAGACCTTAAGAGTCCCGACAGTGGAACATCCTCAATTGGGTGGATGTTCCACAAACGAGACTAATTAGTGGTCCTTCACAATGCGACGAAGATTTATAATAAATGACATAATGACAACGCACAATAAATTCAACTGCCGGGAGCTATTCGTAGTGTAATTTTTCGCGTTCATCTCTGGCCGAAAATTCAAGGTACAGTTTTCACTTTCCCTTAAAATCATGGAACTATCGCCATCTAACGGAGAAAACCATATTTTAAATTACAAAACGTGCGTGAAGCTTTTCGATTTGGTTTGAGTCCTTACTTCTTTCTGAAATGCAACGTTGGAGAAAATTCCATAGATGGCGTTGAACCCTTCGTGTTTACAAGGAAACCATAATGATTTTTTGGTTAAAAATAATTATGGCAGGACAATTAAAATGGAATTTCGGAAATGATTTAGATAATTCATTAGATAATTCCATTTATCCACAGCGAAATACACCAATGTAAAAAAAAAACACTTTCACAAGGGTTCCACAGCGAAATATTGTGTTCAATGTAAAAAAAACACTTTCACAAGGGTTCCAAGATAACAATTAATACTCTAACTATCAGTCTCAATATTTTTTAACAAATTATCTCTAAAAAGGTAATTTTTTCCACAATTTAATTAATTCATATAGATTTCACGCTAACACTCGTTTTCGCCCACAACCATAAAACATTTCATAAAACTCTTAACGCGAAGAGGAATAGGTATAATAATAGTACAAAACAGCATCAGAGCAATCTGGCGGACAAAACGGTCTCTATCATTCATTTTGAGATTATTTTGTATTCAAAAAGTTTCTTTAAAATCCGAAAGATGTCACTAGAAAAATAAATATTATGTGTACATTTATTTCAACATGTCGCATCTGGTCGCTGGTCGAAATGGTCGGCGGCTAGGGGTGCCATGCACGCACGTGTCCACTAGGCAATGTTTTCAGAAAAAAACTACCTGAAGCTCAACGCCTGAAGTCATTATAATAGTTGTATATTTTGGTATGTTGTTTGTAATTGGGGTATGTTGTGAGGCTGAAGGTAGCGGGGAAGGGAAGGAGATGGGAAAAAGGAAGGTGGGGAAGTACCTAGTGATTTAGTTCTGGTAACCGAACACAGCTAAAGCAATTTCAACTAACGTTTCAATAATTGTGTTTGGTGGTCTTACACCAGGACGATAATGAGAGTAACTACCTACTACGCCCCCCTCATCACTATTTTTATTATACCAAAGCAAATAAAATTAGGAGAAAATGTAAATAAATTTAACTCTAATTTTCCAACATTATGTGATTGATTCAAATTTAAAAAAAAAGTTTTAAACATAATGTAGGTACATACAAATAAGGATTGTATTAGGAAAATGGGAACCTAACTATGGACCTATTTGAAAACATCACAAACAAAAATAAAAATACGAGTAGTATGTACATTTATAACTTTTTATCGTAGGTAAAGCTATTACATATCAAGAAACTTTAAAAAATCAGTCCACTTAACTTTCTTTTCTATAATTCATCACATATTACATATAACAAATTATTATTATCAGCACAAAGGGGTGAATTGCCTAATTCAAAAAAAAATTATACTAATAAAGAAAAAATTTTCAAAAGATTTTACGAATATCATTTTAGAGAAAAAAACTGTTATGTTATGATGCTACTGTACAACTTACCGATGTTACATGTAAAAGCCTTCAAGGCGTAAATAAATAAATTACATTTCAAGAATTTTTATAAAATCAGTCCACAAAATATTTTTTTTCTTTGACCTTAAACCTACAAAAAACCGTAAAAAAGGTTTTTACCATCTACTTTCAAAAACGTTTAAAAACTTAGAAAAGAAATTGGATGGTCTGGGATTTGAACCTCTCGCTCAAATTTGAACGCCAGTTGACACAGCAAATAACTAAAATAAAAAAACGACCATAAAAACATTTGATGTTTCCATTGAGACGTATTGCATACAAGTATACATGTCTACACTCTACACGTGGCAGACTTTCGACCAAGGGTAAGCAACCGTAATCAGAGTAATCACGAATAATAATAATACTAGAACATTTGAAAGCGCATCGATACGTTAGACCTCGATGGTTGAACGGTTACGATCGTTGGCTACGAATCCGGAGGTCACAAGTTAAAATTCCGGCGTGCGCAACTACCTATCAACATTTTATGCGATTAATTTGTATTATTCCACAATATATTATTTTTACATAATTTCGTTTAGATTATTAGTGCTATATTCTTTTTAAATGATATATAACATTGGTGGGAACAACCTTCAAAAGTTGAAAATAGGTAACTACATATTTTTTAAAGAAAAAAAAATCGGAACTTTGCGCGAAATGGCCGTGTTGGGTGACCGGATCTGAATAGCCAGGTACTTACCCACCTTCCTCTTCCCCATCTCCTTCCCTTCATTTTTTGACAAACGTAGTCTTTGACTCACAAACACATGCATAATACCTACCTACCTATCCACATGGCCGTTTCGTGATGACGCTGGCTCACAATATGCACAAAACATGACACATGGCAGTCGTACCTATGTTTTGTGCTTTATTGCAAATGACCCTAGTGAAAGACATTGAAAGACCACATTTCAGAATTCAGATTGTAAAATGTAGACATAGAGATATAATATCGATGTATATAGACTTCAGAAAAGGTAAAAATACCAAGTGAGAGATTTTTATTTTTATTATGTGTTGATTACCTCACAAGAGTCCCAGCTGCTCCCGTCTGGAGCCAGTGAAACTATGGCATACCCCGCATACCCCAAATGGGGTATGTTGTGAGGCTGAAGGTAGTGGGGAGGGGAAGGAGTCAAATCCGGAGGTCGCGAGTTAAAATTCCGGCGTGCGCAAGTACCTATCAACATTTTATGCGATTAATTTGTGTTATTCCACAATATAATATCATTTTTAAATAATTTCGTTTAGATTATTAGTGCTATCTATTTAAAAAAAATAGATAAGAAATATATTTTAAAAAAGAATCGTAACGTTGCCTGAAATGGCGTCAGCCGTGTTGGGTGACCGGATCTGAATAGCCAAGTTCTTACCCACCGGGCATCACGGAGTTCTTCTACCACTCACTTCCGTGTTATTTTATTGTATTTACGTAAGTATTATTACCGCTCTTGACTCGCAATCTGAAAGTCACAATTGCACAATTATTCTCAAATGGTAAAACACCATGGTCAAATCATATCATAAAACGAATAGGTACCTACATGTATAGGCAGATGGTTGAAATTGTCTCTCCAAAAATGAACATAATATCTTAGGTTCTCACTGCGATTGATTACTGCCATCTTTTGAAATAATTTGAAAAAAGCTTTTAGTTTCAAATCTAACCGTAAACAGAAAGATAAATGGGCGCCACACGACAGAGGGCTTTTGCTAGTAATTAAATTTCCCGGTTTTCATTGTTAAATTGAAGTTTAAAATTATAAAATTTTCTTTAAAAAATGGAAAAATATAATACCAACAATTTACCGTAACGTTTTTTTAAATAAACGAATCCAATGATTTGTTATCAGCGTTTAAAAATACACGAAAATTGGTGTTTTTGAAAAAATTAAACTAAAAACATATTAATTTATTTTCTTTTAATTTCTTTACGTGGTTTTAAAGAAAACCCCTGAAGGTATACTTTGAGGATATTCAGCAATTAAAAATATTTTTTAAAACATACGAAAAACGGTCAGAATAAGGTCGTATTTTTGATTTGGTTTTGATAAATGCTAAGCCTATGTTAATTTTAAAAATGTATAAAAAATATTTTTCTTATTAAAAACATTATGTTTATCGATTTGCGTAATAATATAATCATTATTTCAAATTAAAAAATGATTACACTTGGCCTTAAGGAAATGCGAGAGACAGTTATGGGACGGTACCTACCCAAGGAAGTCAAAGGAGTTCAAACGTTAAGAGGGTATAACCAGAGAAAACCATAAATATGTCATTTATAAATCAGATTTTTGACGTATTGACTCTTTTCCACAAAAAATTATAAATTGATTTCGAAACATTGTTCTTTTATCTAGGAAACGAATGTTTTAAATTTTGATAAAAATGTTTATTTTTAATATAATAAGGTTATACCATAGGTCGTTGGCAGATTTGTTAAATTTTCAAAAAAGATTTTGTATTATACAATACCCATTTCAAATCATGTAATCATGCAGTAAAATAAATCAATACATTATCTGGGAAACGCATGTTTCAGAATTTTAATTTTAGTTGAAATAAAATCATACGTACATGTGTTTCTTGGCGAATATTGGTCCGTTGTGTCCGTCCGTCCATTTGCGCACTTACAAACTAATATATTTCTGATTTTTTTATAATTTTATTTAACTTAGACATTATTGAAAAATGATAAATACTCAAAAAATAATTACAAAGAGTACATAATTTTAGTAGTTTTATCATCACGCCTTTCAGCATTTTTGGATGTAGGTATAAATTGAAGCAAATTTGGAATGAAATTAAATCGAATTTGAGTTATAATTAATTAATCTTTCTCATTGGAACCGCCCTGCACGATCGTAAGAACAACTTTCGACGAAATATGGATTTTCGGCCGCTGGCTGGTTAAACGCTCTTAATATTTAATTCGTATCTCTAACTAGTACCTATTATGTACGATATTATTTATTGATTACAAAATGTAGTTAACGAATTACAATATTGTGTTTTCGAAATTCAAACTTCGGTAATATTAATAAATAATAACCACATAGCCATCTCTTTAATATTATAGAAATCTTGGAGGGTAGACTGGGGACGATTGAAACGCAACATGATTGAAACACCTCAACTTTTTCAAAAAACCATGATATCTTCGAGTGTGACACAACAAACGCCACTCCTTCGGACAGTATTGTACACGTCCATACTTCGTCAGTTGAGTAAATAGAAGACATTTTTTAAAGTGAAACTTCTATAGCCCGCTGTGATTTGGATTTCGAATGAAACGGAAATGACGATTACTGCACATGCGACGCAGCAACTGTGCTCATTGGCCGCTTTGATTATGATGTCACTTTTAAAGGCTCCTATTGGTTGAGATATGAATCGGAAATTACGCTAGATCTTCGCTCATTGGTCGCTTATGACCTCACTTTTCAAGTAATGGTTGAGATTTTGGTAAAGTTTCGCTTCTACCGCGTGTAAACTGCATTCGATTTTTTTTACGTTAGCTCCACGCAGGAATATAATTTCAACCACGGCCTATGTTGTTCTTTGTGGAGGGTCTTTTTAAGGTAAGGACAGGGCGGAAGTTCTGGGAAGGAAGAAGGTATAAGGGATGGGTGTGAACCTGGGGGTCAGTGTGTCCAGGAGTGACGAATGAATCCATTCCTCCAACTGCGGCGCAAGGCCATGGGTCAAGTGAGTTCGGCTGGAGAGGTCAAAGGGTCTTTTTCAACCAGTCTCTTTTGATCCGGACCGCCACGCAGCAGTCCCGGACAAACCTCACCCTGTGGAAGAAGGCACTTCTAGTCATGGGCGCCCGCAGGGGGGGGGGGGGCAAGGGGGGGCACTTGCCCCCCCTGGATTGAATGAAAATAGTCAGATTCTCTAATTAACTCAATGGAGAATCGATTTTGTGAAGCTAACAGTGTACAATTTAACTTAGCGTCGCTACATCCTTCGAAATTGTGCAAACTCAATCGTCAACAGTTTAAGGATATAATGTCTACTATTAATCAGGTCCACATTAATAATTTTGAAACTGAAGTCTTGAGTTGGTTTGATTTTTGGAAAATGCGAGAATACTAAAGTAACCAAGATTTCAACAACTTGTTACCTTTTACAAAATTTTATCTGGTTTCAGGTATGCCTAACTAGTTTTGCTAACATTACCAGCAACAGCATGTACGGTGGAGCGATCGTTCGGCACATTACGTCGTGTAAAAACATGGCTTAGATCTACAATGTCAGATGAACGTCTGTCTGGATTGTGCATGTTAAGTGTATACAGAGACAAACTGAACTGCAACAAAAAAGACTTCATGGACAACATTGTAGATATGTTTGGTAGCGATAACAAACGACTCCAATTCCTGTTTAAAGAATTAATTTTATTTTAAATTTATGTTGTAATATTTTTTGTTGTATATCTACATACATTGTGTTAATAAAAAAATTGTTGCTACAGTATGCCCTTCATTACTACAGTGTCCTGTCCGTTCGTTCACCATACAAATACGCTACAAATTAAAACTACATTAAAACATTACTAAAAATATTTTGCCCCCCCCCCTAGAAAATTTTCTGCGGGCGCCCATGCTTCTAGTGTTCTTTACTCTGTGCTAATTACGAATGAAGGACCAGTGAATAATAAAAGTCTAATTAAGGGATATAAAAAACGTAAATGCGATGTTGAAATACTGAAACTTGCTGTAGGTACCTACTTAGAGTGCTGAATGATATCTGGATGCTCTATAAGTCTTTCATATGTCCCATACTCATACACAATACATCCACCACTTTGAAGACCGAGCATTGAGATGCTGAAGGCCACGGGAGGAAATGACACCATCACCTCAAATTGCCAATGTTGAAACCAAGGGCCCTTTTATTTTGGATACATTTAAAAATTGATGTTAGTGTGTTCAGAAGCCAGGAAAATTCTTGAACATAACAGAGTTAAATTGCTTTAGCGAAGAAAAGGGGAAAGCGGATGCTTTTTCGGTCAATAAAACAACGATATAGGATACCTGAAAAATTAGTAACATTCTGCTCTGTAACAGCAAATGAGGAAAATGTTGATAACTTCTTCGAACAACTGTACATGATTTTGATAAGTCGATATTTTTGATTAGTTCGCAATTTACAACTGCAATGAGACCTTATTACCGAACGAGTTGTAATAAGACATGCCACAAAGCACAAAAATAATATACCACCAAAGTTAAAACATTATATACCCACTATATCCGATTTTTTGACAAAATGATCTGAGTATGACATCTTGTTCATATTTTTGCGAGGAACAAGACTAACCTAAATTTGAGTTTCAAAACCTCCCTTATCACGACCAAAAACCATGTTAAAAATGCCAGTGGGAAACAAAACCCGCTATATCATTCAAGAAATTACTATCAAAACCCGCTATATCGGAAATCAATCAATCACGAGCATATTGCCAAGATGGCGGGTTTAGAAACACGCCCCTCAGGTCAGTTGAGTTTCAAAAGCCTCTATATTCCATACAAATCACGAAGTGAGTATCAAAATTCGCTATATCCATTTTATTTATCCAAATTAATTAAATATTTCTAGACATACATTGAAAACTTAACAATTTTCGAATGTATGTTACTCCAATTCATTATATAAAATATAAAAACACAATTTTTTATTTACGCTATAGATGTGATAGTTTTTTGCGGTTTTCTCCGAATCAGTGAAATTTGGTATTATAGCGGATATAGAAATTGAACGACTCATATATAATATTTATCTCTTTATTACCTACTGAATTTTGCGCAGAGAAGCGCTGACAGATCATGGGTGCCTAAATTAAACATTGTTGTGAATGAAACATTCTTATGATTATACACAATACACATAGTAATTTTTACATAAATCACTCAAACACAAATAAATAAAAATGTTTAGGTTGTTATATTTCAGGACATTTATGTAAATACTTTTAAAAATATTTTTAAGTTTAACGAAACTTACGATCTCGTTGAGCACTGTTATAGAAACAAAAATGTCCCACTGATTAAAATTACTCCAATAATTCCAAAGATATTTTGAGCTTTTCAATTGACCCCACTTACTTTATCAATTGACTACATTATGGGGTCAATTGAATCACATTTCCCAATCTTATTTAAGTGGTTATTCTAGGTTACCTGTACGAGTTTGTCGCCAGCGAATAAATTTTGTTTTATAGGATCTAGATAGATAATTGATCTAGTATAAATATCTTATCTGTAATACAAAAGATACCTTAGTATACACAGTTAAAGCAAAATCGTTTCAACCGTCCCCAGTCTACCCTACGTTTAAATAATAATATTTATGTAAACGATTGTTATCTTATCTGTACGAACACTACACTGATAAAACGTTGAAAATTTATATAGAAAAATTAACTGAAATACTTTCAAACCTGTGATTTGATAATATTATGAAAGTTGAAATTACACGAAAAACTCTTTTTTTTTCTAATTCAGATAATTTGATAATCAGCTTGTTTTAAATTGGCTATTGCCTACCAACGACTGTAAAAGATACTAAGTAAATTGGGCAATAATAATATCGCAATTGATAAAAGTCTAAAAATACACAAGTTGGCATAAATTTTTAGCACGTAGTATTAAAAGAGAGTTGGCAAGAGGCGAAACTGTGTAAAAAATTTGAGGATTCACAATTCGAACAGTGCTGAATTAACCACATTGCTTAAAGTGATTTTAAAATGTTTTCGAAAAGGCTCAGTTCTCAATGTTCCAAGTTCTTGCAAAGGTCTGGTGGTGATGTGGTTCACGTAAGATGTGGAAGTCGTGGTCTTTCTTCTTTTGGACCAATTCCTCCAGATGTTGATGGTCCAGTTTCAGAAGTGAATGGAAGGAGGATTTTGGACTACTCCAAGTATATCACCAGGAGAGCTTCGACCAGGGAAGCATGCTTTTTGAGAAATTTGAGTAAGTAAATCAATTGAATCAAAGTGTTTCTGTACTAAATTGTATCAATATATTTATAGTTATGCTCGAAAATGTGATTGGCATGATATCGTTGAAACTGAACCCAGTTCCCCTGGATGCAATTAGTTATAGATGCAGATCTTACCGTATTTACGAGGTATAATCATCGTATTAAATATAATATGTTTTGAATTCAATGAAATAATTGTTTCTTTTCATTGAATTTCTCTTCAGATTGAATCAAGTTGTACCGTTGTCTTTTATTTACCCTTCAAATTTAATCGGTTTGACATGTTATTCTGTTGTCTGTTTTTTATTCTCTTAGAAGTAATGGGTAGTTCCATTGTCTATAGTTTTGCCTGAAAATATCATCAATTTTGTTGTGCTGTCCCCTGTTTAACCTTTTAAATCTAATCGGTTATTCTATAATCTGAAATTCATCCTATAAAATAATTCTGTTTTTTCTGTTGTCTTTATTATCATAAAAAATGATCAGTTTGTTTTGATGCCCTTTAAATATATTTTAATGTTAATGGATTTGTTCACTGTCTTAAAATGATCATTCAATTGTAATCAGATTTACTGGCGTCTCAAAGACACCATTTTAATTTGATCTAATTATTCTGCTGACATGTCAATATTTTTTGTTTTATCATTTTGCGAACAATATGAGCTGGGAATTAGAGCGAAATTCTCAAAGATAAGCCTAAATAAACATGAAAACAAACTTATCCCAGAATTGGTGCACTTATTGTGACCCTTCTTGACGAATGTTCTGCACAAAGATCAATTCCACGGCACATACTTTCATAAAGAGAAAGTGACGTCCGTTTAGCTTTTAGCGGTCAATGTCACAACATCATTTACATTAAAGTGTGATTAAAAAAGATAACAACGTTAAAGAATGCATTCTATGAGGTCAAACTTAGGTTATACATTGTAAGAATATTATTATAAATTGTGATTGTGCTGCCTACTTAATTAAAACTTTTATTTATTTACTGTACAAATACCCTTGAACACAGATAATTTTTTTTTATAAAAGAGTGGATTACAAATCAATTAGACGGGTGCAACTCACAGCTATAAAATATGTGGCTTAGCCTATTTCACTGGGAATGTACGGCGAGCGATACGCCGATCTTTCGGTGCTATTGAAAATATCAACTACTTTTGAGTATAAGGGAATTGGTATAGAGAGTAAAGAGAGTGTTAAATCGTGTGACCCTATTACCTATAAGGAACATGAAATGAAATCAATTGCTATAATGCAGGCCAGTAAAATGACATCAGATACCAATCTTCTGTTAAACAGCTTAATTAATGTTAGATTTTTCGTTAGACAGTTACCTCCTTACTTACAATCGCAGAATAAGACAATAACACGGTAATACGAACGGGTTAGGTGAAATTGTCGAACAAATTTCACCTAACCCGTTCGTATTATCATGGTATTATCGTACTCTGCGATAATGAGTAAGGCGGATATAGTTTAAATTTCAAAAGGAGTATTAAGTTTATAAAT
Source organism: Limnephilus marmoratus (assembly GCA_917880885.1). NCBI lineage: Eukaryota > Metazoa > Arthropoda > Insecta > Trichoptera > Limnephilidae > Limnephilus > Limnephilus marmoratus. The sequence continues at coordinate 19,202,899 of OU862915.1, forward strand.
TATTGTCTTAAAATTTTTAGCTGCATTTTTTTAAAAGAATCTGAGTGAATCTTATAATGCGGTGACCAAATAGGTGAGTTATACTCAATTTGGCTTCGGACTAATGAAATATGCAAACATTTTAAAGTGACATCTTTCGCTAAGGCTTTAGGAAAGGACATTTTTTTGCTATTTTGTTGAGGTCATAATTTGTCATTCAAACTCATATTGTCTTGAACTTACATGTACTATCGCAAAATGAGTCTTATAATTGGAATATTTTGAGTTTCTTCAATCTGAACCATTTTTATCTGTGGATATCGTAATTTTTTTTTTTTTTTTTTTTTTTTTTTTTTTTTTTTATTAAGGAGAAAAAACAGATACAGATGTCAATTGACAAGAACATGCAAAACAATTAATAGAGAATTCACCTGCATCCAAACTATTTCTCACGAATTAACATTAACAGCAGATAAAAACATACAAATATTTTAACCTTTAAATACGGAAAGACGTATGTATATACATAAGTAAATATTATTTTACAAATAGAGAGTTGAAAAAAAATGCGCAATATCCTTATAAAAGTTTACATATTGTTTTTGGAAAAATTTTGATAGTAAGACCAAATATATATATAGATATAGATAAAAAATAATGTCATACAGAAATTTAAAAAAAGAAAGGTAGTTAAAATTATAAACCAAGTAATGTCTAAGTTATTGTACTTTGTAGGAAAACAGCCTTTAATTTTCTACTAAAAGTACTGCGCGTATCAAAAAATAAGTCGGAATCCTTGAAGTTTTGATTTAGATTAAACGATTCGCACATTCTTCTGATTGGATCCCTGACACCAGCATTTGTACGCGTCCGGCTAATGTGGAATAAGTCGTTAAGCCTTGTTACTCTGGGTGGTATTTTGAAGTTTATTAGTTTCAGTAGGTCAGGACAGTCGATAACGTTATTGCAGATTTTATAAAGCGTCATGAGGTCAAGGTATGTTCGCCGGTTAGTTAGAGTGGAGACGTTATAATTCGAGAGCATATTTATGTACCCCCGTTTAGGTGCGTTCATTCTGTAATTTAGGTATTGCAGAAATTTCTTTTGAATACTTTCAATGTTGTCTTTATAGACACCGTAAAGTGGTGTCCATATGGAGGTGCAGTATTCAGGTTGAGAACGGACCAGCGTGTAGTAAAGTAGAAGATAAGTTTCAGGTTTTCGAAATTCGCGGCTGTTTCTGATGACAAACCCTAGCATGCGGTAAGCTTTATTCACAATATTCTCAATGTGCGCATCGAAATGGAGTTTAGAATCAAAAAGGACGCCTAGATCTTTTATACAGTGAACGCGCTCGAGTAAATAGTTACCAATACAATAATTGTGTATAATAGCGTTGTGATTTTTAGTGAAGCTTATTTGTTTACATTTGTTGTAACTTAGGTAAATTTTGTTTTCATTGCAAAATGCTTCGAACCTTACTAAGTCGCTTTGGATGAGCAGACAATCGTTTAAATTCCTAACAATGGCAAATATTTTTATATCATCGGCGTACAAAAGAAATAAACAATGCATGAAACATTTAGTAACAGTGTTAATAAAAAGTATAAATAACAGCGGACCCAGGATTGACCCCTGTGGTACGCCAGAAGTAACTGGTTCCCACGTAGAAGTATGTCCTCGTAATGATACAGTTTGCTGTCTTTTTGTCAAATATGAGACAAACCAACGTAATAAGTTTCCCCTAATTCCGTTGAACATAATTTTTTTAATAAGAATAAGGTGGTCAACCTTGTCGAAAGCTTTTTTGAAATCGCAGTATATTGCATCTACCTGGTGGCCTCGATCCATGCTAGTGAATAAGAAATTTGAGTAAATTAGTAAATTACTCATGGTAGATTTGCCTTTTACAAACCCGTGTTGTTGTTCTGTAATTTTGGCGGCAAGCTGGGGATATATATTATCATGGACAAGTCTTTCCAAGAGTTTAGGGATCGCCGAGAGAATGGATATTGGCCTATAGTTTTCGACTTTTTGACGTGAGTCACTCTTATGGACTGGTATAATATAAGCCAACTTCCACCTATCAGGGAAAACCCCGTTACTCAGGCATTTATTAAATATTATGGTAAGTGGAACATACAGTGACGACGCAGCAGATCTGAGGAAAAACGCCGGTATTCCATCGTGACCCGCACCTTTGTTTATATCTAACGACTTTAAACTTGATAGCACTTCTTGTTCCGTTAGTTCAATGGTGTGAATGTACGTAAGTCCAGAGTCCCGAAACGAGGCCTCAAGTTGGTCAATGTTAATTGAGTCATTGATAGAGGAGGGTTCAAATGTTGACTTGAAGAACTCAGAGAACATATTACAGATTTCTTGGGCATCATTAGATTTGCGCCCTTCGTAGGACATAGTAGCAGGATATCCATCAGATGATTTTAATGAGGATATGTATGACCAAAAACATTTAATATTATTTTGCAATGAACTTTCGATGTTGTCGAAAAATAACTTTCTAGATTCACTAGCCAATTTTTTGTATGTAGCACGTAAGAAGGAAAATTTACGATAGTCAGAAAGACCTTTATATGTCTTCCATTTGAGCCAAACTTTATCTTTTTTTCGTGATAAACTAATAAGTTCGGGAGTAAACCATATGGGGAATTTGTCATTTCGTCGTGCCAATACTGGAATAAACTTATTAATTACATTGTTCATTATTAAATAGAATCGATCAACTGCTTCTTCGGCTGATAAATTTGCGGTTTCAGATAACCAATCAATACAATTAATGTCGTTATTAATCTGAGTATAATCCGCTTTCCTGAAATTGCGCCTACGCTCTTTTTTGTTATTGATTTTTGGTTGAGCGGGGGATATATCAAATTCAAGGGCTGGTTGGTGTCTGTCCTCTGAAAGCAGAGGGTCGTTGCTACGTGTAACATTTGTTTCGCGACTATAGAATATGAGGTCTAAGTATTTTTCATTATGGTTAGGTATACAATTATATTGGTGCAAGTTCATCAATGACATTGTTTGAAGCAAATTTTGCGATGCAGCCGTGTTTGAGGAGGCGAGACCTTGACTGCAGCCTTCAGAAAATGACCAAGTAAGAGAAGGTAGGTTCATATCTCCTATTACGCAAAACATATTATTTGGCTCAGATGAAAATACAGATTCCAGGTTTTTGGAGAAAATATCATAAATCGTTGGTGGCGAGACAGGAGGTATGTATACTGCACATATGATGAGATTGAAAGACCTTACCGGAATAGATACGAAGATTTGTTCAATTTGACTGTTTTCCCACTCATCGAGCCGGGAAGCTGCGAGCTCTTTGCGCACTGCTATCAGCACACCGCCTCCGTCCATCTTACCAGTAAGTATACGGTCCCTATCTCGTCTGAGCACCGTGTATCGCGAATCTATGAATTCAGCCGTATTTACACTTGCTACAAGCCATGTTTCAACTAGCACTATAACGTCATAATTATTCGATAATATATTAGTTAATAGCCCCTGAGTTTTGGTCCTAATACCACCACAGTTCTGGTAGTAAACGGAGATAGATGATGAGATCATTTCACCAGAGTAAGAGTGTCTTTTGACTTATTCCACAATCGCGGGAGTGATACGTTATGTGGGACACACAAGGTATCGAATTTACATATAAAACATAGATTACTCATTAGATTAAGGAGTATAAGATATGTCAACATTTTACAAAGTGAATTAATATGCAAGAAACATGATATTGATATAAAGTTATAGGGGTATTGCGCAGTAAACAGAAATATAAAATAGCTTTGAAAAAAACAAATAAATAAGCAAGGGTGGAGAAAATTGGGAGAAAACGGGCATTGATGACAGCAGTAACACCTTTGTGGTAGGAGTCATATGTTTTGATGATCATGTGTGAAGATTTTTTGAAGGTCTTCCTCACGACGAATGGTGACCACCCTCGAGAGATCGTTCCTCTTCGCTAGAATACTGCCGTTCCGCACCCATACATATTTAAAGCCGCTGGCTTTTCCTGCGGTTCGGGTTTTCGCAAAAAGTATCTTATTTTTTAATGTTAGGTGCTCGTTAATATAAAAATTGGTGGTTGGAGCACCAAGTCCTAATTGTTCCGTGGTGAGGCCGCGGCGAGTCCTTGCCGCAGCGATGACATCATCACGGAGACGCTTTGTGGAGAGCTGTATGACAATGTTGCGTGGACGGTTGGAGGGCGACGAGTGACCGCGAGCGACGCGGTGCGCTGACACCACACAGGTACTTGGAAGCGGGACGTTAATTTTGGATCCTATTTTATCTATAAGGGTGATTAAATTTTCGCCCTTTGCCTCGGGAATGCCATGGATGTCAATGTTGCACATCCTACTGCGCTGCTCCATTTCATCGTGTGCATCACGGAGTGACTGGACTTCTTGCCGGAGGTTGGTGTTTTCTTCTTGGAGAACGCTCACACATTCCAGAATTTTTGCGTACTGCTCCTTCCATTCATTAGACAGCGCATCAAATTTTAGCTGAACTGCATCAATTGCTTTCTTGTTTTCAGTCCGCATGGTTTCGAGTTTCGACTCGAAAAAATTGATGAGCGAGTCAGTGTCAATATTTATTATTGACTGATGCGCCGATGGTGAATCCATAGGGCCGAGCGGGGCTGCTAGAGGTGAGGAAGCCGCTTTCTTTGCACTGCAAACCTTGCGTGATTTAGACATTTTATTTCTTTGTTTGTGGGTACGTTTCTTGCGGTTGTTCAGAAATACCCCTTTAGTTAAAAATGATTATAACTTAACTTATTTGTCTATGACTTCGAAACACCTTTGAACAAATTCAAGGATTTGAAAATTCAAATTCAAAAATTCAAAACATAAATTGTCTATGGTTTACAATGACGGTAAATTGTCGTAATTTTTCAGGGCAAGATACAGAGTTATTTTTCACTACCACTATGAAATACACTGTTATTATGTTTAATATTTCACTGTTTTAAGTGTTTCGACTATGATTAGTCTATTAATGTGCTAAAATGTCACTACTTTGCTAATTAAATTTTGATCTGTCAGAATCAGCTGTTGATTGAGTTCAGTTGTCCATAGAAGTAATTATTACGATTGGTACTCATATTATATTACGGTACTAAGAATTTTCCCTTTTTTTAATTAGCTCCACACAGGAAGCCCTGAGTCATCTTTGGGGTTGCTGTGTTGAGAGCCTTTTTAAGAAAGGAAGAAGAGTAAGTGCAGGGAAGGAAAAGGTATAACGTGTGAATCCATCCCTCTTACTGCGGAGCAAGTCGATGTTCCAAGAGATTCCTGGCGGAGAGGTTGCAAAGGTCTCAGTTGGTGGGCAGATGCATCCGCCGCCAAGACCCGGGAAAATCTTTCCATATGATCCCGCCGGGTACCTATGCTAGGTCACCAAACATATCGAACCTAAGACGGAGGCTTTGGTTGTACAATAAATGTGATATTGCAAACACTCTCGATCGTATTTTTGACTTCAGGGAACAATTTAAAAAAAAAAGCAAACATTATAAAAAGAGATCGTTGTTTACATTACCAAACTCAAAAACAACTCAAGTATCTTCTTCAGTCACCTAAATGTTCTGAACCTAAGGGAACGTACCCATACTACGTGACCAAATTTTTTCGATTTTAAACCCCTCCCCCCCCCCCGCGGTGACCAAAAACCTAAGCAACCCGCTGCTTATTTGTACCAAGCGTGGTATTTTGAAGACCCCCCCCCCTTGAACAGGTCACGTAGTACATAATGTCCATGTTAGTAAGTATAGCCAAAATAAAACCAATTATGGATTTCCTCCTTGTGACTTCACCTCTGATTAAACAGCATAATAAAAAAAGTAGAAATAAAAAAAATTTATAACAAAGGAGTATGAGACCTAAAATTTTATAAAACAAAAGATTATATAAAACCAAAATTTACATAAAGGTCATTAAGATTAAGAGTGATGATAAAAAATGGTTAAATAAGTTAAGTTTGGTTAGGGCTACCGGCTATTTAAACAATATTATTTCATAGCTTTTAATGACCTTTCCGAGGTGTTTTGAGTCGGTTTCATTCTGAGTTGGAATGGAACCGTTGCGTTGGGAACAGCCTAGCGGGGCAATACAAGTGAAGATTAACGTTGTTGGGTTAGGTTAGGTTAGGTTAGGTTGGGTCAGGTTAAGAAGGGCATGTACAACAGCATATTCAAGAGCAAGTCGACACAGCCAGAATTTTTATTATTTAAAAAAAATCAACCATTTTCATTTGGTACCTATGAGTGTATAAGAATTTAGTAGTTACGTTTGAATGGTTTCGATTTTTGAAGAAAAAACTTCTTGTGCACCGTTGTGATTTGAAACTCGTTGAAACAAAAAATGGATACTAAAAAAAAACAAACACATAAATCTATAGGATTTAATGAGAAAGAGTAAATAATCGGTCTCCTCTTTTTTTACGTTAGCTCCACACAGGAGGCACCGAGGAAAAAATTCCCTAGGGGCCTATGTCATCCTTGAGGATGCTGTGTAGAGGGTCTTTTAAGGGAAAGGAATGAGAAGAAGATATAGGAAGGAAAAAGGTATGAGTGTTGGGTAGGAATCTGGGGATCAGTGTGGCCAGGAGTGACGGACGTATGAATCTATTCCTCACACTGCGGTGCAAGGCGAAGGGTTGGGAGAGTCCAGCTGGAGAGGCCAAAAGGCCTCCCTCAATCAGTCTCCTCCGATCCAGCCAGCCACGCAGTGGTTGGGCAAACGCATCCGCCACCAAGACCTAGACAAACCTCATCCCATGAACCCGGGCACCCCTGTTAAGTCACCAAACGTAGCGAACCACTTGGGGTGACCTGTGGCAGGGGTGTTGGTTGTCCAATAAATGGTTCCCAATTTGTGCGGTGCTTCGTTGCCTCCCCATTCTTAACAAATTTAATTTTCAGAGGGTTTCACTTCTACCGCGTATGAACTGCACACTTGTATTTTTTTGAGTTAATTTTTTTATTTTTTAAATCTAATTTAACCATCGACATGTAATACCAAAAAACAGAAGAAATCCTGATACAAAAACTTGTCCGGTGAAGCAAGTAAAGAAACTATATCATGTAAAAATATTACCGGACTTCCGGCGACAAAGTTAGAAATAATGATAAATATACATTATTATCAGACATTGATACATTTTTGTCACGATGTTTAAATATTTTTTAACAAATGATAACGTTGCAGCTGTTGGCGATAATTTACATGTTGACAATTTGGGAGGCGGGTATGGGCACCGTCGTCGCCCCGGGAACCATTTATCGAATAACCTACACCTCTGCCATAGGTCATCCCAAGTGGTTGACCTTTCGAACTTCGCAACTTTTGGTGACTTAGCAGGGGGGGCCCGGGTTCATGGGATGACATTTTTTTTACATGAGCTCCACACAGGAGGCCCTGAGGAAAATAATTTCCCTCAGGGCATATGCCATCTTTGGGGATGCTGTGTGGAGGGTTTTTAAGGAAAGGAAGGAGAGGAGAGTTCTGGGAAAGAAAAGGGTTTAAGCAGTGGGTAGGAATCTGGGGTCAGTGTGTCCTGGTCATCCGCCTCCAAGACCTAGACAAACCTCCCCCTATGTACCCGGGCAACTCTGCTAAATCACCAAACGTAGCGAACCACTTGGGGTGACCTATGGCAGAGGTGTTGGTTATCCAATTAAGGTTCCCAGGGCGGCGGTACCCATTCCCGCCTCCCAAATTTGTCCAGGTCTTGGCGGTGGAAGCGTCTGCCCACTAGCTGCCTGGTAGGCTGGATCAGGAGAGAATGGTTGGGGGAGTCCCTTTGACTCTCAAAGTCCGTACTGTCTCAGAACATGATGGATTTATACGTCCGTAACTCCTGGACACACTGACCCTCAAATTACTACTCGCCCCTTATACCCTTTCCTTTTCAGAACTTCCTCTCCTTTCTTTCCTAAAAAAAACCCTCCACACAGTATCCCCAAAGTGTCATAGGCCCTGAGGGGAATTATTTTCCTCAGGGCCTCTTGTGTGGGACTAATGCAAAGAAAAACAAGTTTTTCATCTAAAATTATGTGCATGGGTCCGGTTCCAGTGACGTGTTCAAATCCATAACAATTACAATCAGGTTTGCTACACTTTTAACCACTGGAGCGACCATGCGAAACAAGTTAATTTGCCTCGATGGCTCGAGATTTCGAGAAGATCATTTTTTAAATTTTTCGCCAACTTAAAAAAAATCATACATTCGAATTTTAACATGGAGTCATAAAAATTTATTAAAGTGTTATATAGCCAACTAGCAGACCCGGCCACACGTTGCTGTGGCTAACGAAACACAACGCCATTACCCAACCTTTATAAAATCCACACCACCCGCTGCCCGCTGCCTGAATTGAATATTTGAATTTAGCGACTTTTCTCTACTATAATAAGCATGTTTTTATACATATAAACCTTCCTCTTGAATCACTCTATCTATTGGTGAAAACCGCATGAATATCCGTTGCGTAGTTTAAAAGATCTATGGGCACATACATTTTGAGCGACTTCATCAAATAAAATAATTCAAATCAAATACCTACTTACTCTAGGACATCTATTTTACAATTTCTTCCGAAGAACGAATTTCAAAAGTGACTATAGTACGGCCCGCCAGCCGTTTTAAATCACACAAAAATATGTTTTCTTTAAATTTCTCGGCTTTTCTCTAATATAATTTACATGTATTATACATATAAACATTCCTCTTCAATCACTCTATCTATTGGTGAAAACCGTATGAAAATCCGTTGCTTTTTTTGCGTAGTTTAAAAGATTAACGCGCACATATATTTCGAGCGATTTCATTTTATACTATGTTATGATGATGATAATGATGATTGTGTTTTACCGTTAATCTCATATTTGTAGGATTTATTAAAAAAAATCGATAAGTTTATAACCGCGCGAATCATGCGTGTTTGGTACTTTGAAACTGCCGTGAGAGGTACTAATTCGAGTCAACATAGAACATTTTCGATTTCCGTATGTTGTCTGTAGTATACTTGATAATGAAAGGTGTGTATCTATGGAAAAGGGACTTAATTTTAACCGTAAACAGCCGATGAAAAGTTCAGCGTAAAAAAAATATTTTAAAAATGTATTTTTAACATCGTTCTAAACAGTCTACAAAGTTCTGATTTACGACATCAATGGTCTTAATAGATATTTCATTTCATTTCAATGGCTTCGTTTTAAGGTTAAACGTAACGTACGTTATAATCTACGCATTCACAGATGGCGCCAATAAAATTATTTTAGGTATTTAATACTTTTCGCAAGTTATGCTTTAAAATATTAAGGTAAATTAATTGTTTGCGCCCGTACATATTTAATATGAATGTAAATAAATAGTTTTGCCCATAAACAAACCCAAATCTTTCAAGGGAGGCTGAAAAATTCAATTTTGTATTGGTGACTCAATCCAATATTGTATTTTTCAGCCTTTCTTGAAAGGTTTGGGTTCGTTTATGGACAAAACTATTTATTTATATTCGTATTAAATATGTACAGGCGCAAACAATTAATTCATCTCAATATTTTAAAGCAAAACGTGCGAAAAGTATTAAAAACCTAAAATAATTTAATTGGCGCTATCTGTGAATGCGTAGATTATAACGTACGTGTCGTTTAACCTTAAGTCCAAAATGACAAACGTGAGAGCCACAAATATTTTAAAAAAATTGCCGAATCAAGAGATAATGGGCTTTTTTATCCGAAAAGCAATCGGAGACATTTTAATTGCGCCTATATATGGCAAAAATCGTTCCATTGGATAAAAACTCAGTTTAACAAACCTGCCTAATTTGAGAAGAAACTAGATAACACCAGAGAAACATTGGTACAAACACTGCACTGACCCATGGAAAAAAAAAACAGATAAGCGCCCTTCATCGATCAGAAATATAAAAGCGCCAGCGCTTTTTTAAATCATTGTTGAATCCGCAGCGTCCGAAGAACCAGTGATAAAATAGTTCAAATAATTTTTCGATAATACGAATTGCTAAAATTTCTAACATGATTTATCAAGAAGGCTTTGCAAATATCCAATGATAAAGAAACTAGTTTTATCTCTGAACTAGATAAGAATGCTAAAATTCTAGACAGCCAAAACTAAACTGACTGTTTCAAAAAGTTGATAATATTCTGATTGGTGTTTGTGGATAACTATTTGTGTTCTTGGCGCTTTTGATAAACATGCAAATTAATCGTGTGAAATAGTGGCAATAGACAGTGTTATTTGCCTTGCTAACCTAATGGACGTACATTCAAATTCGTGAAGTAATCTTACAAAGATAGTGAAAAAGATTCGGATACAGCCAAAAGTTTTTTTTTTATAGCATATTCATTTCTGAAGACATAGTTTGTGACAGTTTTTCAATACGGAAGAGTTATAATGCTTTCAAGGAGCATTAGTTTAGGCTGCACAAAGTATGTGGTCCATGTTACCGATGCTGCCAAAGTGTCTCTGATATGTAGAGAATCTGAAGGTCTACGCAGACATAGTCGTCATGGCTTCTCCTCATCAGCGGCCCCAATTCCTGCTGCAGTTGAAGATCCAGGAGAAGAACTAAATAAGAGAAGGATCTTGGATTATACGAAATACATAAGCAAGAAATCGTTGCTCAGGGAACCAGCTATTACAAGGATTTTAAGTGAGTACTTTGCCAATTATTTTTACACCAGTACGAATAGACAAATAAATGCGTTAAAAGTTTTACGTGCTTTTACTGAACGTGAAAGACGTGGCGCTTAAAAAATCGACAATTAAACTTAATCTCTAGTTTTTATTAGTAATTTATCGTTCTTCGTTTGTCACAGAATGTTTTTTTCAACAATATTTTGTACTAAGTATGACATCCAAGATTAGAAAATATTGTGTGATAGAAATGAGGGAAGAAAGTTTTGAGGTTAGATATTTTTGTATGCAAAACAGGCTATACCCATTTTAAATAAAGTTCTAATTCAAGACCTCTCACCCAGGCTATACTCATTTCATTTTAGCAATTCTGGTGAGTTGTAACTCATTTTGGGACGGGAGGAACTTAAAAAAACCTAATTGGGAGGTATAACGTAATTGAAAACCAAATCAAAATTATAAATTTTCTCATGAAAAATGCAGTAAAAACATAAAGAAGAGGGTTAATTATTATTACGAAAAGACACACACATGAGTAAAAAATAAACGACAAGAAAAAACGAAACATGAACACAGATATACTTACAACAAGCACAAAACCAAAGAAGAAATTGACAGAAACAAAAACATTGAAAAGCTTTCAAAACATCGTGTTCAGGAGCTGGTAGTACATCCGGAAACTTTGAATAAATCTATAACGCCTTTGGACTATTTTGAGTCGATTTAGGGGTAATTTTTTGATTCTTATTTCTAGTATCTAAATAGAGTCCGAAATTGGAATTTCTTACGTTGTAGTTGAAAAAATCGGTCGCTAGATGGTTATTATCAGCTGTTTAAAGTCTATTAAAAATCGTCGGAGCATAAACCCGTCTCCAAAAGCGGTTTTAACCCAGTGATAAAAAAGGAAAAAATGAAGAAAAAAACAGAATTGCTCAGATTTTTTTTGGTTCACTATGTGATATAGATTCACCAGTTACCCGCTTGAACTACGATTTTTCGGATAGATACTGTGTAACCGAAAAAGTTATATATGTTCTTAAAAAGGACACGATAACTTCTATTTTCATCCACAAAAGAAGGAAGTTGTTTTCCTACCATTAAATGTATAGAAATCTCAAGAAAGTATTAAATGAATGAGAAATTATACTAATTAGTCAATCTCTATAATATTTATAAAGATTGACTAATTAGTTTACTTTGTAACTTGTAGCATTATGTACGTAATCTATTGAATCCTTGTTTTGGTGTCAATATTATTATTCGGCTGGTGATAACGTTATCCAGAACAAGGATACAATAACGAAATGTGGCTGATTTGCGACAGATCAATAGATTAACAAAATCATTTTATTACGACCACTGTAAACAGAATTACAGTAGAGAATAAGCACAAATTTTGTTCGCCAACAAAGATTGCCGCAAGGATTCAACAGTGATCCGATTTTTAGAATTTTAATTATTTCAATACAAGAATTTCGCAGGGGTTTGAAACAAATCATTTGTGCCCCATCTTACTTAATATAACTTTAAATGCAGATGATGAAATTAGGTCCAACAAAATGTCCAAAATCAATGTTTGAGACAGAGCGAGAGCGCACGAAGACAGTGTGCAATTTGAATGATGAAAACTTGTATCAGGTGGATGAGTTTGTGCATTAAATTTAGGAAGTATGTTTACGAGAGATGGAAAGGCAACTGAAAGAAGGGTGAATGCAGGAAACTTCATTTATAGAGGACAGAGCAAAAGAAGAGGCTAAAAAAGCGAAGCTAGCGGTCCTCAATGGAGTGCTGGTACCTACCATGATGTATGACAGAGGGGCATGGAACTGGCAAAGGAAGGATGAAAGCCGACTGAATTTTGTAAAAATTCTTGCGTTTTAAAGACCGACTCGTTGATGCCACGTATATCAGAATCTGAATTGAAGTAAGCATCTCCCCATCAAGTAAGCATCTCCCCACCGGCATGACCATAGTCGATATTAATCCTGCAGCCTGGTAAAAGAGGAGGAGGTAAAACAATATATGCTGTTGGTGATATGGGATAACCATCGGGAACTTTCAAATTAATGCTCCCCATGATTGCTGAATTGTCGAATCATCCACGAATCAATCTGAACCAATGTGTATTAATGTGTACCTACATCCTTCCAGAGCCGTAGATTTTGAGCATACCTGCCCCAAAAAAGTCCTTCACGAAAATTCCTCCTAAATATTAAAAAAAAATATAGGAATACAGTTATTTTCCAGAATTCTTATGTAATATATTGTGTGTTGCTTCCATTGCGCATTACATTTATTAGCTGAGAATCTGCTTACACGCGTGTAATTTAGACAAAATGCGCATTATATTTTCAATTTCATCAGCAATTCAATCATAGTTTCGGGTCAAATGGCCATTACAAGATTACGTATTACGTTAACTAAGCAAATTATAGTAACCGGATAATGACTGGACTTGCCGTCTTATGTCTATTCGAGAATCCTAGATCTATATTTCTATATCCAGTTATTCTAGCAAAAATCCTTTCTTATTCCTGAAGTTTTTCAACGAGCGCTGAATGATCTAATATCCAATGCCTCCGTAATGTCAAGGACGTGATTGTCATGGATGTTTTAAGGATTGAAAAAACCTCGAAGAAAAGCGCGAGAGAACTACGAACCATTACAGCATTAAAGTAAAACATTGATCCGTGATTGATACCTGTGGTTCACGGCGCTACATAGCAATATTAGTGGTGAAAGAATATCTGAAAGCTGAAGGTGAATGACTTGAGAGAATTTCGTGTCCAAGAAATATTATAAACCATAAGAAGGACAAGGTTTTACCGCTGAGCACTTTCAATTGTAAACAAAACGTCATCTAATTATCAATAGTTGATAAGCTAACATAAACATCGATATCTCTTCATTAATTATATTGGTTATTTTGAGCACCAAAAACGAGCGTAAAGACAGCTACTACGGCGTGGTCTAGTATTTTGTACTTAAATAAAATGGACAATGAAAAGGAAAAAAAACAGTAAGAAATTGTGTGAAGTTAGGTATTGCTAAAAAAATTATGTATAGAAAGAGGAACTAGAGCAAAAAGACAAGCCTACGAACAAGCACGAAGAGATGCTAACAATTTAATTAAAAGAAAGAAGAGATTGTATTTTAACAACATATTGTTGAAAATGGAACATGACTTTGCAAATAACAATCCACGTGAGGCATATAAAGGCGTCAATGCATTTAAAAAGGGCTTCAAACCCAACACATCTCTGTGCAGAGATAGTAATGGAGACATAATAGGAGATAAGGAAAAGATCAAGACTAGGTGGAAAGAATATTTTCAACAGCTCTTAAATCCCAATAACAACCTGACAGTCGAACCAACTCACATTCCGGACGAGCTAAATAGTGATGAAACAACGAGAGCGCCATCAATGGCAGAAATAAGGGCTGCCCTAAAGAAATTGAAAAACAATAAAACTCCGGGAGGAGATAATATCCCTGCAGAGCTCTATAAATATGGAAACGAACAACTGAAGAACCTGCTACACAATCTCATTGTGAAAATATGGACCGCCGAAAGAGTACCAGAAGAATGGAAAACTAGCATAATATGCCCCATACATAAAAAGGGAGACAAATTGAAGTGTGAAAATCACAGAGGAATATCTTTACTTTGTACAGCGTATAAAATTTTCACAATGATTTTGAAAGAAAGACTAGAATATTACTCAGAAAACTTACTAGGAGAATATCAGGCAGGGTTCAGGAGGGGGAGATCCACCACTGATCAACTCTTCACTACTCGACAAATCCTGACAAAATGCTGGGAATTCGATATAGATATATACCAACTATTTGTTGACTTCAAACAGGCGTATGACAGTATAGATAGGGAGAAAATATATGAAATACTCCTCAATTTTGGAATACCGCCCAAAATAGTCAAGCTTGTAAAAGCAACAATGGTCGGATCACGGTGTCGAGTAAGGATAGGAGGTGAAACAACGGAGGATTTTAACGTCTCCCAGGGGCTGAAACAAGGTGATGGCTTAGCACCCACCCTTTTCAATATTGTACTGGAGCACGTCGTGAGGAAGACAATGATCAGTACCGACTCAAACATCTGCTACAGAAGCAATCAAATAGTTGGCTACGCAGATGACCTTAACATTGTCGGAAGATCCCTACAGGCTGTAAGAGAAGTGTTTGACCCTTTGGAGACCGCGGCAAGAGAGGTGGGTTTGCAAATCAATGAAAATAAAACAAAAATCATGATGCAAACCAGAACCCCTCACCGCAGAATAAAAGACAAAGTGAAATTTAAAGACAATTATAATTTCGAAGTGGTCGAAGAGTTTACCTACCTGGGCTCCATCATAACGCAGGACAATGAAGACCCAGTAGAAGTAAGAAAGCGCATTACAGCCGCTAACAAAACTTACTTCGCGTTGCTGCCAGTGTTCAAATCCCGAAACGTCCATAGGAAAACCAAAATAACCTTATATAAAACAATTATCAGAACGGTCTTGGCCTATGGATGTGAGGCGGGAACACTGACAGCAAAGTCAGCGGAACGGCTGGACATCTTCGAAAGAAAGGTACTTCGAAGAATCTTAGGAGCGGTGCGAGAGGGAGAGGCATGGAGAATCCGCCACAATAATGAGCTCTATGATATTTACCAAGCTCCCAGACTCTCCACCCATTTAAGACTCCAAAGATTAAGATGGGCCGGACATGTGCACCGAATGCCAAGCACACGAGTACCGAAGAAGGTTCTGACAGGACACCCGGGAGGTAAACGAAAGGCGGGCAGACCTAGACTGAGATGGGAGGATGATGTCAGGAAGGATGCAAGAGGATTACTCCATGTTGCAGATTGGAAGACGACGGCCGAGGACAGAGGGCGGTGGAGGCTTATTTTGAAGGAGGCCAAGGCTCGAAATGGGCTGTAGCGCCATTGAAGAAGAAGAAGAAGGTATTGCAAAGATAGGCATTCCATCATTCGTTTCCATCATTCGATGGAAAGTTAAACCCGCAAAAAAGTGGATTGACCCGACTGACGTTAAAGAACTGGCTTGGAATACATGAAAGTGAAAGACACAAGTCGGCAAAATATTCAGTAATTTTAGGAGGTCTACGTTCAAAACCCTGTGGCTAAAAGCCAAAGGCCTATTTTGAAAACTAGAAACCTGACGACGTAGAATAAGAAAAAGAGCACATTATCTACTGCTGCTCTATCTTCGCATGACGATAACTAAAAACTTTTTCTTCAGAGAAATATTATGCAACAATAAAATTTATCTCGTTTTTTAAGATTAATCAGACTAAATAATCAAAAAAATATTTATTATAATTGTTGTAAAAGAATATTTTTTTAATCCAGTCAGAGATAAACCATAAAGATAGCCCACGGTTTTCCTCGGTGGAACCGCACAAATATAATATGTTTGGTTTGAATTATTGTCATACTTTTTTTGATAATATCGCCTATTTCCCTTATCACCTAATTACAGTCAAAATTAACAGATAAGAACTTGGCTCTAGTGTACCTAGTCCCAACTCGTATGACCTGATAAAATAATAAACCAGTTATGTCTAAACTACAGTTTTATTATTATTGTATTTCGCGAGGTCCCAAAAGTAACTACACATCAGGAAATAAAGGTACCCTTATTTGTACGTGGGTTAAATCTCGCAAAGGAAAATTAAATAGGCGTCTAATATGTAGAATAACATTTAAAAATATCCTGATAACGTAATTAATATACACACCATACAAAAAGTTGCATCATTAATCTCTTCTTAAGTCGATTCCTCATTGCTGAGGATCGTCATCCCTGCTCCAATTTCCATGAAGGACCATTTTTTGTGTTCAGCACTGCGTGGAGAGCTGCGGACACAGACATACCGACGCTAGTGATATCTGGTCAGCGCATTGGAGATCTTTCTCTACTTCTTCTCCCACTTTGCCAGTAACTATGAGTTTCTTTAGGTTAGAGTCCTCAGTTTGGTGAGTAAGTGAATTTATTCATTAGATAAATGAATAAATAAAATATATTATTTTACAAATTTCCGGGTTTTGAACGGGTGCCCTGAAGGTCCAGAAACAATAAGTTCTATAGTCAACACCATGTTACAATTTTCTTTGTTTCGTAGGTTGTTTACCAAAAGATGTTGTTTATATTAAGAACACACCTCCTTTATTTATGATAAATATCTAACATGAAAAATATCTCATCTAGAACGTGACGAAAAACGCATCGACAAAAGTAATAATCGACGTAATAGTATCATTGAAAACATGACTGATTACTACATCGGCTAAAATTCTTAATTATTGAAACCCCAATGATAACAAAAAAGCGATAAAAGCGGATTGAAAACAACATTCATTTCCATAACATACAAATGTTTGGCCTAGGTTACCCGAAACTTATAATTCAAGGTACTAATTTCTAAATCGAGTGTCGGTGATGCAAATGGTAACAGCTCCATAATGGAACCGAATCTTACACTCGATGCAACAAATGAGGGAAACGTGTCGAGAACCAATAATCAACTCAGCGGAGATCGGTCTATCATTTCGTCGGATCTACCAGCATGATAAAAATATCAACACTAGTTTCAGACCCAGATCCAGAGGTGGAGGGGTATTTTTAGCAGTCTGCAATAAAATGCCTTCAAAAGTACTAAAAATGAAAAACTGTCATGTCGAACAAATTTTTGCTTCATAATAATTATGGTAATTGTAATTACTGTAAACAAACTTTCGCTTTATGATAATTGTAAGAATTGTAAGTGCTTTATGGTAATTGTAATTACTTCATGATAAATAGTAAAAATCAAAATTTCTTACATTAAAAGTTTCGTGTCTATTCTTCCTTAGCTAATGTATCAATATACACATATAAAACATTCCGAAGATATTTCATCCATTACCCCGAGAAAGCTTGTCTTTCTTTTATAAAATTAAAACATTCATCGCTTCCGGCGATGTTCCCCAAGGGTTACATTTGGGACCAATTTAATTTTTGCTCTTTGTGAATGATGTTCTTACTACATATCTTCAACGATGTCCAAGTTTTAATTTTATAATATACAACGATATGAAAATATACAAAGCTGTAAGAAATATTAATGACCGTCGAAAATTGTCAAATAACTTATATGAACTTTTTGTTTGGTGGCGAGAGAACAATTTATAACTAAATGTAAGGAAATGTCTAATTATGATATTTCATCTATGTCCAAGGTTTATTGGCTAATATTTAATGGAGGCGTCTACTAATATCTACAGGAATTCCAAAAACTGAACAAATCGGACTAATATCTATGAGAACCAAAGTGCGTACGAATATCTACAGCTCAAACTGCTGACTAATGTCTATGAGAACCAAAGAGCGTACGAATATCTACAGTTCAAACTGCTGACTAATATCTATGAGAACCAAAGTGTGGACGAATATCTACAGCACTGGCAGAGGTTGGATTTGCAATTATGTATAGCATATTGGAATAACGTAATATTGCGTATGCAAAAAACTTAATTTATTTATGTATGTATGTAAAAATCCCTAATATCGGACTATTGGTCACATTTAGCTGATTATTAAGGATTTGGGTTTTTGTTTTAACAGTTTTCTTTATTTCGAGTGCTTCTAAATTATCTAGTCTGTTACCATGACCTTTTCTATGTCAGTTAGGTTAGGTTAGGTTAGGTTGTGGTGCCGTGTATTTCGAAATAAATAAATATCTTTGTATTATGACCTCGATGTTTGTTCAATAAATTATTGTCCTCGTAAACGGCAACTATATACGTAGGTATACGTAATATTATGCAAAAACTTCATGTACGTGCTTTAAACGTTTAAGCCTTTACGTAATTCGTAATTACGTAATTGAAGTAATTTATGCTTTTCCGTACAACCTCTTACTCAGCTGCCCTCTGTAGACATTAGTCCAACCTACGCTCTATAGATATTAGTCACCACTGGGACCGTCATAGATATTCGTCCGACCTTAGCTCTGTAGATATTAGTCCACACTCTGAAGTTCGTAGATATTAGTATAAGAGCTGTAGATATTCGTCCGACATACAGGCTGTAGATATTAGTATCTGGAGTCTATTTAATTAATAAATTAATTAAAAGAACAAGTAGTAATCGTGTATTTTTACATCATTCGACTTATTCAAAGGCGTCCTTTCTCGCGTTGTTTGGATTGTGATAGAGAAACTTTTCAGTTATGAAAAATGCATTGATAAAATTCTGTAAATATTTGTTGTCAAAATAATTTCGTAATTTGCAAATTCAGTGAAAAAAGATAATAACTCAATTATTGAATTGATATAATCAATAAACTGATATCATTAATATAAATATTGACATTTAATTATTCGGACGTTTCCCAAATTTATCGCTGAATTAATGTTCATTTGAATTGCGATGTCGGATGCAGATTTGTTTGTCTACATGTTTAATTAATATAATTAAAATGAGATGAGTAGGTAATCAATAAGAATGAATTATTGAAGATATCGTTGTCCGGTGTAGATACGTAGGTTTATGGAGGTTATTGAGACGCTAACCCTTTTAATCTACAAAATACAAAATGGACTTATATACACAAATACAACATTTATAAAAACGTTACAAGTACACGAACATTTTACTAGACAACATATTAAATTTTACACAAATCCTGTTAAGACTGAAAGCAGTAAGACAAGCATTGGCCACGAGAGTGTAGAAATATCATAATCTCCTTCCAGACAGCCTAAAAACGGAGAAGAGTAGAAATATCTTAAAAAAAAAGTTTAATCTTAAGATAAGTTTGTTTGTTTCTATTATATTAATTAATTGAGTTGTTATATTTCTTTTAACTTAAAAAATGAAATAAATAAATTAATTTTAAAAATCAACTCTAATAATAACAATAGTGTGTAAACTATTAGTCATAATAGACCTGATATAGTTTTACATGACAAAATTAAAAAAATAACTTATATCATTGATGGAGCTATTCCAAATTCCTGCAATGTTCAAAAAACTGTTTCGGAAAAAATAAGAAAATATACAGATTTTGGAAATGAGATTAAAAGAATTTGGCATTCTCAGACTATAAAAATACCATTTGTTATTTCGGCTACTGGCATTATATCTAGGTCTCTCATTCAAAATTTAGGCATTTTAGATTTGTCAAAGAATTTATACATAAAAATGCAAAAATCAGTCATTTTAAATACATGTAGGATTACAAAAGATTTTTGAAATATTTATATTGAGGGATCAGTAGGATTTATAGGTTCAATTAGGAATTCCAAAGAGCCGAACCCTCTGATATGAAAATATCTGGAGTCGGTGAATTATTTTCCCATTTGGTCTCTGGTAGGTTGACATGTTGTTCTTGTATTGTTTTGTATTTATAATACTTATATGGTGCAATTGCATAGCGTGGATTGACTAGATGATCATTTGGGAAGTGTGTGAAAGGGTTTAGTTTTCCTGTGGGGAAAATTTAACCCGGACATTTAAATCTGGTGCATAAAGTATTTGGAATGAATTGCAAACTGGATTCCAGCGAGGTTAGAATATACAAAGTTCGAACTTACTAATGGCAATGACCATAGTATTTCAAGTAGGTAACCCACTTTTAATGAAGGGTGTATGCAGGAAATTCAATACTTAATAATGGATGGCATTATGCAGGAATTGATATTAAAAAAAAAAACATTTGGCATTTCACACGCGGTAGAAGTGAAACATTCAGAAAACTAAACTTCGAGAGAATGAGACGAATGCAGAGTATCAGGGTTATAATAATTGTAGGGTATATTCATTACTAGCTGACCCGGCCACAGGATGGTTATCCAACCTTTATAACCACCCCAATCTTTGAGTTCATCGCGAAGAGACAGACAGACAGACGCCCCGGAGGATTTTAATTTATAATAGTAGAAATTATTATAAGCAATAATTATCAGCCTGAAACACTCATCCACATTGAAAAATCTTCCGAGAAAAGATACATGACGCCAACGGGACTTGAACCCGTGTCCTCTCGATTGCCGGTCGATTGCTCTGACCACTGAGCTATGGCGGCTTATCTCGTACCCGCCAAATGATTCAATATATGCTAGTGCTATGCATAAAAAAAAAAAATCTTGTCTTAAAACGTTAGTTTTACAATTAAAAAATAATTATAATAGTAGAGATGGTGCGAAAGATTATAATAATGTGCATGAAATGCTTGAGGTAATTAACGTATTTAAGTTGATAAGGATTAATACTGTATCGGTCTAAAGAACTTTCCAATTACCGCATTGTACGTGACCATTTTTCGGACAGAATGGGTATAGTAAGCTATCCGTAAAAGATAGATATCGCGAACAGACAGAGAGACAGACGACGCGGAGGACTTTAATTTATAATATGTAGAGAAGAGAGGATAGTAAGTTATCCGTAAAAGATATATATATATATATATATATCCCATCGCGGACTTTTTTGTAGATATATAAAAGAGAAATATCCCACCATGCATTGTTTTGTTATATCTCAAAGGAATCAGGCAGTGTTTTCGATGAAAGCTCACAGGAGGCTTGACTTTATGATATCGTTATGTTTCAACCAATTTACACATTATCTCGACAATACCTTAACCTTCCTCACGAATCACTCTATCTATTGGTGAAAACCGCATGAAATTCCATTTAGTAGTTTTTAGTTTATCGCGAACAGACGGACAAACAGACGACGTGGAGGACTTTAATTTATAAAATGTAGGAGATAATATTGTTAACAAGTTTAAACATTATTTTACATTTTATTCTGCAACAAAGAGGAGGCCGAAAGGATATGAAGCACCGCACAAAGAGGTTACCGATTAGTCCATCTCATTCTCAAGCAGGCTAAAGCCTATAGATGTATGTGTTTGTCTCTTTTTGGTATCACTCGTTTCCGTTTCATCGAGTTTCAAATCATAAGGCTGCCAAAGAAGTTTTCTCTTCAAAAGTTTAGTCCGATAACAAACCCATGGCGTACCTATGTACCTATGAGTGTATGGAAGATTGCAGTGAGGCATCGAACTGAGAGAGGAAGGACAAATGTAAATTGAAAGCAAAAGAAAGACTTAGAAGGGGTGCCCGGGTTCATGGGGGTGAGGTTTATCCAGGTCTTGATGGCAAATGCCAGCTGCGTGGCGGGCCGGATCAGGAGAGGCGTATTAAGGGTTACCCTTTGACCACTTCAGCTGAACCTTTCGACCCAATGCCTTCCACAGCAATGGGTGTGATGGATTCATTTGTCACTCCTGTTCACACTGACACCAGATTTCTAATCACTCCTCGTACCTTGTTTTCTCATTTGCTTAAAAACACCCTCCACACAACATCCCCAAAGAAGAAATAGGCTCCGAGGGAAATTATTTGAATCAGCCCCTCCTGTGTGGTTTTAATTAAAAAAAATAATATGTGTAGTTATCTTCTTATAGTATATAAAAATCTCGTATCACGGTGTTTGTGATCGCACTCCTCCGAAATGGCTTGACCAATTTTGATGAATTTTTTTATTTATATTTTGTAGGTAAAAGAATAGGTTTTAAAATATATTTCATACCGCTAGGTGATTAGGGTATCCCTTTCAAGAAAAAAAAAATTTTTTTGACAATTTTTTTTTGTATTTTTTTAATTTGGCTTTAAAAAATACTCACCCTCCCAGTTTTTAATCGCGATTTCAGTATTTTCGTATGAACAAATTTAACCGTCTTTCGTATTTCAAACAGGATGAAATTATTTATGTTGTTGAATGTCAGATGGCGCTACGTCCGTCTCATCGAACTTTAATCCACACATGCGAAAGACGTTCACGAGAAGCGTCGCGTCATTTTGATATTTCATTCGGCATCATGTTCTCGCGTGGGCAAACCATCGAGCTTATTTGTGTTGGCTAGACGGACTGACAAAAAATATCGTACACTCAATTGCTCTTCGAAATTCATATTGATTTTTAAAATTTAATTTTCTTACTTTAGTTGGTGTTTTTTTTGGTTTTATCGACGGTCAACGTCTACAGCGCTCCATTCCTCTTTCTGACATAGATCCCATCCCCACACACTTACAATACATTCGTTATTTTTTATTTAACAATCAAAATATTCACTACAAATAATTTATATGGCAGAACAACGTTTATCGGGTCAGCTAGTATACACATATAATACATAAATAATACTACGAAAGGAGTCTATAGTGTCGTTTTATTCAATTTATCTTGAATATCGAATTTTCAGCAAAGCTGTCGTACAGCGTTGGCGGAAAGCTGATATCCTTAGGAGAGGGTATGCCCAATGAGTCCCTTTTTCCTTTCCAAGAGATCAACATTCACCTGAAGGATGGGACGGACATTTGCTTGAAGGATGCAGAGTTGGCTAATGCGTTGCAGTACATTCCCTCACAAGGGTAAATAACATTAATTTAAAAAATACCTTTTTGTTAATACACGATGACGGCATGCATAACTCACGTAAACACTCAGGTCATAGTCTCTCACGTTTCACCTTCCTTCTTTAATTATGAGTAGCTCTGATCCTTTGAAAAAGTTCACCAGGGTTTTCATTTGGCGGTCTGCTGGTTCCACAACGTGTCTCCTCGGCAATCTAAGCCTTCCTGAACCGATTGTTGCAATACATAAATAGGTGTCTCTGTATTTTCTTTTTATTAATACCACTATTAGTGGTTTCCTCTAACACTACTGAACGAGTCACCTGAGATACAGATTCTTAACTAAATTTCTAACAGCGAAGTGGTACCCGAATAGTTATTAATTATTAGTTAATTATTAATGATATCTTCTAGGTTGCCCAAGCTAGTGAAGCTCCTGAAAGAGTTCCAGCTACGCATGCACGACCCTCCAGATTGGTCTCAGAGGGATATAATCATCACATCTGGTTCGCAGAATGGTATTTATAAGTCCATAGAGTTGCTGGTAAACAGGGGAGATCCTGTCCTAGTCCCAAGTCCACTATACTCTGGAGCTGATATCATCGTAAGTAGTATATTTTGGTGATATTAAAGTATATTTTCGTGAGTTGAAGAGTTCCAGAAATCCATGTATGGTGATTCAGACTAATTTCAAATTATTGAGAATGTAAGATCTGGGATTTCAGATCGAGAGGGCTGCTAAATTGTTCCTCAGAATCAATCCTTTACCGAAGAGAATTCTTAATGTTTTAAGATAAATCTCGAAGACAGTGGCAGCTTAGATTCATCTTCTTTCAAGTTTCATCTTCCTGATTTTAAAAACAATCTCCAAATAGTTCTATCAGTGGGGAAATATACACTGATTCTAACGTCATAGAAATATTTAAAGTCGAAAAGTTTGGAGAGATTTTATAATCAAAATTTTGATTCTTGAAAGAATCTCTCCCCATTAGCATGAGTCTCAACACTGCCAGCACTGTTCCGACTAGAACTGTGTTGTACTATTTTATAATTTTGCAATTATTGAAGAAGTTCTTAATTATTATTGAAACCAGTGAATAAGTTAGGTGAACATTGATGACATACACTGTTATTGTAATGCACTTGTGAAAACTCATAGAAGCGATTAAAAATATATGTAAATGTCTTCTCTTATGTTTCAGATGAAACCATACGAACCAAAACTCCTCCAAGTAAAACAGGACAAGTACGGCCTTAACCCAGAGCACCTAAGAAACGTGCTGGAAAAACGCAGACAAAACTCCTACACGATGCCGAAGGTGATGTACGTTAACCCCACGGGAAACAACCCAACTGGCACCGTCATCCCCAACAGTAGGAGACAAGAGATATACGATATATCCTGCGAATATGACCTGATCATCCTGGAAGACGATCCTTATCATTTCGTGTGTTTCACTGAGGTGAGTTTGTGATAATTTTTTATCTGCGAAAATTACCAATGTTATGTTACAAATTATGTAATGTAAGCCAGCATTTCTCTAATCTTTTTGATTAGGTATTTCGTTTGTTTTTTTCACTAATTTTCCTGTTATCTTTATCTGTTGTCATTCTATATCGCAAATTTTCTATTCTGTTGTTAGGGGCTTTTTAGGTTTTTCCGTTGTTAACAATATGTTCAATATTCATATATGTACTACATCAGTATCTTGTTTTAGCAATATTCCGAGGGGATTAGAGTAAAAACCGGCAACTTGATCCAAATTAAATAAAATATTAAGTCAGTCAAGATAAATTCTTGCTCATTTTACAATCTTTGGTCCTTTTATTTATCAAAGAACTAATCATCTGGCGTTGTTGATTATGGTTTACATGGTTGTAACTTAAGAAAAACCCTGCAAAAATGACATCACCAGACCTTTACAACAGCAATTTTATTTCCATTTTCAGGAAGTACCCAAGTCCTTCATGTCCTACGACGTCGAGGGCAGAGTACTTAGATTTGACTCCTTATCCAAAGTGTTGAGTTCGGGACTTCGACTGGGATGGGTGACGGGACCAACGGCGCTTATTGACATCATCGAACTCCACATGCAAGCTTCTTACTTGCATAGTTCTACTCTTACACAGGTAAATTCACTTATTTT
Organism: Limnephilus marmoratus; assembly: GCA_917880885.1. Lineage (NCBI taxonomy): Eukaryota > Metazoa > Arthropoda > Insecta > Trichoptera > Limnephilidae > Limnephilus > Limnephilus marmoratus. The sequence continues at coordinate 19,228,150 of OU862915.1, forward strand.
TCTTTAGTCAAATGGTGGACATGCTGGTACATGTAAGAAATGCTGGTACTGAAGTCCAGAAGTAATCGACCAATATACTGGTACAGTGCTAATTGTAGTTTAAGTAAATTTATTGGTATAGACATTAGATCCCTGAGGCTTACCTCTGCTATCATAATGCATTAAATTGATTTACGAAAGAGAAGATCCAATTAAGGCTGAACTGAATAAGGGATGGAGGGAGAAAAGAATAACATACTCGTAGGTACTAAAATAAGAAATCGTAGAGATCCCTTGAAGTCATGGCATGATCTAATTACTCAAAAAACTGAGTTTTGCCTTGCCAAGAGTCGGAATAACCAGAAGTTTGTTTAAGAAGGTTGATGACGCAATCATATTGAATTGAAATGTAAGTAACTTTATTAATGGAGGACTGAACGCCGTTGGCACCAACAAAAAAAACGGTCCAAAGAAGCGAAGCAAGCCGTCCGTAATGGAGTACTGGTACCTAACCTGATGTATGGCGGTGAGACCTGGAACTGGCAGAGGAAGGATGAAAGGAGACTGAATGCTGTATAAATAAGATCCCTGAGGGTTATGTGTGGTAAAACCATGGACGGTCGTGTGAGAAACTTGGAGATCCGCAAATTATGCAATGCTGATGTAAGCTTAATGAGTAAGGTTAAGAAAGGAACGCTCCGATGGTTTGGGCATGTGGAGCGAAGAATCTAGGAAAGAAGTGTAAGGAGAATATATGACGCAAATGTGAATGGTAGAAGAAGTCGGGGACGCCCAAGAAAGACATGGCACGACAACCAAGTGAATCAGATACTTGAAACGGGCTATATCAAGAGTCAGAATAATGGAAGAGCATGTATGAGACGATGTGTACGAGGCAAGGAGTGTGTGCCAAGACCGAGTTGTTTTGCGGTCCGTCCTCTCTCCCTATTCCTGCAGAGAAACGGCGTGATGGTTAGTTAGTTAGTTAGTGATGATGCAATGAGCGTCTACCAAGAGTTGAGTGGCAATTAATCCAAAGCGATTGTTTAGTTAAAATATCTGGCACAGTCACAATCAATGTTGAATATGTCAAGTGTCATTTCATCACCGCACATTCACCTCGTTATTCTAATCTCAATATAAAAAAAATGTCGATATTGAGTAATTTAAATAAATCAGTTATTTCTTAAAGTCTGAGCGCGTCTGGCATTTTACAGATTTTACAAAGAAATGATCAAATTCAAACAATTACTTTATTTAGCACGACACCGTCTCGGATGTTGTAAAATCCTTAATCATTTAACTGTAACAAGACTTTAAAATCTATTAAATTAATGATTTAATGAAATAAGTAAAAAACTTCTTTATCTTACTTTTGTGACTATACTACAACTCTTGAGAATTATTATCTCTTTTCGTGAACTCATTATATTGTATACTTCAATCAATTTAAAAACAATATGAAATCATTAATTCATGCCTTTTGGGGGTGACCTTGTAACATAGGTTAACGACCAGTCTGTGAATAAGTCAAATTCCTGACAAAGTGACATGGAACACTTACCCAGTCTAACATGGACAAATATTATGCTGCATCCCAGGGTGGAAAAGAGCCCCAAGAATAATGTTATTATATGACAGCCTTACTATATTGGTTCAATTTACTTCCACACAGTTCAGTCTATCTCTGTGATGCTCAATAAGATTCTTGAGTCCACTGCTGAAGATTTGAACAAAAGTCTAACCATTGAAGAAGAATATAACAATAATAATCTAAACGAAAATATGAAAGAGAACGAGAAAATAGAAAAAAGATAATGGTCGCAACTGGGATTCGAACCCAGAACCTCTCGTCTAACCGGGACGTGCGCGTTTACCAATTCCGCCAATTCCACCTTCTGTCAAACCGTCATATTATTTAATCTCACATTTACAATTTTAGAATAATTAACAATATTATCTTCAACTTTTTTTTTCCGTAGAATGATTGTTTGGATTATTATTGGATTTTCATATGTTCATTTAGATTATTATTGTTATTTTCTTTTTTCAGTGATATATTACATTGATGGGAATAACCTTCAAAAATGTATAATAAGAAAGTTTTTATTATAAAAAATTTAAATATTCATTTAGTTAGACTCATATAAAAAATCAGTATATATTTATCCGGCACGCTATCTAGGTTACAAACTAATTCTTAGATTGATTGTTTCCATTAAAAAGGGTCGGTAGTTGCCTATAATATAGAAAAAAAATATTTGAAAATAATATTGTTAATTCTAAAATTTGAAATATGAGATTGATTAATATGACGGTTGACAGAAGGTGGCAATGGCGGAGTGGTAAACGCGCACGTCCCGGTTGAACTAGAGGTTCTTTGTCCCAGTTGCGACCATTATCCTTTTCTATTTTTCCGTGTCTTGTTCTCTTTGATATATTACATGGGAGTAACCTTCGAAAGTTATAAAAAGAGAGTTTTTCTTATAAAAAAATTAAAAGTCTAAGTGAGAAAAGACTCGACTCGAAACTTTGGTGCGTGTAGCACACGCACCGCTCGTGAGTACCTACCCGTCATATTGCTACGATGTCATAGACATCCAAATGGATAGAAAAGCAGTTACAGATGAGGGGTAAAACCAAACTATGGAGAGCAAAGGGGGGAAAGATGACTGTCATTCGTTGAACAATCAATCTGACAGTATATAGGCATCTCGCATTACAATATCACCATTTAGTTCTTAAAAGCAAAATCTGCTTTGAATGAATAGACCTTTTTACATGGGAGCGCGAATTGCTTGCCACGTTCAAAACTTATTTGCTAAGGCCAAATGCTCGCCCCAAAAAGACTCGCGCCAATACACATATCAATATTTTCTTGCCGTGTTTAGTTAAAACACTTTTACAAATGTTTCATAATTTACTTACCCCTGTAACCAGCGACGAGCACATTGGAGTACCGCCCACATTCGCTATGTGCATATTGATACTTAGATATATTGTATAGCACAAGCTGCCGTTATTTCGTTAAATGTATGGATGTCAGCTTCTCGCTGTTCACGGCAAGAATGATGACGTCACACATTTTAGATTCAAGCGAGGCTATATCCCCTCCCCATGGAGCGAGCCGGTTCCAAGGAGGAGCTACAGCCGGCGCCATGTGGAGGGGGAAATAATACGTTTTTATCACTTAGGGCAGGTCCAGATATATTCATATGTCCGTGTACGATGTACATATTCACGATGCTACGCGCCGCGGCCGTCTACTGGTTTAAAGTCAGTTTATTTATTTATTTATTCAACGCCCAGAGGGCTTTTACATGTTTGGTAGTACAATGATGACAGATGATTTTTCAATAGATAATGAAATAACAAAAATAAAATTAGATAAAAAATGCACACAAGTCACAATAATACAAAAAAATACAGCGATTTGATAAGTTTACAAAAATACACATATGTTTAGTAATAGTTTTGGAATATGTTTTTTACAAGATCCACAAAATTCGCCAAGTTGATGTTAAATATGTCGACATCACCTAAGTACTGATTCCCCATAGTGTGAAATCGTTGTATAGGAGAGTGGGCAATGTAGTTCCGCTTGTGAATGCTGCAGTAGAATAGTGTATTTTGTCGCGTGGTTACTGTCGGTATTCGTAAGTTTATGAGTTGTAGGAGTTCGCAACAGTCGAATTTAGAGTTAAGTATTTTGAATAAAAATGTTAAGTCGTTTATTTTACGTCTGTCTTCTAGTGTATGTATTTTTAGAATATTTAGTAATAGATTATATTTTAAGTCTTCTAGTGGGATACTTAATTTAAAATTTATAAAACGCAGAAATTTTTTTTGTATTCGCTTAATATTATTAACGTGAATTTTGTAAGATGGAGACCAAACTAACAAACAACAAACAGTTGCAGAAATGGCGAGTGATCTGAAAGTTAAAGTTTTTCTGGAAATGGAAAAAAATGCGTGTTTATATAACTTTTTTGTTTTTGTTTTTATTTATTTATCTATAAAAAAGGATAGGTACATTGGGTTTTTTGATGCCTGTCTCACTAGGATATACTTGTATCGAGACAGGCTAACTACTTATAACTACTTATAACCAGCATAGGTAAGAAAGAATTTAGTGGAGAAGGCAAGGATTGATGTTGGAAAAAAGTGTATTTTTCTTATGAATTCTAGGAGTTAATAAGGGAACCAAATTTAAATAAGAATCCTTTGACATTCTGTAGAAAGAATTAAATTTGTTGTCATTATCTCACGCAATTCTCTGGCGGCAACGAACGTCCTGAAGTTAATATTTCTTTTGATGTACAGGTGAACGCAAAATCTTCTATAACATCGCTTTTAATTGTTATAATAAATAAACGAGAACATTGTCTTCATCGCTAGAGTCATTTGACATCGTGTCTCCACGTGAAAAATGGTTTAGTTCAGTGTATTTCGTGTAGCGCGGTGAAATTACCATTAAAGAGTAGTATATCACGTAGTTTGTAATTATCTCCATGAACGAAAAACCTAACCGTTTTTTTTTATGTAACCAGATAAGAATCCAGTACTCCAAATTTTCCAATTCCTATTCCCTTCACCATGTTTCAAATACACATCGTCGTATTGATACCATTGTGCAAGAAAAACTGTAAAGAATTTAAAAAGATTATGGTTTTTTCAGATGATAACCGCAAAATTGTTAGACGCCTGGGGCATGGAAGGTTTCCGAAAGCACTTACTTGAGGTTCAGGACTTCTACCTTCACAAGAGAAACTTCTTAATGGCCTCCATGAAAAAGCACCTTACAGGGCTGGCCGAATGGGAAGTGCCAGAAGCCGGCATGTTCGTGTGGATTCGAGTCAAGAATGTTCCAGATATTTATAACATGGTAAGGTTATCTGACTTGAAAACCTTTTAGATCATTGTACCATTTTAAGGTTCTGTAGGTCCAAAATACTGCGATGGGCTACTAACGTAGAAAAAATGTTGAATGACAGGATATCAAAACTAATGACCGGATGGTGTCCCAGTGGAAGCCGCTCAGAGTTAGACCAAGGAAGTCGTGGGAAGACTATGTGGAGGAGGATTGGGGCAGGATGGGAAGTAAGGAGGACTAGAGGCGAGTGGCCAAGGACTGCAACTAATGGAGGTTAAAACCTAGATCCTGATATATATGTAAACGTTTACCAGAATCGTAGCAAAGTTTATATAATATTGGGGTTGTTGAATTTCACATTGGAATGGGACATGTACATGTACAGAAACAAAAGGATATCAAAGACCGACGAGAGTTCTATCAATCTTATATTTTGGAAACCGTTTTTTATTTTTCACAAGCCTTGTGGCGTCCAGTTTTGGACTTAGGCCTCCTCTCTCTCGTTTTGTCGATTCTTTAGACTCTAGACTGAAATCGGCAATTCTTTTCTGCCAAGATCTCTTCTTCTATTTCCCAAAGGATCCCACATTTGATCTTTAACAATCTCTGACCGAAGTTTGTAGAATTTTGTAATTTTTTTTTTTAAATAGATGTTATTTTTACATGAGCTCCATACAGGAGGTCCTGAGGAAAATAATTTCCCTCAGGGCCTATAGTTCATCTTTGGGGATGCGGTATGGAGGTTTTTTTTTAAGGAAAGGAAGGAGAGGGGAGTTCTGGGAAGGAAAAGGGTTTAAGGGGTGGGTAGGAATCTGGATTCAGTGTGTCCTGGTCATCCGCCTCCAAGACCTAGACAAACCTCACTCCATGAACCCGGGCACCCCTACTAAGACACCAAACGTAGCGAACCACTTGGAGTGACCTATGGCTGAGGTGTTGGTTATCCAATAAAGGTTCCCGGGGCGGCGGTACCCATTCCCGCCTCCCAGTAAAAGACAACCGAGAATTCGAGATTTGTGGACATTGCAAGGATATTTGGAATGTTAGGAGATGGAAACGAAACGCCGCTTAATACCTAATATCCAACCACTTCCATCAACATTTTACTATTGTCCAACTTAAAGACAATTAAACAGGTCTTGTCTATGACGCGAATGTGAATGGTAGAAGAAATCGGGGATGCCTAAGGAAGATATGGTTCGATCAAGTGAATCAGATACTTGAAACGGGTTACGTCAGAATAACAGAAGAGTACGTATGAGACGATGTACGATTGAGATTGAGACAAGGAGTGTGTGTCAACGCAGAGTTTTTTCTAGTTAGTGTCTTTCTTCTACTTCTTTCTTATGGCGGGGGGATCAGAAGGAACGTCTATTTCTGAGAACCAGTTCAGGACCTCGTCAATACCGCCAGGGAGCGGGCATTCGTTGACCACATGTTCGGTGATCTAAGCTGCATCAAAATCACACATCGTCGACTCTTTAAAACCCCAACTATGCATAATGTGGATACGATGACTCTAGGAGGACTTTATTATGTTGTTGGAGGACCAGCGTTTATGAGGAAGTGAGAACCCAGGTTTGCTTTCGAGTCTTTAACCATCTCCATATTATTAATTGCTTGCAGATCGTCAGGAAAGCGTTCGACAAGGGTATAACGTTCGCCCCCGGGCATGCCTTCAACATATCCTCTTCAGCGCCCTGTCCATACATCCGCGCCACGTATAGCAGGGCCACCCCGGAGGACATGGAAGAAGCCTGCATTAGGCTGGCCGACCTCATCAGGGAGGAGCAGCAAGAGTATGCCAGTAAGTAAATAGTTTTTTTATTTGTAATATCACACAGAGTCCCAAATCGGGATTGTGAGGCTAAATGTAGTGGGAAGGGAAACGAAATTGGGTGCTGATGGTGGCAAATCACCTGACTATTCAGATGTGGTTAGCAAACATGGCTAAAACCATTTCAAGCAACGTTTCTATTCTTAATCGTGGTCTTACATCAGGGCGATACTGAGAGTGTCTTCCAATCTGGAACGTGCCGCAGATATACTATGTATTATTTTTTTAAATGAATAAATTGCGAAAAAATACAAATGAAATCAATACGATATACCTATTTGCGAACGTCGGGATTTGAACCGGCAACCTCCGGATTGCTAGTCGAAAGCCTTACTCCTCGACCACTATTCAAATTCTTAAAACGACTTAGATGGACTCCCTCGACCTACCGCTTTGAATGTCACTCATGGACACAGTGACCCTTACCCCTCGTACCTTTTTCTTTCCCAGAACCTCCTCTCCTCCATTCCCTTAAAATACCCTCCAAATAACACCCCCAGAAATGATAGAGGACCTCATGGAAATCATTTTCCTCAGCGCCTTCGGTTTGGAACTAATTTAAAAAATCCATGTTTGTGATCACATCTGAATAGCCAGACACTTCTCCACCTTCCTCTTCCCAATCTCCTTACCCTCCCCACTTCCTTCGTACTCACAAATAACCCTAAGGTAGGTAAGATAGGGGATGCCTTATGCCATAGTCCCACTGGCCCAGATGGTTGGGAGTAATTGGGACTCTTGTGCAGTATTCCCATAAAAAAACCTCCGAGAGGACAGAACATCTAAAAGATAATAATTTGTACTAGTCGGCGGTGTTATAAAATTTCCGTCGCTCAAATAGCTCTCCAGTGCCATTATAACAGATGAAATTATTTGTAGTTTAGGGATTTAAAAAAATTACACATTTTAGGTTATTATTTTGTAAACTAAAACCTGCTAAACTCTCCCGGACTCCCCCTACCTACAGCTAACTTCATATCTGAAAACCCTTGCACTTATAAATAAATGATATACATAGATTTGAAAATATTTGTACATATTAACAGTCTGCTTATTTTGATTTTCAGAATTTGTTCCAATACAGTAAACAAAAGTTTTAACCAATGATGAATGGAATTCGATGACAGCATAAAAAAGTGTGATGACGAGCAACCTAGCTATAAATAATATATTATTAAATTAATAATATTACATTTCTTGTTATATTTAATGCTTAAAATATCTAATTTAAATAAAGATAGTAATACCTAACTTTTAACTATTTTTATTATGATTTTCTACAATATGGGAAGATACATTTTTGCACAACTTTTGAAAGTAATTTTGTTTTTTTTTTTTACATTAATTCTAGACAGGAGATAATTTTCTTCAGGGTCAATGTTATATTTGGAAGGTCTTATTATGGAAAGGAAGGAGAGGAAGTTCTAGAAACGAAAAATGTTTGGGGGTTGGTAGGAATCTAGGGGCCAGCGTGTCCTGGAGTGACGGACGTATGAATCCATCCCTCTCACTGCGGTGCAAGATGATGGACAGAGAGTGATTATTAAGAGGTCAGTGGAACTCCTTACACAGGCTTCTCCCGATCAGGCCCGCCAAGCAGCTGGTGGGCAGACGCACCCCCCGCCAAGATCTACACATCGCCCGATAAATCTGGGCACCCAGCTATGTCACCAAACGTAGGGAACCACTTGGGGTGACCTGTCGCACAGGTGATATCAGCTGTTACAGAAGAGTTAAATCCAATAAATGGTTCCCAGGGCGGCGATATCCATACCTGCTTATCAATTTCATAATTTTAACTTGATTTTGCACAGAAAAGGTTTTTTTTATTATCCGAATAAAATTGTAATTATCATGTAATTCTCAAAATATCTTGTAAAAACACGAAAAATTGCCGTGAAAATTTAAGTTCCTTACTCGGTGTCGATATATTATAATTAAAAATAATGTCACGCATACAATATTTATATTTTTTTGGAGGACCTACCTGTGAACTACACGTATTTTACCCAAAAATGATATTATATTATAGCACCATCTATGAAGCAATAGCGTAACTTCCGTTTAACAAGGCTTAATTTTATTACCGCTAGATGTCAGCGCCGCACTTCGCGCCTTACACTTTTAGGAAAATAATTTCCCGCCAATGCATTGTGACAGGATGTCATTTGCAAAGCCGCTGTGCGGATATTATGATTTGTAATTATTAGGATTTCCAATATATTTGTAGATAATGCAATTAATATGGAGATAAGAGTTGAGAATTTACATTTCCTTCGAAGCCTCTGGAAGTTGAATGTAAAATAAATATTAAAATATGACAGTCCGTGCAGTTGAAATATACTGTAGATATTTCCAAAAAGCTAGTTTTGAATTAAATGATTTTAGACTTTATTGGAAACTTGTTATTTTCCTTGCAAACTTAAGAGTAGTAACATTTTAAAATTAGGTGGATAGTTATATTGTTGTTGAAAAATATACAATTATATACTTATCATGTATTTTGAAATTCAGGATACGTTTTTTTTAACATTTTTTTAAACGTTTTTTTTTAACATGAATTCGCAATCAAATCTTTCACCCAAATTTAAAATTGTTACCGCTATTTGCGAGGAAAATCTATGCTATAAAATTAAATACTCGGAAAGTTTTATGCCTCCTTTACATACAAAGGGGTTTGTATCAGTACTCCATTGTGGGCTGCTAGCTATGTTCCTTTGTCCAAGTTAAAAAAAAATTGGGCAGTTCAAATGTGGTGAAACCTTCAGACAGCTAAAGTAGAGAAGAGTGGGAGTGTGTCAATTATTTCAACTTTTGAATTCAGAAACGCCTGGGGTCTCAAAAATTGCGTTTTACAAAGAAAATGAGAACTGCATTTAAATATATTTTATGAGTTTTCACTTGAAAGTGATTTTTTTTATAGACCTAATACTTTTTTTTCTAGGCTTATTAAAAAATTACCGATATTTTTAAAGGCCAAGATATGTTCTACACGCAGTATTTAATTGAAGCATCTATAATACTTCTAAGCGATAAAATTTTCAAAACAAAAATACACGATTTTGTATGATTTTGCATTTTTCGCATGGCTTCATCTTAAAGTAAAAGTATAAGGACATTCAGCATCGTACCAATGAGAAAACATGCATTAGGAGGTTCTAAATACATATATTGTTAATATACTCGTATGATCTGTCTTTGCTAGTGATCCAAGACTTGGTGTCTGATTTATATTTTACGTAATTATTGTGTTGTCTAGTCAGTGGAAGTGTATTATAAAGTTTTTTTGCAAAGTATCTGAAGTTTCTTTGACCAAACGTTGTTTTGGCGAAAGCGATAAGTAAGAGATTTTGTCCTTTGGTTCTCATATTACGAACAGTTTGGACATTGTCAAAAACAGTTCTAGGTTTGAATAGGTAAGTTAGTATGTTGCATAAAGTTGTCTAATGTCCAGAACACCGATTCTCCTAAAGATTTCATCCGAACTGCTTGTGATCGGTAGAAAATAAATAGGAATCAGACGTCCTTTATGACTATATCTGACGAGGATATAATCTGAATATGAGGAAAGCAGAACATGGATACAATACATGGAGAAGAATTGAATTCTTTCACCAAGAATGTAGGCATGCTTGTAGAAAAATTTAAAAAAAGTGCGGACAGCGAACCCTGGAGTACACCGTTCCCAAAACATTCAACATGTCACCAATCACCTCAAGGGCGCTGTACAATTTATCACGAGTTTTTAGGCTCTATCTAATATTATTATTTACGAATAGAATCAGAAAACATAACTTACCTAAGCGACTGGCAGGTCACTTCCGATAAAAGTGCTTTTTTAAAAAAATATGTTTAGAGAAGATACGACTCTGCACACAGAGGATAATATATTTAAAACACTGAACATTGCATGATATTTCATTTGCTACCCTCCATCACTATTGATATTACATTTATACTCTATTGATTTTAAATTAGAATATTAGTGGCTAAAGTATAGTTGATATTTGTTTTGAAAGACTGGAGAATTTAGGACTCTTTAGGACTAGAGAATTTTCATGAACATTCATTTACATTTTTACACAATTAGTTATTTACAATGTCGCGGGCTGTGAAGATGGAAGGTGTCCGACTTTATGTAGGTATTCGACTGTCTGAATACAGGTCATTCTTAAATCATGTGGCTGTCCATTCCAGATAGGTCCTAACTTAGTATCTGGTGTGTGCTTTGGTTCCTTTAACCTTCCGATAGCTGATTTCACTGCTGATCTAAGGGTTTACTGCCGAGATTTCTAATTTTACTAAGCGTAGTAAGGTTATTAAGGAATGAGAATAGGAAAAAGTGTAAAGAAATAATTGTAATCTAAGTAGACTATCAACCAACACCTCTGCCCTACGTTACTCCAAATGGTTTGTGCGTTTGGTGACTTAGCAGCATGCCCGGGTATATAGGGTGAGGTTTGTCTTGGTGGCGAATGAGTTTGCTCACCTACTAGGAACTGTTTGAGGGAGTACTAACCTAGACGTCTCCAGCTGGACACTTTTGACCCATCGTCTTGCACCACGATGGGATTCGTATACCATCCCTGGACAAATTTACCTCCAGATTCTCACCCACCCCTCATACATTTTCCTTCCCAGAACTTCCTCTTATTCCTTTCCATAAAAATACCCTCCACACAGCAGCCCCAAAGATGACACTTCAACCAAGAGATTTTCCTCAGTGCCTCCTACTTGAAGCCAGAAAAAAGGTGGCTGTTACATTCAACAGCGGTAGATAGTTACGTATCAAGGTACTTACGGCCAAGTATTTGCGGCCCATCTATACAAAACGTAACGAACCCTTAACAAAGTTAAAAATATATTATAAACGACTTCCATCATTTTTCTTTTTGGTTTTCCAATGCATAAATTGATCATATCCTTGCAATTTGATTGAAGACAAATTGCATCTAATACTACGTGACTTACATACAACAAGGTGTCGAAGTGTTCGTAGAAGGTCCCATTACTTCGTACGAGACTGCGAGATAACGTCACTTCATTTGGACAGGGTTCTAACTTCCCTTTACCTTGTTCTGAGATACGAGATGTCAAAGTTTGCAAAGATGATTTCTCATTATCTATTTACCAATTTCTGATTTTGAGGTTGAATCTGGTGTAAAGTATTTTAATTGATAATATTTTAAATAAAAATATTTAAATAGGACGTATACTTACCATTTTAGAACATTTTTAAACATGCAAATATAACCATATGCAACCAGCCAGGGCATAATAGTAATTCATTGCAAAAGGTTCTAATTTCATTTTCATAATGCAATTCCAAGCTAGAGCCACGTACCTACTATTTGAATATTTTACAATAAAATATGAAAAAACTAAAACATTTCACACAACATTGAATCTCAAAATCAAAAATTGTTAATTAAATTACGAAAATTCTTCATTGCAAACTTTGAAACCTCAGAACGTGGTAAGGTGAAGTTAGAATTTATTGTTATCAAGTTTAATTTGTAGAACTCCATTTAAAATTTTATTTATTTTATATATTCATCTCATATTAACACCGGATACAGCATTGGTAGGCAATACTAGAATCAGGTCCCCACTATTTGCTGACGACATCGCGAGATTAACGACAACACAGGAGGGACTACAAGAGTGCATCAACCTTTTTAACGAAGAATGCACGGCGCGGCAGGAATGAAGATGAGTACCTCAAAAACGGAGGTGATGGTTATAGGAAGGGACCAAACTCAGTGCAACATACTCGCTAATGGGACTCAGCTGAAACAGGTGGACAGATTCAAATACCTCGGGGTTGATTTCTTCAGCGATGGATGGCCAGACGGAGAAATTGATCGAAGAATTAGTGCGGCAAGCGGTATAGTCCTCTCTACAGCTCAGTGATAAGAAAAGCCGAGCTCAGCTTCAAGACAAAGATGGCAGTGTTCAAAACTGTATACCGCCCGAGGCTCACTTACGGCCACCTGATATGGATGCTAAATGAAAGAACACGCTCTAGAGTCCAAGCTGCCGAAATGAGGTACTTGAGAGGAGTGGCAGGGGTTACGAAATGGGATCAGATAAGAAACTAGACGATCTAAACATCGAACCACTGCGACTCTTCATAGAAAAATCGCATCTGAGGTGGCTTGGGCATGTACTAAGGATGTCTGATGAATTCGAATTCCGACGAAGATACTGAGTGCGATTCCAGAGGATAGACGTAAAGTGGGCCGCCCCAGACACAGTTGGGCGAGGCAAGAAACTGTGTGAGGAGAGGATGGGACTAAAAGTAGTGTAACTGTAACCGACGTGTTGCTCTCCCTCATTTCTTAATTTTAATTTTATATGTTTTACTGATGTACAATGCCCCGGTGCAACCAAATAAAGCTTGTGTGCCAAGTTTGCACCGGGAGACATTCTAGAATCCTATAATTTTAATAATTTAACAATTAATACTTTATTTATGATTATTTACGCCTCCAAAGGCAACCAGGCTGACTAGCCTCCTTTTTAGTTATGGCCCTGAGAAGGGCCGTTTTGTCGGCTCCGAAGGAAGCAGCTACTCCGCTAAGCGGACTGCCTTCCCTCCCTTGCTGCTCTGCCGTTATGGCTCAGCAGGAAGCGGGCTGCTCTCCATTTTTAATTATGGCCCTTTTTAGGGCCTTTTTTCGTCCTGGCCACTAAGTTCAATAATACCGTGCCGCCAGCAACGATCTTTTTCAAAACACATTTTTTCAATTTTAAATGTCTTTTTCTTAATACACAGATGCCCTGGTGACACAAGTAAAAACTTGGTTACCAAGTTGCCACCAGGAAACATCCTAAGCTTATTATTTCATCGCCTTCAGGGCTATTTTTCCGGCTACAAAGCCAAAAAACCAATTTGGGCGTCCCTATTAAGGGCCTTTATATTGGTCAAAAATACACCATATTTTAATATAACTTCGTTTAAACACCCCGTAGGACGCTGAAACTAAGACGTTTCAGTGCAGAGTCCTACGGGGCATCCATAGAGCCATAAATCAACCTTGTGACTCTTAAACTGCCAACGCTATATGCCTTTGCGCACAAATTTTGTACTTCCGATCAAAAAACAGTCTTTTTCCATTTTAAAAATCCAGGAACCTCGTAAGACGACGAGACAAACCGGTTTCGGTAGCCAGTCTTACGAGGAACCTGGGGAAAATACTAACTTCTTCACATCACTTTGCAAACTTAAATTAAACTCAAATACCTACCTACCAACAAATGGTAAACATTTCCAAAATTGTTCCTAAATTCATTAAACTAAAAATCTACGGGTAAAGAATACCCGTACATACATGTTAGAATTAAGAAATACTTTATAAAAACTATGTTATAACCTATAGAATTATTATTAAATAATGATTTTAATCGACCACTTTCTTGAGCGACACAAGCAAAATGAAGTGCGACAAGAAAGTCGGCGTATTTATACTTACGGGCGAGGTCCAACCCCCCACCCCATAAATGTACCATGTGATCACCTTTTTGCCCAGATTAGGGTATAAAAGGGCGCGTATTTTCTAAATAAAGTTAGTTCTTCTCTACAGTCAACTCGTGTTATTATTCCTACTGGGAAATTTATTATCACTCAGCTGCCTCCCCCGCCGACCTCTGCCTGTCTTCAGTCCTGGTGCCAACACTCCTCCAGAAGAGCCGGCCCTACTTTGGCAACCGCCAGGCGCCAGGATCAGGCAGAGGATTAAGCACATCCAGTGTCCTTCACGCATCAGGCACTGGGTGCACGGGAGGTCAGTTTTATTATTTGTTCCATCACCACCATCCTGTTCGTGCACTAAAAACCCGGTACTTTTTTATAGTCTTGTGGCGACGCTGATACGTCCGTTACAAGTGGTCCTTCGAGCCGGATCCGCTGCACGAATTCAGGATGTCCCCGCCCGCCCTACGATCGAAGAGGACGGCGCAAGACGATGGACCTTCATCACCCCCTGCTGAGCCCCCGGCTGCTGCTCCGGACGCCGGAGACGAGCCCCTGGGCGTGCCTGACGTCTCCCCTGACGCCACGCCCCGGCCCTCATCCAGCACAACCCCGGTGACGAGCTCCGCAGAGGACAGCGATGAGGGACCTCCACCCTCCACAGCCACGGAGGATACGGTGCGCCAGCTGCGACGACAGCTGCGCCACCAGAGAAAGCAGATACAACAGCTGATGGCAGCCCTACAAGCGCCACAGCCTACTGCACAACCAAGCCCCGCAGGGCTGACACAACCTAGCACCTCAGGGCTGCCACAACGCAGTACTTCAGGGCTGGCACAAAGCAACGCTCCTGAGCCGGCACGAGATAGCCGAGCCCCGCAGCCAAGCAGCCATGGACAATCAACATGGGTGCAGCCTCACAACGCTCCTGAGCCGGCACGAGATAGCCGAGCCCCGCAGCCAAGCAGCCAAGGCAATCCAAGATGGATGCCGCCTGGACCTTCCGGCCCGGTACCGCCCGCACCCCTGGACGACCAGAGGCAGCACAGCGCCGTACGTGAGATGCCCGTTGGACCGGTGCCTCTGGTGGACCAGAGGTACGCCTCGCCGGCGCAGCTAGGGCCTGAAGGCCCTCCGCCGCCGCCCCCTCACTACTATGGGGAACAAAGATGGATGCCGCCTGGACCTTCCGGCCCCGTACCGCCGCCCGCACCCCTGCTCGACCAGAGGCAGCGCACCGCCGTACGTGAGATGCTCGTTGGACCGGCGCCTCTGGTGGACCAGAGGTACGCATCGCTGGCGCAGCCAGGGCCTGGAGGCCCCCTGCCGCAGCCCCTCAACTACAGTAGCAGTCCAAGATGGATGCCGCCTGGACCTTCCGGCCCCGTACCGCCGACCGCACCCCTGCTCGACCAGAGGCAGCGCACCGCCGTACGTGAGATGCCTGTGGGACCTGTGCCTCTGGTAGACCAGAGGTACGCTTCGCCGGCGCAGCCAGGGTTTGGAGGCCCTCCGCCGCCGCAACACAACTACAATGGCAGTCCAACATGGATGCCGCCTGGACCTTCCGGCCCCGTACCGCCGCCCGCACCCCTGCTCGACCAGAGGCAGCGCACCGCCGTACGTGAGATGCCTGTGGGACCTGTGCCTCTGGTGGACCAGAGGTACGCCTTACCGGCGCAGCCAGGGCCTGAAGGCCCTCCGCCGCTGCTCCTTCGTCACCATGAGGGACAAGGATGGATGCAGCATGGACCTCCCGGCCCCGTACCGCCCGCACCCCTGGACGACCAGAGGCAGCGCCCCGCCGTACGTGAGATGCCTGTGGACCCTGTGCTTCTGGTGGACCAGAGGTACGCCTCGCCGGCGCAGCCAGGGCCTGGAGGCCCCCTGCCGCCGCCCCCTTACTACCACACTGAGGGACCATCTGCATACGCCCAGTGGGCACATCATGAGCCGGCGCAGCCTGATGACCAAATACCATCCGCTGCCAGTCCGAGCTCCGGCCTGCCGCTATTCCCACCGCAACCAAGTGCTGAGGAGACGGCCCGCCAAACCAGAGCTTGGGTCCAGCAGACGGACAACCCGATGGCCCAGTTCACCAACGCGCTCACAGAGGCCATAAGAGCTTCAAGGGCTCAGGACAGCCCCCATCCCACAATTGAGGATGACCCCCGGATGGCTGCTCTCATCGCCAGGCAGTCGATGGCCAAGGATCTGCCTCCCTTCTCTGGGGACCCACTGGAGTGGCCCACCTGGAGGGCGCAGTACAACCAATCCTCTGCCACCTGCCGGATGACTAGCAGTGAAAACCTCATCCGACTGCAGCGGGCTCTCAAAGGGAAGGCCCGAGACGCCGTGGGACCCCTCCTGATGGACCCCTCTCAAGTGACTGAAATCCTTGACGTGCTGGAGCAGCGCTACGGAGGGACGACTTCGCTGGCCGCCTTGATGCTAGACAAGGCCAAGCGGCTCCCTCAGCTGACAGCAGAGGCTTCTCTAGAAGAAATAGCAGACTTTTCGGGAACGGTGCAGAACCTGGTGGCATCACTTCGCTCTCTCAACAATGAGGGATACCTGACCAACCCGGCGCTCCTCAGCGACATCGCGGGGAAGATGCCGTGCACGATGCGGTTGGCGTGGCTGATGGAGGTGCGGCGCTACGACGCACCCGCTACGATCTGCCAGTACGCCGCCTTCCTGAAGACCATCGCGAACGCCATCACCAAATCAGGTATGGTCGACCCCGCGAGGTCTAGACCGCGTCGCGAACACTCGTTCGCCACAACAGAATTCGGACCGCGAAATAGTGAAAGTCCGTCGCGCAAGTCACCACAATATGACAACCGTGAAAAACATAGTGAAAGTCCGTCGCGCAAGTCACCACAATATGACAGTCGTGAAAAACATAGTGAAAGTACGCGAAAGTCACCACAATATGACTCGTATAACAACACGAACCCTAGCGAGAGTACAAATCGCGACGGGTGCCTACAGTGCGGCGAAAAGGGTCATTGGCTCGAAGACTGCCGTGAGTTCGTCGGGAAAGATGTAAAATTACGATGGGAGACGGTGAAAAGTTCCCGACTCTGCCGCGTGTGTTTAAAAGGACATTCAACAAAGACATGCAAAATCCGAAACTGGTGCGGCATCGGAGACTGCCGCGCTCCCCATCACAAGGTGCTCCACGACCCTACGTACGTGAGAAACCCCGCAACAGCCGACGTCTACCACATGTGACGCCAGGCCGACGGCACCATACCCAAAGTGGTGTCAATGGTGCTCCTCGTCAGCGCAACAAGGACGAGCCCGCCCTGCCCCAGCAGTACTTCTGTCACATCAGTCGTGCTCCTCATCGGCGCAGCAAAGACGAGCCCGCCCTGCCCCAGCAGTACTTCTGTCACATCAGTCGTGCTCCTCATCGGCGCAGCAAAGACGAGCCCGCCCTGCCCCAGCAGTACTTCTGTCACATCAGTCGTGCTCCTCATCGGCGCAGCAAAGACGAGCCCGCCCTGCCCCAGCAGTACCACTGTCAAGGAAGTGGCGCCTTTTACACGGGGGGAGTCAAGCAACCCCATCAACGAGAAAAATTTGGTGGTCGTCATGGACCCCGCGATGCCCCGCAACAGCTGGCCCCGCGGCGGAGTCCTGGACGCTACCCCTGCTGCAGACGGCGAAGTAAGGACCGCCCGCATCCAGACGAGCACCGGAGTCTACGTTCGACCCGCCGCGGAGCTTGCTGAGATCCTGCCGGCCCCGCCTACTGATGCGACCCCTACTGACCGACCTTCAACACGTCGTGAAGACTAGTGCAGCGTAGCTACACGGGGGGAGTGTAACCGACGTGTTGCTCTCCCTCATTTCTTAATTTTAATTTTATATGTTTTACTGATGTACAATGCCCCGGTGCAACCAAATAAAGCTTGTGTGCCAAGTTTGCACCGGGAGACATTCTAGAATCCTATAATTTTAATAATTTAACAATTAATACTTTATTTATGATTATTTACGCCTCCAAAGGCAACCAGGCTGACTAGCCTCCTTTTTAGTTATGGCCCTGAGAAGGGCCGTTTTGTCGGCTCCGAAGGAAGCAGCTACTCCGCTAAGCGGACTGCCTTCCCTCCCTTGCTGCTCTGCCGTTATGGCTCAGCAGGAAGCGGGCTGCTCTCCATTTTTAATTATGGCCCTTTTTAGGGCCTTTTTTCGTCCTGGCCACTAAGTTCAATAATACCGTGCCGCCAGCAACGATCTTTTTCAAAACACATTTTTTCAATTTTAAATGTCTTTTTCTTAATACACAGATGCCCTGGTGACACAAGTAAAAACTTGGTTACCAAGTTGCCACCAGGAAACATCCTAAGCTTATTATTTCATCGCCTTCAGGGCTATTTTTCCGGCTACAAAGCCAAAAAACCAATTTGGGCGTCCCTATTAAGGGCCTTTATATTGGTCAAAAATACACCATATTTTAATATAACTTCGTTTAAACACCCCGTAGGACGCTGAAACTAAGACGTTTCAGTGCAGAGTCCTACGGGGCATCCATAGAGCCATAAATCAACCTTGTGACTCTTAAACTGCCAACGCTATATGCCTTTGCGCACAAATTTTGTACTTCCGATCAAAAAACAGTCTTTTTCCATTTTAAAAATCCAGGAACCTCGTAAGACGACGAGACAAACCGGTTTCGGTAGCCAGTCTTACGAGGAACCTGGGGAAAATACTAACTTCTTCACATCACTTTGCAAACTTAAATTAAACTCAAATACCTACCTACCAACAAATGGTAAACATTTCCAAAATTGTTCCTAAATTCATTAAACTAAAAATCTACGGGTAAAGAATACCCGTACATACATGTTAGAATTAAGAAATACTTTATAAAAACTATGTTATAACCTATAGAATTATTATTAAATAATGATTTTAATCGACCACTTTCTTGAGCGACACAAGCAAAATGAAGTGCGACAAGAAAGTCGGCGTATTTATACTTACGGGCGAGGTCCAACCCCCCACCCCATAAATGTACCATGTGATCACCTTTTTGCCCAGATTAGGGTATAAAAGGGCGCGTATTTTCTAAATAAAGTTAGTTCTTCTCTACAGTCAACTCGTGTTATTATTCCTACTGGGAAATTTATTATCACTCAGCTGCCTCCCCCGCCGACCTCTGCCTGTCTTCAGTCCTGGTGCCAACACTCCTCCAGAAGAGCCGGCCCTACTTTGGCAACCGCCAGGCGCCAGGATCAGGCAGAGGATTAAGCACATCCAGTGTCCTTCACGCATCAGGCACTGGGTGCACGGGAGGTCAGTTTTATTATTTGTTCCATCACCACCATCCTGTTCGTGCACTAAAAACCCGGTACTTTTTTATAGTCTTGTGGCGACGCTGATACGTCCGTTACAGTAACTATACTCACCATTAATGATTCTTCCTTTCTTTCTACTGTTAAATTCAAATTTATGTTAAATGAAATGAAAGCCAATCACTTTGTAATACAATTTAATCAAATTTATGTCATTAAGTAGGTAACTTAACAACAGTGCTTCTTCGGTTTAATTTTTTTTTAAACAAAAAATGTATTTTTAAATGTGTATAAAGTGTTCTGTATTTTCAGGGTCATTGAACTTTAAAAGAATATTTGACAGGTAAATTGGTGTTGCCAGCCTACAAATTTTGTAGTTCCATTTTTTATATTTTCCACTTTTATTTGACAGACTCTACCTTAGATTTTTTTAAATTCTTGATATTAGAACTTTTTCATACATATGTCTACGAAAATACATACAACACAGATGTTCTGAAAATTATTTTGTGTATATAAATGAGCCAAAGACACGCTTTAGTATTCAACGGTCATTTTTGAAAAAAAAAATTCAGCTAGAACCTTGCCCAAATGGGGTGCCGATGAGGCGAATGAGTAAAATTATCCAGGCGAATGGAAAAATGTATCGAATCTGAGTTTTTTCTTTTCCTCGACAACTCGGACATTTCTGTGCTTACTTGTTACTGCAACGACTATCGGCTAACGAGCAAGCTGGAACAGTGGATTATATAAATGTTTAAAGTGGTGTACAGGAATACAGCATCAAGATGAAGCCATGCGAAATAATGCAAAATCATGTGTTTTTGTTATGAAAATTTGATCCCTTAGAAGGATTATAGATGCTTCAATTAAATACTGCGTTTAGAACACAACTGGGCCTTAGAAAACGTTAACAATTAAGTCTTTTAAAAAGCCTAGAAATAAATAAAGTCTTAGGTCTATAAAAAAACATTTTCAAGTGCAAATTCTCCTACTTATAAACCCCCTTTCGGATATGGTTGTATTTTTATAATGTGGAAAATTCAGTTTTTTAAATAATAATCGCAAAAAATTGATATTTATGCCTGAACTTCACAAAATAAAATAAAACATAAATTTTGGCGATATTTTTTTCCAATGGATTAAAAGAGCCCAACTGCGAATTTCATCCTTATGCCACCTGCAGAAGGGCTGATAGCTCATCATTCAGTAGTATTCAGTCTCCTCCTGGATGCGGAGGTGTGGACTCCACCTCGCTGGGTTCCGTGCAATCGATTTTCAATTATTATAATAAACAATGCGTAAAACAGGACTTAATGTTTTTTACAGGCCAATACGAAATCAACCTCTAAAAACAACTCTCATACGCCTTCTCCAACCTTTCCAAAAACTTTTTCTCAAGTATTTTTAAATCCCTCCCAAAAAGAAGCGTAAATTTCGTTTTCTAATTTCTCCAGGACTAGTGGATGCTCACGTACGTCGCAATCTTCACATTCACAGATGGCGCACAATCAAATTATTTGAGGTTTTTGATACTTTTTGCACATTACGCTTTAAAATATTAGTTTTGTCCATAAACAAACCCAAATCTTTCAAGAAAGGCTGAAAAATATAATATTGGATTGATGAGTCACCGATCGAAAATTGAAGATTATAACGTTCGTGACGTTTTAGACGTGGCGTGGGTAAGTAAATTTTATTTATTCATTTTTAATTTTAACATAATGAGTAATAGATAAGATTTTCACGACCAAAAGTATTTTTGTTATTAGTTGGGGTGTTATGCCGTGTTGCGTTACTTCCTCCTTTAGCCAACGTTTCGGATAGCGTTACAGTATCCATCATCAGGGCAGATGTGTAAATGTTAGTGGTGAAATGTGTGCTTAAGTACTTCGAAGCAATACCGTGTCGCCAGCTCCACTCCACTGCGAGCTGGCATTACAGTGTACTTGAAGATGGTTTTCTGCATTTAGCTTTGGTGTAGCCGTCAATTACCGGATACCAAGAACTATTGAGCTTAGCTCCGTCGTCTCTATTAATATTAATAGGATTTTTATGAATTTCAATTGCCTCTGTAATTAGGCGTGCTCTATAAGTTTTGGGTCTTCCCAGGACTTCAGGAACAAATCCAATGTAATGGCCGGTTTCAATTAAATGCTCGGCGATTGCCGATTTGCCAGAGTGTCCAAGTATACACGCTCGAAAGTGTTATATGTATATCCTTTTGGAGATCGTCCGCTCTGTCTGGCCTACATAGACCTTATCACATCCGGAACAGCTGAGTTTATATACTCAATCTGTTTCCAGAGGAAACTTGGTCTTTGCAGACCTCAGTATTTCTTGTATTTTGGTCGTGGTTCCGAAGACAGTCTTGATGCTTTCTTTCCTCAACAGTCTGGCAATTCTGTCTGCCACATTGTGAACATAAGGTAGGAAAGCACAGCCTTTAGACTCTTGTTCAATTCTGTCTTCGTTTGGTGTAGATTTGGCTCTTATTATTTGCCTTGTCTGCCTTGCCGGGTAACCATTACGCTCCAGTGCATCGGTGAGCTTTGTAAGTTCCGCTCCGATTTTAGGTTCTTCACATATTCTGGTCGCTCGGGTTACCGACGTTTGGATAAGTCCACTATTTAGGTTTTAAACCAGTTTTTCGAACGATTGTTTTCTAAAATAATTAAACTAGCGCAATCTATGAAAGATCATGATAAATTGTCCTTCCTTTTCGCACAATAATTTTCACAAATAATTATCGCAACATAAAAGACAAACACAAACATTTACAGAATTTAGCCTGCGAGGGGATGAGATAGAATGAAACCTTACCACATTGGCCGTTTTAATTATGAGCTCACTTTTCAAGGCTCTCTTATTGGTTGATATTATGTGGGCGAAGGTTTCACTTCTACCGCGTGTGAACTGCACTCGATTTAAAAAAAAGTTTTCCCTTCATTTCCTTATGTAGTTTTTGGATAATTTTCCTTCCGTTTCGCTTCGACGGACCTCTACAACACCCAAAATATTATGCCATACAAATGTTATGCCATAATTCAACTGTCATGCACAGGCGGTCGTAACTCATTAAAACAAACATAAGTGAATTTCTCTGAAAGTTTCTGTAAGGTACGTGTTAAGGACCATGCAATAATTTTGTTGGTAACGTTTGGTTTTCTTGGTGAGAATTATTAACGAAAAAAATTGTTTCTTTCATCTTCTATTACTTCTACGGTTCTACGGCAGGCTGTTTGACAAGGTTCTGTTAGCAGGAGCAGTAGGGTAGGTAAGGTAGGTAGGAAGGCTGTAGGAGGTGGAGGCCGTACTAATCGAATTGCAGCGACTCTTGACGCGGAATTAACGGCGTCGCTAATTGGGCGCCGTTTTAAAAATGGCGACCTACGAAAGCTTTCGCGAAGTCGTTACGTGGTGATGGGTGGGTCGAGAAAAATCGAAGCCAAATTTAAAGATTGATGATATTACATTAAATTTATCTTATTGAAATAAATATGATAATTATAGACTTTCACCAAACCATCTGCTCGTCTCTTTCTTAATTTTAGTCATTACGCCATAAAATGGCTATTACATTCAAGTGATAGGTACATGAGATTATAATTATACAGTGGTACACAGGAGTGTATCAGTATATAATAAGAACAAAAAAAGAATATATGAGTACAAAAAATAATATCGCTGAAGTGATACAGTTGTTGTTAGAAGTACAATGAGATAAATTTGAAAAAATATACAGGAAACTATGTACTCATTAAATAATATACTAGGTTTATACAAGACCTGACAAAACAAACCATGATGTATGTATGTTAAAAGCTAGTATTTAGTTAGGTATAGGATAGGTTACAATTATTTAATGCGTGTTAAAAAAAATAGAACATGAAGTATTCTTAATTAAAATGTTGTAATAACAGGGAAAAGGTGATCCGATAGACCAAGAAAAAGTCGAAATCGGAATCCATGCCTATTTTATGGGAGGAGTTTAAAAATACTTGAGAAAAAGCTTTTGGAAAGGTTGGAAAAGGTATTTGAGAATTTTTTTACAGGTTGATTTCGTAAAGGTGTGTAAAAAACATTAACTCCTTTTTTATGCATTGTTAATTGTAATAACAAGGAAATTTAAAATTGATTTCACGGAACCAAGCGACGCGGAGTCTAGGACGTCTATTCCCATCGCAGACGGGGCTAACTGATACGAAATGTGCCAAGTGCATGGTTCTTACGCCGTTGGCATAAGGTTCACTTTAAAAATCCAAATTCGTCGAGTGCCAACCGTATTGATCGATGTCAAAAATAACAACGAGAAAACGTTGTTATTTTGACAACAACAAACGTGAAAATATTTTATTTTATATTGTAAAGTTCGGGCGTAATAAGTAGAAGAATTTGCAATTGAATGTGTTTTTTTTATAGACCTAATACTTTATTTTTTTCTGGGCTTATTAAAAGACTTGTGAAAAAAACACGACCGATGTTTTTAAAGGTCAAGATATCTTCTACACGTAGTATTTAATTGAAGGATCTCTAATACTTCTAAGCGAACAAATTTTCAAAACAAAAATACATGATTTTTTCTTCAAACTTCGCAAAATTACTTTGTGGCATCATTAATTATATAATGAATAACAGATCACTTTGTATAAATCACTATATTATAAACAATATCTACATGTTTCGATAACAATGTTATCTTCATCAGGATATGTTAATATAAAGAAAAATAAATGACAAACAAGTATAGACAAATTAGAATAAACTATAACATAGATAAAATATTAAAAAGTAGAGGTGATTAATTACTAATAGTAAATACTATTAGTAATACTAACTATTAGTTCTTATAAATACTAACCAGGAATTATTAGATTCCTGGTCAAATAAAATTATTCACGCAAAACACTTCAATTATCTCAACCAAACGTATGTTGACAAACTTTCGTCAAACAAATGGTTGAGTATTGGAGAGTTGAGCGCAGAAATAAAAGGATTTATGCTTGCCATTCAAGATAGAGTCATTAATACTAAAAATTATAGAAAGCATATAATCAAAGATATAAATCAAATTGATGATTTATGTAGAAAATGTTTGGCTTTTCCCGAAACTATAGAACATATTATATCGGGATGTTCTATATTAGCGCCTTCCGAGTATACATTTAGGCACAATCAGGTTTTAAAAATAATTCACAAAAGTTTGGTAATTAAACATAACTTGATTGACTGCTGTAATATAGTACCATATTATGAATATGAACCAAATTCATTTTTAGAAAATGAATTTTATAAAATATATTATGATAAAACTATACTAACAGACAGAACAATTAGTCATAATAGACCTGATATAGTTTTACATGACAAAATTAAAAAAATAACTTATATCATTGATGTAGCTATTCCAAATTCCTGTAATATTCAAAAAACTATTTCTGAAAAAATAAGAAAATACACAGAATTAGGAAATGAGATTAAAAGAATTTGGCATTCTCGGACTATAAAAATATTGCCATTTGTTATTTCGGCCACTGGCATAATACCTAGGAATCTGATTCAAAATTTAAGCATATTAGATTTGTCAAAGAATTTGTATATAAAAATGCAAAAATCAGTCATTTTAAATACATGTAGGATTACAAAGGATTTTTTAAATATTTATATTGAGGGATCGGTAGGATTTATAGGTTCAATTAGAAATGCCACAGTGCCGAACCCTCTGATATGAAAATATCTGGAGTCGGTGAATTATATTCCCATTTGGTCTCTAGTAGGTTGACATGTTGTTCTTGTATTGTTTTGTATTTATAATACTTATATAGTGCAATTGCATAGCGTGGGTTGACTAGATGATCATTTGGGGAAGTGTGTGAAAGGGTTTAGTTTTTCCTTCTTTTTTTCCTTTTTTTTTTTTTTTTTTTGGGGAAAATTTAACCCGGACATTTAAATCTGGTGCATAAATACAATAGTTATTATTTTTCATACTTTGCTAAGTAGATTAATTAATGTTCCCTTATCTTTGAGTAATTTTAAAACAGAATTAAATACTATTAAACAAATTGCAATTAATAACGGTTATAATTCAAAATTAATAGACAATTATGTTAAACAAAAAATATAAGAAAAAGTTTTTTAGATCTTTTGTTTAGTTTATCCACACGTTGTTGAAAATGATAATAATTGGAGAAAATTTTTATTTTTAAATAATAACATTTCAAATTTAATAATTAAAAACATGCCAAATAGTGTACATCCAGCTTTTTATACAAATTAAAAAATTATATATTAAATAATAAGGATAAATGTGATTTTTTGAACATATCTGGGGTTTATAAATTAATTTGTAATGATTGTAACTTTTTTATATTGGAAAAACTTCTAGAAATTTTAACATTAGAGTTAAGGAACATATAAGATGTTTAAATAATAATAATTATTCTGAATTTGCCAACCATATTTTGGAAACAAGTCATTCTTTTGATATTAATACAGGTCTTAAAATTTTACATACTAACACTACGGGCATACAATTGGATAATTTAGAAATTAGAAAAAGCATTAATAGTAAATTAAATATTATAAATAACCAAATATTTTTTAAAAATAGCCATCTTTTAAATTTATTTTCTTATTAATACTTACAATTAATTATAATTATTGATTTATTGATTTA
Source organism: Limnephilus marmoratus (assembly GCA_917880885.1). NCBI lineage: Eukaryota > Metazoa > Arthropoda > Insecta > Trichoptera > Limnephilidae > Limnephilus > Limnephilus marmoratus. The sequence continues at coordinate 19,254,295 of OU862915.1, forward strand.
GACTAATTATTTTAATTATTTGGTCTTAAAAGTTTTTTTATTATCTAAATGCAATTTTATTTTTCCTTAAATAATTTTTACATTTAATTTTGTATAACTATTTTTATGATTTGTAAGTAATTAATCACCTCTACTTTTTAATATTTTGTCTATGTTATAGTTTATTCTAATTTGTCTATACTTGTTTGTCATTTATTTTTCTTTATATTAACATATCCTGATGAAGATAACATTGTTATCGAAACATGTAGATATTGTTTATAATATAGTGGTTTATACAAAGTGATCTGTTATTCATTATATACATGATTTTGTTTGATTTTGCGTTATTTCGCATGGCTTCATTTTAAATAGAATATAGAGCGACTTGTTTGCAAGTAGAATCAAGTAAGGTTGTCAACATCAAGGTCGAAAATTGGTAAATAATATATTATTTTGGGAGGCCAACTGTTGGGGGATCAATTGACGGGTCAACAGCATCTGTACATTATATATTTTTAAAATGTTTGAATCACGGAAAATTGTGACTTTTTTTTTGGACACCCTCTCCCCAGAACGGCGGAAAGTGCAGTAATGAAAATGATGTCTGAAAAATTACTGACGAAATGAGTTGCTCAGCTGAGTTCCTCATTAAGGAGCAATAAACGCTGATGGGACCTCCGGCGCGGGATGAGCGACTTCCACACTTTATACTTCTACACTTTATACTTCCACACTTACTTATACTTCCACACTTACTTATACTTCCACGCTCCACTTCGACGATTTCCAATAATATCCCACAGGTAAGGTACTCAAATAACTTGACTTGGATTGAGTTTTTTTTTCTTATTGGGAAAAATTTCGATGAGATTTTTTTAATGCAGTTTAATGCAATACAGTATGACCTATATATTTACCCCCTCAGAAATTTGGTGTATTTTTCAGATGGTCAAAATATTTCCACTTTACAATAAAATGGAAATAAATGGAATATTTCTGAATATAACCGACAACTAAAAACTGTTTTTGATAGGTGATGAAATACACTTTCAAATTTGTAAAATTATAAATAAACGTATAATTTTTTAACATAAACATTTTGCATGAAAACATAAAATATTTTAAAAAAATGACTCTTCTTACGTTTGTCCAAAAAACGTATCGTAAACGTTATTGTCACTTTACTTTTTTATCGTTTCATGAAAAACTAATTAATTAAAAATTCTCACAGTTACAATTTTTTTTCTAAAATTGCTATTGATAATTTTGGTTTCATAAAGGCGTACATTTTATTTTTCGGTGGTTATTTTTTAGATTTGAATATAAAGCGTGGAGTTTTGCCTTTCTAACACCGTTTAGAACATATTTCTCACTATGACGGTAAGGAAGTTTAAACGATTTATATGAGACCTATGTGATCTGGGACAAATTTGACGTCCTCTAATTAAACTGGATACAGCGTATTGTTTCATGTTTTTTATGAAAAATTATTATTTTTTTAAATTTAATGCATGGACCTTAAGTTTATTAATGTTTTCTGTTTGTAATTGGTGAATTATTATAAATTGTGTTGGACCTCGAATCTATTATAGAAAGTTAATCTAAATATCTAGGTTCAAGAGTCAGAATAATAGAAGAGTCCGGATGAGACGATGGTATGAATGTGAATGAGACAAGGAGTATGTGCCAAAGCCGTGTTGTTTGGTGGTCCGTCCTCTCTGCCTACCCCCGAGGCGAAACGGCATGATGGTTAGTTAGTTAGTTTTAGGTACTTCCTAATTGAATTGCCTCTAACTTCATATTTATATCCCCTGTAAAATTTTTAAAAATTACGCAATTACCGCAATTCAAATACACTTTTTCTAAATGTCAATACTTACAGCAAAAGAGTCCCAACTTCCCGGAACTGGTGGAACTAAGGTATCCCCAATTAAGGTATGTTATATGTGGCTAAAGGGAGTGGGGAGAGCATTGAGGTTCGGAAGAGGAAGGTTGAGATGCACCTGGCTATTCAAATGTGGTCACCACCGAATACGGCTAAATCGTTTGAAACAACGTTTCTATTATGAATGGTTGTCTTTCACAAGGGCGGTTCTATGGAAGTAAAGACAGGTAAGTAGGTACAATAAAGATAAACAGATTTTTATTTCTATTTTTAATTTTTGTAAGTGAAATGCATTGAAATATGGCTTGGAAATGTTTTAGATGCTTTAATTAAATACTGCGAGTAGATTAAAATAATCGAGCATTTTTTTACTAGTCTTTTTAAAAGTCTTGTATCAGGCTTATAAAAACTGTTTAAAGTTCAAAATCTCCTAATAACGAACCTCTTTTCGGTTACAGTTTTATTGTATAACATGGATAAGTAAATTCTTTATAAAATTATCGTCAAACTTTTCACTATTTGTGCCTGAGCTTCGCAAAATAAAATGAAACTCGCTTTATGGCGATGTTTTTTTCTTGAAGAAATCAAAATAGGCGACTGGTGTTTAATGGAAATTTAAGGCTTATCGCCATCTACATAAGGAGTGTTATTGTTAGCGACCTGATGCCGAATTTTACACGACGTGGCGGGTCACCAAGGCGATACAATTGTCCAGGAAAAAATCGAAATCCGATTTCACGCCCCGAGTTTAAAAATACTTGAGAAAAAGCTTTTGGAAAGGTTGGAAAAGGTATTTGAGATTTTTTTTAACGGTTGATTTCGTAAAGGCCTGTAAAAAACACGAACTCCTTTTGTATGCATTGTTTATTGTAATAAAACGGAAATTTATAATTGGTTTCACGGAACCGGCAACGCGGAGCCTAACGTCTATTCCCCGCTCCGTCTCGGGCCGAACTGATACAAAAATGGGTGTGGCAAGTATGTAGTCGTTGGGTGGACGGCAAAGGGTTCACTTTTGAAAATCCAAATTCGTCGACTGCCGGCCGTATTGTAAAATAACAACGCGAAAATTCATATTTTATTTTATTTTGTGAAGTTCGGGCGTAAATATATATTTTTTGCGATTTTTATAAAAGAAACTGAATTTTCCATATTAAATAATAAAACCATATCCGAAAAGGGGTTTATAAGTACGAGAGTTTGGACTTGAAAGAGTTTTTTATAGGCCTTAAACTTTTAAACTATTTTTTACTAGGCTCATTAAAAGACTTATTATTATTTTTAAGGGACAAATATGTTCTACAGGCAGTATTTAATTGAAGCATCTATAATACTTCTAAGCGATCAAATTTTCAATATGATTTTGTATGATTTTGCGTTATTTAGTGCGGCTTCATCTTAATACATAACTGTTTTGTGCAATATATGTATCCTTACATTCTATATTCTATAGTCCAGTCCTGAAGAATATAATAGTTAACTATAAAAACTAGTAGATAATATTATTTCATCAAAATCATTATCAGCAATGAAATGGCCATTTTTACACTATTTATTTATTGAATACATTTTCATCATAATAAAAACACTTACATCAAACGTAAAGTTAAAACGTAAGTGATACTTCATGATTAAAATCATTGTAGGACATATGGAAAAATTCCACATTTCCTGTTTGGCTGTTAATTAACCTAAGGGCATCACCATACGGTAAGTTAGTTCTGCATCTGGAAAGAATCAAAAGCCTGTGTTGACGGCCTCGCGTGAATTTATTCGGGACATAGAATCTTATTTTAGCCAGAATATCTGGTATTGATATAAAACCATTTAGAAGCTTATAAGCCATCAACAGTAATGCGACATTCCTTCTGGAACGAAGGCTGCAGATACCCAGTATTCCCGAGATGAATGCTGTTGGAAACAGTCATGGGTAAAACCTAACTCTCTCGTACAGTGCAAGTATTGCAATTTTTTATTTTTTTTTGTATTTTCTTTGTCCTCTGGCCCCCATATCTGAGATCTGTTTTCGAGAATGCTAATCACTAAGTTAAAGTAAAGAAGCCTTATAACCGTAATAAGTTTGGTTAACTCTGAATTGTGTATGACAAAACCCAACATCTTTGTGACGGATTTAGAGATCTTTTCAATACGAGCATGAACTATTAAGCGACCGTCATACACAATTCCAAGCCCTTGCAAGTCGCCATTTGTTTCAATGACGTGTCTTTCATTTTATATTTAAAACTAGCGGACCCGGCCACACTTTGCTGTGGCTAATGAAACCCAACACTTTTCCCAACCTTTATAACCAACGCCATCTGTTAACTTCCTTACATATTAAATTCACACCGCCCGCTTGCCAGCGATCTCCCTTTATATATTATGTATTTCAAGCAATTTACACAAAACCTTGACAAATTTTATATCTAAACCTTCCTCATGAATCACTCTATCTATTGGTGAAAACCGCATGAAAATCTAATAAAATCTTAAAAGATCTAAGCATACAGACAGCAACAACTTTTACAGGAGCAACTTTTCTTTATAATATGTAAAGATATACTTGTGATAAATTATGCAGGTGCAGTTAATTCATAGCTACCTACCATTATCATCTATCATTTGTACTGTTTCACGCCGTTCATCAGTTCGTTTTACGCCGTGTACTGTATTATTTTTGGAGAATATTCTGTAAACTGTAAACAATGGTAATAAAAAAATAAAAAAAATTGCTATCGGTTTTATTCATCGGTTGATGGTTATATTACATCAAAATGATCATATCTTACGCAATTCCATAATTTAACATAAAGCCTTTATCTGCAACCAATCCACGCATGATTCCTCTACTATAAAACTAAATACATACTTATTTATAGGTACTCAAACACTTCAAAAAATAGTGCGCCCTTCGTCCAAACCCTAAATGCATTTAACGGGAAGTTAATAACCCCATACAATGTGTTTCTAGTAAACAGTATCAACGTATGGAGTTGGGAGAAGTGAATAGAGTGTACCGAATACAGAATTAGGTACAATGAATCCATTGAGACCCAAAAACGCGTGTAAACGCTTTGTCACCCTCTGCTCTTTAATTTGGGGTACTTTTCTGCAAGGGATGTTGTCCACACTGTTTCCTTGAGTGTATTATTTGCTAGGGTTTTTATTTTTATAATAGCGAATACCATTCGCTTTTGCCACTCAATTAAAAAAAGCGTGTTCTAATTCTGTTTGTTGAAGTGCTTTCGGATAAACATTTTTTTTGTTTTTCTGTCACGTGCGAATAAAACAGAATGTCCGAGTGAGAACCATGGAACTCCACATCCCGACTTCTCTCCCTGCTGCTAAACTATACGAAATACTCAAATGTTTCAAACAAATTGCGCGCTACTTATTGTAATTTTTTAATGCAAAATCATAACGCCAGAGCTCATCATTATACATATAAACCTTCGTGGGTTTGCGCACAACTCACCAAAGTTTCATCGCAATCGGATGATTGGTTTAGGGACAGCATAAGGGACAAACATAGAAACATTCATTTTTATACATTAAGATAACATAATAAACACAATAAAATAACTTTGTTTCAATTTCACTTTATTATTTCTTAATCCAACCGGTTTCTCACCCTCTGAGGAAGGTTCAAGATGAACCGAAACCAATTGGATTAAGAAATAATAAAGTGGAATTGAAACAAATTTATTTTATTGTATATTTTTGAATGTAGCTATTACTTTGTGGTTATCCATTATAGAAAAATGAAATAATTTAACTTTGTATAAACCACTTATTTGATGCGCAAATCCGACCGGTTTCGGAACAAACGTTCCTTCGTCAGGGAAAGCTTATACTAATTTGACAGTTTCGAACAATGTTTTATTATGGTAGGGGTGGAGCTGTTGCTAGATAATAATGTAGATTGGGTAGGTAGGTATTAGTGTAGAGTGGGTGGGTAGGGGAACAAATCCATGATTGGGCTATATGACAATATTTTTTGTTTGTTAATAATAGATTCATTATTTTTAAGGGATTTTTTAATTTCCAAGGCTTCTAAGTTATCTAAACGTTTTCCTTTATTATTAATATGAAGAATATTTATCCCTGTATTTTTTTCAAAACTATGGTTATTTTCAATGATATGGTTAGCAAACTCAGAAAAATTATTATTATTAAGACATCTTAAATGTTCTTTGATTCTGATTTCAAAATTACGAGTGGTTTTTCCAATATAAAATGAGGGACAATCATTGCATTTGAGTTTATATATTCCGGAATTAGTCAATTTATGGTCTTTATCTTTAGTATTTCTCAAAAAATTACCGATATTATTTCTTGTATAAAACGCTGGTTTAATATTAGAAGGAAGATTTTTGCAACATTGAACTGAAAAATTATTAATATACAAAATTTTACGCCATTCTTTATCATTAATATTATTAGAATTGTATAGATATTTATTTTTTGAAATTTTGATAAGTTTTTTATTTAGGATGTTATCAATTAATTTTGGTTCATATCCGTTATTTATAGCAATTTGTTTTATTATTGAAAGTTCAGAAAGGAAATTATTATTAGACATTGGGACATTTACTAAGCGGTGTATCATGGAATGGAAGGTGGAGTGTTTTTGTGAGACAGGGTGTCAAATTAGTATAAGCTTTCCCTGACGAAGGAACGTTTGTTCCGAAACCGGTCGGATTTGCGCATCAAATAAGTGGTTTATACAAAGTTAAATTATTTCATTTTTTTTTTTTTATTTTTTTTTTTTTATTTTATTGTGTTTATTATAATTATGTATTCCCACAAAGTGTTTGCTACATGTAAAGAATTAAGATAACAATTTATTTAAGTGAGAACTTTAAGTTCATTTTAAACTTTAGCCACCATAAGTACCTACTAGGTATGACGTAATATTCGGTTATAACGATAATAATAATGCTGGCTTTTTTTGAAAAATCACCTGAAGGGCACTGGTGGCTATACATCAGATAAGTTAGCCAAGTTTTCTATCAATTCGAGCATTTATACATCATAATTATTAAAATGGATAGACATTTTGACAGCTTATCGAAAGTTGATGAAATACCTCCCAGTCTATGCATAACTCCACCGAACATGTCTCGTTACATTGTCGCGCAACACCAGCCTAGCGTGGCCATCCACCCCTAACGATATTGCAATGGGGTTGGTGGCAGGGCGAGGGCACCCCTGCAAAAATCGCTGTCATTAGGGTTTATTGTCGGCCCCGCGAGGGCTGCCCACCCCGTGGGGTATTTGCACGACTGTATCTTCTCTCGAGCAATATGCTTCTCGGTCGTTTCCGCTATTTATTATTGCGCGACATAGTCATTTTCACATCGTAAAAAAATCATTGTGGTTATTCGTTCCTAACAACATAAAATATTTCGATGATGGTTGCGTTCAGTGATAATTTTGTTTTATAAAAGTAAACTCATATTTTATTTATTTATTATGAATTAACACCGATCGGCTTTTACATAGGAATTACGATAATTTGTAATGCGTAGGTAATCTATTATAAATACAAATATGAAGAAAAAAGAAAACCTCGAATACACGTATACAAGATATTTAAAAGTACTTTGAAACAATAACTAATATAACACTAAACAAAATAACTAGGTAAAGTACGTAATAGCATTAATTTTAAAATTACGGAAGTAAACTTTTATGAATAATATGATCATTCAAAGTAAGATTATAATCTAACTGAGAAGCGCTGATAAACAGTTTTAATTAAATAAAGTTTGTACGTTGGTATTCTTTCAATATTTATCACTCCACCAACAACATATTTATTACCAAGTATATGCAGGCGATTTATTATGGATTATAATTCAGCATTTGATCCTGTATTGTTGCAATGGAAAGGTCTATTATAAAGTTCATTTTTGTGAAAAATCACCTCAAGGGCGCTGTACAAACTTATAATATATTTCTACAATATCATAGCATTATCACAACTTAGGGAACGTACCCGTACTACGTGACACGTTTAGGGTGGGGGGGTCTTCAAAATGTCACGCTTGGTACAAATGAGCGGCGGCGGGCTTAGGTTTTTGGTCACCGGGAGGGGGGGGGGGGGGGTTAAAAATTGCAAAAAGTTGGTAAAAAAAAAACGTTCTTTAAACGTTCCCTTATGGCTAAAAATTGTATCTCCCGGTTCATCGATCACTGATCAGATACGTACAATGATTTGAACAATGAACGTGACGCTGCGTAAAAATGAACATATCACTTGAGATTAACAACGTTTATTTTTTATTTAGAGAAATTTATATACAGTTCGCATGCAGAGGACATAATTGGTATCACATCAATTATTTAATCTTGCATTCTGATGTCTTACAAAAAAACTCTATTTATTTTTCATTGAAAAAAAATAACTAATACCATTAAATCTAAAGGAAGATTAAAAAAACAACAAGACATAGAGAAATAAAAAAAACCAGTGTCCGACCGAAACAAGACTTTCCACCGAAACCGAATCTTCAGTGCCTTTCTCAGTTTCGGCCAAAACCGAAATTTTTTTAGACATGTTAAAAATTGTTTGTTTACTGTTATTTGGCTTGTTTTTTACACTTATTCAGACAGTCAACACGTGTTAAATTAAATAAATAAAATAAAAAACAATAATTGAAGTATGTGGAAAAATAATATTTGTGTTATATTACTTTTTTAAAACAAACAATTTTAAAAACAAATACGAGCACGAGTTCCACCGTGGCACCGGTGCTGCAGAAACGGCTCAAAGGATTAATGATGTGTATGGCGACGGTGCTGCAAAAGAAAACCTTGCGTTTTTGGTTCCAACGTTTTCGTTCTGGAAATTTCGACCTGCAGTACAAGCCCTGTGGACGGCCGGAGACTAAAGTTGATAATGAAGAATTGAAGGCTATTGTGGAAGCGGATCCATCCCAAACCACGTCCAAGTTAGCTGCAGGCTGCGGTGTTAGTGATAAAATTGTTTTAATCCACTTGAAGCAAATTGGGAAGGTGAAAAAGCTTGAAAGGTGGGTACCTCACGAATTGAGTGAAGCAAATCAACAAACGCACGTTAGAACGCTAGACCACACACTGCACAACAGACGGCTACCAAATTATAGGAGCTTCAGTTGGAATGCGTAAGACATCTACCGTACTCTCCGGACCTTGCCCCAACAGTTTACTATTTTTTTCGAAATTTGGATAACTTCTTGCAAGGGAAAAAATTCAACTCCGATGGGGCAGTCCAAACCGCCTTCAAAGATTTTATTGATTCCCGTCCGAATGTTTTTTTTAGTAAAGGGATCGATAAACTACCTATTAGATGGCAAAAGTGCATAGATAGCAATGGTACATAGTTTGATTAAATAAATATATTATATTACAAAAAAAAATCGATTTTAGGTTCCTCCCATACAAAACGCCAATTTCATATGTAAGGACCTAATATAACACGTATTAACTGTCCGAATATGTGTAAAAATAAGCCAAATAACAGTAAACAATCAATTTTTAACATCTCGGCAGAAAATTTGCCGAAACCGAAACTGATGCCGAAACTAGATTTTTTTGTCGAAACTTGACGAAACCCAAACCGAAACCGAAACGGAACCTTCGGTCGGTCACTATAAAAAACCTTTATAACTTCTTTGGTTCCAACTGATTTTTTTTTACGTTAACAAAGGGCGCTCAGGAAAATAATTTCCCTCAGGGCCTATGTCATATTAGAGGTATCATGTTGTATTTAGCGCAACATGGAATTATAATCCAAAAAATAATTGATAATCTCTAATGTTGCGTGTTTAAAACCAAGGAATAAATTTACTAACATATTTGTATCACTCATTTTTTCACCACAACCATCTGCCCTGCATTATAACACGACGCCTCACAAACCACCAATGGAGTCCTTATTAAGCGTGCATACAAAAAAACCTTTCACAAAGTAGGTGCGAAGATATAAAATATCTGGAATGAAATTACACGGATTACCATTGGAAATATCTACCACCCGCTGAGCGTAGCGCTAAGTCGCTAAGTTCATTGTATGGACCGGGGTTCAATTCCGATTTAAGGCATTTCAATAATGTATAATGTGGTACCAGGGGAGCAGAGGTGTGAAGGGATGAGTGGAAATTATTATTGGAACAAGTATATTATGCAGGAACAATGAGGTGTTTGGGATATTGCGGATGGAAAGTGGTCTTTTTTCTTAGGGTGTACAGTGTACTGTATATTAAGGAGGGTCATTTAAAAAATGTTATTTTTAAATTCTAAGAACGATAAAAAGGTGCCGAATGGGTTCAAAACGACGTGTTTAAAATTTTTCAAATTTCTGATACTACCTTTTTCCTACACTTCAAAGTTTTGAAAATTTCATTTTAAGATGAAGCCATACTAAATAATGCAAATCTGATCGCTTAGAAGTATTATAGATGCTTCAATTAAATACTGCGTGCAGAACATATCTTGGCCCTTAAAAATATCGGTCACTTTTTATCGTCAGTCTTTTAATAAGCCAAGAAAAAAAATTAAGTATTCGGTCTATAAAAATAAATTCATGTTCAAACTCTCCTTCTTATAAACACCCTTTCGGATGTGGTTTAATTGTATAATGTGGCAAATTCTGTTTCATTTATAATAATCGCAAATAATATATATTTACGCTCGAACTTCACAAAATAAAATAAAATATGCATTTTCTCGTTGTTATTTTTGACGTCAAGCAATCAATGGAATGGTCACAAGAACCATGCATTGGGCACACCTATTTCGTATCAGTCACGCCCCGGCAGGAGCGGGAAACAGACATGTGACTCCGCGTCGCTTAGTTTTGTGAAATAAATTTAAAATTTCAGTTTTATTACAATAAACAATTCATAAAAGAGGAATTCATATTTTTTACAGTCCTTTACGAAATCAACGTGTAAAAAAATTTATCAAATACCTTTTCCAACCTTTCCAAAAGCTTTTTCTCGAGTATTTTTAAACTCCTCCCATAAAGGGCGTGAATTCCGATTTCGATTTTTCCCTGGACTATTGGATAGCCTTAAACCATATTTTTTGTAATCTTCTATAACAAATGTAGTATATACCTATCTACGAAATAATTTACAAAAAGTTCCTAGATTGAGTCTCACAAAATAACGCCGAAATTTGAGAGTGAGAAGGATTTTGCTGTTACTTGAATACACTGCCTTGAGATAATTTGAATTATATTAAATTATTTTTAATTATGTAAATCAAAATATTCCCTCTGTTTCGTGTTTTATTGAAAAATAGTTCATTTTTAATGGTTTATCTTACATTTTTTAAAGATTTAACAGGGTGGGTTTTTCTCTATTTTGTGAAATTTCAAAGTCAATCCGGTAAAGAAGATGATATCCAACTGTTATTAAAAAAAACTACGTCATTTTATATCTTCATTTAAAACCATTTTATCACTATTAGACAAATCAAAACAAGAAAAAAAAAATTCCCACACGGTCGTGACCTACCTTTACTATATATTAGGCTATGTAATATTATTTTATAATGTTGAATCCAGAATAATTATTAAGAGTTTATTACTCTTTTTTTAAATGGATACCGCACAATAGTCCCAACTGCTCCCGTCTGGACATAGTGAGACTATGGCATCCCTAATTGGGGTATGTTGTGAGGCTGAAGGTAGTTGGGAGGGGAAGGAGATGGGAAAGAGGAAGGTGAAGAGGTACCTGGCTATTCAGATCTGGTCACCAAACACGGCAAAACCCATTTCAAGCATCGTTTCAAATCTGAATGGTGGTCTTACACCAGGGCGATTCTCACAGTGTCTTCCACTCTGGAAAGTGCCGCAAATATGCTATATGTTATTTTTAATTAATTAATTGTGAAATAACACAAATTAATCGGAATAATTGGAAGAACCAACCAATTACCGTCCTATTTCATTACTATCAAACATTGCAAAAATATTTGAAAAAATTGCTAAAAAAAGAATAACTCATTTCATTAAGATCAATAACATAATTCACAAAAACCAGTTTGGATTCATGGAAAACAAAAGCACAAAAGACGCCATTGCTAAATTATCTAGTACTATACAAGACGCTTTAGACACATCATTAAAATGTGTTGGTATTTTTGTAGATCTCCAAAAAGCTTTCGACAGTATATCACATGTCAAATTAATACAAAAATTAAAGGTTGTCGGTTTTAATGACAGAGCACTAAATTGGCTAAAAAGTTATCTTCACAAAAGAACACAAATTGTAAAAATTAATCACACACCAAGTCTACCACTCACAAGTGATTTTGGGATACCGCAAGGTACTGTTTTGGGACCATTACTTTTTATCATGTACGTAAACGATATTTTTAAACAAAACCTCAGTGGAACCGTTATATCTTATGCGGACGACACGATTATCATAAATAAGGGTAGTGACTGGAAAATTGTAAACGAAAATGCAAATAATGACATCCATATCCTAAAAACCTGGTTCGATACAAACCTTCTTACAATCAATGCAAAAAAACAGTTTATATCCCTTTCTCAATAAATAAATCCAAAACTTATCCCAACATTAATATAACTATACACAACACAAAATGTAACAAAGATGTCTGTAATAATTCATGTACCATATTAAACCATGCTACTGAAATAAAGTACCTGGGTGTAATTGTAGACCAACATATGAAATGGAACAGACACATATGTGAACTTGTTAAACGCATTAGGAAATGTATCAATGTATTCATTAGATTAAGAAATATTCTCAAATTAAACAACCTAAAAAAAGTCTATTATGCACTAGTCCAATCACTAATTCAGTATGGAATCATTGGATGGGGAGGTGCATATGAAAAAATTATAAGTCCTGTAAAAGTGGTAAAAAAACTAATTATTAAAGTAATTTTAAAAAAACCACCAACATTCCCTTCAGCATCATTGTTCAAAATTTTCGAAGTACCAAAAATTGAAGACCTCTACAAAAAAGATTCAATACTACAAATATTCAAAGAAAATGTAACTAAAAAATTTAAACTCAACTCATCATTAAGGCATAAATTTAACTTCCAAATTCCCCTATTTTCAACACAACAAATGCACAACAATTATATTTACAAAGGCATAAAATATTTTAATAATCTTCCCGAAGAAATTAAAAAAATAACAGATTTTGTAACATTCAAGAAAAAGGTCAAATTAATCTTTAAAAAAAATCAACAACCATAACAACACCAATCAAAATGTTATAACTTCAATTCCTAGCATATCAAAAATTAACATCACAACATAGTTTATATTTATTGTATATACTAAGTAAAATGTATGTTATAAAAGTGAAAAATAGTAGTTTATATATTATATTTATATATAGTTTATATTTATTGGAAAATGTAATTAAAATGTATGTTATAAAAATGAAATAGCTGTAAAATAACTCCTACGCCAAGCTCAAGAGCTAGTACTCTTCATTGGCGTAGAATTTCAAAAATCATGTATCTTTTCATTAAATAAAAAAAAAAAAAAAAAAAAATCAAATAAAATTTATTTGCCCACGCCGGGATTTGATCCTGCGACCTTCGGATTGCGAGTCAAGAGCCCTACTTACCCCTGGACCACGCCGGCCGGGCCGGGCCGTCTGAGGTTGTGTACTTGGATTTTAGGGAGCATTTATTTATTGACGCCTTTTTAGGGGATTTTACACCTTACCTTTTTAGGTTCTAACACCTACCTTTTTTACATTAGTTCCACACATGAGGCTCTGAGGAAAATAATTTCCCGTAATAATATCCCGTCAGGGCCTATTTCATATGGGATGCTGTTTTTAAGGAAAGGAATGAGAGGAAGTTTTGGAAAGCAAATAGGTATGAGGGCTGGGTAGGAATCCGGGGGCAGGGTGTCCAGGAGTGACGGACGTATGAATCCATCCCTCCAACTGCGGTTCAAGGCGATGGGTTGAGAGATTCTGGCTGGAAAGGATAAAATACCAGTCTCTCTCGATCCCGCCCACCACGCAGCAAGTGGACAGACGCATCGGCCACTAACCACAGCTTGTTTTATTTAAATTTAAAGATAGGAAACGCTTATTGAAAGATCCTTTATATAATATTGTGATTAAAAAAATCTTTTCTCGAAACTCGCCATATTATACTGAAAAGTATTCATTCTCAAGTTTTTTGGTGTTTCAATTAATACCCATTTAATTGTTTTATTTATTTTACTGATCTATTAATAAAATAAATCGTGACGACAAATCATCAAATGGAATATTTTTATGGATATGACAGGACTTGTTCATTTTAAAATTAAATTTATTTTGTATGTATTTCCTTTCAATCAGTATCGTGCAACCAATCTCCTCACTGAGCAAATATCAGATAAAAAGACGAACAAACAAACAGACCAAGAAATTCAGTAATAGAATTTCTTACAAACAAGACAGACGTAAACCGATGAGGCCAGGAGAAAGATTAGAAAGAGGGGAGTCATAGAATGAGAAGAAAATGTAACGGAAAAGACAGAGAAGAAAGAGCTGAAGATAACGGAATCGTTAACCTTAACAACGACGTAACGAAATAACGACGGAAAAACCAATAAAAATCGTTCAGTCAGGAAATGAAAACCGATTGGTAAAAATCGAATTTGATTTTAGCATTGAGAATGGAGGATACTGAAGGAAGAATTTTGGTATTTATTCGATTGAATTAAATTATGCTTCCTTCGATAATGCTATCAATTCCATATTATTAATTTGGTAGTCTGCGTATGAAGTATCTACCTACCTACAGTAAATATATCAATCTTGTGCGAAAAAGTGAAAACATCGCCCGTTTACAACTGTACAACAGGCGAAGCACGAACAAAATTGTGTGATTTGAAAATTTGATTTAAAGGCATTTAAATATTAGATGCTTTATTTAAATACTGTACGTTTATAACATTTTGGCATTTGAATGAATCGAGTCTTGTAAGCCCAGAAAAAAAAAAAAGTATTTAACAGTCCTATAAGAACTGCTAAGGGGAACGGCTGCTCCCCTAGAAAGATAATCTATGTCTGAGAGAGCAAGCGATACACAAGAATTGCTGTCTTTTTTATTTCGCACCGTAGCGCGCTGTCTATCTCAGTTAGCTCAGTTGCCGAACAGAGCTTGGGCGGGGTGGCTCTGTCACCATGGTAAGTACAATAATTATTGAGAAATACATACCCCATACTTCCGAGAGGCGTATGATTATCCTTTGTGTAACTTTCAGACTTTGTCGTATAAAGGTATAATCAATTTGGGAGGCGGGAATGGGTACCGCCGCTCCGGAAACCTTTATTGGATAACCAACACCTCTGCCATAGGTCACCCCAAGTGCTTCGCTACGTTTGGTGATTTAGCAGAGGTGCCCGGGTTCATGGGATGAGGTTTGTCTAGATCTTGGAGGTGGATGACCAGGACCCACTGAACCCCAGATTCCTAGCCACCCCTTAAACCGTTTTCCTTCTCAGAACTCTCCTCTCCTTCCTTTCCCTAAAAAAACCATCTACACAGCATCCCCAAAGATGACATAGGCCCTCAGGGAAATTATTTTCCTCAGGGCCTCCTGTGAGGAGCTCATGTAAAAAAAAGGTGATTTAGAGAAATAAAAAAAACAAATGTGTATAATTTTTATGTATCTATAATGACTGATTAGCATTTAATTTCCATATCATATATAAAAAAAACCATTTAGACATAAAATTTAAAAAAAATATATTAAAAAAAAAACTTTATATTTTGTACTCGATTTGTAAGAGGTTTACAGTTTTTTTTTTAATTACATAAGTATATAAAAAAAATTGTTTACTTTTAAGTATAAAACCCTAAACTAATTATTTAACTACCTTTAAACTGTGTAAGTATGATAATATGTCAAATATACAATTTTAAACTTCAGTACGTCTCTAGGACCTTTTGTGTAACTTTCAGACTTGTTCGTATAAATATTATTTAGCGAAATAAAAAAATATATATCTTTAAGTGTTACGACTGATTAGTATTTAAACTTTTTTGTTTTCGAAATAAAATTAAATTTTGTCGTTTTTGAAATAAAATTAAACATTATTTTTCAATTTAAAAAAATATATTTTTTGCAGTTGATTTGTAAGCGGTTTACAGAGTTCTGTTATTTTTTTTAATTACAATATATTTTTTGTAGGTAATTATTTTGGTTTTATTTAAAGTAAAAAACCCAAAACTATTATTCTACTGTCTTTAAACTGTGCAAGAGTGATTATATGTGAAATGTTCACTTATAAACTTCATTACGTCTCTCAAACGTGTGATTATCTTTAAGGTAGGTAAAATCAGATTATTTTTCTAGGGCTTTTATTTTTGTTTTAAATGGTGGTATAAATTGCATTCAAACTCTTGCATTCCATAATGGAGGGTATGACCGAGGGGACAAACTCTAGGGGACGCCCACGCCGAGAGTACCTGGAGGACCTGCTGGTGGACGTGCGCTGCTTATCATATGCAGACCTCAAAAGAGCCGCACAAGACAGGGAAGAATGGAAGAGGAAACTAAAGAAAATTGCTGCAAACCAATCCCAGGATTGAAACCAGAGAGAGAGAGAGGTAATGATATGTACTACTTCATTTATATTTAATTTAAATGAAGGTATATCGATCGTCCAGTTGAATAGTCAGAGAGTTGAGTGTGCAATTATATGAAATAGTCTATCTGGTATAATACTAAGATTTCTCATAAACACCACCAAATCAATTATAATGCGTATGTAGTGAAATAAACAAAATGTTGTTGTTTTCTAAGTCACCAGTTAGATATTTCAAAAAGCCATACTAATGTACCGGACTATTACACCTCCCGGTGTGATTTCTACATATAGGTATTATTATAAATTAAAGTACTCCACCGTGTCTGTATGTCTGTTCGTGATAAACTCAAAAACTTCACCAATAGATAGATGATTCATGAGTAATGGCCGTTATACACGACATCTTTTTTCAGCCCGATTCCAATTAGACATAAAAGTCAACATTTTTCGCTCTACGCGATCGCTATTTTCATCTCTATTTTCATATCTACGATTTCAATTGTCATCACTGCAAACAATACATGAACCATGATGTTTGCTGTGATGCCAACTGAAATCGTAGATATAAAAATAGGGATGAAAATAGCGATCGCGTAGAGCGAAAAATGTTGACTTTTGTGTCTAATTGGAATCGGGCTGAAAAAAGATGTCGTGTATAACGGCCATTAGGCTTAGGTATGTAATTTGTCAAGGTTGTGATAATTCTTTCTTCTCTTTTGATTCTGATTTTGTTTTCTTTTTCTACTCCTGGGCACTTGGCACCAGTCGTAATAATTCTCTCTCTCTTTTGATTCTGATTTTGTTTTCTTTTTCTACTCCTGGGCACTTGGCACCAGTCGTAATAATTCTCTCTTCTCTTCAAGTTTTCTTGAACTTTTCTTTTGGCTCTGATCGATATTTAAATCTTTAAGGCTTTGCATGTGTGTAGTAGGGATGGAAAATTCCTTCCCTACGTCACACAAGCCTTCATGAAAATTGGACCCTTATTTTCTTTGATACTACAGAAAGCTTACTTAAAGCTCCCTTGTACTACATACCTTTAGAGATATATGTACTTAACTAATTAATACGTTATTTACGACCTTGAACGTAAATATTTTCGTATTTATGTTGTAATTAAACTCCATCAAACGTTGTGTAATTTTTTTGATTTATGATATGGGACTTTAATTACTTTCATTCTTTGTGGTAACTTCTTGATTCTAGTCAGAGCGTTGAGTTTCAAACTGTATTGGTCTCTCTCTTGCAAATCTAACTTTAAATAGTTTCTCTAAATGAACTAACTTTCCTCCGTCGCTTATTATGTTTTCCTACATCCTAACGAACTCGTAAATAACCTGTACTAATCGAATTACGCATGTTTAATTGAACAAATAATTAAGTATGACTCAAATGGTTAATTGTTAGTAAATTTGATTATGATTGTTTTGTATCTGCTTGTCATCTCTCCAATCCGATTCAGCTGCTATAAGGTACATATAAAGATGGGTTTAGTAGGTTAATGTAATTAATAAATTGCATATTAGACGAACTCAGAATACCCTTTTCTGCCGAAAATTTGGCTCCTTCCTCCTACAAGTAAACCAGGTGATCAAATTCTAACTAGAAATTCGCACAATCTTCTGGCGCGGATCGGTTAATTGATACCTAAGTTATCGCGTCCTAACCGTCCTTCCTTATGCCATCATGCACTGCCTTCAGGTCGTCATCCGAGCCTAGATACCCCCAAATTCCTACTCCTCCAAGGTCTACTATTTACTTAGGGCGAACCGGTTTCGTCCTATATGCAATCATATACTCACGGTGTTGTGTAGAGTTACGGGTCGTGAATCCTCGCTCTACGTACAAGAAATGATGTGAGAGTAACTCTGTCGAGTCTAAAACGCTAATTGTAAGCGGGTCCACATCATCCAATGTACAGTACATAGAAAGATATATATGTAAACATACGTTTGGGTAGGATTATAACTCGCAATTTTGAGTCTAGCCAGTCTCAAATCCCGAGCTCGGATTTCGTGGAAAGGGATTCTGCACAAAACCTTAACCGATGACCGAATATATACATATTAAAAATGGGAAATATTAATAAATACTAATATAATAAGCAATTATCTCGGTTTGTTCTGGAGTGCCGAAAATTCCAAGCTTTTGATTGATTTGGTTGACAATTTTCTTTAAGAGATTGCCATCTCTATTATGTGTTTGGTTAATGGTCCTTGGGTTTTTAAGGAGCGACCACTGCCTCCTATTGTTGAACTGTTTTCTAAATTTTCCCCCAAGGTTCAACTTTTGGTAAAACTTTTACTCTCCCGTGATTTTTCAACTGCTTCATGTAAACTATTTATACCTATAAGAGCAATTATTTCATAAATTTTTCCCGAATTTTTCATGTAGTTCTACAATAATCTTTTATCTGACTATCCCGTGATTTTCAAATGTTTGATGTACCTATTAGCTACCTAGGAGAGTAGTTAATCCATAAATTTTTTCTCAAATGTTCAATGATACTCTTCAAGTTCTTTTATTTGACTATGCCGTGATTTTTCAAATGTTTGATGTACCTTTCATTTGTTTAGCTTATAATAAATCTAATTATTTTCAAATTGTTCAATCCTAAAATATCTCTTCAAGTTCAAATTAAAGATTGTGTTTAACCCCTTTTTATATATATAATTGCGCAACGTTATGGTGTTACTCTATCCTAAGATTGACACCTTCCTAAAGCACTCAACACGGTGCCCTACTGACCGAGTTGTTTTATAAACAATTTTAGTTATGTCAACATTCCCACTGGCCTGGTGACCTAGATTCAACGAAAGACATTTGTTTACCTTTAACATTCCCGAATGTGAGATTTATGGTCCTAAATTTTTCTTTTGAATTTAATAGTGATAATTTCCTTTTCGCCGAGGTCTAACCTGTTCCCCGATAAATATAGTCATAATGCATACATATACTTTGTCTCGATACATAAATACACAGATATATATATATAATGTTATTATAGTTGAGGTAAATTCTAATATCATAACTCATTTTTTTTTTTGATCATTTTATATTAGCTGAAGTTATAATAAATAGTATATATATTAATAAAATAAGTATAAAATATGAACTTGAAATGTTTTATAGCACACAGCTATTTTTTTTAAATAGCATAGTGCGTTCTAAGTAGGTATTAGTAATCGATACCTTTTACTTTTATTTAAGTGTGTTTCTTTTTGATTAAAACTTTCTTGGAATAATATATATATATACATATATACATATAAATAGATATATCTATTTTATATATAATATTTTATATATAATATTTAATATATATACATATCACATATTAAGCAAGTAATATCTTGTTATAAAATTAATTCAAATACCAACTGTTTGCTGCATACCGCTTTCTCCTTGGAACCTGGAAATATTTATACTTTAATTTTTAATAAAACTTACCCCCTTAAGGTTTTATTTTATCCGACCGGGAGCTACACGGTAAAACCTTGTTATGTTTTCTTACCTAATACCTACTCCTATGTCATCAACTAAATTCAAATAAATTTTTTTTTATTTTTTTTTTTTTTTTTTCCGACTTCAATTTTATTTTATTTCCGTTTAATCTATCTAAATTAAATGATGTTTATCGTTCTAACCGCATTTTATTTCAAATCTCGTTGGTTAACTTAACACTTTTTAAATTAGATTAACAATTGATTACTTATTTTATGTTCGTTTTCCTTCCATACTTTTATTTAGCAGAAGGAATTATACGATTAAATACCGAATAGATTATTTTCATGCTCATTTATTCATTATTTACTTTAACTTCCAGATTTATTATTATAATTATTTCATCGTTAAAATAATACTCCGCTTAAATTATAGTTTTAAACAATAACTACTTCACAATTATTTACGAAATAAGAGATTTATTATTTTTATTTTTGTTTGTCACCGAACTCTTCTATTTTGCAGTAAGATAACGTATTTCACTATTTATTTAAACTTTCCGAAATAATAATTATTATTAAGTTACCACAATCTCATTTAACAGCAATTTAATAATTTTAATTATTTATTCTAACGTCTATATTTATTATTATTATTTTATCTAACACTAGATTAATCCTGTGATAAATTATTACGTTCGATTTGCACTTTATTTAAGGGAACTATCACCGTTATGATAACTAACACTGGTTTTTATTTTTTATTTCGCTACACCAACAACACTTTGATTATAGTACTTTATTTAAAACACTCAGTTTAATTAAAGATTTTCATTGAACTTTCCCGTTTAATTGGATGCACTTAATTTTTTATAACTTCTTTTCACTTTTTATTATTATTACATCACTTTATTTAATTACCACACCGACACTTGTCGCGAGATTACTAAGTCCCAAAATATGATATTTATTGATTATAAAACCGAATTTTCCCCTAAACAAAATCACAGCACTTTTAACTTTTCACAAATAAATAGAACGTAAACTTTTATTTTTATTTTCACTGACTTGAATTTCTTTAAATCTTTATAAAACACTGGCTCGAATATGAAATTTTGCTAAGTCCTGTGATTCTAACTAATAGAATTTTTCCACCAGTAAATTACCCAACGTTTTCGTCGCGACTCACGAACCTTCAACTTTTCACAATCCCGCGATGACTAACGAAAATTCACTAAGTACTGTCTTTTAAACCCCTCTCAGGATTAGAATGGCCTATCTAAGCTATCTTTGATCCACGAATTTAACCTATAACAACTCGAGATTTCATATATCGATTCTGCCTTTTTTGTTTAACTGCTGTTAGCTCCACCTTTCAAGATTTTCTTCATGCCCTCTCTCGTTTAAACATTTTTCCAGGATCGGACCGGCGATATTACGTCAAAATGCCCCTCATCCCTTTGTCTGTTGGTCATACAAAATTTAGCTCAAATATCATGATTTTCGTATCTCTTTTTTCCTCAAAATATAATAGGTACGTCTTCAATAAACTGTACATAATTCTCAATTTTGTTTATCGCTACCAGAACATGAACAAATTCAAGCCAAAACCTTTAATATGCGTTTTCCAATTTTCTTTTTCCTAAATTCCTTCTTATTCTTATGCCACCTATATGGATCAATTCAGTTTTAAACTGTATTGTCTCTACTTATGTCGTAGATTTGAATTTTCATATTTTCTCTTATTTCCCTTTTATTCACGATGTTCTTTTTTTGATTTTCCTCATTCATTCTCATGTAACTTTCCACATCCCTATAATTTTTTATATTTCCCGCCGTATTTATTTTATTAATTGTTAATTTAAGATTTTCTTTGCTTTCTTTGGCCGTATCAATTCACCCATAGTTTCACCGTACATTACTCTGATATCTGTATCGTTTTTCGATGTTTGCTGCCTCAATAGAAAATTTCATTTTCTATTTGTTACTAATTAATATATCATTTACCACATTTTTATAGGAGATACTCCCACTTCGGCCCTTAAATATATGTCAATTTTTATTACGTTATATGGTTCATCCCACAACTTCCGTCCCTTTCTCCTCGAAATCTACATTAATTTAAAATTTGACATCTGTTTATGTCTGGACTTCGATGTACTCACCAATAACTCAGCGTTTATTCGAGGGTACTAAAATATAATGGTTTTTACCTTGAGTAAACACTCCATAGGACCAATGATAATTTTTATCGTCCCAAAAGCCATTAAAATGGGTTTAATCGTCTAAAACCATGTTCGCTTTCTGGCTGTTTTAATAACAAAATCGCGTGTGGGGTCGTCAACTCAAATAATGTATCATTTTTCCTTACAGTCTGTCCTATTTCCCATAGAACTTTCGTCAAACAATTGACGTAAAACAATTCCTTTGTTTGCCTTATCTACTGTAATGTAACCAGAATGACCTCCCTATCCCAAATATATAACGATATCTATTTTAACTCGTCTGAAAACGCAAAATTAAGTCGAAATCTTATATTGTTCAATAAACACTTCCGTTTAAACGTCCAGTTTTTCCATTAGATTTCCTTTTCAAATCGTTTTCCCTGACGTTACAAGAGTGACATCCCTAATTTCCAGCGTTTTTCTTCCTTTTAAATGTAAAATGTACACTTTCCTTTCAATCTGGTCTCCCTGACTTTCTATGTACTCGTTATACGGCTGAATAACCCTACAGTAGCTTTTCTTACGTTTTACACGTCTTTTCTTTAACCTTCCTCTGATCATAATTTTCTTGCTATTTTCTTGCCTAGTTTTTCCAACATAATGTGGATTAATTTGCTCGTTAACGGCGGTTGCCAACACCTTCATTGTACTGATTGTATATCTTAAATTTGGGGTCATCGAATCTAATGCACCGAGCGTGAGACCCTGTTTACATTATAGTGTATTGATCTTTCGGTTGATGACGATATTTTTTTCAATAAATCTCAGGTTAATCGCTTAGTTCAAAGTCCATTTCTTTGTTCAAAATCTGAACACGCCCTCCATTCTGTGATTGGTTTCATTAGTTATTTATAGCTTTCTGTTTAGACCTGATTGGCTGTTGATTTCAACTATTTATTATTACGCTGATTAATGATGATTTCTAGCACCCTCTGTGTTCTTTTCATCAATACTTATCTAAATCTACTTAATCGTAGATCCCTATCGTCAACAAGAATTCAATTTACTTTGAACCGGTAGATGTCGCAGGTGTGTCTGTTTTATAATTAATTGGTATTTTCTTTTTGAATTAAAGTGGGAAGCTACAATATTTTCTTATTTTCACTGTTGGTTAATGCAATTCATCACAGTTCCCTCCTCTGAACTCAATTTGCTGTGGCTAACGTTGTATTTTATGTAGGCGTCTTCTTCTTTTTTTTTTTTTTTTTTTTTTTTTTTTTTTTTTTTTTTTTTTTTTTTTTTTTTTTTTTTTTTTTTTTTTTTTTTTTTCGTTAGACACCGAAATTGTGTTCAAATTTAGGCTAGCTACCTTTCCCTCCCCATGTCGTTATTCCTTACCTCTTTTCCGTATCCTATTGCTCCCTATCTCCCCTCCTCATTTTGTTATCCCCTATCTCTTCTTCGTATCCTATTGCTCCATATCTCCCCTCCTCATTTTGTTATCCCCTATCTCTTCTTCGTATCCTATTACTCCCTATCTCCCCTCCTCATTCTGTTATCCCCTATCTCTTCTCCGTATCCTATTGCTCCCTATCTCTTCTCTGTTTTATCGGATTGTTAACAATCTTGAATTGAATCTCATTGTATTTTCTATTTTCTTTTCGCGTAGATTTTATTTTATGGAATTTTCTGTAATTTTGATAGACTCAAAATTAATCTCTTTTTCGCTGGAACACGCCCCTCGACTCGCGTGTTTTGGTGGTCCCCAACCAAATTGGACTAGGACCTCCCTTACAATGATTTAAGTAAAGATTGTTTACAATCTCGCGGCCTTTCGACCAACTGAAAAGCGGGCGGTCTCTTGGTGTGCAAATAATTGTTTTTGTTTGTAAGTATAAGTTTTTGTGAAATGTATATGTTTTCGCACGACCTCACCCGATCCGACAATCAGTGGTATACATGTTCTATATAAATTTTCCAGCATTTTTTTTTTTTTCTTTATTTAAACTTTATTGTCTAATCCTTAATTTCTAATTGTTATTTCATAGTTCATTCAAAATTGTCCTAACCTAAGTGTTACCCACTCTTATATTTAATTTTCATAAATGTTCTTAATTATCCTCAATTGGTTCAGCGTTCCCGTTTTTCCCCCTTTTTTTTTTTTTTCGAAATCTATCTATTTATATCGTAATTCAAACGTTACCTTTTTTTTTTTTTTATTTTTTTCCTAATGTCTATCATATCTCTACAGATAAACATTTTTATTTCAAGATTTCAAAACATTTTTTTTTTTTTTCTAACTCCTAAGCAATGTTTATTTAAAACCCTATTCTATAAAACGTACCCTTATGTGTGTCATATAATATCTCTAATTCTTACCCTCTTAAGTGTCCTTACTTACCTAACAATTTTTTTTTTTTCTATTCACTAGCACATCAAAATAAACCCCCCTTTTTTTTTCTAAATTATAAAATCAAAATTAACGAATATTTTTACCTTACTCTATTTCTATATTTAAACATGATTGTCGCTTATTAAGAAACTTGTCCACTCACTCTTAAAGACTCGACGACGACCCGTCCCTCGCAAGCAAACTGATAGCCTAACATTTTAGTAAAGTTTCTTTCTTCCCCTACCCCAAGACGTATCCTAACATATTTTTATTTGTATTTCTCGGTCGTTTATTTATTTATTAATATTTTCAAATATTTGCAAATTTCGCATTCTATTCGTTGACTTCCACTAACTTTAATCCTGATTGTTGTTCCTTGTTACTCGTGTAATATCTCGCTAAATGTATGGCGCTATAATCTCCTTTTATTTCCCGAGTTACCGGATCAATTAGGGTATACGTGTTACTGTAAACTACTGATCCGATGACGTACGGCCCTTCGTAAAGTAAGTTGAATTTCTTAATTTGTTTTCGCAATAAATTTGACTGTGTAATCTTTTTCAACTTGACCATGGCTCCGATTTCATAGGTTACTAGTCTTTTATTGAGATTATAATATTTTTGTCGATTTGTAGCGCTTTTCTCCAAATTCTTTTGTGCTGTCAATCTAATTTCATCTATTGTTTTCGTAGGTTTTCCACACCCTTGAGTATACTTGTCTAAACTATAAGTTGGTGATTTCGCGAAAGCTATCTCATTTGGTGAAAATCCTGTTGAACAGTGTATTGAATTATTGTAAGTCTGCTCTATTTCTTTAAGGAAAGCTGACCATTTTGTATGTTTTTCGTGACAATAAATACGAAAAATTCTTCCTAACTCTTTATTTACACGCTCAGTTATATTCGGTCCAGGATTTCGCACTGAAGTATGTACGATTCGTATACCCATCCTATTCATGTGGTTTTCCCATTTTTTCGATGTAAATTGAGATCCGTTATCAGTTAACAAGGCATCTATTTGTATGGTTTTATTAAAATCCTCTACACAATTTAACACGGTCTTAGTACTTGCTATCCTCAATTTATATAATTTTACAAATCGGCTGAAAGAATCCTGGATAACAAATATGAATTTTACGCCTCCCATTCCCCTCGGTAATGGTCCGTATAGATCTGCCATAGCTAATTGTCCTACTTCTTTGGTCATAATTGATTTACTTGGCCCTACAGTTGGTCGAATTTCGCGCTTCGCCATCTGACAAAGGTGACATCCTCTTACTATGCGTTTTATGTCTCGGCTCATACCTGGCCAGTAATACCTGTCTCCCATAGCTGATCCTGTTTTGAAAATTCCCCCGTGCCCAATTTCTAAATGTATCATTTTTATTAACTCCTCAGTCAATTCCTGTGGTACTGCTAAAACCGTTTTGTTTAGCCCTGTGGTGTAATACAAAGTTTTACCTATTTTCTTGTAATTTTTTAAATACCTATTAACATTTTTTGTCGGTGGTCCGAATTTTCCCTTGCGCAAGTACCCGAAAATTTCTCCCAAAAATGTGTCCTGTTTCTGTAGTTCTGTTATATTTTCTAAGTGTTTTCGAATGTGTTGTCTACCTTTAACCGCAAAAGCTGCTATTTCTGGGCATGTGTTTTTCTCCTCCTGCACGTTTTTCGCATCACAAGAGTAACGAGATAAAATGTCAGGTCCTATATTTTCTTTTCCTTTAACGTACTCTACAGTGAAGTTAAATTGATTTAAATACAAAATCCACCGAGTTAGGCGACTACTGTACATCTTCCATGTCTTCAAAAACGTCAACGCTTGATGATCTGTTCTTATTATCAAATGTACTCCTCTTAAATACGTCTCAAATTTATGTAGAGCATATATTATCGCCCACAACTCTTGCTCCGATGTTGTCCACTTTAACTCTGGTCCCCTTAAAGCTTTGCTAATAAATCCAATAACGTGGTGGTTTCCTTCGTTATCTAGCTGGTATAACTCCCCCCCTATTGCAAATCCCGAACTGTCTGTCTGTAAATAATATGTACTATTTGGATCATGATGATGTAAAATAACTGTTTCTAAAAATAATGTTTTCACCTTTTCGAATGCACGCTGTTCTAAGTCACCCCACCTCCAAGTTCGATTTTTCTGAAGTAAATCACATAAAACACGTGTTGATTCCCCATATTTATTCGCGAATCTACGGTAATAATTGCAAAGTCCAAGGAAAGCTCTAACTTGTTTGATTTTCTTGGGTACCGGAAAATTTTTAATCGCGTCTATTTTTTCCGGATCCATTTGAACTCCCAAAGGCGTTATAATATGTCCCAACATACGCACTTCTGTGAATAAAAATTGACATTTTTCGAGTTTACAAGTCATGTTTGCTGCCTCTAACCTCTCAAGTACCGCGTCTACATGTTCGAAATGATCTTCTTGGCTCCCACACGTATATATTATTAGATCATCCAAGTAATTAGCGCAGAATTCTCTCAGTCCTGGGCCGAGGATTTTGTCCATTCCCCTTGAGAAACTCCCAACTGATGTCTTTAACCCCTGCGGCAATACCTTGTATACATACGATTTCCCATTGTATACAAACCCGGTATATTTACGACTCTCTGGACTGATAGGTATCTGGAAGTAGGCTGAATTTAGATCTATCGTGGTGATGAATTTTACGCCATGAAAACGCTGTATTATCTCAGAAGTTAATGGTGGTTTCTCTACTTCGGCGTGCATTCTAGTATTTAAAAACCTGGCATCCAAAAGAATCCTAACGGTTCCGTCCTTTTTTAAAGTAAACGTTAGAGGACTAGAAAACTGTGTGGCCTCCCTACTGATGATTCCTAGTAATTCCAATTCTCTAATTTTTTCGTCAACTTTATCTCTATAAGCAAAAGGTACAGGATAAGATCTCTTAACGAAGGGCGTCTCGTCCGTCATCTTTATTTCGTGAGTGTACAAAGTTGTGAGACCCGGCCTGTCTCTAAATACATTCTTATGTTTGATTAAAATCTTTTCCAACCCTTCTTTCCCTTTTAACTCCAAATCTAGCCCGGACACAAATGTCGTTATTCTACGCTCGAGACACGCCGTATCATTTATTTCGGGGTTTACTTCGATACTAATTATTTTTCCACTTGCGCAATTTTGATTGCTAATCTCACCTTTAGGTTTCCTATAAGTTATCGATGAATTTACCAATTCTATTTCCCTTTTACCAACTTCTGTTTTTATTTTCAACTTCCTATTTTCCCCACATTTAAATTCAGCTGTGTATTCGTCTAACCAATTGATACCTAATATTACGGGCCTAATCAACTTGGGTATTATTAAACATGGCGTATTTATTGTAACATTTTCAAATCGTAGTGGGACTAAAACCAACCTAGATATTCTCTGACTTTTGTGTCCTATAGCTACCTTAATCTGTATTGCTGTTACTGGCATAATCGGATAAAGCGTTTCATCAGTCAAATAGTTTTCGTAGAATTCTTGTGCTACACACGTGATCTGACTTCCGGTGTCTATTAAACAATGAACTTCCGTGTTATCTATATATGCTTTGGCTTCCGGTAATAACGGTAAAGTGCTACCCTTTTCTACTTCCTCATAATCTCGGTCCTCAAAATTATTGTTAAAACCCCTAACTTCCCTACCCAATTTTTCTTCAATCATTTCCAATTTATTCCATTCGTCAGTTATATGTTGCAGTGAATTGACGCATACTTCCACACGCATTTCCTCCTCTGTTCTCGTTTCTTCCGCTCCATCCTTCCGTCTTTTTACGTACTTTTCAGCTTTTATTGGGGCAGTCATTCCTTGTTCATCCTTTCCTAATCCTTTCGTCGGATTCCACCCCCATCTCATCATAATCTTCAATGCAGTGTTGTGTCTTGGCGCCGGCGTCCCTCCTCCTGTGTGAGTCGTATCCATGGAGACTAATGAATCAACCCCCGTCCGTTTCCCGAATTATCTGCGACCACTAGCTCCTTCCCGGTTGTAGGTATTGTAGGATTTCCTTTTGGTGAACTGCTAACTTCGGTGCATTTGCCGCAACTAACGCCTTGGCTCACACTTTCTATCGCGTGTATCCTCCTTTTTATGGCGTGGTAACGGTCACGGTATTTGTCCTTCTTGCTAACTTCCTCCCCACTCCTCTTCTTTAAGTTCCGTTCTTCTGGCGTACATACCATTGTGTCTAGTTTTCGAAGAAACTCAGCGGCGACAATCTCGTCTCCTGATTGTCCCGAAAACCATAGCGATTGAATTTCCTTCGGATAATGCCTCATAATTTCGTCGACTATGCCCAACGGAGTGTCAGTAATCTTCAAAGCCTTAGCAAGTTCCCAATAGTTTGCGAAATGAGTGAGCATGGATATATTTTTCTTGGCATCATATACCCCCTCTGCAAGTCGGCGGCGAACTTCATTTTTCTTAATGTCTCCCCAATAGGTAGCTAAAAAATCTCGTTCGAAATCTAACATAGTCTCCCATCGCTTATTGTACAATTTCGCCCACGATTTGGCTTCCCCTTTTAAATTCTCTCGTACGACGATTAAAGGATCCGTACGTTTCACTTTCCTAGTGTATTCTTTTAAGTCTTCGAGGAAACTAATTGGATTTTGATTTCCGCCGGAGAATGATGGTCGCTCCTGCTGCGGTAACATTTCCACGACTTGGAGAACGTTTTTCTGCGCATTATCCTCTCCTATCACCGCCACTGTTGCTGGTTTTTCCAACTGCTTCTCGAGCTCCTGCATCTTATTGACGAGCGGTGCTAAAGCTGCCTGAATAATTGTAGTTACATCTCCAATGTTCACTGTTGAAGTCTCGGCTGAGATATTCCCCCCGATTGCTGTCACTAAAGCCTGTGTTTTCCTTCCTGTTCCACGTTTCCCCACCATCTTCTTAAATTTTCCGAGTTTCGTCGGCTAATGTTTATATTTTCCTTACTAAGCGACAACCTTACAATCTCTATTTTAATATTCTTAATTATTTATGTAAATGTTGCCTTAGTTATTCTATTTTTTTTTTTTTTCAATTTTCTTGTTTTTCTTATTTTTCTTAAATTTTTATTCTTTTTTATTTTTATTTTCCTTTACTTCGTTAATCTTATCTTCGATTTTTTGTTCCTTTTCCTCGGGTTTTTCCTGTGAAATTATTGGTTTATCATTTTCATGTGGAAAATCTATTTTTCCACACTCCCTCTCAACCTTGCCTTGTTCCCCTTCTGGCTGAGCTCCCTTGTCTCCTCCCATATTCTCCACACGCAATGTAGAATATTTGGAACGCTTGAATATGTTTCTAAGCTCATCTTCCGTTGATATTTCTCCAACATCTCTTTCTGTCGCATCCGCCTTCCTCTTTTCGGCCATTCTCGTTTTAATGAATTTAAATTATCGAATTAAATATCGACTATATGTAATTGAAAGTTTTTTTTTTTTTTTTTTTTTTTGGAACCTGCCCCCCTATAGACACATTATTTTCAATTATATTATTTTTATTTGCACAACGATTGCAACCCGAATTAATCCAACTCTAAAACGCACACTTTATTTCAATTGAATGTAGGTAGTTGTTAAAAAAAACGGAATGAATATTGCAACCCTATTGTTAATAAATATCCCGTGATTTTCGTTCAAACAATAATTATTCATTGTTTAGAATGTCAACCACTCCTTCATGGTTTGCAGTACCTATTGATATTTTCGCAAAATCTGTTTTGAATTCGCAATCTCTATCAAAACATATTTTTGCACATCAATTTGCAATAAGTACCTACCTCAACATCCGCTTTGAATTCGCAATACCTACTGATTTTTCGCAAAATCTGCTTTTTTGTCGTCAATTTTAGAGTTAAACCCCTTTTTTCTCGAAGTCCGAATAATCAAATGTTCTTTTAAATAGGTTATATACCTATCATAAACCTTTGTCTACGATATCAGAAGTTCTCAATTCGACGCTATCCCCAATCAAGTATTTAGGTATGTTATTCTATCTTTTTTTTTTTTTTCAATATTTACATTAAATTTGCAAAATCTATTTCGTTGTTCATAACAACTGTCATAGATCCCTTTGTATTCGTTGATTTCTACCCTCCTCAAAATAAACATATTTACTGCAATTTTAATAATCGAGTATTTTCAAATCGGTAAGTACCTATTGACAACTGTTTAACACCGCCATATCTGATTTCAACTTCTCATTTCGATCCGATTGAATGAATGTATTTTTCCCATCAACATGAGCTCCACCAAACCCTTTTAAAATGTATTCTATATTTATGTTCCTTATATTTTATGTTATGTCTTTTTATGTGATAATGTTCACATACAAAACATAACATTATCTATAAACAATGGTCACATTATGTAGATAAGTTCCCCCTTTTTTCTCCGAAGTATGTTTCCTCTTTTATCGAAACCGACTGTTGATATAACGTTAATGGTTGTTTGTCTTAAAATGCCTCAAAGTGGTGCGTGTTGTTTTCGATGTGCCCCACCTTTAAATTCTCGATGTTTTTTTTTTTTTTTTTTGTTATCAGTATCTCGATGTTGACTTTTATCAATCTTTTCGATGCTTACGAACACCGCGCGTTATCTCGAATCACATTGTTTACATTACGGTCGTTAACATTCCTGACCCAGATATGTCAATTCTTAACTCATTATATTTGTTATTTATGGCCTGTCTTGACTATTTGTTTACATAGAGCATATTTGACCTAAATTCTTTTGTATACAATAACAAATGAAAGGGGTCTTTATTAACAAGTTCACGGTCACTCGATTTAACACTTTATATTGACACTTTTTAAAATTATTTTAAACTGTAGAGTTTATTCGTTAGCACCTTTTTTTTTTTTTTCTTTTTTGTTATGTTTATTTATTTCTTTATAAATAATTTTTCTGTGTTTGTTTAACGTCGCACTATTCTGATTTTTTTATTAAATTATTTTCACTTCAATTAAAATGAACTTTTTTTTTATTTTTTTATTTTTTTTATTTTTTTTTATGATACGTCCTAATTTTGTTATTATTATTTTTTTTTCCAGTTTTTACAATAGATTGACCAATAAAGTTTTTCAACGCAAACTTGTATAACTCTGACTCCTGGTCCACGGCTTTGCAGTGTGATAATTCTCTCTTTTGATTCTGATTTTGATTTCTTTTTCTACTCCTGGTCACGGCACCAGTGTGATAATTCTTTCTTCTCTTTTGATTCTGATTTTGTTTTCTTTTTCTACTCCTGGGCACTTGGCACCAGTCGTAATAATTCTCTCTCTCTTTTGATTCTGATTTTGTTTTCTTTTTCTACTCCTGGGCACTTGGCACCAGTCGTAATAATTCTCTCTTCTCTTCAAGTTTTCTTGAACTTTTCTTTTGGCTCTGATCGATATTTAAATCTTTAAGGCTTTGCATGTGTGTAGTAGGGATGGAAAATTCCTTCCCTACGTCACACAAGCCTTCATGAAAATTGGACCCTTATTTTCTTTGATACTACAGAAAGCTTACTTAAAGCTCCCTTGTACTACATACCTTTAGAGATATATGTACTTAACTAATTAATACGTTATTTACGACCTTGAACGTAAATATTTTCGTATTTATGTTGTAATTAAACTCCATCAAACGTTGTGTAATTTTTTTGATTTATGATATGGGACTTTAATTACTTTCATTCTTTGTGGTAACTTCTTGATTCTAGTCAGAGCGTTGAGTTTCAAACTGTATTGGTCTCTCTCTTGCAAATCTAACTTTAAATAGTTTCTCTAAATGAACTAACTTTCCTCCGTCGCTTATTATGTTTTCCTACATCCTAACGAACTCGTAAATAACCTGTACTAATCGAATTACGCATGTTTAATTGAACAAATAATTAAGTATGACTCAAATGGTTAATTGTTAGTAAATTTGATTATGATTGTTTTGTATCTGCTTGTCATCTCTCCAATCCGATTCAGCTGCTATAAGGTACATATAAAGATGGGTTTAGTAGGTTAATGTAATTAATAAATTGCATATTAGACGAACTCAGAATACCCTTTTCTGCCGAAAATTTGGCTCCTTCCTCCTACAAGTAAACCAGGTGATCAAATTCTAACTAGAAATTCGCACAATCTTCTGGCGCGGATCGGTTAATTGATACCTAAGTTATCGCGTCCTAACCGTCCTTCCTTATGCCATCATGCACTGCCTTCAGGTCGTCATCCGAGCCTAGATACCCCCAAATTCCTACTCCTCCAAGGTCTACTATTTACTTAGGGCGAACCGGTTTCGTCCTATATGCAATCATATACTCACGGTGTTGTGTAGAGTTACGGGTCGTGAATCCTCGCTCTACGTACAAGAAATGATGTGAGAGTAACTCTGTCGAGTCTAAAACGCTAATTGTAAGCGGGTCCACATCATCCAATGTACAGTACATAGAAAGATATATATGTAAACATACGTTTGGGTAGGATTATAACTCGCAATTTTGAGTCTAGCCAGTCTCAAATCCCGAGCTCGGATTTCGTGGAAAGGGATTCTGCACAAAACCTTAACCGATGACCGAATATATACATATTAAAAATGGGAAATATTAATAAATACTAATATAATAAGCAATTATCTCGGTTTGTTCTGGAGTGCCGAAAATTCCAAGCTTTTGATTGATTTGGTTGACAATTTTCTTTAAGAGATTGCCATCTCTATTATGTGTTTGGTTAATGGTCCTTGGGTTTTTAAGGAGCGACCACTGCCTCCTATTGTTGAACTGTTTTCTAAATTTTCCCCCAAGGTTCAACTTTTGGTAAAACTTTTACTCTCCCGTGATTTTTCAACTGCTTCATGTAAACTATTTATACCTATAAGAGCAATTATTTCATAAATTTTTCCCGAATTTTTCATGTAGTTCTACAATAATCTTTTATCTGACTATCCCGTGATTTTCAAATGTTTGATGTACCTATTAGCTACCTAGGAGAGTAGTTAATCCATAAATTTTTTCTCAAATGTTCAATGATACTCTTCAAGTTCTTTTATTTGACTATGCCGTGATTTTTCAAATGTTTGATGTACCTTTCATTTGTTTAGCTTATAATAAATCTAATTATTTTCAAATTGTTCAATCCTAAAATATCTCTTCAAGTTCAAATTAAAGATTGTGTTTAACCCCTTTTTATATATATAATTGCGCAACGTTATGGTGTTACTCTATCCTAAGATTGACACCTTCCTAAAGCACTCAACACGGTGCCCTACTGACCGAGTTGTTTTATAAACAATTTTAGTTATGTCAACATTCCCACTGGCCTGGTGACCTAGATTCAACGAAAGACATTTGTTTACCTTTAACATTCCCGAATGTGAGATTTATGGTCCTAAATTTTTCTTTTGAATTTAATAGTGATAATTTCCTTTTCGCCGAGGTCTAACCTGTTCCCCGATAAATATAGTCATAATGCATACATATACTTTGTCTCGATACATAAATACACAGATATATATATATAATGTTATTATAGTTGAGGTAAATTCTAATATCATAACTCATTTTTTTTTTTGATCATTTTATATTAGCTGAAGTTATAATAAATAGTATATATATTAATAAAATAAGTATAAAATATGAACTTGAAATGTTTTATAGCACACAGCTATTTTTTTTAAATAGCATAGTGCGTTCTAAGTAGGTATTAGTAATCGATACCTTTTACTTTTATTTAAGTGTGTTTCTTTTTGATTAAAACTTTCTTGGAATAATATATATATATACATATATACATATAAATAGATATATCTATTTTATATATAATATTTTATATATAATATTTAATATATATACATATCACATATTAAGCAAGTAATATCTTGTTATAAAATTAATTCAAATACCAACTGTTTGCTGCATACCGCTTTCTCCTTGGAACCTGGAAATATTTATACTTTAATTTTTAATAAAACTTACCCCCTTAAGGTTTTATTTTATCCGACCGGGAGCTACACGGTAAAACCTTGTTATGTTTTCTTACCTAATACCTACTCCTATGTCATCAACTAAATTCAAATAAATTTTTTTTTATTTTTTTTTTTTTTTTTTCCGACTTCAATTTTATTTTATTTCCGTTTAATCTATCTAAATTAAATGATGTTTATCGTTCTAACCGCATTTTATTTCAAATCTCGTTGGTTAACTTAACACTTTTTAAATTAGATTAACAATTGATTACTTATTTTATGTTCGTTTTCCTTCCATACTTTTATTTAGCAGAAGGAATTATACGATTAAATACCGAATAGATTATTTTCATGCTCATTTATTCATTATTTACTTTAACTTCCAGATTTATTATTATAATTATTTCATCGTTAAAATAATACTCCGCTTAAATTATAGTTTTAAACAATAACTACTTCACAATTATTTACGAAATAAGAGATTTATTATTTTTATTTTTGTTTGTCACCGAACTCTTCTATTTTGCAGTAAGATAACGTATTTCACTATTTATTTAAACTTTCCGAAATAATAATTATTATTAAGTTACCACAATCTCATTTAACAGCAATTTAATAATTTTAATTATTTATTCTAACGTCTATATTTATTATTATTATTTTATCTAACACTAGATTAATCCTGTGATAAATTATTACGTTCGATTTGCACTTTATTTAAGGGAACTATCACCGTTATGATAACTAACACTGGTTTTTATTTTTTATTTCGCTACACCAACAACACTTTGATTATAGTACTTTATTTAAAACACTCAGTTTAATTAAAGATTTTCATTGAACTTTCCCGTTTAATTGGATGCACTTAATTTTTTATAACTTCTTTTCACTTTTTATTATTATTACATCACTTTATTTAATTACCACACCGACACTTGTCGCGAGATTACTAAGTCCCAAAATATGATATTTATTGATTATAAAACCGAATTTTCCCCTAAACAAAATCACAGCACTTTTAACTTTTCACAAATAAATAGAACGTAAACTTTTATTTTTATTTTCACTGACTTGAATTTCTTTAAATCTTTATAAAACACTGGCTCGAATATGAAATTTTGCTAAGTCCTGTGATTCTAACTAATAGAATTTTTCCACCAGTAAATTACCCAACGTTTTCGTCGCGACTCACGAACCTTCAACTTTTCACAATCCCGCGATGACTAACGAAAATTCACTAAGTACTGTCTTTTAAACCCCTCTCAGGATTAGAATGGCCTATCTAAGCTATCTTTGATCCACGAATTTAACCTATAACAACTCGAGATTTCATATATCGATTCTGCCTTTTTTGTTTAACTGCTGTTAGCTCCACCTTTCAAGATTTTCTTCATGCCCTCTCTCGTTTAAACATTTTTCCAGGATCGGACCGGCGATATTACGTCAAAATGCCCCTCATCCCTTTGTCTGTTGGTCATACAAAATTTAGCTCAAATATCATGATTTTCGTATCTCTTTTTTCCTCAAAATATAATAGGTACGTCTTCAATAAACTGTACATAATTCTCAATTTTGTTTATCGCTACCAGAACATGAACAAATTCAAGCCAAAACCTTTAATATGCGTTTTCCAATTTTCTTTTTCCTAAATTCCTTCTTATTCTTATGCCACCTATATGGATCAATTCAGTTTTAAACTGTATTGTCTCTACTTATGTCGTAGATTTGAATTTTCATATTTTCTCTTATTTCCCTTTTATTCACGATGTTCTTTTTTTGATTTTCCTCATTCATTCTCATGTAACTTTCCACATCCCTATAATTTTTTATATTTCCCGCCGTATTTATTTTATTAATTGTTAATTTAAGATTTTCTTTGCTTTCTTTGGCCGTATCAATTCACCCATAGTTTCACCGTACATTACTCTGATATCTGTATCGTTTTTCGATGTTTGCTGCCTCAATAGAAAATTTCATTTTCTATTTGTTACTAATTAATATATCATTTACCACATTTTTATAGGAGATACTCCCACTTCGGCCCTTAAATATATGTCAATTTTTATTACGTTATATGGTTCATCCCACAACTTCCGTCCCTTTCTCCTCGAAATCTACATTAATTTAAAATTTGACATCTGTTTATGTCTGGACTTCGATGTACTCACCAATAACTCAGCGTTTATTCGAGGGTACTAAAATATAATGGTTTTTACCTTGAGTAAACACTCCATAGGACCAATGATAATTTTTATCGTCCCAAAAGCCATTAAAATGGGTTTAATCGTCTAAAACCATGTTCGCTTTCTGGCTGTTTTAATAACAAAATCGCGTGTGGGGTCGTCAACTCAAATAATGTATCATTTTTCCTTACAGTCTGTCCTATTTCCCATAGAACTTTCGTCAAACAATTGACGTAAAACAATTCCTTTGTTTGCCTTATCTACTGTAATGTAACCAGAATGACCTCCCTATCCCAAATATATAACGATATCTATTTTAACTCGTCTGAAAACGCAAAATTAAGTCGAAATCTTATATTGTTCAATAAACACTTCCGTTTAAACGTCCAGTTTTTCCATTAGATTTCCTTTTCAAATCGTTTTCCCTGACGTTACAAGAGTGACATCCCTAATTTCCAGCGTTTTTCTTCCTTTTAAATGTAAAATGTACACTTTCCTTTCAATCTGGTCTCCCTGACTTTCTATGTACTCGTTATACGGCTGAATAACCCTACAGTAGCTTTTCTTACGTTTTACACGTCTTTTCTTTAACCTTCCTCTGATCATAATTTTCTTGCTATTTTCTTGCCTAGTTTTTCCAACATAATGTGGATTAATTTGCTCGTTAACGGCGGTTGCCAACACCTTCATTGTACTGATTGTATATCTTAAATTTGGGGTCATCGAATCTAATGCACCGAGCGTGAGACCCTGTTTACATTATAGTGTATTGATCTTTCGGTTGATGACGATATTTTTTTCAATAAATCTCAGGTTAATCGCTTAGTTCAAAGTCCATTTCTTTGTTCAAAATCTGAACACGCCCTCCATTCTGTGATTGGTTTCATTAGTTATTTATAGCTTTCTGTTTAGACCTGATTGGCTGTTGATTTCAAC
Organism: Limnephilus marmoratus; assembly: GCA_917880885.1. Lineage (NCBI taxonomy): Eukaryota > Metazoa > Arthropoda > Insecta > Trichoptera > Limnephilidae > Limnephilus > Limnephilus marmoratus. The sequence goes on from OU862915.1 coordinate 19,291,819, forward strand.
TATTTATTATTACGCTGATTAATGATGATTTCTAGCACCCTCTGTGTTCTTTTCATCAATACTTATCTAAATCTACTTAATCGTAGATCCCTATCGTCAACAAGAATTCAATTTACTTTGAACCGGTAGATGTCGCAGGTGTGTCTGTTTTATAATTAATTGGTATTTTCTTTTTGAATTAAAGTGGGAAGCTACAATATTTTCTTATTTTCACTGTTGGTTAATGCAATTCATCACAAGGTTTTGCATAAATTGGTTGAAATATATAATATATAAAGGTGGACGAGTGGGCTGCTAAGCAGGCGATGTAGATTTGACCTGTATGCAAATCTACAGTTTTATGCCGGGGTTGATGGAATTTTGCACATGTAACCTTCAAAACAAGATGAAGTTCGCTGTCAACATTTGATTTCGAAAACTCTGGGTAAAGCCCGGTCATCACCGGGAACTTTAGCGAGTATTAATATGTATGGTGAGCATTCGAATATTGATTTCTTCATTATCTCAAGACTTGGTATTGGGAGATGTCTACCAGACAGTACCAATTCTTTTATTTTCAAGCAGCTGAATCTTTGTAAGTCACAAACAAAGAATTTCAAGAACCGGACTATTGTCCTTAGATAGGTAGGAACAATAAAAAAATAGTAGAAAATGATACGTTTTCAGGGGTCTGTTCAAAGTTTAAGGATTTAAGGATTAAATATTGTTGCAGCAGAAAGCAATAATCACAAAATACTAGGTATTATACGATGTGTACCTAGTCACCATAAGAAAAACACAACTAAATATAGCGTTAAAAGTAGGCATACCAACTTTAAAATTATGATTAATATTTCAAGTTTTTTTTTCAATTTTTCACAAAACTCCAATCTTCATTTCCACAACACACCTTACATACCTCGTACCTAAGTTTCACCCCAACTCAACTCCACGGTAAAGTGCCACAAACTTAGAATAACTTTCCCCCAGAACCCTCTCTTCACTCCTCATCCCGACCCTCCAAACCTCCCCCGAACCAGTTAGAGTTCCACAAGAATTCCAAATTCACCGACAAAAGAATTCTAAGTGACCTCATCTGACTTACCAATAGGAACAGGAGATGTCAACTTTAATATAATATTATTCGTTTATTATAAAACATATTTATGCCATGTGTAGGCTGGTGGGTAAGGTGGGAGTTTTGGGGCAGAATTCTGAAACAAGCTTTTAAACGAATTAAGAAACCCGAACCCCGAGTGGTTCGCTACCTTTGGTGACTTAGCAGGGGTGCCCAGGGAATCATGGTGTTAGGTTTGTCTGGCGACAGTTGCGTTTGCCCATCTACTGCACGGCGGGAAATATTGGGAAAGACTGGTTGAGGGAGACCTAACATAGGCCATCTCCAGCCGGACTGTCTCGACCCGTCGCACCACCTTGCACCACAGTGAGAGGGATGGATTCATACGGTTGTCACTCCAGGACACATTGCTCCTTAGTTTCCTTCCCACCAATTTTTCCCGGGGTTTCCTGTGTTGAGCTAATGCAAATTAAATGCTGTTGTATTATTTATTATTATAAGAATATAATAATATATTTTTTTACTGTAACGCCTCACAGGACGCCCTTAAAAATAAGTTCTCTTAGGGCCTCTTTAAGGATGCTGTGCGGGGGGTTTTAAGGGAAGGAAGTTCTGGGAAAGAAAAAAGTATGAGGGGTGGAACCTAGGGGACAGTGAGTCCAGAAGTGAGGGACGTATGAATTGATGAGACCAGCTGTAGAGGTCGAAGGGTGTCCCCAAATCAACCTCTCCCGATCCGGTCCGCCAACAAGCTGATGGGCTCCTAAACACACCTCACCCGATGAAACTGGGAACTAAGTCACCAAACTTAGTGAACCACTTGGGGTATCTATAGTATAGATATTGGTCATCCAATAAATGCTTCTTGGGACGGCGGTACTCTTACCCGCCTTCCAAATTATATGTATACTATCTGGGGTACCTGGCTTCGCTCAGGGAGTTGCTATGAGATTGAACTGACGTTCGACCCCACGACGGATCTTGCTTTGTACACCTTCACCAATGTTAGCACCCACTCAAAAAATGGCTTCGAATGGTCCACAATGTTCCAGAATATTCCACAACATTCGACAGTGTTCTGGAATGTTCCACAATGATCTGGGATGTTCCGGGATGTTCCTGAACCTTCCAGACTATTCTCGAACATTCCACAACATTCAAGAATCTTCCGAGGTGTTCTGGAATGTTGTGGAATGCTTTCAAATACTCTCGAATGACTGGACTGAATGAATGAATGGACTCTTCTAGAAATTTCTAGAGGGCGAAATTTCCAGCTCTTATATCTTCAAAAGCACATCCTTCAGATGATGGATGGGGGATAGAGGGCTACCACACCATACAACTCCCTTGATCGTACCAGGACTCGTTTTTCCATACTTTTTTTTAACACATATTGATTTGTCTTATAAATTGAGCAACGGCTAGGTGTAGAAACAAATAATTTCAGTTGATATTATGCATTAAAAAAATTAAGTCTTGATTGAGAATTCCTGACTTCTCAAATATGAAGTCCTAACAAGTTTTGTATGGTGGAGTAGTAGGGAAACCAGTGCAAAAATCACATTTGCCACAAGATAGGAATGTAAAGGGTACCAATTCCAGTGAATTACATTATTGTTACAATGGGACCCGAATACCAAACTTACATTCCAGTCTATTTAGAAGTTACTTGCTCTTCTCTATAGAGGTTATTTATTTTGATTTTAACAATTAGGGGAGTATGAAATAAGTTTTATCTAAGAGTATTTTCGATTAACAATGTAGGTCCAGATGCCGTTTTCTAGAATATACTCCACATCGGTAGAAGTGAAACCTCCAGAAAACTAAAGTGGATGAGAGTGGGGAAACTACGAATCACTTTTTTTATCAATGTGAAGGATAATTTTTATCATATTTTTGTCGTCGACTTCCAGCGCACCTTTTTCTGTACATTTGGCAGTCTTATTGGTATTTGTGTTTTCTTCTTCGGAGTCGCTGGATGTCGCTTTCTTTTGTTTTCGTCGCCTGTTCATTTTGGAGGGGTTTGAAGAATGGCTATTAATTTTATAAAAATAAAGATTTTTTTTTAGATTTCGCATGATTCAATCTTTGGTCAACTGAATAACTGGCCGCAAAGGTTCGTAGACGTTTTATACCACTACGCCAAAGGAGACTTGCGTGGGGCCGTGGATTTATGGCATTATATTGGAACCGAGTACCCATAAAATAAATAAATATTTTATTGCTATCTCGTTCTCTCGCAGGCTAAATCCTGTAAAGATGCATGTGTTTGTGTGTTTTTGGTGTCGCTCGCTTCCGTTTCATCGAATTTCAAATCACAACGGTGATAAAGAATTCTTTTTAACTTTTAAAAGGAATATTCCGTATTATCCGTGTATCGAACTTCAACAAGGAATATTCCGTATTATTCGTGAAGCGGACTTATATAACTTTACCTAAACTTTCACATGTTATGATTATTAAATCTGAACGTTGTCCATTGAGTCCTTTAAATGAACCCTAAACCACCAACTAAACACTTTTCCTTTCTACCCATATCCTTTGGTAACAAGATACTAACGTTTCTAAAGCCTCGTTGTTTTTCTTATAATCGATACCTCTATTTGATATTGTAAGCAATTGGCCGCAGCTGCAAGAAACCGCCTCCAATCGGCAAATCTCTGCCATATCCTATACTGTGTTGTATTTTGCGACAGTAATCTTGACCGCAAATGTAGGTAATATTAGTTACCTAAGAGGCCGAAAATGTACTACACGGTGATTAGGAAAATATATGTGGCAATTAAATAATGTGCTAATGAAAAAGTCTTTTTAAAGTCGCTCCGAAAGTCGATGTGTGGGTTCAAATGTTATTAATGCTCTTGATAATAATAATAATTGGATAATTCGAGAGCGCCGTTTTGTGAAAAAACACCAAGAGGGCGCTGTATAATTTATTACGAATTCTTAATTTAGCTCTAGCTAATGTTATTATTTATAACTAGTACTTACTTGGCCGGTCATTTCAGATCAAAACACTTTAATTGGAAAGATACGATTTCGCACGCGGAGGACATTATATTTAAAACATTGGTCATTGCATGATTTTACATTTGCTACCCCATCACTGTTAGTATTACATTTATAAGAAGATTAGTGGCAAAAGAAGGGTTTAAAAAAATCTTTATTCATTGCTTTTAATGGTTATTGTGGATTTTTCGTGGATTTTTCGACCACCATGCTAGGCTCATGCCCGTGTTTCCGAAAGATTGGAGAATTTAGAACTGGACTGGACAGACATTCTTTAGGGCTGGACAATTTTTGTGAAATGTCTACGAGATTGGACCGGTAATAGAAGTGTGGAGGAGCTATTCCGGTAGCGCAAGATAGAGAATGATCGCCAACTGCATCTGTCAGCCTCGTCATTGAAGCCAACATTCCATTTGAAAAAATTGTGGAATTCGTCAAACGTCTCTCCCCCTGCTCGAAAAGTGTAGAGGATAGATTCTGGGAATCTGTGAACCTCCGAGATGCTGCAGTACGCCTCGGAGTCTGTGCTCTGTGCGGGTGGAGGCTCATGGGTAGGAGGTTCCACAAGGGGAGGTGTGGCCTCCAAGAGCAGTGGCACCTCAACAGACTGCCAGCTCCTGCAGCCAGCAACAGGCTGGGGTCCTCCGAGAGATGAAAAGTCGAAGTTGACCTCCGACCCTTCAACTCCCGTAATCAACACTGGGTTGATCACTTGGAGAATGAGTTCGTCATTCGCATGCCGCCTCAAGGAGGCATTCTTGAGTTTGGCCTTCGACCTTAAGTCTTGCCATGTCTGAAAATATTTTGGAATTACATTAATTATTTACACAAAATATTAGTGGAAAGAGACTTTATAAGAACTTAAAATATTCAAAAAGAAGGATAACGTCAAGATCACTCAATTTTACTTGAATTTTGAAACAATTGGCTTTGATGTAACGTAGCCCCATCATCATTATGTTCAATATCGTGATTTTTAACATACAAATTAGGCTAAACGAAACACCATGTGAACGATGACTGGACAACTCAGAACCTCTTCGTGATGATAAAAGAATTGGTTAAATAGGTTAGGTTAGGGTTAAGGGCTATTTCAAATTTTTTTTTTTGATATCTTTGACTTTTCAAAGAGGTGTCGAGTTGACTTGATTCGGCATGGAATCCATGTTAGATGTGAGCACGGTGTTTGTTATGTTGAATAGAAATTTGTCATAGGCAGAGCTTCATTTGAACAAAGCATTAGGGTAACAAATAGACATTTTAAGTGTACAATACATACAAATTAATGGAAATAAAACAAACCTTTCTCCAGTGTTTGTAGTCTTTATTCGCCCCTGCCAAAGCATTCAATTGCTCGGCAATCACCTGCCATCAAATCTGCCATCTCCGTCGGGATTCCGCGAAGGTAAACGATGCCGAAAATTTACTGCTCATGAGTTCAACATCTGAACTTACCAATTCTATCAGCAAGGTTTTTGGTTATTCGTAATGTAACCCGCGGCCATTTCTGTTTGTGTTTGGTTTCACTGTTTGACGGTCACACCATAGAAATCTGAAAAACATCAAGAACATAGACAATATTCACAGGGCTGCCAATATAATCAACTCTTCGATCGTTCGACGTTCAAGAATACGAAAAATTGAAGGATTCGACAAAGTTGGTCGCGACGACGAGTAATTTTTGGTCGCTGCGAGGCGCATAACGAGTAACGATTGATAGTTACTCTTTATGCGCCTCGCGGCGACCTATTGCTCGGGAATAGAGACCCTGAGAGGGCACACGAAGAAGAAAAAGAAAGAGTTTTGAAAAAGGTCTTGTAAATTAATTATAAGTTTGTTTAAATATTTTCAAAATAGGTACTGATTAAACTGTTTCAGAAAAAAAGGGAAAGACCAGTACCGTCATATAATTTGTATTACGAGAAACAATTCAGAGTATCATTTCAACATTAGTGAGAAGTTATAATAACAATTTTTAGATAATTTATTTTGTGCCATTTTGTGAAAATCAGCAACCGAAGTAACTACTGAAAACCGGGTTCCATTGGAGTGTAAAAATAAATATTAACTTTTCAAAGTTATTTTTGTAATACTCCTGAAACACCCGACGAAAATGCACTACTTGTGACCAAATCTCTTCAGGAACATCACTTCCATACCTACAATAATTCTCTGTGAAAAATACAAACAGTATGAAATAGAACTATTGTCACAATGTTACGTAAGAACTCTGTTTGCGGGTGACAAAACGTTGCATGAGAGCACTGTCGGTAAAGAAGGTGTCGGGTTATAAGGAAAACGCCCGGTCGGTAACCTTACAGACAATCGGGCTTCGTATCGAAATTTACCGACTCTATTCTGACAATGAATTGAATTTTGTTTGGTGAAAAATATACAATACTTTTGTAAGAAGGTTTCTTTGTGATGGAATGTGATATTTTTGTATCGTAAACAAGTTTGTTGTTATAGATAAGAATGATATCGTAAGATGACCGCAATGAGAAAATTCAAGTGAGTGAAAACATATTAATAAAACAGTCTGAGAGAATTTCTGAAACTATTTTAAGGTGAATTCCGTACGAGAGTACCAATTGCTCCCAACAGTCTTGACTAGAGAGTGAGACTACGGCATCCCCAAGCGGGATGTGCTGTGAGGGTGTTGGTAGTGGCGAGGAGAATGAGAAGAGGATGTGGGAAGTACCTGGCTATTCAGATCTAGTCACCAAACACGCTATTTAAAGCTATTTCGAGCAACGTTTGAATTATAAATGGTGGTCTTACACAATAGCGTGTGTCGCTCTCCATAGAGAGAAAACAAATGGCCTTATATTTAAACGCCCGGGGTCTCAAAAGTTTCGTATGATCTGTAGCTATTCGAAAACGTAAAATAAATGAAATTATTGTTCACTATTAGCCCGCTAAAATGGCCAGAAGTTTCGAAAAAAAATAGATTTCGTGATTTGGAAAAAATATAAAACAAAGGGTTCATATTTTATATTTTGTACCAAACTTATTTTTCATTACATAACTGCAGTACAGAGAACCAAAAAAAAAATTTTTAAACCTATGTGATGTGTTGGTTAAAAAATAAAAGGGGAAAATAACACTTTTTCTGGATAAAATCAGAATTCTTGTTGACTTACTTGTATTCATAAAGTTGAACTTTTTTTTCATTTTTGTCAGTTATACGCATTTTTTAATAATAAACATACGTTAAAAGGTTAGATTACTGAAAAAAAAAATATTAAAAATTAAAAAAATTGGTTTTAGGTTTGTTTTCTGATTTTCAATGCATTTTAGCGGGCTAATAAACATTTAAAAAAAATAAATTTAAATGCAGTTCTCATTTTCTTTGCAAGACGCAACTTTCGACACCCCGGGCGTTTCTGAATTCAAAAGTTGAAATAATTGACACACGCTATTACACAAGGGCGATACTTAGAGTTCCACTCTGGGTGCCACAATTATACCTTATATTATTTTTAGATGATTAAATTGTGAATAAACACAAATTTATCAAATGTTTTCTTGCGCTCGCCATCATTTGTACCCTCAATTTCCGGATCGCTTACCCCTCAACGACGGAGGACGTCGAAAATTGTAAATTCTCATTTCTTTTTTTGATGCTTTAAATGTAGTTAGGTACATTTGACAGTTTAAATGAAAGTATAATAACATACAAATATGAATTAATAGATAGAAATAAAAAAATAAAAAAACGCGTGTGCTTTAGAATTTAGACCACACGACTGAAGTAAAACTTCACTTTTTTTACCCGCTAAACTGTAGTTTGTCGGCAGGTACATAATGACAACATTGGTACATTTTCAAACATTGTATACATATAATTTTGATGCTAACTTATCTATATCTTCCCCTCAACTTCCGTTCGCCTCGCCCGACCGTTCGCCTCGCCCGATCACACTTTTCATAACGCTCTCATCATGCATTCACCAGCTTACTCCCCAAGTCAAGCGTGCCTAAAGAAGTTTTACTTCAATAATTCTCCTGAAAAATATATAAAATCAAATAGTTGGGTATTATTTTTTACTGTAATTTAAAGTGGAAAGAACACGTCACTACAACAAACAAACTTACAAAATAAATATATTTGCTTGGACACACTCGCCATTTTCATTTGAATCAACTTAAAACCATTTACTAAACACTATGTCAGTCTTTAGTAAATGGTTTGAAGTTGATTCAAATGAAAATGGCGAGTGTGTCCAAGCAAATATATTTATTTTGTAAGTTTGTTTGTTGTAGTGACGTGATAAATTAATAAAAAGAATTTTGGCGGTCTTCAATTTAATTTACAAACCACGACGAGTTGGAACACAATTTTGTCGGAAATAAATTAAAAACTTCGACCAAAGCAACGCTTTTTTAAGATGTTTCATTTTTTGTTATATACATCATTATATTTATGTAGTTTATTTATTTATTTCTTAAAAACATTAAATATTACATATTACAATGATCTTTGGCTGTCATTTGAATAAGATTATTTTTTTCAGTTATTAACTCACGAAAAATTGTTAAATTATCATCCCTAAAATCATGAAAAAAATAAATCTTTAATGGTCTATATTTTATTATTTAAACACACAAATAAATAAAGTAGCATGTAACCGAACTAGGTATTAGCCATATCATTTGATTAACACAAGAATTATTCCATTTGGTGAAGTATTTTGGTCCAAAATTCAAATTTAAATCATGTATGAAAAAGGTAGCACAGCCATTTTCCTTGACGAAAAGGTCTGAAAAAAAACCATAACAAAGTTCTTCCTGGTAAACGAATTGATACAGTCTTTCTTATACTTCAGTTAAAAGTATTTTGAAATTGCCTAACAAATGTGTAGAGATTTTATCACTGTTTGGAATAGGGCAGATATCGATCTATTCTTTAGCTATTTTTATTGTATCATTGTGTGCACGTGGCATTGGAAAAGTGGCAAGTCTGAAAGAATTTGCGACATAATTTTATTATTAGATTTTAAATTAAGGAAGTTATCAACGTTAAATTGACTTTTATGGTTGTTTTTGGTTGTGGGAACAGCTTTCATTATCGAGAATAAATACTATTAGTATACGATTTTTTTTTTTTTTAACTCCACACAAGGTCTGTGTCATCTTTGGGGATGCTGTATGGAGGGTCTTTTTGAGGAGAAGAATTTCATTATCAGGAATAAAAAACATACAGTTCGACCGGTCGGTGGCTGAGTTGGCATCGCGTTTGTTTCCCACCCAGGCGTCCCGTGTTCGATTCCTCGGCTGGTTAACTTCACCATCACGACACAAGCAACATTTTCAAATATCGTCAGGTTGTTCGTAACCCGGGAAAGTTTATGTTTAAAATAAAAATAATTTGTGTACCGATATACATATTTGTATTTTTTTAAATTATCTTCACACAATGCCTAAGTTATCTTTGGCGATAGTGTGTGGAGGCTATTCTTGGGGAGAGGAAAGAGTGAACATACATACTTCAAGAGACTCTATGTTGGAGGAGAGAAGAAACCATCAGAGCTCTCTTGGGACATTGCCTTGCATCGCAGTGGGAGGGATGGATTCGTACGTCCGTTATTCCTGGACACACTGACCCCCAGATTCCTAGACACCCCTCATGCCTTTTTCCATCCCAGAACTTTCTCCTCTTCCTTTCCTAAAAAGTCCATCCACACAGCATCCCCGAAGGTGACATAGACCCTGAGGGGAATTATTTTAATGTGTGGAGCTGATGTAAAAACAAACTAACACATAAAGGCTAGCAAATCGTTCCACAGTCAAGTCCAACGAAAAACTGTTAGAACAAGGACATCAATCTAACCTGATGCCGGTGCCCCACAGTGAAAAAAATCATAAACAATTATAAACATTTTGGTATAGCTGTGTAAAAAATACTTTTTGTTGAACAAATTGAACGTTCAAAATGATTAGGTAGGTTCCATTAAATCGTGTGAAACATATAATGCTTTCAATATTTGACGCTACTAAACTTAGGACGAATTATATCAAAGTACAACAAAACCTTTAAAAAGCTCTGTTTAGCTGAAGAACCGGGTCTTTCAAATAACATGTTACACCTTTCAGATTTGTTAAAAAACATAATTCCTCTCACGACAATATCCATAAACTCTAATAGAATGCAGTCTGTTTGTATGTATGTTGTGGGTACAAAGGTAGGTATTCAGTACCTATCCACATACTTGAAAGCCACAAAGGTATTGTTCCTAGATCCCATTGCAGATAATATTTTGACACTTTTTCTTAGACGAGTGGGGAAGAATGTAGTCCTCAAGGATATTGTCAATGATTCCTATTGTAGAGGCAAACATAGGCTTGAGAAATGGGACTGTAGTCAGGGGTTCTCATTACAATGCTAATTTATTATAATAGAACAGTTCGTATTACTTGGCTTCACACAGAAAGTTAATTAATTTCAATTTGTAGGAAAATTATTTGAAAACTATTTGGTAATGATATGATATTTTCACAGTCAAAAGCGTTATCAAAGTACAACAATTTAATATAAGATTGACAAACGTGAAGTAAATTAAATAGGTCCCGATGGCCGAGTTGGTTAAAAGGCGCTGTGCCGGTAAGACAAAGGATCCTGTATTCGATTCCCAGTTTGTTTCTTTTTGATTTATTAGAATTTTTTTATTCCATAATACAATTGAAAAATTCATTTCAACTTGTAGAATGAGTTAAATAGGATGTGTTTATCCAAGACACCTATTACAAAATATATTAGGTAGAAATTTATAATCATTTCAAAAGGACAGCTTAGGAAATTTGAGAGGCGGGTTTGGGCATCGCCGCCCCGGGAACCATTTATTAAATAACAAACACTTCTGCCATAGGTCACCCTAAGCGGTTCGCTACGTTTGGTGACTTAACCTAACATCAACCGGGTTCTTGGGGTGAGGTTTGTTCGGATGTTGGTGGCGGATGCGTCTGTCCACCAAATGCTTGCCAAGCCCAATCGGGAGAGACTGGCGAAGGGAGACCTTTTGACCTCTCCAGCAGAACTCTCCCGGAACATCGCCTTGCACTGCAGTGAGAAGGATAGATTCGTACGTCACTCCTGGACACAGCGACCCCCAGATTCCTACCCACTCCTAACACCGTTTTCCTTCCCAGAACATCCTCTCCTGCCTTTAGCATAATAGTATTCTTCTGCATGGCTTCTATATAATTTAATTAACATATTTACTTCATAATAGAAATCCCGTGTAGGCCTGTAGGCGTATATTAATATAAATAAATAATTTGGTAGATTTATTGTTATCAAGTTTAATTTGTAGAACTACATTTTAATTTTAATTTTTTTATTATATAATCAATAATATTATTATATTAAATAAGTTAAATTATTTCATTTTTCAATAATACTATTATTAAATTAATAAAAACAGTTTATTTTTAAACAAGTTCTGCTGTGTAATTATTGTTACGCGTGACAGCTGTTTCGCCTTCTGAAGGCATTATCAAACTAACAATAATTACACAGCAGAACTTGTTTAAAAATAAACTGTTTTTATTAATTTAATAATAATATTATTGATTATATAATAAAAAAATAAAAATAAAAATTTGGTAGATACTGATTTTTCAAATTTTTTGGTACGTTATGCACCGATGGATCTAGAACAAAATTTCGAAAGCTTGAAGTACCCTGCTCCAAGACATTTCAATTATAAGCCACAAATGGCTCAAATCAGTACAAGGGCTACTATTTAGCAAGAAACATGTTTCTTTGTGGCGATGTTTATTGTTTGGTTTTGTCAGGAAATATAGATGTTTGAAACTGTGTGTTGAACCCGACAATGGGGCATTAACACGGTATTACCGTATTTAGACCACTTCGTCTATTCTTCACGGCTTTCTTACAAAGTCGGCACTTCAATACATTGATCCTAAGTATTGGTTTGGGGATTCTACAGTTTTGTTGTTTATTGATGTTGAATGTAACGACAGATTTTTTGTTTTTTTGTTTTTGTTTTCATCTTTATTAATTATTTAATTATTACGATTGGAGATGTGCTGTGACTGTCTCATTAGGAACTGAGGTGAGAGCACGCGTAGTTCATAATATAAGCTGTTTATGACAAAAATGCAAATAACAACACAGTATTACACTTCAGCATCAGCATCGTAACAATGGAGATTATTTTTATTAGATTATTTTTACATGAGCTCCACACAGGAGGCCCTGACGAAAATAATTTCCCTGAGGGCCTATGCCATCTTTGGGGATGCTGTGTGGAGGGTTTTTAGGGAGAGGAGAGTTCTGGGAAGGAAAGGGGTTTAAGGGGTGGTTAGGAATCTGGGGTTCAATGTGTCCTGGTCATCCGACCTAGACAAACCTCATCCCATTAACCCGGGCACCCCTGCTAAATTCCCAAACGTAGCGAACTCTTGCGGTGACCTATGGCAGAGGTGTTGGTTATTCAATAAAGGGGGCGGCGGTACCCATTCCCGCCTCCCAAATTGTAAATGATATTAATGAGATGTAAATGCACATTAATGAGTGGAGGCGCACTTCTAACACATAAGTATAAAATAAAATAACAAAATACCAATAACAACACAATGTTACGTTTAAAATAAAAGACAATCAGCATCGTACGGAGATGCATATTAATGAGTGGCGGCGCACTTTATAACATATCAGTTTATAACAAATATACCAATAACAATACAATGTTACGTTTAAAATTAAAGACAATCAGCATCGTACCAATGGAGATGCATTTTAATGAGTGAAGGCGCACTTTATAAGACATCAGTTTATAACAAATATACAAATAACAATATAATGTTACGTTTAAAATAAAAGACAATCAGCATCGTTCCAATGGAGTTGCATATTAATGAGTGAAGGCGCACTTTATAACATATCAGTTTATAACAAATATACAAATAACAATACAATGTTACGTTTAAAATGAAACACTATCAGCATCGTACCAATGGAGATGCATATTAATGAGTGAAGGCGCACTTTATAAAATATCAGTTTATGACAAATATACAAATAACAATACAATGTTACGTTTAAAATAAAAGACAATCAGCATCGTACCAATGGAGATGCATACCTATTAATGAGTGGCGGCGCACTTTATAACATATCAGTTAAAACAAATATACAAATAACAATACAATGTTACGTTTAAAATTAAAGACAATCAGCATCGTACCAATGGAGATGCATATTAATAAGTGAAGGCGTAATTTATAACACATCAGTTTATAACATTGTATTGTTATTTGTATATTTGAGTTTATTTAAATAAAAAAAATCAATGTACCATTGGAAATGCATACTTGTAAATTCTTTGATATTAGATCTATCTTGACTAATGGCCGTTGTTCCCAATCCCAGTGATCAATTGAGCCAAAATTTTAGAATAGTGATATCACTTTCAAAGAAATACGATTTTCAACTGCAACCGTCTGGAGCCAGTTAGACTATGGCATCCCCAATTGGGGAATGCAGTGAGGCTGAAGGTAGCTGGGAGGTGATGAGAAGAGAAGAGGAAGTTGGAAAAGCACCGTTAGTAGGAAAGTAATTAAGTAGCTAGATCTGTTCACCAAACATGCCTAAAGCCATCACAATCAAAGAATCGATTCTGAATGGCGGTCTTTTACCAGGACGATACTGAAAGTATCTACCACTCCGGAACGTTTTTTTTTTTACTTTAGCTTAATACGTCATCTTTGGGGATGCTGTGTGGAAGAAGTATTTTAGGGAAAGGAAGGAGATGAAGTTCTGGAAAGAAAAAAGGTATGAAGGATAGGTAATGTAATGTGGGGGTCAATGTAACCAGGTGAATGGATGTATGAACCCTCCGTACCACTGCGGGGCAAGGCGACGGGTTGAGAGAGTCCGAATGGAGAGGTCTAGGTTAGGTCTCCCTCAACCAGTCTCTCCCGATCCGGCCCGCTACGCAGTAGGTGGGCAAAAGCATTCGCCTCCAAGACCTAGACAAACCCCACCCCATGAACCTGGCACCCCAGCTATGTCACCAAACGTAGCGAACCACTTGAGGTGACCTATGGCAGGGGCGTTAGTCACACCCGCCTGCAAAATTGAAGTAATAAACTATGAAATAACATAAATTATAATCATTGTGTTAAATTTTTATATTTTTGAATGGAAAACTTCTTTAGCACCGTTGTTATTTGAAACTCTGTGAACGAAAAAGCGACACTAAAAAGAAACAAACGTATACATCTATAGAATTTAGCCTGTGAGAGAATGAGATAAAAAAATTGGTCTCCTCTTTGTGCGGTGCATCGTAGTCTTCCCACTCTCATTTACTCTAGTTTTCTAAAGGTTTCACTTCTGTACACTTGTAATATTTTATCTGTAGTAGTCATTTGCAAAACTGTTTCAAATCTAAAAGATCTATTATCTTTTGTAGCTATTTTTTAACTTCTTAGATCAATATCTCAGTAACACACTTCTGTGTATTGCTTTTCAATGTTTTTCAAAACAACCTTATCGGCAATTCCGTTCTTTTCTTGAATTCAAATTGGCGGATATCCTATCCCATTGGGAAACGGAAATGGCAAATTTTGACATTGCGCCGGAAACAGGCAGCGATACCTGGCGGCCCTTTACAAAACTGATACAAATTGTATAAAACAAGCACAAGATACTTTTGTATGAGAAATTGTAGGTTTTCAATCGATTTTAGAATTTTGTAAGTTTTCTATGTATTGTTTAATATTGTTGTATTTCTACTGTAATAAATGCCTGGCATGGCAGTGGCATCGAAGGAAAATAGGTTATAGTCGCAACTGGGATTCGAACGTAGGTTTATGCCGTCAACCTGGTGGTTTTCTAATCACTGATTCATCGCGGTAAACCTTCGGACCATTTTTTTATAGAGAACTCCAGTCCAATTTTTTACATTTTTTTAACGTATGACATGACCTTCTAATTTAAATAACTGCATTTTTATTTTTATTTTTAAAGTTAGTTTTAATAGTTAAAATAATTGTCAAAGTTTTAATTTTTCAAGACCCCAGAAAACCACCGTATGTATGGTGAATCGTGTGACGTCATCACTCCTGAAAAATTAGTTTAGGATCGGGCAATCAGCTGATCAACTACCGCCATTTTGAATTCCGTTGTTCGAAGTATTCTCCCTAGAAGAAGCATTACTATTTTTTTTGTGCAGTGGTTTTTGAATATTTTCAATTATAAAGATAAACTAATAAGAGATACCTTTATTTTTGAAATATTATTAAACACAACTAAATCTCTATAAACAGTGTGTAAATAAACGAATAAATTAATACGATGGCTTGTGTCGTATCATACATTCCCACACAATGACGGTGACATTACGACACGTCGAACAGTGATATCACCACTAAAATTTCAATAATAATAACATATTTTTTTAAAGCCATAATATTTTCACTGAAGTTCCTTAATAGCTCCACACAGGATATTAATGTTGAATGTGTATGTGCCCCAAAGAAAATAATTTCCCTCAGGTCCTACATCATCTTTGATGATGCTTTATGGAGGTTTTTTTTAATAAAATCAAGAAGAGGAGGTTCTGGGAAGAAAAAAATGTTAGGGGTGGTTAGGTTAGGTTAGGTTTTGTTAGGTTAGGTTAAGTTTGGTCAGGGGGCAGTGTGTTCAGAAGTACCAGACGTATGAATCCATCCCTTATATTGCTTTGCAAGGCGGTGGGTTGAGAGGATCCAGCTGGAGAGGTGAAAAGGTCTACCTCAACCGGCTTTTCTCAATGCGGCCCACCACGCAGCTAATAGGCAGACAAAACTCGCCACATGAACCCGGATATACTTGCTAAGACACCAAATGAAATTAAGCAGTTTGGGTGACCTATGGCAGAGATGTTTGCTTGATTTTATCAGCGATGAATTGCGCGTCCTTTAATTGCAGAGCAATATTATTTATTAAATTATTTTACAAATGTATAACCGAGAATAAATTGCACTACCCAAATTAACCCGTCTACTTGTTTAGGAATAAATATATTATCCCAAAACACGCAATCGCGTTATACTTTCATAAGACCAAAAACGTCCCGAGCGACCATTCTTTTTAAAAGCTATAGGTATGTATATCTCTCTTCCTCTCATGCAAACGTATGTATTTTTCTTTTGACCAGAAAGAGAACTAAATAATGCTTCTTTTTGTCGTTGAAATATGAAAGCTATCCTGTGTAGATATTTTACAATCTCGATCTAAAGTAATAGTTTCAGAATTTACGCGCAAAATCGAGGCTTCCGGATTGTGAGGTGCGAATATATTGAACCAAGCAGACGGATTAACAGTCACTATACCTTTATTACATGCTGGATGCATTTTAAAAGTAAAATGAACTACTGGCAATTTCAGTCGTGAATCACTTCTGGTCGAGGGTTGGAAAAAAAATAACGTTGATTAGCACGAAACAAATAATAGTGAGCACTAACACTAACAGATGATTGTGGCGTTACATTCACTCTGTCTACCTCTTCAGGAAATGTCTTGATGGTTAGTTAGGTGTTAATAACAATCCACTCTATTAGGGGTACCCCTAAAAAGATACCTACAAACAAAATCAAGAAGTAATTGAGTTTTCCTTTACGTACGAGTACAAACTCAATAAACGAAGTCACTACAATATTCTTTATCTAAATATCATTAAATGCGTTACATTGTTATAATTCAAGAGCTTGGATAGCATTCAAGAGTCCCTACATTTTAAATGTCATATGTTTATAACGAGCATATAAGAGATCCCCAAACTTTTTCGATTTTTGATTTATAGATAGCTCTTATTATTTATCTATCTATCTATCTTCTATCTATCTAAACCTATATATCGCCGAAATGCATGTACGCGCATAACTTGTCTTACCGATCAGGTGTACACCATCTTCTAGACGGGTACGAACAAAGACTTACATATTTCAAGAGTCTAGTTAAAAGACGAAACATAAATGACCTCTTAATGCTATATAAAATTGTGAATAATCGTGTAGACAGTAACTTAGTCAACCAAATCAAGTTAAACGCCAGGCCCAAATCTACAAGATCCCTTAACATATTTTGGACTGAAATTTTTACGAATAATACTGGATATTTTAATCCTATATCTAGAATGTCTCGGTCATATACGATCTTGTTAAAATACATAGTTTCATAGATATTTTTGCAAATAATAGAACATATTTCAAAAAATATCTCCACAATTTGTGCACTTAAAAAAAAAATTGCTGTTATAATACTTTATAAATATTGCATACTTGTTATTATTATGTATTTCAATTTTGTATTTAAGTTTTCAAGTTATGTATAAATAATACTTGCATTGTTTTTCAAGAGTTTGCTTCTGTGAAAATGCATATGTGATTAATGCAGACACATTCATCTAGGGATACTTATATTTGTATTTTAATTTATTATATACTACCCACAAAAAATTTGTATAAATATCCTGTTTGTGTCTCAAATAAATAAATAAATAAACTTCCGAACGACTGCACCAAATTACATAATTGTTTTTTTGTTTGTTTGTTTTTGTCAGGACAAGGTTTGTATGAAACTACTGGTGAGCTTCTGGCATTATGAAATTTGTATAAAAAAAATTGCAATAGGTGGCACGCGAACCGTTTGAAAATTGAATGTACCGAACTGAATGTATGGAATGCGCAGGGGGAAGAGGAGGGAACTCGGATAAAGGGATCGCGGGAGGGAGGGAAGGGGAACTCGGAGGGGGTTCGCGGGACTGGGTAAGGGGGTAAGTGGAGAGGGGAGAAGGAAGGTGGAGAGGAAGGCGAGAGGGGAAGTGGACGCGGGAGAGGAAGGGGAGGCGAAAGGGGAATGGGACGAATGGGAAAGAACACGCAGGGAAAAACAATTTTTTTATTAAATGGCATAGCAACGCATGTCGGGAACCAGCTAGTTTTTAATAGTTCCTGGGTAATAAGAAAAAAAAGTAGATGGGTTGGTACTAGGTACCTTATTAAGCATTTATTAGTCTTTCTTAACTCCCAGCTGGAGTTTGGCTACTTTTGGTGACTTATCAGGGGTGCTCGGGTTCATGGGGTAAGGTTTGTTCGGGTCCAAAGATATTGATATCAATAATCAATATCTTTGTTCGGGTCTTATATCAGTAAAACTAAAAATCTTCAGACTTTCATTTTATTCGTCAATCTTTCAATTTGGGAGGATATGGGTACCGTCGCCCCGGTAATCTATGCCACCTCTATCATAGGTCACCCAAAGTGGTTCACTACGTTTGGTGACTTAACAGGGGTCTCCGGGTTTATGGGTTGAGTTTTGTCCGGGTCTTTTAAGAGTAAAACTATAAAATATAACTATACCAGTAAAACTAAAAATCTCTAGACTCTCATTTTATTACTTAATCTTTCAATTTGGGAGGATATGGGTACCGCTGCCCCGGGAACCATTTGTTAAGTAACAACACCTCTGCCATAGGTCACCCCAAGTGGTTCGTAGTTTTGGTGACTTAACAGGGGTGCTCGAATTCATGGGTTGAGGTTTGTCCGGGTCTTGGAGGCGGTTGCATCTGCCCATCTACTGCGTGGCGGGTCGGATTGAGATAGACTGGTTGAGGGAGGCCTTTAGATCTCTCAGCCGGATTCTCACCTTGCACCGCAGTTGGGAGATGGATTCATACGTCCGTCGCTCCTGGACACAATGATTCTTAGATTCCTACCCACCCCTCATTCCCTTTACAACCCTCCATACAGCTGATGATGACATAGGCCCTGAGGAAAATTATTTCCTACATTTCCCAAAAAATCTTGCGAACAGTGAACTCTGGCGTCATATTTTTGAAAAGTTTTTTGGAATCGCTCATCTGGAATTTTTGAAATGCATTCCCGTCATAAGTTACGTAGTTTTTATAATATAGGTATCTATTCGGTCAATAGGACAAAATTTGGGAGGCGGCAATGGGTACCGCCGCACCGGGAACTTTCATTGGATAATCAACACCTCTGCCAAAGATCACCCCAAGTGGTTCACTACGTTTGGTGATGTAGCAGGGGTGCCCGGGTTCATGGGGTGAGGTTTGTCTAGGTCTTGGAGGTGAGTGACCAGGACACACTGAACCCCAGTTTCCTTAAACCCTTTTCCTTCCCAGAACTCTCCTCTCCTTCCCTTCCTTAAAAAACCCTCCATACAGCATCCCTTAAGATGACATAGGCCCTGAGGAAAATTATTTTCCTCAGGGCCTTCTGTGTAGAGCTCATGTAAAAAAAAAAACTAAAAAGGCGCCTTTAGGTTTGTAGATGCTCTATAAAATTAAATATATAAAATTAAATCTGTGATGTTTTATTATTATTTAAAATTATCAACGGATATTTGGATAGCCCTGAACTTGTGAACATGATAAATTATCAAGTACCTAACAATTACAACACCAGACTCCATGCTCCATTTAACGTAGTTGCTTCTCGCACTAATTTTATGTTCAACTCTTGTCTTCAGAGATTGCATCGTGTGGGGAATGAAACTTGCTCTGTCGATATATTTTTTTATAAAAACATCGCTTCCTTCAAAAAGCGTATATGTATGCAGATGCAAAAATCCTTAAATGTACCAGATTGTTAAAAGTAACAAATTTAATACCCATTGCTCTGTAACTACTTTCATAGTATCTACTTACTTCTTTATACATATATGTAATTGCTGTGTACCTTTTATTTTATTTTTTTCTTGATAATAACAAACTAATGTAAAAATCCTTAAATGTTTCACATTGTTAACAGTAACAAACTTAATACCCACTGCTCTGTAACTACATTCATGATAACTACATTCATAGTACCTACTTACTTATTTACATATGTAATTACTGTGTACCTTTTCTTTTTTTTTTCTCTTTTTCATAATAATAACAAACATACGTACATTTATGATAGCAAAAAAATAATAATTAAAAAAAAAAAAAAATAATAATAATTAATTACAAGAAAATTACCTACTTTTATATTAATCGTTAAAAATGTTTTACACCACTGCAATACCGGTATGCTTCAAGTATATTTGGAATCACATTTTGTGTGATATTGTGACAATAATTATTGAATATAATGTAGCGTGAGCCCAAATACGAATCCGCTGGTTGAACTCCTTTGTAAACAATTACTTGAATATTAATACCTACTTATGTTAAGCCTACTTATATCTTTCTAGCTCTGTTTATCATTTTATGTACCATATACTTATGATACTGCATACTTGTTATAATGCTCCTGTACAATTTATTTTATATGTAAAAGCCATCAAGGCGTAAACAAACAAATAAATAAAATAAATAGATTTCATAGATTTTCAAAAATGCTCTACAATTTTCAAGTCCCGCATCATGTGTAGATCAACGCAATGTTATTAGCTGGCATTGCAATTTCTATCACATGCTAAAGAGGTTACTTTGATTTGACAACAGCCAGATTTGTTTATACCTACCCACCTTTTTCAAAAATAAAAAAAGAGTTAGAAGTTAAATTACTAAATACCAGCTTGAAATCAAAAACTCCTACATTTGAGAACCACCGACAAATAACAGCAAAATAGGGCAACTTTGTACCAAACCTTAGAAAGTATTTTTTTACCCTACATTAGATCCAAAACTAGATTATGTAGATTTTGTATTCGAATATACAGCCCCCCTGGTTGTGAAATTTCTGGTACGCCCTTGACAAATGTTGCTTTTTTGTTTACCCCATGGTGGTTTCAATTAAAACCATCATCTGTCATTGCGAAAATCATAATTGCACGTCACTGCGTTCTTGCGATCTGTGATTGGCGGATTTTTGTACCATTTTATTTGATTTAGTTTTCTATGAATACATTTATTGCTAAATCGATGCATCGTTTGCCTTTGAGGTTTTTTGAACACCTGTCACTTCGAAATGTTTGATGTTAGAATTGATGGGCAAGAAAACTAAAAATGCTAATCACGTCTACTGCTTTTCAAATACCTACGGCCTAAAATGTGTACAAAAATAATTATTCCATAAATCGTTCATATGCCTATAGAATTTTTTTCTGGCAATTTGACAACATTTTATAAGCACTTTTGTGATAAAAAATAACAGATAATATAATATTAAAAAAAAAACGGCGTAGTAGAGATTTGGGCTTCCATTTTTTTAACAATTGTAACCTCTTACATAGGTATTTTTTTTTATGCGAATGCCTCACAAAAATCTGCACCCGTCTGGAGCCAGAGTATAGAGACTATGGCATCCCAAATTAGAGGATGAAGGTACGGGGTGGGAAGGAGATGGGGAAGAGGAAAGAGGGAAGAATCTGGCTATTCAGATCTGGTCACCAAACACGGCTAAAGCCATTTACGGCTACGGACATTTCAAGCGACGTTTCATTTCTGAATGGTGGTCTTACACCTGGAACTGCAAATATACTGTATATTATTTTAAACGAATTAATTATGAAATAATACAAATTAATCCAATAAATTTAAATTTCCCACGCCGGGATTCGATCCTGCGACCTTCGGATTACGAGTCAAGAGCCTTACCCCTCAACGCCGCGCAACGGTATCTTAAATAGGTCTATATTTCTTTCATCATTTCCACATTGACGGCCTTCATGGTCGAGGGGTAATGCTCACTCCTAGCGATCCGAAGGTCGGTTTCAAATCTCGGCGTGCCCACGTAAATTTTGTATGATTGATTTATGTTAAATCACCATTTAATAATTTAAAAAATAATATAAGGTATATTTGCGGCACGATCCAGAGTGGAAGATACTCTCAGCATCGTCCAGGTGTAAGACCACCATTCAGAATTGAAATGTTATTTGAAAAGGATGTTGCCGTGTTTGGTGACTAGATCTGAAAAGCCAGGTACTTCCGCACCTTCCTCTTTCCCATCTCCTGCCTGTTCCCACTATCTTCGGTGGAAGATGAAAAAAAGGAGATATCATAGTGTCACTGGCTTCAGGCGGTTACGAGCAGTTGGGACTCTTGTATGGGTATCCACTTAAAACATAGTTCAATTCAAACGCGGTAGAATTGAAATCTTCAGAAAACTAAAGTGGACAAGAGTGGGGAGGCTACGAAGCATCTCACAAAGAGGAGACCGATAGGCTACGAAGCACCGCACAAAGAGGAGACTAATTATATTATCTCATTATCTCGCAGGCTAAATTCTATAGATGTTCATAGTGCTGTCTTTTCGATTCATCGAGTTTTCTATCACATAAAGAAGAAAAGAAGAAGTTTTAAAGAAGTTTTCATTTAAAAAATTGTAGGACTGTGTGATTTCGAAAACATTATATTATTTGTTTTGGTACACAGTTGTATGTTTTATTAAAAACAGTTTACACGAAAATTGTGGTTTATTAAATTTTTGAAATGACTGTGTTAAAATATTCCAAACAAGAAAATTTGGTTAAAATATTACCCAATAACTTAGCTGACAACACAAGGCGATCCAATAGTCCAGGAAATCATCGAAATTGGAATTCACGCCCTTTTGGGAGGAGTTCAAAAATACTTAAGAAAAAGCTTTTGGAAAGGTTGGAAAAGGTAATCGAGAATTTTTTTTTACAGGTTGATTTCGTAAAGATCTGTAAGAAATATTAATTCCTTTTTTACGTATTGTTTATTGTAATTGTAATAACACGGATATTTAAAATTGATTTCACGAAACTAAGCAACGCGGAGCCACACGTCCATTTCCCGCTCCGGCCGGGGCGTGACTGATACGAAATAGGTGTGCGCAATGCATGGTTCGGGCCTAAATATGTATATATTTTTTGCGATTATTATAAAAGAAACTGAATTTCCACATTATGAAAAGGGGTTTATAAGTAGGAGAGTTTGCACTTGAAAGTGTTTTTAGAGACCTAATTTATTTTTTTCCAGCCTCATCAAAAGACTTATTAAAAAAATTACCGATATTTTTAAGGGCCAAGATATGTTCTACACACAGTATTTAATTGAAACATC
Organism: Limnephilus marmoratus; assembly: GCA_917880885.1. NCBI lineage: Eukaryota > Metazoa > Arthropoda > Insecta > Trichoptera > Limnephilidae > Limnephilus > Limnephilus marmoratus. Next base: position 19,314,877 of record OU862915.1, read on the forward strand.
TATAATACTTCTAAGCGATCCAATTTTCAAAACAAAACATATGATTTTGTATGATTTTGCATTATTTAGTATGGATTTATCTTAAATACGAATACTTATTTATTTCTTCTTCAAAACTACACAATTCAATGACTCAAACATTTAAATACTGTGACAAAACAAACATGTTTTTTCTAATCCCTAATCCTGTCTAATTGCTAACATTTTACTATTATTCGTTGTGCCCTTCCATTGTCCGAACCATTCAACCCTCACTTGAAGCCGTAGCGCCGAGGGTTGGGGGTAGTTAGTACGAACAGATTAGGGGAGGCTACATTGTACTGTTATTGTTAGGCCTGTACCACACATTTTAACCCTTCACTGAGATGTTACAATGCTTATCTGATCTTGAACACTTAGACGTGGCTCTTAAAGGGTGAAATATAAATGCGTTTATATTATTTCTTTCTTAAAATGGATATCACCTATTGGAGGTAGACTAGAACCAGGGTAAACATTTCTCTTCATGTTGCTGCAGTCGGTTCCTCATTACTGAAGATGGTAAATTGTGACCCCTACTTAAATTTCTCGCGGTCCTGCGCAGAGTGGAGAGCTGCGGACGTCGTCACTCCAGCATATTGGACCTTCCTCTGTCTATACTACCTTTTACTTTGCCAGCGACTAGTTTGAGTATCTCTACGTTGGAGTCTTCGATTTGACGAGCAACGTGTCAAAAGTATCTTAAAATACGTTCTAGGCAGACAGTTGACATTATTATTTTTAAATGACAACTTATTTTTAAGACAGGATTTTTATGCATAGCACAAAGGGTAACAATTATTATAAGTAATAATTATTAGCTTAAAACACTCATCTACATTGAAAAAATCTTGCGAGAAAAGATACATGCTGCCGACGGGACTCGAACCCGCGTCCTTTTGATTTCCGGTTAACTGCTCTGCCCACTAAGCTACGTCGGCTTATCTCCTGCCCGTCAAATAATTCAATATATACTAGTGTTTTATTCAACAATTACTGCTAATTACATTTTTCCAACTGCAAACAACCAACTTTATTTTTATATGAGAAAGGCATTGTAAGTGCTAAGTCTCCCACTAGGTGGCGTCGAGACAAATTATGTCTACATTTTTTGGTGAATATTCGAGTTAAAGTATTTCTACAAGACGCAACTTTTGAGATCCCGGGCGTTTCTGAACTCAAAAGTTGAAATAATTGACACACCCTATTGTGGATGCCTAGCTCTTCCAGAATGGACACATTTGACACCGGTCACATAGGTTTTGAATTCATGATGTTACCAATCATTTATATTATTTGGCATAACTTATCGAGATAAACTAAATTAAATTGTAATATTTAATCAATCAGATACTTGAGTCGGGCCATGTCAAGAGTCAGAATAATGGAAGAGCATGTATGAGACGATGTATGAATGTGAACGAGGCAAGAAGTGTGTGCCAAGACCGAGTTGTTTGGTGGTCCGTCCTCTCTGCCTACCCCTGCGGAGAACGGCGTGATGGTTAGTTAGTTAGTTTATCTCAAACCTCAAATGGAAATTTTAAACAGAATATTTTATGAGGTAGAATATTTCCTTAGATCTTTTCTGTTTCAAATTTTCCTTTGACAGTCGCCAATATAGTCTTCAAAAATATCTTTTCTGTAGCTTTCTTGAAGTGAAAACTTCTTTAGCACCGTTGTGATTAGAAACTTCATGAAACGAAAATGCCGCACTAAAAAGAGATAAACATATACATCATAAATCTAGCATATAGCCTGCGAGAAAATGAGAATAATCGGTCTACTCTTTGTGCGGTGCTTCATAGCCTCCCCACTCTTGTTTACTTTAGTTTTCTGAAGGTTTCACTTCTACCGCGTGTGAAATTTTTAAATGTATTTTATTACTTTAAGCGGCAACCTGTATAAATGTTGTAAACCATTAAGTTTATCCCTCTGAAACTCTCGAACTGGGAGCTCTGGCATCCTGAAATTTGCAATCTCATCAGTCTTTCGTTAAATGCAGCGATTTTTATCTCGCACTGCCAATTCAATCGTGAGCATTTGTGTCATTAAAAAGCCATAAATTATTCTTGGATTCTAAGTAAAACAATGAAAGTTTGATTATATTAAATATTTTTCAATAATAATTTGTATTTCCAGTTTAAATTTCCCGTTATAAACATTAAAAGTAATTTCATTATTTATTTTTCGACATTTGGGATGGTACCGAGGTAACGAAATTAAGCGCCGCACATAGGAGTATTTCGATGTGAAATCCGGTCAAAACTATTTTATGGTCGTTTTTATAATAAAACAACGTATTATTATATAATACAGTCTTTAATTAAATAAAAAAGTACAAATATTTACTATAAAGCAATTTTTGATTATTTTCTTCAGTTTCAAAAACTCAAATTAAAAATATTTAATCGTACTCGTCATCTTCATCCTCTTCCTCCATATTTTCTAGGCTAACATCATCTTCTACATCTTCATCCTCTTCCTCCATACTTTCTAGGCTAACGTCATCTTCATTATCTTCATTAACGATCCAATATTATCTGAAAATAAAAAATAAAATTCATTAAAGCGAAATTTACCCAAATTCCACTTTACACTTTCAAATGATCGAAAACAAAAATGGTGCAAATATAAGCAGATTTTTTTTTTGTGTTCATTAGAGAATATCCTAGTAAACATATTAATCATAAAATAAAAGTTTGACAAGCCTCGACACATAATCAAAAACGTGATTATCTTAATATTTTTATACAATTCTTTTAATGTTTTCGGTTAATTTTTTAAAACACTTTAATTCTACATAAAGTAGAAAATTGGCATGATAAAATATTCTACGTACCTTCTACTTCCATATTCGTAATAATTTTTTCCCACAATTTAGCACACCAAATCACAACTGCGACTACAAAATAATGAAAATAACGAATGCCGAGGACAAAGACGTGCGGTCTGCACAACGACTGGGTTCCGACTGCCTGCGCGAGAAAGGACGGCTAACTGAGTAATGTGAGTAACTAATGTATCACTCATTCATTGACCCGGTTATTAAGCTACAAAAAAGAGCGACTTTAATAGGTTTTTATTTAACTTCGTAAAATCGACTTTTAACCGGAGTTTTAATGAAAATACTCCTATGTGCGCCGATCGCTTAAAAATCGAATAAAAAATTATGACGGCGAATATTTAATTTAATAGTGTATCATTTAATATAACCTGAAAAATCATCGTGTTTTAAAACTGCAATTGAAATTTATTAGTTTTTTAAGCATATTTTGACAAAGTAGACAATAATTTTTAATTTTCTAATTTATACAAACTTAGAAATTTTACATTAGGTGTATTTAGTGATTTGATTACAATAAGATACAAGAATAATAACAAAAAAATTCAAGGTAGGTTAAATAAATGTTAGAGTAAGAAAGGCCATTAACTAGCCAGCTTTCGGCCGAGAATTCAAATTTCGTCGAAAGAAGTTCTTACGATCGTACAGGGCGGTTCCAACGAGGAAGATTAATTATTCCCCTTACCAGCTTTTTTTAAAAGAATAACTCAATATCGATTTTATTCCATACCAAATTTGCTTTAATTTATGCCTACATACAAAAATACTGAAAGGCGTGATGATAAAACTATTAAAATTTATTTTAAAAAAAATCATCATAAGTATTTTATAATTTTTCAATAATGTCTAAGCTATAATGTCTAGTCTTTTTAAATATTTTAGTTTGTAAGACCGTAAATAAATAGACAAACTGAAGTATTTTCGTCACAAAACACGTGGGCGGATCTTTTTTAAAATAATTTTATACTTAAAATAAAATTCTGAAAAGTAGCTTTCCCAGATAATTTATTGATTTATTTTACTGCGTTATATAATTTGAAATGTGTGTTGTGTAATACAAAATTTGGATTTAAATTTAAAAAATTTAAACGTCCGACGCGCGACGGTAAAACCTTATTGCACTAAAAATAAATACATTTTCTCAAAATTTAAAACATAACTTTACTAGATAAAAGAATAGTCTTTCGAAATCAATTTACATTTTTTTGTGGAAAAGAGTCAATACCCCTAAAATTTTGATTTAAAAATGACATATTTACAGTTTTGTCTGGTTATTCCCTCATAAATACATGCAGCCTTACTAACAAAAAAATACTTCCCAGCCGTTGAACGGTGTTTTAGTTACACACTGAATGAAGACTGTACAATTCCTATTTTGAATTATTACCAATAAAAATGTTTTTAGCTGTACCTACTGCGAAAGAACTGACAAACTTGGAGTTTCCCGGCGAAATGACGGCTGAGTATATGCGATGTGTGATTCTACTAATTCACTATTCCATTAATAAAATTCAATATAATTATGTCATTTAATCCATTAATAATATACTGTTGTGAATTTAGATTCATCAGAACTTCAATGATAGTGATGTTTTTTAATAACATAACCACCTTACGCATTTGTGGGAAAATACGAAGTCACGAAATCAACATTTATATTGCCCAATAATTAATGAAAAATGTCTGTTTTTTTGTTGTTGTTTATTTTCGGGGAATTTTTAAAACTAGTTTTAATAGTTATGAATTCCATGAATGGGATAAAAAGTGAAATGACAGTTTTGTTGCAAATTCCTTAAATAAAAGGACTTAGTTTTTTGAATTTTAATTTTCTGTTAATGTTTTTATTTAAAAATGTTTGTTACGCCCTTGAGGTGATTTTTCAGGAGAACAGCACTATATAAATTAGGCAAATATTATTATTAAAATATTGCAATTTTTAAACATTAAAGTTTATTTGGCAAAAAAAGTCTAAAATGAAATTTTATCTAGAATTAGTTTTTGCCCCCGGCTTCGCTCGCATTAATATTAGGGGGGTTCCCACTCCGCCTCCTCCACCTTCCCTATCCCCACTCCACCCCCCACCCACCCTACCTCCCCCCTCCTCACCCCCTTCACACCCCCCTCCCCCCACTATCCTCCTCTTCATGAGAGCTTACCAATATATACATCCTATATTACTGGCAAATAATGTAACTTTCTATTAGTGAAAGAATTTTTAAAGTCCATTCAGTATTTTTTGAGTGAAAGAGTAACAAACATACATACATCCATATAAACTTTCACCTTCCAGCGGAGGAAGTGTGGCGAACCCATCGCTCAGGGAGTGGAAACACAAACCTGCAAAAGCCATTCCAAGCCAAGGTGTGAGCTACCGTGCTCAGGCTGAATGTCCTGGGGAACAGCGTCACGAACGGTGCTTCCGGGAAACAAGGTCGCATCTCGAAGTATTTAGATCTCACTCCAGCACTCAGGGCTCTGCTGGAGTGGACCTTCTATTTCCCTGGTAATTCGTGGGACAAAAAAATTGGACCATTCGAAAACTAGGAGCCTTTTGGGAACCTAGGAGTGCTGAGGCCACCTCTGTGGATTTCCTTCCTGGGGCCGTAGGAGGAACCAAGAGGAGAAACCGTGGAGAGGTGAGCTGAGGCCGCCTCCATGAACTCTTCCCTTGTGGGGCCTTCAAGGAACCAAGGGGAAGCGCACCCTTCCAGCGCGGGGCCTTTGTGGAACCAAGGAGGAGTGAAGTGGAGAGATGATGTCCTCTTCCCATGTGGGGCCTTCGAGGAACCATGTAGGGTTGAAGAGGAGAAATGAGGCCATCTTGGTGAACTCTTCCTCCGTGGGGCCTTTAGGGAACCAAAGGGAGGTGGACTCTCCGTCGTGGAGCCTTCGGGGAACTAAGGAGTGGAGAGGAGAGATGAAGCCCTCTTCCGTCGTAGGGCCTTCAGGGAACCAAGGAGGAGTGAAGAGGGGAAATGAGACCTGGGAAGACACATTGTCGAACCAGAAGATATAGCTTCATTTCCAATGACAATCCTGGTGAACTTTATAAAAGGGACTGGGTTACTGTCAAAGGAATGGGGTAAAATGGGAGATAGTACAATGGGTCTATGGCCTAAGTACTCACGGGAACTATATATATGTATGTAAACCGTCTCCGATTATTTAAAAAAAAACGTTCACCTTTGTAATATTAGTAGGAAGTAGGATGCTTAAAATATCTTGGAAAAGTTCTGAAATTCGATGAGAAATTATTATTACCTTTATGGAACAGATAGATAACCCTCTTTGGCTGGATAAGCAATGAATGTATACCTTTCCACGAACTATTTATTATGTATCAGTTTCTGTATTAGTAAGGTTTTCGCATACACGGTTGTTTATCAATTGTATAAAATGTTGTTTAATAAGGCTGATAATATATACGAGTACATACTTACATTCTTTCCATTACCGTTTTAACAATTCATAAATGATTTTTATCACTTAAGTTCCTATTAAATTTGTTCATGCGCCAAATAACAATCTGACAGTTAAAAAGGGAAATGTTGAAGGGGTATTGCGATCAACAATAGGTCCTTTATGACAATTATTTCCCCAACAATAGAATGGTCTATCTAAGATCTGAACCATTTTATAGATAATTATTTGCGATTCAAAAAGCCCGAACAACATTAACTGGCTTGCCTTACGTTAGTTTTTCAATTATGTCGTTAAATGACACCAATACTTCGTAGTTTATGAAAAACGAATTAGAGTAGAGTGGTTCTCAAAGAAGTTTAAATGAAATGTCCACAAAAATGTACATTCATATGTGTCAGATTCCAATTAATAAATATTTCAAAGCTTCTTAGCTCATGATGCATGTGACGTTGCGAATTTTAGGAAGAAAAAAACAGTAATTGTTATGAAGTGCCAAAGTTTTTCCCAATTTATATATTCTCGGCCGGGACCGAGACCGAGACCGAGAATAAATTAAAATCTCGGCCGAGACCGAGAATATATAAATTGAGAAAAAAATGAAAATGCGCTATTTTTGCATATTATAGTATATTTAAGAATGTAATAATAATTTGTTTTAAGGCGCCGCATCCGCGCTAAAAAGAAGAAGACGGAGAGGTTAGTAATTACGAATGTTAGAGGAGAGCGCTAATAAAAGCGATAAAATCGATGCGAAAATTGCGAAAATATTTAATAAAACACGACTCGTTTAAAATAGAGCAAAAATCTCGTGGAAGCATCATTTAAAAAAAAACATTGTGAATTTTTTATAACTTGTAAAATAACTGAAAAAACGTGTTTAAAATAATGGGTTTCGACGTGGAACGCATATAGACATTATCTTAAAAAATAACTTTTTTTTTTTAAGAGCTTAAAAACTTTAAAGGTTTAATGGAAATATGTGAGAAATCGGTAGAAATTTGGGTAGCGGCGGCTTAAATAGTTTAAATAATAAAATTGAACAATATGATGTTGTAGCACATAAAAAGCAATTTTTCTGCGTTTTCACCAATTATCTATTTACAAAAGTAGTGAAATGAACGAACGGCGCGGCGCAGCGGCGGCAGCAATGGTAAGTAAAACCAGCCTCGCTGCCAGCCGACCAATCACAATCGACAGTTCTCTCACGCACTGATTCCAAGTGATGAATGTGGACGCGCGCGGTATTATTTGAATCCCATTATCCTATACCGTACCTACTTACAACGGCGATTTTTCGCCGAGAACCGAGACAGAGTTCTCGGTAGAATTTGTAGCCGAGAATGCCGAGATCGAGACCGAGACCGAGATCTCGGTCGACCCTTATAAACCACGACTAAGAAGTCGAAGTATGTCAATTTGTGGTAGAGCTGAGTTCCCTTCCACAAGGGCGTGGGCATTAGGTTTATGACATTCCTGAAAAGGTTTGAAGGGGTTCAACATTGAAACAAGGAAGTAAAATAAAGATGAAATTTAACATATTGTACACTTTTATTCAGGGCCCGCAACCCGGATTTGTGTACCGATTTATTACATATTTCCCTTAAACACGGTAAGTTTTAAAGCTCCTAAAAAAATATATTTTATTCCTGAAGATAATATCTTGACGGCCGGCGTAGTCCAGTGGTAAGGCTCTTGACTCGGACTCCGAAGGTCGCGGGATCGAATCCCGGCGTGGCAAATAAATTTTATTTGATTAATTTGTGTTATTTCACAATTTATTCATTTACAATAATATATAGTATATTTGCGGCACGTTCCAGAGTGGAAGATGCTCTCAGTATCGCCCTGGTGTAAGACCACCATTCAGAATTGAAACGTTGCTCCAAATGACTTCTGCCGTGTTTGGTGACCAGATCTGAATAGCCAGGTACTTCCCCACCTTCCTCTTCCCTGTCTTCTTCCCCTCCCCACTACCTTCAGCCGCACAACATACCCCAATTGGGGATGCCATAGTCTCACTGGCTCCAGACGGGAGCAGTTGGGACTCTTGTGCGGTATTCATGTAAACAAAAAAAGAAGACTTTTCCCGCGCCGAAACGCAAATTATATAAAATTCCCTCAATAGAAAAAAATCACAAAGTATGCTCCAACAATTATTATTAACACGTTTGTTTCAGTTATTTTACAGTTATTTCAGTTAAGTTATATGTACGAAAAAAATTCACAGTGTTTCTTTAAATGCTGTTTAAGATAATTCCTGCGAGAATTTTGCTCTATTTTAAACGAGTCGTGTTTTATTAAACATTTTCGCAATTTTCGCATCGATTTTGTCGCTGTAAATGTTAGCACTCTCCTCTAACATTCGTAATTTCGTATCTCTCCATCTTCTTCTTTTCGGGCCCGGTTGCAGAACCTTTAGCATATATAATAATACAATGTTCTTAACTTTTCCAATAATTCTTTAACTTCTTCACCTCATTCTTGTAATCCAATATAACTACATAAACTCTCTTATTGTAGGAGAATTTGTGTGCATAGTATCAATTAGTGAAATTTTCAACCTATACTAATGAATGCATATCCGCAAACTGTAAACTTCACCCGCCATAACACACCCTATTCCCTAGCATGGAGGGTGAAATATCACAAAAAACTATATGTACTTTCGATAACTCATGTATTATATTCATCCGTATGGAATGAAGGGATCCCTAGACCCTCTATGGATTGATTGACCCTCTAAGATTCCTTGAGTTTATAAGCAAGAATTTGGCACTTTGGAATGTGGCACTTCCACGACGTGGTTACGGCACAAAGGAGTACCCACAAGGATCCGCGGGCTGCGGAATGGGTTAGGCTACGAACGCACAGGCAGGCGGCTTGCTTAGCGCCTAGAGCCTAGATAGGAATAGGTCTCGCAAGTTAAGTTGACTTCATCACAGTACTCACACAGATGCAAAACTTTCATACAGCGTGTTTCGTTTTGGGCTTTTAACAAAAAAACAATTAATAATTATTTCACAATTGAGCATTCGAATCCAAAGCGTGTTTAAATCGGTAACATAAAACTAATGTTTTTTACAACATTTTTATAGAAATACTGAAGTATATACTATATCTACTATAGGTAAAACACTTTAAGTTGGAAGCAATAAAAATGCTTAGTATTGATGTATTAGTCTATCTGTGTGAATGTCAAGCGACGCCCACAAATCCGATAAGGTTCTCTGTCTTGCTTACGTCCACTTATTGTAACTAGTTAGAAGAGAGGCAAGTTTAACGACACCCTTTTGAGGCTGTACTTACAGGATGTTTTATTCTATTCATTCGGTTCGTAATTTGATTTAAACATACGTGCACCTACATTTCGCAAGTGACAAATAATGACAAATTTATAAATTTGAAATAATAAATAGTGTTTGTAACGTGCGCAAGTTTAATATTTATTACGATATCATGGAGTCCTGTTACGAAACGGAACGTGACTAATCACTGAATGGACCAAATCGTGAAATTTTATTCCGTATGTTTAATTATTTTACTTATTCATAATGAAAAAAAAACGGTGGTCAACTTTTAAGCATAAATGACTTGTATGATTTGACGTCTAAGGCAACTGGAGTATCACAGACTAGTACCTATTTGTGTTAGTAATCTGTTATATTTTAGATAATATACGTATAGATATTTGCTGATGATGACTGGTACATAATTAAATAATTAGTGTTGCTGATGATTGCGAACACATAATTATAAAAAATAAATAACCCATAAGCAGCCAAATTTGTAAGCCCAGGTTTTGGAAATCACACTTCATTTCAACATTAGGTTCTTAGTTTGGGTAAACCAAGTAATTCATGCGTATTGAGTTTTAAACGAAACTTTACAAATGTCAAATCCGTAAAAAATGGCGGCAATGGAGATGTTTTACATGGGAAATTTTTAACTTTGAATGAAAACCGAATTTAAATGCAAGTTTAACAGTAGTTTACTTTTCAAAATCTATACCTATTAAACGTGTAGCGGCATGTGGCGGCTTGTCGATTATTTACTTTATAAGATATTATATACGTATGAATATAATAATAAATTAATCTTTTTAAATAACATAATATTTTTTAACCTTGTTGTTATTTATGAATACCCCTTTGAATTCAATCCTGAAGATTATCGCATTTAGTTAATAAACTTATTTTTCTTCCTAAACCTTCAGTATTTCTATAAAAATGTTGTAAAACAACATTAGTTTTATGTTACCGATTTAAACACGCTTTGGATTCGAATTCTCAATTGTGAAATAATTATTAATTGCTTTTTGTTAAAAGCCCAAAACGAAACACGCTGTATGAAAGTTTTGCATCTGTGTGAGTACTGTGATGAAGTCAACTTAACTTGAGAGACCTATACGCCTTTTTACGCGAGTGGATGGATTGGATAACCACTGATAATTTAATTTTAGATGGCGACAGGCACTGCACACGAAGCAAATAGGCTCGAGTATAATTTCGCGCTTTACGCGGGTTTAGTATAAAAATCTTCAAAATCACGAACTATGTATGATAAATCGCCCGATTATGTCAGATCGTAACTTTCGATGGATTTATCCATTTTCAAACTTAAATTAGGTGACCGTTGTTTTTACAGAGGGCCGCTCCACCCGCTATCAAAACCAGAGTGCGGAATGGGAAAACCTCCCACATTTCCGTAAACAAAAGAACCCAGATTCTCGTGTTGCCATCATTATTTTAAAAGGAAGCAACTGAAAAATGAAGAAAGGGTACTTGACCAAATGATTAATTAGATTACTTCATAGCAGCTCACCAAATATACCTTCTGCCACTGTCGCGTGAAGAACTCTATAAAATTTTAAATAATTAACTCTTCAAATTTTTCGTCTTATTTATCACTTCAAAATTATTTGCCTTTAACCAGGGAAATGGTGAAGGAACTATAGGTACCTTTCTTCTGCTTTTGTATCAATACATTATAAATATGTAGGTATCTACATATTATAGTTATGGTATATATAGGAAGCTACATATCATAGGTATGGTATCATCTGAAAATAAAGTATTGGCTACTTCAATACTTGCACGATATAAAATAATAAAGAACATCTGCCCTGATGATGGACAGTGTAATGGTGCACGAAACGTTGACTAAAAAAGGAGTGGAAATCTCAAATCATATATCTAATACATAGTAAAAAAAAACAGTCTGAAATCTATTATGACGTCATTGTCATATTTTTTACGACAAAACGAATTGTTGGCAAGCAGTGGCGTGCACAGAGTTTTGATCAGGGTAGGCACGTAGGCAGTAGGAAAACCGCCGAATCGATTAAAAAAAATTTTAAAAACTTACTACAAATAACTCCCTTCGTACAAGTTTTCGCTAAGTGTGCTTGCTGCTGGTAAGACAACTAGTTGATAGAAATAGATAACAACAGATGTCACTGTCGTTACTGATTGCAATTTGCTAATTTTGTTCCAGAAAGCACTGCCTAATACCTACTAACCAAAAAACTTCTTAGAAGGAAATTCAAAACGACGGTTCTACTCTATGCTATGTGCATTTCGTAAACTTTGATGTTATATCTTGTACGAAGTTAGCTCCAAGCAGAAATAATTCCTGCTTAGGCCGCATTTTAGTGAGGCAGTCGGAGGGCGCGCGTGTAGTTTCTAGTTACAGTTTATGCCACGTCTGTAGTATACCTATTGATAAGGCGCTCGGGTAGTTTCAGTTGCTCAGCTTTTTCGCGCATATTTTTGAATGAGAATATTTATTTTTAGCAATAATTGAATAAATTATAATACTATTTACATGCTTGTGTTTTACAAATTCGGTAGGGTAGGCAGTGCTTATGTGCCTATATGGAGTGCACGCTCCTGTTGGCAAGATAATAACCAATGACAATTTTATTGTTCATTCTACGTAAAATATTTTTTTAATTTATTTTTCTATAATACTAGCTGGTACCCAGAATGCAATGCCATTCAGAGAAATAAATTGTTTTTCCCTGCATGTCCATTCCCATGCGTCCCCAGTCCCCTCGCGTGTCTCTTGCCTCTCCTACGTTCCCTTCCACCTTCCCCGCCTTCCCCCTCCCTCATTACCCTTCCGGCAAACCCCACCTTCTTCGTACCCCCCCCCCCCCACCCTCCTGCCTTCCCACCCTGCCGCTAAAATATTTGAAATACACACATTTTCAAACCACACGTGCACCACCTATAGTATTTTTTTAAACCAATTACATAAAGCTAGAGCTTACCATTATATATAGAAATACTCTTCTGCTAAAACGCAATATTCTGTAAAAAATTTAGATAAATCCATCGATAAATTTCGGAAGATACGGAACCTAAATTTTTATATATTACATAGAAGACAAAAACTTTTTAATCGCCTTAATTGAGCTCTCTCAACTTAATAGGACCGTCTTTCATAATACAACACCTAACAGTAATAACCGAGCGAAAATAAACCATTATTTTCGATAAAACAATGCAAGAAATATACCGACCTTATTTAAGAGCATTTAAAACAGTTAAATGCCTTTTTTGGTGTGTCAATGAAATAAAAGATTTTGGCGGCAAAATAACACAAGATAATAATATAAGAACAAGACACTCCTAGGGACGTTCCGATACTAGTAAATACGAGTAGGTACTCGATACTTTTGATTCGATGCCAAGTATTAATAGCATCGAATCAATCTTGCGATACTTACTCGGTATCGAAACAAAAGTACTTAGTATCGAATCATCGCGTGTGACGTGTCTCGCGTCTTTCGGTCTCGGCTCGGGTGAAGTCGGACGGGTTCCGACTTCACCCGAGCCGAGACCGAGAGAGCCGCCATTTCACGCTAGGGATGTTCCGAAACCATCAAAGTATCGATACCTACACATATCATAGTACTCAAATCAAAATGAAAAAAAAATGATAAAAAATGAAAAAAATGATGAGACGATGTATGAATATGAGTGAGGCAAAGAGTGTGTGCCAAGACCGAGTTGTTTGGCGGTCCGTCCTCTCTGCCTACCCCTGCGGGGAAACGGCGTGATGGTTAGTTAGTTAACATTTATTCCAAGCGAGTGCTTATTTTCCAAAGCCGGAGCAACAATGTCGCAAACAAGGAACAGACCGTCTCCCAAATACCTGGAGCAGTTACTGTTTTGGGCAAGATTGATGCTAAAGAGTTTTTTGCTGAATGTACTTTTAAATAAAAGATAATTTTTGTTAATTAAATAAAAAAAATTGTTAATTAATTACTTTAGTTTTAATTTTTGCCCTAACTGTTCTTATTGTCCTTTAACATTTGCCTCGTTATTTCCTTCATTAAAAAAATTCTAAAAGTATCGATATCAGTAAGTATCGATACATTATGAGTATTTGTATGAGTAAGTATCGAAAAATGATTTGAGTACTATGATATGAGTAGGTATCGATACTTTGATGGTATCGGAACATCCCTAGACACTCCCTCAACCACATCCAAAATGAAAAATATAGAGCAAAAATGGCGCCAAACATGCTAAGTTTTGCAAATAAAGCCTTTGAAAGCTGCATTGTTGATAGAAAGTTTACTTACCAAATACGGAATGGTACAATATTAACAAGAGGCTTAAAAATAAACATTAGTTAAACCAAGGACTTAGTGCTAAACCTTATAAAGCTATAATGCCGAATATACCTTTGAAGGAACATAAAGGTGGTTGAAGCGTCAAAAGGATACGGCTCTTTCCGAGTAAAAGTTTTTTTTCATTCATTTATTTAATTATACTACGGCAATACAGATTTGCTCTTGCAAGCTAATAAACTAGAAAGAATTTAGTTACAAAACTGGATCATTCAATGAATCAAGTAAGACTGACTATTGGAACGGAAAATCTGTATTTAAGTATTTGAGTAAGTAAAAACTTCTTTAGCACCGTTGTGATTTGACACTCGATGAAACAGAAGCTAGCGACACTAAAAAGAGACAAATGCATACATGTATAGGTTTAGCCTGCGGGAGAATGAGTTAGCATTAAAATATTTATTTAATTAAATGAAGACAATATTAGCGAAACTCAATCGAACATCTGGAGATAGAAAAATCATAAAAAGATATTGGCTCCACTGGGATTCGAACCCAGGACCCTTGCTTACATGGCAAGTGCTCTACCAACTGATCTACGGAACCCATATCCAATTCGGTCACTTTTAACTGTATCATACCAACATTATCTTCATTTTCTTAACGCACATATTATTGGCTGCTATCTTTATATATGATTGCAGGATTCAACTCAACTAAATGCTATCTAGATGTTGAAGTAGGTACTCTTAACAAAGTTGATGTTCTCTCTCCCTCTTCTATGTTTCCTATGCCCTGTAATTTTGTGATCATTTTAGTGTTTTTATGAAACCCTGAAAAAGAATTATTATAAGCAATAATTTTCTGCCTGAAACGTTCATCTACATTGAAAAAATCTTCCGAGAAAAGATACATGCCGCCAACGGGACTTGAACCCGTGTCCTTCTGATTGCCGGTCAGGTGCTCTACCACTGAGCTATGTCGGCTTATTTAATACCCGCTAAATAATTTAGTATATGCTAGTGTTTCATTCAACAATTACTGCTTGATACATTTTTCCAATCAACCAACAAAACAACCAACTTTATTTTTGTGAGAGAGGCATTGTTAGTGCTAAATCTCTCGCTAGGTGGCGTCCCTGAAAAAGGTTCGTATGGATGCGAAACCGGATGGTTTATATATTACTAGCAGAACCGGCCACACGTTGCTATGGCTAACGAAACACAACGCCACGCCATTACCCAACCTTTATAACCAACGCCATACGTTAAATCAAATCCACACCGCAGGTTTGCCAGTCCGCTGCCCGCTGCCGCTTTGCCAGATATATTATATCTTTGAACCAATTTACACAAAACCTTGACAAATTATATACCTTAAAACCTTCCTCGTCATTCACTCTATTTATTGTTGAAAACCGTATGAAAATCCGTTGCGTAGTTTAAAAGATCTAAGCGTACAGACAGCGGGATAATATGTAAAGAAGTTAAGTACCGAATATAATAATATTAATTTTCCTTTTTTATATAAATGCCGCATGAGAGTCACAACTGCTTCCGACGGTCTGGAGCCTGTAAGACTATGGCATCCCCAATTGGGATTGTGAGGCTGAAGTGTAGAGGAAGACTAGATGGGGAAGATGGGGGAGAACCTGGCTATCAGTGGTCACCAAACATGGATTGGTCACCAAACGTTTCAATTCTGAATGGTGGTCTTACAGCAGGGCGATACTGAGAGTACTTTGCACTCTGGAACGTGATGCAAATATTCTACATATGATTTTAAATGATTAATAATTTCTGAAATAATCAATTCAAACAAATAAAATTTATCTGCGCACGCCGGGATTTGAACCAGCGACCTCGAGTTACTTAACGCTCGGCTACCGAAACCGGCAAACAAAATTATTTTATTCTAATTATTAACAAAATTTTACAGATCACCTTTTCAGCGCGCGTTGACTGCACCCCGTACCTACAGCATTATTATATTTTTATTACACAATATAATAGAGTAAACGTGTTTTAGTTTTTTAAAGTGTTCTCTCTCTAGATTGTCTGTTAACAACGGATCAGGTGGGGGAGAGAGAGGGGAAATGGGAACGCGAGGGGGAAAAAGATTACTGGAGAGGAGTGGGGGCTGTCTAACGCCATTTTATTTTTCCCAAGCAAACGTAATCACACGTAATGGTGTTCGCAGAATTGTGCGCCGAAGTATTTTCAGACAAAAACTTTACGGGAATTAACTTATCCATACAATGCAATATATTTTGTGTTGTAAGAACACGATATTTTTGTATTTTTATATATTTATTTATTGACTCGTCAACAGATATCATAATAATAATAATAATAATAATTGGATAATTTGTATAGCGCCGTTTTTGTGAAAAATCACCTCAAGGGCGCTTTACAATTTATTATAAATCCTAGGCTCTATTCTATTTTATTATTTTCAAATAGATACAGAATCATACTTACCTGCAGGACACTTCCGACAAAACACACTTTATTAGAAAGTTTATGCTTATGCTATGGGGAAGATACGACTTTGCACGTGGAGGATATTATATTCAAAACACTGGACATTGCATGAGTTTTACATTTATATTTATATTTAACAGAAGATTAATGCCAAAGTTGAGTTAATATTTATTTTTAAAGTCTGGAGAATTTTAAGAATTTGCTTTTACACACTTAGTTATTTACAATCTTGCGAGCCGTGAAGGCGAAGGTGAAAGTTTTTTTTAACTTATTGATACGACTGTCTGAAAAGATGAGTTTTAAGTTTAGCTCTAAATTGCGCTGAATCTGTGATCATTCTTAACTCGTGTGGCAGTCCATTCCAGGCTTTAGGTCCCGAGACTCCGAAAGCACGCTCACCGAATTTAGTATCTGGTGTGCGCTTTGGTTCCTTCAACCTTCCAATCGCTGATGTTGCTGCTGACCTGAGGGTTGATTGTCGAGAATTGGAATTTTCTGGAATACACATTTCCGATAAGTAAGTCGGAGCCATTCCGTTAAGAGACTTGAATACCATCCAGCAGAGCTTAAACTGGATTCTCTCGGGGCACTTGAGCCAGTGAAGATTTTTGAGATGCTCAGAAATATGGGAATATTTAGATACGCCGGTGATGAGCCTTGCCGCAGCGTTGAAAACAGACTGTAATTTGTTGATTTGATATTTTGGGAGACTAGCATATATTCCGTTGCAATAATCTAGACGTGAAACAACATACGAATTGACTAGTAATTTAGTTGCCTCTGTGGTCAAGTTTCTCCGTACTGCTTTAATTTGCCTTAATTGAAAGAACCCCGTGCTTACAGTTCTGTTCACTTGAGTTTTAAGGGAAAAATCAGCGTCCAGATTGACGCCTAGTAGTTTTATGCATGTCTTTGGAGTGATGTCACTTCCTGAAATGGTTATTGGGGAGTTATCAATGTTACGCTGACGTCTACTTGTGGCTGTCCAGAGAAACTCAGTCTTTGCAGGATTCAGTTTCAATCTATTTGAGGTCATCCAGCGAGTAATTGCTTCTAGACACTCGGTTATGCGAGTTTTAAGACTGACTATTTCTTCTGGTAAGCAGTAGAAGTAAACTTGCTGGTCATCAGCGTAGCAGTGATATAGAAGACCAAATGATTCGATAATTTTAGCGACATCATTTGTAAAGAGGATGAAGAGAAGTGGGCCCAGAACAGACCCCTGGGGAACTCCAGATGAAAGGGTTGCATATTTTGATTGTTTTTTCCCCACTTTGACGGCTTGTACGCGGTTGACCAAGTAAGATATCAGCCAGTCCTTTACACCGCAGTTTAAACCAAAGGATTTTTCTAATCGTTTAATAAGAAAATCATGGTCAATCGTGTCAAAAGCGGCACTCATGTCTAAGACTGAAAGGAGTGCCAGTTTACCCGACTCGATAGCAAGCGTTATATCCGACAAAACACGTAGTAATCCAGTTTCCGTCGAGTGAAACCTTCTATCATCACATTATAATTATTATATCTATCTTTCAAATACACAATAGATAATAAAATTTTAGAAAAAGTCAAAGAAATTAGGGATCTTGGAGTAGTGTTTGATTCGCAATTAAATTTTATAAATCACATACAACAAATAACTAACAAAGGCATGAAAACACTAGGATTTATAATCAGAACAATCAAAGACTTCGATTCGTTGGAAGTTATAAAAATCGTATATTTGTAACTCGTACGCAGCTTGCTGGAATACAATTCCATAGTTTGGTCCCCATATTATCAAATTCATATAAGAAATATCGAAAGAGTGCAGCACAAATTTTTAAGATTTATTAACTTCAAGTTACACATACCTATTCAACACATTAACTACACATCTTTACTAAATACACTTTAATTGCATTCCTTAGAAAACAGAAAAAAAATAAACGAACTAACTTTTTTGTTTAAAATTATTCACTCCGAATAAGATTGTTGCAAACTCCTGCATCTCATCGACTTTAAGGTACCAACTCGAGCGACAAGGCAAAACATATTATTCTGCAACAATAATTCTCTAACCAACTATCACACACATGCATCAATTTCTCGACTTCACACACTATGTATCCATTTGTAAATAGTAAAATCAGTTAGAACCTAAGCATTCATAATAAATTGTACAGCGCCCTTGAGGTGATTTTTCACAAAAACGGCGCTTTATAAATTATCCAATTATTATTATTATTATTATTACTAGGGAACAAATACACCTCAAATATCGATGTATTTAATACAAGTTTACCGTTATTCAAGAAATATCTGAACAATATTTTTATGTAGAATATTTTGATATCTAAGGAGCATCACCTAGGGTCTATTACATATATTTGTGTATTTCTATATTAATCTACAATGTAAAAACTTGTTAACGTTTTCTTTTTATGTATCTTGCATTTTGTCATGTATTATTCATGACATTTAATCAGTCACCTGTAAATTTTGTAATTACTAACATACCTACTAGTTTATTTCTATGTCATTTACATCTTAGAAACTTTCTCTTTTATTGTAATGCACTATCATTCCTAAATTTATCTGTATGATGTTTACGTACTAGTTATATTTTTATAGTTTATCTTTTTTATTAAAAAAAAACTGTCTCTGTATTATAAACTTGTCATGTAAAAACCCACCAGGGCGTTGAAAATTAAGAAATAAATAAAAATAAAAATTATTTAATTTAAATTTTTAATATGATTATAGCGATGATTCCAATTAAAGGTGAGCACATCATTCATCTTAACATTCTCAACGACTATAAGTTGTAATAAATAATAATAAATAATAATAAATCAAATCACAAGGATCAAGGAGGATCAAAATCAAATATAAGTAAATGCGTACATATACATTCATATTCTGTCTTGTTAAATAGAATCACTTCGGATATCGATATGTTTAATATCAATGAAGCACAATTCAGACAAAAAGCTTTGTTGTTGTTAGTGTGATTGTGCTTCATTGAAATATAAATTACTTAAACCTGTTTAAATTTAAAATTAATACTCTTTTAAAACGCCTTGAAATTTTATTTTGTAATGTTTTAAAATTAATAAAGAATTGAATTGAATATGTATACTTTTGAGTGTAGCTATAACCACTCTGTATATCTTTGTTAGAACCACTTATAAGTGGTTCAAAGATCTAACTAAACCAATTACTCGTTCATATATAAATGGTTCTACCAAAGATATGTACTTTTCATTTTTTTAAAATATATATATACATTGGCTCTATTTACAAATACACATTTGGATATAGAGCAAATGTATAAGTAGGTGAATGATTCAATCATTACAGAGCAGCTCTAAGTGAGGAATCGTCAAGTGTTTCGATTCCGTTCTCTTCAGGGTCTTCGGGCGATACGCCCCCATCTCCCACTTCCTGATCGTCGAGGCACCACCGGGTTGTCGGCTTAGGGGCGCGGTATCTGAACCTCGTATCCGGCCTGCCTGATCAGTGATCACCGACTAACTTTCAGCAGGACTGCCGGGCGATCCGCGCTGTAGCACCTCCGTCTGTGGATTTACTGTCTACCATGATTGCTATTTCATTGTTTGAAATTTTCTTAGTGCTTTATGTACATAAATATGTTAGGGTAGGCATACTGCCTACATATTTTTTTCCTTATTGTTATTTCATCCCCTTACCTAAAAGAGGTCCAGGTAAGATTGTCTTTATAATTACTAACAACTGTACATAGTAGCACTTGCATACTGCTACCTAACAACGTATGCGAGGGCAATGGAGGTCTAGTATCATTTATTAAATGTTGAGCCGTTTTTATACAAAAAAAATAGAGTCCTTGCAAGAGCCTTGAAGGGGTAACCATCTGTTACCTATACCAGGGCGGGTATGTCCTGTAATGTATGGGTCCTCCAATGCTCTTTTCAGGTAAGCAAAGGAAAAGTTCACTTACGAGGCTGCCTAACTATTTCTTAAATCTAATCATTTTTTTTTACGAATCAATTTATTTCATTTTGAATGATTTTAAAACGTTTATGGGTACCGCCGCCACGGGAAACATTTATTGGACAATCAACACCCCTGCCAAATGTCACCCCAAGAGGTTCGTTGCGTTTGGTGACTTAGCATTTTATTCGGGTTCGTAGAGTGAGGTTGTCGAGTTCTTGGCAGCGATATGCCCACCTTCTGCGAAGCGGACCGGATTGGGTGAGAATGGTTGAGGGAGATCTAACCTAGACCTCCCCTTGCACCGCAGTGGGAGGGATGGGTCTGGAGACATTGCCCACAGATTTCTACCCACTCCTCATACCTTTTTCTTTCCCATAATTTCTTATTATTCCTTTCCCTTAATAGACCCGCCGCGCAGCTTACCCAAAGATGACATAGGCCGTGCGGGAAATTATTATTTTCATTATGTACAAAAAAAGTTGATGGTGTTATGGTACGCCCTAAACGACAGAATTCGAGTCCATAAGAACACCGCCGCAGACAGCAACACCCCGCTCCCCCCTGTTTCCTGCTTCCTACCTCCTCTCCCCTCTGCACTCCCGCGCGCACCAACGCGCCCCCGGCAGTCGAGAATTGCAAGCCGCCTCGGGAACACGTTACGCTCCTCGGATCGAACACCGAGTTCGCGGCTAATTTCTGTCGATCAATTTGAACGCAATTACATCTGCGATGTTAATTGAAGTACATACGGGTTTTAGCGCTGGTATTCTGCCATGCCTGTGTGAACTTCGGGTCCTGTCCTAGACTCGGGAAGTGCCCCTGCTGAACCCGGAAGGCGTAGATCCCCGAACATCATGTAAGCTGTACAATTATTCCCTCTTCTGTTTGTGTCCTTTAACGATAGACTGTAAACCCTCGCGAAAAGCCATCACTCAGAGAGTTTCGTTTCAGAGATCACGAGGTATAAACACGATAGCTAGGTTTGTGTAATATGCATTTCTTGTATTGAATTGTACTGTAATAACCTATGTACTGTGTTTTGAATTTGCAATACATGAATCTATTTAACTCAATCCTGTTGTTAATCTGCCTCGGCAGGAGCATTTCCTAGAGTGTATTTCCCGGACGACCGTGGGGGAGAGAGAGAGTTCCGAAGCATTCGTGCGACCTGCCCCTGGAATAGAGGGTACTTTTGTCTCTGCTGTGAGCTGGCCTGGGACATGTTAGGGCCCATCATAACAACTGTCGCCATAGCGTGGGGCCTCGGAATTTTTTTTCTCTCTATCACGATCGCTTCGCGGAGTGCAACTCGTCGAAATCCTCCCTGTACAGGAATTGTTTTGTGAACATTAATTATACCTTGTTATTCTACACCCAGTGTACAGTGAATTCTGTGAAAAAACCACAGAAACCTATGTGTAAATTGGATCCATAACACAGATCTGATTGTAACCATGAATCACGTCGCAGATTAAAAAAACACGGCCATTTTGGACGCCCGAAAGCGCCAATACTTTTAACCGCGAACTTGACTGCGCAGGCGTGACCCTTTTGTTCACCAAGCTACGGTCAATTTCGCGCCAATCTCAACGGCAAATGTTCACGCGGTAAATACCTATTCTCTGGATTGCGCGCGCAAGTGCTTTGTCTCGCGCCAAAATTCCAACAAAAAAAACCCGTCGGAACGAAATAATTAACTGTTGCTATGCAGCGTTTATAATCAAATCGCCTTTTTATGACTGAACCGGATAGCAACGGAAATTATTATTATAAATTTGATTCTGGAACCCCAGTTATTTTGCGAATTCCTTAATCAAAAATTTCGGACTTACGTTTTTTTTGTTGTTTCTGCACAATATACCAATTGGCCCACTTGTGTCTGTCAAATTAGTACAACTTATATTTCACCAAATGGACAAAATAATGACTTTTTTTTCCCATTCTACATTATAGGTACCGTTTTTTTTCAGCATAAGTGTAAAGTGAATTGTGTTTTTTTCCTTACTTAAAGAAAAGTGAAATAATAATAAAACAAATGATTGATTCCATGAATAAATAAAATAATTTTAATGTGGTTGTCGTAACGAATCCCATATTCAGTTATTTTCATCCGGAAGTTTGTTCTTATTTGACAGAAGAGTGCCTTTTGTGAATTTTAGTGCCTTTCTCAGTGCAAAGTGAAGTGAAAAAAATAAAAAAGCCGTTTTCTAAAGGTCAGTCCTGGCAATTTTTTTGAAAATAAATAAATACTTGTGAATTTCACAGTTTTCTCAAAAGTGGTCAGTGAAACACAGAAACCTTTACTACTAAGGTCTTTCCACGCAAAATTTTTTTCGTATGTCTTCCTTTGACAAAGATTCTGGTGTCATTTATACCAAATTGTAGTATGAAATACAGTTTTCTATAACTATTTTAGAAGTGCCAACCAGTGGTTACCAAGTGAAAAGTGCCTCACAAAATTAATTTTGCGTTTGCTAAAGGAAACCCCTGGCAAATTTTTTTTCACCACCCGGGAAACTCACAATGGAAAACAATCAAGCTATGGCATCATCCAATTTGGGTATCATTCCCAACGTGCACAACTTATCCAAAACTCACTTACAAACTGCTTTAAGGGATAGAGGACTCTCGCCATCAAGCAAATCTAAATCTACATTAAAGGCTTATGCACTTCTATTTAACAAAAAGTACATTAAGAGAATAAACCTCGCCCCCTCAAGCGAAAATAATTCACGCTCGGCTACGCAAGTTTTGGATAATCTTGTTCCTAACAAAGAACTTATGCTGCAAGTAATGATAAAACAGGACATCGCACCCACCTTGACACAAGATAAAACTTACGATTTATCCTCTTGGAAAGTCAAATATAATGGCGTCTCCGATGTGCTGGATTTCATCGACCGTATCGAAGAAACGGCTACAATCAAAAATATCCCATTCGAGATTCTACGAAAAAACTTCATAGAACTCATCTCCCCAGAATTGATACCCTGGCACCGCATTCAAAAAACTAAATGCAAAGATTGGAATAAACTCAGATCTGCCCTAATCTCGAGCTTCGGAAAAACAGAAGCCCAGCACAGGATCAAATTATCTTTACTATCTATTAAACAGCTGGTAAATGAACCTGTAGCAACATTCATAGAAAGGGCTGAATCCATTAACATCAAGCTTTCACATCCCGTTTCGGAAGCTGAACTATTACCAGTCATAACTGATGGCCTTTTAAGCAGATACGAGAACATCATCACCTCGCAGAAAATTGCATCCCTGGCCCAGTTAAACGAGGTCTGTCTCCTTCTGGAATCATACCAGGATAGGAAGAACATAAAGAATGTGTCAAATAATGTAGTTGTGCCAAGCCGTTCGTCTGGTTTAAAACCAGAATTCGACAACAAAAAAGTGTGCTCTTTTTGCAAAAAAGTAGGCCATCTGGCCACTACTTGTTTCAAGCAAGCGAGGGTTCTGGAATCCAAGGAACCCCGAACTTTCAAGAGGCATCACTCTAGGGACCGCTCTCCTCCACGCGACGAACTGCGCAATGTTTTCAAGAAATCAAGGCACAACATGGAAAGGTTACAAAACCCAAGCGATGTCAGACCTCAGGTGGATTTCTCCAAGCCCCCACCAAATTTCTACTTGAAGAGGCCAAAAAACTAAATAATAACCTCTCAGGCACCCATTCTGAACCAAGGTCTAAAGAATGGACTGATTGGTTAGCACACATTAAGTATTTTAACCAGACCTTAAATGTTTCTTCGGTTTGTTGCAAACAAGCTAAAGATGGGAGACCCTATGCTTCTTTCTCTGTTAACAATGTGACCTTTTCCGGATTACTCGATAGTGGGGCATCTGTCAGCTGTCTTGGCAACAATGCTCACCTGCCTTTTGTTAACAGTGATTTTAGAATTTCGCCCCAATCGACACACCTGACGACTGCAGATAATGTTTCTCAGCCGGTCATCGGTGCCCTTGCCCTGCCAATTAATTGTAACAATAAAATAGTTACAATCAATTTTCTAATAGTGCCCTCTATATCCCAGAATTTCATCCTTGGCGTTGACTTCTGGAAGGCATTCAATGTTGCTCCCCAAGTATTTAATACTCTTGGCGAAACCTCCACTGCCGCTCAAATTAGTGAAATCCGCACAATAATACCTCACGAAAATTTAAGCACGGACCAGGCTCTCCAACTAAAGGAAATGGTCAATAAATTCGAATCAATATCTTTCGAAAAATGTGGATTAGGTTTGACAAATTTGGTTGAACACCATATCAAAACCAATAGCCCACCCATAAAACAACGTTATTACAACTTAGCCCCCCAAAAACTTAAACTTTTAGAAAACGAACTTGACGAAATGTTAAAAATGGGTGTGGTGGTTCCCAGCAGAAGTGCATGGACCAACCCAACTCTTTTGGTTTCTAAAAAAGACGGCTCTGCACGTTTCTGCCTCGACAGTAGACGTTTAAACTCTTGCACGGAAGCTGATGCGTATCCCTTACCTCACGTTCACGCAACCTTAGACAAGCTGCGTAACGCCAAGTTCATCTCTTCTGTCGATCTCAGCAAAGCGTTTTGGCAAATACCCTTGGACGCAGAATCGTGCGAAAAAACTGCTTTCGTTGTACCTGGTAGGGGAATGTTCCATTTTAAAAGATTACCCTTTGGTCTAAAAAACAGCCCCGCCGAGTTACAAAGACTGATGGACAAACTTTTCGGTCCTGAAGTCGATAATAGCCTGTTTTGTTACCTTGACGACCTCATCATCGTCAGCGATACCTTTGAAAAACACCTATTAATGCTGGAAAAAGTTTTCCAACAACTCAAGTTCGCTGGTTTAACCATCAACTTGAAGAAGTCTGAATTCTGTAAGTCCCGTCTACGTTATTTGGGATTCATTGTCGACGAAAAAGGTCTAAGAACAGACCCCGCTAAGGTGGAAGCCATGGCAAATTTTCCCCGACCCAAAAACGCGAAGGAAGTCAAAGGTTTCCTTGGACTTGCAGGTTACTACAGGAGATTCATCAAAGACTTTTCCACTATTGCAGCCCCCTTAAATAAAATTACCGGCATCCGTAAAGGTGTCAGCAATTTCCGATGGTCTGTCGAAACTGAAGAAGCGTTCACAACTTTAAAAAATGCCCTTCAAAAAGCTCCCGTTCTGAATTGCCCGGATTTTGCACTCTCTTTTACCCTCCACACGGATGCCTCCAATGTAGGAATCGGTGGAGTCCTTACTCAAGAATTCCCAGATGGCGAACACCCTGTAGCGTATTTTTCCCGTACACTAAACAAACACGAGAAAAACTACGGAATTACCGAGAAAGAATTATTGGCTGTATTGGATTCTGTTCACCATTTCCGCGGTTACATAGACGGTAGCAAATTTACTGTAGTCACAGACCATAGTAGTTTGAAATGGTTGATCTCTTTAAGTAATCCCTCCGGTAGGCTCGCTCGCTGGTCCTCCCGTTTGTCTCAATACAATTTTGATGTTGTTCACCGTAAAGGCGCGGACAATATTGTTCCCGACGCCCTTTCAAGAATTGAACTAGCTTCATTAAATGTTGACACAATTGCCCCCCCTCCATCTACAAAAGATGAATGGTACTTGAAAATCTTCGAAGGTTGCAAAAATAACCAACAAAAGTTTCCTAATTTTATCATAAAAGAAGGACAACTATACCGTAATTGCAAGGCACCACTATCCATCCTCGAAGATTACTCGTGGAAACTTGTCGTTCCCCTCGAAGGTAGAGAACAAATAATCATTGACAATCATAGTGCTCCCGACTCCATACACCCAGGAAATTTCAAGACGTATAAAAAAATCGCCTTGAAGTATTATTGGCCTGGTCTCTTTAAGCAAATTCGCAATTACATCTCTAAATGTGAAACTTGTAAAGCTTATAAACATAGCACGGCAGCACCTGCCGGCCTAATGGGTAATCCCAAACGTGCCGACAGACCCCTACAATCATTGTCAATGGACCTCGTCGGACCCTTTCCTCGAAGTTATGCCGGACACATGCACATACTTAGTGTAGTGGATGTTTTCACTAAATTCTGTTGGATCTTCCCTTTAAAAAGAGCCAACGCGTCCGCCATCATCAAACTCCTGGAAAAACACATTTTTATACCTTACGGAACACCCAGAACCATAATAGTTGATAACGGAAAACAATTTATTGCCCAAGAATTCAAAGATTTTCTTGCCAAATACGGAATCAAGGACATTTACTATAACACCTTGTATACTCCACAAAATAACACTGTCGAACGTTATAACCAGACAATCAACACAGCTCTAGCTATTCTAGTTGATAAAGATCAACGTACTTGGTGTAAAAACCTAGATAAAATTCAGGCTGCTATGAACAACACGGTTAACCTGGCCACTGGTTACACACCTTTCTTTTTAAAACACGGTATGGAACAAGTTGTTCACGGTTCTCTACATAGGGACACAAACTTTCCTACGTCAATTGCCGCCACAAGCAACCCTACCGCGGACTATGCCCATCGTCTGGAAGAACTGTCGGCCATCTACAGTGAAGTCACTGATGCTTTACTCCTGGCTCATCAAAAGAGCGCGGACAGATACAACCTACGTAGGAAACATGTCACCTTCAATACTGGAGACATAGTTTGGAGAAAGAACAACACACTTTCCCAAGGAGCCATGTATTTCTCTGCCAAGTAGAAGTGGGTTGATTCACTCATTTTACGGAATCAATTCCGGACCTATATTCGACTGAGTGGACTCGATTCACTGGACTCGCTCCTTTGATTCCGGCGATTCCACCGGACTCACCGAATCAAACTCATTGTGGCGTTCCGCCGGAGTCGTTGAATCGGCCGGAATCAAACTCAGTTTGGCTCTTGCTGATTCAATGCCAGAGTTGATTCCGCCGGACTCGCCGAACCAAACTCATTGTGGCGCTCCGCCGGAGTCGTTGAATCGGCCGGAACCAAACTCAATTTGACTCCTGCTGATTCAATGCCGAGAGTTGATTCAGCTGAACTCGCCGTACTCGGTGGAATCGTGGAACGTTACGGAGTTAAGGAATCATGTGTTTAAGTAGCCGGGCGTGTGTACATTAACATGCTATTGTTTATTGCGAGCGAGAAGTCTTATCTTTATATAGCTAATAATAATGTATTTGACATGAGTGATATCTTTGTCGGCTTTATGAGAACCGTGTAAGATATTTACGACAAATTTGAAACTTACGAACAGTGGAGTCCTTGTATAGCAGTGAGCCATGGAACCGGCAGAGGAAGGATGAAAGTAAACTGAATGCTTTTGAAATGAGATCCCTGAGGCGTATATGTGGTGAAACTATGTATGATCGTGAGAGAAATGTGGAGATCCGCAAATAACGTAAGGCTGATGTAAGCATAATGAGTAAGATTAAGAAGGGGACCCTCAGATGGTTTGGGCAAGTAGAGCGAATGAACGAAGAAAGTAGTGTAAGGAGAATATATGCCAAAATGTGAATGGTGGAAGATGTTGGGGACGCCCGGGGAAGACATGGCAAGATCAAGTGAATCAGATACTTGAGTCGGGCCATGTCAAAAGTCAGAATAAAAGAAGAGTATGTTTGAGACGATGTATGAATGTGAGTGAGGCAAGGAGTGTGTGCCAAGATCGAGTTGTTTGGCGGTCATTCCTCTCAGGAATGAGAAAAACCCCTGCGGAGAAACGGCGTGATGGTTAGTTAGATATTTTACGTTCTTCATAAAACTAGTAATTCACCAGAGTATCACCGGCGCGAACTTGCGGGAAGGCAAATTTGCTCCGTGATGACTGACAAAAGGTAAAAAGCAGTGCTCCTTGCTATCTTTTGACTAAGATATAATGCTATTTCTTTTCGAAAAATGTTTTCACGCTGTCATCGCGCCCCGCTAGAGCAATACAACGCCGCCCCGCTTGCGTCACACACCTCATCCCGTGAATAAGTCCTGTATTCTCACTCTGTCACTCGTTCCCGAGTGATAGAGTGACAAATCCCCGCCCGGCCTGCGCCGCGCACCTCCTCCCGTAAATGATTCCTGCCGCCCGGCCCGCGTCGCACACCTCCTTCCGCGTCAACCTCGCCCGAGTGCGAGCGACTCCGGAACTGATTCATAACATTTTGCGGACTCGGAACGAATCAAACGCATTCGGACTCGGAATCTTTGGATTCGTTCCGGCCGGAACGACACACTTCTACTGCCAAGCTGGCACCACGTTTCGTGAAGGCCAAAGTTCTAAGAAAGATATCAGATCTAGTGTACTCTTTGTCTGACTCCTCTGGAAAGCACATTGGTAATTACCATATTAAGGATATTGCAAAGACTGGAAGTGAGGAGTCAAGTAAAACTGCCCCCACTATCTCAGCAAACTCAAAATGATCCAGTGTGTATCACCACAACCCTTTGGTAAGCACATCAAGTCTTACAATGACTTGAGTGTAAAATGTCAATTACATGTCCACCCTTTCGTTGATGAAACGAATATTGTTAAAAAATCATTTTTGTAAATTTATGTACACTCCACGGCGTAGTTTGCCCCGTTCATGTTTATGAATTGGCAACCACCGTAATTTTTGTTCCACACGTTTTTTGTTTTTTTTCTTTTTTTCTCACCTGTTCCAAAATTGATCACTTTAGAGCAGAGACACCCCTCGAGTCACAGTGTTTGGGAAGTCATGAACCCAAATCATTGCCTCTCACCCCCTCACACTACGCAACGTTCATGCCATGGCACGCTTTGCTATGTAATGCAATATTGTAATTTTCACCATTTTTGTTTGTTGTTTTTTCATCATATCGGAAGGAATCTCTTCAAAAAATTTTTTTTTCTTTTATGTTCTGTAAGTACTGGAGCGTCGTTCTAAAGTCGGATTTGGTAAACTCCAAAGCGTTAAATCACGACCCAGGACTAGTAAACCATCTTAACATGCTCCATATTTTACTCATCATGGTAAAAATAAGTGGTTACTCACATAATCACATTTCTTGTGTACAGTAGTTTTCAATTTTTCTCAAATGTTAAAAAATTGATGGCGTCCTACCCGAGCTCTTTGCTAACAAATTGGATTTTGACACGTCCATTTTGAAATCATATGTATATAAATAAAGGAAAAGCCTTTAAATTGGTCTTTCCACCCTTATACAAATCTTCTTGGGCCCGTTTCAACTAAAGTACGTAAAACCAAATACTCGGTCTTTTGTTGTTATAAGAAGTCCTCGATTTGTCCCTCTTCACAACATGTATGTCTTGTATTACATGCCTCAACCCTGACGGAAAAGGTTAATAAAACCTAACGGCAGCCCTGTTTTCCGTACATAAATAACCGCAGTTTAACGTAAATCATCAATGTTTTGTTTGATCATCGTTTTGCAAACATAGGCATTCAACTCTTGTTTCGCCATTTAACCAAGTATTTGCAACCTAAATTGCACATAACCCGGTATGATGTAACTGCACAAAAGGTATGTAAAACCACAATTGGTCCCTTTTGTTTGTCCCCACCGAAGTTGCTACAATAGACAGTATGTAAAACCATATAGGTCTGTCTTTGTTTGTCACATGGTGTAAACAGAAATGTACTCTGTCATCACCCCGCCTTTATAACATACGAAGTGACATTAAATTGTTTACCTCCTTGTTATTCTATCGTACGCTCCTGGGCTACGGAGTTAGTTAATCTAACAAATCTTCATATACTGTGTTAAAACAAGCATTGTTAAAGTTTATTGTGTTGTATTTAAACGCAACCCTGTTACATTATAGGAGGGATCCTTAAAATACCTGCCACAATACGAGAAGTTCGTCATAATCACTTTTGCTCATAGCTAAATGTTATTGAGTTGGTCGTGTGACATATTTGTCATGAGTACCGTTTTGTACATTCTATTTTGGTCGTGTGACATATTTGTCATGAGTACCGTTTTGTACATTCTATTTTGGTCGTGTGACATATTTGCCATGAGTACCACCCTTTTGTATAACCTGTTCTGGTCGTGCGTCATTTATTTGCCGTGAGCACCGCTTTTATGTACAATTGTGTATAAACTCTGTGCACTACACGTGGAGACGTTAAAACACTTACCGTGATTCGTGTGAACGACATAATATCGGCTTTGCCATCTTCTTTAAGATGCATTGTATAAACTCTTTGACTTCTGTCTATAATTGAGTTATATCTTGTGTGTACTTACATATTTTGTACACTATACGTGGAGACGTTAAAACACTTACCATGAGTCGTGCGAACGAAATAATATCAAACCTTTTGTGTGCGATCTACGAAATGTAGTCCACAACCCTTTGTTGTCATTCAACGCGTGCCCGTGGACTTCCTGTTTTTTACTTCTTTGCAAAAGGAAAGAAGCCCAGGAATATCTACTATCCCAAAAGGACTAGTTTTCAGCTTCACTGTCAATTATGGGGCATAGTGCTGTGGGAGTTAATCGATTGAGCACAAAACCACCTAACTCGTTGTCTGGAGAACGAATAAGAAAACCCCAGGTTTGTGAAATTGGAGCAAGGGTCTGTCTTTTCTCACAATCATGTAGAAGTTTTAAAATGACCCCTAATCTTTTGCCCAATACACGCGAAAGATTAGCCTCTTTGTTATAATGTGTATTCAAATTTCTCCTCACCCTTTTCTGATAAATGTAAAGGGTCAGGAAATCTGCTGGTTGATTATGTTTCATTTTCACATAGAGTTTGAATTGGAAATTAGTCCAGTCTCTAGCAAATTTCGTAACTCGTCTCCCTTCTCCCCTCCTCCCCCCATTCCCCCATGTTCTCAGATTATGTTATGAAGTGAAAAATCTGTCGTTGACCATATTTCGCCCTCACTTGGAGTTCGAATAGGTAACTGTCCGGTTATCTACAGGTTTTCCCCCTCAATCTCTGCATATGTCTCACCTTTTTCTCTTTCTCAATTCTACGAAACACATTCATGAATGTTGGATATGTACGATATGCACTTGGCGTAACGTCTGTCTCCTTTTTGACAACCTTTATTCATGAATTGGTTTCCCTTTGCCGTGACTAGTTCACGATTCTTTGTCTTGTTCTTTGAAATTCTACAAAAATGTTACCATCTTATGTTAACATAGGCCATAGAGGGCCGGTTGTTTTTTAACCAAGACATATTGTCACTCGGCAAGCGCCAAGTCATCCTGGAAAAGGAAAATGTTCATGTAATCACAATTTAGTTAGGAATCTCTCTTCGTCACTCTCTGAGTCGGTGGTTAAAATTTCGTTTATTTCATTTTCTGGACACATTTTGTTTCTCTCCAAACCTTTTCTTCATTGGTCCCTAGGCAGGTAAACTTCAAGAATTTTGCTCTAATAATAATTTCTCCCGGATTTAAAAAGAAGCCCAGGCGGATGTCATCACCAACAGCCAAGCTGAGCTTCACTTCCTGACAGCACGCGCTGTGGTTACAAGGTCCCTCCTGCTGCCATTTTCTACGTATTTGTTCCTGAAAGCACAGACCATACCGCTCATATGTATGTTGTCTTGTCGTGCCACAGCAAGCTGAGTTGTCCCACCATACATTATGACACTCTAAACTACCTTTTGGGCACGCCAGCTCCTAGGTTTGTTCTTACTCTTGCTATCAATGCCAACCTTGCCGTCTCTTGCTCTGTCATGCAGTGACGCATATATCGTCATGTTTAAACCATCATTACCTTGACCCACCAGTATTCGCTGAATGCGTACCAATACAAGTTATCTTGAGCTACATTATGCTTCAATAACCATTATATACGATCCGTGTTTACCATAATAACACTTAGGATTCGTACTGGCATGTCTGCAGATACTGGATTCTTCTCTTCAATGGCCTCTGTAACCATAGTCGCGGCACAGCAACCACAGTCTCCACTTCGTGAACTTCAACGTCTTCGACCAAACCAGGTGTTTTCTAAGGCCTAAGTGTACTCTTGAGTGTTATCTCAAATGGGTCTTATTGCAGTGATAATGTAATCCTTAGAATCTGTGAAACCACGTCCTTTTCTTCGAAATTCTCCGAAACCAAACAAATCCAAGCTTCGCAAACTTAGCTCCCAGACCAATGAAACCTTAGAATCACACTTTTTCTCTTCTCTTGTACAAATGTATTGTCATTTTTTCAATTGCATAACCATGTGTATTGTTATTTTCAATTGCATAACCTTGTATGTTCTTTTACACCATGTACTTTCCCCAAAGTTGTCTTTTCCAAACATTCTATGTACCCCCACCCATTCCCTACAAACATTGTGACCTAAACTATAGCATAAACTGTATGTTCTAGCTAGGCAATCCCTCAAGCAACGAATCTCTCAAAAACCCCGATGGAAGCATAAGAGGATTTTTTTTTCCTACAGCTCCATTGCCACGTCGCTTTTTTTCCAAGCGCGGGGGGAAGTGTTATGGTACGCCCTAAACGACAGAATTCGAGTCCATAAGAACACCGCCGCAGACAGCAACACCCCGCTCCCCCCTGTTTCCTGCTTCCTACCTCCTCTCCCCTCTGCACTCCCGCGCGCACCAACGCGCCCCCGGCAGTCGAGAATTGCAAGCCGCCTCGGGAACACGTTACGCTCCTCGGATCGAACACCGAGTTCGCGGCTAATTTCTGTCGATCAATTTGAACGCAATTACATCTGCGATGTTAATTGAAGTACATACGGGTTTTAGCGCTGGTATTCTGCCATGCCTGTGTGAACTTCGGGTCCTGTCCTAGACTCGGGAAGTGCCCCTGCTGAACCCGGAAGGCGTAGATCCCCGAACATCATGTAAGCTGTACAATTATTCCCTCTTCTGTTTGTGTCCTTTAACGATAGACTGTAAACCCTCGCGAAAAGCCATCACTCAGAGAGTTTCGTTTCAGAGATCACGAGGTATAAACACGATAGCTAGGTTTGTGTAATATGCATTTCTTGTATTGAATTGTACTGTAATAACCTATGTACTGTGTTTTGAATTTGCAATACATGAATCTATTTAACTCAATCCTGTTGTTAATCTGCCTCGGCAGGAGCATTTCCTAGAGTGTATTTCCCGGACGACCGTGGGGGAGAGAGAGAGTTCCGAAGCATTCGTGCGACCTGCCCCTGGAATAGAGGGTACTTTTGTCTCTGCTGTGAGCTGGCCTGGGACATGTTAGGGCCCATCATAACAATGGAAAAATCAAAAATACGTAGCACAATCGAATCAAAAGAATCGCTGAACCTTTCATCACGTCAGAGCTACAATTCGAGAATTTTTATTGAGAAAGACAATTTTCAGCTTTAATATTAAGTAATTAAAAAATCACCGGTTTTTGTAAAATAAATTTATTAAAAAATTCTATCGGCGCACAAGTGCTTTCCATTTATGGAGTAACAAATGACTTTTAAAATTAAATTTTGTCCACCGGGCTTCAAAAATGGAACGCCTAATGAAATTAATTGCAAAAGGCGCCTCCAGATGGCGCCCCATCCCCGTATTAATGTCAATTCAAAAATCTAAGTGAGACTTTAATAAAAATCACGATAAAAGCTATTACAATCAATTTGATACTCTTATTATTATTAATAACAGAATGGAAAAGCTGAATCTTGAATAATTGCCATTTTAAATTGAAACTTTTAAAGATAGAAAATATTAAAGACTGTTTAACCCCTCGGGCCTCGGGCACGTTCATTCAAAAGGTTAGAAAATTTCCGTACCTCAGTACCTGTCTACTTATAAAATGTAGGTAGTGAAATATATAAAAATTGATTTAAATGTTATATTCTAGAGCCCCAAGCAAGATCATATTTTTAAATTACCATTAACCACCAATAATAATTTTTCTTCGTTCGCATGGTATTAGGGGGAAATTAATATAAAGAATGAAATGTTTTTTTCCGGGATAAAAACTAGCCTATGTCATTTCCCTGTCCTCCAATTATCTCGGTATAAAAAAATCACGTCGATCTCGTCGCTCTATTTATATTATTAAAGCGAGTTCCCGGTAAGCGTTGCTATGCCACTTAATAAAGAAATTGTTTCTCCATGCGTGTCATTCTCCATTCGTTCCTCTTTCGCCTCCCCATCCTCTCCCTTCCCTCTCCCTCGTCAAGAGTTCCTCTCCCCCTTCCCGAGTTCCCCTCTTCCCTCCCATTCCATTCAATCGGTCCCGGTACATTAAGTTTTCAAACAGCTCGCGTGCCACGTGTCGAAATTTTTATATACAAATTTCATAATACCAGAGCATCAAATCACATCAAATCCCGAAAATTTTAATGAATTTGGTAAAGTCGTTCGGAAGTTATGCACGAACATATATTTAGGCGATTCATTTTTATTTATATAGAAGAAAAAGATAGATGATAGAAGATAGAAGACATAAGATAGAAGATAGAAGATAGAAGATAGAAGATAGAAGATAGAAGATAGAAGATAGAAGATAGAAGATAGAAGATAGAAGATAGAAGATAGAAGATAGAAGATAGAAGATAGAAGATAGAAGATAGAAGATAGAAGATAGAAGATAGAAGATAGAAGATAGAAGATAGAAGATAGAAGATAGAAGATAGAAGATAGAAGATAGAAGATAGAAGATAGAAGATAGAAGATAGAAGATAGAAGATAGAAGATAGAAGATAGAAGATAGAAGATAGAAGATAGAAGATAGAAGATAGAAGATAGAAGATAGAAGATAGAAGATAGAAGATAGAAGATAGAAGATAGAAGATAGAAGATAGAAGATAGAAGATAGAAGATAGAAGATAGAAGATAGAAGATAGAAGATAGAAGATAGAAGATAGAAGATAGAAGATAGAAGATAGAAGATAGAAGATAGAAGATAGAAGATAGAAGATAGAAGATAGAAGATAGAAGATAGAAGATAGAAGATAGAAGATAGAAGATAGAAGATAGAAGATAGAAGATAGAAGATAGAAGATAGAAGATAGAAGATAGAAGATAGAAGATAGAAGATAGAAGATAGAAGATAGAAGATAGAAGATAGAAGATAGAAGATAGAAGATAGAAGATAGAAGATAGAAGATAGAAGATAGAAGATAGAAGATAGAAGATAGAAGATAGAAGATAGAAGATAGAAGATAAAGGATAAAGGATAGATACTCGTAGATAGATAGTTTACCAAGTCCAAAATCTCCGCGCACCCTTTGTACGACAATTTTTTTAACATTAATTTTTACCTCATTTCTCATGGTCCCTCTAACCACTGGGAGCTCTCCGTGATTCACTCGATTCCGTGATTGCTTACATGTTGGTATCCCTGCATTGTGTATATGTGAAAATATTGAACTGGTTAAAGAATATGTTTATTTAGATGTAATTATTGACACCTTTTTCAAATGGTGTTCACAAATAAATAAAGTCTGTGAACGGCTGAGATCTATTGTTAGTAGATTATATAAACTTAAATTCTATGTTCCAATATGACTTCGAATAATTTATTTATCATTAGCTGAATCTATTGTAAGGTACGGAATCACAGCTTGGGGTAAAACCAATGTAAATCATGTTCAATCAGTTCAAAATTTATAGTTAAATTATTAGCTCATAAAAGTTTATACGAACAAAGGCACAATGTTCCGTACTTTCACCAGAATCTCAAAATTCTCTCAGTAAGAGCAATTCTGTGGCATAAAATAATTTTTCAGCATATGAATAGCCCTATATACATAAATAGACTGGACCACACTTACAATACTCGATTTAAGTTAAATGAAGGACTAATCGTACCTAAGCACTTCTTCTGTAAAACTATTTTAGTTTAACTTGTTATTGTATAATTAGTTGGTAATTCATGTTATTACTTATAGATATTACAGAATAAACAAAGCACTTTAATAATAAAATAGTTTCATTTACTTATATATTTCAATATATATTAAAAACCACTCATACTTTTTGGGGTCATCTGTGACCCCATGCGAGCAGTTATGTAATATTCTTTGTACGAGTAATTAAGAGGTAATAGCACCGGTGAGAAATCTCGACGGTAGGTATTTTAAAAAATTCTCGCTATCGCACCGCGCTCAAAAAAGAACTAGCTATCGATGTGTTGGTGAGACCACGTGAGTGTTTGGCTTGTACACCCTCTCGCCCCCTCTGCGTCTCATGCCTACCGTCTTTCGCCTCATACCGCCATATCCAATATTCTGTTTAGATAAAGCATGTTTCGACTTATTTCGTCGCTAATGAAGTTTTTGAATCGGCCTTGCGGTGTGACAGAAAAAGGGCCCATTATTTTTAAACGCACGAGGTCTGCTATTGTCGGTTATTTATAAATATCGTCGATAGGTATTGTAACAATGTCTTCTGTTCACGCTTATTACCGACAAATTACGAATTATTTTACTAGAACTCTATGTAGGTTAGTAGTTTTAAAGTTTTCACTGTATTTGCGTTTATAAATATGCAGTCAAACCAACTACATCGAATTATTATATACATACATATGATTATTCTCTATGATACATTAGTTATTATTGAAAATTAGTATTAACCTCTCAGGCCTCGGGCCTGTTTTTCGAAAAGTCAAAATATTTCCGCTTTCCAATAAATTCCAAATAACTTTAATATTTGTGAACGCATCCGAAAACTAAAAACTGTTTTTGAAAGATGATGAAATATGCTTTCAAATTTTATAATTCGAAATAAACATATAATTTTGTTTTTATTTTATTAATAACTAGCAGACCCGGCCACACGTTGCTGTGGCTAACGAAACACAACGCCATTTACCCAACCTTTATAAAATCCACACCATCCGCTCGCCAGCTGCCCGCTGCGCGCTGCCCTTTGCCTAAATTGAATATTTGAATTTCTTGGCTTTTCTCTACTATAATAAGCATTTATTATACACATAAACCTTCCTCTTAAATCACTCTATCTATTGGTGAAAACCGCATGAAAATCTGTTGCGTAGTTTAAAAGATTTATGCGCACATACATTTTGAGCGACTTCATTTTATACTATGTAATGATGATGATACCACAAAACTTAAATTTCTACTCATATAATTTGGCACTTACCTATCTTATTAAAAAAAAAACTCAAAAATGCATATGCAACAAAAATGTATTTTTGACCGATTATCTCTATCTCTACATATTATAAAGTCCCCCGCGCCGTCTGTCTGTCTATTCGCGATAAACTCGAAAACTACTGAACGGATTTTCCTGCGGTTTTCACCAATATACAGAGTATTTCGTGAGGAAGGTTTAAGTATGCAATTTGTCAATGATTTGTGTAAATTGGTTGAAACATAACGATAATTGTTAGAAGTGTCGGAAATAAGTCCAGCCGCCTGGTAGCTTTCATCGAAAACGCTGCACAATCCTTTTGGGATATAACAAAACAATTAATGGTGGGATATTCCTCTTTTATAGATCTACAAAAAAGTCCGCGAAGGCATATATCTATCTTTTACGGATAGCTTACTATACACATTATATCTAAATGCAATTGATAAGAATAATAAGATAAGAAGATAGAATGCGTATAGTAAAAGATAGATATATGCCATCGCGGACTTTTTTGTAGATCTATAAAAGAGGAATATCCCACCAAGCGTTGTTTTGTTATATCCCAAAAGGATTAGGCAGCGTT
Source organism: Limnephilus marmoratus (assembly GCA_917880885.1). NCBI lineage: Eukaryota > Metazoa > Arthropoda > Insecta > Trichoptera > Limnephilidae > Limnephilus > Limnephilus marmoratus. The sequence continues at coordinate 19,352,790 of OU862915.1, forward strand.
TTCGATGAAAGCTACCAGGCGGCTGGAATTTTTCCGACACTTCTAACAATTATCGTTATGTTTCAACCAATTTACACAAATCCTTGACAAATTACATACGTAAACCTTCCTCACGAAACACTCTATCTATTGGTGAAAACCGCATGAAAATCCGTTCAGTAGTTTTCGAGTTTATCGCGAACAGACAGACAGACAGACAGACAGACAGAAAGACGGCGCGGGGGACTTTACTTTATAATATGTAGAGATAAAAAAGGTTTAAAAATAGCCCACCTTAAGTTTTTTTCTAATTAAAATTACGATAACGAAAAAGATAAAAGCACTTACATATTTTATTAGACAATTAAATCTAAATGGATTTATTGTGTTGTGTGTATCATACGTGTGAGTTGACATGTTTGTAAATAATAATGTTTAAAATGTTAGATATATCGCTTGCTGAGGTTTGATTTGTACTCCTGTATTTTTGAGTTTCTTTAAGCAGTAAATACAAAAAAGGATGTGTTAGTTCGTTCAAAATTCAATCAAAAATGTTGGTCTTTTACCTATAGATAGATTTACCTACACATTTTTTTTAAATATTTATTACAGTCAGTTTGAAATAAAGGAAACAAATATATAATTTTTTTAAACTTCAAAACTTTTTATTTTTATTTTCAACTTTATAAAACCTTAAATTGTAATATTTAATTACATGAAGACAATATTAGCGAAACTTCAACCCAAGGCTTCAGGCCCAACTTCATAGTACAAAAAAAAGTGCAAAAATCACTTACTTCGCAATTTTTGCAATAAAATAAAAGCACTTAGAAAAAAAACCAACAACGCTAAAGGCTTTGTACCAGTTCACATAAGGAAAAAGGTTGAAGCAAACGTTTTACGTATGAGAAAAGCTATAGTTTGAGCAGTAAATTACAGAAAAGAGCAAGAAAACACGGCACAAATGATAAAGTAAAAAATCTGAAAATGGACAAAAAAATGCCGCAAACCATGTTTTTGGTGATCATACAAAATGTTCGTCATACTATTGCAAGTCGGAGAAGTATACTAATGATCCAAATTTAGTAAGCGATCTTCAAGATTGTGGAACAGGACTGATATTCAACAATTATTGTCGTCTCTAATAGCAAATGCAGAAAGTCTTATTATTAACGTGACAAATAACACTGTGGAGCAATTCAACAACGTTATAGCCAAATTTATAGGCGGAAAAAGAGCAAATTTTACAAAAATGGGATAACTTCAGCAGTTGAGCTTCTTGAGCAGTAACTTCGTGGAATAGTGAAATGACAACCCATTCACGAATACAAAAAAAATCCAAGGCCACAGTCCTGGCAACTACACGAAGCATTTTATTGAAAGAAAACGACGTTCGAAGGAGACAATACAGAGGTGTCGAAAAATAAAACTAAGGTATTACGAAAACACGACAGAAAAGAGAAAAAAAGTTACAGGGCCTGATGAAAATTATGGTCAATTGGAATTAGATCCAGATATGCCAGCTGAATTATTTGAAACGATAAAGAGGAATTTTTCAAAGAATTATCTCCATCGAATAAGGATGAACTCGAAAGGAATACGGTGGGCCAAAGCAATAATAATTTGTGGACAATTGAAAGGCGTAAGCGGCTTACAGCTTCTAACTTTGGACAAAAATATGTAAGCTACGGCCAAAAACTTCAGTTGCGAGAGTATTAAACTCGCTACTGTACTCGCCATTTAAAGGAAATATGGCCACAAATTATGGGAAAGAAAATGAAAACCAAGCAATTGAGCAATTTACAAAAGAAACAAAATTAGAGATATTCGCCTGTGGACTATTTATCGATGAAAACAAAAACTTTTTAGCGGCAAGTCCGGATGGCCTTTTTGGCAAGGATTCTATAATTGAAGTGAAATGCCCATATAGTATAGTAAATATGTCACCAGAAGAAGGATTTGAACAAAAAAAATTGATAACTGTAAAATTGAAGACAATGCTTCAACATTAAAACGGAATCACAATTACTTCTACCAAGTACAAGGCCAGTTACACATTACTCGTTCGTAAATACTGTTATTTTGTCGTGTGGAGTCCTAAAGGTTTGCCGTATGAAAAAATTGAAAGGGACGATTCAATCTGGCAAAAAATTGAACCACTGTTAGAAAAACTTCTACCACCAATGCCTTTTACCAGAAACAATTGACGGTCGCATATCAAGAAATTTACCGGCGAGAGAAAGATCTAAATCATAAATTGTTTAAAATTCATTGTATAGTGGTAAAAAATTTTGTACAATAAAGTGTTTACAAACAAAAAATTTCAATTAATCACTGAAGGCAATGTAAGCGACTCTCAACTAAAAATTTGAAACAGATTTTTTTTAAAAACATAAACCTCACATTGGAGGCACCGAGGAAAAATAATCGCTCAGGGACTTTGTTGGAGAAGTTGTTGGACATCATTGGAGAAGCTGTGTGGAGGGTATTTTTAGGATAAGGAAGGAAAGGAAGTTTTGGGTAGGGAAAAGGTAGGTAAAAGTATGAAATGATGGTGGAGAGTCCAGCTGTAGAGATCAAAAGATCTTCCTCTTCCAGTTTCTCCCAATCCGGCCCGCCACGCAGTAAGTGGACAAAATTATCCGCCACCAAAACCCATGCAGACCTCATCCGTGAACCCGGGAACCCAGGCTCTGTCACCAAACATAGAGGACCACTTGCGGTGACCAAGTGGCGGGGGTGTTGGTTATCCAATAAATGGTTCCCGGGGCGATGGTACCTAAAACGCCTCGCAAATTGAAAATTTATTATAGTACTTGACATAAAAAAATTTAATTTTGCACAATTTTAGTATGAAAGCTCGGTCAGTATTGGTATACCGCGATGAGTCACTAAACAGAAAAAAAACGAATAAAAAATATCGATTACTCGGGCAAGGACAACACTAGTCTACCGATAAAATTCTTTACATCACTACTTCGCATTATATGTATGTATTTGTCAAAACCCACGTTCCCCGGCCCCCCTCAGGAGAAATGAGCGAAAGGGACACCTGCACGTCGGGCCGAAAATACCTAAATAAAATCTTCGAAATGGATGTTTTGTATTCCCCATTTTTCTTCTCCAAAACTGGACGGATTTAAAATTTTTTTTTCACTAACTGTATTAAAAGAAAATATTCTATGTCGGTACGTTTTGCTTTTTTTCAAAATACATTGTTTAGTTTGTATACTGAACGTTTTTTGACGGCGTTTAAATTAGGCAATTTTATTCATTTTTGGAAGGTCGTAACTTCTATGAGAAGTAAATTATCAAAAAAAAAACAAAACGTACCGACACGCTAGTGGTCAATATCTATATTATGTAAAAAAAAATTTTGCTCTAGGGTCAAAATCCAGAGAGATAAACGGGGAATACGTTTGTATAGAAAAGCGCAGCTAGTATTTCCTCTTAAGGGTTAAAAAATTAAACAACTTTTATCTGTAAGTTATATTTTTAATTAATTGAAACATACATTGCACGGGAACTTTTTGAAAAATTCCAATAAATCTTTTAATATGTCTCTTCATATTTGTCCACATATTGGTCAGCAAACGCTCGAGGATGTTTGCAAATTGGCCTAAATCTGGCAAAAAAATTCCATTGGTTATAATCAGATTTTGGTCATCGTTCGGCATTATTAATTTTCGAAAATAAATGACTATTATGCAATTTTTCAAAGAAAGGATGAAGCGCCGATATGGACTATAAATATCCTGAGAGGTGTAGCTAAGGAGGGAAATGTTATAAGTGAGGTTTTGTTATTGAGAAGTCTTCGGACTCATTGCAAAAATCCAAAACAATTGGCAATTTCCGTCTAAAGCCGAAATAGTAATGGTCCCATGGCGTCTTGAAAACAAGTATAATTTATGGATTTCCATCTGAATCGCGGGAGACCAAATTTGTCACAAGTAACACAGGTCTCATATTATAAATCGTTGTATCTCCCCTATTGTCACGATGAGAAATATGATTTTAACGGATTAAAAAGAGATAATTCTACGATTTATATTGATATCTAGAAATTAACATAGAAAAATTTAAATGTGCACCTCTTTGAAACTAAAGTTTCAGATCGCAATTTGAAAAAAAATCATGAAACTATTATTAATTATTTTTAAGGCGGCGGTTCGCGCCGCGACCGCGACCGAAGACCGAGGCCAGAGACGGAGGCAGGCGACCGCGACAAGTGTCTCGGTCTCTTCGACACTACTGTGGGTGAAGACCAAAGACCGCGACAGGCTTCGCCTTCAGAGTTCAGTATAGCGCAGTCTGTCGATGAAATCAGTTGTGTTGTACTGATAATTTACACTAATGGAAACCCAAGTAGAGTTACTAATGGAGGAAGAAGAAGACGATGATTTTTACTTATTTTAGGCGATTTTTCGTTCACCTATCACCTATTGTTTGACAATAATATGTTCAGGACTTATTTTAGGCTGAATAAAACACAGTTACAAAAAGACAATGTTTACAAAAGGAAGAATATCATTGAAAATAAATTTAATTTAATTTAATTTTAAAATGAATAATTTATTAATTTTTTAAATTTGTTAATTTAATTAATTAATTTTTTTCGGAATCTAATTGTGCATTGTATATGCTGTCTGATCAGTTCAATCAGTTTCTTACAGTATTAGTCAGAAAAAGCGGTAATTTTTTACAACAAACACACATACTTTTCAAGCGCGACGCGAGACACTACTTGTCCGGGGCAGCGACCGTCTTGCTGTCTCCCGTCTCCCGTCTCTGTCTCCTGCCTCGGTCGCGCGCACGAACTGGCCCCCATACAAAGCTATAGGACAAGTACTCGATGCGGTCGCCTGTTTGCGTCACTGGTCTGTGTCGCGTGCCGCGGTCGCTTGCGCGAACCGCCGCCTTTACATGGAATGACAAAAAAGTGTGGTTATAATAGCATTTATAGTACATTTGTCTAATAAATTACGTATAAGTCCAGCTGGAGAGATCAAAGATCTCCCTCAACCAGTCTTTCCCGATTCGGCCGGCCACGCAGTAGATGGACACACGCATCCCAGACAAACCTCATCCCCATGAACCCGGGCATCCCTGCTGAGTCACCAAACATTTCGAACCACTTGGGGTGACCTGTGGCAGAGGTGTTGGTTATCCAATGAATGGTTCCCGGGGCGGCGGTACCCATTCCCGCCTCCAAATTGAAATTGAAATAATGTTTATATTAAAAAAATTTAAATTTAATCATCTTTTTTAATACGTTTAGAAATATTCCATTTATTTGGATTTTACTGCTAAGTGGAAATATTTTTCCTTCTGACAAAATACGCCTGATTTTTGAAGGGTTAAGATATTTTTGTTAAAATCCATCACTTTTATTTATTTTCATAATTATGGTTTTTCGTAATTTCGTTTCAAAATAACTAAATTTTATCACAAATCCGAATTTCAATATGTCCAATAGAGCGAATCGCGTTTTTCTCTGAAAATTATAGATTTTCAAAACTGTGTCTTTTATAAAAATTTGAATTGAATCCTTTTCAGACCATCGAACTGAGTCAAAACTCAAAAATTCAATAAGATTGATGTCACAGTGCCAAAAAGTTCCTAGATAACTCAACAAAGTGACATTTTAACACCCCTTTGAAAGGTCATAGCCCGTAATCTAACCTAACATATTGAATCTAGATTTTTTTCATGTTTTTTAATGACTTCAACGGAGTGATGAAATGCCACTTTTCTCATTTTTTCGTGTTCTGTCACTCTTTTTTTAACGTTAGCTCCACGTAGGAGGCCTTGAGGAAAATAATTCCCCTCAGGGCCTAAGTCATCTTTGGGTATGCTGTCTTTTTAGGAAAGGAAGGAGAGGAAGTTTTGAGAAGGAAAATGGTATTATTGTGGGTAGGAATCAGGGGGGTCAGTGTCTACAGGAGTGACGGATGTATGAAACCACCCCCCCACTGTGGTGCCCGAGAGAGAAGTCAAAGGGACTCCCTCAACCATTCTCTCCCGATCCGGCATGCTATTCAGCTGGTGGGCAGACGCTTAACCCCATGAACTCTGGCACTCCTTCTAAGTCACCAAACGTAGCCAACAACTTGGGGTGTCCTAGAGGTGTTGGTTATCCAATAAATGGTTTCCGGGGTGGCGGTACCCATACCCGCCTCCCAAGTTGCGTGCAAAAACTCTATAATATTGTGGCAATATGTATGCACAATTCGCGTAATCGTCGTGGTATCATTTTGCTAAACATCGAAATCGCAGACGATGTAGCCAAAAGTGGTAAAAAGGGCGGCTGATATCAGCATAATTCCTCGGCATCGGACGGAGTCGAAGATTCCTACAAATCTAAGAAATAAACGCGATTAAAAAAATGAAATTTTCTGGATAATTTTTCTCCATTTCTTTTGAACATCGGTTGGCTAACCCTGTTTGTAATTCCCCCCATGAAAAATCACCGACAACTAAAACATTGCAAATTGACATAACAATGTATTCTTTCCGAAATGCCATAGGGCTGGTGCAATGAAATGCAACTTGATATTATTTAAGTTAAGTTGTTGTAATTTTACCAATTGACAAGATTAATTGCGTCCTACGGATATCGTTGCTTACTCTTTAACCTGAATAGATGTATAAAATAAAAAAAATAGGTTGGAGAGATGTATATCATATAGAGTGGAGAGAAGTATAAAATACAGAATAGCCTGGAGAGAAGAATAAAATAGAGAATAGACTGGAGAGAAGTATAAAATACAGATTAGCCTGCAGATATGTATAAAATACAGAATAGCCTGGAGAGAAGTATAACATTCCGAGTAGCCTGGAGAGAAGTGTAAATCACACAATGTACAATGAAAATAAAAATAGTGAACGTCAGAGATGCATCGAACTGGCAGAGGAAAGTAGAGGAAGGTAAAATATGCGCACATTAGTGTAACTTTTTTTATATTTTCGTAATAAATAATATTAAGAACGGGACAGTTAGTTGCCTTGGACACAGTCTATTTTCTTTACTGGGTGTAACAGCACGTACCTGAAGGATTTTAACCAAACTAAAAAGGCGATAGTGATTAAACGAACCACTCTTATGCCGTTTAATATGCTTACCTACTAAATATAAATATATACCTATACAGGGTGTAACAGCAGGATTAAGAATTAACGTACCTGAAGTATTTTAATCAGTGAATTTGGAATAAAAAACGTGGAATTTGTTTTTTCAATTAAAAACCATAAAAATATTATTTCATTCATTTTAATACGGCAAGTCACGTGATAAGCCCTCCGCCTTGTTCCAGCAGCATGTAAACATCAGCGCACATGTCACACGATCCCGTCGTGACGCCTAGTAGTGTGATCAGTGGCGACAACTTTTTTTTTCTTATTTATTGTCATGATGATGGACACTGACACGAAACGTTGGCTAAATAAGGAGGTGAATGGCATAATACCCCAAAAATAAATTACGAAAATACTTTTGGCGGCGAAAATCTAAAATCAAATATACAGGATGTCCGGGGTAAAAGTGCAATATCTTCGCGAGGCGATTCCTCATGATGGTGGGAGTTAAAAAGATTAACAACTTTTTCCGAAATTCCAACATTTTTTTCCCATACAAAAAGACGTACCTACTAAAAATCCTTAGTGTGAGGTACGATCTTACTTGCTGAGAGCCTGCCGGGCGCCCGACTCGATTGTGATTGGCCCGTATCGTAACAGCAGAAAATAATAAATCTGGCCGTACACGCCGCGCCGGACTAATTTTATCTTTTTACCTCAAAACTACCCCTAAAAGTTGGAATTTCGAAAAAGTTATTTATCTTTTTTACTTGTACTATCATGTAGAATCATCTCCCGAAGTTAATGCACTTTACCCCGGACACCCTGTACAATCGCTGATTAAAATGCTTCGGAGACCTGTATATATTTATATTTATATATACCTGTATATATTTATATTTATTATACCTGTATATATATACCTGTATATATATATATTTATGTCATACCACATTTTGTGGCTCATCTTAGAAGAAGCCACTTAAGTTGCTCATTCTTTCGCATGTAATATATACTTACGTAGATGAAGTACCAACATGCTGTCTTTTAAATTTTGTTTAAAATATGGTCAGCTATAATATGTAATCAAAAATTATGTTTATTTATTAAAAAAAAATATCTTAAAATAACGTGCATTCCTTGATCTATTTTAAGAACACACTTACCGCATCACGCTACGTTGCCAAGTTTAATGCTACATATACATACCAATATAGTTCATATGAAGGTAGGTTGACAGAACAGGTCGGATGTTGCTTATTCACACATTTATTATTTCAAGCGGCCGTTTTTGATTATTGGCGCGTTTTTTTAAAATTGGAGTATGATTTGCTAATTAATATTGTTATTTATTTGGTGTTTACGGTTGTTTTGTGTTAAGGTTTACTTTATTATTATCACAAATAAAATTAGGTATTTAAATACATATTGGTGTAGTTTCTTTTATTTGCTACATAATTATTTTATCTTAGTTTTATTAGTGTTTTCGAAAAATTATGAATAAACTTATTAGAAATATATTACAAAATTTACTTTGTTCATTGATTCGTACGCTTCTTTAAGTTGTAGGTTGGTTTGCAAATTATAATTTTTAATATGTTTATTAATTTCATGTTTACATACAGTTTTATTAAAATGTGTGTAAAATGTAATTTTTATATAATGTTTTATATTATCATGTTATACCTACTTATCTTACCCTATAATTATTTTTACACGTGTAAGCATTGTCTCCAGTTGTATGACACATAGGTAGGTACCTACCTTCCACCAATTTTATACACGTATTCTAATTTTATTATTTTCTATAGTATACATTGTACAACCAACGTCTCTACAATAGGCCGCCCCAAATGGTTTGACTAGGTGTCGCATCTGGGAGAGGGTGGTTGAGGGAGACCTTTTAACCTCTTCAGCCTGGCTCTCTCGACTCATCACCTTGCACCGCAGTAGAAGGGATAGACCCATATGCCCGTTACCGACACACTAATCCCAAGATTAGTGTCGGTGTGTGTGTGTATTAGAGCACAGGCGTCTGGTTTGAAAGCTGTCATTGTTCTACTGGTATTTCAATGGAAGATGCTCCGAGGAACTAGCGTCATTGATCCCTTTGGCACCGGTCCCTTTAGTCGGGTAACACGTCAAACGTGTGCCCAACATTTGTCACATGAGAACGGGTCATTTCTACGACTCATTTTTGCCTGCCTCTGTGTGTCCTCCCTCCTACAATACGGGTCTCAAACGTACCTTTCAACATTTCAAGGGTGATAAAATAAAAACGATCATTTTGAAAAAAAACTATTTAATTTGAATTTTTAAAAACAAAAAATATTACTATACATACTAAAAAAAGTGTGTAATCATTTGAAAAATAACATAACACAATAAAAAAATAATTATAGCCTAATAACTTTATATTCACAATCATTATAAAAACAGCATAATATAATAAAAAATTAAATCATAATTAAAACCAAATAACTTTTTATTATACATCGTTCACGAAACATTTAGCGTTGTACATTACAGAAGAATCTTTCGTTTTTTTTTTATTTAACAAGGGATATCAAATTATACCTTGCACATAAATTTAACAAAAACTAAAATAAATTATAACCCTCCACAACCAATATCATGATGAAAGATAAAGGGGCCTTATTCGCCCGGTACTCTGTATGCCAGTATTACAAAAGATAAAATATATGGAACTGCTATAACGACTGCCAATGATCAAACTATGGAACAAGCCAACAGCTACTTTACGATTGCTTCACGCTTTATATCAGCTGTAGTGGAATCGGAGTCGATACCTTTGGATCGTTCAATCGTTGAAGCCGGTATAGCGGTCTCTTAATCAATACAATTCATTTGAATTCAAGTTAAGCATCCTGGAGGTAGAATTCTCTTTTTCTCTGCAAATCCTTAGGTAAGGGCAATTTCTTGACACGGTGATTATTAATAAATGTATTAATTTGCTTCCATGACCTCATTGACAATATTCCTGTTTGTTTTTTTATTTCGTTTATTTTCGTAGCGCCAGGATCAATCCCTTCGATGAAATAATTTGCAAAGTTTTTATAAAGTTCATCTTTTTCTTGATTAAGCCACCTCCTTCTAACTATAATTTTTTTTGCCATATTCCCATCAAGTAAATTACTTGGTAAAGACTCTTGGTCATTTTCTAAGCTATTATCCAACGTAACATGATCCACATTTTCTTTATGTGATTCTTCAGGTTGAGGGACGGAATCTATTTCATTTTGTAAAGTTGTTGTAATGTTCGTTCCATTATCAGACTGTGATCGGCAAGATATTTTTTCCCTCAGCTAATTGCAGTAAATTCAAGCCAACTTTACCTTTCTCAAGAGCTAGTTGTGGTATCATGTAATTCCCTTTATGTGTACCTGGTGTATGCCCTAAGAAATGAGACAAAGCGTTTACATAAGCATTATTCTTTCCAGCTACTTGGCTCATGGTTGCAACATGGTGTCGCAGCCCAGTTGAAGTTATATGATCTGAATTCACAAAGGAAAACTTGTGTCTTAGTTCCCTTAAAATTTGCGTGCCACAAAAATAAGGTTCACCTCCTAGTTTTGGGAATAAAAATTTGTTTTCATTTGGAAATCCAACTAAATTTCTGTACGCAAATATAGTGTCTACATTTTTTTTCATCTGATTTCGAAGAAGTATTGGAACTGTTCTCCCCCTTTTTCCTGGGATATGGAAGCAATATAATGTATGTATAGCATTTTGCTCCTCAGAACTCATGATTTCCAATATTTCTTCAGGAATGTCTTGTTTTTCACTTTGGCTGGCTATATAATTTTCTAATGGAGCTCTTGCAACTTCTCCTGCCCTCCTCCTATTAAAAATTATAATATGAGCAATTGTTATTTTACATAGCTCCTCATAGGCGATATAAGACTTTTCACATTCAAATCGTTGGGCTATATTCACTTCTAGTTTCATAACTTCCGTGCATATTTTTTTTATATCAGTAGTTAAAGGCATGACATCAGTTTTCAGCATTTTTTGAGTTTTCCTTGATTTTTCAGCGTTAGTAGAAATTTCAAATTTCCAAGCGTGACCAAAGATTATTTTAAATTCAGACAACTTGTTTTTTATAACATCTTTGGATGAAGTGGTCAGCACAGGATTCTGTATTGTTTTACGCATCAAAATATCAGCACAATCTTTTATAGCTGTACAAAGTCGTTGAGGGATGCTAGGAATTTTTACAGAACCTGTACTTTCATCGTAACCACTATTTATTTTGACAGCGTCCATAAAAACATTAAAATGTATAGGGTCAAATGCAAGGTCAAATGAGGATATTGCAGGATTTTTTTCTTTGATGACCATGAACAGTCTAGCGAGATCTCTCATCTTGGATGTAATGTGTGTTTTCAAATGATGTTCTTTATGATTGCTTAATAGTAGGGAACCATATGCACAAATTAATGGCTCAGACTTTGCAATTTTTGCAATAGGATCATTTTTGAACACAGGAAATATCTGAGATCTTAAAGATTCAGTGATCTCAGAATTGTCTGGGGATAATAAAATAGCGGATGATTTTAACACTCTGCAGCGTTTTAGTGGATTTCCTTCATGTGATTGTTTTCTATTTGAACATTTTTTCAGGTGTCTATAGAGTAAACTTCTTTTGAATGTGCCACAGCATTCTATACAAACCGCATAATCTTTAGCTGTCGCAGTCGTTCTTGGGCGGCGATTCGGTAGTATTATTCCATCAACTCTATTTATCGCGTCCTGCTTATATAGATAATTGCCTCTATTTCTTATTTTCTTCGAAATTAATTCACACTTTTTTTTTCGTTCGCGCAGATCGGGATCTAAAATTTTATTATATTCAATCACTTCTGCCTCTAAGGGATGTTGGATTGTGATGTGGCGTACAAAGTTGGTTATCAGCTTGAAGCAGTATGGACAGAAGTTTTTACGGTCATAAACTCTTGGTTTTTTACTAGCTAAATCAGATGTACATTGTTTTGAAGTTGATGACACATAGCAGTCCGTTTTCTCCTGCTTCCCTGGATGATCGCTGGTATATGAATCTAAAATTTAAAAATGCAATAACATTTTATAACATATTTAATAAATTAAATTTGTGTGGAAAATTATACAGAGTGAATTATACAAAGTTACCACACAAACTTAAACCAGCGATTCCTGAGCATATGTGGTGTGTCAGTCATTTTATTATGGGATGACTTCTTTGTTCGATAAACTTAAACTGTATTCACGCAAGCTGTCCCGCTACAGCAGGGTTTCCCGACCCCGTGAACGGTTCGTATGTTCCCACCACTATTCGACAGAGACAGAATTCTTTCATAAACATTAATTAAAAATGTGAATTATTTTTATTTATTTGTTAGAGTTTTAAGTTTTTAAGTGCGTAGGTTTATTAAATACGTTTGTATGTTTGCGATATTGTTTGTATGAGTGGTTCCTTTGCTGACAGTACTTCGCAACTTGTCTAGCGGCCGCGGCGTGCCAGACTGTACTCTTCACGCTAGCCTGGAACGGGAAGTGCTATTCACTATTGCACATCACGCATTGTACTGCAGATTTTGTTCAAGGTAAGATAGAAGAACTAGACTTACAAATTTTGGACCTTAAGAATGATATTTAGCTAAAATCCTTAATATCAGAGGACTTTTGGAATACAGTGGACAGAGAAAAGTTCCCATTTTTGAAAAAAGCCGCATAAAAAATTGAATCATTTTTCAGTTCGACATATTTATGCGAATCCTTGTTTTCAAACATGAACTTAATAAAATCAAGATATAGATCTCGACTCACCGATGAGCATCCTTATGATTGTTTGCTAACAGGATTATCGTCATACCCTCCTAATTATGAGGCAGTGACCAATGATATGCATTGCCTCAGATCACATTGACATATTGATATTATATTTTTTTATAATTGAAACGTTGCTTGAAAATGGCTTTATCCGTGTTTGGTGACTAGATCTGAATCGCCGGGTATGCTTGAAAATGGCTTTATCCGTGTTTGGTGACCAGATCTGAATCGCCAGGTACTTCCCAACCTTCCTATTCGCCACCTCCTTCCCCTCCCCACTACCTTCAGCCTCACAACATACCCCGATTGGGGATTCCATGGTGTCACTGGCTCCAGACGGGAGCAGTTGAGATTTTTGTGCGGTATACCCGGTAAAAAAAAACTCCACACAGGAGGCCCTTAAGAAAACGATTTCCCTCAAGGCCTATGTCATCTAAGATGCTGTGTGGAGGGTCTTTTTGAGGAGAAGAGGGAGTTAACATTGGTCTTGAAGAGACCCATGTTGTAGGAAGGGGAAACAGAGGTCGGCAAATCGTTCCATAGCCGAGCTGTTGAGCACAAGAACGAGTCGAAGAAGCGACCAGTTCTCATGTGACAAATGTCAACCGTGTACATATGTTGGGCACGGGTTTGGCGTGTTTCCCGACTATGCACCGGTGCCGAAGGGATCAATGATGCTAGTTTCTTGGAGCATCTTCCATTGAAATACCGGTAGAACAAGGATAGCATTCCTACCTGACGCCTGTGCCCTAAAGATTGCAATCCATCTGTTAAAATGGGAGAATTTATCAATCAAACGGATCGCCCGCTTCTGCACAGAATCGAGGTTATTTTTCAGATATTTTGGAGCTCCAGACCAGAGGTGGCTGCCAAATTCAACTGTGGGGCGGACTTGCGATTTGTACAAGGCTAGCAGTTGTGTACTATTAAAGTATCTGCGGGCCTTGTACAGTACGCCCAGTTTTTGAGAGGCTAGCTTTACTCTGGCTTCGATAGAGCCCCCAAATCTGAGCTGGTCACTTAGAGTTACATCGAGCATATCAATGGAGGGCCTGTTCGGAAGGTTGCTTCCGTTGAAGGAGACGAGATTTTCATTGCGATTGCGAGACGTAATAATACATTAAATACATTTCTCTGTGTGTATGCAATTTGAATAATAATTTTATTATTTTGAAACATTTTTGTTTATTATTTATTAATAAATTATGGGAAAATGAGAAGTTATGGGAGGAGTTTGTCGATTAAAAATATGTGGTGCCCGCCACCCTACCGATATTTTAGAATGTGCTCTAGAGTACAAAAAGGTTGGGAACCCCTGCGCTACAGCATAGCGTTTACATTACCAAGTTGGAAATTTGAAACGAGCGCTTACCATGCGCTTATCACATATATGATCAGGAATCATTGGTTAACGTTTGTCAGATAAAGGGGTTTGTTTTACCTACCAGAATCAGACGAAATTCTCGAGGGTAACTTGAATAAGTCATCACTGCCGGACGTCACACTTGCTTCTAAAATAAAGCATAATAATGTAATATTCGAAATAAAACAATTCATATTACGTAACGTAATATTCCGCATCACTATCGTTAATTGCTAAAACATTTCACAATAATAAGTAACGTAATGTTGGTATGTAATGAAAAATACCTAAGATTATTGTATATTATCAGTAATTATTATGTACATAGCTACCTGAATCTGAAGAGTTTGCAAATAGATCATCCAGTTTTTCCTCCATTTCATTAATTACGGCTCTTTTATCCTCTGAAATTGGCGAACTTTCACTTGTACTACATATATTTTTATCTATAAAATAACAAAACACATTAAAAATCATAAACATAATAAAACAATAAGCATAATTATCATACTTATGTGAAAATCAACAAGAATTATTATTAAAATATCAGTGAAAAGCGTTTTTATAGAAATCATAACCTAAAATGTAATTTTACCTAAAAAAACATTTGGTAAATATCGGTTCGGACTGGCCACGATTATTACGAATAATTTTTAGAAAAACACTTTAGATTCGCCTTAATTACTTAAAAAGGAAACTTTTTATTATATAATAAAAATTATTCGTAATAAGCGTGGCCAGTCCGAACCGATAATCACCAAACATTTTTGGTATGTCATTGATTGTAATAATTCATTATGCAACACAATATTTAAGGTTATATGATAAAATCTTACCGTTAATTGAAGAATCCATTGATATTGCAATAATGGTACCTTCGCCAGCGCGACATTTTATAAAATGCGAAAGGAAAGGATTCATATGATCCACATCCACACACGAATCGGCGGCGCCATAAATATACCAAATACCAATCTAGCGCAAATATCAACTAAATCACCGAGACAGTGTTGCCAACTTTATTTTGACCAATTCACTACCGTAACCCATCAGAAAACAACTAAATTTGGCTATCCCTCAAACCACCGTATTATGCCAGTAAGTTAATACCTAAATATTATTTTTTTACAGTGACCACCGCACAAGAGTCCCAACTGTTCCCGTCTGGAGCCAGTGAGACTATGGCATTCCCAGTATGTTATGAGGCTGAAGGTAATGGATAGGGGAAGGAGGTGGGGAAGATGAAGTTTGGGAAGTACCTGGCTATTCGGATCTGGTCACTAAACACGGCCAAAGCCATTTTCAAGCAACGTTTCAATTCTGAATGGTGGTCTTACACCAGGGTAATACTGAGAGTATCTTCCACTCTGGAACGTGCCGCAAATATACTATATATTATTTTAAATGAATTAATTGTGAAATAACACAAATTAATCAAATAAAATTTGAGACCTGCGGATTGTGAGTCAATGGTCTTACTCCTGGACTATGTAGGCCGTATATTGTAATTTATTTTTAAATTATTGTTTATTTTTGTTCATAATATTTTTTATAAAATACACCCAAACAACAATAAAACACCTTTTTATTATCTACTACAATACAACTAGAGACAATGCTTTTGAAAAATAGTCACGCGTAAAGTAATTACCTAGGTACAGATCATTTTTTTAAATGAAAAACTCTAAACAAATTAATATAACTGTATGAAAAAACATATTAAATGAGTACCTAATATATTTCTGAAATTTTTAGAAAACCCTGTATAGATATCATCACATTACAACTGACTATGCTTTCGGAACGCAAAAGACAAATACATAATTACGAAGCAAATATTTTATTTATTAAAGAAAAACTACATAAATGTGTATTAAAATACGAAATAATATAAAACTTGTAATAAAAACAAAAACCATTAACACAAAATTAATAACGATATTATAAAAGCAATTCGTAAATCAATCTTCAATTTTAAAAAAGGGCGCGAATAGCCGGTAAATATTATAATATAATGTCTGTTCTTCTAACAGTCCACCGCGAGCGCTCGACAGTCTGGCTACCTATGTAGGAATACAACATATTATAACATTCCGGCAAACATATAACATATCGCAAAAAGATTCAATCTGACTTAGCAATGTCATGCGATAATAGATTTTGAGGAATTTAACCATTGAGTTCAATATCGCAAAGCATTGATAAACGACTTGGAGTTTGAATGATATTGTATGACGAGAACATCCGGCAACGTCGCATGCCGTGATGTTATAGATGCGATAAAAAGTGTACCCAATTGATGTTCTAAGTATGGATGAATATTTACTGATAAAAAACGCATTCCGGAGCATTAACGGTCCACGTAAAAATGTCATTTATTCACTCAAAAATTTTTTTTACACCGTTCGACTCGTCTCATCGAGTTTGATATGATGGACTTAAAAAAAAAAAAACGATGAGCCACTAAGTGCCCAAATGAGCCAGTAAGTCGAAATGATCAAGAAGTTCCGGTAATTAAAGGACGCTTTGAGCCACTAAATGCCGTAACATAAACCTATACCTGTATATATTTATATATACCTGTATATATATACAGGTATATATATTTATATATACCTGTATATATTTATATTTATTAGGTATATTAGCGGCACGTTCCAAAGTGGCTCACACACTCAGCTCCACTGAGAAGGCCCTGAGGAAAATAATTTCTATATCATGACATCTTTGGGGTTGCTGTGTGGAGGGACTTCAGAAGAAATGAAGGAGAAAAGTAGAAAGAAGTTCTGCTAAGGAAAAAGTTGTGTAGGACTTCGGGTGGCATAAATTGACGGTTATTTGGTGACAAAAATGTAAATAGCCAGAATATTTCCAACCTTTCCCTTTCCAAATTCCAACCCGTATATGTCATAGTATCGCTGGCTTCGGTCTGTCGGGGTCAGTTATGATTTTTGATTGTTTCACATCAAAAGAAAAACTAAACAAAAAACAAATATTATTTTTCAGCCCTATTTCTCCCCTCCCCAAAAAGTGTACGAACAATGGAACAGACTCGTGATTGAAACGTTTTTTAAAGGGAATTAGAATAACTCGATAACGCCCGGGCAAAATGGAAAACAAATTGCTCGGAAAAATTGTTGTTATTATTTGCTTTTGTGTTGTCCTCTCCGAGTTATTATGCTCTTGTTATGGGCTGATTATTCGGGCACATTATTTTTAAAGACTTTTATTGTCGGGACGGGCTGGCGCGGGGGAAGAGAGGGGGTAACTGGGAAATGGAAAAAGGGGAGGAAATTAATAACATCATAATTTAAATAGAGCATGGCAGTAATGGGGGAGAGTAACGAGAACTGGACACTTCTCAACGCTTTAATATCTAACCAATTGTTTTTTCAATAAAAAATAATATTACATTATCAAATCGTACACCTACATTGCAATAAGTCTAAAATATATTAATGTAGGATTTTTAACATCAATGGGTACCGCCGCCCGGGAACCTTTATTGGATAATCAACACCTCTGTCATAAGTCACCCCAAATGGTTCGCTACGTTTGGTGATTTAGCAGGGGTGCCCAGGTTCATGGGGTGAGGTTTGTCTGGGTCTTCGAGGTGGATGACCAGGATACCCTGAAACCCTGATTCCTACTCGCCCCTTAAACCTTTTTTCCTTCCCAGAACTCCCCTCTCCTTCCTTTCATTAAAGTGTGAAGTTTATGTAAATAAAACACACTTTTGAAGTGAAAACTTCTTTAGCACCGTTGTGATTTGAAACTTGATGAAACGGAAGCGAGCGATACTAAAAAGAGACAAACACATACATATAGAAGAATTAGCCTTCGAGAGAATGAGATAGCAATAAAATATTTATTAAATTAATTAACTTATTAAATCAACAATGACGCTACAAAAGTAAATTTGCGAAGTTTGAAGAAGTTAATATTTATTTTTTTCACGGGTACTCGGATCCAATATAATTCGATAAATTTAGTCTAGTGTTATAAAGAGCCTGATGAACCTTAGCCAAGGATAACATCCACCGAAATCCAAAAAAATCTTTAATTTTGTAAAATCCTTATCCAACATTCAACCGCTCTAAAAAAAATTAGGCAAAGAAAGCGATATCTAGCGACTCCGAAGAAGAAAACACAAATACTAGTAATGACTAATGACCAAATGTATAGGAAAAGGTGCATTGGAATTCGACGGTAAAAATATGGAAAAAATCATTTTTCACATTGATAAAAAAAGGGTTTCGTAGTCTCCCACTCTTGTCTACTTTAGTTTTTTGAAGGTACTTATTTCTACCGCATCTGAATTGCACACTCTAATTTTCATTTTTTACATTAGCTCCACAAAGGACGCCCTAAGGTAAATAGTTTCCCACAGGGCCTATTTCATCTTAGGAGATGCTGCATAAAGGGTCTTTTTGAGGAGAGGGAGGAAAGGAAATTCTGGGAAAGAAAATATATGAGGGGTGGGTCAGCGTGTCCGGGAGTGATGGATGTATGAATGAGGATGAGTCGAAAGAGCCAGGTGGAATAGTCAAAAGTTTTTTTTGTGTTTTCTTTTGCCTCTTATTTTGGAGTGGTTTGAAGATTGGATATCAATTTTACAAAAATAAAAATATATTTTTTTTTTATTTCGTAGGATTCGGTCGGTAATATCTGCAAAGGTTCGCCAGGCGCTTTATATCACTACACCAGAGGAGACATGCGTTGGACTGTGAAATTATCGTATTAAATTGGAACTAGGGAATGCAATTTCGACTCGAGATCGCAAATTCAAAATTTTCGGGATCTCGTTAATTAAAAGAAAATATTATTTGAAAGAAAAAAACCTTTATTCTTTAATATTAGTTACTAAATAATGAACAGTTTTTTTTAAATTAAAATAATGAAAAGAAAAAATATAGCTTAAGGAGATTAGAAAGTAATAACGGGTGATAACTGCTTTCTTGAAGTATCCCCATACCGGTAAACGACTGCTAAACTCAACATACACTTGATATGGATTATTTTTCGACATTTTAAGGTATTAACAACGTAAGAATCCTAAAATTGTGTTTATTTTACTCACATAAACAATAAAAAATGCATAATTTAAGAAAAAGTAATGACCATAACTGCACAACTAAAACAAACAAATAGCTGCCTGCACGCACGCAAGTATCTCTTTCTTACTCACTCTACTCAGTTTTATATTATCTGTCCCGATCGTCATTCGTCGCTAACATTCGTAAATAGTCGGGATAGTTTTCTTTCTTCGATCGATACTCCCGCCCGACCGTCAGTCAGTCAGCGCACCACACGCGCCCCGAGTGGACGTGTGTAGCATCGCTGACTACTGCCGCCCAATCCCGTCGATGTCGAACGGGATCTCGTCATATTATGCTTCGGGATTGATCCCGAAAAATGTCACGAGATCTCGCGAGATCGAGATCCCGCGAGATCAAGATTGCATTCCCTAATTGGAACCAAGTACCCGTGAATTAAATAAATATTTTATTGCTACCTCATTCTCTCGCAGACTAAATCGTATGTAGATGTATGGGTTTGTCTCTTTTTAGTGTCGCTCGTTTCCGTTTTATCGAGTTTCAAATCGGAACCGTGCTAAAGAGGTTTTCACTAAAAAAGAGTATGTGAGTTCTCATTTAAGTTTTTAGTTGCAAGTGGTGGTTGTAAGAGTTATGATTTCGATTTAATTTCTAAGTATTTTGTAAGCAGCCGCTGCCGAACACAGTAATTATGTGAATCATATATAATCTCGGAAGGGTCTCCATAAATTTATTTAATGAAATATTGGATTTTACATAGGTAGCCGATAGAGCACCATGTAAACTGTAGCTCGGGGAAAATGAAATGTAGAGATGTCGGCTAGTGGTCTTTAGTATTGCCAAAGTAGAATTAAATGATTATTAAAAGAAGTTCTCGCTACAGCACAATTTTTGTACGATATAATTATTTCATATTCCTATTATTATACCTATCAGAAACTAAACCAGAAAGTATATTGCGTTGTTACTAAGTTCCCTATGAAAAAATACCAGCGTGCAGTTTTCACGCGGTAGAAGTGAAACCTTCAGAAAAATAAAATCAACAAGAGGGAGGAGGCTACGAAGCACCGCACAAAGAGGAAACCGATATGCTAAGAAACAATGCACATAGAGGTGACTGATACCTATATAAAATGTCACGAGATATGCCAGAGATATTATTTTACCTCATTTTCTCATTCGGCTGAAATGTACGTGTTTGTCTGTTTTTAGTGCCGCTATTTTTCGTTTCATCAATAGTAATATATTATAAACAAAGAAAAAAAAAGAAAGATTGGTAATATTATGGCAGTAATTTTTTTTTTTTTTTAATATTTGTGCCTTTTTCTTAAATGAATACCAAATCTGCTATTTTATTAAATTCTTTGGGAAGATTATTATAATATTGTATCCCATTGTATTGGTTGTTATGTTATTGTGTTGGTTGTTATATTATTGTATTATCCCATTGGTTGTTATATTATTTTTTTTTAATTACATTTTCTTTAAATATTTGAATAAAAATTTAAAAATTTGTAATATTAAATCCTTTTTACAGAGGTCTTCAATTTCCTTTTACATTTTTGAAATTACACATATTATATATATTTTTTTACTTCTAATATTAACGAGTGTATATTGAGGTAGAACCTGCAGACAAGCAGCCATGTGGCAGCTTCGCGGGACTACCGATAAATTGTTTTAATTATATATTTATGGAAACTATGTTTTTGTTGGAATACTAATAAAAAAAAAATTAAAAAATAGAGTTTCAAATCAGAAAGGTGCTAAAAAAGTTTTCGCTTCAATAGTATCGAGGTGTTTACAGCATGACTACGAAAAATTGTTGTAAATATGCACAAAACAAGTTATATGAAGTAGAAGAAAATATTTTTATTTTTCCGCGGAGTATACTTTTCCGCGCTTTTCCTGCAAATCTCTCGTGATAAATTCGTTTAGTGGATATTTTGAGAAGAATGGAAAACGAAAAGTGGAATTAAATAGGAGCGGAGAGAACTTTGAAGGGAATTAAGCGTAATAAAGTGAAAGACGCGACCCGAAACGGCTTCTAATTGGTCATTAAATCCAATAATGACGATGTTTAAGCACTAATTATTATTGTTGCCTGTAGGTAAATTGGAATGGAGGAAGATTTCTTGGGATGGTGGTCGAAGGGCGAGGGTTTTTTGTAAATTTACAATACGCAAAATTTATTAAGATGGGTAGGTGAATTCTATATCTTCTCTTACTAATGTTAAAACGAATATGTTCGGTTAATATGGATTATTACTATTACTATTACTTGGTAAAAACACGATATTAAAAAATCACTCTATGAACAATGTTTAAACCAAGTGTTGGTAATAGATTGTATACCTTTTTTTTAAATACGCTTACAGCCTTGCTAAAAAAAACACTTCCCAAACATTGAAAGGTGTCTTAGTTACACTTTGAATAAAGACAGTAGGTTCATGTATTTTTTTCCAATTATCACTAACGAAAAATGTTAATAAATGTCTTTAACAGTGCTGCAAAACAACCGGCAACATTGCGTATTGGTAATCAGGCGCATGCGCCATTCGCGTGATTTTCCCGGCAAAATCTCAGTTTTGGTTTGTGTATGTTATTTTGATTCAAAAATTTGTTTTTGCTCGTAATTTGTATCCTATGACTAATTCACTATTATATTAGTGTAATTCTATTAAATTTACTGTCATTTGGGTTATTTTTTGTCAGTTTTAATCCTTTTTAAGCATTGCTGTAATTTTTTTTTAGTATTTGGAAAAGATATTTAATTCAAACACATTATTTATTTAACCCCGTGAATTTTTATTTATTTATTTATTTATTGATTAACGCCCTTTTTTGGGGCTTTTACATTACATATGAATAATAAGAAAATACAAAGCATTCAATGTACATAACTGAACTGTTAACACTATCATGAAATTATTATTTTTTATTAACATAATTGCCTGTTTAGGTAAATACAAATTCAAGATGTACTCGTACATTGCGCGACAATGAATTAAAAATTTCAGTTTTATTGTCTAATAATAATTTTTGATTCTGTGCACGAAGTA
This sequence comes from Limnephilus marmoratus, assembly GCA_917880885.1. Lineage (NCBI taxonomy): Eukaryota > Metazoa > Arthropoda > Insecta > Trichoptera > Limnephilidae > Limnephilus > Limnephilus marmoratus. The sequence goes on from OU862915.1 coordinate 19,375,154, forward strand.
AAAATGAAGTGACAACCTTCTTTCAAATTCCTTAAGTAAAAGGACTGAGTTTTGTTTAATTCGAGTTTTCTGAAAATTTTCGACGCTTGGATTAAATACTGATACGTTGGTGGGAAGCTTTTATCAACTTTTTCATTATTGAATGTAGAATATTGCAATTTTGAAAGATTCAAGTATATTCTAAATTCAAAAATCTAGCAGGTAATTTTATCTAGTTTCATGAATAAAATTTGTTTTTATCTTCAAAAATAAGAATAATATAGCACATTTAAAATAACTTGGGAAAAATCCGAAATTTCACGTAAAATTATTAATAACAGTATATACAACAAATAAACAATCATCTTTGACGGGATATGCAATGTATATATATTTTTCTATAATCTGATTTTCCATAATTTAATTTCTATATGAGTAACATTTTCACGAACACAGTTATATATCAATTGTGTGAAATATTTCCGACGTTTTTTAGTAAAGCCTCGATTACATTGAGCGAGTTTACAAGCTTACTAGCCGATAAGTTTAAAAGCGGGTGAATCGGCGAGTGAGATTGTCATGATGACACACAAAACTGTCAACTCTCTCAGTAGCGACAGTAGCAGTTAAAATAACGACTCCAGCGCGAATCAATTCGGTTGACATTTTGTAAAAAAATTAAGGTCGCCGCTAGCGCCACTAATTGAACTAGCGTGAACTAATTCTGATAATTACGAAATCAGCTGTTGGTAGGCCGCCATCTTGAGTATTCTTGGGCGAGTAGGGAGTAAAGTTGACCACCTTTCAACTTTTTTCGTAGATTGTCCACAATCTGCTAGTTAGATAGTAATACGATTACACTGAGCGAGTTTACTAACAGGTAGTGAATTTCCCAGATAGTAGCTTGTAAACTCTTCTTCTTCTTCTTGTGCCCTGTCCGTTCAACGGACGTTGGCTGTCATGTTGGCTATGCGGACTATGTTTTCTGCGACCCGGAACTTTATTTTAGAAGATAGCAACCCTACCCGGAACAGCTCTACGGTAGACTGGCCAAACCACTGTCTCAGGTTTTTCAGCCACTCTCCTTCCAGGACCTCGTCTGCATTATGAGATGCAAGATCTCATACTTCTCTGGATGTCTCATCATATGTCCAAGATATTGAAGTTTTCGGATTTTTTATAGTTTTGATAACTTCTTTTTCTTTATTCATCCGAACTATAAAGTCTTCATTCGTAACCCTGTCCCTCCGCTTATTTTAAGTATTCTTCTGTAGATCCATATCTCGAATGCCTCAAGTCGCCTAATTAGTTCTTCATTAAGCGTCCATGCTTCCATTCCATAAAATAATATCGAAAACACGTAGCATCTGACCATACGAATCCGTAATCCAAGGTTGAGATCATGATTGCAGAATATCTTTTTCATGCGGATAAAGGTTGCACGAGCTTGCTCAATGCGGCATTTGATTTCAACCGAAGGATCCCATCTATCATTTATATTGCAGCCCAAGTATATAATTATTATATACATTACTTTATATTATAATACTCTGTACCTTCTCTAGTTTTGTTCCGGCATTGTAAAGATTTTCATCCAATGCGTTATTTTTGCTTGATGCTCGCTCAATGATTTTGTCTGCCGAGATTTGTACCCGCAAGCTTCTAGAACACTGCTAGTAAAGAGCCCCACCCCTTGACCACGGAGGCCGTCAAAGGTTATTTTAATACATTAATATCACACATATACTGGTTTTCAGTGCATTAAGTCACGTAAATTAACAATTTCCCTCGTGTTTTCATTACACTGTAGTGGTAGAATTACCCAACAGGGTGAAAAGGGGCGGGGGAGGAGTAGGGGACGATCAAACAGCAATTAGACGTTAATTACATAACAATCAAATCAAACATCACCCAAGCCTGGTACTAATAGAGCGGGAGGGTTGTTTTAAGCCACCCCCTACCGAATTGCAACAGAATAGTGTTTAAATTAAATCCACTAATATTGGTGTAAAAAATTTATTAATTAATATATCTCAGTAAAAATCAACATGATTAAGGTTCAACGGAATTAGAATCTACGCATCCTCAGATAGCGCCATTTTTTTATGTGAATACCTCATTAGAGTCTCAGCTGCTCCCGTGAGCTAGTGAGACTAAGGCATTCCCAATTGGGGTATGTTGTGGGGCTGAAGATTGTGAGGAGCGGAAGGAGATGGGGAATAGGAAGATGTGGATATATCTGGCTATTCAGATCTGATTATCAAACAGCCAATGTTTCAATTCTGAATGGTGGTCTTGCACCAGCGCGACACTGAGAGTATCTTCTACTCTGGAACGTGCCGAAATATACTATATATTATTTTTAATGAATTAATTGTGGTATAACCCACAATAATCGATTAAAATTTATTTTTCCGTTTGACATTCGGATTGCGAGTCAAGAGCCTTACCCCTAGACCACGCCGGTCGTCAATTATATTAGAAAAGACACTTTTACAAGTTATGCTAAGATGAATTATAATTCACGCGGATCAACTAATAATTATTTTTTTCAATTTACTCCCTTTTTTCAGTATTAGACAAATCAAAACAAGATTTTTTTCCAACACAGTTGTGACCTAGAGTCTGTCAAATAAGAGTAGAAAATATAAAAAAATTGAACTACAAAATTTGTAGGCTGGCAACACCAATTTAACTCTCAAATATTCTTTTAAAGTCCAATGTCACTGAATGTATAGAACACAGTAAACCACATTTTGAAAAACATTTTTTTGTTCATGACATAAATTTGATTAAAAGGTGTTTTATAAAGCGATTTGCTTTCATTTAATTTAACATAAATTTAAATTTAACAATAGATAGAAAGGAAGAATCACTAACGGTGAGTTTAGTTACACTACTTTTAGATCTGAATGAGTTAAATATGTTCAGATCTAAAATTAGAGACACGATCTAAAGCCCGGGCATCGCTAGGTACTTAAGCTAGTATTAAATAAATGTGGGCAATCTCGAAACTGTGTTTTATATTTTATTACATTATCGTTTGTCTTCATTATGTTAACGCAAAATTGCGAAGGTAAAATAAATAATAATATCCCTATACGCAATTCTAATTTTGAGATCATTGAGTAGCTATATTGTAATGAATTTTTTTTTTCACTTTTAGGCCTTTCAAATGTTTTATAAAAATGTAGGTTACACAGCTTTACATTAACACCATGCGTTCTATGTTTAGTATTGCCATTTGAACTACAGTGGCGCCCTCCTATATTTTCTACTCTTATTTGACAGACTGCACCTTAGTGTACACTTTTACAAATAATTGCATACTCAACTCATATATAGATTTTTCGGAGATATTTGACTAATCAACTGGATGATTGAAATTCCAAAGTTTTAACACTGTTCATACAAATATGTGACAGTAATCATAATGTGTTTTGCTTGTATGTAATAATTTACCACATGATTTTACGTTATAATGCATTGAAAGCAGCATGTCCTCATTATAATGACACGCATTACTTGAAACAACACGAATGTACATTAAACGTAGAGTGGTAGGTATGTGTTTCTAGTTTGCAGTTATCAATACGAATTAATAATCCAAACGCCGATCAAATAACCAGACAATTCCAATTTAAACAGAATTGCAACATTATTAGTTTCTAACTAAATTCTAATACACTACTGCAGACAGGAGCGGATTGGAATAAAAGCATTATTAAAAATTCTGTGAACAGTACCTAAACCTCGCTTCTATTAACAGCATATTTCATTTAAAGTGAACTTTCTGTAGCCCCATTTTGATTGGGAATTCCGATGAAATGAAAATGTCGCATACAGCACCTGCGAGGCATCAAACTCCTATCAAGGCTCCTGTTGATTTAGATATAAAACGGAAATGAAGCCAGGAATGCGCTCATTGGCCCTTTTAATTATAACCTAACTTTTCAACGCTCCTTGGGTCTTCATTGTTTGAGATTGTCTTGGTAATGTTTCGATTCTACCGCGTGTTAACTGTTAAATGAAACTTCTTTAGCCACGTTAGTGATTTGAAATTTGGATGAAACGGAAATTACGCATTGCAGTAGGTACCTGCGATGCATCATTCTGCACTCATTGACCGCTTGGATTACGATGTCACTTTTAAAGGCTCCTATTGGTTCAGATATGAAACGGAAATGACGCTAGGTCTGCGCTCATTGGTTATGACCCCACTTTTCAAGGCTTGAGTTTGGTTCGGTAAAGTTTCGCTTCTACCGTGTGTGAACTGCATTCCGTGTTTTTTTTCTCGTAATAAATCAAAACGAAAATTTCCTGTGATACCTAATCGTAAGTTTTGTGAAATTTACTTCAAAATCTACCTATTTTATTAACAAGGACGACAATTTATTTTTTTACATTAGCTCCACACAGGAGGCCCGATGGAAAATAATACCCTTCGGGCTTCGAGCGTGGAGGGCCTTTTTTAGAAAAGGTTTTAGAAAAATGTTCCGCGATACTGCAAAGTCATCAAACGCAGCGAAACACATGATAGGGTGACTTTTAGCAGAGAAGCACTTCTGATATGTATATTTTTTATGATATTTTCAGTTTGGGGATGCTTCGAATCCACCGGCGTCGCCGGCCTTTCACGGCTTCCGATGTCTTGAAAAATTTTAACTTCAAAACAATTTTTCTGGCCTGATACTTTGTTTTTTTCTTAGTTTATAGAAAGGCTATTAAAAAATATTATTTTGAAGGCAAATATGTATACCTCTCGCAGTATTTAATTTGAGCATCTAAAATATTTCTAAATGGTCTAATTTTCAAACAACAATCACACGATTTTGCATTACTTCGTGGTGCTTCACCCTTTGGCAGATCCCCATCCGGTTACACCGTATTTCATCTTCTTATTCATTGTTAAGAAATGCAAAATTAGTAAAAATAAAAACAGTGTGTGCAACGCACACGCGGTAGAAGTGAAACTAGAAAATCGCCAGATGTCGCTTCTTTTCTTCTGCCTGTTTATTTTTAAGTGGTTTGAAGATTGGATATTAATTTCACAAAAATAAAAATGTTTATTTTGAACCTCCGTTCGCTGGATGTCTGTCTCTCTGGCCACTGAGACTTGTCAAGCGCCTTACCCGCTGTGCTATGGGAGACCCGCGCCGAGGTGCGAATTTACGGCTTTATATTAGAACCGTCGACCCGTCAAATAATAAATTTTAGTGACGAACTTCCGTTTCAAATTACTAACGGGGCTAAAGAAGTTTCACCTCTAAAATCAAATAGTTTATTATTAAAATTTCTTTGCAAAGGTTGGTCAAATGATCACGGACTACCAAGAAAAAGTAAAGTTTTTTTATTAATTACTATCAATAGTTAGCGATCTAAATAAACCCATTACTTACTGACCAGTTCCGACCTGCCTCCCTCCCAATAGCAAACTTCATCATCCAAACATCGGACCATAAATGCCACCGAGTTAGCGAATTAATCACGGTTTGCGGACATTTGTCGGTCGGTGGGGGGTCCACCCGCTCCACCCCATGCCACCCCCCATCACCAACCGCCCCAACCCAACCCCACCCGTCAAACACAAAACAAGATGGCCGAGCGGGAATTGCGACCCTTGAGTGTTTGAAGCTTGTCCTGAAATGGTCAATTAAAATCTTGGATTTATTTATTTTTTACTTTTTTCGTTGCGTTTTAAATTCACAGAAATCACTCTATTTTTTAATATTGAAACATAATGGACAATAGACAAACATAGGGACTCATAAATGTTAGGAACAAACAAAGGGACTCATAGATGACTCGTAAATTTAGAAACAAGGGACTAACATAGGGACTCATAAATGTTAGGAATAAACATAGTGACTCATAGATGACTCGTAAATTTTGAAACAAGGGACAAACATAGGGACTCATAAATGTTAGGAATAAACATAGGGACTCATAGATGACTCGTAAATTTTGAAACAAGGTGAAAACATAGGGACTCATAAATGTTAGGAATAAACATAGGGACTCATAGATGACTCGTAAATTGAGAAACAAGGGACAAACATAGGGACTCATAAATGTTAGGAATAAACATAGGGACTCATAGATGACTCGTAAATTTTGAAAAAAGGTGAAAATATAGGGACTCATTAATGTTAGGAATAAACATAGGGACTCATAGATGACTCGTAAATTTAGAAACAAGGGACAAACATAGGGACTCATAAATGTTAGGAACAAACACAGGGATTCATAATTGACTTCTTTCGCAACGCATTACTTTATTATGTAGGACCAGATGTTAATACGCCATTATTTTTTAACCTCTCATCTGTGGTTCGCCCCTTTTTTTAATGCGATTTTAACCCTTATGTATAAAGAAGCTGAATGAAGGACAAGGTCAGAATCGCTTGCGCCAAAATTAATTTGGAATAAAGAGTAATTTACAATATTCTCAATAAATGTGTAACAGAAATTTCTTCATTTTTCAATTTACAGGTGCCTTGAAAGAGTCCCAACTGCTCCAAACTGTCTGGAGCCAGTAACACTATGGCATCTCCAATTGGGGTATTGCGAAGCTCAAAGAGGGGATGGAGATGGGAAGAGGAAGGTGGAGTACCTGACTCTTCAGATCTGGTCCAAATCATCGCTATCTGCCAAACAAAGTTAAAGCTATTTCGAGCAACTTTTCGAACCTGATTGGTGGTTTTCATCAGTGCGGTAGTGAACGTATCCACCACTCTAATATACCGTGTATTATTTTTAATTAATAAATTTTGAAATTGCATAAGTCGAAATTCGAATCCTAAACTTCCATAGTATTATTCGAGAGCCTTGCCCTTCGACCATTGTCAGGATATAAGGAAGGTCATTAGTAGGTACCTATTTAGGTCCTTCTGAATTGAGTGATTTCATGTAGTGAGTTAATTTTTTTATTCAATAAATAATATACATTGATACTATTTATTATTAGTTTAGAACTAATAAACAAACAAATTAAAATTTATACGACAAAATCAAACACGGATTTGATTAGACAAATAATCTAGTGTAATTGTGTTTAGTTAAACCCTTCAATTGTGTTCTAGTCCACTGATTCGAAGTTCGGCGAAATGGAAGATGAAATTAGCTGATAATTACTTGACTTAGTATGAGTTGTTTCACGGATATTGAACTATTCATCAAATTCCAATTTCATTTTCAAGTTCTGTGAAGGTCCTATTTAAGATCTAGAACAGACAAGAACAAAACAGACATATACCTATATACCAGACATATACCTACAGACATATAACATATACCTATAAGTTAAGTATAATAAAAGTTCCCACGAAAAAACTCAACATGTAAACACGCTACATGGTTCACAGAAAATTTATTAAGATGAATCCATATTAAATAATGCAAAATCGTGGAAAATCGTATGTTTTTGTTTTGAAAACTTGATCGCTTTGAAGTATTATAAATTATAGATGCCTCAATTAAATACTGCGTGTAGAATATATCTTGGCCCTTAATAATATCAGTATTGTTTTACTAAGTCTTTTAATAAGCCTAGAAAAAAATAAAGTATAAGGTCTATAAAAAACAATTTCAAGTCCAAACTCTTCTATTCACAAACCCCTTTTCGAATATGGTTTTATTGTTTAATTAATGTGGCAAATTCAGTTTCTTTTACAATAATCGCAAAAAAATTATATATATTTACGCCCGAACTTCACAAAACAAAATAAAATGTTCATTTTCGCGTTGTTATTTTACAATACCCTATGCCGTCCACCCAAGGATTACATACTTGCCACTTTTTATCAGTTCGGCCCCGGATGGAGTGGGGAATAGACGTTAGGCTCCGCGTCGCTTGGTTCTGTGAAATCAATTTTAAAATTCCGTTTTATTACAATAAGCAATGCGTAAAAAAGGAGTTAATGTTTTTACAGGTCTTTGCGAAATCAACCTGTAAGTATTTTTAAACTCCTCCCATGAATGGGCGTGAATTCCGATTTCGATTTTTTCCTGGACTATTGGATCGCCTTAACACCAAAAAAATATATTTAAGAACCTACCACAAATGAACAACATACTAAAATTTAAATCATCACTAAAAACATTTCTTTTAAACAAATGTCATTACCCTATAATTGAATACCTTACATAAATTAAATGACTGTTTTTTTTTCATAGATTAATACGCAATTGTTGGGTTTTAAAAATAACATGCATTTGTTGGGTTAGCTGGAAGAAATAAAATGCACCTGTTGTGTTGAAACAACCGGCCTTAGAAAAAATATTAATAGAACTGCAATAGAGCTTTCATGGAACTTAAATTTTATCCTTGAAATTTGATGACTTCTTTAAATTCTGTGAGACAACCCGTCCTAAATATTTTTTGTGAACATAATATTATCGTTCTTACACATCTACGTATTAAAATAAATAAAAAATGTATTAAATTCCCAGCTTGTTTTTCTGTACGCCGCACTGTAGCCCCGAAAGCAAAACCAAATGCATTAAATTAAAAAATTCCATATTGTGTAAATGTACTATTTTTTTCCGAAATAAGATTACAAAGAAGAAATAGTATGAATACCTGCTTACTTAAATTACAAAAAATTACAAGTGTGCAGTTCACACGGGATAGTGAAACCTTCAGAAAACTAAAGTAGACAAAGGGAGGCTACGAAGCACCGCACAAAGGTGAGACCGATTATACTATCTTATTCTCTCGCAGGCTATATCCTATTGATATATGTGTTTGTCTCTTTTTAGGGTCGCTTTATTTCTACAAGTTCAAGTATGTATAGGAAGGTTTATGAAAGTGTCAAAACAATAGTAAAATAAATGTTTAATAAAGACAGTTTTCTGTACTGTGATGGAATCTCCACAGTACACAAAAATACCGTGCCCCCCCCCTCCCCTAAATCCGCCCTTGACCGTTCCTTCCTAAGATCAAACATATAATGACTTGACAATTACAAAATTGACTAGTATAATGTATTACTAAGTATTGTGGTAGGGGTGGGGGCGTGACTTTTTTTACATTAACTCCACACATAAGGCCCTGAGGAAAATAATTTCCCTCAGAAAAATAATTCCTCATAATTACTTAGGGCCCATGTCATCTTTAGGGGTGTTGTGTGGAAGGTCTTTATGAGGGGAGGAAGGAATGAACATTGGTCTTGAAGAGACTCGTGTTGTAGGAAGAAGCAAACACAAAGGCCGGAAAATCGTTCCACAGCCGAGCTGTTGAACACAAGAACGAGTCGAAGAAGCAACCCGTTCTCATGTGATCAATGTCAACCGTGTGCATACACGCGTTTGGCGTATTTCCCGACTATGCACCGGTGCTAAAGCGATCAATGACTCTAGTTCCTTGGAGCATCTTCTATTAAAATACCGGTAGAACAAGGATAGCCATTCCACCCGTCGCCTGTGCTCTAAAGATTGCAAACCGTCTGTTTAATTAGGAGAATCTATCAGACGGACCGTCGTTAAATTGGCTAGGGATTAATGAAGAGTGGGAGAGGAAACACAATGGACATTGAAAGGGAACATTGCTAAGATTTATTTTTTTATAAATTTATTGTAAGAAACAAACAGCAATTTTTATACAGAATGAGTTGTACAAGAGGTTAAACATGAGGTAAGCCAAAACAGTTTCTTATGCTAATGTTGGTTATTATGATATAATATAAAATTTTAATTGGTAATAACCATTAAATGAAAATGAAAATAACAAAAAAATAGGAAGAGGAAGATGGGATGGGGACAGGAGATGCTCATGCTGTACCTTTTCTATAGTTGTACATTAATTTAATTAACATTTGTGGTCGTACGCTTGACTTCGTTTCAGTATTTCACAAGAGTATTATTAAGAATATCGATATTATTAAATTGCGTGTTATATTGCGCGCATATACGGGGGATTGGAGATTTTTTTCTAAGGTTGGTTCTGCACGCGGGCAAATGAAAATATGGTTTACTCTGATTGGCCTTGTAGGTATGTGAATTCTTAAATAATTTATGAGCTCAGGAGAGTCCAGGCTATAAGATAGGACTATAAGATCCGTCACTCCTGGATACCCTGATCCTCAAATTCCTACCCACCCCTCATTCGTTTTTCTTTACCAGAACTTCATCTACTTCTTTTCCATAAGAAGACCCTCCACACAGCTGATGATGATGACAAAGGTGACATGCGCCCTGAGTAATTATGAGGAATTATTTTCCTCAAGGCCTCCTGCATGATTAACATGTACATTTTTTAAAAATAAATTCCAGTTGGACCATTAATTGGAAACACAGTGCGCCGTCCGGCCGCAGGCGTCGTCGCTTCCTGGTACACCCTATCAAATAGGGAGAGCCTGTCCACCGAGCGATAATAATGGCATGTTATTGCAACGGATCAACATTAATGAGCAGGAATTTCCAATATACATAGTATTAGGTTATGTGTACGTAACATCGGTGTAAGGCAATTTGGGAGAAATTGGCGTTAGATTGGCCGTTCGTTATTAGCTGTTGAATGTTGATAAAGTTAATACAAACTTAAAGATCGTCGAGATGAAAAACAATAGATAATAGATATTTTTGTTTCGTATTGAATAAATTCAATGCTTTTTGAACATCGCTGAGTGTGTCATAACTGTGGGTAGAAAACATGCATTCAAATGGCATAGGCTAAGAGTCGTTTACAATAATGCTTATCGTAAAAGCTAACAAATTCAATTTTATATCGGTGACTCAATCCAATATTGTATTTTTCAGCCTTTCTTGAAAGATTTGGGTTTGTTTATGAACAAAACATTTTATTTATATTCATATTAAATCTATACGGGCGCAAACAATTAATTCAACTCAATATTTTAAGAATAACGAGCAAAAAGTATTAAATACCAAAAATAATTTAATTATCGTCATCTGTGAATGCGTGGATTATGACGTACGTGACGTTTAACTAGTCTTGTTGAAAAAGTATCGAAGTATCGATATTTTTAATTCGATAAATCGATATTTTTAGCCGATATATTTTGATCCGATATATCGATACATCGATACAAAATATTCAATATCGAAAATTCAAATATGTATATAAATCAAAAACGATATTTTTTCTTTATTTATGTAACTAAAGTCACTAGAATCCAAAATCGTACAGGAACGAACGGAAAAAGTAACTGTATTGGGTCATGACATCTGGCGGTTGAAATTTTAACTATTAATATCTTACAAATCTATGTATTTGCATTAGTATTTGTGTTCACTAATACTATCTCATATGTGTAGGTACATACATAGAAATGTATGCTATTTTTCGCCATTTTTTTCTAAGCCACTCCTATGTGTTGGTTCCCAATTGTCTATGATTATTGACGATACCTTGTTCCAAACACGAAGTCCTTTTTGACAGATTAATACGCCAATAGAATGTTACTGAGACGCATACAAACTTTGTATGCATCCCAGTTTACATATAAGTTAGAAGACAGCTTTTTTAGTTTTTGGTATTTTTGTAATTATTACCTAATAAAATTGAATACTGATAGAAATACCTTCATTTCTATTGAGATTTTTGTACATTAAAATAATGCACATTGTGTATAAAAATTACTATTGACAATAGTGAGCTGAATACACCATTATTTTAAAAACGCAAAATTTTTGGAAATTTGACCGATGTATCTATATATCGATATTTTTTCCTCGATATATCGACGTCGATATTGATATTTTAATAAATGTCGATATATCGATATTTTTTTTCACTTTCGACATCCCTACGTTTAACCGTGAATTGTGCACTTGAAGTGAAATGACACAAAACTGCGCTATATATATATAACGTTATTATTATTAGCCTGGTACCCCGGTATTGCGTTCTGGATGTTTTAAAACATAAAATCAAGTAATCGAGTGTAGTTAGTGTTTGTGGTTTATGATAAGTTATGTTTAATTGATGCTTAACATGTAAAGTATTTGGTTCGAATAGATATATTTTGCAAGTGTAAAATGTTTGTAAATAAATCAAATTAATTCTCCATTAAGCACTGATGAAGCCATAGTAAATAATGCAAAATCACAAAAAATCATATGTTTTTGTTTTGAAAATTTGATCGCTTAGAAGTACCTACTATAGATGCTTCAATTAAATACTGCGTATAGAAGATACCTTGGCCCTTAAAAACATTGGTAATTTTTTTTATAAGTCTTTTAATAAGCCTTTAAAAAAATAAAGTAAATGGTCTATAAAAAACACTTTCAAGTCCAAATTCTCCTATTTATAAACCCCTTTTGGGATTTGGTTTTATTGTATAATGTGGCAAATTTAGTTTCTTTTATAATAATCGCAAAAAAAAATATTTACGACCGAACTTCACAAAATAAAATAATATATGCATTTGCTCGTTGATATTTTTGACATAAATCAATACGGCTCGCACTCTACGAATTTGGATTCTTGGAGTGACCGTTATGGCATGGGCACAAGAACCATGCACATTGCACAAGAACCAACACCTATTTCGTATCAGTCACGCCCCAATCGGCGCGGGAGACAGTCGTGTCACTCCGCGTCGCTTAGTTTCGTGAAATCAATTTTAAATCTCAGTTTACTTACAATAAACAATGCGTAAAATAGGAATTAATATTTTTTACAGGCCTTTACGAAATCAACCTGTAAAAAAAAATTCTCAAATACCTTTTTCAACCTTTCCAAAAGCTTTTTCTCAAGTATTTTTAAACTCCTCCCATAAAGGGCGTGAATTCCGATTTCGATTTTTTCCTGAACTATTGGATCGCCTTAAGATTGTCCACAAGTTTGTTTTGTATCTACGTCTTACTCCGATAGATGGCGTTACATGGCGTAATAACTGATTTCCCCCGCAACGAAGCGAAGTTCCGCGTCAGCCGATATAATAATAGGTAATGAACTTAGCTAAACTTGATCGAACTGTGTATGGCTAGCTGGCGCCACCTAGCGGCAAACTGCCAAGTTATGCTAGTTCAATTAAGTAAAGTAACCGCTAAACTGGTTTAAGTTAGCGAACTGTGGACCGACTTGTATTGGCGGGGCTGTCAACTTAGTGGAAATAATTCTATGTATCGAAGGCCCAGTGTAATACTGCCACAAGTTAAATTTAAAAAAATATTAGTCCATTTTTAGTTACACGTATACCTACAGCAATGTGAAATTATTTATAAGAAAATTTGTTACGTACAAGGCGTAATTTTAGTTCACGTGGTATTATAGATTTTATTTAGTGATGTTATAGCCGGCCGGCTACTGACTTAGCGTAATTCTTCATATGGAGCCATGACAATAATAGACTACTACATAAATACATTATTTTTTGGAATTGATTTTTCGCTGTGTGTAGGGTCTTTTTAGGAAAAGAAGGAGAGGAAGCCCTAGGACGAAAAAAGAAATGAGGGGTTGATAGGAATCTGGGGATCAGTGCGACCAAGAGGTACGGACGTACAAATCCTCCCACTGCGGTACAAAGCGATGTTCCGAGAGAGCCCAAACCTACCCGTCTCCCAAATTGTAAATTGTTGTATTTTTTACTCCGTGGTGAAATGCTTGCAGTACTTTATTTTAAGATTAAAAAAACAATGTTTATAGTACAGACCTGGCATACATTACTTAAAAGTAGTGTAAAGCAATCTAAAAGATTGGTTCTCAATCCTGAAACTCCAGAATTGACTGAGCACTACAATTTGCTTAACAAACAAGCCATAATAACATGTCCAATGGAGAGCTAGTGGACAGATAGCTCTCACACTTCAACGCCACAAGTCCGCCACAGTGGGCTAAGGTTCCGGCGGCTCGTTCAACTTGTAGGTTAATACCAGCTGCTCATATTTTCACAGATAAACAAGAGATCGCAGTAATCCGTTTCCAATATCCTAAGCGACCTAAGCAGACAAAAAAATTTAAGCAGTTGCGAGTTATTTTTTTTTCATAGCAATTTATTGTCACGTTCAAAATTTCATGAATTTTTATGAATTATATTTCGATATGTTCGTTAGAAGTTGATATTTTAAATGCAGCATTTTCCATCCACCGGAATGCAAATAGTTGTCTATTTTAGTAATAAAGGTGAATCAAAAGGTTATTTATAAAAAATACTTGAAATTAGCTTGTCAAGTCATCCCTAAAGCTTACCCTGAGATAAATTACGAAATTTAGATAAATTCAGTTCACAGTTTCTCAATTTAAGTACCAATATTCGGAGGTACGAGAGCGAGCGCGGAGGACTTCAAAACCAAACGTAAGAAATTCTCCAGCGCTCAACGCATCGTTTTTGTCAATGCCTTTGCGCTACAGTGGCTAAGTTACGACAATATGAACATGAACACTGCCTCATTCCACCTTCAGATTTCGTCTAATAGAAGTATGCAGCATGCATGTTGATTGTGCAGAATATTAGACCGCATGCGACATGGCCGGTAGCCGGTGGCCGGCGGACGGTCACCAAACTGAGGTAGGCTCTGGCGGATTACTAGTTACCGAAGGGTGAGAAGGCTCTATTGCGGGGAGAAGGCTTTATTACGGGGAGGAGGGTGGGATGATCAAAAGGCGAAGGCACGATTATACGTTGTCTTGCTAAAGATTTGTTGTAGTGAATGGTAGCAGATCCGTATCCAGATTAAAATAATGGCTTGATTAAAATCATTTATTGGATTGGAGATTTTTGTGAAAAATTTCTGTCACAATTGTAAAATACATTTTACGCATTTGAACTTAAAAGCCGAATAGTTTTGTTAACGGTGATGCTTTCTTTGTTACCGATAAAACAGTATATTATTATTAGGTAACAACTAGTAGGAACGGTCTAGTGATGTACTCGTAATATAGAAGTCTAGTAATATTATGCACAAGGAAAAATAATATAATAATGAGATCAAATAATAAACAAACAAAAAATATTCATACAGCTATTATGAATCTATTACATAGTAACTGTGTCCTGCCAACTCAGAATGAAACCAACTCATAACCACCTCATAGAAAAATCGCCCTTGAGGTGATTTTTCACAAAAACGGCGCTATACAAATTATTATTATTATTATAAAGGTTATTAAGAGTAATGATAAAAAAATATGAAAAAATGGTTAAATAGGTTAAGTTAGGTTAGGGTTACCGGCTATTTTAAAATTATTTTTTCATAGATTTTAATGACCTTTCTGAGGTGGTTCTAAGTTGGTTTCATTCTAAGTTGGCATGGAACCGAAATTATGGATCCCTAGCTCTTCCAGAATGGATACATTTGTGCGGCTGGTTATCCGCGTAATCTTGAGCATTTATTTATATAGCATCATATTTTGGGGCACGTCCATCCGCTTTCTTTCGTTGGCTCCACGTCATCATGATCATGTTTCCACGTCGTAGGGAAATATGGAGAAAATCTTTAACATGGATCTTAGAGAAAACATAAATTCTTTCTAGGTAATTGATTTTTGTGGAAGCTATAGGTTGTAATTTGTCACACATAAAAATTATACTTAGCAAAGAAACAACAAGAATCAAAGACATTGAAAGAAAATGCAGAGTGCAAAGTGGTTTGCTATGTTTGGTAACATAGCACGAGCGCCTGAGTTGACTAGATCTTGGCGGCGGATGCGTTTGCCAACCAACTGCGTGATGGGTTGGATCGGGTGAGGCCGGTTGAGAGGGATCCTTTGACCTCTCCATTCAGACTCTCTCTACCTATCGCCTTTTCGGTGGAAGGGGTGGATTTGTAGTTCTTCGCTCGTGGATTCACTGTCCCCTAGATATCTACCCACTCTTCATAATATTTTCCTTTCCAGAACTTCCTCTCCATCCTTTTCTTAAAAATACCCTTCGAGCAACATCCCAAAGATGACATAGGACCATAATATTCTAAACAAAGATAATTTATAATATTTAATTAAATGAAGACAATATTAGCGAAACTCAGTCGAAAATCAGGAGACAAAAAATCAGAAAAAATATATTGGCTCCACTAGGACACGAACCCAAGACCCTTTGCTTACATGGCAAGAGCCCTACCAACTGAGCTACGGAACCAACATCAAATTCGATCACTTTTTAACTGTATCATACTTCGACTAAAAACTGCCAACATTATCTTCATTTTCTTAACGCACAATAAATGAAAACAAATAAATTTGTAAAAACCACCGTACAATATGATCGATATTAATGTTTCGAAAACTATGTCTTCTTCATCAGGATAAATAATAAATTAATTAAAAAACATTTTTTTTTTTATATTTTTGTTTTTGATTAAGTAGTTTACATTTTATAACCATATAACCAACCAACACCTCTGCCATAGGTCACCCCAAGTGGTTCGCTACGTTTGGTGATTTAGCAGGGGTGCCCGGGTTCATGGGGTGAGGTTTGTCTAGGTATTGGAGGTGGATGACCAGGACACACTGAACCCCAGATTCCTACTCACCCCTTAAACCCTTTTCCTTCCCAGAACTCTGCTCTCCTTCCTTTCCCCCAAAAAAACCCTCCACACAGCATCCCCAAAGATGACATGGGCCCTGAGGGAAATTATTTTCCTCAGGACCTCCTATGTGGAGCTTATGTAAAAAAAACGGCATCCATACTAATATTATAAACGCGAAATTGTGGGTGTTTGTTTGTTACGCTTTAACGCCTAAACCACTAAAGCAATTTCAAAAATTCTTTCACAACAGAAAATACATTATTAGCGAGTAACATAGACTGTATATAATGGTAAGCTCTGGCGTTATGAAATTTGTATAAAAGAAAATGAGTGTATTTCATATATTTTAGCGGCAGGAAGGAAAGGCAGAGGGAAGGTGGGGTTCGCGAAGAGGGAAGAGACGAGGGAGGGGAAAGGCCGGGAAAGTGAAAGGGGACGGGGACGCACGGAAAATTACCTGCAGATTTCTTTGAATGGCATTGCAACGCATTTCGGGTACCAGCTAGTATAATAAAAAGAGACAACATCTAGTTCAGTACAGTAGTTGCATTTTGTAACATGTCCACCTTAACTTCAAGATCTGCAGAATAAGGGTAGTTTTACTGAAGGGTGGAAATGCACAGACAGAGGGGTGTTGGAGTGGGCGGGGGAGGGGGTGGGGGTGGGGTAATTGAATAAGGCCTTCCCTTTATCCGCTGTAATAATTGTCCAATCGGCTGACGGTGATTTGGTGGTCAGATTCAGAAGATGTCAGAGTCAAGTGTTATAATTGAGATCGTGATGGACTGTTGGTAGTAGAGTCAAGGAAGTTCGTAGTTGGCCTGAGTCCGCGTTTACTTTGTACCACACCTTTGGCTGTTAGCCCAGTACATAAAAAAATACTTTAAAGCATGCAATTTTTATTTTTTTATTTATATAAATAAGAAAATCTATGGCGAGCTGACAAGAATTACAATTCTAAATAAAATGTGTAAAGCCCGAGCAACGCCGGGAACTTCAGCAGGTTTCACATATGACAAAACAATTTACTACACAGCAGTTCTGTAAATAGTACACCTAGCGACCAAAAAAACATGTTTCTAAATTTATCTCATTAATAAATTAAAACCACAATTCCTCTAAAATCTTAAGATTTTTAAATAGGTAGACACTTAAATACCTACTAACTTAATTGTAAGCCATATATTTTAAGTAACGTTTTTAATTGCTTCATGTAAGGAATTATACAATATTAACGCCACTGTCGGTGATGCACTATGCACCACTAACTTAATGTAAAATCAATAATATAATTGACTAATTCCGGAATACATAAACTCTAATGCAATGATTGTTCCTCATTTTACATATTTTTTTATTTATTTTTTTTATTGAAAGAATAGATATACATATTAAAATCAACAAACAAGTCCTGCTAAGCCAATTGAATTGGCTTGTCAGCAGATGCTTATATTTTAGTTACATATAGATTTTATACATTTAAAATTTACATCTTATATCTACAGATTCAACATTTTTTTTATACATATCAATATAATTTTTTTTTTCTGATAACCAATTTTTCACCATATATTTAACCTTATTCATAGAATTACATTTCTTTATATTGTCAGGTAATAAATTAAATATCTTCGGTATGATGTATTCAAACGTTCTCTGTCCGTACTTATTGTTAAATTTCGGAACTATTAACCCGTCGTTGCGCGTGAATCTAGTGCTGTATTTATGATCTAATTTCTCTTTATGCTGCGGGGTAAATATATGTTGAATTATAATTTTGTGCCATGGTATTGCTTTAACAGGTAAAATTTTGGCACTCTGAAACAGCAACTGTGTATCATGTCTCTGTTTGAAAATATTAGGGACGACTAATAATTTTACAATTGCGTATTGTACAACTTGTACTTGTTTCAGATTGGTTGTAGAAGTATTTCCCCATATTGTCAATCCATATCTTATAATAGATTCTGCCAGTGATATATAAATTATTTTAAGTGTTTCAATTGAAAGAAAAAATTTTAATGTGTACATTCTGCCAGCAATTGATCTGAGTCTTTTACAGTTTTTTTTTAATATATTTGTCCCATTTAAAAAAACAATCTACTGTGACACCAAGATACACGTATTCCGTAACTAATTCTAAGCTTTCACATTTACAATTAGTTGGAATATTTTTATGGATGCAATTATAATCGTGAGAAATAATATTAGGATTAAATAGAAATTTGGCATTAGGTGATCTTATATGCATTACTTTGGTTTTTTTAGCATTTATTAATAGTCCTGCATCATGTGACCATTTACAAAGTTGATTAAAGTCAATTTGCATGAGTTCAATTGCAATTTTTAGATCTTTATGTGGTAAGTAGTGTTCTAATGCTTGCAACGGGAGCACGTTACCGCGGTATTATATTCGCACTTGCAACCGTAACCCTTTCATGGCGATAGAAGATCTAATAAACACGCTGAAAAATGAAGTACAAAAGATACAAACAGTCAAGGACTCTAAAACTAAAACCAACATGGAAAAAATTATATTGGATCTCGATAATGAAATAAAATCTACAATACTAATAATGCAAGAACAAATCATACATTTACAAGACAAACTTATTGAAAAAAACGATCAATTGGTGGGAAATATTGAAAAAATTATGAAAACCGCAATAACACCATCCTATGCCCAAGTAGTATCAACAACCAAAGTTATGCCTCAAGAAGAGAGATTCTCAATCTTATATCGTCAACTAAAAATAATACAAAAGCCGAAGAAATTGAAAATATAATTAAAAAGGAAATAAAACTAAACAACCTAAAGATAGGAATAAACGGATTAAGAAAAACAAAAGAAGAAAAAATAATAATATCGTGTCCTAAAAAGGAATATGCAAATATCCTAACTGATGAATTAAAAAAACTAAAAAATGAACTGGTGGTAAATGAAGTACAAAAAAGAAGACCTAAAATAATAATAAAAGGATTAAAATCCAATCTTACTGAGGAAGAAATAGTTTGCGGAATAATTACCCAGAACGAAGGAATTGAAGATATCTACAAGGAAAGTGAAGACAACAAAATCACATTAATAGCGGAGATAAAGAACACAAACATAAATGAAAAACAGCGCCTATTCACTAACTACATCATAGAAACTAGTGGGAAAATGCGAAAAAATCTTCTAGCACTCGGTAAACTAAATATACAGTTTCAACGAGTAAAAATTGACGACTGCAGCCCTCTGACGCAATGTTTTCATTGCTGTATGTTTATGCATACGGCTAAAAGATGTCTACATCGAACCAACCCTCCAATTTGCCCACACTGCACAGGCGACCACATCCTTTCAAAATGCCCGAAAAGAGAAAATACAACCCCAGCGTGTGTAAACTGCATCAGACAAAACACTAAATATGGAGAAAAAAACCCTACAGACCACACGGCCAACAGTACTTTGTGCAACTATCGAAACAAGATGCTGAAAATTGCGAGAGATCGCATTGACTACGATTAATGATGTATAGTATTATTTACAATTCAAACGAAAACAAAAACAATACTTTAAAGAAATACTTCGATAAACTCGCCCGCAAAGGGTTAGTTTTATTATACCGGTATAATATACACCAAATCTATACATTTTATACTAATTTCGCAAAAGTGAGTGTAATCCGAGCGCATCGTTATTGTTGTAAGTTATTTTATTACTATCGAATACAATTATTATGGGTCAGTTTATCAAACAAATTTTCGATAGCTATAAATTTGCGAAAAATCTATGTAAAAATCCCCGCAATTTTTGGAACAAATTATTGAAACACAATAATATCAATGTCAATATTCTATTAAAATATATACTGACTAACTCACTATTTGAAGATATAGACTCATCTTTCATTGTTTCAGAAAATATCTGTCTATCCAGTTTCGAATGTAATAACTCACTATCAGAAATAGACCCTCTTAAATCATTAACAATCCTTCACTTAAATATTCGAAGCATCTATAAAAATTTTGATCATTTTACACTAGAATTGAATGAGCTGGCCCTTAAACCTGATTGTATTGTATTGTCTGAAGCCAGAATTAGTCCCAACTCAAGTACTTATAATTTACCGGGATACAAATACTTTGTTACATCTTACAACATTAATCAAAATAGTGGAATAGTTGTTTTTGTAAAATGTATTTATAACGATGTTTCTGTTAATGAAATATTTATCGAACTTGTTAATTGTCTACATATTAAAATCGATATAAATAATATTTTTTATGATATAATTGCATTATATAGAACTCACAGCTCAAGCATTAATAATTTTACCGAAAACCTGAAAACTTTTATAAATACAAACCGGTTTCAAAATGCACTTATTGTAGGAGATATTAATATCGACATATCTGATGATTTTGAAAACAACAGTAATAAGGAAAAAACTGAATATATTAACACTTTATCAGAACTCAATTTCAAACCATGTATAAAAAAATATACAAGAGAATGTTTTGGACAAAGGCCATCTTGTATTGACCATATTTGGTGCAATACTAATGAAACTGATAAAATAAAATCTGTTATTTGGAAAAATAATATTACTGATCATCACACATGCATTGTAGCTATTAAAACTGATAAAATAAATAAGAATAATTATTGTCGCTATAACTTACCAAAAACTCTAATTAATTATGAAAAATTACAACAACATCTTGAAAATGAAATTTGGGAAACTGTACTATCGTCTAAGAGCCCGTTCACACTTCCGTCGTAAAAACGGAGAGGGGTTCCGCCCTAGGCCCCTGTTCACACTTCCGTTTTCAAGACGGATCCGTCTTGAAAACGGACCCTACTCTACGAAAACAACGACCAAAACATTTTATCATTCTTCAGTAGACGGTCGTGCGCACTGCGCAATGGACGACGATGAAGCTCTTGTTGTCATGTGGTACTTATTAAAAAGAAGGAAAAAAGTGAAAAGAAAATTTTGGGTACACCCAATTATAGCTGAAAGATTTTCTGTAGGAACTTTCCAAGTGTTAATTGGTGAGTTGAGAAGTGATGAACTAAAGTTCTTTAATTATTTTAGAATGTCTATCACTTCCTTTAACTATCTACTGGGACGAGTTTCAGAGAGCTTAACGTATCAAAATACAAAATTGAGAGAGTGCATTTGTCCAGAAGAAAGGCTGTCGATATTTTTAAGGTAAGAAAACAATAAAAACTCAAATACGTTTAATTATGTGTTTATTAAACTAATGCGCTCATCCGTGCATCGCGCAGCTCTTTTAAGCTTTAAAATAAAGAAAAATAAAAGTTTAAAAAATAAGTTTGGAAACATGTTATAATATTGATATAAAAAGTGGTGTACACCAAGTATTTTGTTTTTATTTAATTAAAAATATAATGTGTATGTTGACTACTGGGTCTTCCAGTGGCGGTCCGTGAGTTTTCAGACAATAACATCAGTAATGTCGTATTTTTCAATCTCATCACTATAGCTCACTGTAAACTCGCGCCACTGGGGTCTCCTAACCTTCTTAACCTACAATTAGTTAAATTCATCAAAATTTAAATCCGTACTATTTTTACTGGTGTTAGATTGTTGAGACAAAACAGAAGGAGTAGGTGATGAAACCGGTTGATTGGTGGATTGTTTACGTGCATAATATGTAGATCCTGCAGGCGGCTCGTTCGGTTGATAGATCATTTGATGTTGATGCAAAGGTGTAGCAGATGGTTGTTCGAACGTTGGGTTTTGTGTAAAATATCCTGATGTGTTATTTCTTGATTGTGTGTTCCATGCATAATTTGGTGAGTAGAGCCTATCTTCGCGTTTCTTTTTAATATTTTGTATTACTGATAACACGCCTGCTTGAAGCTCTAGAGTTTCATCAACATCGAATGATGTTACGGCCGGTAGAACCCCTTTAAAAAAAGATAGCATTGGGTGTTCTTCTTTCACACCTAGCCTGTTTTCTAAAAACTGAGACATTTTTTCATCTATGTTAATTTTCTTCTTTTTAGAAGAACTTGGTAGAGAGTCTGGCTTTCTCGGTGCAGACCCATCAGAACTTCCTTCAAGGTTCACACTATGTGGGTAGTAATCCGAATCAGTAGTGCTCTGACGTTTTGAAACAGATTCATGTGTAGTTTTAGGATTAACAATTTTTTGCAAAAAGTTCATTTGTTCCTTATAAATATAAGGCCTTTTGAAGTTTGCCGCTGCTCCAGATTTAACATATTTTTCGTCTCTGTGTGCTCTAATCCATCTATCTCGTAAATTGTTCCACTTAGCGGAAATTAATTTACCTGTAAAAAATAAAAATATTCTTAAATTGTGTTGCACCTAATATACGGCTGTGTACATTTATTATTTATTTTACAGATATTTGGCGTCGGGATGTTCCTACAAAGAATTACATTTTAACTACAGAGTTGGTGTGTCAACCATTAGCAAAATTATTAATGAAATAAGTAGCATTATCTGGAACACGATAGGCAAAGAATTCATAATGTTGCCTGATACTGAAAGTAAATGGGAGGACATCGCAAAAGGTTTTGAAATGAAAACAAATTTTCCTCATTGTATCGGAGCGGTTGATGGGAAGCACATAAGAGTTGTAAAACCAAGAAATAGTGGCTCTATGTATTTTAACTACAAACATTATTTTTCCTTCATTTTACTTGCCGTAGTTGATTCGGAATACCGATTTACCTACGTGAGCATTGGTTCATATGGGAAAGAGTGTGATTCCTCGATATTCAAGGAGACTACTTTCTGGCAGAAATTAAATGACGGCAGTTTGAATATACCAAAGCCTAGACCTCTTCATGATAATATGGAAAAAGATTTTCCCTTCGTACTTATTGGCGATGAAGCTTTCCCGTTGTCAAAAAACTTATTGCGACCTTTCGGAGGCACTCATTTGGATGACAAGAAGAAAATTTTTAATTATCGTTTAAGTCGAGCCAGGAGATATGTTGAATGTGCTTTTGGTATTTTAGCCAACAAGTGGAGAATACTACACCGACCATTGGATGTCGACCCAGAAACAGCCATCAAAATTATAAAAGCTTGTACAGCATTACACAATTTTGTAAGAGAAAAGGATGGTCTTAATTTTGAAGATATCCAACAGTCTGCAACCCCAATGGAGCATCCGATGCGTACACAAACACAAATTACTCGTGGTGGTCCTACTGCAAATAATATACGATCAGAATTCGCCGACTATTTCGTTTCTCCAATAGGATCTGTATCTTGGCAAGCAGCAGCTACACACACAAAATAAAAAATTATAAAATTACATTTTTAATAAAAGTCAGTACTTACCAAAATCTTTTCTTTGTTTTTCTTCTATTTTCTCAAAATCCGGCATGAATAAACAGCAAATTTCTCGCCAAGCTGATAATTTTAATGAATTATTTTTATATCCTTCTGTCGTTTTATCCCATAGCACAACTCTTTCTTCGACCAGTGAGATTAAATATTCGGGATTTATTTCCATATCCATTATTGTAATTATTAATATAATATATTGCAGTTTTTCCACACTCAACTGAAGGTAGGTACACCTCATGTACCTTCCAGTTCCACTATAAAAACAAGACTAACTCTCTATTAAAAAAATCGCCATATTTAAAGTAAAACACACAAATACAAATGGTACAAAAATGGTGGGAACTGAGATTTGAAACGTTCCCATATCTCGGATTTTAAAATCCAGCAATAAAACCAAAAGTCGGCCAAAAGGGCCACCAATAAAACTACATTTAAAACAGCTGACAGACAAATATTGCAAATTTTACTATTATAAAAGTTCCTCTTAGTTTGGGCCGTAAAAGGCCGACAGCAAAAACTTTCCCTTGAGGCTGCCATAAATAGTTGCTATAATGCCATAATAGGTGCTATTTGAAATGTACAAATACCTACTTAAAAATAAAACAATTTAAATAATAAACTTTTTCTTCGAATTCGGTAAGGGAATGTATTGATATAATTCCAGCCATAAAATTACTTCAGGGGTCGGACCTTATTTGTTCAAACCGTGGGAGAATATTGTGTTTGCATACTTGAAAAGGAGAAAGTACGCGAAAATCATTCAGCAATTATTATAACTAAAATCACTAAAAAACATGAATGATATGACTAAATATTTTCTTGAGATTAAATAGAAAAAATCGCATTCTGGAACGAACATATATATTATATAATAATATTACAAAACGCCAAACGCGCGCCCCATAAAAACACAAATTGCCTGCCGCCTTGCGTCTGGGAGCGGGCGGTGGTGAAGTGTGAAGCGGGGTGTGGCGGGTTCAAAACGGATCCGTCGTCCCGCCGTGTAGTGTGAACAGCTCCATTGAAATGTATGAGCCAGCGCGTTCCCTTCCGGCTTCACGACGGACGCTCTGCGTAGGCGAACTCTCCGGCGAAAAAAAACGGATCCGTCTTCGCGCCGGATCCGACAAGTGTGAACAGCTCCATAGAGCCACTACAGCGGCTAGGGCTTCCGTCGTGACGACGGAACCCCTCTCCGTTTTTACGACGGAAGTGTGAACGGGCTCTAACAATACCGATTTATGTTCACGGAATTTTGAATTGACATTGAATAAGCATATCCAATCCTCCTCTTCCATTGTAACAAACTTTCCAAAGACTAAATTTAAAAAATTAAAACCGTGGATTACACAAGGAATTATCATATCAATTAGGCATAAAGAAAAAATTTATAAAGAGCTAAAAAAGTTTCCTGAAAACAATAAACTACGCGAATATTTTATAAATTTTAGAAATAAATTATGTTACATAATCCGGAAAACAAAAGAAGATTTCTATAAAGATAAAATCAATATTGCTGGTAACAACAATAAAAAGGTGTGGCAAACTATTAATGAAATGATCAATAAAAAACCTAAAAATTCAAATATAAATAAAATCTCAGATATTGATAACACAATTTACAATGTCAACACAGATCCATTGAAATGTGCAAATATCTTAAACAATTATTTTGGGTCAGTTGGTGAAAAATTAGCAATTAAAATAAAAAACAGAGATAATGATAAGTATAATCTACCAACACCTTCCATTCCTTGTAACACCCTAACACAATTTCAACGAACTAACTCTGATGAAATCAAAGATACTATTAATGAATTAAAAGGAAATTCTTCCCCTGGTTATGACAATATTTCTGTAGAAATACTTAAAAGAAATTCTGACTCACTTTGCAAACCTTTGGCACACATCATAAATACAAGTTTTGTTAATGGCAACTTTCCCTTAAATTACAAAAAAACTATTATTACCCCAATTTTTAAATCTGGGGACCCCTGTCTAAGCAGTAACTATAGGCCAATTTCTCTTACTTCAAACATTGCAAAAATTTTTGAAAAAGTTGTATAAAAACAAATATTTAAGTTTGTGAAAGAAAATAATATATTAAATGCACATCAATATGGTTTTAGAGAAAATTTGAGCACTCAAGATGCTATCGTTGATTTAACATCTAAAATATATAAATCTTTAGATAGTAAAAAAAAATGTATTGGAACATTTGTTGACTTAAGAAAAGCATTTGACAGTAAATCGCACTCTAACCTTATCTCTAAACTAACGAAAATTGGTATAACTGACAATGCTTTAACTTGGATCGAAAATTATCTATTTAATAGAGAGCAATTTGTTAAATTAAAGGGCCTTATGAGCGATTCTCAGACCACGAATTTTGGCATCCCGCAGGGAACTGTACTGGGGCCAATTCTTTTTATCATTTATGTCAACGATATGTTTAAACTTAACATCAAATCTAAACTGATTTCATATGCAGACGACACAGCAATTCTAACTGAGGGTTTAACTTGGAATGAAACCCAGAAAACAGCAGAATTAGACTTAAACATCCTAAAAAAATGGTTCGATTCAAACTTGCTGTCACTTAATACGGAAAAAACCTTTGTAATACCGTTCACCATTAATAAACATGCATTCCCTGAAAATTTAAAGATAAGTATACATTCATACAATTGCAATAGAAACACAAATTTATGTAAACCTGACTGCTCTGTACTTACTGTTAAAACTAACATAAAATACCTCGGTGTAATTATAGATAGCAATTTAAAGTGGAAAATATAAATCAATGCAACAGTTGAAAGATTAAGAAAATTAATGTACATTTTTCTTAGAATACGAAACATATTAAATTTTAAACTATTAAGAACTATCTATTTCTCACTGATCCAATCTGTATTACAATATGGAATTCTTGGTTGGGGTGGTGCATTCAAAACTTCTCTCATGCCTTTAGAAATCATCCAAAAATTATTAATAAAAATAATTCTAAAAAAACCATATGATTTCCCCACCATAAGATTATTTCAAGAATTTAAAGTCCTTTCACTACACAATATTTATAAAAAAATTACACTTTTACAAATCCACAAAGATTGTTTCAACAATGATAACTCATTATCTATTTCAAACAGCAAAAGACCAAGTATTCTTGGCTCATTAACTATCCCGCGTTGTAATACCACTACAGCCCAACACTTTTATAAATATTTTGGAGTCAAGTGGTTTAACCAGTTACCCCTTAACTTAAGATTGGAAATTAATTATAAAAAATTCAAAAGTTCTATAAAAACACTAAATCATTAGCATATTACAATAATTCAATTTCATAATACAATAGAATGTCTCTCGACAATTGATTTTGGAAATCCATTTACTTTTATATTATTTTCTCTTTTCTCTCTTCCTCTTCCTCTTCTTCTTCTTTTTTATACTGTTTTCTTTTTTTCTATTCTATTTCATATATCTTGTTTTGAATATGTATATGTGTATGTATATGTACATATATGTATATGTATATATAAAAATATATATTATAATTCTAAAAAAATATGTTAAATAGTTTTCACACACGCTGCTCCACCTTTTTTACACGAGCATGCTCTAAAAAAAGGTGAATCACGTTATATAAAAAATGTATCTGAAAAATGTAATGTCATTATTGTATGTACAAAAAAAAAAAATTAAAAAAAAAAAAAAAAAAAAAAATATGACCAATGCCGTATCATCTGCGAATACAAAATGTTTAATAAAAGAGAAAAGTTTTTTCATTATAGTTACATAAATTATATATAGTGTAGGCCCCAATATGAAAAACAACTTGTAATTTTGAAATCGGAATCAAAGAACATTTAAGGTGCTTAGTAATAATAATTTTTCTGAGTTCGCTAACTACATCATTGAAAATAACCATAGTTTTGAAAAAAATACAGGGAAAATATTCTTCATATTAATCATAAAGGAAAACGTTTACATAACTTAGAAGCTTTAGAATTTAAAAAATCCCTTAAAAATAATGAATCTATTATCAACAAACAAAAAATATTGTCTTATAGCCCAATCATGGATTTGTTCCCCTACACACCCACTCTACATTAATAACTAGCAACGGCTCCAACCCTACCATAATAAAACATTGTTCGCATCCATATTTCGAAACTGTCAAATTAGTATACGCTTGCCTTGAAGAAGGAATGTTTGCTCTGAAACCGGTCGGATTTACTCATTATATAAGTGGTTCAAACAATGTTGAATTGTTTCATTTATCATTAATATAATTTTGGTTTGAAAATTAAATAATGCGAGTATATTTGACTTTGAAACAATCGAGCATTTTTAAATTAGTCTTTTTTCAAGTCCTTCGAAAAATTCGCTGGCGTGCGCACATCAAATCTTCGAAAAATCATCGCAATCGAATGAATGGTTAGGAACAAACATTAAAAAAAACATTCGTTTTTACATTTTAAGATCAAAATTATCTTCTTCCTTTGCGTTGTCCCAACTCATTGCCTAGGTAGGCTGTTGGGGTCGGCTCTTCTCGTTCTCAGGTTGTAATATCTTCTGTTCTGGGTATCGCCTTCATCCAGGCCGTTTCTTCGAAGAATTTTGGAACATTGAGTCGTCCAGGAGTTCTTCGGTCTTCCTTTGGATGACTGTCGATGAAGCCCCATAGACATTGCCTGCCTCACAGTGTGGTCTGATGGTCTCCGTCTTATATGTCCATACCATCTCAACTGTCGTTCTTCCAGCTTGCTATTTATGTCTGTGACACCCAGGCTACCACGAATGCGTGAACTTTTGATCTTATCTTTTAATGATACTCCTGCCGACCATCTAAGCATTCGCATTTCTGCTGTTTCAAGTTGCCTAGTGTAGGAGTTGTACATAGTCCAGCATTCGGAGCCATACATTATTGCGGGTCTTACAATGGTCTGGTATATTTTTCCTTTCAGTTTTATAGGTATTTTGGAGTCACACAATATTCCTGTTACGGATCTAAATTTAATCCATCCCACACCTATTCTATGGATGACATCCGCTGCACATCCTCCGTCTCTGTGGATTAGTGAGCCCAGATACTTAAATGAATCACAGTTGGCTAATGTTACTCCATCCAGTTGCATCGAAGGAGTTACAGCGTTTGTGTCTTCAAATGGTAAATACAAATATTCAGTCTTTTTCCTGCTAATTTTTAGGCCATTATCCTCCAGGATCTTTCTCCATCTTTCCAGGCTATTCTGTAAGTCACAATGATTATCTGCTATCAGTACTACATCATCTGCAAAAAGCATAGTCTTGAGAATACTGTTCATTTCTTGACTTGTTAGATAATTCATGACCATTATGAATAGCAGTGGGCTGAGGACAGATCCTTGGTGTACCTCCACTTTAATTGGAAATTTTGGTGATGTCCCTGATTTATGTTTATTTGACTATATGGTTGTTTTATCCACCGATGGTCGTCAGACGTGGAACCAGAGTGACCCAACTAACTAGGGCTGCATCCGCTATCATTGCCCATTTATGGTCAATTATCGGATTAAACTAATGAGCCTGGATACCCATTAGATATGGTGTGTGCGACTAGTACCCGAATACGTCGAGTTGCCACACCCACCATTTGTGAGCCGCCACTAGCATGTGGGACAGACGCTCACTGCTTCTCACTTTAGCCGTACTTTTAGGATCCCCCGACGGATTGGTTACCATCAACTTCACCCCCTAGTCCGTTGCCCGTTGGTCACCGCGTGGAGGTATGAGAAGCTTGGGTGGGAGAAGCTATGTCGGTCCAGGCCCTAGGACCAATGTATTACGCTATAACCACCTGACCAACCTATAACCACCTGACCAACCTATAACCACCTGACCAACCTTAAGATCAAAATTATCTATGCATTATTTACCAATTTCCCTAAACCGATTGCATATTGTATATAAGTTTGCCGGGGGCCATCTGTCGGGGGATCATCTGAATCAACTCCCAGAGAACCGCACATTATGTGTATTCTTCGTATCCCGACGAAGGAACACAATATGCACCTGTTTTTTCCACCGTCCAAACGAAATTGCATTACTTTTCAATCAATTATTTATTGATGGACCATTGTTTCAACGAATTTCAATAGAGTTTTCATTTTTTGACGTGATTGGTTGTAAGCTTTTTGGAATCCCGTTATCGCCATTTTTGCTGTTATCATCAAAAATACTAATTTCATTTGTGTGTGTAACCTGTGTAATTCTCAATGAACTCGAAATTGCTTTGATTTTAAAGGTAATTTTCGAAATTGGTACTGATTGCGTCGCGAATTCAAACAAACGATAAAGTGCCAGTATTTAAACAGAAAATTATTTAATTTAATCATTTATTAAATTTCTCCAAACTTTAAACATCAGGACTTCGTGTCAGCAGGTCAAAAACGGAGCACTTGGAATTTAATTTCAGCAATACAGCGAGCAACACCACCGTTTACTATCCAGACAGAATGCCGGTGCCAAAAGTAGAATCCTTCAAATACCTTGGCTCAGTAATAACAAAAGATGCAAATGTAGAGGCCGATGTTTCTCACAGAGTAAATGTTGCGTGGCAGAAGTGGCGATCACTCACTGGAGTACTGTGCGATTCAAGCATGCCCATTCGCACAAAAGGCAAAATATACAAAACTGCAGTGAGACCAGCAATGCTGTATGGGGCTGAATGTTGGACAGTGAAGGAAAATCACGTCCAAAAACTGCACGTTGCAGAAATGAAAATGCTTAGATGGTCAGGTGGGGTTACGAAACTGGACAAAATACGAAACGAACATATACGAGGTAGTTTCAAGGTAGCCCCCCTTCCTGAAAAACTAACAGAAAGTCGCTTACGGTGGTATGGTCATGTAATGAGAAAAGACAAAGAACACGTGTGCCATAAAGCGCTAGCTATACCTGAAATAAAAAGAGGAAGAGGACGCCCCCCTCTGACATGGTGGACCAGCATGGCAAAAATAGCTCAACATTTCCCCAATCCAACAACCCAAGACCGGTCGTCTTGGCGCAGATTGATTAGGAGAGCCGACCCCACTTAAAGTGGGAAGTGGCAAAGAAAAAGAAGAAGAAGATTTATTAAATTTCTCCCATATTGCGTGGAAACATGTTACTTAGAGCCAACGAAAGAAAGCGGATAGACGTCCTCGAAATTTGGTGTTGGAGAAAAATGCTCAGGATTTCATAAACAGCCCAGACGCATACTGAAATAGCTAGTGCATCCAAAATTAGCTTTCAACTATCTGCCTACAATGTATCTTAAGATGCTTTGAATACGTTGTCGCCAAGCTGAGGACTCCATCTCGGAGAAATTCATAATCACTGGTAAAGTGTTGGCAGAAGAAGCAGATGAAGGTCTCAAGTGCGCTGGAGAGACCAAGTATTACTGGCGTCTGGTACGTCAGTATACTTGGCTCTCCCGCGCTACAGCAGAACCGTAAGGAGTGTATGAACCTTGTCCACCATGGAATTGGAGTAGGGGTCACGATCCTCAGCAATGAAGAACCGACTTGTGAAGAAAAAACGAGAAATGTTAGACAACAAATTAGAAAAATATTCGATCGCATCTAGGAATTAAACCTAGGACCTCATCCGTGTCGGGGCTTTACTCTAACCACTGAGCTAATCCGACCGTATCCCTTTCGGTCATATTTAACTGCACCATACTTTAGCTGTTCACGTTCCGTCCTCTTCTTCACGACCGGTCAGTGGTGAGTGGGCACAGCGTTCGATTCCTCGGCTGACTAAGTCCTCCATCACAACACAAGCAACATTTTCGGCTTTCTGTGGTGGTAGTAGAAGATTTTCAAACATTGTTGGGTTATTCGTAACCCGGGAATGTTTGTCTTTCTTAAAAAAAAAATATATAAAAAAAAAATAATTCTTTGCGCTACCGAAGGGTTGGCGATGTGATGGGTAGCCAGCCATTGTAGAGCGAATGAAAGAAGAAAATAGTGTTAGAAGAATATATGACGCAAATGAGGAGGCAAAAAGTCGGAGACGCCCGAGGAAGACATGGCACGATCAAGTGAATCAAATACTTGAGTCGGGCCATGTCAAAAGTCAGAATAATAGAAGAGTATGTATGAGACGATGTATGAATGTGAGTGAGGCAAATAATGTTTGAAAAAACCGAGTTGTTTGGCGGTCCGTCCCCTCTGCCTATCCCTGTGGGGAAACGGCGTGATTAGGGGGTTAGTTAGTTAGTTTACTTTAGCTGAAAGCTATCAACATTATTTTCAAATTCTTGAAGCATGATATGACTGATTACATCTTATTCTTGATTACAAGATTCTACCAAGTCTAGATAATGTCTTAACTTAATAAATATACCTATTTCCAGGTGATCGATTTTTTTTTTCTGTCACATTTTTCTTTTGGGTTGCATTATAATCAATGATTAAGCAGTGCAATTTGAAGTTTTACTCTTTAAGTTTAACCTCTTCAAAAATTTTTTTTTTCAAAAGTGGAACTGTTGTATCAAGAATTAAGACTATTCATAAATTTTTACTGGTTTGAGCTCAGAATGAAACGAATTTAGGTAGATATATTGTGAAGCAAAAAGTGGGAAAGGGAAGGAAATGGGAAATAGAATAGTGAGGAAGCAGGTACCAGGTGGCAATAGAACTTACATTAAAACTAGTTTTTGAGAATAGATAATATGCCATGTCTAATATTATAATGTTAGTGTCATATTTAATATCACAAAGTAACAATATTCATATCAGCTACACTTTGCGCCATTTTACCGGTAAGTGATTACTTCAAATTGCGTGCTTTCAAACAGATATTTTTGCGTGATTTTGTTTTTCCATGACTAGGCATATAAATACGTACGATAAGTCCTGATTTCACTTCCCAGTAAGTCACATAATAATAAAATGTGACATGCAGCAGTAGCAAAAATACGACATGTAACACTATATGTACACGCCGTGAACACAAATGTGACAAATTGCCTACGTAAATAATAGCACAGGGCCCTAGCATGAGCCCTGAGGTACTCCCGGGTAATTTAAATGGGCATGCCAAATTATTTATAATAACCCGCTGATGTTATCGGGCTTGATTATATTTAGCGGGGAAATGAATCAAAAATTTAACATCATTTCATAACACGCTATAAGTTTAGATTGTGGGTGGTGGACTGAGCTGCAGGACCGGACCGACAAATTTAATAAAAATAATAATGTTTGCACTTATACAAATATAAGACTTGAACTGTGGTGGCTTGAGAGAAATTCTCCATTTATGGTGTAGTGGCCCGGACAAGTTTGTTTTCCGATCTCTGGTAGTGCTGACTCATCCCGGCTACTCTGTGGTGCATCAAAGCAACGAACTAATACACCCTTCCTTCTGCGAACATCTGCGAGGTGCAGCATTGCCAAGGGAGGCCTTTACGCTTGGTTATACTGTTTGACGTTTTGACTGTTTGTTTTGACGACCTCCGTAGTCCAGTGGCTAAGACTCTTGACTCACATTCCGGAGGTCGCGGGTTCGAACCCGGCATGCGCAAATAAATTTTATTTGATTAATTTGTGTTATTTCACAATTAATTCATTTAAAATAATATATAGTATATTTGCGGCATGTTCCAGAGTGGAAGATACTATTAGTATCGCCCTGGTGTAAGACCACCATTCAGAATTAAAACGTTGCTTGAAAATGGCTTTAGCCATGTTTAGTGACCAGATCTGAATAGCCAGGTACTTCCCAACCTTCCTCTTCCCCACCTCCTTCCCCTCCCCATTACCTTCAGCCTCACAACATACCCCAATTGGGGATGCCATAGTCTCACTGGCTCCAGACGGGAGCAGTTGAGATTCTTGTGCGGTATACACTGTAAAAAAAAAAAAAACATGGATTGTGTTCATGAAGCCATGTGTTTATCTTTTGCACTGTTCACTAGTGCAGTATGTCTGGAATAGTTGAATCTTCACCGGAGGACTGCAATTTCCTGGCGAGCATGTGGGCTTGCACGCTCTGTGATTTTCTTTGTCCACATCTTTTCTGCTGCATTTTCCTAATGGATATTTCCTAATGTATTCACTTAGTAGTCCGTTGTGCCCCCCCTCATTAAATTACCGTCATGACATATCCCTACAGCGCAACGTTAGTTAGAGAGCATGGAAAGCCATACAACTTCAACTTGTAAAATTCAGACTACGGTCGTGGCTCCGTTTTATGGTGAATAACTATGTTGACGATAGCAGCCGGCTGGTTACCTCGTCAGACTTTCCGAGATGTAAATAAAAAGGCTACACATCGATGACGTAGAGAATGCTACGATGCAATTTTGATGTTGTCAGATAGATTTTTTTTAGAAAAGCTCCAAGTGGGAGCCCGTGAGAAAAATAATTTCCTTCAGGGCCTATCTCATATTTGGGGAGAGAGTCGGGCTGGAGAGATCAAAAGGCCTCCATTAACTAGTCCGGGCCCTCTCAATCCGGCCCGCCACGCAGGAGTTGGGCAGACGCATTGGCCGCCAAGTCCAATAAAAACATCACTCCAGAAACCTGGCACTCCAAACGAAGCGAACCACTTTAGATGACCAATGGCAGAGGTGTTTGTTATCCAATAAAGGATTCCAGAGGAGGCGGTAGCCATTCCAAAGTTGAAAGATTGATGAAGAAAAAGGAAATCCAATGTTTTTAATTTTGCTGAATTATGGAAATCTATCTATCTATCTATCTTTTATCTTCTTCTTCTATCTTCTTCTATATATATATATTATTATTATTATATAAATAAAAATGAATCGCCGAAATGTATGTATGCGCATAACTTCTGAACGACTGCACCAAATTGGATAATTCTTTTTTTGTGTGTTCGTTGTTGCCAGGACAAGGTTTGTATAAAAGAAACGGTGAGCTCTGGTATAATGAATTTGTGAAAAAAATTTTCAATAGTTGGTACGCGAGCTGTTTGAAAACTGAATGTACTGGGACTGAATGTATGGAATGCGGGAGGGGGAGGGGGGACGGGAACTCGGGAGGGGGGAAGGGAACTCGAGAGGGGGTTTTCGGGGCGGGGGAAGCGGGAGAGAGCAGTGGGGAGAGGGAAGGCGGAGTGAAAACGCATTCGGGAGAGGAAGGGAAGCGGAAGGGGAACGGGACAAATGGGAAAGGACACGCAGAGAGAAAACATTTATTTAGTAAATGGCATAGCAACGCATGCCGGGAGCCAGCTAGTATTGAAAATTGGATAAGAAAAGTAATTTCTAGCGCCCTGGTTTTAGGTTCTAGATACCTGCGCCCATCGCAGATCCGGCTCTGTTCGGGTAACGCTTCAACCCCTTCTCAACTCAGTCACTAATCAGATTATAATGTTAGAAATCATGCCATATCCCTAAAGAGGTTACACAATTACGACCGAACGTCAGAAATGCATGAAATTAATTTTAAGGTAAAGGGATAATATGCTACGAATCTACGATGGTTGAAGACACATAACGTAGATAATCATGAAGCTGTTTGAAAAATTGGAGGTCGGAGCATGAGATGATTACCTACCGCTTAAAAAAATTGTTTTTAAATTTTTATGTTATACGACACACGTTTTCCGCTGCCTAGCGTTAATGAAATACAAGGAAAAGTGGAATCGTCATTCAAAATCAGTCACAAAAGTAATTCTAATATAGTTTGTTTTGCTATTTTATGTAAAAACCCTTTAAAATGCATTATTTAAAAAATAATAATAATTAGGTACTACATATTAAACAACCTAAAATCACTGGATATTACGATTACAGGATTGATAATTGTTGTATGTTAGGCAAAAAGCATAAATAGCCCTTTGAACAATAACTTATTTAGAAAAAGATATTGACACATCTGGGACACGAACCCAGGACCTCTCGCTTACCGGGCGAACGCGCTAACCACTGCGCCACCGTGTCGATATCCAATTCGGTCACTTTTAACTGTATCATACTTCGACTAAGAACCACCCACACTATCTTCATTTTTCTTAACGCATATACTATTGGCTGCTATCTTTATGTATGATTGCAAGATTCAAACCCGAACTAAATGCTCTCTAGATAGTGTCTGGATAAATCTTTATCCATTTTATTTAATATGCGACATCTATTGACTTTTCTGCAAGTCTAGGATGAATATTTTTATTTTTATTTTAACTTTATGAGTAAAACCTCAAATTGTAATATTTAATTAAATGAAGACAATATAAGCGAAACTCAATCGAAAATCTGAAAACAGAAAAATCAGAAAAAGATATTGACACATCTGGGACACGAACCCAGGACCTCTCGCTTACCGGGCGAACGCGCTAACCACTGCGCCACCGTGTCGATATCCAATTCGGTCACTTTTAACTGTATCATACTTCGACTAAGAACCACCCACACTATCTTCATTTTTCTTAACGCATATACTATTGGCTGCTATCTTTATGTATGATTGCAAGATTCAAACCCGAACTAAATGCTCTCTAGATAGTGTCTGGATAAATCTTTATCCATTTTATTTAATATGCGACATCTATTGACTTTTCTGCAAGTCTAGGATGAATATTTTTATTTTTATTTTAACTTTATGAGTAAAACCTCAAATTGTAATATTTAATTAAATGAAGACAATATAAGCGAAACTCAATCGAAAATCTGAAAACAGAAAAATCAGAAAAAGATATTGACACATCTGGGACACGAACCCAGGACCTCTCGCTTACCGGGCGAACGCGCTAACCACTGCGCCACCGTGTCGATATCCAATTCGGTCACTTTTAACTGTATCATACTTCGACTAAGAACCACCCACACTATCTTCATTTTTCTTAACGCATATACTATTGGCTGCTATCTTTATGTATGATTGCAAGATTCAAACCCGAACTAAATGCTCTCTAGATAGTGTCTGGATAAATCTTTATCCATTTTATTTAATATGCGACATCAATATCTTTTTCTGATTTTTCTGTTTTCAGATTTTCGATTGAGTTTCGCTTATATTGTCTTCATTTAATTAAATATTACAATTTGAGGTTTTACTCATAAAGTTAAAATAAAAATAAAAATATTCATCCTAGACTTGCAGAAAAGTCAATAGATGTCGCATATTAAATAAAATGGATAAAGATTTATCCAGACACTATCTAGAGAGCATTTAGTTCGGGTTTGAATCTTGCAATCATACATAAAGATAGCAGCCAATAGTATATGCGTTAAGAAAAATGAAGATAGTGTGGGTGGTTCTTAGTCGAAGTATGATACAGTTAAAAGTGACCGAATTGGATATCGACACGGTGGCGCAGTGGTTAGCGCGTTCGCCCGGTAAGCGAGAGGTCCTGGGTTCGTGTCCCAGATGTGTCAATATCTTTTTCTGATTTTTCTGTTTTCAGATTTTCGATTGAGTTTCGCTTATATTGTCTTCATTTAATTAAATATTACAATTTGAGGTTTTACTCATAAAGTTAAAATAAAAATAAAAATATTCATCCTAGACTTGCAGAAAAGTCAATAGATGTCGCATATTAAATAAAATGGATAAAGATTTATCCAGACACTATCTAG
Organism: Limnephilus marmoratus; assembly: GCA_917880885.1. Lineage (NCBI taxonomy): Eukaryota > Metazoa > Arthropoda > Insecta > Trichoptera > Limnephilidae > Limnephilus > Limnephilus marmoratus. Next base: position 19,412,477 of record OU862915.1, read on the forward strand.
AGAGCATTTAGTTCGGGTTTGAATCTTGCAATCATACATAAAGATAGCAGCCAATAGTATATGCGTTAAGAAAAATGAAGATAGTGTGGGTGGTTCTTAGTCGAAGTATGATACAGTTAAAAGTGACCGAATTGGATATCGACACGGTGGCGCAGTGGTTAGCGCGTTCGCCCGGTAAGCGAGAGGTCCTGGGTTCGCGTCCCAGATGTGTCAATATCTTTTTCTGATTTTTCTGTTTTCAGATTTTCGATTGAGTTTCGCTTATATTGTCTTCATTTAATTAAATATTACAATTTGAGGTTTTACTCATAAAGTTAAAATAAAAATAAAAATAACTTATTTATTTATTTATTAATTTACGGACAACAGTCCATTAAAAACATAATAGTAACACGAATAAAAAAACAGAGATGACAGTGAAGGGAGAGCACATAAAAATTAATAGCAATGACAATATAAAATATAAAAAGTACATTTAGAGACACTACAAGTCAAAGCATGAAGAAGCATTTAAATATTGCGTATCGACTGCCTTGCGAGTCTTACAAGTCTCGACATTCTGAATAAGGGAGAATGGTAACGGTAATTAGTAGAATTTTGATTGAGGAACAGCAATTCATTATTTCGAAGCCTACGGGAAGGGATGATAAACTGGATGAGTTGTAACAATGCAGGTGTACCAGTAATACTGGTACACCTGCATTGTTACAACAAATATGCAAATTAGATCAGAGTCCTTTCTACGTTTTTCTAAAGACATGTTTAAAATGTGTTCAATTTCATCATATGAGTACTTGCCTCTTTCAAGACCCAACCTCCAAGCAATTCCTCTTAGGAAACGGTGTTGTACGGATTCGATGTGACAAATGTGGACAGCATAGAAAGGAGAATTTTTGTCTCCTGCTAAATCACAAAACGTAGCAAACCACTTGGGGTGACCAACGGTGTTGGTTGTCCAATAAATGGTTCTCGGGGACGCGATACTCATACTCGCCTCTCAAATTAAACTTTACAGGAGGTTAGACAAATTCTGGGGAAGTACAACTAATTTGAAAGAACTCACAACTCTGTGTCTCTTTTCTATGTACTTTCAACCATTGCAATTTGGGAGGCGTTTGTGGGTACCGCCACCCCGGGAAACATTTATTGAATAACGAACACCTCTGGCATAGGTTACCCCAAGTGTTTCGCTACGTTTAGTGACTTAACAGGGGTGCCCGGGTTCATGGGGTCAGATTTGTCAAGGTCTTGGCGGAGAATGCGTTTGCCCATCTACTGCCTGGCGGGTCGGATCGGGAGCGACTGGTTGAGGGATACCTAACCTAGACCTTTCCAGCCGGACACTCTTGACCCATAGTATTGCACTATAGTGGGAAGGATGGATTCATACGTCTGTCACTCCTGGATACAGTGCCCCCAGATTCCTACCCAACCCTCAAACTTTTTTCCTTCCTAGAACTTCCTCTCATTCCTTTAACATAAAAAATCCTCCACGCAAAATCCCCAAAGATGACATAGGCCTTAAGGCATTTTTTCCCAAGGACCTCCTGTGTGGAGCAAATGTAAGAAAAAACTCTGAAAGGGGAAAAAGGTATATAATCGAGCCAATCAATGTTTCGAAACTTCAATCTGTTTTACCCATCACTAGCAGCGGGTATTGTGTAAGTACTAAGCATTTTGCAGTAGGTACAGGGCACTTGGGTAGCTATGTTCATTTGCACAATAAAACTAATGAACTCAAATTTGTTGCATGTGCAACATTGTGCACATGCACTCGGTCAACTCTTTCCCGCATGCAAACCAACCTGTGTGTCGTTGGATATTTGTGTTATTATTTTCCCTTCAGCACGTCATCGATTAAGTCTGCTAAAATCGTGACGGCCCAACACACCATTACGTTGATAGTTTTTATAATGGTATGTGCCGAGATATCTGATATGATAATTGCACTAAGTGTTTTGGAATAATGAATAGGTGTGTTAAACAGCGAATAGTCTGAAACAAAAATAAACGAATTATTTTTAATTATTGTGGTAAATAATGATCGCTTTTATTATTACCGTGACGGCACAAAAAAGCGTAAAACGTACGTTATTTATCCTAATAATGCTGTAGCACTTTCGTAGACATTAAATAATGGTGAGGCAAAAGATGAGACAAGATACGTATGGCTGTTTCCTCCAAAGTACTACTTTGGTCGTTTGGAGGAAACAGATAGGTATATCTTAATACCGTTTCATTTGCTTTGTACATGTGAGGGAGATGAATGTTAAGGTGCCGCCCGGGCTCAAAAAGAAGAAAATGAAGAGATATGAAATTACGGGTGTTACTTTGAGATTTTTTTCTATCGAGGGAATTTTATATAATTTGCGTTTCGGCGCGGGAAATGTCTAGATATTATCTTCAAGAAAAACATATATTTTTTTAAGAACTTTAAACCTTAACTTGTTTAAGGGAGATATGTAAGAAATCGGTAGAAATTCGGATAGCGGAGTCTTAATGCTTTTATGTTTCCTTTGGGGGGGTGCAAACATAAGTTCGTCGTTTGTATAATTTTCGACTGTTGTTATTTAGTGTGTAAGAAAGGGTTCCATGCCAACTCAGAATCAAATCAACTCAACACCTCTTTGATAACTCATTAAAAGCCATGAAAAAAATAACTTTGAAATTACCGGTAACCGTAACCTAGCATAACCTATTTAAGGGCCCGCAACCCGGATTTGTACCGATTTATTATATATTTCCCTTAAACACGGTAAGTTTTAAAGCTCTTAAAAAAATATATGTTATTCTTGAAGATAATATCTAGACTTTGCCCGAGCCGAAACGCCAATTATATAAAATTCCCTCGATAGAAAAAAATCGCAAAGTATGCTCCAAAAATTATTATTAACTCGTTTATTCAGTTATTTTACAAGTTATATGTATGAAAAAATTCACAGCGTTTCTTTAAATTCTTTTTAAGATAATGCCCGCGAGATTTTTGCTCTATTTTAAACGAGTCGTGTTTTATTAAACATTTTCGCAATTTTCGCATCGATTTTGTCGCTGTAAATGTCAGCGCTCTCCTCTAACATTCGTAATTTCGTATCTCTCCATCTTCTTCTTTTCGGTCCCAGTTGCAGAGCCTTAAGCATTTTTTTAATATTTTTTTTCATCACTCTAAATGACCTTTCTGAGCTGGTTCTGAGTTGGTTTCATTCTGAGTTGGTCGGTCACCATAAAAAGAGCTGCATCAGCATTGTACGTGAACAAAAGCAAAACCATCAGCCCATTGACGTTGGACGTTTTAAAATTTTTGGAATTCACTCACACTTCAATATTATCCTTGTAACTATATTCCATACTTTCAAAATTATCGTTACCGCTAGTAGTATTGTAGGGATCTACGGAGACGTCACGGTGCGGTGTGTAAGAGAGATGCAAGAAAATGATTATTTTTTTCCTTTGGAAGAAACAGACCTACGTACGTTGTGTAACTCATCTTTGAAATTAAAAAAGCATTAATTATAATAATTAAAAATCTCTTCTAAACTTTTATGAATTATTTAGGTAACTATCTTCCTAGTTTCACTTATATTTTTCAGTTAGGTATTTCATAATCTTTAACGCATGCCTAAAATGAAGGTGGCGGGTTCGAATCCCGAAGTGCGCAAGTAAATTTTATTTGATTGAATTATGTTATTTCCCAATTTAATCATTAAAAAATAATATAAGGTATATTTGCGGCACGTTTCAGAATGAAAGATAGTATCAGTATCGCCTTGGTGTAAGACCACCATTCAGAATTGAAAAGTTGCTTGAAACGTTGGCTTTAGCCGCGATTGATGATCAGATCTGAATAGCTAGGTACCTTCTTTCTGACGTTCCTCTTCCCAATCTCCTTCCCCTGAAATATATCCAGATTCACAATATATCCCAATTGGGGATACCATAGTTTCACTGATGCCAGGTGATTGGGAGCGGTTGGGACTCTTGTCCGATGTTCAAATAAATGAAAATATAAATAAAAATACTCCTACATATTTTTTTTATTGCTTTACCTATTCCTGTATCTTTTTTCCCATTATATTTATATATATTTCAAAAGTATTTTTTTCATATTTCTAAATACACTAAGATACAGATATAAGACACAAGTAATGTAAAAATTAGCAAAAAGTAAATATATAAGACAAAAGTAAGAAATGGGAACCCACTGAGGTATACCTACTGCTTGTGTCACTCTCCATATAGAGAAAATATTGCCTTATTTTTAAACGCCTGGGGTCTCAAAAGTTGGGTATGATGTGTGTGATTGGAAAACGTAAAAATAAACGAAATTGGTGTTCAAATTGGCTCGCTAAAATGGCCCGATTTTGAAAAAAAAATTTCGTGATTTGGGAAAAAAACAAAAGAAATGGTCCATATTTTATATTAGCAAACTTAATTTTAATTTTTAATTTTTTTTTTAAACCTAATGTGTTTGTTAAAAATATGAAAGGGGAAAATAACACTTTTTCTAGATAAAATCAGTATTCTCGTAGACTTACTTATAAACTTGATTTTTTTTCCTTTTTGTCAGCCAAACGCAGTTTTTAAAAGGTTGAAAAAAAAAATTGAAAAAAAAAAATTGACATAATTTAAAAAACGTGTTTAAGGTTTTTTCTGATTTTGAATTCATTTTAGCGAGTCAATAATCATTTTTAAAAATATAATTTTAAATTAGTCCTATAATTTCAAAACCCGCTATATCCGATTTTTGATGAAATGATCTGAGTATGACATCTTGTTCACATTTTTGCGAGGAAGAAGACTAACCTTAAATTGAGTTTTAAAATCTCCCTTATCACGACCAAAACTCATGTTAAAACTGCGAGTGAGAAACAAAATCCGCTATATCATTCAAGAAGTTACTATCAAAACCCGCTATATCAGAATTCAACCAATCACGACCAGTTATTTTGCCAAGATGGCGTGTGTAGAAACACGCCCCTCAGGTTAGTTGAGTTTCAAAAGCCTCTATATTCTACACAAATCACCAAGTGAGTATCGAAATCCGATATATCCATTTTATTTATTCAAATTACTTAAATATTTCTAGACAAAATATTGAAAAATGAACACTTTTCGAATGTGTATTACTCCAATTCATTATATAAAAATAAAAAATGCACACTTTTATTTACGCTAGCGATGTGAGAGTTTTTTGCGGTTTTCTCCGAATCAGTGAAAGTTGATATAGCGGATATACAGGGTGTCCGGGGGTAAAGTGCATTAACTTCGGGAGGTGATTCTACATGATAGTACAAGTAAAAAAGATAAATAACTTTTTTCGAAATTCCAACTTTTAGGGGTAGTTTTGAGGTAAAAAGATAAAATTAGTCCGGCATGTGCGGCCAGATTTATTATTTTCCGCTGTTACGATACGGGCCAATCACATTCGAGTCGGGCGCCCGGCAGGCTCTCAGCAAGTAAGATCGTACCTCACACTAAGGATTTTTAGTAGGTACGTCTTTTTGTATGGGAAAAAAATGTTGGATTTTCGAAAAAAGTTGATAATCTTTTTTACTCCTACCATCATGTAGAATCACCTCCCGAAGTTAATGCACTTTACCCCCGGACACCCTGTATAAAATGAACGACTCAAATGCAGTTCGCATTTTCTTTGTAAGACGCAACTTTTGAGATATCAGGCGTTTCTGAATTCAAAAGTTGTAATAATTGACACACTCTACTGCCCGTGGGTGGGTAATATTAACAAAAATGCTAAATTACATCAATCTACCTACTATTTTATTTGGTGAGTTCAATGCAATAAATCTGATATAATATATTAGATAGATTGTTGGTACCAACGTTGAGTTTATAAATTATCCCTATAAAAAAATCTCATAAACATTAAGTACTAGAAAAGTAGTTAACCTGTACCTAGACAAATTACTTGATTATAAATTAAAATCATCTGACAGCTCCTTAAAAATCAAGAAAATTTCCCGACCGGTGAGGGGAGGGGGAGGAGGAGGAGGGATGTTTTCTGAAGGCGAATTGAATTCAGAATGTGTAATATAGGTTGGGTTGGGAATATTTCCCTTCAAAAGGACCCAATCCGATCTTTTCAGGCGACGCGACGTCCCTGCACGTGACGTGTGACGTCACATAATAATAAGATAGTCAGGGAGGAGATGGAAAACCTTTTAAATGTAAAACTTGTTTTGGGAATTCTTATATTTCTGTATTTAAAACAATTTTTTCAGAGTGAGTGTTCTGCTTTACAAGAGTCGACTCTTCTCAATTTTTTTGGACCCAATGAGACTGTGCTATTAGAAGCTAGCAGTCCACAATGGAGTACTGGTACCTAATGTACGGCAGTGAGGCGTGGAACTGGCAGATGAAGGATGAAAGTAGATGAATGCTGATGAAATGAAACCGTGTATGGTCGTGTAAAAAATGTTGACATCCGCCAAGAATACCTTAGACTTGTGGCAGGAAGCAGAGTCCTGTTAGAGAATTGCTGCCCCTTGAGGTTGGCACCTTTCAAGTTCTTTGTTAAAATGCTATTTCAACATCGATTTTTATTCTGGCTGTTAACATTTATTTATTGGAACATTTGGTTGTTTTCAGTACCACAAGTCGAAGGAAATTATGAAATATTTCCAGAATAAAGAGATAACTGTTTAAGATTGGCCCGGGAATACACTAGATATGAACCCTATTGGGAATAAATGGGCCATTTGCAAAGCTAGAATATACAAAATCGACTGCACTTCAAGAACAAAGATGGCAGAAACGCTCTTTCAGGTTTGATTTCAGGATGAGAGGATCTCTGAAAATTGTCAAAAACTAGCGGAGTCCATGCCAAAACGGGTGAAAGCAGTTATTGAAGCCATAAGGGAAGATATTTCCTATTAATTTGCATTATTGTTATTGTATAATTATGTAAAAATAATATTTTACAAGCAATAAATGGTTTTACCGTAATAATTGACAATTATTCCATTAATTTGCATAATACTGTATCTACCTACATAACGATTTTTCCTTTGTGTTTTGCAAATGGTGACTCGTCATACATAGAAATCTACCTATTGAGGCTTTATTTCCATCAAGTCAAATCAAGTTGAAGGTCGTAGTTTCTCTCGTATAATTTTTCCTAGTATAACATACAAAATCTATAGTCTTTATACTATAATGTGATGAGTAAGGATCTATTCTCAATTTCAAATTAGTTGAATTCCGCCCGTTTTAATTCATGCAAAAATTAAAGAAATTTGCTTGTTTTATTTTATTTCGTGTAATTCAGCCACAAATATTAAAAAATTTTCCCGCCATTTTCTAAAAAACTTTGCCGTATTATGTAGGTACAATAACATTTTATCTGAAAATGGATTCATAATAAGAAGATTTAGTACATGAAAATATTTTTTACAGGCCTTTTAGACGAAGACTTTAATTTTTTCTCGGCGTATTTTTTTTTTTTACATGAGCTCCACACAGGAGGCCCTGAGGAAAATAATTTTCTTCGGGGCCTATGTCATCTTTGGGGATGCTGTGTGGAGGTTTTTTTTAAGGAAAGGAAGGAGAGGAGAGTTCTGGGAAGGAAAAGGGTTTAAGGGGTGGGTAGGAATCTGGGGTTCAGTATGTCCTGGTCATCCGCCTCCAAGACCTAGACAAACCTCACCCCATGAACCCGGGCACCCCTGCTAAATCACCAAACGTAGCGAACCACTTGGGGTGATCTATGGCAGAGGTGTTGGTTATCCAATAAAGGTTCCCGGGGCGGCGGTACCCATTCCCGCCTCCCAAATTGGTAAAAAGACAAAATATCTATGCTTGATTATTTCTATGGCAGATGTGTTCTACCCGCAGTATTTAATTGAAGCATCTGTAATATTTCTAAATGACGACCTCCGTGGTCGATGAGCACCTAAGGCTCTTGATTCGCAATCCGAAAGTCTCGGGATCGAACCCTGCGTGGCCAAATAAATTTTATTTAATTAATTTGGGTTTTTGTTAGCCTATCTAATTCTTTCGCAGGCTAAATCCTGTACAGATGTACCTATGTGTTTGTCGCTTTTTAGTGTCGATATTTTACATTTCATCGAGTTTCAAATCACAACGGTGCTAAAGAAGTTTAAACTTTTAAAAATCATAAAATTTTTAAACCTAAAACACATGATATGCACGATTTTGCACTACTTCGCATTGCATCACCGTAACTCCCTTTTCCTTTGCCACAAAGATTAATTTTGAGCGAGCTCTAAGTAAATCTGCACATTTACCTGCGAGGTTTTGCAGTTTTACCGACTCGTTTTGAGTCTTGGTTTATCTCAAATAAGAGATAAAAAAATATGACATCTTCGGATAAGACAGGAAATAATTCGTTCACGCCATATTAATGTTAGCTTGCTGTACATATGAATTGTTTTTTATATTTAATTCTTAGAATTCCATTTAATTTATTAAAAGTTAACCTCCCTTTATACATAAAATTTAATAATGTTAGTATTAAGTTCTGCTATTAGTTACAATTTGGGAGGCGGGTATGGGTACCGCCGCCATGGGAACCTTTATTAGATAACCAACACCACTGCCATAGGTCACCCCAAGTGGTTCGCTACGTTTGTTGATTTAGCAGTGGTGCCCGTGTTCATGGGGTGAGGTTTGTCTAGGTCTTCGAGGCGGATGACCAGGACACGGCCAGGATGACCAGGTAGATGACCCCAGTTTCCTATCCACCCCTTAAACCCTTTTCCTACTCAGAACTATCATCTCCTTCTTTTCCTTACTAAAACCTTCCTCTCATTCCTTTCCTTAAAAAAACCCTCCACACAGCATCCCCAAAGATGAAATAGGCCCTGAGAGAAATTATTTTCGTCAAGGCATTCTGTGTGGAGCTCACGTAAAAAAAATATTTTTGTTTTAATTTTTGTTGTTTATTTATGTTGCTTTTGTTTGGGTACTTATAACTAAGGTAACTACTTCCACATATGTAAGTTTATTAAGTGTTTATTATTTACGTGCCTTAATACCTACCTATTTTTGACTTCTATCTTCACACTACACAAGAGACCCTGAGGATTTTTTTTCCCTCAGGGCCCATGGCATCTTTGGGGAAGCTGGGTGGAGGGTCTTTTGAATGAATTTGAGGAAGTTCAGATAAGGAAAAGGGTATCAGGGGTGGGTAAGAATCTGGGACTCAGTATGTCCAGGAGTGAAGGACATATGGATCATCCCTTTCACTGCGGTGCAAGGCGATGTATGGCGAGAGTCCTGCTGGAGAGGTCAAAGGGTTTCCCGCAACCGGTCGCAATATATTCATTAAAAATAATATATAGTACCTATATTTGCGGTATGTTTTTAGAATGGAAGAAACTCTAAGAATCGCCCTGGTATAAGACAACCATTAAGGATTCAAATGTCTTTAGTCGTGTTTGATAACCAGATCTGAATAGTCAGACTTCCTCTCCCATCTCCTTCCCCTCCCCCATTACCTTCATCTTCCTCACAGACCCGAATTGGGGATGCCATGGTCTCATTGGATCCAGGCGGGAGCAGTTGGTACTTTTGTGCGATATTTATATTAAAAAAAAAACAATTAGGTATAATGAAAAGATCAGTCAAAATAAAGCTTGCTTGAATAATAAAGTGGATGCAGCAGATTTTTGAAATAGGAAACGGAACGTACAAACAAATTTATAGATAGATAATTGAAAATTCAAATCAGTTATTTAAATAGATAGGTAGGTACTCTACTACATTATTAAAATTAAATTTAAAAACACGTTTTATCTTTTTTTATGTGAAATACCGGTCATAAAAAAATCTGCTCCCTTCTGGAGCTAGTGAGACTATGGCATCCCCATTTGGGGTAGGTATATTATGGGGCTGAAGGTAAGTGGGGAGGATATGGAGATGGGTAAGACGAAGATGGTAAAGTACCTAGCTATTCAGATCTGGACACCAAACACGGATAAAACCATTTCAAGCGACGCGACGTTTCAATTCTGAATGGTCTTACACCAGGGCTTTACTGAGAACTTGCCGCAAATACACTATGTACCTATATTATTTTTAATTGAATAATTTTGAAATAGCACAATTTAAGTAAAATTTAATTGCCCACGCCGGGATTTGATGACGCGACCTTCGGATTACAAGTAGAGAGCCTTACCCCTCGACCACGGGGGTTGTCGTTACTTATCTGTTATTATAATTGCATCACATCCAAACTACGTACCTGGCTAATATAGATAAATTTAAATCATCTAACAAACAAAAATCTAAATACGAAATCTCAACCCTACCCAGAACACAACATCCAGCATCCCAGAGGTCCATCCTAGTCGACCCCAAGATCACGTCTGATTCCCATTGGTCCGCCGCCAGACTGAGGCTGGTTTGCCACGCCCCTAGCGACCGTTGCTATGGTCCAGATGAACGCGAACACAAGGGGAGGGGGGACTTTAGCAGAGATGCTTCAACTGTAGGGAAGGAGTTTAATGTGAAAATTTATGAAAAATGTTTGATAGCTTTATTGCATATTATTACATAGAATGCTATTGGTGGAATTGTTGCAAGGTGACAAGGTGACAATCCAGATTCAACTAATCCAGATTCTTAACCCCTCAAGCCTCGACCATATTTTATCAGAAGGTCGAAATATTTCCGCTTTACAATAAAATCCAAATTAATGGAATATTTCTGAACGCATCCCAAAACTAAAAACTGTTTTTGAAAGGTGATAAAATATGCTTTCAAAATTTGCATGTAAAATATATCTACGTGTAATTTTTGAAATGTGAAAAATTTGCATTCAAACATAAAAAAAGTTCTAAAAATGGCTTAACTGGGTTTTTTCTAAGTAAAATTACTGATAATGAAATATTAAAAAAATACATTCACTTTTTATTAGATAAATGTATTGCAAAGGTTTTTGTTACCTATTTTTTTGTCGTTCCATGTAAAAATAATTAATTAAAAATTCACGAATTTTCACAAATATTTTTCAAATTGCGGTCGAAAATTTTCGTTTAATAAAGGTGCACATTTTAATTCTTTTGTGGTTATCTTTTAGGTTTGGGTATAAAGCATGGTGTTTTCTCTTTCTAACACCGTTTAGATCATTTATGTTATTTGTTTTTGTTTTTGCCGTGTTGAGCTACCTCGCTCTTCAGCCAACGTTTTGGACAGCGTTGCAGTGTTCATCGTCAGGGCAGATCCGCCAAAAACAAAAATTAAAAATGCTTTTGGCCGTGAAAATCTAAAAACGTATCCGTTTAGATCATATTTCTTACTGTGATAGTAAGGAAGGCACAACGGGTTCTGTGAAACCTTCATGAGTTGTTTTTTTATGCAAAACTTTATTTTGGATTTGAGGTAACTTTACTCAACCAAACTGAAAAATATATTTTTTAATTAAAAGGTCCTAACAATTAGGTATGTAAAATTGCTATTTTATTTTTTTGATTTCAATTTTATTATAGATACATGTACGTAATTAAAGAATTAAATTTTTTAAACAATCACTATTTTACAAAATTTCGCACATCAAAATGAATTTTTCAACATTTATTTTATTTTGTATTTCATCAAATTGTTTAGAAAATATAGAAAAAAAATTTTTTTTTAATATACCTACATAATTTACTAACAACAATTGCCCAGTTATCTCAAAAATCATGAAAAATTGAAATCTTGATGACCTATATTTTAAAATTTAAAACACAAAAAATAAAGTGGCATATATTTTTTCTAGATATTTGCTATACCTTCTAATTAAAAAATGATTTCTCAGTTTGGTAGCTAGGGTATTTTGGCCTAAAATCCAAATTCAGTTTTGTATGAAAAAGGGGAGTGTAAATAAATACAATACGAAAAATATGGCGTTTTCAGCTTGTTTGGAATGTTAGAACGTAGGCATGTAATAAATCCAAATTTTGGTTGATTGTCCCACGTATCTCTGGTTCATTGAACTCTGGAACTTTTTTTAATGAAAGAAAGACAAATATTCCCGGGTTACGAATGACCCGGAAATATTTGAAAAATTCCTACTAACACCACAGTAAGCCGAAAATGTTGCTTGTGTCGTGATGCAGGACTTAGCCAACCGAGGAATCTGGGTAGGGACGCCTGGGTAGGACCCAAGCGTGATGCCTCAGATAGTTTGGTTTAGTTTCAACAAATGAACGAAGAAAGTACTGTAAGAAGAATATATGACGAAGAAGTCGGGGACGACCGATCCATGGCAGGATCATGTGAATCAGATACTTGAGTCGGGCCATGGCAAAAGTCAGAATAATAGAAGAGTAGGTATGTATGAAATGATGCATGAATGTGAGTGAGGCAAAGAGTGTGTGCCCAGACCCAGTTTTTTGGCGATCCGTCCTACCTGCCTACCAATGCAGTTAACTAGTTAGTTAGTGATTATGACTTTTGAAGGATAATCCCATCAATGTTATATATCATTGAGACATAGGATATTTAATTTCTGCAGTATGGAGATGTTTTAAAAAACGGTTTAAAGTATGATTTACACCATCCCTTTTTTCAGCCGATTCCAATTAGAGACCAGAGTTAACATTTTTCGCTTTACGCGATCGCTATTTTCATCTATATTTTCATATCTACGATTTCAATTGTCACCACTGCAAACAACACATGAACCACGCTGTTTGCTGTGATGCCAACTGAAATCGTAGATTTTAAATAGAGATGAAAGTAACGATCGCGTAAAGCGAAAAAATTTGACTTGGACTCTTATAAGTGAAATCGGGCTGAAAAAAGAGAAACGGCCATAATATAAGAAGAACACAAGAAATGCCTGCATGTGTTGCACTTGATCGCATGTTGATGCTTGGCGTCATGAAATTGGTCCTACGTTACCTCATTTGGGGATGGTCTTAACTTTATTTTACCTTGTTCTGAGATATGAGATGTGAAAGTTTGCATAAACGATTTCATACAATCTATTTAAAAAATTTTGATTTTGAGGTTAAATCTTGTTTAAAGTATTTTAATTAAACATATTTTAATGGAAAATTTTTAAATAGCACGTATACTTACCATTTTAGAACATATCTAAAAATGCAAATAAGAACCATATGCAATTAGCTAGGCCGTAATAATTCATTGCATAAGGTTCTAATTACATTTCCCTAATGAGATTCCAAGCTAGGGCCACATCATGTATTTAAATACTTATAACAAAATATGGTCATCATCATCATCTTCTTTCCTTTATCCCATTCGGGTCGGGAACCCACTTCATCAACATATCAACAAGGCACTTGTTAATAAAGATAAACTTGATGAGAACTGGTTCCAAAAATAGCCAGTTCCCCGGATTTACTGTGATCCAGTGACAGCACTGACAGCTAGTCACCGAGTTAAAGTAACCGTGACAGGCAATGACTTCATATGTAATCTCCGGAATTCCGGAAAGATACTTAAATCATATTTAATATTATATATTGGTTATTGGCAAGTTACAGGGCGAAATTTTTTCTTGCCTATTCTCCCTTTGTCTTGGTAGTAATGTCACTTGATGGATTTTTTGTTACCAGATGTTCGGGCTACCTTGGGCAAGATGAAGGGCATTAATAATTTTTTTGATGGTGTGTTTATCTGTGAGTGATATACATTTTTTTAGATATATACACAAATACAGACATTTTTACATATACACATGCACGTATGTATTCATATACGACAAATATGTATACCATAATAAATATTTATTTATTTTTCATATAAGAGAACAGAGGTAAATTTTATTATGGCCCGCGCATCAAGGTGGATGAAGGATGGATGTGATTGTCACCGGGACTTGATTGCCCGAGACATGAGATGCCTGGTTTCGGATTTGAAGCAAGTTTGGAGAAAAATGTTTTGGCTAGGTCTATTATGTGTTTTGTGGTGGGATTTTCGTACTTGAATTAATAATGCTCTTTTTCCGACGAACCAAGGACTTTTGGTGAATCTTCTAAGCAAGACATTTTGTAAAGTAAATTAAATTAAAATAAATTCGTAGTACTTATACCTAGGGAAGAAACGTCCATGTGCGAGCTGCGGACTGCTTCGAATTACGAGTGTTCTGAAATTCAGCCACGCTGACGCTGGGATATTCGTAACGTTCGATGCCCAAGCCACCTCAGTTGCGATTTTTCTGTGAAGAGTAGCAGTGGTTCAATGTTTAGATCATCTCGAATCGTCGAGTTTCTTACATGAGTATAAAATATGATAATCATAATAATTGGATAATTTATAGAGCGCCGTTTTTGTGAAAAATCACCGCTGATAAACTTTATACCTACGAGATTGAATCTCAAAATAAAAAATAAAAATTGTTATTTTGATTATGGAATTTCGTCTTCGCAAACTTTGAAACCTCAGAATATGATAACGCGAAGCTAGAAGCCTATCCAACCAAAGTGACGAACTATAATGCGCCTCGTAATTAAAATCAACAAATATCATGTTCAATCTAAATAAAGAGTGTAAGTGATGATAGAACCTTGTAAAATAAATGATTATTTAAAATGCTTGATGTTAAAACTTTATCACACATATATCTACGAAAATACAATACAGATTGATCTGAAAAATATTTTGGGTGTAGAAATGAGACGTTTTGACATTTAAAGGTCTTTTTTGAAAAAAAATATCGTCAACTTTTGTTCAGAATTGCTAGATCCACGCAAAAATCTTCGTGATTGAATGAGTGGTGATCCTTGGCTGTTGAAACCGGATGTTGCTGATGAAAGTCCTCGCCTGCACAAAAAAAAATGTCATAAACCCGCCTTATTCACCAAATGTAGGAACCCCTAATAGGTCACCCCAAGTGGTTGCCTTAGTTCTTAATTGTCCAAACGACCATTAGAAAATTTTGTTTGATTATTTCAATGAAACATTATGATAAGGCTATTTCCTTAAAGGTTAAGGTCTCATTCGTTTATATAATACTATATTTTTAATTTTAAAATGGAGATTGAACAATAACGAAAATGGTTGTTTGTACAATTACGAACTAAGGCGACGCTACGGCAGAGATGTTGGTTACCCAATAAATGATTTCAATTTGATTAACTTCTTCCGCTTTTTATTTATTTATTTATTTATTTGGCTTTTACATTATAATTGATAAGTTGAGTAACAAAGAATGAAGAAAATATAATACAATGAGAAAAGAAAATACACAAAACAGTGAAACAACAAAACAAATAATAAAATAAAAATACATATTATGTAAAAATGATAAGAAGTCTCATATTCAATATAAACAAAAATTGAAGAAATTATGTGAATCTATTTGTGCCTAGAAGAATAAAAGTGATAGAATATACAACGTTTATACTGATTAGTTTTAAGATGAAATATATCACCTAGATTAGAATATTTATTTCCGAGACTGTGAAGTCTCGGAAACAGAGAATTTTGATAAGCTAGTGTCCTGGTGTTATTGAAGTAGAAGGGTAATAAATGTCGACATGATTTTTGGGGAACATGGATATTGATAAATTGAAGTAATTCAGAACAGTCAATTTTGTAATGCAGTATTTTATGTAATAGTATTAAATCTGTGCTTATTCTTCTTTTTGAAAGTTTCAATAGAGACGTTTTATCCAGGAGATAATTGTAATCAATGTTTAGTATAGGAATATGCAATTTATAGTTTATAAACCTTAGAAACTTCCGTTGAATCTTTTCAATGTTGTCTGAATGAATGTTGTAAAAGGGAGACCATAACGTAGAGTTATATTCAAGTTGGCATCTGACAAGGGTTTTATATAACATAAAAAATGTGTCTAAAATTTTTTGCCAGTTGGCATGTTACTGGTTCTGTCGTTACTGCTGCGTTTTACAGTTGCAGCATCCCTGGTCCAATCGATCTGCGCGTGCTGAGAGAGTGAGATAAATCGCGGCCCGTTTTGTTTGGTTAACCTATTTTCAAATTTCAGCATGTATTTCGCCATTACCGAGCTCTTTGTCAGCGCTGAGCTTTGTGGCACAGTGATTGGGGATGTGATGGGTACTGCTGGGAAAACCACGCACAGCCCGCACACTGGGTGCGAATTACCAATTATCATTCAGAAGAAGTCACGTGGTACTCATTTATAATTGGTTTTATTTATATTAGGTGTGAAAGTCGGCATTCGGGACAGGCACTGGGTAGGAGTTTTTCTTCTTCTGTGATTTGTCAAATGTCACAAATTAAACTATTTTTTGTACATTTTTTTTGTTTTTTTTTGGGCCAGCGACGTCATTTTTTTTCTATTTTTGAAAACAATTGCATCAAATATTTTACGGCTTTTCTTGAAATGTTTTTTTAGCTTTTTTGTCATTTATTGAAGTGAAAATGTTGTGAGCACCGTTGTGATTTTAAACTTGATAAAAACAAAAAGCAACACTATTAAAAAGAGACAAACACACATCTATACGATTTAGCCTTCGAGAGAATGAAATAGACTAATCGGTCTCTTCTTTGTGCGGTCCTTCGAAGCCTATCGGTCTCCCCTTTGTGCGGTGCTTCGTAGCCTCCGCACTTTTGTCTACTTCAGTTTTCTGAAGGTTTCACTTCTACCGCGTGTGTACTGCACACTCTAATTTTTTTTCGAGATTTGCCAATTATCACAAAACTATTTTTGTATTTTTTTTTATGGATCAGCGAGTTCAAAATCTTTCCAATTATGCAATAAAATTGAATCTTTTTGACTGAAAACTGATTTTTTTTCAGTTATTGTTTATTAATTTGGGAGATGGGCATGGGTACCACTGCCCCGGAAACCATTTATTTGATAACCAACACCTCCGCCATAGGTCTGCCAAGTGGTTCGCCGCGTTAGGTGACTTAGCAAGGGTGCCCGGGTTCACGGGGTGAGGTTTGTCCGGTTCTTGGTAGCGGATGCATCTGACCGCCAGCTGCATGGCAGGCCGGATCGGAAGAGAATGGTTGAGGGAGTCCCTTTGACTTTTCCAGCCGTACTTTCTCGGAACATCGCCTTGCAGAGCATTGGGAAGCATGGATTCATCCGTCCGTCACTCCTGGACACACTGACCCCCAGATTCCTAACTTCCCCTTATATCTTTTTCCTTCCAGAACTTCCTTTCCTAAAAAGACGCTCCACACAGCATCCCCAAAGATGACATTGGTCCTGAGGGGAATTATTTTAAATTGGGCCTCCTGTGTGGAGCTTATGTAATACAAACAATTATTTCATGATTAGGTGTCTATATTATTTTAAAGTGATTAATATTTTAAATCTTATTTTTCCTGCCATCTGAGAGCACACACAAATAATTAAAAAATAAAAATTCCAATCCAAAAAGTTATGCATTTAAGAGTTAAAAATATTTTTGGGGACGAACATTTTTTTTCGGATAATTAGTCACCGTGATATGATCTCGTTGGTTCCATGACGGTTGGCCCACCGACGTTGGCCCGTCGACAGTTGATCCCCGTAAGAGTTGATCCCTCCGTCAATTGATCCTTCACACCCTTAAAATATTATTTCTTTAAGTAAGTATGTAAAGAGGATATATGGCCTTACAACCAAAGTCGATACTATATCTGAAGGCGTCTTGAGTGAAAATCCCCTATATAAATTTTTTTACGAATAATAATTCCGGCTCCCCGAAGGAGCATGCGCTGACGCTAAACTGCCGAATAACAAAATACGACATACTTATGCTCTAAACCGTGTTAGAAAGGCAAAACACCACGCTTTATGTTAAAAAATAACCACCAAAAACGTAAAATGACCTTTATGAAACCAAAGTTTAGAACCGCAAATTGAAAAAATATTTTAAACTTTGGGAATTTTTTATTAATTATTTTATATGGAACGACAAAAAAGTGAGATGACAATAACCTTTATAATACATTTGCATAATATGTCAATAATTTTCGTTGGAAAAAACTAACGTGAGCCTTTTTTAAAACTTAAAAAAAATAGATATTTTTATTTCGAATTATAAAATTTGAAAGCGTATTTCATCACCTTTCAAAAACAGGTTTTAATTTTCGAATACCTTCGGATATAATCAATTTATTTGCATTTTATTGCAAAGTGGAAATATTTTAGTAGTTACCTAATTCTGAAAATTTTGTGGTATTCTGAAAAATACGCCAAATTTCTGAAGGGCTAGGCTTAAAATGTAAAAAAAATTGTAGTTGAAAAACCTTAAATTCTTCTCACGTTCGAAGTTAAGTCGAATATAGATAATTATTTTGTTTGTTTTAATATCCAAATAAATTAAATATGGGTGAAAAAAAATAAATTATTGTAATTATTGCGGTACTATTTGGAAGACAAGTATGAGTACCGCCACCCCGGGAACAATTATCGGATAACCAACACCTCTGCCTTGGGTCTCCTCAATTGGTTCGCTACTTTTGGTGACTTAGCAGGGGTTCCCGGGATCATGAGATGGGGTTTGTCCAGTTCTTGGAGGCAGATACGCCCGCCCACCTGCCGTGCGGTGGGCAGGATCGAGAGAAACTGGTTGAGGGAGGTCCTTTATCCTCTCCAGCCGGAATCTCTCGACCCATCGATTCGTCCATCACTCCTGAACACACTGACCCCCGGATTCCTACCCACACCTCACACCTATTTCCTTCCCATAACTTCTACTCCTCCCTTTCCTTAAAAAAACATGATGACATGCTTACCTAATTGATTCTAGAACCTAGTCTAGGTACCACTAGGTACTATCCTACTGTATCGTATAGGTATTATAATTATATGAATGGAATTTGTGAATGTTAACTTTACTTAACACTACATGTATGTTAACTTTACTTAACACCCAATATAAACGAAACCTGTCGATTTGACTATCCTAGAACAGGAGATCTTCCTAGTTGGATCAAAATCTCCTAGATCACAGGAGGTTTTGGTTGGACAGTCAAAGCTTCTTTGTTCTGTTAATTTATTCTTTATAACAAATTAAAATAAATAAATTAAAAAATAAGCCTGAGCTGAGGGAAATTATTTTCCTAAATTAGGAAAATAATTTCAATTAAATTAATAATTTCAATAAATTTTAATTAAATTATTTTCCTCAGGGCCTCCTGTGTGGAGTTAATGTGTAAAAAAACCTACACCTCTGTAAACAGGTCCCAAAAATATGGTTCTCCATGTTGATTGATAATGAAAAAAATTCCAATTTCTGATACCAGATAGATTGGCATTAAACCTTAACATCAATCTCTTATTAAGGCTTTCAATTTACGTGACGCTTTCATATTCCAATTGCTTATTAAAATATTCTATACAATTTAAAATGCGAACATACTTATCTCCCATCAACACAGTCTACAGCATACAGCACACAGCCCGACCAAGTTTCCCCTATTACCTAAATAGGGAGGTCCCAGTGGGGAATAGAAGTTTGCACACCCTGGGAGCCCAACAAACGCAGTAATCCGCCAATTAGTTCCATTAAATCATACGTTATTTGTTACTTCAAGGCGTGGGGTGACCACATCTTCAGCAAAAGAAATTATCATTGTTAATATGTATAATTTGATTTCTGAATTTTTGTGATCGGCATTGTGTGCAAAATACTAACCTACTTATTAAATACATATTTTAATTCCCTATTTAAAACAAAAAAAAAACTAAAAAAAACGGAATAAATTTATTACAGCTCTAAAGATTACGTCCATGATTATTCGCACGTTTTTATATGGGAGTGATTGGGAATTGCATTCGCAGACTTGGTGGGTAGATATGTCAAAATCCTGAATTTATCCCACCTACCTAATCTTTCCTTCCAAAATGTCATCATAAAAATTGTTGCAAGAAAGTACTCAACTTTGGAGAGGTGACAGTGTGCTTTCCTGCTCAGTACAAAATAACTTCTCAGACAGGGCGCATGTATCTCTTGTTATAAGAATATTACGAATTTTCAATTAAACAGTGAGAAGTGTACACCAAAACTGAAGATCAGCGAGGCCCCATCTGCAACGGTGAGTCCTATTTTCCTTATTCCAATCTGTGCTTATCTAATTTTCCAAAAGCACAGATCTGAACTATCGACTGACTATCCATCAGGTTTTGCGAGTGTATGCTATTTAATCGTCCCGTATAGCTTAGCGATTTCACGTAGTTTCGGGACTGGTCCTTCGAGGGCTGCATAGGCTTTGCTCTGCAGCATTTACCGCCTAACAGTGGAGTCGCAGTTTCGCGACACCAAATTCTATTATCTTTCCCTGAAACCGAATTGAATTTGACAAGAAAAAAATAAACATAATTATTAGGTATGTATGATTTTTTTTTCAATAATGACACTTGAATACAAAATCATTTGTTTTGCTCATTCCCATAACCAAAATGATTTTCAGAGTGTCGTAGTTAGAGTCGTACTTTTATAAACACTTGTAAGACTAGGTTCTATATAGCATCATGTTTTTTAATCTTTCATTTATTTTATAAGGTTCTAACATCACTTAGAAGCTTTCGTAATTGCTTGTTTGTTTGTAGGTATCCGGGTGTTGACCATTCGTCACTTTAGTGGGATATAAATTTCTAACTTTGCCTTTACCATTTTCTGAGGTGTCAAAATTTGCAACGGCAAATTTTTAACGGCCTCCGTCGTCGAGGAGTAAGGCTCTCGACTCGTAATCCGAAGGTGGCGTGATTGAATCCCGGTGTCGACAAAAAAAAATAATAAATAGAAAATAAAAAAAAAAAAATCAAAAAATCAGCTTACAAATTACTTTTTTCCGTTTTACGAAATAGCGTCATCTTGGTCTACTGCAACTAATCAGAAAATTTTAAACCAATACTTATACAGGTATCACCATCTTCTAAGAAACTCTAAAACTTTTCATATTCCTTTCCAAAGTAGGTACTAACATAGAAAACTTATTCCAAACTCTTGTGTAGCAACCAGCTGCAGTGATAAGGTTCCGAACATGTTTAGTGATAGTCCCCAGAACTTTACTAAATTTCTCGAATCATTATGTCTGGCGTTATGAAATTTGTATAAAAAATTAACAATAGATGGCGCACACGTTGAAAATATGTGTATTTCATATACTTTAGCGGAAGGGAGGGAATGAGGGAGGGGTAGATGATAAGAGGAGGGGGGGTTCGCGGGAGGAGGGAAGGCAGGAAAGGTTGAAAGGGTAGGTACGTGGGAGCGGGAGGGGTTAGCTGGCGGGGTCGGGGACGTGGAAGGAGAATGGGGGGCGGAACCGGGACGCATGGGAAAGGACACGCAGGGAAGAGGGATGAAGGAGAGAAGGGAGGGAGGGATTGCAAAAATACATAGTAGCGGTAGTGTACCTATGGCAGGGTAAATTAGGAAATCCATGCCCTCAGACGGACAGCTGTAAGTGGCCCGCTTATGCGTCGGAAAACCTTCTGATTAATTCGCGTACGCAGGAAAAAAAATATTGTGCATCTAAAAGCACAGAATTAAAATACATTTATTTCTTACCATTAAACGTCAATTATATTATTTTCATGTAAATTTTTAAGTAACCACAGATAGGTAAAAAAAATATTTTGTTTTACTAAATTATTTAAAAAAAAACTATCTAACTAACTAACCATCACGCCGTTTCTCCGCAGGGGTAGGCAGAGAGGATGGACCGCCAAACAACTCGATCTTGGCACACACTCCTTGCCTCGTTCACATTCATACATCGTCTCGTACATGCTCTTCTATTATTCCGACTCTTCACATGGCCTGACTCAGGTATCTGATTCACTTGATCCTGCCATGGATCGGTCATCCCCGACTTCTTCTACCATTCACATTCGCGTCATATATTATTCTTACATTACTTTCTTCGTTCATTTGTTGAAACTAAATCAAACTAGCTGAGGCATCACGCTTGGGTCCTACCCAGGCGTCCCGTGTTCGATTCGTCGGCTGCTAAGTCCTGCATCACGACACAAGCAACATTTTCGGCTTACTGTGGTGTTAGTAGTAATTTTTCAAATATTGTCGGGTCATTCGTAACCGGGAATGTTTGTCTTTCTTTCATTAAAAAATTAAGAAAAAAAGTTCCAGAGTTCAATGAACCAGAGCTCCACGGGACAAACTACCAAAATTTGGATTTATTACATGCCTACTTTCTAACATTCCAAACAAGCTGAAAACGCTATATTTTTTTTGTTTTGTATTTATTTACACTCCCCTTTGTCATACAAAACTGAATTTTGGATTTTAGGCCAAAATACCCTAGCTACCAAACTGAGTAACCATTTTTTTTAATTAGAAGGTGAAGCAAATATCTAGAACAAATATGTGCCACTTTACTTTTAATTTTTGTGTTTTAAATTTTAAAATATAGGTCATCAAGATTTCAATTAATTATGATATTAGAGATAACCGGGCAATTGTTTGCTAGTAAATTATGTAGGAATATTTAAAAAAATTATATTTTTTCCTATATTTACTAAACAATTTGATAAAATATGATATAAAATAAATGTTGAAAAATAGTGATTGTTTCAAAAATTTAATTCTTTAATTACGTACATGTATAAAAAAATTAAAACCAAAATAAATAAAATAGCAATTCTACATACCTAATTGTTCGGACCTTTTGATAAAAAAAATGTGTATGTCAGTTTGGTTGAGTAAAGTGACCTCAAATTCATCGTAACGCATCTGATTCACTTGGTCGTGCCATGTCTTCCTCGGGCGTCCGCGACTACTTCTACCATAAGTTATTTTTTACCTTTATAAATACCTCACACTTTCTCAACTAGTATTATGTTATTTAATTACACAAATGTAGGACATGTAGATACCATTTAAGACGTCAATTATTCATAATTTATTTATAATGATTATTCATCACAATATCATACCTCCACTAACTTTTTGTGTGTTTTAATTTTATCCGTCTCGAAAACAATGCAATAAAGTTCTAATTAGAACAGCAAAATGAAACTGTAATCAAATGATATTATGAACAGTTCCAAGTACAAACAAACTGCAGACACCAAAAGTAGGTACCCCACATTCATAACAGAATAATAATAAAATCCCGCCATGGAATTACTTGAGGTAAATGTATTCTTCCCTTAATCCTCGTACAAGTTACTGCTATTTAAATACAAAGGTCTCAAGCACCCTTCAACCTCACAAGCGATACTCATACTTGGCACCTATTAGTATTAGGGCTATTTTGGCTTAGAATTGGAAGCGAATAAAGGGTGCGGTAGAGTGCGACCAAGCAATGTGTTTATTAATTTTATTACAAATAACACACAGAAAAAAAGCTTTTCACAAAAGTGGGCAGGGAAAAATGTGTTTCATCTGCATACATGTTTTCTGTTACAGGGTGAATAAAAAAGTGTTTAAAAAGTAGATAGAATTAATAAAAAAAATTTTCATACAATTCTGTTAAAACGCCTATCCTGACAATCAAGGCAGAACTGTTTTGTAGAATAAATGCTTTATTGTATTCTCAGATCGTGTGTTGCAAAAATAAAATTTATATGAAAGCTGTGAAGTGAATGATAATAATTGAGAATAATATATTATAATAATTTTAATCCTTATTTTATTTTTATTTCCTTTTTACACTTATTTTGTTTCTGACCGTAACCGGTTTAAGCCTATTAAGGCCATTTTCAGTTTGGTGTGATTATTTCTTAAAGCATGGTTTATATACATAACGTTTGGAGGAGGTGGGTTGACAGGGTTGAAATTCAAGGGTTTTATTCAATTTATGTGGATTTATCCATATTTGTTGCTGTCGTGTTCGTGTTCTCGTGTGGGTATATAAATAAACCTTTGTTTAAGGAATAATCGCACCAGTCTGAAGATGGCCTTAATAGGCTGAAACTGGTTACGATCAGAAATAGAAATGAAAAAAGTTTTAAATTGTTTTAATGTGTTATTAATTAATGGAATTCAACCACGAATTGTTAGTATCAAAAATATAAATATCAATAATTTGAAAAATATAAACGCCATTTTTGACGAAAATCTCCCAAAATCAAGCAGAGTTGTATTTAAGATGAAGTCATACTAAATAATGCAAAATCATACAAAATCATATGTTTTTGTTTTGAAAATTTGATCGCTTAGAAGTATTACAGATGCTTCAATTAAAAATATCGGTCACCTTTTTTATAAGTATTTTAATAAGCCTAAAAAAAATAAAGTATTAGGTCTATAAAAAATTAACTTTGAAATGCAAACTCTCCTACTTATAAACCCTTTTTCGGATATGGTTTTATTGTTTTATATGGAAAATTCAGTTTCGCCCAAACTTCACAAAATAAAATTAATAAAGTATGCATTTTCTCGTTGTTATTTTTAACATCAATCAATACGCCCCTCACTCTACGAAATTGGATTCTTAAAGTGACCCTTATGCCATGGGCACAAGAACCATGCATTTGGCACACCCATTTAAAATCAGTTTACGCTCCGACCGGTGCGGGGAATAGACGTGTGGTTCAGCGCGCTTGGTTCTGTGAAATAAATTTTAAATTTAGTTATTACGATAAACAATGCATATGTTTTTTACAGGCCTTTACGAAATCAACCTGTTAAAAAAAATCTCAAATACCTTTTCCAACCTTTCCAAAAGTTTTTTCTCAAGTATTTTTAAACTCCTCCCACAAAGGGGCGTGAATTCCTATTTCGATTTTATCCTGGACTATTGGATTGCCTTAAAAATATACCCTCTATCCGTTTCAATATTCAGATTACTCATATTACTCATAAACACCACCAAAACGATTGCAATGCAGAAAAACTCGCAGTGAATTAAACAAAATGTTGATTTTTTATGGGTCACTATCAGGACCTTTCAAAATGAGACCTTTTTACCTCCCGGTTTTATTTTATCGCATATTTAATACGCAAAACAGAGACAAGTGTAAATAATATTTGATTTATTGTGAACATTCGAATGTTGCTTTCCTCATTATCTCAAAACTTTGTAATAGGCCACTTGCATCATAATTTATAAATTTTTGTTTCCGGTTTGGGAAAATATTCTAAGACATTCTGTGTTTTTTTTATTTTTTAAATCGTTTTTTTTAAACCCTGGCGAATTTTTGAAAATATCAATCCGAAAAACCATTTTTTACAAACCGGAAAGACGAGACATAATTTTATGGGTGATAATTACATAGCTGAAAATCATTTAAAAAAAAGAACGTTTTCCACACGAATGACACATAAGCATAACGAGGCATACCAAAAATATTACATCGCATAAATATATTTTTCCTTGATCCATCTTATTGATCATAAATCATTAT
This sequence comes from Limnephilus marmoratus, assembly GCA_917880885.1. NCBI lineage: Eukaryota > Metazoa > Arthropoda > Insecta > Trichoptera > Limnephilidae > Limnephilus > Limnephilus marmoratus. Next base: position 19,437,703 of record OU862915.1, read on the forward strand.
AATGTTCAACATCTATATTATTATTATAAATTACTTGTACTTGTATATTATAATAATAATAAGAATATTATTTACGCACCAGATTTAAATGTCCGGGTTAAATTTTCCCCACAGGAAAAACTAAACCCTTTCACACACTTCCCAAATGATCATTGAGTCAATCCACGCTATGCAATTGCACTATATAAGTATTATAAATACAAAACAATACAAGAACAACATGTCAACCTACCAGAGACCAAATGGGAAAATAATTCACCGACTCCACATATTTTCATATCAGAGGGTTCGGCTCTGTGGAATTCCTAATTGAACCTATAAATCCTACTGATCCCTCAATATAAATATTTAAAAAATCTTTTGTAATCCTACATGTAGGTATTTAAAATGACTGATTTTTGCATTTTTATATATAAATTCTTTGACAAATCTAATATGCCTAAATTTTGAATGAGAGAGCTAGGTATAATGCCAGTAGCCGAAATAACAAATGGTAATATTTTTATAGTCTGAGAATGCCAAATTCTTTATAATAAGAATATTATTAAATTTGATTTTGTTAAAATCTGCACCATTATCATTATACCTTTAAAACAGGTGGGTAGAGACAACATAAATTGTGCGGGGTTCTCTTCATAACATCTGTCAAAAAGTCAAACCAAATGATAAGTTTGCATAGAACAAACAATAAATCTAGTGAACGTTAAATGTCAAATTCAAAAATTCGCCTGAAATCAAAGTGATGCCATTTAAAAAAAAATCAGTTTGGAATTTCACAAAATTAATAGGAACATTTTCGGAGACGGTACATTTTCGTGTAGTGACGTCACGAGCCCAAATAATGGATTTATTTATTTAAAAATAATAAAAAAACTGTACATTTCTAAAAATTTTTGCTAACATTTTCGTAATCTTACTAAAAAAAACTATCCATACGATTTTTTCTCAGTCGTTATGAAATCCATGCAAGTGGCCTATTGGAGAAGTCCGTCTAATCAATTGTAAGATCGATACGTATGTATCTATGTCAGTGATTGTATGTATAGATACCTACCTACCCTACCTTGAAAACTTACGTTAGAATTATTCAGCGACAAACTCTTTATAAGTAAACACGGCCGACTTAAGGAATCCACTGTTCATTTATTCTCCGATCTCATCGACTGAGCAAACGTGGAATAAATCACTGCCGAAAGCGTACAAAAGTTCACAATCACCGTGGAGCGCCGACATTGCCACTTATTTAAGCAATAATCCACCTAACTTTTTACACCCTCCCCCCTTACAGCCTCTCCTCCCCCGGCACTCCATTCTTCCAACCAAACTCCGCCTTCAAAGCGGAGAGGGGGTCAGGCCACTCCCCCGAGAGCCTTCGGGCTTCAACTACCCTTCTCGGGTAAGGCAGTACAACCCGGTAAAACGTACGCTATGGACGCCTCCACGGAAAATTTCGGCAGGTGCGAGAGTCCGAATAACCGATCTGAAGTGAGCACCCCTAATTCAAATGCCTCATTAAACCTATCATCAGAAATGAATTTAACAAGTGCCGAAATTAATCAAGAGATGACGCATCTCAACTCGCCGGATTTGAGTAATTTATCAGTGAGACAAAGTGACGCTTTCCACAGGATGTTCTTTCAACAGCAAATGCACCATTTGGGGCAGATGAGCCTGGATGTGATGAAGAGGATGAGTACGGGCGGAACAGCTGTCACTTCCGGCATGCAGGGACCGAGGCACACGATTGACGCTATCCTCGGGCTGAACGGAACCAGGAGACCGGAAGTGCAAGACTTTGAGTGCGGAAGTCCGAGGGATACAAGTGTCAGTAGGTCCCTGACTCCTGGTGCGGGGGAAAGTGCTGGTGAGTGAAATATTTTTAGCTTTGTTGATGATTAAATTACATTATTAAAATTAATAAACATGATAGACGTTCACACGTCAAGAGACATACGCGATTATTTTCTACTAGCGCCGACCTGTGAAAAATCGCAGGATATTGTGTTAGTAAATATAGTTAGTTATTAAATATCAAACGGAAAAGCGCAGATCCTTGAAACACTACCAAATCCGACTTCACTTGTCAAGATCTATCGTAAAATTTTAACCAAGGTAAATACCAACGCATTTCAAATATGGTGTTAAAATAATTTTTTGCACAAAAATATTATAATGCAGGTGTGTAGGTAGGTACGTTATTGAATAAATTCTAGACACATAAGTTTCATTTTGAAAATGTCAACTAACAAAATTCTGCTAAAATATTATACATATTAACCAGGATGTAGATAAAAACGCCTTTGGGGTGATTTTTCACAAAAACGGCGCTATGAAAATAATGTTATTGTCATGCATTACTCACTATTAGAAGGTATTTTAATGCTTGTCTAAATTCTCTCCATGAACATAAACACAATCAGTTCCAATTTTGAAATGACACTTGTATTCAAAGCTAATCCGAGATCCAGAGATCATTGAATCAGAGTTGTATAGAACACACATTATAAATTATTATTTTTGATTTCTTATTTACTTACTTACTGGTGTTTATTTAGGTACTTACCATCCGGCGTCGACCGAGTTTCAACACTGGTTTTCTTATTTCACAAATGATTTTATGTTTGTTTTGACACAAGTAACCTTTTATAAGCTCTGTAGCTCACGGTGGATCAATGCAAGCGGATTAAAACATAAATTAATTTAACACTCTACACTAATACCTACCTACCCAATCTACATTATTATCTAGCAACTGCTCCACCCCTACCATAATAAAACATTGTTCGAAACTGTCAAATTAGTATAAGCTTTCCCTGACGAAGGAACGTTTGTTCCGAAACCGGTCGGATTTGCACATCAAATAAGTGGTTTATACAAAGTAAAATTATTTCATTATTCTATAAATTAATTAACTCATTTCGGGGCGTCCAGATTTTTTCTGCTTTATGGTTGAGATTGTTTCCTTGGTTGATAAGATTACCTACCCTTAAATACATACGGAACTATGATCTGAATATTGAACGCAAATACATTCGTGTATTTACTATTTTTTACCTAATGGTTACCTAAATTATGTAGCTGTGAATAAACTTTTTTTTCTCTTTTTATTTCTGGGGCGTTATAACGTGTTGCGGTGTCTATCATCAGGACAGATATGTGACCAAAGAAGGAGGTAACGCAACACGGCTTAACACTCCAAAACTAAGGGTGGGTTTCTTCATTTACACTCTACTTTAGCTTAGCAGTTTACAGTTCCTTTCGCAGTGCATTTGACATTTACGGCAAAACGGGTTTTTTCACGATGCCAACTGCTTAGGTAAAAGTAAATAGGGATGACAGCATAAAAACTAACCTAATTCCCACATTTTCGTATTGGGAACTGTGTATATATTTTTTCCATGTGGCAACCCACACAATAAATGTCAAACATTGTGTGCGAATTGCTTCAGCTGTGGTTGCGTTGTTGTTTGTTTCACGTTTTAACTAACTAACTAACCATCACGCCGTTTCCCCGCAGGGGTAGGCAGAGAGGACGGACCGCCAAAATTGGTCTTGGCACACACTCTTTGCCTCACTTACATTCATACATCGTCTCATACATTCTCTTCTATTATTCTGACTTTTGACATGGCCCGACTCAAGTATCTGATTCACTTGATCGTGCCATGTATTCCTCGGGCGTCCCCGACTTCTCCTACCATTCACATTTGAGTCGTATATTTTTCTTACACTACTTTCTTCGTTCATTCGCTCTACATGCCCAAGCCTGATGGTCCCTTTCTTAATCTTACGCATTATGCTTACATCAGCCTTACATTATTTGCGGATATCCACATTTCTCACACGGTCGTACATTGTTTTATCTCACATACGTCTCAGGGATCACGTTTTAAATTGTAATAAAATTATTAGCAATGAGTAATTCTTTCGAATAACATATCATATCTGCAATTAATGTAGTCAAAAGTCGAGCAGTTTCTTTAAACGCAAAATCGGCATACGAAATCTAGGTCTTCCATTAGATAGAAATTCCTGCATATATTATGTCGCTTTACACGTCGTGTCATATAATTAATTATCAGTTCATCGTCAGAACCTGATGAACTGTCACTTGTTGCGAACATAATGATAAAATACTAGCAAATACCGTAAAATAGATTGCAAGAAAATCTCTGAACTGTCATCAAAGTGACATTTAGACAACGGCCGCCATTTTGGTTACCTATACTTTAGCATTTGCAGCACCATTGTGGGCCTGTAAGATGTAAGGTGAAAGTAAACGGTAAATGTCAAATAAAAAAATTCATTTCTACGACTTTGACCGTTTACTTTTACAATTCGCATTGCATTAAGCATTCTCGGTAAATGAAGAAACCCACCCTAAACAACGAAAATACTTTTGGCAGTGAAAATCTAAAATCATTTCTGATGAAAAATTGTTCGAATTCCAATGTACCCCACTACCGCACTAACGAACATCTTTGATAAGAGCAGTTAAAATGATAGGAAAGATTTTTTGAATTACATAATAGTAGGTATAGGTAGGTAAACGATTTTTTGGGCAACGCGTAGTGTGAAATCACGACTTTCGATTAATATTAACTATTTTTGGTCTAGGTACCTACTTTAGCAATATCCAAAATACAATATTTGGTTAAACTGACGCTTTTCCTATCGTTTCGCTTCATTACATTTAAAATAAAAATGTGAATTACGTTATAAAAAAATATAAGCGTAAACTATTAAATTAATTATTTTTTCATCAGAAATGTATGAACGGATGTATGAATTATTTGTTCAAATATTTTATTTCATAACAAAAATTATCTGTGACAGTTTCCCTTGGTTAACTTTTCTTCTCTTACATAAAATTATTCACTAAATAAATAAAAAGCACATTTATGTTAAAATTGACGGTTTCTGTACTCCGTTTGCCAAACGATGTTTATACCTATTAGGTACCTATTCGCGGTTTTATAAGGTACACTAAGAACGTACACATTTTTGGCTTGTGTATATAATTTAGTTAATAACAACGCCGGAAAATTGGTGCTAAGTAAGAGGGTAAAAACCGATTTGAGAGGTTCCAATAATATTCATTTTTGTTGAATAACAAATCATAACAAAACATTTTTGTTCCTAAACCCATGATACAGCCTTTTTATAATATTCTATAAGTAGATAATATTAACCAACTAACTTACCATCACGCCGTTTCTCCGAAGGGGTAGTCAGTGAGGACGGACCGCCAAACAATTCAGTCATACCAAGCACACACTCCTTGCGTCATCTTATAATTATGATTATCAGATTATGTATTATCTAGATTTATTTTTGGGTTATTATGCCGTGTCGCGCCCCCTTCTTTAGCCATCAAGGTCCATCATCAGGGAGGTATCCAAGGAGGTAGCTCAAGACGGCATAATAAACCCTAAATAAATTAGGAATATAAGAATATCAGTTCACTTCTATTATTAGGTAGGTATTATTTTACTTAATTATTTTAATTTTATTATTTTTGACTCACATTACTCATATAATTTGCCTACGAGTACGAACCTTATAAAAAGTTGAAGTTCTTTTTCCTACCAAACTAAAAATCAACTACATACACAACACCTTTATTACCATAGTACAAAATATTTTATTTATTTATTATTATTTTTACAAATTCATGAAATCCTATTACAATACACTTGACTTAATTAACAAAGTTTAAATAATTAAGTGAAAAATTTAACAACAGTGGGTATATTTTAGAGTTCTTGCTTAAATTACTATTGAAACCTTCAAGGCCAATATTGAAACTGTCAAGAGAGCTAGAGATATCATTTAACAGCGCCATACCTCTTGTCACTCCATGTTGAGCCAAAACGTCAGTTCTGACATGTGAAATACAGAGCAAGTCGTGGTGCCGACGCCAGCGGTAGTTGTTCGGTACGAACGATAATTTATGGCAATTTAAGAGGTATGGGCTATCATATGTTTACATAAATCACGGGTATTCACCATTAACCCTGCATTCTCATATAAAGATACCTTAAAAATATATATTTTAGTAATTCTATGTATTTTTGCTGGTATGAGGCCCAAACAGCAGAAGCCTGTTCTACTCGTAGTTTTGATCATATAGCGCAGTGGTTCTTAACCTGGGTTCGATCGAACCCCAGGGATTTGGTGAGTCAGTCTCGCAGGTTCGGCGGAGGTCAAGACACACCCCCGACACATATGATTCGTGATGACACTCCCCGCTTGTACATCATTGGCTTGTTCTTAATGGTTTTGTTCTTTTTGTCCACCTATGTATAAATATGCACCGACCTATTTTGAATTTGAAATATATTTTTTTTATTTTTCCAATTAAGAAGGGTTTGGTGAATGCGCGTATGAAATTGGTGGGGGTTAGTACCTTCAACAAGGTTAAGAACCACTGGTATAGTGCATTTGAAAATCGCTGTCATTTATTCGGCCTTGGAAAATTGTTTTCTGAATTAGTTTTAAAAATGTTTATGACAGTATATAGAAACAAAAACCATCGTTGTACCTATTTAGGTAACTACCTGTATTTTAGCGTAGCGACGGGAGTCGAATCGGCAAATTTCAAGCTCTCTGAATTTCGTTCACCGATTCACCGTTCAGCGATTTATGCTGAAAAATATAGGCTCTCTGGGCCTTTGGCGTTGCAAACATGGTAGTGTGAACATATAAACAATTATCGTACCTACCTACGTAGGTACCTATCTACCATTATCATATTTTATTTAGTTAACTAACCTAACTAAGCAGATAGGACGGACTACCAAACAACTTAGTCTAGGCACACAATCCTGCCTTCATACATCGTCTCATACATACTCTTCTGTTATTCTGACACTTGGCATGGCCAGACTCAAGTAACTGGTCACCCTCGACTTCCTCTATCATTCACATTCGCGTCATGGCTTTATTCTCCTTATATTTCTTTCGTCGTTCATTCGTTCTGCATGCCCAAACCATTTCAGTGTCTTTTTTTTAATCTTATTCATTTGCGTTCACTTGCATCATTTGCGAATTTCCACATTTCTCACATATGATCTTATGTGGTTTTACCGCACTACGGCATACGTCATTCAGTCTTGCATACTTCTTTCATACTTTGCACGTAAGTCAAAAGTCATAAGTCTTTCATACTTCTTCTGTCAGTTCCTAGCATCACTGCCATACATCAGCGTGGATACCAGTACTCCATTGTAGTACAACATTGTTAGCGTGGTTTCTTTGGACATTTCTTTGCTAGCCTTAAACGCGGTCAGTACTCCATTAATGAAGTTATTTGTAAACTATTCTTTCAATATCTCTATCAGACTTTCCATCCCTCGTCAACACACTTCCCAAATACCCAAACGCATCCACCTGCTCCAAGTATTCATCATTCACAACTATATTGCACACTGTTTTCGTTGGTACTCTCTTTCAAACACAATGACTTGGTTTTTGTGTTTAATTCGTAGAACTCCATTTTAATTGTTAGAAATTTAATTAAAATTAAATTTGATAATGTTATTATCGAGTTCTGCAAGTATTTTAGAATGTATTTTAGTTACAGCTGTTTCGACGTGTAAGGTCATTTTATCAAATTTAATTTTAATTAAATTTCTAAAAAAAAAAAAAATTTATAAATGATTTTAGGTAATTACTGTGGACAGAAAAATTTAATAGCCACGCTTTCAGATATTTTTTTACATTGACTCCACACAGGACGCTCCGAGGAAGATAATTTCTCTCGGGCCTATGAGTATGTCGTCTTTGAAGATTCTGTAAAGATGGTCTTTTTGAAAAGAGGAAGGAGTGAACGTGGGTCTTGAAGATACCCATGTTGTTAGAGAGAGGAAATACAGGGGCTGGTTAATTGTTCCACAGCCGAGCTAATGAACTCAAGAATGAGTAGTAGAACCATGTTGGGTACGCGTTTGGCGTGTTTCCCGACTATACACCGGTGCCGTGGGGATCAATGACGCTTGTTCCTCGTAGCATCTTCCATTGTAACAACGGTAGAACAAGGACTGCAAACCTACCTGACGCCTGTGCTCTAAAGATTACATTCCATTTGTTAAGGTATGGGAAATCTGTCAAACAGACCGCCTGTTTCTTCAAAGATATTTTGCATTAAGTTTTCTGCTTCAAAATTTAGAAGACATAAAATGGGTTCAATGGAAAATTGACATACTACCGACTATTTTTCTTTTAATGAAAACATTTAATTTCCGAAAACATTGAATTTTTGTTAGCTGAGAATATTTTTCAATCCAAAGTCATGTACACGACAACTATCGTTGTTCTAATAAAAAAATAGCTTGTACGTATTTAAGAACTACTTACAACTTCTAATTCTGTTCCCGAGAAGCAAACGGATGCAAGATCAAAATTTGAAGTTGATGTTTATCATTGGCAGAAAGATGCAAGTCCTATCATGAAGAAAAACAGAATTTTCGTAAATGTGTACGGATGCAACTACCTTTGTTGTTAATTTAGAAGCAGAAAGATGTAGGTACATGGTGGCATTTTGAGTATTATAATTAAAATCCATTTGCATCCTTCTGCCTCTAACATTACTACGCTTTCTATGGAAGTAAACCATTTTCAGATCGAACATTGATTTTTTCATAATGCACCACATGTCATAATAAAATATTCCAATTCATTTTGAAGCAGAAGGACTCAAGTCCGTGTTTTTTGTAGCGTTTTTAGAACAATATTTTTAAAGGTTTTACATATACAATATTACGTTTTATTTGCTAGTTTTTAAAATAAAACTAATTGGTTTAACAATTATTTTTTTTATCTATTAGCACGGATATCCGAATTACATGAGACATAGTTACAGAAAAAAAAGTTTTTTGGGTCTCCTGAACATTTACCTTTTTGGACTTGCATCCGTATGCTTCCCGGTTATAGAATTTTATTTGAACTTTCCTAACATACCAAATTAAGCGCATTTCTGGAGACCCGTCTGTCCCCCTCCTCCTTTCAAAGCTATAAGCACTCGAGCAAAGAGCTTATCGACTGGCGCCTCTAACAAGCGCTTAGCCGTGCGCTTATTTGCAAAGCTTTGCAGCTTTCAATTATCAGAACATACCGGATTAAGCTGAGCGCTTTAAGATCATATCACTCAATTACTTGGGAGCTAATTAATATTCATTTAAGATTTCGCAGCGATTGACTTTAAGCAATAAAGCCTTGACATTTATTATAGTTCGTGCCACACTCTTGAAAAAAAAAGTTTCTTTATTTGTCCCTTATGCGGTACCTAAAGTATTCATCCAATTGAGATGAAACCTTAGTGATTTGTTTTACGCATGTCCGCGAAGGTTTCTTGCAGTAGAGCTTTCACGTTTTAAAATTATTTCTTACACCATTCATCTGATTGCGAAGAAACTTTGGTGAGTTGTTGTGCGCACGCCCGTGAAGGTTTAAACATATGCTGGTGAGCCCTGGCATTATGAAATTTACATACAAATTTTACAATAGTTGGCCGCGAGTCGTTTGAAAAATATGTGGATGGGGAGGGGAATTTGGGAGGGGGAAGGTGATACGGGACGGGGAAGGGGGCGGAAATGGGGACGCACGGGAAAGGTCACTCAGAGAGAAACAATTTCTTTCTTTATGTGGCATCAACGCACTGCTGACACTGCACACGCTAACAAGCTACTTGCAGTAGCTTAGAGGGTAATAAAATCCAAATGTATGCAATTAAAAAAAATACAATAATAAAAAAACGCAAGTTATAATAAAATGTTCATAATCTAAATTAAAAAAAATATATATTACTTAGTTATACGTATTTTACTTTTAATGTGAGTAGGTACCTACCGCACAAGAGTCCCAAATGTTCCCAACCGTTTGGAATCAGTGAGACTGTGGAATCCCTAGTTGGGGATAAAATTACCTATGGTTATTGAAATAGATGTAGGGTATAAATTAGGCCGAAACAGCTGTCACATTAATAAAAAAGAACGCAGGGAATTAATAAGCCAAAAGTAGCTATCACAATAATAAAAAATAAAAAAACTAAAATGCTTCCAGAACTTAATAATAACATTATTAAATTAGACAAATAATAAATTAGATTTAAGAAAATAATTAAATTGTGTTCTACGAATTAAAAACAAAAACTATTAATAAAAAAAACTTATTTATAATGCTCTTAAGCAACGCTTTAGATTTTCGTACGTCTACATTCGTGGCTTTTCATGTTTTATTTTAAATTTTTGTGGTAGGTATCTACATAAATTCTTAGTGTCCGACCGAAACAGGACTTTCTACCGAAACCGAAACCGAACCCAAACCTTCGGTATCTGTTTCAGTTTCGGCCGAAACCGAAACTTTTTAGAAATGTTAAAAATCCATTGTTTACTGAAATTTGACTTATTTTTTACACATACATATAGACAGTTAACACGTGTTAAATGAAATAAAAAACAATAATTGTAGTATAAAAACAATATTTTTTGTATATATTACTGCTACAAAACAAACAAAAATTAACAAAACATGTTAACTACTTCTTGGAACAAAAAATTATCGATAATCAACACTTACATTATAAGTGAAGGACCTCATTAATTGAGTGTTTAAATTTTAATTGCGTTTAAAATCACAACATTCTTATTAAAAAACAATAATTGAAGTATATGAAAATATTATTGCTACGAAACAAACAAAAGTTATAAAAATTAACAAACATGTTAGGGAACGTACCCATACCTACTACGTGACACGTTGTTTAAGGGGGGAGGGGGGGTCTTCAAAGTACCACGCTTGGTACAAATGAGCGGCTTGAGGCTTAGGTTTTTAGTCACCGGGGGGGGAGGGTTAAAAATTGCAAAAAGTTGGTCACGTAGTAGGGGTACGTTCCCTTATCTACCTACTTCTAGGAACAAATATTTGTCAATAATCAAGACTTACATTATAAAGGAAGGACCTCATCAATTGAGTATTTTGATGATGATGGCGGGTGACACACGAGCCACAAACTCACCCGAAGTCAGCCGAACGACGCGCGATAATTATTCACAAACGCAGATTTTCGGTGCGGCCGAAGGTTCGGCAGATTTTCTGCCAAACCGAAACTGAAGTCGAAACTTGGTCACTTAAATTCTTGTTTGTTGAAAACTATTATTTTTATTTATACGTTTCAAAAGGCTTTTACATAATACATGAAATTATAAGTATACAGTATAGGTATTATCCATATTACCAATATAGGAAATACTAATATTTTAGTGTTTTGGATGTAGTGTTTTGTATTTTAGTGATTTTTGTGTAAATGCATCACTCAAATTTATAAATAATAACCTCAATACAGGCTGCTAGTCCTAGTGAGGTTAATATTTTTGTATGTAAAAAAAATAAGAAGACATGTATGGTGAGAAATTATAAATAAATAAAAATAAATGAAATAATAATGTAGATAGATTTTTTTTTCATTACTACATTTGATTACAGTAATGACGTATTGCCCATCTCACTAGGTGTGGAACGCCTGTGTTGAGATGGCAATTTACGATTTAGGTTTTTGTTTACGTAATATTATGAAAATGACAGTTAAAAAAAAATCAGTACTTTTTTAAAAATTATACCTAAAATTCAAGTGTGAATGTAGAAAATTTAGACAAAACAATTTTAAAGGAATTAAATTACAATTTGACAATTTTAATGTAATAAGTAATGACAGATGTAATTATAAAGTTTACAAAATAGCTGTATGAATATATACTATGTGTGGGTATTGGAATAATTCAAAGTTTCTACATTTAAAAACTTATTTGTGAAAATTTAAATTATTCAAATAATAAAAAAAATAGAAACATTCATAACTGAAAATTGTAATAGACTTAAACGTATATTTGAAAACTAAAACTCAAGTAAACAAACTGAATGTTTATTTTGCCTAGCACCATTATACACATTTGGAAAAGTTAGGTTAGGTTACTTCCCCACCTTCATCTCTCCCCGTCTCCTTCTCCTCCCCATGATCTTTAGCCTCATAACTTATCGCAATTAGGGAAGCCACAGACTCACTAGCTCCAGACGGTTGGGAGCAGTTGGGACTCAGGTGCAGGTGCATAGGTGGATCCATTTTTGTGTTTTCCTCTTGAGTGCCGACTTATCATCAACTAGCACAATCCGTAATTCATTTCTTTGAGGTATTTTGGGGAAACTACTTATGTTAGACTACACAAAGATTATTCTAAGAAGTGGCACCACGCCATGGTGCGCGTTGAGAGCAATAGGCAAAACGCAGTGGGTGGTTTATGTACGCCATTAATGGATACCAGTTTTGCACAACACTACTTACTACATGTTCAATGGAGTGGTGTGGTTTGATTAACTAGCAATAGAGCGGAGATTAGAACCTGACTACAGTAAATTTAAAATCAAATTAAACAATATTATTTTAAATAATTTAGATACCTAGAATCACATTAACAGTTAATTAACAACACCGTACGATTTACAAAAAAGTCTTTTTGCGAAAAGCAAATTAATTTCGAAAACAGAATCAGCCAACGAAAATTTAGCAACGGCACACCAAGAGTTAGAAGATAAACTATCCCTACACACTCGTATAAATAGTTATCTAAACGGTAAAAAAATAAATAATTAAAAAAACCAACAAATCGAAACAAAAATCCGTTACGCCCTTGATTTGAGGCAAGTACCAAGTGGTAAGTACCTTCCAACATACATTTATTTACCCTTCAGAGGGAGCCAAAGCCCACCGTCAAGGGGTCCTGCCATCAAAATACGAAATAATGATCTGTCAAATCGTCCAAAATGAATTTTAATACAAATAAACATCTTTACACGGCAGTGGCAGGGCCTGCCATACTCGGGATGGGGGAGTTAATTAAAATATAAATACTATTCAGACTGACAGTTACATGTGAGGGTTTATGGGTGGTAGAAGGGATGTAGTAAGTGAACTTTAGGCCTAAAACAGTAGTACATTGATTATGCATTTCAGCTTCTTGGAACAGATGACGAAAGTTTAGTTTATAATAAATATGTTCTATTATATCTCAACGTATGGCAGCTGAGTTAGTTGTGAGGAGAGTACCATCTATCGCCGTTCGTGTCTTAGGTACGAACTGTTACGATGATGACCGAAGGCATTGGTGAGATTGGGCAGGCTACCTCAGTCCGCATGCTGGACAAACAGAACTTTTTTTATGTGAATACAGACTTTGAAGATAGACTTTAATCAGTAAAATGTAAAATTAATTAATAATTAAAATATTAAATGTAAGTAGTAAATTAATGTAAATTAAATAAATTTAATTAAAATTTATTGATAATTAATTAATAATTATACTTAACTTGAATTTTTTTTTTTTTTTTTTTTTTTTTTTTTTACATGAGCTCCACACAGGAGGCCCTGAGGAAAATAATTTCCCTCAGGGCCTATGTCATCTTTGAGGATGCTGTGTGGAGGGTTTTTTTTAAGGAAAGGAAGGAGAGGAGAGTTCTGGGAAGGAAAAGGGTTTAAGGGGTGGGTAGGAATCTGGGGTTCAGTATGTCCTGGCCTTCAAGACCTAGACAAACCTCACCCCATGAACCCGGGCACCCCTGCTAAATCACCAAACGTAGCGAACCACTTGGGGTGACCTATGGCAGAGGTGTTGGTTATCCAATAAAGGTTCCCGGGGCGGCGGTACCCATTCCCGCCTCCCAAAGTAAAAGTCAGTAAACGTATGGATTAAATATACAAACATGCTGAAAATTGGAAAAATTGTAGTAGAAATACGATAATGAAAATTGGAAAAATTATGATAGAAAACAGAAAAGAGAAAAGGATATGTATGAGGATTAGACCATATACATAAACATAATTATTTTCATATGTGTGCATACATGTGTAAATACATGCACACACACATACATATACCTACACATACATCTACACATACATTCACCTACATATGCATATATATAAATATTTATACATAAACACATGTACATGCACACACATGCATAACAATGCACACAAATTCACACAATATATACATATATGTTACTGTAAAAGCCCGAACTACGGTAAATCCTAAGATTTTCCGGTAAATCCTAAGATTTATCAACTCTTAATGGTAAAAGTCCGAACCGTTCTATAATCATCGTTCACCAACCTAACCTAACCTAACCTAACCTCACCTAACCTAACCTAACCCAACCTAACATGTACTAAATTCTAATGGTAAAATCCCGAAAAAATCGTTTATAATATTTAAATAAGAAACGATTTTTTCGGGCTTTTACCATTAGAATTTAGTACATTTAGGTTGGGTTAGGTTAGGTTAGGTTTTTGAACAATGATTATAGAACGGTTCGGACTTTTACCATTAAGAGTTGGTAAATCTTAGGATTTACCGGAAAATCTTAGGATTTACCAATATTCGGACTTTTACGGTAACATATACAATAAAACCTCTACCTGAGTATGAGAAACAGGCTATTATCACTATCATATTCACTCATCACAAAGTCCCCAAGCCCAGTCCCAAAGCCTTCCTGCAAGTGTTATATTTGGTTATTGACTTAATTTCTATTGTTAATATTTTGAAGATTTTAGGAGCAAAAACTGGAGCAAGTCCTGTGACTGGGACATTAAGGTTTTTCTTACTGGAATAATTTTGGACAAACTTTGAGAATCTCTGCCCTCCACTAAAGTGGCGCAAAAACAACATTGACGTGGGTTACATCCGACATGTCTCTAATAGCAGATTGTTTAATGCATTATCCAAACTTAATTGAGTTAAGGTATATAACTCAAGACCTTTCTAGCCAATAAAGTTAATAAGGTTATAAATAAGATTTTATCATCCGCTCGATCATTTGTGCCGCAATAGCTTGTATGAAAATATTGAAAAATTCAGTCAGTTGAGGGAGACCAATCCTAGACCTCTCCAGCCGGGCTCTCTCGACCGAACGCCTTGCACCGCAGTGAGACACATTGAACCCCAGATTCCTACCCACCTCTTATACCTTTTTTCTTCCCAGAACTTCCTCTGCTTTCTTTTACTAAAAATACCCTCCGTACAGCAACCCAAAGATTTTTGAGTTTTTCCTGACGGCCTCCTGTGAAGAGCCAATTTAAAAAAAATCAGAGTGTGCAATTCACACGCGGTAGAAGTAAAATCTTCAGAAAACTAAAGTAGACAAGAGTGGGGAGACTACGAAGCACTTTTTTTATCAATGTGAAGGAAGATTTTTTTACATATTTTTGTCGTCGGATTCCAGTGCACCTTTTCCTATATTTTGGTCATCTTATTTGTGTTTTCTTCCTCGGAGGCGCTAGATGTCGCTTTTTTGTTTTTATTTTTATTTTGGAGTGGTTTGAAGATTGAATATTCATTATACAAAAAAAAATATTTTTTTGGATTTCGTAGGATTCGATCCTTGGTCCACAAAATGTCTGCAGTGGTTCGTCGGGCGCTTTATACCACTACACCAAAGGAGTCTTGCTTGGGACTGTGGATTTATCGCATTATATTAGACCCGAGTACCCGTGAAACAAATAAATATTTTATTTCTATCTCATTCTCTCGTGGGCTAAATCCTATATATGTGTGTGTTTGTCTCTTTTTTGTGTCGCTAGTTTCCGTTTCGTCGAGTTTCAAATCACATCGGTGCTAAAGAGGTTTTCACTTAAAAAAATCCTAATAAAATCAAAGAGACTGTGTTAAAATTGAATTGGTACCAATTTAAATACCTGTATCTGATAATTACTAAGCACTTAATTTTTTGTACAGAGTTTTAATATTGGCAGTCAATACAAATAAAAATACTCCAACATTTGCTCTGGCATATGTTCAGTAATACTTCTCAGGTAGCATTATTTGATAAACACACAATGTATTTATAACTACTAGAAATTAGTTTGCAATGCACCATTTTTTTTCCATTATTTACCATTTTTAAACCCAAAATCGACTCAAAAATACCTTGTGATAAATGATTGGGTATGGATATCAAATGAATTTAATTACATTGTCGACTTTTTGTACTTACAGCCGGTATATTCAGTATATAGACAGTTTTATCTTTATGGTTATTTCCTTTTGGGGTATTATGCCGTGTTGCGCTGCCTCCTCCTTTAGCCAACGTTTCGGACAGCGTTACAGTGTCCATCATCAGGGCAGATGTGTGATGATGGACACTGTAACGCTGTCCGAAACGTTGGCTAAAGGAGGAGGTAGCGCAACACGGCATAATACCCCAAAAGGAAATAACCATAAAATTTTTGGCCGTGAAAACCTAAAATCATACCAGTTTTATCTTTGATGCTTTTGAATGAAAAAATGTTTATGTTTACATCCTCTCTGTATGCCCCTTTGGGATATTTAGTTATGTTTTTTTGTAAGTAGGTATGCCGTATTTTCCCTAAACCGACTCCATATTGTAAAAAAATATACCGGGAGTGCCAACTGTCGGGGGATCAACTGGCATAGATTCGAAAAATGCACGGAGAGAATTAGAGCAAATTAAACAGAGGAATCACACACGTCGAAAACTTTGTTTTAAGAGGGAACTGTGCGCTATAGGTATAAATAACATAATTAAAAAAAAGGGTGTCCTTTGGACCACACAACTGAAGTAAGACTTCTGCTCCATCTATATGATAGGAAGAGAGAAAGAAAACGTGCGCGCGCACTGCTCTATCTTGCTCCTACAGTGTGATACAGACAATAGGCCTGCACTGTGTAACGTAAGGGAACGTACCCATACCACATGACCAACTTTTTGCAATTTTTAACCTCCCCTCCCCCCCGGTGACCAAAAACCTAAGCCCCCCGCCGATCATTTGTATACCGAGCGTGGTATTTTGAAGACCCCCCCCCTTCCCCTAAACGTCTCACGTAGTATGGGTACGTTCCCTAACTGGCTACGAGAGAAAGAGAGAAAGAAAATGTGTGCTCGCACCTCTGTCTCTTGCTCCTACAGTAATATACGAAGAGTTCGCCTCGCTTTTCGTAATGCTCTCATCACGCATTCACCAGCCTACTCCCCAAGTCAAGCGTGCGTAAAGAAGTTTTACTTCAAAAAGTTAGGTTTAGGTTAAAATGTGTCCCTGTGTAAATCCGTTCGTGTGTGATTCTGACGATTCTGTCAGTGTAATATTTGTGAGTGAAATTCAGGCCTGTGTTATTTCGATGACTTAAGGTCGTGGATTCCACTGGTTTAGGTTGGTTGCTTCTTGGGAAACACCAGAATACTGGTAAAAGTGAAGTTCTTTCCCAGATATAGCAAGGACTCTCCGAAGGTTGTACGCTGCGATGAATTGTATCTTTTTTAACATCTCGGGGACCTAAAAAGACAGGTTAACAACAAATACAATCCTCCAAAAATTATCAATATTCAAATCTTACTCCAGATTTCTCTTAATGGGTTCTCTACGATTATCTTCTAAGATTAGATATTATACCCCAAAGAATATTTCTGATAAATATTGAAACCACATCTCGTGTTGCGGTGTCATCTACCCATACATTAGCGACCCTGTCAGAGTGCTAGTCGAGCGTTCGGTAGCAATATTGTTATTAGACAGTAATAAGATTGATTGGCAGATGACAGTTGACATCCGTAGCGATTAAAGTTGATCTCATTTAGATGGGATAAACATACACTTTTTATAGCTCGGTTATGGTCTACTCTACCTATCATTTAATGGTATTTTTTTCCATCAAGAAAGCTTAATAATTTAAAACATTAAATTTATTTTTGTTTAGGAATGTATTTACGTTTAAATTTCTTAATAGAGTTAACCTTTTGATACCCCAACTAATTTCTGAGGTGTTAATAACAAAACAATGATGATCAAAATGATTAATGATTCGTCAGCTCTCTACCCGGCTTTGCACGCGTTTCAAAATAATTTCATACTTATTAATATTTTGAACCAAATGGTACAAACAGTCTGGCGCCTTGTTGTATTTTAACATAGAATATATACCAGTATTTTAAAGCTTCAGATTTCATGATATACGTGGCTGAAAGTGCCAAATTGCAAAGACATTGAAATTCGCAAAAGAAAATGCTGTGCAAATTTCTTGACACCAGGACTCACAGTTCTAGAAATTTTACCGCTTGACATATTTGGCCACAAACATAAAAAAAAACAAAATATGCCTCTCAAAAAATTATTGTTCAGTTTTTGAATGCATCTATTTAAATTTTACTTTTGTTTTATTAATTGAATGATGTACGAATATGAACGATGTGTAATCTTCGAGTGGAAATTAATCCACTTCCAGACATTCGATCGGGCTGAAACTCGGCAGATTGATTCGTTATCGATGACAAAGCATTCTCTCAACTTTTGGTGGCAATCATACACACAAACGAGGACATACACGCATTTCTCTTAAATTTGATAACATTAGAACAATTAATAAATACCTACCAAATAAATGTCGGTCATATCTCTCGGTATTGGGTTCATTTGGTATCGTTGTAACTCCAGTCCTTGGTATTTAGGAAGGTTCAATCCTCAGTCAAACATTTTTTTAAGTTTCAAGAGACATTTAAAAATTAATGTATATGTTACTGTAAAAGCCCGAACTACGGTAAATCCTAAGATTTTCCGGTAAATCCTAAGATTTACCAACTCTTAATGGTAAAAGTCCGAACCGTTCTATAATCATCGTTCACCAACCTAACCTAACCTAACATGTACTAAATTCTAATGGTTAAAGCCCGAAAAAATCGTTTATAATATTTAAATAAGAAACGATTTTTTCGGGCTTTTACCATTAGAATTTAGTACATGTTAGGTAGGTTAGGTTAGGTTAGGTTGGGAAAGGTTAGGTTAGGTTAGGTTAGGTTAGGTTGGTGAACGATGATTATAGAACGGTTCGGACTTTTACCATTAGGAGTTGATAAATTTTAGGATTTACCGGAAAATCTTAGGATTTATCAATATTCGGGCTTTTACGGTGACATATACATGATACTAAAACCCTTTAACGAGTAGGAATTTACGCCAAGTTTTATATTAATAGAATAATTGTCTTGTTATAATACCAAGTTTCCAAAATACAAATAAATCTTCTCATATTTAAATGCCGATACTCTTAAAATATTAATATCAATCATTACGTCATTTCCAAGCAATCCATCATTAGTAACATGCCGCCATCTATCGATCAAATTGGTAAGTTAATTATCCTCTTAATTAACACAGTCTTTGTGACGTCATCGGGTCTCATTGTAACCCGGATTAATTATGTTTGAGTTGAATTTGATTTATTTATTATTTGTGTTGGCGGTTTTGTTCGGCATGTATTAATATGGCTTAACATGTAGAAACACAGAACTAACTTATATATATATATGTACCCGCCTCAGAACAGACTTAGTCTAGTGAGGCGGGGTAATAACTTGTTTGTATATGATTATTGTTACAATAAACGCCCGGGTTGCCGGCATTAAAAAAAAAAAAAAAAACTTATAATAAGTGAACTATCATGGGGTGGTTGTTTCACAGCACTTTTTTAATGTGTTTTTTGTAAAGTGAATACCGCACAAGAGTCCTAGCTGCTCTCAACCGTCAGTGAGACTATTGCGATGACCCAATTATAGTACATAATATAAAATTACTTGGATAATGAAGTGCATTGATTATTCACGTAGTTTCAGTTTCTTTAAGTAGATGTCGATAGCTTAGTTTAAGCCAACCAAACAACGAAGCTTGTCTTCAATACCAGTGATTGGGATTACTTGATAAGGAATCTCCAATAAAGCTCGAGGTTTATCAACATTACAAATTACTTTATTTCGCTATTACGTGGTTTATAATGAATATTCAACTGGACCAAACGTTTATTCTAATGGATGTTCTGTGTTCTTCTGATGCAACTGAAATCGACACTGAAGGCGCCCAGCTGATGATCGTATATCATCGACTCTTTCCGTGACCGTTCGGGTATTACATACTAGGGGGAAGGCTCTTGACTCGCAAACCAAAGATTGTGGGATTGAATCCCGGCGTGCGCAAATAAATTTTATTTGATTAATTTCTTTTATTCCACAATTAATTCATTTAAAATAATGTGCAGTATATTTGCGACTCGTTCCAGAGTGGAAGATACTCTCAGTATCGCCCCGGTGTAAGACCACCATTCAGAATTGAAACGTTGCTTAAAATGACTTTAGCCGAGTTGTGGGAAGAGATCTGAATAGCCAGGTACTTCCCCACGTTTACATCTCCTTCCCCTCCCCACTACCTTCAGCCTCACAACGTACCCCAATGGGGGATGCCATAGTTTCACTAGCTACAGCCTCGTGTGAGGTATTCACATAAAAAATGCCAATTACTGCTGTATCCCAGAAGGCAGTTGAGTAGGATATCAGAAGAGTACCATCTATCGCCGTTCGTCACTTAGGTACGAACGGTTACGATGATGGCCGAAGCCATCAGCGAGATTTGGCGGGCTCCCACAGTCCACTCCCTGGAGCAGCAGAACTACTTAGAGCCTAGTCTAGTAAGGACGTCTGTCCAGTTTAATATTCATTGTAAGTATTTACTATAACTAAATAAACCAACTAACATCGAACTTATAATTTACTTATTTGGAAGCTTCTCAACTCATCTTAAGAGGAACGCATGCGCGGCCCATTTCTCCCCGTTTCATACAAATCTTAGATTTAGATTTGAGATCAAAATACTCAACCAAACTGAAAAATTATTTTTTTAATCAAAAGGTATATTAAATATCTTATTAGGATGTGAGCTACTTTATTTTTTTTGCTTTAAATTATAAGATATAGGCCATTAAAGATTTTAGTGTTTCATTATTTTGGACGCAACTTAGGCAATTATTTGTGATCAAAGGAAAAACATTAAAAAAATTTTTACTTTATTTATTTTAGAAATACAATGAAAAATAAAATTTAAAATTCTTAGAAATTCATATTTTGGGTAGTAATTTTAATACATAAACGACTATTTTTTATTCCACCAAAAATAGGTGATTTGTATTTTTAATTTACACCCATCAAAATTATTTTTTTTATGAATTTTCATTTTTTATTTTATATTTCATCATATTTATATAATAAATATAGTAAAATATTTTTTTTTTGTTTTTCATTTACTCACAAATAATTGCTCAAATCGCCTCTAAAATCCCGAAACATTCAAATCTTTACTGGCCTATATCTTTTTATTTAAAGCAAAAATAAATAAAGTAGCTCACATCCTAACAAGATATTTGATATACCTTTTGACTTCAAAAATAATTTTTCAGTTTGGTTGGGTATTTTGATCTCAAATCCAAATCTAAGATTTGTATGAAACGTGCAGAAATGGGCAGCGCAAACGTTCCCCTTAAGTTGTCTTGTTACTTGAAATTAAGACACATAACAGACCATAACATAATAACTTGAACGTATCCACTGTTACATATAACCCCGTATTCCCGTATTTACTGTTAGATATATCATTTTCTGCTTATTTCTATCAATGCAATAAGATACATTTATTCAACAAACAAGTATCTCTCAAAGCACTATCAAAAACGGACCAGACAACGCCTGGCTATTTTCCAAAATAAAATGCAACTCATCGATAAAATCAATGAATTTTCGGTAGCCACATTAGCCTCCTTGTTCTCAGGCAGTCTTGAAGATGCGATCACGACCATAGTGAAGCGCAACATGGTGTTGTGGTATAAATTATAAATAAATAACAGAAAAAACTACGTGAACGTGTGCATTTATATTGTGGGTAGGATCAGGCTAAGTAGAGATCTTGGAACAACGAGCAGACCCTAATCAATGTCAGATTAATGATTCGGAACATGGGTTGTTAATGTCTTTATTGGGACAGGGGGGTTTAACTAACATGAAAAGGGAACCATTAAATATACTTTCATTGAAAATGGCTGTAATAGGTACATATGGCGGGTATGGGTACCGCCGCCCCGGGAACCATTTATTGGATAACCAACACCTCTGCCATAGGTTACCCCAAGTGGTTCGCAATGTTTGGTAATTTAGCAGGGGTGCCCGGGTTCATGGGATGAGGTTTGTCCGGGTCTTGGCGGCGTGTACGTCTGCCCGTCAGTTGCATGGCAGGCCGGATCAGGAGAGAGTGGTTGAGGGAGTCCTTTTGACTTCTTCAGCCGAACTCTCTCGGAACATCGCCTTGTACCGCAGTGGGAGGGATTCATACATCCTAAACTCCTGGACACACTGACCCCCAGATTCTTACCCATCTTTCATACCCTTTCCTACCCAGAACCTCCTCTCCTTCCTTTCCTAAAAAGACTCTCCACCCAGCATCCCTAAAGAGCTAATGAAAATAAATAATGATTAGTATATTATCATAACAGGTTTATTTATTCATATAAAATACCTATACCTACGAGCTATTACAAACATTTTGCACGAAGTAAAATATTGGAGATGCTGTATGGAGGGTCTTTTTCGGGAAAGAAATGAGAGAAAGTTCTGGAAAGGAAATAGGCATGAGGGGTGGGTAGGAATCTGGGGGTTTTGACCAGGATGCAAGGGTCGAGAGAGTCGGGCTTGAGACGTCAGAAGGTCTCCCTCGACCAGTCTCTCTCGATCTGGTCTGCCACGCAATTGGTGGGCAAACGTATCTACGAAGTTCTAGATTCTAGACAAACCTCACCCCATGAATTTTCCCTAGCAAATTCTTGCAACGCAGCGTGAGAGATGTCCATCTCTCTTGCACTCACAAACACCCAGATTACCCACCCCTCTAACCCTTTCTAATGTCTTTCTTTCCTTAAAAAAATACACTTCTCACGGCATCCTCAAAGATGACATAGGCCCTCAGGGAAATCATAAGCGTTAATGTAAAGTAACCGCGTTAAAAAAAAACTTTTGTAACCCTGAAAAAGATAAATTTTACGTAAAATTATAAGTAGGTTTCTACCTTATGTAAACCTCAATTTTGAAAGGAAAATCAAAATTTAATAATTTTTTGTTTATAAGGCAACTCGGTAACAAAGAAGAAAAATAAAAAGTATACCTTCTTATACTTTTGAATGTTGCTATAACTTTGTGGTTATCCATTATAGATAAATGAAACAATTTTACTTTGTTTGAACCACTTACATATTTGAGTAAAGCCGACCAGTTTCAGAACGACCGTCAACTTCTTCAGGGCAGTATACGTTTGCCCTGAAGAAGGAACGGTCGTTCTGAAACCGGTCGGCTTTACTCAAACATATAAGCGGTTCAAAAACAGAAAAATTGTTTCATTTATTTAGTTTACCTTCTTCTTTAAATTAAAGTTTTTTTTTTAATTTTATGAAGTATACTTAAGAAGGTATGTACCTACCTATCTCGTAGTATGTAATAATGTGTACGGTCGTTAATTTATCGAGATTAAGTTTATTAAATTAATTCCTTGCTTGAAAACACCTGTCAAATTCAAATTAATCACTCAAGTCCTAATGTTCTTATTAGTGTTGTAGCAATCACGATTATATCCAGAAATACATGGGTAGGTGTAAGAACCTACTCTAGGTACCCGTGGTTCGGAGGTAGTTACCTACTCAGGTGAATTAAGATGCTGGATGTTGCACGGACAAAACGTGTCGAATTAGACAGGGTATCACAACATAAATAACAGGACAGCACTCGGGAATGTTATACAAATAAAATGTTTATTTCACATTTTACAATGTTTAATATTTTTGTACGAACGCTTTTAATAATCAATGAAAGGTACAACGGGTATTTACTAAAGGAAAAAGATTTTTTGAAGTGAAAACTTAGCGCTGTTGTGATTTAAATCGCGATAAAACGAAAAAAGTGATACTAAAAAGAGACAAACATCTTTAGGATTTAACTTGCGAACTGAGATAGAATAATCGGTCTCTTCTTTGTGCAGTGTTCTTAGCCTCCCCACTCTTGTCTACTTTAGTCTCTGAAGATTTCACTTCCACTCGTTTTAAAAATCGAGATTACATTATCGTTCTCTTTAGTTCATATTATTTTCTCACCACTGCAGTTTTCGATTCAACTTTTAAATGTACACAACTGCTAACCCAGTAAAAATAGCAAGTGCCCCCAAAATAGCTGAAAAAATCCCTTCTATCTAAGCAGAAAGGGGCGGTCCGTTTGATGGATTTTCTTATCTCAAACGGATTGCAATCTTTAGAGCACAGACACCAAGTAGGTATGCTAAATTGTTCTACCGGCATTTCAAGGAAGATGCTCCGAGGAACTATCGTCATTAATTCATTCGGCAACGGTTCATAGTTGGGAAACACGCCAAACTCGTGCGCACGGTTAATATTTTGTCACCTGAAAACGGGTCACTTCTACAACTCGTTCTTGAGTTCAACAGCTCGGCTGTGGAACGATTTGCTGGTTTCTGTTTTTCCTCCCTCCTTCAACATGCATCTCTTCAAGACCTTTCAGACCCACGTTCAGTCCTTCCTCTCTTCAAAAAGACTTTCCATACAGCATCTTAAAAGATGGCATAGGTCCTAAGTGAAAATATTTTCCTAATGGCCTTCTGCGCGGAGTTAATCAAATCACCAAACAAACAATAACATTTTACATTTTTATATTTCATACTCATTCCACGAAGCTCAGAAAGTGAACGCCTTCTAGCTGAATTTGAGAGAACCAACGACCCTGACACTGTTTATGATCTTTTCCGGTCTCTGGATGACGAGCGCATGAAAAGTGGAACGAACTTCAATTTGAGAGGCGGGTATGGGTACCGCCGCCCCGGGAACCATCTATTGGATAACCAACACCTCTTCTGTCACGAACGATATCATGACATTAAAGGATGGACTCTAAATCTGTAATTTCTGGTGATGAAAGACAATTGATGGCGTTTTTTAATCAAATACAGGATTTTAAATGAGAAAGCGCTTCCTTTCCTGAAGTCAAATGCTGATTGGATCCAATGATGATGATAGCTGTTCTTCCAGGGGGATGGCACAAGGGTTGGTTAAACTTTGCCGTCACTTTAGATATTTTAAACAGGATTTTTACACGATTTTCAAGCGAGAGTTCCATAGAGAGCTGTGAACCATTTCACGACCCTATTCGACTAATTTAAAATGTAGGAATTTTCAATTATGTGCAATAAATGTGCATCGCATGTAGGTAGCATCATGTTCTTCTTCTTATACCTACAAGGTAGGGCCTTGCGTGGAAGGAAAGCGAACATTGGAGATAATTAGCAATGCGAAGACTTTACATAAAATCTGCTATAGGTCACCCCAAGTGGTTTGGTACGTTTGGTGACTTAGTAGGGGTGTCTTAGAGGAGATCTTATGACTTCTCCAACAAGACTCTCTCGAAACATTGCCTTGCATCGCCGTGGAAAGGATAAATTCATTCGTCCGTCACTCCTGGACATGTGCACAGTGGTCACACTAACCCCCGAATTCCTACCCACCCCTCGTACCCTTTTACTTCTCAGAATTTCCTCTCCATCCTTCCCCTAAAAAGAACCTCCATACAGCATCCCCAAATATGAAATAGGCCCTGAGTGGAAAATTTTTCTTTAGTTCCTCCTGTGTGGAGCTAATGTAAAAAAACACCAAAATTTTAACATCGTTTAACATCATTAAAAAATCTTCACTTGCTTTAATGCGTGTTACTAGAGAGTCCTCTACATCAGAAAGTTGAATTATTATTGGAATTCATATTTCTTGCACCGATTCGGCCCTGCTCATAACCACTTAATAAAACGTTATACTAATTATTCATGCTAATCAAATACCTCAAAATGAATTAATTATTCAATTTTTCATTACAATTTAAATGTTATCGATAATAACCGATAGGTACGTTATTAACGTTTTTTGTCGATACTGCCCGTAGCTAATTATATAATCAAAAAGGCTTTTAAATAATGTAATTGAGAAAAAAACTCACTCAAAATAATTGCTCTTAATGGCAACACTTTAACCGTTTCTATTCGGTTTGATTTGTCAATTATTATTGCATTAATGGTTAATTTGTTGTTGCTACCGTTTTAGTTTATTTTTTGTTACAATCGTTTATTTATTTTAAAATTAAAATAACAATAAGCTACGAATCACGCCAAACGCGTGTTCAACATTTATAACAGTTGGATTTTTAATTTGGGATGAAATGATGGGTTCCGCGACTTTCGTTCTAGCGACAAAATATCCCCCGACAAAATATTCCCGACAAACGATCCTTTGGACAAAACATCCTCCGACAAAATATCCTAAGAACAAAATATCCCAAATAAAATATCTACTAAAACCTCACCTAACCTAACCTAACAAAAAATGGGACAAAAAATAATTCAGTCAATCTGTGAAGACTATAAATTATTCTTAAAAATAGTAAAATGGGACATAAATAACACAGACATCCTGTAAAGACAATAAATTAATGTTCTAAAATAGTATAATGTAATGTAAGGTTAGATTAGATTAGGTATTGATATTTGAATGAGAATGAGAATGACCTCACTATTAAACCTTTCTTCTGAAATTGACATTTTTCGATCGAACTACAATCATTTCAAGAGCGAAATAAAGGTATTCTTTAGCACCTGTCATTATTAATGTACCTATATAATTAATCTATTAACTAAAAATTGTGAAATGTAATTGGATAAATTTTAACTGTTTTTCACAATAAATAAATAAATATATTATGTCAATTTTGATACAGATTCTCCCATCTCAACAGCCGGATTACAATCTTTAGAGCACAGGCGTTGGGTGGGAATGCAATCCTTATTCTACCGGTATTTCAATGGAAGATCCTCCGAGGAACTAGCGTCATTGATCCCTTCGGCACCGGTGCATAGTCATTTTTGAGTTCACTTTTGTTGCTTCAAATAAGTCCACAAGGTGAAAGTTGTATACGTCCGCACTTAGATAAACCTGAAGATACATATTCAATCGTATTTATGTATATATCTAGTTCGATGCGGACTCCATATATTTAATAATAATAAAAAACCAACTATTTAATCATTAGAGAGCTCTGTCTTGGTTCACAATCCTTGCTCCATTCAGAAATTTTAAACATCATCTCATCATGTACTTCATTCATCTGATCATGACACGTGTTACTCGGTCGTCCCTGACTTCTTCTAAACCTCACGAACAAAATGTTGGTAGGTATGTGAAAAAAGATCTAACCTACAATGTGGGTTATTAAAATAGACGATTAGGTGGAAAAAAATTTAAACCCACTTTTAATTTTTCCTTTTTTTAAAATTAAGTTGTTTAATGCGATCAAAACAACAACCATCGAAGATGTCCCATAAAAATCGGTGAAAACTCTTTTTTTACATTTTGAAATAATTGCATTGAGAGCTCCGGGCCAAAAAAGCCCCTTTCTCTTCCATCATGAATTTATAACAATGGTTGTTTAAAAAATGGTTTATTTGAAAAATATTTGCATTTGAGGTTAATCTTTACTGAGGATTCTTTTAGGTTTTTTAAGCGTGGTACGTACGATCGTACCTGGAGAGGCGGTTTATGGACGCGTTTTCATGGGTGGGAATTCCCGCATAAAATGTTTCCGCCGGACAAAATGTGTTTTTTTAATAATGGGATTTCAGAATCTTTGTGGAGTTGGGATACTCTTATCCATATGTGGGCATCCATGGCTATGCGTATGGCTATATTGATCGAATGTTTGATGTTTTTTCAAATGAGATTCTGAAGCGTGGGTTGAAAACCCTCTATGCAAAATCTAGTTCATTTCTGTACAGGATTTCCTAGTGGCTAGGACTAAGAATATATTGTACTTGTCTTTTATATTTATATTTAATTTATAAATGTCTTAATAATATTTGGCTAATTTATAAAGCGCAGGTTTTGTATTTAAAAATCACCTCAAGGGCGCTAAAAATGTAAAAAATATGTTACACTAATTAAATTAAATAAATATTTCTAACATCACTACAGGCTTTTACGGTACCCCTGAAAATTAGCCAATCATTCAATAATCACCATCATTATCATCGTCCTATAAAATTAATATGCCCAATTCTCGACAAAGGAGCTTTAACTGGAAGTTGGTTTTTACCCGAACTAAGTGCCTAAAACACATACTACACAAAAAATACAAAAGATGGAAGAAAACAAAAAAAACAAAAACAACTTCACTAATGTGTTTATCAATGGAGGTGGTGTTTAGTGTTTTTGTGTCGTTAAGTGTCTTAAAGATACCGTAGATTGAATTGGGTAACAATAATACTTAAAAAATTATGTAGACCGGCCGTTCTCAAACTTTCGAATTAACCTTCTAAAACATTTACCTATTAATTAATACACATGTTCTCAAGGGCACAGATATTTTTGGCTTTTGCAATGCCACTCAAAGAAAGAAATTGTTTCTCCCTGCGTGTCTTTTCCCATGGGTCCCCGTTCCCACCTCCGTTCCCCTCCCGCGTCCCCTTCCTCTTCCTCATTCCCCTTCCACCTTCCCCGCTTTCCCATCGTCCCGCGAACCATCCCCCCTCCTGCGTTCCTCTCCCCGCTCACCGTTCCCCTTCCACCTTCCCACCCCTCGTCACCCTCCCGCGAATCTACCCCTCCTTCGATCCCCTCGCCGACTGTATTCTTCCCCTCTCCCTCCCGCCTTCCGTCCCTGCTATCAAACCATATAAAATACACATATTTACAACAACACCCGCACCACCTATTGCATTTTTTTATACAAATTTCATGACTCCAGAGCTTGCCATCATATATAGAAACCTTTGCGGGCGTGTGCACGTCAAATCACCTTTTCATGCAATCGGATTAATAGTACAGAAAAAAGACTACGTTACTTGGCTACGATGCACCGCACAATGGGGAGACCGATAGGCTACGAAGCTACTCACAAAGAGGAGACCGATTAGTCAATCTCATTCTCTCGCAGACAATATCCTACAGATGTATGGGTTTGTCTCTGTTTAGTGTCGTAATTTTTGGTTTCATCGAGTTTCAAGTTACAACGGCACTAAAGAAGTTTTCACTTCATTAATAGGGACAAAAATTATTTTAATATACATAGTTTTGTACCAACTACCTATTTAAATAAGTACTGTTCTGATTATTTGTGATGGTCCAATAATGTGGTGTAAACACAGATGAGTTGTTTAAAAATTTTTGAACAATTCATCAGATTTTTTAAATACATGTTCACGTTCTGTGTAAGTTCTGGAATTATATCATTACAGTCAAGTTGCTTCGTAAAACTGTAATATTCACAGAACATGATTTTTTTTTGTCCAATTTTTTTTAAATAACCCATCCTAAGTAATTTCACTTTAACTCATAAAAGTCGTCATTTTCACTTACGTCCATTGAAAATTGAACAAACTTTTATCAACCATCTAAAATCCACTATATTTAATAGATATTTTATTAATTGTCTGGGGCCTAAGAAGCTATTATTTATTATTTGAATTGATGAAGCTACTTTGCTTTATCTGTTCATTCCAAATAAAAAATAAAAAAAAAAACAAATTGTGTGGTAAAAATAAATATAAATAAAAATAATAAACTATCAATGCAAAACAACTTCACTCGTCAAATAAAATTGAACAAAGACTGCCCTATTATGAATGCAGAATTGATAGCAATCAAAGAAGCGGTGAAGTATGCAGATGGAAACAACTGGAATAAAATTCTTATATTAAGTGATTCCAAAAGTGCGCTTCAACATATAAAGAGAGTTTCGAAAGGAGTTGCCTGCAGAAAAATAGCATATAATATTGTAGAGCACTTAATGAAGTTACATCAGAAAGACATTGACATACGTTTACAATGGATTCCATCTCACGTAGGGATACATGGAAATGAAGAGGCGGATTTGTTGGCAGACGAAGCAGGGGTGAAAGGTCACGAGTATGACTGGACGCCAGATAACGAAGATTACTCCCAAAAAATACATTTACTATGTAATAATATGTGGAATGAGCATTTTGAAAATTTATCTGCCAATAAGGGCGTATGGTATAGAAAGCTTCAAAAAGAACCCTTTAAAACACCATGGTTCACTGAAATCAATCTGAAGAGATCAGAAATGAGAGTCATTTTTAGATTAAGATCCGGACATGCACTAATGGGAAGAATATTGTGTCTGTTAGGCCTCTCTGATTCTCCAATGTGCTCTATATGTGAAGAATTTGAAGACATTGAACACACTCTCACAAAGTGCATTAAATTTGAACAACAGAGAGTAACAATATTGATGACCTCAAACCCATCGGAAATTCATAATTTGATAGCTTCAACCGACTACTATGCCATTTCAAGACTCATGAAATTCATTAGATCGTGCAACATGGAAAATATATGATACATTGTTTTATAAAGATACATACATATATTAATATTGCAACATTAATATATAGGATATATTTAAAAAAAAAAAAAAAAAAAAATGAAACCTTAAAATAAATAAAAACAGATGAGGCAAAAAATGACAGCAGTATGCGAGTCAGAAGCCTCTATTAAATATTATAATATAAAAAAAAAATAATAATAATAATAAACACTTTGAGAAACAAGGCAAAAGATAATCTGCTTCATCATTTTGAGAGCATCTATATACGAAGTATGTGTGCTTGTATAATTGTATAGGAGCTTCGAAGAGAGCTTTTAACGGAAAAAAGCAATTCATGGTCGCTTTTTTTACCTGAACTAATTTCATTTACCCATCCCGATTCACTTATCTTTTATCCCTTGACTGGTAAATCTTTTATTTCATTATTGATTTTTTATCAGTTCTTAAAGAATGTTTCCAAACAAAACATAAGGTGATTCTTACGAATACTGAAGAATTCGTAACCTATTCTTTCATAGATGGCGTGAGTTTCGTTATTTTAGAAAAAACATTTTTTGCAATTTATGTTTAAAAATATTAACCCCCCCATTTTCTACCGTTTTACAACATATTTCTCTCGAACATTTAAAGTTTTTAAACGACTTGAAAAAAGGAGGAGGTTCTCAATTCGACTGTATTTTTTTTTAATGTTTGTTACCTCAGAACTTTCGACTGGGTGAACCAAAGATATTGAAATATAAGTAGATGTTCATTTAAAATAATATATAGTATATTTGCGGCATGTTCCAGAGTGGAAGATACTATTAGTATCGCCCTGGTGTAAGACCACCATTCAGAATTGAAACGTTGCTTGAAAATGGCTTTAGCCGTGTTTAGTGACCAGATCTGAATAGCCAGGTACTTCCCAACCTTCCCCTTCCCCACCTCCTTCCCCTCCCCACTACCTTCAGCCTCACAACATACCCCAATTGGGGATGCCATAGTCTCACTGGCTCCAGACGGGAGCAGTTGAGATTCTTGTGCGGTATTCACTGTAAAAAAAAAAAAAAAAGATGTGCTATCTGCTGTTTTTACTATGTGGGTCTGCGCTTCCGGGTGTCGCCGATATTGTTTACCAATTAACAAATAAACTAAAAGAACAAATAATTAACGAATAAACCAAACGAACGTTAAACTAAATGAACGAATTCTTTCCTTATTCCAAATATATTGTTAACCAATATTAATGCACATTTTCAAAAAATCAACGAAATGAACAAATTCTTTTTGTATGAAAACTACGCTAATTAGCGCGTAGTCCGGCGACAGTTGCGCGGACACCATAGCATATCTCTTCTGTATTTGAATATCTTTGGGGTGAACCGATATTGATGATTTTTTTTTATTTTAAAGCACCATCCCAGAACTTCCTTTCTTTCCTTTCCTAAAAAGACCCTCCACACAGCATCCCCAAATAGGCCCTGAGGAGAATTATTTTCCTCAGGGCCTCCTGTGTGGAGCTAATGTAAAAAATAATTAACAAAAAATAGTGTTGTTACTGGATAGTGAAAGTGTAAGAATGCGAAGCCGGGTAGTAGGTATGTAACAACTATAAAATTAATAAATCTTCAAAATGATCAATAAAAACAAATAACACCATGCAGTACTTTAACCTACACACTTCAAAATAATAAAAAGTTAATGCAAAAACAAACAACTTGACGTGATTTATCGAACCCGCAGTAAAGCAAGACGTTTCTAATAAACGCGTAATTAGGGGTCTCTCGCACGGAAAATTAATTTTCTTTTACACTATCGCCCGGATCAACTGCTAAGGCTTCATTGTATGGGGGCAGTTAACTAGTTTCCTATACTGCCTCCCTTAGCGATAGTACTAAATCATTACCAGGTTATGTTTATTTAACCCTACTTCGGAGCAAAGGGGTTTAAAATCATTGAAATTAAGGGCTATTGTTTTGGTATTCAAATTTTCAATGGTGGGTAAAGGATTTAACAAAATTGTGAAAATATCTACAAAATTTTGAAAAAATGTTTACCCACGTGATCAATTTACTTCGATGTTGTGCATTTTAAAATTATATTTTTAGTTTTTTTTATTATTAATTAGATAGATCACTTTAAACGTTGTCAAAACTGTTTGTTTGACTATGTTTGTGGAAGGCGAAACAACTATCTTAATTAATAGCTTGTTTTATGGCTAGGTTTTTTCCATTCTACATTATTCCGTTTTTAATATTCCGCGCCGGCAACAAATCGTTTATGTAAAAAGAAGTACGTTTATGTCAACAATGAAGATAAGAGACCCCAGAATGCTTCCTTGTGGCACACCCTTGTCAATTATTATTAGTTCTGCTTTGAATTATATATCTATAGGTATACCTTTACAAACCTTTTAACGAAATCCTTTTTTGAAACCTTGGCAAAATACGTCATGTGCCTCGCATGGTGGTATAAAAATTCACAACTTATGTAATTAACGGTTCCATAACAACTCAGATTCATGCGATTCCAACATCCCTTTGAAAAGCTATTAAAGATTATGAAAAAAAATTACATTAACCTAACGTGACCTATTTAACCAATTTTTAAATTATTTTTTTCATAACTTTTAACCACTTTTCAAATGAGAAAACACGTAGACTTATATAACATAATAACTTACACAAATGACACCAGGGCTCACTGTGCAAGAGGTTTTCTGCTTCGTGCGAACAAATTTTCTAATAATTGTTACAGCCCTTTTAAGGAATGACCAAAAATTAAATACGTAATTAATGTTTGAGAAAATTAGTTTTGTTTACGGCTTTTCTATTGCAAAAATGAAGACAAGTTGATTAATTAGCACCCCTTATTAATTTTCTGTCAACCTTAAGCAATGAAACCCACTTAAGGGTCGTTTGCTTAATACTAAGAACTTGGCATATTAATTATGGCGAGATAGCATCGCGGACATCATACCGACTTAATTCTGAAATTATATCAATTTACATAAATAATATGTTCGAGTAGGTAACATTTTAAAACGTCGGCATAACTTAGCCTTATCACACCCCGCATCGGAGGGTAGTTTGTAGTTGGTAGCCGAGGGTGATTTTTGAAATATGATTATAAATTAATAAAGGGTAGAAATTATTATTGTTGTACGCGAAGCTTTTAATCAGAGCTTTGAATTGGAATACGCGAAAAGTTTGCAAAGTTCAAAATTATCAACTTCCCATGATGATATTACATTGAAAGAATATATAACTTCTGAAGTAAAAACTTATTTAGTACCGCTGTGAATTGAAACTAGTAAATAGCGATACTACAAAGAGACAAACAAGTATGCAGGATTTCGCCTGAGAAAGAATTGGATAGTATAATCGGTCTCCTCTTTGTGTGGTGCTTTGTAGCCTCTCCACTGTTTTCTACTTTAGTTCTCTGAAGGTTTCACTTCTACGGAGTGTGAATTGCACCTATTTTTTAATTATGTTATGTGAAACAATTATTAAACTCTTTTCCACTTTGTTAATGCATCTTCCTACTATTCGAAAATATTAAACTTAATGTAAGAAAAGATCTTGACGACTCAAGTGTAATATGTAACTTAATTTTTGTGATTTTAGGGAACTTTCATCAAACATTCTGAGACAGGAATAATTTAATGTAAATAAGAGGTACGTTTATGCAAACAAGGAAGACGAGAGACTCTATAATGCTTCCTTGTGGTACACCCTTAAACAATTAAATAGTTTTCCCTTGGATTGTATCGTAATATTTGTTTCCATTCCATTACCAAAATATAGTATATTACACTCATTTTTTCGTCAATGTTTGAATCTTTAACTTTCTGTGTACCACTTTTAAGATATGGTTCATACCATTTACTAAAAAATATATTATTTGTTTCGATGAATATAAATATATATATACCTAATAAATCCTAAAATTTGAAACTTATATGCTTGCAAATAAAATAATATTAGATATAACTACCTGTCTTTAGGGGTGTGAGTCTCCCAGATTGTTGTTTTATTTGGTTCTTTCGATTAGACCAAAAATGAAGGTGAAACATGGGAAGTAACTAACTAGGCATATGGAGGCCTTCAAGCTGTAGAAGCGGAAAGGTATCAAGATTCATAACTGCTCCAGTTTCCGGTTATTAAACCCCGTAATAATGCCTCTTGGCAAAACGCATAAATCTGCCGTGAAGCCTGCGAGATACATATGAGGGGGAGAAAGTAGGGTTCTAATGGAAAGTTATATGAAAAAAAACTTAAAACCTAACGCAATTTTTCCACGGAAAAAATTACCCTTTTAACTGTTCACAATCGTTAGTTCGATAGCAACTATATTAATATCGATTCGCGAAAGATTCGCCGTCACCTGTACCTGGCTGAAACCGTCGGAATTATCGGAATTAGCCTGCAAGTTGTAAGGATGGGAAGACGAGATAAGGAAGATTGGGACGTATCTTGCTATACTGTTCCGGTTACTATTAGCGTGCTTATAGCCATCTAAAACGACTCCAGATACTAATATCTACAGCCTGTATGTCGAACGAATATCTACAGCTCATACGTTGGACTAATATCTATGAACTTCAGAGTGAGGACAAATATCTACAGAGCTAAGGTCTGTCGAATATCTATGACGGTCCCAGTGGTGACTAATATCGATGGAGCGTAGGTTGGACTAATATCTACAGAGGGCAGCTGAGCGAGAGATTGTACGGAAAAGCATAAATATCTTCAATTACGTAATAACTAACCTAACCTAACCTAACATAACCCAACCTCTGCCAGTGCTGTAGATATTCGTTTACACTTTGGTTCTCATAGATATTAGTCAGCAGTTTGAGCTGTAGATATTCGTCCTCACTTTGGTTCTCATAGATATTAGTCCGATTTGTTCAGTTTTTGGAATTCCTGTAGATATTAGTAGAAGCCTACATCTAAAACCACGGGCCAAGTATCGATGGATAAAGGACTTAGTGGACACATTATTAAAAGACCTGTTTACTAAGTCACCAAATGTAGTGAACCATTTGGGGTGACCTATGGCAGAGGTGTTGGTTATCTAGTAAATGGTTCCCGGGGCGGTGGTACTCATTCCATCCTCCCAAATTGTATATTCCTGAAATCATCGATAAAATCAATCAATTTGTTGGTTTTCGGTGAAAATGTAACTTTATTTTTATTTTGAAACAGTTTTATAACTTTTTATTAAATCAGGTAAATCATTTACATTTATGAGAAGATTAGATACAAATGTGGAGTTAATATTTATTTCGATAGATTGAAGAATTTAGGACTTTTTAGAATTAGAAATTTTTCATTAATTTATTTTATTTTTTAAATTAGCTCCACACAGGAGGCCCTGAGAAAAAAATCTCCCTCAGGGCCTATGTCATATTTGGGGATGCTGGGTGGAGGGTCTTCTTAGGGAAAGGAAGGAGAGGAAGTTCTGGGAAGGAAAAGGGTATGAGGGTGGGTAGGAATCTGTGGGTCAGCGTGTCTAGGAGTGACGGCCGTATGAATTTACCCCTCCCATTGTAGTGCAAGGCGATGGGTCGTGACTCACGACCCATGGCCATTACAAAAGTACAAAAGTTTACAAATAAGAATTTGATTACAGTTTTACACAATTAATTATTTACAATTTTATAATGGATACGACTGTACATAAAGGCGATTTTAAACTTCTTTATTTGAATCATCCATCTATCTATCTATCTATAGAATAAATAAAAATGAATCGCCGAAATGTATGTAACTTCCGAACGACTGCACCAAATTGAATAATTCTTTTTATTTTATTAGATATTGTCAGGACAAGGTTTGTATAAAAGAAGCGGTGAGCACTGGCCTAATGAAATTTGTACAAAAAAATTGCAATACGTGGCACGCGAGTGAATGGACTGAACGTATGGAATGCGGGAGGGGGATTCGCGGGGCGAGAGAAGCGGGAGAGGGGAGTGGGGAGAGGAAAGGCAGAGTGAAGGCGGAAGGGGAACGGGACGAATAGGATAGGATACGCAGGGAGACAATTTCTTTACCAAGTGGCATAGCAACGCATGCCGGGATCTCGATAGTTCTAACATAATTCTCAACACATTATCACCAAATAAGCACATCGTCCATCAGCAACGTCCAGAACAAAACAGCATCGTGTGGGTAAATTAATTAGTAGTTAATGTAGAACTTTTTGAAACTATAACTTAACCGTTTCACCGGCAGAATTAGCCATGGCTTGTTACGGCATCACGCCACCGCTTGGGATGTACACGCAAGGGTAGGCTGTGAAGTATAAGTATCATAACCCCATTGCACGCCATGTTTCAGGGCTCTAATACATCAAAAATATTACATGAATTGTGATTTAGAAACTTTCCTCCACTTGTTTATTTAATTATGTTTATGTTTTCACTTTTATGTTTTCACTTAAAATGTGTTGTAAATCGAGGGCCAGTTGATTAACAGCATTTGAACAAATCATTGAAATTAAATGTTAATTTTCATGTTTAGTGAAAGCTCTATTCGAGTTCTGTTATTATATCATTATGAGTCAGTTGCTTCCAATAACAGAACTTGAAAATGTCGGTTGTGCAATAAATAGTATTTGACAATGTCCTGTCTCCGGGATCCAGGATAACGGCGTGGACGGCGTGACGTCGCTGAATCCCTCCACACGAACATATCGTTTTGTCCAAAGATATTGGAATATAAGTAGATGTGCTATCTGCTGTTTTTACTATGTGGGTCTGCGCTTCCGGGTGTCGCCGATATTGTTTACCAATTAACAAATAAACTAAAAGAACAAATAATTAACGAATAAACCAAACGAACGTTTAACTAAATGAACGAATTCTTTCCTTATTCAAAATATATTGTTAACCAATATTAATGCACATTTTCAAAAAATCCACGAAATGAACCAATTCTTTTTGTATGAAAACTACGCTAATTAGCGCGTAGTCCGGCGACAGTTGCGCGGACACCATAGCATATCTCTTCTGTATTTGAATATCTTTGGTTTTGTCTTTGTAATCTACTTGACTGGTACTGATGCAATTCCGCAGATAGCAAAAATGATTAGTTTAAGATTATTTTAGCTCAACTGATACATTGTTTCTTTTTATTTTTAACTTTATGGGTAAAATCTCATTTTAATATTTAATTAAATGAAGACAATATTAGCGAAACTCAATCGAATATCTGGAGACAGAAAAATCAGAAAAGATATAGGCACCTCTGGGAATCGAACCCAGGACCCATTGCTTACATGACAGGTGCTCTACCAACTGAGCTAAAGTGTCTAAATTCAATTCGGTCACTTTTAACTGAATCATACGTCGACTAAGAACTACCAACGTTATCTTCGTTCGATTAAGTTATACTCACTAATATTGTCTTAATTTTTTAAAGTTGTTTAATTATTTTATTTTTTTCTGACCCCAGAATTGGGATAAGGGGTGGGGGAGATAGGAACGGTAGGTTAGATTATTTTGATCTGATCACGAAATACAGCTAAAGTCGTTTCAAGCAAAGTTTTTTATCCCGAATATGATATTTTACCACGACGGGTTGTTTCTTTGAAATTTGTTGAATTGTTCAAATTCTGAGAAACAACAGGCTCAAAGTCCATTGAACAACTGACATTTTCGCTTATATCGATGGTAGTGGGTAGGAGATTATCAAATGATATATAGTTAGTTTAGTATCAGTAATCCGAAATTGTTTATCTTTCGTTTAAAAATATTTCATTAAAATTTATGGTATTTAATTTAGTTAAATTTGTATCTGAAAATTCCAGGTGAAGGTTCCTGCCACAGCGCCGATGCTACCGACGCCCGTTTGGACGACAGTTCCGACGGCGGAGGCTCCCCGCGCCATCAAACCTCCTCCGGCAACCCTAACAACTCCAACAACAGCCTCAACAACAATAACAACGGCGGCAACAACAGCACCAACAGCCAGGACTCGAAGAAGAAACACCGGAGGAACCGGACAACCTTTACGACTTATCAGCTTCACGAGTTGGAGAGGGCCTTTGAGAAGAGTCACTATCCGGACGTGTATTCTAGAGAGGAGTTGGCTATGAAGGTCAATCTTCCAGAAGTCAGGGTTCAGGTGTGTACTAAACAATTTAATATTTATTGTTTTCAACTTTAATTTGAAGAATTCGATTTTTTTCTTTAATAAATTCAACAAAATCTGACAACCAGACGGAAACTTTCCGATTTATTGCTTCTGCACAAAATTATACATGCATCAGTTGATACACCAAACATTTTATCCCAAATTAACATCAAGAAATTCAACACTGAGGATGCAAAATATTTTCTATATATCTACGAGCTACCACACAAATACAGGATATTTCTCCCCTGTACCACGAACATTAAAAGATATTATAACACTTCACGCTGCTCTAATAATGAAATTGAAATTTTTAAGGACCCATTTACACACTTCAAAAAACATATTTTACCATCAATGTGATGAAGCCCTTTATTCAAAGACAGTCAATATTGTACCAAAATAGGTACCTACTAAATCATTGTCCCATCAGCACAGGTGCCAATAATAAATTGTTGGGGACTCTTTTGTGTTCTACCTTTTACTCATTCTTGTTTGTCATTCACTTTTGCGTATTGGGGTAATTATTTTTGTTACTATTTTTGTTATAATTTCTGTTATAGGTACACTATATTTAAATCATCCATGTAGATAAATTTTTGGGCAACATGCCTGTTTTATGTACTTAAATAAAAATAAACAATATCGATGGTGGAAATTTGAAATTCTGTAAAGGACAAAAAAATGCAAATATGACATTTTTCTCAGAGGCGGGCAAATTTTTCCACAGTGAAGCTGTTGAACACGAGAATTAATCGTGAGAATTAATTAACTGTGTAAAAATATTGGGTGCGTGTTTGGCGTGTTTCCCGAATGTGCAACGGTACTAAAGGGATCAATGGTGCTTGTTCCTTGGACCATCTTCCATGGAAATACATCGCACCCTCCGAACGCCTGTGCTCTGAACATTAGTGAAATCTATCACACAGACCGTTTGTTTCTGCACAAGGTGGTGGATTTATTTCAAAGTGTTTTGTGTACCATTAAATAAGTTGCTAGAATGTCAGCCGAAAAGTAATAATTAGAAACTTCGGGTCACGTTTCTTCACATATATATGATTTCGCAATATTTTAAAAAGAGATGTCCATTCAAAATGATACCACACAAAAGTTCTTGTGGCTTGAGACAGTAAAACTCTATTATCTTCACTTGGGGAATGATATTCTGTTGAAGAATTTGGGATTGTAAAAATAAATATGTTAACAACAATGCCATCTTTCTAATTTGATTTTCGAAGCTATTTTTTATTTCATTCTAATTAAACATAACCTAAAATAATAGATACTGAATTTTTCAAGATACTTTCAGCAACTGGCAGAATTTTACCCATAAGTGTTATATTTACCATTTAAATGGCGTATTTTCCGCCTTCGAAAATATAAATTACTTGATTGATATAAAACATAGTTCTCAAAGATTGTTCTCAATAATCACGTGAATTTTAAAATTGGTCAATTCCACTAACAATTTTTGGTGACTGGTTTTAGAATCCCTCAAATAAAGTTCCCGGTGCTGGTGCCCTGCTGGTCCCATCCCAATTTCAACCCTGTTAATTTTTCTACATAAAACCTATACTCAAAAGAATGAACTACTATATATTATACAGGGTGTCCGGGGGTAAAGTGCATTAATTTCGGGAGGTGATTCTACATGATATTATAAGTAAAAAAGACAAAAACTTTTTTCGAAATTCCAACTTTTAGGGGTTGTTTTGTGGTAAAAAGATAAAAATAGACCAGCGTGTGCCGCCAGCTTTATTATTTTCCGCTGTTACGATACGGGCCAGTCACAACCATGCAATGTTGTGACTGGCCAAGTAAGATTGTACTTCTAAGGATTTTTAGTAGGTAAGTCTTTTTGTATGGGAAAAAAATGTTGGAATTTCGGGAAAAGTTGTTAATCTTTTTTACTCCTACCATCATGTAGAATCACCTCCCGAAGTTAATACACTTTACCACCGGACACCCTGTATATTATATTATAACAAACCGGCTCTGATCGATTAAATATATTTCCTATGTCCATCATTAACACTATCAAAATACGCGCATAAAAGTCGGTACGTATAAAGTAGTTACTAATGGAAGCCACGATTAGCACTAAGCCCGGCGTGAAGTGGTTAAATGAGACTGTCCACCCATCACTCAGCGCGTGACAGCAAGGGGTTAACTCGACATAATGAGATAATTTACTCGGGCGGAGGAAGGCCAAACTCGAGAGATTAACCCCTTGGACACTAATACAACATCATCAATTAGTTACCAGGTACAACATACTGAGTGATAATTACTATTCTTCTTCTTCGTCTTGTGCCCAGTCCGTTCAACGGACATTGGCTACCATGTTGGCTATGCGAACTCTGTTTACTGCGGCCCGGAATAGCTCTACGGTAGACTGGCCAAACTACCGTCTCAGGTTTTTCCGCCATGAGGTTCTTCCACGACCTTCCAGGGCCCGTCGTCCGGCAATCTTTCCCTGTATTATGAGATGCAAGATTTCGTACTTCTCTGGATGTCGCATCACATGTCCAAGATATTAAAGTTTTTGGATTTTTATAGTTTTAATAACTTTTTTCTTCATTCATCCGAACCATAACATCTTTATTCGTCACCCTGTCCATCCAGCTTATTTTAAGTATTCTTCTGTAGATCCAGATCTCGAATGCCTCAAGTCACCTAATTAGTTCTTCAGTAAGCGTCCTTGCTTCCATTCCATAAAATAATATCGAAAACACGTAGCATCTGACCATTCGCATTCGTAATTCAAGATTGAGATCATGACTGCAGAACATCGTGCGGATAAAGGTTGCAGGAGCTTGCTCAATGTGGCATTTGATCATTTTCGTCTTCTTGAAAATTAGCCAGAACTGCGCTCGTACTAATTATGTGGAAAAATCATTTATAAATTATTTTTATTAACGTTTTCGTACTCAAAAATCTATTGTCACTTTGATCAGTTCTGTCATTGTTCTGTTGTTTATGCTATGCTTGAGTGACATGGTGTCGGTTACTACGTGTGCAAAGATAGCCGATCAGAGACAGACAAGTCATTCTAATTACGGGAGCTCGCCAGACAAAATCTAGTTAGCGATTTATGAGGACGTGTCCTCTTAAGCCATATTTGTATTGTGCGTAATAACAATAAACGGTCACTGTTGTGTGGTTTAAATGCGGATGCGGATGTCGAAGGACCTTGTATGTGTTTTGAAATATAGGTGTGTGAAAGACCACTGTACAAGTAGAAAGAATACACTTAAAGGAAAGGAAGAAGGGACTTCCTGCGGTAACTTGTGACACTCTGCTATCTTGGCTGACATGACTATCTTGGTTTATTCATGCACTTGTATACTTTGCGGTATGCAGATTCAGTTTGAGGATGCGGGGAGCGGAAAATTATATGCTTACACGGCGAGTTTCGATTGACGATACTGATTTGTTATGGTAACGTTAACAGGTACATAGGGATGGGATAGGATGGGGAAAAGGAACATGATAGGGATGGATAGGAAGGAATATGTGACAATCAAGCTACAAGCACAGAGTCTATGATATATGTAGATGTATGTAGGTAAGTGTAACTATGAATTATGTAAACGCCCAACCAGTCATTGTGATTTCAAAGAACCACAGTCTTTTAATCAAACAACATAGTACTGAGATAAGGTCCAGTGCTAATAATAAAGACAAGTATCTCTGTAAATGATTACAGAGAGGGAGAGACATGACAGATAGGATTGTAACATTACCTTGTTCTGAGATTCGAAAGACGATTTCTTAAAAAAATCTTAAATTTTTAAGACGATTTCGTCAAAGTTTACAAAGGCGATTTCTCATAATCTAATTACTGATTTCTGATTTTGAGGTTGAATCTTATGTGAAATTCTTGCATTTGCGGCACGTTCCAGAGCGGAAAATATTCTCAGCATCGCCCTGGTGAAGGACCGCATTAAAGAACTGAAACCTGTCTTGAAATTACTTCAGCCGTATTTGGTGACTAGATCTGAAGAGCCAGAGACTAACCCACCTTCCTCTGCCCAAGCTCTTTCCCCTCTCCACTAACTTCAGCCTCACAACTCAATTTGTCTTACTGACTCAGCAGTTGGGACTTCTTACGGTATTCATAAATATTTTAAAAAATCACCAATGCGCACCGATCTTAACTGCATCCATGACAGTTAATCCCCCGACAATTGGCCACCAGGCATACTTATGTACAATTTGCAGTCGGTTTAGAGAAAAAAGAGTAAACATACTTACACAAAATATAACCAAATTTAATGTCTCCGAAGGGGTGTGTGGAGTGGGTAGGGTTGCCAGCTCCCGTTTTATGTATTAGAGGATTTGATACGATTAAATAAAGGACATAGGATGAAAATAAAGGACATCGATATTTTTTTTAATAAAATGCTGTTATGGTATCAGTAGCGAAATTTCTTAATAAAAAAAAATATATTAATACGCCATGTAACGTAGTTTGTCGTTAATCGAAGCCAAGTAAGTAATAGTCCTTAATTAGTCTTCTTGCATTTAATAGTATATTTGGTATTACTTTTGGCTGCTCTAAGAGCTTCTTCGTTTTCTATAATGAAATTATAAAATTGTTTGCATTTCATGTTGAAGTTCGACTTTATTTGTAGTTCTGCTTTTACAGTGTCAATATCTAACTTATTTCGGTTTTTGGTCGTTAGAAACTGGGATGGAAAATACGAATAGTATTATTTTTAGCAGATTCTTGTATTCATCCGTAGATTTGAGAATCTGAATCCAATTTTTAAGAACACTTTCACACATCTTATCGTCTATAATTTTCGTCAGGAGAGGCTTTCATATACAGAAACCACACTGATTCATTTTTTCCAAAGAGGACAAAGTATTGTCCTCTATATAAGATTTCAAATTAGAGGACAAGATCAATTTTTGGGTCTGAAATACAGGACATCCTTTAAAATAAAGGACTTCTGGCAACCCTAAGAGTAGGGTACACCACAGAAAAAGAAAAGTATACAACATATTTTCACTCAAATGCATCAAGGATAAAACTACTTGCCTGTAATACTGTGCATACCAGGGTATAAGTACAAAAAACGATACAGTAAAAAAATTCTTTTGATATTCATACCAACTTATAAATAAAGGTATTTTTAAGCCGATTATATGTGTGAAATTGGTGAATAATGCACAAAAATTATAGTTTACAAAAATTATAATTTTTTGGGACAAATATAATATCGGGTCGCCATCTTAACTATCTATCATCCAATTATTATGAGATCTTTTATGGTTTTCGAGGGATCTCTCGTGAGTTTAAAAAGGAAAAAGCTT
This sequence comes from Limnephilus marmoratus, assembly GCA_917880885.1. Classification (NCBI taxonomy): domain Eukaryota; kingdom Metazoa; phylum Arthropoda; class Insecta; order Trichoptera; family Limnephilidae; genus Limnephilus; species Limnephilus marmoratus. The sequence goes on from OU862915.1 coordinate 19,481,457, forward strand.
GTTTAAATACACAGATATCTTAAGACATAAAACAAAGTCGGGTTAGTTATACCATTTATAACTCGAGAACGGCTGGACCGATTTTTATGACCTTTGATTTGTTCGATTTGTCTCCGCCCCGAATAGCAGAATAGCTAGAAACATCGAAAAAATTCGCGAAGAAAATAATTATGAACAAAATACTTTTCCTTATACATTTTGCATGGAACGAGTTCTCATCTTTTGAAAGAGCTGCAGGAATATTGTAATAAGTATAATATTGAGTTATGAGTGAATTCCAAAAATTCAAAAACGTCAAATGTCAGTGCGCTGTGCTCTTTCTTACACACTATGTCAACAGTCGAAAATGGGACAAACGGTGAATGTGTGTCTACACCCCTCCAAAGGAAAAATACAATGTTACTAATAATATAAACGAGAATGTTTGAATGGATATACGTGTGTTTGTTACTCTTTCACGCAAAAACTACTGAATGGATTTTAATGAAATTTAACAATAATGTAGCTCATACATCAGAATAACATATAGGCTATATATATAATGGTAAGCTCTGGCGTTATGAAATTTGTGTAAATGAAAATGTGTGTATTTCATATATTTTAGCGACAGGGAAGAAAGGCAGAGGGAAGGGGGACGGGTGGGTGGGGTTTTACGAAGAGGGAAGAGACGAGGGAGGGAGAATCAATTTATTTATTTGAATGGCATTGCAACGCATGCCGGGGTCCAGCTAGTATATAATATAATTACAGAAATGTTTGAGAATGAGAAGGGTACAAAGCGCCCATTAAATTGAACACTCAAAAAAAGAAAAACATTTCCCTAACCGTTAAATTGGTTACGGGATTATGTTCGCCACGCTAAATTAGCCCCTATTGAAGGCGTTGGATTGTGAAAAGAAAGAAAAACTCGCGTGAGAATTGTGCACTTGGCTATTATACTAGTTTATTAGGGTTCGAGCTTTTTTCCTTAGGGGAACAAAAAACGGGTGTGCTTTGTATTTTATTTCCACCAAGTAAGAATGTCTCCGTCATAAGAATGAAAACCTTTTTATTGATTCAATTTTGAATCAGACCTTTTTCTTTAAGGGTTTAAATGTTACTTAAATTTTATATTTTCAATTAAATTAATATCATCAGAAACATTTTTTTTCCACCAACAAGTTTTCGAATGAATGATAATTATATGTCTTACTAGCTTTTTCCCGCGGCTTCGCTCGCATGGTATTAGGGGATTCCCACTCCACCTCCTCCACCTTCCCTCTCTCCACACTACTCCCCCCTCCCCCTCTCCCACCGCACTCCCCACACCCATCTCCACATCCTCCACGCATTCCACACATTCATTCCCGGTACATTCAGTTTTCAAACTGCTCGCGTGCTACTATTACAATTTTTTATACAAATTACATAATGACAAAGCTCAACGGTAGTTTTATACAAAATAACGAACAAAAAAATGAATTATCCAATTTGGGGCAGTCGTTCGGAAGTTACGCGCATACATACATTTCGGCGATTAATTTTTAGAGATAGATATTAACCGCGACGCCAACAAAGCACTCTTTTTAGCGTGAATTGCCTAATTTAAAAAAAAACATCGTTTCCAAGGCAACAATTTGTTTGCTTTTCTTTTGACGTTTGCAATATTTCGATTTTGTTAGGGACAGAAAACGTATGATAAATAATTTCATAATGCCAGAGATTATTTATAACGCCAGGACTTACCAATATATATAGCCAATATTACTCGCAAATAATGTAGCTTTCTATTAGTGAAAGAATTTTTAAAGTTCATTCAGTAGTTTTTGTGTGAAAGAGCAACAAACATACATCCATACCAATATAATGTTAATATCAATATATATGTTTAAAAAAATGAAAACGGAAGCAATAACCATGGAAGAGTAGGTATATAAATAGATAATAAAAAAATAGCAGAAATCAGAATCAATAACCACACACGTAGACGAGTAACTCTAGCGAAAGTAGGTAATGAAATTACTATCTTCATAAAGTACTTTACTAGATGTTCACAAATTTGAAAATGGAATGAAACCTTTATACATAGATTCCTGTCTAGATCCACAGTATATTTATTTGAGAACAGAATCAATAACCATAGAAAATGCCTTTAAATAGATGCATAATGCATAGGCGAGCAACTCTAGCGGCAGTGTAATAATTACTAGCAGCGCAGTGTCTTCCATATCGCCTGGCCTTCGCTCATTGGTTGACTATGTTAGTGATTGCAATTACGAACCAATCAGCTTTCATTAAATCTGACGTTTCAGCGGCGGGAAACATCTGGTGGCCGGCAGCCATTTTGAATGGGTATGTTTTGGATTTTCATTTTGGCATGTGAGGAATGACCGTTTTCCCACATGTTTTTATTTACTCGTAGCCCTAGGAGGGTAAATCACTGATAAAATTGATATTAATAGATTGATAAGAATCTACTTATTTCAGAACATCATGTAAAAATAGTCAGTGTTCAATATTTAATTTAGAATATAATACACAAATCGGCGTTCTCAAGTGTTTAATTTAGGACATCATGCAAAAATCGACGGCGTTAAATATTTAATTTAGAACATCATACAAAAATCGGCGTTCTTAAGTGTTTAATTTAGGACAACATGCAGAAATTGACGGTGTTAAATATTTAATTTAGAACATCATACAAAAATCGGCGTTCTTAAGTGTTTCATTTAGGACATCATGCAAAAATCGACGGCGTTAAATATTTAATTTAGAACATCACACAAAAATCGGCGTTCTTAAGTGTTTAATTTAGGACATCGTGCAATAATCGCCGGTGTCAAATATTTAATTCATAATTGTTGTCAAAAATGTCAGATGAATCAACACGTTACTAAGGCCTGGCTTTTGATTATATTTTTGAGATTTTAACCGTTTAATGGATATTTCCAAACTTCATAGCTCACAACTGAATTCACGTTTAAGAGAAGAAAATATTTTCATTGATCAATTATTTTTGGTGTGAAAATTTAATATGGCGAAAATTACTGATCAACTGTTTTTTTTCAATGAAATTAGGTACTGATCTCACAAATAGTACCTAGGCATAAATAATAATTAATACTTTTTGAACCCTTATTTACAAACGATAGCTAGAACCACCAGAGAGATAAACCTGTGTGTTGCAATTTTACGTTACTACGGATCGACGGCGTAAATATACAGCTTTCACATGGGGGGGGGGGGGGGTCGATCTTTGCGTGGAGGAGGGTAGCAAAGGGGAGGAGGGTGTTGGAATTTTATTAGAAAGGATTTGGTGTTCTCTACTTATCACATGATATTATTATTTAATCACAGGAGGCCCAGAGGAAAATAATTTCCCTCAGAACCTATGTCATCTTTCGGGATACTGTGTGGAAGATTTATAGGAAAGGAAGGAGAGGAGAGTTCTGGGAAGGAAAAGGGTTTAAGGGGTGGTAGGAATCTGGGGTTTAGCGTGTCCAGGTCATCCGCCTCCAAGACCTAGACAAACCTGACCCCATTGACCCGGATACCCCTGCTAAATCATAAAACGTAGCGAACTCCATGGCAGAAGTGTTGGTAATCCAATAAAGGTTCCGGGGCGGCTGTACCCATTCCCGCCTCCCAAATTGATGCAACTAATATTGTTGTGTTGTACTGAAATGTAATCTACGAGTATTTACTATTCTCTTTTTTCCTGCGCGATACTGGGGCCAATATGGGGAGGGTGGGGGGGGGGGATTTAAACCCCCTCAACCCCCCCCCCCCTTTCTGCAATTTTTCAAATGACGACAATATTACATTAGCCTGTCTGTCGTCATCGGTTTGCATAAAATCAAGTCTGCATTGGTAGATGTGATTTTTTTTGCCCTTTTATATTCAATTACATTATTAATTAATTAAATTAATTTTAAGGTGTTTTGCCTTCTGAAATCAAACTATCAATCAGCTGATTTTTTTAAAATATTTGGAGTAATAGTTTCGATTTTTTAATATGTATGATAATTTAACAGGTTGTAGCCATCTTTGTCATCAGCATGTCCTTATAGGAGATTGAAGTAAAATGTTTATTTATAATCATTTATAACACCGACCTATTACCGACGACGTTTAAATAATAAACCGCACAAGTTCGTTAACAAAATAAACCCATTGCCGAATGCTTCGAGGCGAAACAACAACCTTTAGTTATCTGTTAACTGAGTTGCCAAAGTTCCCTAACTACTGATCGAGTTTAAACTAACTGGAGTTTACAGTTAACTCGATTAACTGCCTAGACTGGGAGTGGTATTGACTTACTACATGGGGTCTAACTACTACTCTAAACCTCGAAACTACTCACCGTTTACATTCACACATACATTACATTCACACACACCACATTTCCGTGTAGATACTTAGAGACAACATTGATTTTCTTGGTTTTGCATTAGAACAGAAGATTATAACCAAAATCGTCAAATATACAGTGTTAATTGCAAAACTTGAGATTTGCGTTATTATTGAAGTTAAACTTCTTTACGCACGCTCGACTTGGGGGGGTAAGCGGGTGAATGCGAAATTACGAAAAGTTGTGATTGTTACAAAAAATGTCATGCGAACGGTAATCGATGCGAACGGTGATTGCTAGGCGAACGTGATAAGGATAAGGATGGACCAAGGTCTTAGGTCATCCCAAGGTCGTAGGTCACCCCAAGGTTGTAGGTTACCCCAAGGTCGTAGGTCACCCCAAGGTCGTAGGACACTCCAAGATCGTAGGTCACCCCAAGGTCGTAGGTCACCCCAAGGTCGTAGGTCACCCCATGGTCATATTTCACCCCAATGTCATATGTCACCCCTAGGTCATAGGTCACCCCGTTCGCTACGTTTGGTAACTTAGCAGGTATACCTGGGTTCATTAGGCTGACTTGTAGTTTTACTTAAGTCGTGTGGTCTAAGGCACACTCGTTTTTTTTTTATCTAACCATATTAGGTCTGTAGGTAATGGTTCCATGGCAGTTGATCCCCCGACAGTTGTCCCCCCCCCGCATATTTATTCACAATATGCAGTCGATTAAGGAAAAATAGCGTACACAAAACATGTGTCCCCGAAGGGGTGTGTAGAGAGGATGTACCTACCGCCGAAAAACAACAGTAAAACATATTTTCATTAAATGCGTCGAGGGAGGGTAAATCGACTCCGGATACTAATATCTACAGCCTGTATATGTCGGACGAATATCTACAGCTCATGTGTTGGACTAATCAAAATCAAAAATCAAAATCAAAAAATATCTATGAACTTCAGAGTGAGGACTAATATCCACAGAGCTAAGGTCGGACGAATATCTATGGAGCGTAGGTTGGACTAATATCTACAGAGGGCAGCTAAGCAAGAGGTTGAACGGGAAAGCATAAATTATTTCAATTACGTAATAACTATCTTAACCTAACCTAACCTAACCCAACCTCTACCAGTGCTGTAGATATTCCTCCACACTTTGGTTCTCATAGATATTAGTCAGCAGTTTGAGCTGTAGATATTCGTCCTCACTTTGGTTGTCATAGATATTAGTCAGCAGTTTGAGCTGTAGATATTCGTCCTTACTTTGGTTCTCATAGATATTAATCCGATTTGTTCAGTTTTTGGAATTCCTGTACATAGATATTAGTAGAAGCCTCCGGGTAAATCTACTTGTTTATATACATACTGTCTATACCAGCGTTTAAGTATAGAAAATCGAGACCTTAAATAAATTCGTTAATATTCATACCAACTTATCGTTAAAGATATTTCGATTACAGTATTATTATCGATTACTCATAGTCGATTTTAGATTTGAAGAAAAGCAGTTCACAGTGGATTGTTGGTACCTACCCTGATGTATGGCAGTGAGGCATGGAACGGGCAGAGGAAGAATGAAAGTAAACTAAATGCTGTTGAAATTAGATCCCGGAAGAGTATGTGTCATAAAACTATGTATGATCGTGTGAGAAATGTGGAGATCCGCAAAGAATGCAGGGTTGATGTAAACGTAATGAGTAAGATTAAGAATGGGACCCTCAGATGAATTTATGACGTAAGAAATTATGAGGTGAATGTGAATGGTAAAGGAGACCGCCGAAGAAGACACGGAACAATCAAGTGAATCAGATACTTGATTAGGGCCATGTTAAGAGTCAGAATAAAATAAGGAAATCTATGCGAATATATATATGAATGTGAATGAAGTAAGGAGTGAACGCCAAAACCGAGTTATTTAGCGGTACGTCCTCTTTGCCTCTTCCCCTGCTTGGAACAAGTTAGTTAGAAAGTGACCCGATCTGTATAGCTTGGAATTTCCCATCTCTCTTCCTCCTTTAGATCATTCCAACCTCTCTATTGGGGATGCTTTAGTCCCACTGGCGTGGAGTAATCGGAATTCTTGTGCTGTGGGTACTTTATCACAGAAAAAAATCGACATCATCATCATCATTATCATCATTATCATTACATAGTATAAAATAAAGTCGCTAAAAATGTATGTGCGCGTTAATCATTTAAACTACGCAACGGATTTTCATACGGTTTTCACCAATAGATAGAGTGATTGAAGAGGAATTTTTATATGTATTATCCATATAAATTGTGGTAAACGTATGTCTTGCGGTATGAAAGAGACATGCGTGTATGAGTGAGACAGCATGAGGAACGTATAAAAGGGTGTGATTGCTGTCTACCGTCCTCTTTGCATTTACGCTTCCTACGAAGCACACCTGTACACAATCTCGGAATAAACATAAATAGTCTACCCACGATTATTATTGGCAACCTCACCCTGTACTGAGATCACCATCCCAAGAAGATCTGGATCCATACAACGGAGTCCAGATGGTAATGTAGATAACCGGCCACGGTCATCACATTTGGCGCAGCCGATAAAGGAACTAGCAGCAGCCAAAATTACATTTGGCAGGAACAGAATTTACGCAGCAAACATCCCGAGATTGAGGCTACAGTGGTCAACAGGTGATCGGGCAGAATCAGGCCAGATCACGACTCCACAGCATTGCGGAGCAAGGAAGAGCAAGAGCAGCAGAATCGGCATCCGAGGAACATCAAGGCGCTGGATAGGGTTATTCAGTGCCGAGAACCTGGAGGAGTATTCTCGTAAGGCGGGAATACGGAAGTCCGGATCTTCAAGAGAAGAGCTGGACAGGTGCAGACCTCACGGAAGGCGCATTAGAAGGACGACCAGGGTTCAGGAGCCAGGAGACGGTCCGCGGAAGGGCGAGATTGGAGCAGCAGCATCAAGTCAACAGAGTCGTGAGTTGAGTGCTGTTTGTAAAATTTTCTGCTTATTGATTGTATCTGTGTGAAGATGGAAGGGGGAGAACTGCCCAGGTTTTGTCATTTGAGGGACAAACTGGAGACGTTCGTGTTGCAATACGAACAGTTCATCCTCGTCAATGATGACAAGTTAAATTCGGTAGAAAAAAAGAGAGCGGTTTTAATATCTCATTTACACACAGAGACAATAGATTTATTGATTGATTTGTGTTTTCCTAAAAAAATTACAGATATTACGGTCGAAAATTTATTGTTATTACTAGAGAATCATGTAGGTATCAAACGAAATGTGTTCAAAGAGCGCGAAATTTTTTTTGCTACGAAACAAAAAAGTTCAGAATCAGTCACTGATTATATAGCACGGTTAAGGAATCTCGTTAGATTTTGTAAATTCGAGGACAGACTGGAATATAATTTAAAAGATATTTTTGTCACCGGTCTTCGAGTGGGGCGAATTAAGGAGAAATTATTTGTGGAAGCTGAAAACTTTTCATTAAAAAAGGTTGTAGAATGTGCTATTGCTATGGATTCATTCGAGGTCATGAATAAGCAAATTAAAACGGAAAGTGTTGATTTAGTAAATAAATTTAAAAATACATCGAACAATTTGTCACAAAAACAAAATTCGGTAGGTAAACATTTTTTTAGAACTTCGGACAAGAATGTTACATCGTACAGAGCGAGGTCAGCGGACCGAACAAAGTGTAAACATTGCGGGAATTATCACGATTCAGTAAACTGTAAATTTAAAGACGTGTTTTGTTATAAATGCAGAGTAAAAGGGCATATTGGGAAGATATGTCGCGGTTTAAAATATAATAACATTTCTTCAGTGTTCGTAAATACGCAGGAACATAAAAACATGTTGCGGATTAACGCAGTATATTGTGAACCAATATTGTGCAAAGTTTTAGTGAATAATGTGGAACTAAACGGTTTATTGGACACAGGGGCGGCAATTTCGATTTTAACGGACGAAGATTATGTTAAACATTTCAAACATTTGATGTTAAAACCAAAGGATTTAACCTTAATGGGTTACGCTAACTGTAAGTTAAATTTATTGGGTTGTATCTTATTAACAGTTGAATTTAACGGTTATAGGGAAATGTTAGAATTTTGCGTAGTAAAACAGGGAACAATTACGGTTCTAGGGCGTGATTTCATTAAAAAGTTTAATATTGGATTTACGGGCTTACAATCTACTTTATCCCAGGAGGGAAGTGAAAATGTTTCTCACAATATGGTTGAGAATAATACTAGTGGAGTTGATAATTTAATTCGGAAATTCCCGGAGGTTTTTTCGGAGAAACTGGCTAAATTCAATAAATATAAAGGGCATTTGAAATTAAAAGAGAATGCGGAACCGAAATTCGGCAATCCGAGAAATATACCGTTTGCTTTAAAAGCAAAGGTTGAATCGGAATTGGGATGGTTACAATCGGAAGGTATTTTAGTTCCGGTAAACTATAGTAAGTTTGCGTCACCAATCGTTCCAATAGAAAAAAATAATGGGGAAATAAATGAACAATCAATTTCAGCCCAGGAGGGTAGTGAAATTTTTTCTCATAGTGTTTTTGAGAATGATAGAAGTGATTTACAATCAATTTCATCCCAGGAGGGTAGTGAAATTTTTTCTCATAGTGGTTTTGATGATGATAGAAGTGATTTACAATCAATTTCATCCCAGGAGGGTAGTGAAATTTTTTCTCATAGTGTATTTGAGAGTGGTAGAAGTAAAGTGAATAAAAAAATTCGAAAATTCCAGGAGGTTTTTTCGAAGAAAGCGGGTAGTTTTAATAAAAGTAAAGTGCAATTAGAATTAATTGGGAATGAGGAACCAGTTCACGTAGAGAATGACTTGGATACTCAAATTCTAAGTTTATTTAAAAATAACAGAGATTTACCTATAACGGAAGAAATATGGAGTAGGGTGCATATTAATTATGCGGGCCCAATTGCAAATAAATATTTTCTTGTAATTATTGACTCAACCTCAAAATGGTTAGACTGTGTAGAAGTAAAGTCTCCAAATTCGTATAACACTATTAAAATATTAAAGGGTTTATTTAGTTATTTCGGGAGTGTACAGACAATAGTTTCAGATAATGGAGCCGCTTTCATGTCAGCGGACTTCAAAGAGTTTTGTGAGATGAATAACATCAAACATTTAACTACTCCGGTAAATCATCCACAATCAAATGGTCTAGCAGAAAACGCGGTTCGAACGTGTAAAAATTTTTTAAAAAAAATGATGATAAGAAATAAGTTTCAGTCAGGTTATGAGGAAAAATTAGGAAATTTTTTAATTGATTACAGAAATGCACCACACTGTACAACTGGCTTAGAACCTGCAGTTGTAATGTTTGGAAGGAAACTAAGGTCAAACTTAAACAGTTTTGTACCGAGAGGGGGGAGAGATAAGGATAATAGAATTAAGAAAGAAACAAAAATTAAAATGTCTAAATGTCAGGAAAATCAAAAATATTATTATAAAAGAAATAATAAAGAATCGGTGGGTTTTTCGATTAATCAAAAGGTAATGGTTAGAGATTTCAGAGACCAAAACAATGATAAATGGGTACCAGGGAAAGTGTATAAACAATTAGGAAAAAAACTTTATATAATCGAGGTAAATTTAAATGGTAAAATTATGTTTTGGAAAAGGCATTTTGATCAGTTGTCTAAATTATGTGTGTCATGGGAAAAGAAACACAGCAATCCTTATGTCGCGTCTGAGACGAAGAGACTGTCGTATGATGAATACGATGTCTCCAGCTTTGGCCTGGATGACAGTCTAATGGGTTTTTCTCCTTCTCATTCCAGCCCCAGTGATCCAGTGGCGTCAACGTCGGGAAATTGGAAGGACCGACTACGACCACGAACACACAGATGAGTCAATGAAGGCAGCACTCAGCTCTCGACTCAACATGAATTATTTACATTGTAAATATTGGAATATTTTATGTATTGTAAATAATTATTAGTTCATGTTGTGTAACTGTCTTCGGATTTAAGTGTGGAGGGATGTGGTGAACGTATGTCTTGCGGTATGAAAGAGACATGCGTGTATGAGTGAGACAGCATGAGGAACGTATAAAAGGGTGTGATTGCTGTCTACCGTCCTCTTTGCATTTACGCTTCCTACGAAGCACACCTGTACACAATCTCGGAATAAACATAAATAGTCTACCCACGATTATTATTGGCAACCTCACCCTGTACTGAGATCACCATCCCAAGAAGATCTGGATCCATACAACGGAGTCCAGATGGTAATGTAGATAACCGGCCACGGTCATCACATAAATTATATAAGAAAAAAGCCGAGAAATTCAAAGAAAACATATTTTTGTGCGATTTAAAACGGCTGGCGGGCCGTACTATAGTCACTTTTGAAATTTGTTCTACGGAAGAAATTGGAAAATAGATGTCCTAGAGTAAGTAGGTATTTGATTTTCCCTTTTCAAATATCCAGTGTTGCATTGCAAGCATTGTATAATTAGTGGCGAGTTAATTAGTTTATATGTATAATACATGCTTATTATAGTAGAGAATAAAGATACATTCAAATATTCAATTCAGGCAGCGGGCAGCTGGCAAGCGGGAGGTGTGGATTTTATAAAGATTGGGTAATGGCGTTGTGTTTCGTTAGCCACAGCAACGTGAGGTCGGGTCTGATAGTGTTTAATATTTTTAAAATACATTTTTTCAAAATGGTAATATTTATTCCGTTTTTCTTAGTCTACCGACCAATTAGTTAACTGTTCAGTCTACCCAAGTTAACCTTCAATAGTTCCCCGTGTGGTTAAGCAGTTAGACCGATCGGAGTGAAGTTTGCAGCGATTAATTCAGCATGCAACGTCACCCCGATAAGGCTTTATAAATTGAACTCAACTATAATTTTCTCGGAAACAGCCTGCGATGAATGATTGCTTTGACAACTAGGGAGAACATTAAATAATTAGCCGCACTTAATATTATTGAGAATATTTAAATGTGTACATTTTTTTAATACGTGATAACTAGTTTTATTCCGCGATAAAATAAATTTATTTGACAAGGAAATCTATTAATAACGTAAAGAGAACGAAATTAACTTTTCGTAATTTGTAGTTTAATATCACGTAACTAGCTGGTCCCGGCATGCGTTGCTATGCCATTTAGGTAATAAAGAAATTGTTTTTCCCTGAGTGTCCTTTCCCATTCGTCCCGTTCCCATTCCGCCTCCCCTTTTTTTCTCCCGTTCCCACTTCGTCACCTCCACCTTCCCTCTCCCCACTCCACTCCCTCCCCCCTTCCCCCTTCCCGCGAACCCCCCTCCCGTGTTCCCCTCCCCCCTCCCCCCCCTCCCCCCTCCCAGGTTCCCTTTCCCCTCCCTGGTTCCCCTCCCCCATCTCTCCCTCCCTCCCGCTTTCCATAGCAATAGCCGCTTCCTCGCGTGCCACCAATAGCAATTTTTTTATACAAATTTTATAATGCCAGAGCTCACCGGAAGTTTTATAAAAACCTTGTCCTGACAATAACAAAAAACACACAAAAAAAAATAATTATCCAATTTGGTGCAGTCGTTCGAAAGTTATGCGCTTTATTCAGCGATTCATTTTTATATATAAGATAATTATCGTAAAAATATTAACAAATGACCAACAACCTAACAATACTTTAATTTTAGAAGTGAAAACTTCGTTAGCACCGTTGAGATTTGAAACTCGATGAAACGCAAGCGCGCGACACTAAAAATAAGACAAACAAATAAATCTATAGGATTTAGCCTGCGAGAGAATGAGATAGCAATAAAATATAATTTTCTTATTTCACGGGTACTCGGTTCGAATATAATACGATAAATATTTTTTAGTCTAGTGGTATAAAACGCCTGACGAACCTTAGCGGCCAGAAATTCAGCAGACCAAGGATCGAATCCTACGAAACCAAAAAAAAAAATTTTCAAAATCCATATCCAATCGTCAAACCACTCCAAAGAAAAAAACAAAAGAAAGCGACATCTACTGACTCCGAAGAAGAAAACATAAATACTAATAAGATGATCAAATGTATAGGAAAACGTGCACTGGAATACGACGACAAAAATCATTAAAAAACGTGCTTCGTGGTGTCTTCACTCTTGCCTACTTTAGTTTTCTGAAGGTTTCACTTTTACCGCATTTGAAACGCAAAAAAATTATACAGCCCTTTTCTATTAAAAACTGTTCATCAATACAAAAGTCTCATAGCAAAATAATTTGAGCCGAAATTTGATCCAATTTGAAAATCATTTCAATTTAATACTCCATCATACAAAATGGCAGTTTCCAAAACTAATTTCAACAATTTCCTTGTAATATTAATTACTTTACACACTCTGTTCGTCGTAAAACAATTATTAACTTTCCCTAGCGACGCCGGGTGAGTCCCCAGACCTCAATCTCGGAGCAAATCCGATTACTGCACCAATTAAATCGCGCGAAATTGAGTTTATCCCATTATTATGTACCAATAATCACGTCATACTAAATACGTTATACGTAAGGATGAGTTTGGCTTGGCGACGCTTAGAGACTTAAGATTAATTGATCATTAGGGAGGATGTGAAATTAATAATATTATTAAAAAGAAATTAGTCTCAAAGCAGCTTAACACTACCTATAAAAATGTGGAACATGTTTTTATTATGATTAACACTAACAAAACAAATAAAATCATATTGGGTTGTGTTTATATTCCTCCTTCATCGGATCTAATTATCTATAAAAACCATATCGATGAGATTCAACTATTGATATCTAAATACCCCGAAACAAAAATAATCATCGCAGGTGACTACAATCTACCTAACATTAATTGGGATCCTATATCCTCAGAATTATCCGGAACTAATCGCTCTAACTTATCTAACATTGAAAGTGAAATACTTGAAATGTCCAATTTTTTTAATTTAAATCAATTAAATGAAAACAAAAACAGTAATGACAGAACTCTGGATCTAGTTTTTTCTAATGTCAAATCGGTAACCGTAACTAAATCCTTAGATACTCTTCTTCCTTTGGACAATTACCACCCATCATTAGATATAACCATAAACAACACTATAGGTGAAAATCCTAAAATTAAACAAATGTCTCACAACTTTCATAAAGCCAATTATACTGAAATTTGTGACTTCCTCCTTAAGGTTGATTGGGCATTTCTAAATGATGGTGAATTAAATGACAATATCAAACAATTTTACTGTATTTTAAAACAAAGTATAATAAACCTGTTACGTCATGTAATATATCAACTTTTCCTAAATGGTTCAACAATAATCTTATAAACTTAGTCTTTAAAAAGAAAATTGCACACCACAAATTCAAAACAACGAGGTCATTTCATGATTATACTGAATTTCATAAGTTGCGTAAGCAATGTGCTGTAACTTCAGATAAATGTTACAAAAACTATATAAAAGAAGTTGAAAACTCTATAAAATGTAATGTTAAATCTTTCTTTAATTATTCTAAGTCATTACAAAGCAATTATTCTTCTATCCCTAACATTATGAACTATGGTGGCAAGACTTGTACCAAAACTGATGATATTGTTAATCTATTTGCAGACTTTTTCAAAAGTGTATATGAGGATGATGTCCCTGTTGATAGTATTCCCGAATTTGTTACAGATATTAACTTGCAATTATCTGAACTAGTAATTGAACGTAACGATATTATTGCCGCGATTAAACTCTTGGAACCAAAAACAAGTTCTGGTCCTGATAATGTCCCATCCATATTCTTAAAAAATTGTATAAATTCTCTTTCTTATCCATTGTACAAAATCTTTAACAAATCTCTCAAAACAGGCCAATTCCCCAATAGCTGGAAATCCTGCTATCTCACCCCCGTGTTCAAGAAGGGTTCAAAAAACGATGTTTGCAATTACAGACCTATTTGTATTCTGTCTAGCATTCCTAAGCTCTTTGAAAAAATCATTCTATGTAAAATATCCTCTAATATTAAACATGTAATTACCAATTGCCAACATGGGTTTGTCTCTTCTAGATCTACTCTCACAAACCTTACAGTATATGAAAACTATATAAACACAGCATTGACTAACAGGCTACAGGTAGACTCCATCTATACTGATTTTTCCAAGGCTTTCGATAAGGTCTGCCACAAAATATTAATAAATAAACTAAAAAAATTAGGGATAAGTGGTAATTTTTTGGCTTGGTTGATCAGCTACTTATCTGATAGGTTACTCTTTGTAAAGATCAATGACTGTTTATCCTACGAATTTATTGCTACCAGCGGTGTGCCGCAAGGTTCTCACCTGGGACCTTTATTATTTATACTATTCATCAATGACGTTACTAGCATTTTCCATGATATCGAAGTTTTACTCTTTGCCGACGATATGAAACTGTTTAAAGTCATTAATGATGTGCACGATTGTATAATCTTGCAAGAGAATCTCAATAGTTTTTTCAAATGGTGTTCAGGTAATAAACTTCAGCTAAATATTAACAAATGCCAAGTTATGAGGTTCTACAAAATTAAACGCCCAATAATATATAATTATGCACTCTGTAATGTAGACTTAATCTCTGTAGTCGAAATACTTGACCTAGGCATCATTTTTGACCAGAAACTTTGCTTTGTATCTCATGTAACTTCTATAGCCAACAGGGCTATGAAAATGTTAGGATTTATTTTAAGGATTTCCAAAGATTTTAAAAATATTCACACATTAAAAATTCTGTTCACATCTCTCGTTAGAAGCATTCTAGAATATAACTCTACAATTTGGTCACCTGTCTTTAATAATCACATTAATATCATTGAAAAAGTTCAACGCAAGTTTTTGAGGTGTATTAATTTTCGACTTGGAATCCCTTTAGAATCAATCAATTATGACTTTTTATTACACTCATTGAAATTGTCGAAGTTAAGTGACAGAAGAAAAATTTTTGATCTCATATTTTTATACAAAATTGTAAATCATCAGTTGGATAGCCCTGATATATTAAAGTTGATTCACTTTCATGTACCTACCATTAGATCAAGGTTCCCTAGTATGTATTATTGTGACAATTATACATCTGTCGCTGGATATAATTCTGTTATAAATAGAATACTCACCATTGGTAATTTTTATGCCAATGTTGCTGATATTTTTCATATTTCCTTATTAAAATACAAGGCTCTACTTATCAAGCATTTCAGCCTTACGTATTGTAACGAGGTTACTTCATAACAAGTTATTCTTTTTATTTCACTGTTCCTTTTGAAGTTTTCATTACTAGTTAGAAATTTTTTCTCTTATTATAAGAAATTTAAAAAAAAAAACAATCTTTCTTCACTGTACTATGACTGTTTAAATATAATAATAATACATGTTTGTAAATGGCACTTTGTGCCGTAAATTTTAAATAAATAAATAAATTTTAAATTTTAAATAAATAAATAAATAAATAAATAATAATTTCCGTTGTACCTCTGTCTGTAACTTCGGTTCAATTAACTTTAGAACTTTTGTTTTGAATTGACATTTCATTTTCTGAATTTGTGAGGACGTTTTCAAATTTGTTTTCAAAATTTGAACAATTCATATAATATTTGATGTCAATTTAAAGTCCTGTAAAAGTTCTATTCAAATTCTGTACCTATTTCAGTTTTATAATGATACATGCAACCTAAAATTGACCTCAAATTTTGGATGAAGTGTTCAAATTTTTTGCAATAACCCGTCCTAAGTGTTTGTTTGGATAATTTAGACAAGTGATAATATAACTACCTAAAATATGTTAATATTTTAGGTAGTTATACTATATGATATAATAACAGAACTTATACATGCAACCTAAAAATGACCTCAAATTTTGGATGAATTGTTCAAATTTTTTGCAATAACCCGTCCTAAGTGTTTGTTTGGATAATTTAGACAAGTGATAATATAACTACCTAAAATATGTTAATATTTTTATGCCTCTTTCAATATTGGAACTGATTTGTCGAGAATTAAGACCAGCCCACTTAGATGAGACACTGAGCGAAAAAAATGGATCCACTTTTTGACCTATAATTGGTCCAATTTGATCTCTTACGTTATCTCATAACGACGAACGACCGGAAACTACCAAATCAGTTCTTCCTGCACTATGTGATAATATTGGAACACATTCAGACGGGATATTAGTACGCAGTATCACCTTTTTATATAACTATCCCGTTATTAAAATTTGTTTTTTCTAGGTACTTAATCTTTTCTTAAATTACTCAATTATGATTTCATAAAAGCTTATTTCATGAAAATTTCGTTTAGATTATAATTCTCATCGTGATAATAAGGGAGATACAACGATTTCTACGAAACCTGTATGAGTTGTTCCCAAAAGTGCACGAATTATCCCGAGGAGTTTAAAAGGCTTTAGCCGTATTTGGTGAACAGATTTGAAAAGCCAGAAACTTCCCAACCTTCCTCCCAAATTCAGGAAGCCATATTTCCACTACGGCCCCTGCTGGCCGCAAATAGCTCAAGAGAAAGACAAATGGAATTCTTTAGAGGAGGCCTTCACCTTCGCCTGAGAGAGGGGTTCTTGCTTAGGTACGAATAATTTAAGATACCTATATAACATTTTTCAACAAGATTCTAAATAACATTAATTTTACTTTTTCCTACTTTTTATATCTCGGTAACATACCTATTTGCAAGAAATACAAAGCCTTTTTATTTTATATTTTTATTGATTTTATTTCCACTGACTCCAGACGGAATTTAAATAAAAAAATTAAATTTATTGGTATGAATAATATTGAAAAGCCATTTTAGGCAAAGTGTTAGCTATGTAGGTTGGTTCGTAGACGTTATATCCACCGTGCGAACCACCGAGTGTCCGTCTGTGACTAGCGACCCGTGAAACACTTTGTGTCAGGAACCTTTCCTCTCTACCCTCTTTTCCCTTTTTTTCACCCTACACCCTCTTTTGGAGGGAGGAACCTACCCTTGAATCTACCCTAGACTGATTTTATTCTAAGTGTAGAGTTTTTTATAGCCATTTATGATAATAATAATAAGTAACTAGATAAAAACCCGTTCCGCAGGTTTATACTGCTAGGCCCTGCGGGCGGTTTTTGGTTCAGCTTCGCCAAGTTAGTGCTGGTGATCATTTTGTAAATCCAATAGGAACTGGTTCCAAAATTATCCCAATATACAGCCGTTTGATACAACTGAGTATTACCGTCAATCTTTCGAAATTGGGAGATACTCCAGGTTCACAAATTCGTAGAACTTGCCTTGGAAGGGCACGTTCCTTTGCGTCTTGCCGACGAAAGTTGCGTCATCTTGTGACGAATTCTTCAATTAGAAACCGAACTACAGTGTTAGCTTTGTCTGAAAATCCACGTACACCCATGTTTATATGGTGCGACGGGCAAGGCGCGGCGGCAGACATGCGTTGGAAGTCGGGTTCTTAAATTCAACCACGCAGATGCAAGCCTATTAATACTGTTTAATGATGTAGTACACTTAATGCTCTAGTTTTACCGGCATCAGAATCAAAGAACAATGGAAGTGTCTTAATAACAGTATATTTTTTTGGATTTCGCTAACCATATTGTCATAGTTTTGAAAAAATACAGGAATAAATATTTTTCATTTTAATAATAATGGAAAACACTTAGAAAATTTATGAATCCATTATTTACATTGAGTATATTGTAAATAAACAAATAATATTAGCTTAAAGTCCCATCTTAGACATGTTCCCTTTCACCATTCGTTCTCTCTCCTCCCCCACTAAAATATTATAAACCGGTCAGTGGCGGAGTGGATATCGCGTTTGGGTCATACCCGGGAGTCGCATGTTCGATTCGTCGGCTTGCTAAGTCCTCCATCACGACACAAGTAACATTTTTCGCTTACTGTGGTGGTAGAAAGATTTTCAAGTTTTCAGGCTATTCCTTATTTCATAACCCGAGAATTTTTGTCTGCCTTTAAGAAAAAAATATGCTCAACGATTTTTTTTTTACATTAGATCCACACAGGAAGCCTTGAGGAAAATAATTTCCCTCAGGGCCTATGTCATGTGTGGTGATGCTGTGTGGTGGTTTTTTTTTAGGAAAGGAAGGAGAGGAAGTTCTAGGAAAGAATAGGATGAGGGGTGGGTAGGAATCTTGGGGTCAGTGTGTCCAGAAGTGTTAGATATATGAATCTATCTCTCCCACCGCGGTGCAAGACGCTGGACCATTCTCTCCGGATCCGGCCTCCAAAAGTCACCAAACGTAGCAAACCACTGTTTGTAATTGTTTTATGAAGTTATTACAAATATTTTCTGTAAGTGTCGGTCGGCGTTTAAAAATATAGTGGTTCAAACAAGGAAATTTATTCGGTGACCGGAGAGCCCACCAAAGTGGCACTTCATCACACCTTTGAAAAGTAATTAAAAGTGATGATTAAAAACTAGGTTATATAACCTATACAGGTTAGGTTAAGTTAGGTCATGGGATTTTTTTTCACCACTTTCAATGACTTTACAAAGAGGAGTTAAAATTACACTGTTGAGTTGTCTTTGGAAAACATTTACAATTGTGTGATCATTGTTACACATCTTCTATAGTTCTTAATCCTCTTAAAATGGAGGTTAAAGCGGTGAAATAGTGGGGTGTAATGATGGGATGAAAACGGCGATAACGTTATCGTTACAATAACGATTTAACGGTTTAGCGGGATTACAGGATAATGATATTAGGGTGTAATAATACATTATCTAATGTCCAGTACTTACAATAATAATATCTATATCAATAATAGTTATTACCAGGGTATTCCCGAATCAAATAATTCAAGGAACAGAAACACTTGTTTTATTTATTCATTACGCTACACACCTACTTGCCAAACACAGCTTTCTTTATACATTTGGACTTTTACGTAATAATAAATCCTACAAATATGAAATAAACAGAAAAATACAGGTTAATTCATTGACTATATTGCACTATAATAAGTTTTTGTCTCCATGTTAAAATTTAAAATTAGAAGATATGATTTTTTTAAAGTTGGCGAAAAAAATGATCATCTGGAAATCTCGAGCAATCGAGGCAAATTTATTTATTTTGCGTGGTCGCTCCCGTGGATAAAATAATAATTGTCGTCAATTTCGGCGGTTTTTAAATCTCTTTTTGGCCCTTGTAACTCTTGGAAACCGTTGAAAAAAGATATCGAGCAAACTTTGCCTTTGAACGCTTCGACATCCGGCCGGAAGTGTCTCAGACGACACCGGATATGCAGCGGATAGATCGTGAAACAAAATAAAAGGAAAACAGTCATCGATTCGCAAAATGAATTTTGCTATCCCTCTTTGGGCAAAATCGAATTTTAATTTTGAATTCAACCATCATTTGCCTACCCACATATTTAGACCTCAAAAACATTTTGATTTCTGCAATTTTATCGCCCTCTAATACAAACGCCATAAAATGGCTTTTTTTAAATTGATATACCTGGAGGCTGTAGAAATGAGAATGTTGTATTAAATAATTGAATTTATTTTATTTGGTAAGTAAAGATATCTGGCTTTCGAATCCCAATTACGACCGTTAGCTTTTTATGTTTCTGTGTCTTGTTCTTTTTCATAGCTTCGTTAAGATGTATTAGTATTATCTTCTTCTTTAATGACACATTACTTAAATGTTTTAGGCGGTACACATCCCTCATAATTTTTTTTTGCTCAAAACTCACATTTTAATTATTTGCGGCGAATTCGAAACTATAATAACTTTTTTATTCAAACAAAGACCTGGGGGTGAAAATTCTTTATATTTAAGATTAATAAAAACAACACCTTACAATCATTATGTATTACGTACAACGATTTTAAAACTTTATATCCCGTTTTTCAACTATAAAGTTAGCGGTAAGATTTTATTTTTCTGAACGATGAATTAACATTTTTATTTTTATTTTATCTTTTTGAGTAAAACCTCAAATTGTAATATTTAATTAAATTTATTTATTTTATTTTTATTTATTTATTTTGACAACATTACATATTACATCTTTATAATGATCTTTGGCTGTCCAACTAGGCAATTTGCCCGTTTTAGAAAAGTCAAAATTAACAAATTTTTTACATGTAATTAGTGTGTTGACTATAATATTGTCTTTTACTTAAATATAACACTCGACTCGAGTCCCAGAGGTGTCAATATCTTTTTTTGATTTTTCTGTTTCCAGATTTTCGATTGAGTTTCGCTTATATTGTCTTCGTTTAACTAGATGAATTATGAATTATCTTCGGGAGAGAAACATCTTAAATATTTGTAACACGTTCTTCAGAATTAATTAAAATGAACGCGGCGGAAAGGTCGAATCTCCAGGCCCACTAGGGCGATTTCATCCAATACGCCGTGCCGCGTGCGTATATTTGTTTACACGCTTTCTTCACTTACCTCGTTAAGATTCCCACGTTATTTTTCTTCTTCTTCTCTTTGATAGGGCAAATTCGACTGTAGGTCCGTCCACAATACACAGGTCGTGATTCGCAATTTGTATACACGGCTTCTTTACTTACGTCGTTAAGATTCTGAATATATTTTAGGGTATATTGTCGTCTTACTAACTAACTATTACGCCATTTTTCCGCAGACAGGCAGAGAGGATGAACCGCCAAACAACTCGGTTTGTCACACACTATTTGAATCATTCACATTCATACATCGTCTTACACATACTCTTCCATTATTCTGACTCTGCATGGCCCGACTCTGTATCTGATTCTTTTGATCGTGCCATGTTTTCCTCGGGCATCCCCACACTTCTACGATTCACATTTGTCGATCCCTTTCTTAATCTTACTCATTATGATATTTTTAAATATATAAATATTTAGCTAATACAAACTATTTGGAACCTAACTTCGAGGTACCAAAACCTACCATGACAAAAGAAAAGCAGATTCAACGATCAACACAACGAAAATTAATGAAAATATATATTATGTATTAATTTTGAGGCATTTAAATAAAATAACTATGATTCTTAAAGATAAAATTTAGGGGTGAAATTTTTCTGGTACACTGTCGTATTAGTTTTAAAAGCGGTACGTATTATTCTATTCAGTTCTCCATTCACACACTCTTTTATCTCACATATCAGCACTCGGTAGTAGACCAACGTTCCCTTTGGCTTGACATCCAATAACCTATAATTCCCCAACACTACTTTAATCAGATTTGTTTGGATCAATTATGGACAGGAACGGAACTAAAATCTTTTATTGTAGTGCTTTTTGAACTAGGGTTGCAGCTACATAGTATTATTGTGATTTATTAAATAAATTAATATCTGATGAATATTTTCTCGTAAACACGGATGAACTTTACGTGTGAAGTAATTTGTGTAAAAATGTAGATGAATTAATTCTCTTCTTTATACTAAACTTGTCAACAAGAAGTAGGTACCAGTGAAAAAAATCAGGGTGTGCAATTCATACGCAGTAGAAGTAAAATCTTCAGAAAACTAAAGTGGAGAAGAGTGGGGGGCTACGAAGCACCGCACAAAAAGGAGACGAATTATACTATTTCATTCTCTCGCAGACTAAGTCCTGTAGATGTATGTGTTGGTCTCATTTTAGTGTGGTATTTTTTGTTTCATCGAGTTTCAAACCTCAACGGTGCTAAAGAAGTTTTCGCATTAAAACTAAAGTAGACAAGAGTGGGGAGGCTACAAGCACCGCACAAAGAGGAGACCGATAGTTACGAAGCACCGCACAAAGAGGACACTGATTATACTATCTTATTCTCTCACAGGCTAACTCCTATAGATGTATGTGTTTGACTCTTTTTAGTGTCGCCATTTTTCATTTAATCGGTTTCAAATCAAACGGTGCTAAAGAATATTCACGTTAAAAAATGACTGCTTTTGTAATTCTCACGGCAACGCCACCGCGACGGCAATGTTTTGCGGCACCTCATTTCCTTAATACGAGTGAGGAAGATGCAAGAAAATGATTTCTTTTTCCCTTGGGGGAAATAGACATACTTACATTGTTTATCTCACTATTATTTAGTGTGTAAGAAAGAGCTGCAGCATTATTGTGATAAGGAACGTACGCATTTTTTAGACCGGGCACGCCTCGAATCTCATTCTCTAGCCTACAACCGCAGTGAAACTCCGTTTCAGATATTATCTCTATTTTGGTGTTGCGAAAACGAGACTAAACGAGAAAAAATGTATGCATCTATGGTCTATGTCAAGACGGCAAGCCTCGTTCTATCTGTGATATTTGTTCTGTGTTTAAATATCCGATATTTGATCCAGTTCTTTTGACCCGATCATTTCTCCAGTGGGTTGTGATCGACCTGGGACGAGAAAAATGATCGATCGCCCAACCGACGAGATAGCCAACTACTGAAGAAATTACAAGGAGTATATCTGCCGAGTTTCTGCTTGTCCGTATGTCGAGAAGTGGGTTTATTTCCACTTTTTTTTTAAATTTTACATTTGCTTCGCACAGGGGGCCCGAGGAAAATAATTCCCCTCAGGGCCTATGTCATCTTTGGGAAAACTAGGTTGAGGGTCTTTTTAGGGAAAAAAGGGAGAGGAAGTTCTGGGAAGGAAAAAGGACCGATGGATGGATAGGAAGGAATCGGGGATCGATGTGTCCATGAGTGACGGACGTATGAGTCCATCCCTCCCGTTGCAATCCAAGGCAATGGATCGAGAGAGTGAAGTCTAGGTTAGGTCTTCCGCAACCTGTCTCTACCTATCCGGCATGCCACGCAGTAGGTTGACAAAAGCATCTGCCGCCAAGACCTAGATAAACCTCACCCCAAGAACCCAGGCACCCCTGCTAAGTCACCAAACGTAGCGAAACACTTGGGGTGACTAATGATAAGGATGTTGGTTATCCAATAAATGGTTTACGGAGCGGCGCGGCGGTACAAACCCGCCTCCCTAATTGAAAAATCTGAATTCAGGAACAAGTGTTTTAAAAGGGAAAGACCATATTATAATAATTATTTGGCGTCAATTTTTATTTATTTTATTTTTTAATATTTTGGCAGCCCTTCTCAACAAAAGTAAAACATTTTTTTCAGTTATGATGGATATCATATCAAAGTGGGTTGGGCCCATTGTACCCTACCGGATTCTCGTCAAAGGTAACTCGACGTTTCGTTTTCATGGCACTGCTATTGTTCGGGGCAATTCAATGCGCTTTATAATTCGTGCTAATGAAAGGAATTGGATCAAATTAAACAAGGCGGCCGAGTTATTTTAATCTAATTATGAAAAAAACCCTCATATTTGTATAGGTAGTTACGTAGTTAGGTACCTACCTTCTTCGAATATTCTATTAATATCAAATAATAGAGTTTTTAGGCATTTAGAAAAGAAAAATCACATTTTAATTTTTTTTGATTTCGGCTGTTTCTGTCCCGTGTAAATCTGGTTCAATGATCTCTAGAACTCTGATTTGCGTTGAATTAAAGTGTCATATTTAAATTTGAACGGTTTGTTTTTAGAAATCTGACGACCTATTTAACATATCTTTAACGGTCTTTGTGGGTTCCCTTTGACGGTCTCCGTGGTCGATTTGTAAGGTAGCATTCCTAGGGTCATGAGTTTGAACCCTGGCGTGCGCAAGTCGATTTTATTTGATCATTGGAGGTTATCCACCACTTACCCGCCCTGGTATAAGTAAGAGATGGTTACTCCTTCAAGGCTCTCGCAAGGACTCTATCTTTTTGAAAGAACGAATCTACATTTAAGTTTGAACGAATCTGGACCTCCTGTGCCCCTGCATACGGTGTTAGGAAGCATTATGCAAGTGCTTACATAATATACAAAATGCGAATAATATAAAGCATGTCATAAAAGGCTGCTGCTCGCAGGGAAATGGCATCTTGCGTATGCTGCAAGCATCTGCAAGAAAAGATAATGAAAACAAGTAATGTGTTATAAAGAACGCTTGTATCGGGTGGGATACCTCTCTCGTCATCTGGCCGTACCAGCCAGAATGTGTATGGTGGTCGGTCTGCCGTGAATGAATCTCAACGTCCGCGCCCTTTAGCCGGTTTCTCGGTTGTGCCTTGATCAATTTGAATTATTTTGCAATGTTTTCTTTTAAAATAATATATAGCATATTTCCGGTACATTCCTGAGTGGAAGATAGTCACAGTACAGCCATTCAGAATTGAAGCGTTCCTTGAAATGGCTTTAACCGTGTTTGGTGATTAGTTCTGAATAGCCGTGTTCTTCCCCACCCCCCTCTTCAAAATCTCCTTCCCCTTCAGCCGCACAACGTACCCAATTGGGAGTGCCATCTCACTGGCCCAGAGGGGAGCAGTTGGAACTCTTGTGCGGTATTGACTGAAAAAAATGTAATAATCATTTATAAATTGAATTAAGAATAATAACATGTCGGTCAGTCATAGAATTCCACAGCAAAAGAAAATGACATAATTTTTAATTATGTTTATCGGTTTTATTACCACGTTAAATTTATCACGAAATATATTTCTATTTCAATTATTAGATCGTCTTCATATGTTATTTACAAATGTTTTTTTTTCTCAAAAAACAACTCTTATTATACCAAAGGGAAAGACCGTCTCTCAAAGTGATCCGACGTTTCGGCGGAGATATCTTGTGCATGCTCAGGTTACATCTCCCGATATCCTGTTACAGCGCCATCTTATTGCCTACCTGAGAGCAATCGGACAGAAGTAGGCACATTAATATAAACTCAGATATGTCTCATATGTCATGTGTATGTCTAGTAGTGTTACACTGTCTTGTAAACAAGCTTATGGGTTCGAGTGTTTAAGCATACTTATATATGGTCATAATTCATAATAAACCGATTAAAATATTGTTAAAAATTTTTCTGTATAAAGTAGGAACTTACGTATGGAAATAAGCAGAAATTACCTCCAATTTACAATTTGACCCCGTACCTACCGAACCTACTGTTTTTATTAGCGCAATTTTTAGTAAAATATTACGTCAAGGGTGCTTTACTTATAACGAAGTTAAAATCATCTTACATTTTTTAATTAATCGTACCTCCTCACCATGCGTGACCTACCAAACTGGACTACCAATCTGGAGGTCGCGGATTCAAATTCTGGTGTGCGCAAGTAAATTTTATTAGATTAATTTGTGTTTTTTTCACAATTTAACTTTAAATAATAAATAGTTGGTCTATTTGCGGCACGGTCTAGAATGGATAATACTCTGAGAATCACCTTGGTAAAAGATCACCATTGAGAATTAAAACGATGCTTGAAATAACTTTAGCCCTGTTTGGTAACCAGAACTGAATAGCCAGGTAGGTACTTCCCGACTTTCGTCTTCCCCATCTTCTTTCCCCTTTCCCACTAACTTCAGCTCCTCAACATACCCCTATTGGAAATGCTACAGTCTCACCGGTTCCAGAAGGTTGGGAGCAGTTGGGACTCTTGCGCAGTATTCACTTAAGAAAGGTTTCTTAGAAGGAATTGAAAGTTTGAAAAAGGCCGCTCGTAAACCATAATTTATTTAAAATTTTCTATTAAAATATTGTATTTAAAATTTTGATATATCCACATAATTATATCCGAGTTAACAAAAATTATACATAAAGGTACATAGGTACATACCTATCCAAAATAGGGTGACCGGACAACAAAGAATCATGCAAATTCAACACCTCCTTCGAAATGTCTTTAAAAGTTATGAAAAAAAAAGTTGAATAGGATACGTTATTATATATACGGATATTTTTATTTCTAAAGGCGTTTCGAAATTGCATTATTCTGAGTTGTCATAGAACACTAAAATAGCTATCCTTTTTGGATTCAAATGAGGTTTTACGAAGTTGCAAATAATTACCTACCTTTTTTTAAAAATAATTTCGTGCCATTTAGAGCGGCGCTTTCGCGATCGCTTTGACATAAATATCGGTCACTATAATTTCCCTTTCTCTGCCTGCCCCTTTGTGCAGTTATCAGGGCACTTATGCCCGCGCGGCCGTCCCGAATAAGGGCCCTATTGTTCGACGTGTAAGATGATAGGACCCGAATTACCTGGCCAATTGCATCAAAGGACATTTTACGGTATCAAAGGACCGCCTCGAACGGTTCTCAAAGATAGGGGAAATTATTCGTACGCTTAGATGGCGCAAAAAGTGTGACTAGCAATAAAAACATTGTTTATTTAAGTACAATACTAGCGAGTTCCCGGAATGCATTGCAATGCCACATAAATTCCTCTTCCCCTTCCCCCCCTTTGCTCTATCCTTCTCTGCTAAACTACATGAAATACCCCCATTTTTCAAAGAACTCGCACCCTACCTATTGCACTGTTTTTATACAAATTTCATAACGCCGGAGCTCATCACTATATATAGGACCGTTCGTGAAATAAACCAATTTTTTATTTCAAATGGGGTGAGAAGTTTAGGAAAACATTTCATAACGCCAGAGCTCACTATAATATATAGAAACCATCACGGGCATCAGCACATCAAATCCTCAAAGTTTCATCGCAACCAGATGAATGGTTTTGGAAGGTGTAAGGGACAAACAAAGAAATATTAATTTTTATACATTAAGATTTTTTTATGTTAACTCCATGCAAAAAACGAATAAGGTAATTATAAAAAATATATAAAGTAACCCACCAACACAAAAATCTACATCTGTAGTCAATAAACATGGAGATGAGGAAATTGACAAACTTGAAAATGGTAATAAAATGAAGTCTCATTTGTGGTGGTCTAGCATAGTGAAATCGATAACTTTACAATATCGGATCGATGGGCGTAACTACCGATACTGTTTTCCTGAGCACGGCCACACTGTTGATAGCCAGACCGATATTGACAGGGAATAAATAAGAAATCGATAAACGATGGCAACACTGGGGTATCTGTCTTCGAATTTACATTTGTACTCGTAAATGCCAAACGGCTTCGTAAAAATTAAAAATACTGATCAACTCACAATTTCAAATTCGCATACTAACTTTAATATTCATCGTTACTCCGCATGTACTTTTTGTGGTTAAACGGGACTTAATTATTTAATGAGGTATTTAGTAATCAGCCACTTTCGTTTTTACAAAATCGAACGGAATAAATTGATGGCATCTTAGATGAATTATTTAAATCTACGAATCGAGTATACGCTTTCTATTAATTCTAAGAGCTTCGTTATTGCACCTCCATTCATCAATAAGCCAGTTATTTCGTAAAAACAACGACATTATAAAAAAAGTAGTGTATATTGTCAGTTTATCCATCACTCAGGAGGCCGCGCTAAAATTTGTCAATCGTCGGTTGAAATATTTCTTATCAATTTTTGACCATTCTAAGAAATAATATCAACTGACGACGAATTTAGTCGATATCATATTGACATTAAGTTTTATTGATTGTCCGTGCTAGGCTTCCTGGTAGGAGAGGGAAAATCAAAGGAAAAACAATAATAATCATTCAAAGCACTTTGTCAATATACGCACTATTCGTTAATAACCTAGTGCTCAAATTTTAAATCATCCACTTAGAATTCTCCAAACACTAACTTCCTACAGTTTGAGATACTGTGTGTTTATTCGGTAATATTCTAAAGCAGTATCCTATCCCGAATTTGGAACTCTCACGCTAATCCATGCATTATCCTAGTTTTTACAGTTCTTTAGGAATAGATACGAGTAAACTTAAAAATAGTTTTATGATTCGGCGGTGGGCGGAGAGCTTGCTATTAATAGCTATTTAACATCAGGCTCCTTACAAAATAAACAGCTTAAATCAAATTATAGGTATTGCCTTTGAATAAAAAAGAAAGAATTTTAATATATATTACCTTAGTATGTATTTATGTATTATTTGTGTTTGTACGCATTTACGTACCTCCTACGTCTTATCGCAGGCTTTGCTAAGGACATTTTTAATCAAATTTTGTGTAGATAATAAATAAATAAAATGAAAATTTAGGTTGGTGACTTTACGTTCAACAACTGAGAACAAGCTTATACCTTGCTCACGACAGTTGATTCACCGATATAGGCTTAACAATACGGTTTACCTACTTACACAAAGTATTACTAAATATCTCCGAAGGGGCCTGCGGAGAGGGTGTACCGCCGAATAACAAAATTATAAAACATTTTTCAATCAAATGCACTAAGGATAAAACTACTTGCCTATACATTGAATATACCAGCGAAGTACAAAAAATTGACAAAGTAATTAAATTTGTTTGATATCCATCCCAACTTATTCTTAAATGTATTTTTGAAGACGATTTTAGGTTTGAAATTAGTAAATAAAAAACAAATAATAATTGTCTAATAATTACAATTTCGGGAAGTAATTGTTGGGTCACCGTTTACTCTATTTGGATTTGGGTAAGACGGATTTATAAAATTATAAACAATTATAAGTTTATTTTTATTTTTCTGATTTTTATTGACAGATAAATTATCCATTTACAATAGATTTCATGTTTAATTAATTCTTAACTTTTGGAAAGATAGGAAGACAATTTTTTTAGCGTTATAAAGACTAATAAAATGTTATGTCTATTGTTTCATAATGCTGATGGATTTCATACGTATTTGTGTTTCAATTGACCATGCAGATCGGAGGAATCCAGATTTTGGACTTCCGCATATTAAGTGTACCTACTTTCCTATACGGCGGACTAAGTCAAGTACCGTAATATCGCCAGTCCGTTAACAACCATCGTAACAAATCGTAACGTGACATTTTGCTCTACGTTGAAATGTTATTTCTATCAATCGGAAGCGTGTAATGTGAAGCATTATATCGTCGTTTTTCATCGAATGCTTCATGTGAACCGTTTATTCGTCTCATGACTCAACTTTATCGTGGTTCTAATAACCGAACAATCTTATCGTAAGCCTTTGAATACACCTGTGACCGTCGCCGAATGGAGATCAAGCCACGAGACACAACAGTGAGTATTGCTTAATTGTGTATACCGGATCTTGTTTGGTGATCGGGCATAGTTCGTATTGCAATCCATAAGCGTTTTATTTAGCAAGGAGTAGCCGCAAGGTTATTCTAAAACCCTCGTGCTTAGCTTCCCTCTGCCCCTCAGTTATTAATGCTTGCGATCAAATCAGGAAAATATAGAATTAAACAAGGAAATGCTATTAGTCAATTACCCTCCCTATAAAAAGGAAAATTTTATCCATGACGCCGTCTACTTTTGCGTTTTGTTCTGTAGAACTATGTTTTAATTGATAAAGAATAAATTATTTTACTAACTACACAAACTTAATGAAACGAAAATGTTTAAGTATAATACCAAATTGATTCAATAAAGAAAGAAGAAGAAAAATGGCCTTAAAAGGCAGTTCTACGCGCGGTGCTCCGCTGAGTTAATTTATTTTAATATAATTCCAAGCGATGCAAATTTTCCCGATTGAATTTTCCAATTTAGAGTCGCCAAGTTTATCTAGGAAATGAAAACTTCTAGCTCAATTTGAAACAAGAGTGCTTAATGAAAATTTTATAATTAATAATTTAACTTTATATTCTTTAATTAATAAATGCTCCAGCTTAAATAAATCTTATACATGTTGCAGTTTATCAAAATTCACATGACCCTTTTTAGTAACCTAGCCGACATTTTGTCTAGCATTAAAATGTCGTTGGTATAGAAATCGATTGTAAATGAAATGATTGTTGATGAAATAACATACTTCAAATGTTATTCTCTTTCATTCGTTCGGAAAATCAATTTCGAAAACCTCATCTGTCCGACACGGAACTTATGAAATTATTGAAATATATTTTCTTACAAACACATTATAAAATATTAAATGAAAAAATAGACTTTGTAATTCACCACTTTTTTATTATTAATGTTTGTTATATTATCTAAGTTAAAATTTGTCGGTTATTAAATAAAATTTAATACATAAGAATCACACCCCAAAGTACTTGCTTCCTTCGGTAATATTACAACAATGATTGTTAGAATTTAAATTAACATCTTTGAATATTAACTAGGCTATAGACTAATATTCTTCAAAGAGTTATGCTTTTTTATGTAAATAATATGCAGAATACTTGGATTCATAAATTTAACAATTTTTAATTTTTTTTATGAATCCCAAAAATTGGGGATGAACGGTTAAATGTAGGTATAGGTGCATTCAATGGCTCTCTAATACTGCAAGTAGTTTATATAATACCTCGGTATAAAAAATCAGAGATATAATTTTTTTTAATGAGGTCGGGAAATTTTCAAATTGAATGCTCAGAAATCCCGGTGACCCGACGGTTGAACCGTCGATAGTTGGCCCCCCGAAATGATATTTACTATAAAATTATAATTTTTTGTACATTTTTTACCAATTTCAAACGTTAAATCGACTTCAAAAATACCCTTAATAATAAGTTGGTATGAATAACAAACGAATTTATACACAGTGTCGATTTTTTTCGTTCTTATGCGCTGGTATACACAGTAGCATGTATCGCTCTCCATGGAGAGAAAAAAAATGGCCTTATTTTTAAACGCCCGGGGTCTCAAAAGTTTCGTATGATCTATAGCTATTCGAAAACGTAAAAATAAATGAAATTATTCTTCACTATTAGCCCGCTAAAATGGCCGGAAGTTTTGAAAATAAATAGATTTCGTGATTTGGAAAAAAAATAAAACAAAGGTTCCATATTTTATATTTTGTACCAAACTTATTTTTCATTACATAACTTCAGTACAAAGAACGCAGAATTTTTTTTTTTTTAATATATATGATGTATTGGTTAAAAATATAAAAGGGGAAAATAACACTTTTTCTGGATGAAATCAGAATTCTTATTGACCTACTTGTATTCATAAACATCAATTTTTTTAATTCATTTTTGTCAGCCATACGCATTTTTCAATAACAAACAACCGTTAAAAGGTTAAATTATTAAAAAAAAAATGTTTAAAATTTTTTTTGGTTTCTTTCTGATTTTCAATGCATTTTAGCGGGCTGATAACCATTGTTTAAAAAATAAATTTTAAAGCAGTTCTCATTTTCTTTGTAAGACGCAACTTTTGAGACCCCGGGCGTTTCTGAATTCAAAAGTAGAAATAATTGACACACCCTAATACACAGTACATGGATAATCATTTTTTCTTGCATTAGAATGAAATTATGTTTTATGCATTTGTTATTCGGAGGTACATCCTCTCTGCACATCCCCTCAGGGTATAAATTATACTTAGTTATATTTTGGGTAATTAGGTATACTTTTCTTAAACCGACTGCACATTTACGAGTATGTATAAGTACGCCGAGGGGCCAATTGTCGACGGATCAACTGTAATGGAACCGATGTCCCGGACGCTGGATGCGTATTTCATCGAGTGGTAAGTAAAAACATTGGTACACACTACAATTTGTTAATCTAGACATCAAACGAGACCTAAAAACATTGCAATATAATGGAATACTACTTCTAGAAATGTTAATGTAAAGATGAAGTGAGTTAGTACTGTGAGTGAGTCTGTCTTGACTGAAATCTGAATAGCAAACAAAGCCGTCTAATTGGCAATACTTTATTCGCCAATTACGAGCTCAGTCACTGTGCAAACAGCAAACAGGGAATAAGTCACTTAGCTAACTTTTCCAACCAGCCAATGGCGTCACAGTTTAAACTGGCTTTAACCCATCCCACCTCCAACACAGGGACGGACTTGAATTTTAAAGAAAATAAATAAAACATCAAATGAAACCGTTTAAAGAAGTTCTGCGTCTATTATTTGAATTTCGGTTTTGTTTTCTTGATTGAATTAAATGAAATCTTGGAAGTGGAAACTAACCCATTTCCTAAAATCGGATCAAGATGAATCTCGGCAGATAGACTCATTGTCGACAATAGTGCAATACGCATGCGAACATATACGTATTTCTCTGACATTAAAAAAATCAACCTTTAGTATGGATGCGAAATAGGTCTCGATTCCATCCAACTGTTAATGACGTTCACGCAGTTAATGCTGTTCACTTATTTTGGTCAATGTCTTGGAAGGAAGATTCAATTCTCAGTCAAACCTCTTAAAAAAAAATTTAGACATTTCGTAAGTTACAAAGTGAATAAAAATACATAGATAATGGAGTACGGGTTGATTCTTTAGTTATTTTCTTCACATTGCTGGATAAAAAAAAAACGTTTTTAGGGTCGGTTCCTCATTGCTGAGGATCGTGAACTCTACTCCAATTTTCATGGTGGACAAGACTTCTCCACTCCTCGCGGTTCTGCGCTGCGTGGAGAGCCAAGGATACTTGGTCACTCACACCAGTGATACTTGGTCACTCCAGAGTATTCGTAATAGTCCTGGATCGATCGATCGTTTTACACAACCCGGGTCGCTCACGACACATTGGCGTCACGAGCGGGTCGCGAAGACCCGCTCTTTTCACGACACAAAATATGAAACTCGATTACGCTTCACCCAGCTACTTTCTACTATCTGAGTCGAGAGAGCGGGTGGCGAAACCCAGGTGTTGACAAACCGTTCACTCTCTCATACATCTATCTATCGTTGCTCGCCCCGCCACATCCGCACCCGAAACCCAGGTTGCAGTAGTAGAGCGGTTGCGAGAAGTAGGTCGCGAGACCCGGGTGTTGACGAAAAAATGACCCGCTCGCTCTTTGGTGGTCCGTGAGCGGGTTTCAATGAGCGCGTTATTCACGACCAACCCAGGACTAATTCGTAACCTTCCACTGTTTCTTTTGCCTTTCAGAGTTTCTCCAAGTCGGAGTCCTCTGTTTGGCGAGCATCGGGTCCAAAGTGTCTTAAAATACCTTGTAGGCAAATAGTTAAAAGCCTGTTGTGGGTGTCTTGATTAAATGGACACATTTGTGCGACTGGCTAATCTGGCTATTAATGGAATCCTAAGCATTTTTCTCTAGCACCACATTTATAAGGGGTCTATCTGCTTTCTTTCGCTGGTTCTAAGAGACCATGTTTTCAAACAGAATAGATGCGGAAAATCAACGCCCAGACGTGTTACGTGTCATCTTCGTTATGCCTTCACTCTATAGCATATATATTCTTTAGCATTATTTGTATGTGCCAACCGATCATAGTGTTTGGGATTAATAGAATTTTACGAAAATTATAAAAAGGTGTTTTGTTTGTTCGGCTCCACCCCTGCGCAACCCCTTAACTCCGGCAACCCGCCGGCAAACAAGTAAATTAATTAAATCGTCGTTTTGGATATAAACTTAATTAAGGTCTGTATTTTCAGTATTAATTCTAATTTGGAGCCTTCAAAGAGATTGGTCGGGCTTCGGGCTTGCGGTGACTCCGCCGTCACACCGTGTTTTACGCCAGGATTTAGATTAATTCCTGCGGCTTTATCACACATTCGCTAAATAAATGCCTACTTATAAAGGGACACACGCTGGATAAGATATTACAGGAATTCTTTTTTTAATGTGCTGAATCAACGGTAGTCGGCCGTCTGCCGCCTCAGCGTCTCAATTGACAACATTTCTCTTCTGCGAAGAGTCCGTTTCGGGACTGTTTAATTGCGTTAACTTTGTGCCGTCATGCCGTTTTTTACGTTAAAATTTTATTGGATTGTGTGTGTGTGTGTGTGTGTGTGTGTGTGTGTGTGTGAGGGTGTGTGTGTGTGTGTTTGAGGGTGTGTGTGTGTGTGAGCAGGGCTGGGCAAAATACATGCTTTGCTGTAATTGAAATACAAATTACAAAATACTTTTTCGCATGTATTTAAAATACGAAATACAAAATACTTTCAAGTCGTGTATTTAAAATACAAAATACAAAATACAGTATTTTAACCATTTTTTTCTTTCAAATACAAAATACAAATTACAAAATACAAAATACATTTGGTTTTGGTAGAACCTTTGGTTGCAATAAATTGTCGTAAATGCCCTTATCTAAGGGTGCGTTTCCATAGAAGCAAAGCTGAGCAGAGTGAAACAGAGACGTGCAAAAATTGACCAATCATATTGCTCAAAAGACACATCTCATCTCCGCTTCACTTCACGCTCCGCTTAAAATTTGTGGTAAAGGACTCAGGTGTTAGGTAATATAATAATAATATATTATTATTATAACACGACATTTGTATAGCGCTATTTTGTGTTATTTCTAGTGACCGACCGAAGGTTCGGTTTCGGTTTTGTCAAGGTTCGGTAAAAAAATCTAGTTTCGGCATCAGTTTCGGTTTCGGCAGAAAATTTGCCGAACCTTCGGCCGCACCGAAACTCTGCATTTGTGAATTATCGCGTGCCGTTTGGCTGACTTCGGGTAAGTTCGTGGCTCGTGTGTCATCCACCATCATCAACTGAGTTCGCCGGCCGGTCCGGCGTGCTTGTATTGTGAGTTTATGTGATCACAAACTTCAATTATTTTTATTTATTTCATTCTAATTTTAATTTTATTTAACAAGTGTAAATAAAAATTATAATCTAGTCTCCTTCAACGGAAGCAATCTTCCGAACAGTCCCTCCTTTGAAGTGCTTGGTGTAAGGCCCTCCGTTCATGGAGATACTTACAATTTACGTAATTGTGACGAAACCACAAGTACCCTGTTGATATACATACTACTTAATGCTAGTCTCCGTACACGGCGCTATCCGAAATATACTATTTAGACTCATTCTTGAGTTCAACAGCTCGGCTGTGGAACCCGGCCTCTATGTTTCCTCCCTCCTTCCTCTCCCCAAAAAACCCTCCATACAGCATCTTCAAAGATGACATACGCCCTGAGGGAAATTATTTTCCTCAGGGTCTCTCATGTGGAGTTAATGTAAAAAAATGTTGTGATTGTAAACGCAATTAAAATTATAATACTCAATTTATGAAGTCCTTACTTTATAGTGAATATAAATGTAAAAAATAAGCCGAATTTCAGTAAACAATAGATTTTTAACATGTCTAAAAAAGTTTCGGTTTCGGTTTCGGCCGAAACTGAGACAGATATCGAATATTCGGTTTCGTTTTCGGTAGAAAATCCTGTTTCGGTCGGACACTAGTTATTTCACTTCAAGTGCGCTCTACTGTAATTAACTTAAAAATAGTTTAGTATTCAGTCAAATTATTCCTATAGTGCTTGATCTAATACTATGACACAAAAATGTACAATACAAAGCAATGACAAGCATTACATAATATGATACAAATATGATAGAAAATGTACAATAACAGTGCTATTATGGCACAGGACGTGTTGCCAACTCTAAATATTAACATACATAACATATAGCTTTGGATTCTAGCGTTTTTAGTCTACGTATTATCTCTGTCAGTTTATTTTTCATTATCATTATTAAGATCGCTAAATGTATTTGAAAATGTATTTTGAAGCCATAAGTATTTGAAATACAAATTACAAAATACCTCAGCCCCAGGTAATTGAAATACCAATTACAAAATACATTTTAAGGAAGTAATTGAAATACAAATACAAAATACGTATTTGTATTTCAAATACGTATTTCAATTACAAGTATTTCAAATACTGCCCAGCCCTGTGTGTGAGTCATTATCTAGTATCTACCATCATTGGTGTCACCCCGGCATCTCCAGGAGTACCATACGACATCACATCTGTTTGGCGAAAAGTTCGTTTAATACCTATTATGTGTAGTGACGGCGTCCATGATGGTCGAGGGGTAAGGCTCTCGACTAGGAAACTGGAGGTCGCGAGTTAAAATACCGGCGGACACAAGTAAATTTTATTTGACTGTTGTATTACTTCAAAAAAAAATTTTTTTATATACTATATACAGCACAATATAGGTACCTGGCTCGTTCCGGAATGAAAAATACTCTCAGTATGTTGTAACACCATCATTCAGAATTGGCTTGAAATGTCTTTAGCCATATTTAGTGACCAAATCTAAGTAGCCAGGTACTTCCACACCTTCCCCTTCCTCATTTCCTTCCCCTCCCCATTACTTCAGCCTTACAATATAAATTGGGGATATTACAGTCTCTCTGGCTCCGGATGGTTGGGAGCAGTTGGGACTTGCTGTATTCACATAAAAAATGGTTAGCGTATATTTATAAAGAGAATTGCCACGGTCGTTGAAAAATATGCCAATCTGTTTTGCCAATTGTTCCCACTTTGGTAACGGTTTAAAAAGGGTTAAAATTTGATTTTTGAAGTTAAAACTTCTCTAGCACCGTCGTGATTTTAAACTCGATGAAACGAAAAAGCGACACTAAGACAAACACATACATCTATAGGATTTAGCCTGTAAGAGAATGAGATAGAATAATCGGTCTCCTCTTCATGCGATGTTTCGTAGTCTCCCCACTCTTGTCTACTTTTGTTTTCTGAAGGCTTCACTTTTACCGCATATGAACTGCACCCTTGTATTTTTGAAGTGAAAACTTCTTTAAAACCGTTGTGATTTAAAACTTGATGAAACGAAAAAGCGACATCAAAAAGAGACAAACACATACATCTATGGGATGCAGGCTGCTAGAGAATTAGATCGAATAATGTGTCCCCTCTTTATGAGGTGCTTCGTAGCCTCCCTACTCTTGTCAACTTTAGTTTTCTGATGGTTTCACTACCACCGCATGTGAACTGCACACTTGTAATTTTTGAATGCCTTGCCCAGTGTTAAACCCCATACGTGATCAACTTACCTACTCACAGGCAAAGTCATGCACACTTCACGGCGTAGTGTGTATACGTGATTATATTCAATTTCATTTAGTCACGTAATTTACGTCGAATAAATTGGAGGGATTAATTATTTTCGCGTTTGTTTTTACTTGATTCACTTGCTCAACAATTGATCACGCAAAAGAAATTAAATACATTACCTGTAACTATTGTTGGGTAGTTCAAACCTAGGAAAAACTTAAGAGCTTAAAAACTAAAAGTGTTCAAGGAAAGTTTGTTATAAATTGGTAGATATTCGGGATGCCGAGTCTTAACCTCTTAGGCTAATTTGTTCGATTTTGGGAACAGCTCAGAAAAGTCTCATAGAAATCGTTGTTTTATGGTGAAAAGTATGATCTAAACGGTGGTCGAAAGACAGAACACCACGCTTTATGTTCAAATCTATAAGTTAACCACAGAAAAAATAAAATGTGCCCTTCTATGAAACCTAACTTTCTATTAAAGTGTGTTTGTCGAAAGGGACCTGCCAGGTATTTACACGCCAAACGTGTGCCCAACATTTGTACACGGTTGACATTTGTCACATGAGAACGGGTCGTTTCTTCGACTCATTCTTGTGTTCAACAGCTCGGCTGTGGAATGATTTGCCGGCCTCTGTGTTTCCTCCTTCCTACAACATGGGTCTCTTCAAGACCAATGTTCATTCCTTCCTCTCCTCAAAAAGACCCTCCACACACCATCCCAGATGACATAGGCCCTGAGGGAAATTATTTTCCTCAGGGCCTCCTGTGTGGAGTTAATGTAAAAAAAAGGGAAGTATGTTTCTGTATCTATTTGTAAATAATACAATTAGATAGAGCCTAAGAATTCACAATAAATTGTCAGGCGCCCTTGAGGTGATTTTTCACTAAAACGGCGCTCTACAAATTGTCCAATTATTATTATTATTAAATTAATGTTTCCGACTGCAATTCGAGAAAAATATATGAGAATTAGTTACTAAACGATATAAAGTAAATATATATATATATTTTAAATTCGCTCCACACAGGAGGCCCTGAGGAAAATAATTCGCCTCAGGGCTTATGTCATCTGAGGAGGTGCTATGTGGAGGGTCTTTTTAAGGAAGAGAGGGATAAGAATTTCTGGGAAGAAAAAAGGTTAGAGCGGTTGGTAGGAATCTGAGGGTTAGTATGTATAGGAGTGACGGACGTATGAATCCATCCCCCCAACTGCGGTGCAAGGCGATGGATCGAGAGAGTCCGGGTGGAAAGTTCAAAAGGCCTCCCTCAACCGGTCTCTCTGGATCCGGCCCGCCACGCAGTAGGTGGGCAGACGCATCCGCCACCAAGACCTGGACAGACCTCACCCCATGCTTGAAGCCTGAAGGCCTCAGAAAAATGATAAAAAAGCTTTCTTTTTTATGAGAAGCAAAAAACCCATGAACCTCTAGGAACACGAAATAATGTGGATAATTTTTTTTTCTGGAATTATATTTCTACACTTTTTTTAAATTTTGATGAAAATGCAAAATAAAAATTTATGTAAGTATAATATTAGTACTTCATTTTAAATGTCCCCAGATGAATGAGTCTGCAGCATTAAAAAAAATCCCAAAAACAAACATATAAATAAAAAAATGACAATTCTGTAATGGCGGGCAAATTCAACAAATTTTCTGCTTGTTAGTTTTTTTAATATTTTTTATCTCACAAAAATTCTGTTAGCAACCATACATACACGGTTTATTATCTGATACAATTTCAATTTATCTAAAAGTCAACAAGCATTCTCATAAAATCCTTTATATCTAATATATCTTCCCCCAACATTCTACACACCGCCACACTCTACCCAACAACGAATGATTAGTAAAACTATAAAGTTACTAAGTAGTAAGCAGCGCCTTGCCGTGCTTGTAAAATGGCCCCCGGGCAGCCGTGGCCACGCGTGGCCCACGCGGCGGTCACGTGGCATCCACGTGGCGTGG
Source organism: Limnephilus marmoratus (assembly GCA_917880885.1). Taxonomy (NCBI): domain Eukaryota; kingdom Metazoa; phylum Arthropoda; class Insecta; order Trichoptera; family Limnephilidae; genus Limnephilus; species Limnephilus marmoratus. The sequence goes on from OU862915.1 coordinate 19,520,366, forward strand.
CGTGGTGGCGCGGATCACTGGCACCGGTAAATAATGGGGTGGTAACAAGGAATAAGCCTCCCTCGATTTAAATCAATCTCAGAAATATGCTTTTTTATTAACTTCAGGTATATTCTCATTTTTAACATTTTTCTAGTCAGTCAGAGAAGAAGTATCCCCCGGATATATGTGAAACATGTATATATTGTACACACTGACCATAAAATTTCAAGAATATGATCTTACATATCCATTAGATTAAAAAATTAAGATTACACTTATATCGAACGTGTTATTTCATATCATGCATTTTTATCAAAGAGGAAATATTCTTCATTTGAACGGCGCGTCCCCGAAATGTTGATTTCTCAACACTTTAATATGAGGTGATTCATGCTCCCAAAAATATAAATTATTTTATTGCACAACGTGAAATTACAATTTGAGATGACTCACGCGGAAATAGAAATTATTTCGCAATAGTTTCACAATGGTTTCACTATATTAAAAACATTGTGAAACCGACTCACCTGCCACTATAAAAGGTCTGCGAAGAAAGCAGTTGACATTCAGTCTTCACCATCAGCGATCGGAATAATATCTCTACACAGTTACTACCACAAGATCCTCGACATCGAAACGCTGCTCAATTCAAGACGTCAGTCTCGCCGACACCGGTTGGAACCTCAAGACGTCAGTCTCGCCATCACCTTTCGAGGCCCCAGGACGCAACTCTTTCACCTCAAGCACCCGATGGGATAATACCTACAAAACGCTGACGCCTGAGCCCTGACCATCTTGCTCCGGGCTGCTAGCCCGGGGCCCCCTTGCATCTCTCTGCCCTGAAGACAACGCCGAAGCCCCGGCCATCCTTGGACTCCTTTGAACTTGCTGATTCTTACCAAGCCATTGAAGTCGCTGCGCTACCCTTGACGATCTGGCTCTGGGCTGCTAGCTCGGGGTCCCCTTGCATCGAGCCTTGCATCTCTCTGCCCTGAAGACAACGCCGAAGCCCCGGCCATCCTTGGACTCCTTTGAACTTGCTGATTCTTACCAAGCCCTTGAAGTCGCTGCGCTACCCTTGACCATCTGGCTCCGGGCTGCTAGCCCGGGGCCCCCTTGCATCTTTCTGACCTGATGATAACGCCTAAGCCCCACGGCCATCCTTGGGCTCCTTTAAATGCAGACCTACCTAATCATGACGCCACGTGCAGCACGCCCAATAGAATGCAGACCGATACCCTGGAGCCAATCAAGATGTGAGTGGCTGCAACCACCCTAGCCTAGGATGCTAACGACCCATCGCCATGCAATGAGAAGCCGGCTCACTTAAGAGTTGCTGCGACCGCCCTAGCCTAGGATGCGAGCGACCCACCGCCATGCAATGAAAAGCCGGCCTACTTAAGAGTTGCTGTGACCGCCCCCGCCTAGGATTCTGTTCCCTTGGATACATAACAAACTCGAGAATATACATCATCTGGAGCGCAGCCCATCTCACATAATACACAACCAGCGTCCAGCGCAACCTACATACTCCGATGCAAGAGCATTCCATCTCACGATGCGTGGCGGAAGATACCCAGCATGGATGCTTCGGTAACCAGATACTCTACTGCGGAACTTCAACAGCTGTCAAAGCGAGAATACATCTCTATCAAGACATTGGAATTGTCAGGCGTCTCTGTGTACCGGCGCTTATTGTTTACAGTTTTTGTGCAGGCCTACAGGTCTTGTACAAATTGGTCCTTCGAGCCGGATCTACACATCACGCCTTAGTAGAGATGCCATCGCCTTGCAGCGGCTGCAAGGCCATGCACTCATCCAAGACGCCCAGTGACGCCTAGCCTTCAACCTGAAGCTCTTGTTAGGGCAAGACGATGCCCATCGAATGGTCTCCCGGGAAGGGTGCGACAATCAAAATACTTTACGGATAGTATCACGGACCGCACTGGTATGGATCACTCACAGAGGGCTCACCCACAGTAGCAGACACGCGCCTGAGAAAGTTGGTGATATCAAACGTTGCCTTTGACTCCCTTGGCCTAATGTTCTCGGTCAGAATCAATAAAAGTGACCAACGAGCCGTCTACCCTCGCGCTTACTCTGCCTTCGTATCCAATATACTGGATGAGATGGATGAACTGACAAACATACCGCACTGTAGATGGGTGCCGAAGAAACTTAATCCGGCACACTCAGCACAACCAAGAATGGTTGCAACATGACGCCGACCCACTGGATCAGATCGCTTCAATAATGGTAGAAGCATACCACATGATGGTGAGCCAACCAGTTGACGAGCTTGCTGCGACCGTCCCAGCCTTGGAAGCTGGTGCCGGATATTCAGCAGCTCACGGCCACATGATGGTGAGCCAACCAGTTGACGAGCTTGCTGCGACCGTCCCAGCCTTGGAAGCTGGTGCCGGATATTCAGCAGCTCACGGCCACATGATGGTGAGCCAACCAGTTGACGAGCTTGCTGCGACCGTCCCAGCCTTGGAAGCTGGTGCCGGATATTCAGCAGCTCACGGCCACATGATGGTGAGCCAACCAGTTGACAAGCTTGCTGTGACCGTCCCAGCCTTGGAAGCTGGTGCCGGATATTCAGCAGCTCACGGCCACATGATGGTGAGCCAACCAGTTGACGAGCTTGCTGCGACCGTCCCAGCCTTGGAAGCTGGTGCCGGATATTCAGCAGCTCACGGCCACATGATGGTGAGCCAACCAGATGACGAGCTTGCTGCGACCGTCCCAGCATTGGATGCTGGTGCCGGATATTCAGCAGCTCACGGCCACATGATGGTGAGCCAACCAGTTGACGAGCTTGCTGCGACCGTCCCAGCCTTGGAAGCTGGTGCCGGATATTCAGCAGCTCACGGCCACATAATGGTGAGCCAACCAGTTGACGAGCTTGCTGTGACCGTCCCAGCCTTGGAAGCTGGTGCCGGATATTCAGCAGCTCACGGCCACATGATGGTGAGCCAACCAGTTGACGAGCTTGCTGCGACCGTCCCAGCCTTGGATGCTGGTGCCGGATATTCAGCAGCTCACGGCCACATGATGGTGAGCCAACCAGTTGACGAGCTTGCTGCGACCGTCCCAGCCTTGGAAGCTGGTGCCGGATATTCAGCAGCTCACGGCCACATGATGGTGAGCCAACCAGTAGACGAGCTTGCTGTGACCGTCCCAGCCTTGGATGCTGGTGCCGGATATTCAGCAGCTCACGGCCACATGATGGTGAGCCAACCAGTTGACAAGCTTGCTGTGACCGTCCCAGCCTTGGATGCTGGTGCCGTATATTCAGCTGCTCACAACCACATATTGCTAGCCAACTTGCTCACGAGTTTGCTGTGACCGTCCCGGCCTCGGATGCCGGTGCCGGATATTCAGCTGCTCGCGGCCACATTATGACCAGCCAACCTGCTCACGAGTTTGCTGTGACCGCCCCGGCCTTGGATGCCGGTGCCGGATATTCAACAGCTCGCGGCCACACAATTACCAGCCAATCTGCTCACGAGTTTGCTGTGACCGTCCCGGCCTTGAATGCCGGTGCCGGATATTCAGCGACTCGAGTCCACATGGCACCCGGAACGCAGCCCGCCTCATATGCTAGCCGCACTTCCAACTATACTGGACCACGCACAGCGTCCGTGTGTGCCTCAAAAGCACCCCCGGTGAACTTAGCAGCGGTACATTCCTCATTACAAGAGAAAATCAATTCCCAGTGCGCAGCAGACCCGGGCAATTCACATGGGATAAATAACCTAGCGACCAGATACTCGCTCCATACAAGGCCTACAAGCGTGCCACAACACCACGCACCACAGCCGTACGACGAAACCCACCCCGGAACCAGGCAGCAATTTCCCAACCTTGGAAGCCCTGTCAAAACTGCAGCAGTGTCGGAACAGTGGTCCTCATCGACGCAGCCAAAGCAAGCAAGCCCTTCCAGAACAACGGTACATTCCAATGTCTCCTCAGATGGGGGAAGACCGTTGGCCCGTCAAAAAGGACAAAATTTCACGGTGCTGACTCCGAGATGAAAAGCACCCTAGTGGCACTAAAGCCAGGACACAGACGCGCAAATTCCCAACCAATGCCGTTCATCAATTGGCGTCGCTAACCACCAATAAAACCGTACACGGGGGGAGCTTGGTGGAGGTTAACACGATCCATGAAACGACCCCTTGACATCACACTCAATGAGAAGATAACCAGAAAAGATACCCTACTTACGGCGCTAACAGAGCGTCAAAGTTTTGTGAACGACAGATCACCTACGCACATATTAATGACTTGACAGTCTATGACCTGATGACGGTCCCCTGCCGCCTATTCACTTCCTGATAAGCCAGTCCAGAGTCCATACGACCAGGAATCAAACTCGCCTCCATCGGAAACTCGGAACATCGTTGGGGACTGACACGTTCGACGAAACAGCTGGGTGCAGCCACGGCTGCACGGGAGGGAGTATATCGAACGTGTTATTTCATATCATGCATTTTTATCAAAGAGGAAATATTCTTCATTTGAACGGCGCGTCCCCGAAATGTTGATTTCTCAACACTTTAATATGAGGTGATTCATGCTCCCAAAAATATAAATTATTTTATTGCACAACGTGAAATTACAATTTGAGATGACTCACGCGGAAATAGAAATTATTTCGCAATAGTTTCACAATGGTTTCACTATATTAAAAACATTGTGAAACCGACTCACCTGCCACTATAAAAGGTCTGCGAAGAAAGCAGTTGACATTCAGTCTTCACCATCAGCGATCGGAATAATATCTCTACACAGTTACTACCACAAGATCCTCGACATCGAAACGCTGCTCAATTCAAGACGTCAGTCTCGCCGACACCGGTTGGAACCTCAAGACGTCAGTCTCGCCATCACCTTTCGAGGCCCCAGGACGCAACTCTTTCACCTCAAGCACCCGATGGGATAATACCTACAAAACGCTGACGCCTGAGCCCTGACCATCTTGCTCCGGGCTGCTAGCCCGGGGCCCCCTTGCATCTCTCTGCCCTGAAGACAACGCCGAAGCCCCGGCCATCCTTGGACTCCTTTGAACTTGCTGATTCTTACCAAGCCATTGAAGTCGCTGCGCTACCCTTGACGATCTGGCTCTGGGCTGCTAGCCCGGGGTCCCCTTGCATCGAGCCTTGCATCTCTCTGCCCTGAAGACAACGCCGAAGCCCCGGCCATCCTTGGACTCCTTTGAACTTGCTGATTCTTACCAAGCCCTTGAAGTCGCTGCGCTACCCTTGACCATCTGGCTCCGGGCTGCTAGCCCGGGGCCCCCTTGCATCTTTCTGACCTGATGATAACGCCTAAGCCCCACGGCCATCCTTGGGCTCCTTTAAATGCAGACCTACCTGATCATGACGCCACGTGCAGCACGCCCAATAGAATGCAGACCGATACCCTGGAGCCAATCAAGATGTGAGTGGCTGCAACCACCCTAGCCTAGGATGCTAACGACCCATCGCCATGCAATGAGAAGCCGGCTCACTTAAGAGTTGCTGCGACCGCCCTAGCCTAGGATGCGAGCGACCCACCGCCATGCAATGAAAAGCCGGCCTACTTAAGAGTTGCTGTGACCGCCCCCGCCTAGGATTCTGTTCCCTTGGATACATAACAAACTCGAGAATATACATCATCTGGAGCGCAGCCCATCTCACATAATACACAACCAGCGTCCAGCGCAACCTACATACTCCGATGCAAGAGCATTCCATCTCACGATGCGTGGCGGAAGATACCCAGCATGGATGCTTCGGTAACCAGATACTCTACTGCGGAACTTCAACAGCTGTCAAAGCGAGAATACATCTCTATCAAGACATTGGAATTGTCAGGCGTCTCTGTGTACCGGCGCTTATTGTTTACAGTTTTTGTGCAGGCCTACAGGTCTTGTACAACACTTATAATCCCCACATAGGCCATGATTTTGATTATATTTTTAATAATTTTTTTGACATTTGAAAGTATTTTGAGGGCCGGCGTAGTGCAGCGGTAAGGCGCTTGACTCGCATTCCGAAGGTCGCGGGATGGAATCCCGGCGTGACAAATAAATTTTATTTGATTAATTTGTGTAATTCAAAATTAATTCATTTAAAATAATAAATAGTATAATTGCGGCACGTTCCAGGGTGGAAGATACTCTCAGTATCGCCCTGGTGTAAGACCACCATTCAGAATTGAAACGTTGCCTGAAATGGCTTTAGCCGTGTTTGGTGACCAGATCTGAATAGCCAAATTCTTCCCCACCTTCCTCTTCCCTATCTCCTTCCCTTCCCCGCTACCTTCGGCCTCACAACATACCCCAATTGGGGATGCCATAAACTCACTGGTTCCAGACGGGAGCAGTTGGGACTCTTGTGCGATATTCAGGTTAAAAAAAAAAAAAAAAATTTCAAACGATGTAAGCTAAGTTTCCAAAATTTTAAAGCCCAAAAACACAACCACAACATATTTCTATCGATATATGTATCTCTTCAGTCGTCTTGAGATATTTTAGATAAATAAACAAAAAAAAACAAAAAGCCTTTTATTTCTTGCAAATAGGTACCGAGTTATAAAAAGTGAAAAAAAGTATAATTAATGGTATTTACAATCTTGTTGACAAATTTAATATGGGTATCTTCAATTATTCATAAGCAAGAACCCCTCTCTCAGGCGAAAGTCTCCATCTATTTGCGGCCGGCAGGGGCTAGCTGTTTTTATTATTTCTGACATTTTCGATATAAAAAAAATATATATTTCTAGCCTCTTCTTAGCACACTGCAATTTCAGAGGCGGAAATGGGTCCCTCCGCCCCTGGAACCATATATTAGATAGCAAACACTAAGTCTGCCATAAGTCACCCCAAGTAGTTCGCTTTATTTGGTGACTTAGTAAGGTTGTCCGGGTTTTTGTGGTGATGACGCGGATGATCTGGATACACTGAACCCCAGATACATACCCTTCATACATTTTCTTCCTTCCTAGAACTCCCTCTCTTTTCTATCTATAAAAATACCCTCTACACAGCAACCCCAAAGATGACTCTCTGAGGAAAATAATTTTTCTCATATCCACCTGTGTGGAGCTAACGCCAAAATGTGTATAGAAATGATCTACATATACCACGTAAAAAACATGCGTCGATCTTGAAACGAATGTTAACAGGACAAGCTATGCAAATTTCATGATACCATAATATTCCGTTTGCACAGACAAATTTTCTGCTTGTTAGTTTTTTTTCATATTTTTAATCACAAAAATTCTGTTAACACGGTTCCAGTCTACGCGCCGTTTAACTTCGTGCCTTAACATCGTGTAAAAAAGAATTCTACCCCAATTTTAAACGGATAAATCGAAGCCAATCCGTATATACTATTGCTACTTGTAACAGTTTGTTAGGGACCCGCTCCGAAAGCTAATTGCAGTCTTCTTTTGTGCAGAGCAAACAAGAAAAAACACTGCTTTACACTGTCACAGTGTCAGGCCGTCACCGTCGCCCTGTCACTGCGACATGTGATTATTATTTGAACTCAACAACCCTTCGACCAATTGGGGAGATTTAATTACGGTGGGTTTATTAGACAGATATGTGTTTATTAATGTAACTGCAGTCGTTGTAGAAATATGTCAATGTCTTGTATGCACTTTGGTGGTGGTTTAAAAAAAGGTTAAATTTAATTTTTTTTTGATGTTTACTAATGAAAAAAAAAACTTTAATGTTTTGTTTTTTTAAATGACCATAAAACCGTAACCTTGTATATTTTCAAACATTTTTTAGGTTTACCTGCAGCCAAATTAATGAAAATTTTAGCACCACGTATATGACTAACTAACTACCTATGTTTTTATGTGGAGTAACTTCACTTTTAAGAAGTTAAGTTAAGATTTCTTACGGACAGTTGAAGTATTTAAGCTCTATCTAGATGCGTTCCACGCCAAAACGCAAATTATATGAAATTCCCTCGATAGAAAAAAATCGCAAGTTATGCTCCGAAAATTATTATAAACACGTTCATTTCACTTATTTAAGAAGATTTTTGCTCTATTTTAAACGAGTCGTGTTTTATTATACATTTTCATAATTTTCACTTCAATTTTATCGATTTAAATATTAGCGCGCTCTCTCCAACATTCGTAATCACACATCTCTCCATCTTCTTCTTTTTGAGCGGGGATACGACTCCTAAAGTATTTTCTTATGTAAACTAGTTTTGATAGCTGAATACTAGCTTTGCTACCCGGTTTCGCCCTGAAGAAGATTTCAGAATTATTGGCCACAGCGGCCAATCCAAAGATCGCGGTTTTAAATCACGGCATGGGTAAGTATTTTTTTTTTTTGATATGTGTTACCTCATCAATTCATAATTTTTAAAAATACTCTCTAAATATAGCCTTGTTGAAATCACCATTCAGAATTGAAACTTTACTTGAAATGGCTTTAGCCGTGTTTGGTGACCAGATCTGTACAGCCAGGATATTCTTCATCCTCCCTTCGCCGCCGCCTTCCCCTCCTCACTACGTTCAGACTCACAACATACCCTAATTGTTATAATCGAAAAATATGGTGAATTGACGGAATCTTTGATAGTTATGGATATTTAACACAGCTCATGATAGAAATACAAGACTTACAAATTTCACTGCGCACGAGTTCCGCTCAAATCACGCTTTCAAATTTGCATTCAAATTAGTAGCACGCACCAATAATTTTTCTTGTCATAAAATATCTACACTTATGTTTACCCACTTTAAAAATATTGCGTTACCCTTAAATGAGCCAATTTATTAAAATGAGCCATTCTAAATTCTTCTCTTTTTATTCCCCGAGTCAAAATAAAACAAAACAAATAGTGCAGAAACACAATAACTCTGGGGGAGATTTTCACCCCCGCTTCCAACCTTCGATTCCACGGAGGGGTGGGTAGGACCCCTCGCCAGATTAACCCTGGGCCCGCTAGGTATTTGGTTTGGGAACTTTATTAAAAATCGTTTAAACCCCCTATTGCGTTTAATACAGTGTTTCGCAAACCCAAAAAGAGTGAAATAATGGAAACTTTTCGGTTTAATGTAGAAAAATTGATAGTCGAGAATTGCTTGCATTGACAAGCTTTCAGGTTCCGCTAGATAATACTTACTAGAAGTCGGGATTTATTTTAGTGCAGAAGTTCTGAGACTAACCACTGTAATATGTATTCCTCTTTTTTTTCTTTTTTTTACATTAAATCCACACACAAGGTCCCGGGGAAAAATAATTTCTCTTGGGCCTATGTCATCTTTTTGAGGAGAGGAAGGAATGAACATTATGATATTGTTATGATATTTTATTGTTTAATGTGGCAAATTCAGTTTTTTCATAATAATCGTAAGGGAACGTACCTGAACTTCAAAAAATAAAATACCTACGCATGGTCGCGATGTTATTTTTGACATCAATCAAGATGGCAGGCACTTGACGAATTTGGATTTTTAAAATGAACCTTATGCCATTGACGTAAGAACTATGCAATTGCAACACCCATTTTGTATCAGTTCCGACCGGCCGCGACGGGGAATAGACGTCTCAAACTCCGCATCGCTTGGTTCCGTGAAATCATTTTTAAATTTCGTTGTTATTGTAATAAACAATGCGTACAAAAGGAGTTAAAGTTTTTTACAGATCCCAAATACCTTTTCCAATCTTTTCAAAAGCTTTTTCTCAACTATTTTTAAACCCCACCCAAAAAGCGGCGTGAATTCCGATTTCGATTTTTTCCTGGACTATTGGATCGCCTTAATAAATAAAAATGTTGGTTTGTTAAAAAGTGAGTAAAATTGCATTCTTTTGAAGAAAGGTATTCATTGGAAAGGAAATTTCTTAAATCTAATATATAAAAAACACCCTGAACTCAATATTCCCGAAAGATTACATTGACCAAGAGGGAAATTAAATTTGTGTTGCCAAACAATATAATTTATAAAATGAATTACTTACATTATTTGTCACTAAAATAGGCAACATCCAGTGAAAAAGTGTTGGGTACGGTTTTTAAATAAAATTTAACAAAATTGATTAATTTCTCCTGTTGACAGGAAACACAATCATTCCCAAAATAAAATATTTGAAGAACCCCTATTTTTGGGGTCTCCCACTCGTCTCTAACTCCACGGGGTTTATTTGCGTCAACTTTGTTTTTTGAACTTCAAAGGGCTTATTAATGTCCTTTCGTTTAGTATCGGCTAAAACAAATTAATGTATACCTACTACCCACCTGCCAATCGTGACCAGTGCTCATTGGACTATTCCTGAATGAGATACTATTACGTACCAATAAGGTATCTATTTTCCAACAGTATCCAGAATGAAACCTTTTTATTTTTTAATATATAGTCATTTTAAATAAACATTTTTCTATAACAATCCGAAAATTTCAATATCTTGGACATGTGATGAGACATCCAGGGAAGAATGAGATCTTGCATCTCATAATGCAGGGAAAGATTGCCGGAAGACTGGGGCCTGGAAGAAGGAGAACCTCATGGCTGTAAAACCTGAGACAGTGATTTGGCCAGTCTACTACAGAGCTGTTCCGGGTCGCAGTAACAAAGTCCGCGTAGCCAACATGATAGCCAACGTTCGTTTAACGGAGAGGGCACAAGAAGAAGAAGAAGTCATTTTTGTAAGATCCAACAAAATTAACAATCAACGTCATTACACCGAGATTCTTTGGCTTTTACGAGCATTTGGTTCCTCAGAAAAGGCGTTCTGCCTACCTTTTTTTGAAGTGAAAACATCTTTAGCACCGTTTTGATTTGAAACTCAATGAAACCAAACATATCGACACAAAAAGAGACAAACACATACAACTCAAAGATTTAGTCTGCGACAGATAGAATTGTCACAGTCAGTCTTCTATTTAAAAGGTGCTTCGTAGCCTCGGAGGCGTCTACTAATATCTACAGGAATTCCAAAAACTGAAAAAATCGAACTAATATCTATGAGAACCAAAGTGTTGACGAATATCTACAGCTCAAACTGTTGACAATTATCTTTGAGAACCAAAGTGTTGACGAATGTCTACAGCAACTGCTGACTAATATCTATGGAGAACCAAAGTGTTGACGAATATCTACAGCACTGGCAGAGGTTGGATTTGCAATTATGTATAGCATATTGGAATAACGAAATATTGCGTATGCAGTTTAAAAAACTTAATTTACGTAAGTTTGTATGTAAAAATCCCACACTGGGACCGTCATAGAGACTCCAGATACTAATATCTACAGCCTGTATGTTTGACGAATATCTACAGCTCATATGTTGAACTAATATCTACGAACTTCAGAGTGTTGACTAATATCTACAGAGCGTAGGTTGAACTAATATCTACAGAGCGTAGGTTGGACTAATCAGCTAAATGTGTCCAATAGTCCGACATTAGGGATTTTTACATACATACTTACATAAATTAAGATTTTTAAACTGCATACGCAATATTACGTTATTCCAATATGCTATACATAATTGCAAATCCAACCTCTGACAGTACTGTAGATATTCGTCAACACTTTGGTTCGCATAGATATTAATCAACAGTTTGAGCTGTAGATATTCGTCAACCCTTTGATTCCCATAGATATTAGTTCGATTTTTTCAGTTTTTGGAATTCCTGTAGATATTAGTAGACGCCTCCGTCATAGATATTCGTCCGACCTTAGCTCTGTAGATATTAGTCAACACTCTGAAGTTCGTAGATATTAGTTCAACATATGAGCTGTAGATATTCGTCCGACATACAGGCTGTAGATATTAGTATCTGGAGTCGTAGCCTCCCCATACTTGTCTACTTTAGTTTTCTGAAGGTTTCAGTTATACCGCGTTTATACTATATGTACTCCACACATGATTTTTTTATATTAACTTCACACAGGAGGCCCTGACGAAAATATTTTCACTCAGGTCCTGTCATCTTTGAATATGCGTTGTGTAGGGTTTTTAGAGGAGTGAAAGGAGTGAACATGGATCTTAAAGAGACTCGTGTTGTAGGAATGTGGAAATACAAAGACCGAAAATCGTTCCATAGCCGAGCTGTTGAACTCAAGAACAAATGTGACAAATGCCAATCGTGTAAATGTGTTGGGCGTGGAACGGTGCCGAGGAGATCAATAACGCTAGAAGTTCCTCGGAACATCTTCCATTGAAATACCGGTATAACAAGAACTGCATTCCCATCCGACGCTTGTGTTCTAAATATTGCAATACATTAGTTACGATAGGAGAATCTATCAAACGGACCGAGGTCTGCACAGAGTCGAGGTTCGAGCCAGAAAGTAATAACGACCTGACACATTTAATTTAATTTAATAAGACTTTAAATTAAAATTTTACACTGCAAGTATAGAATTATTATTAATTAAATTTAAATAATTTTGGTATCTTATTTATCGCTTGTCTGAATTGTTCCCGCAATTTGTTTCAATTTTGAATTAAATTCAAAGCAAATCCAAGTTTTGGAGTTCATTGAACCGGAGTTATTGTCAAGAATTTTATTTTTTCAAATACATACTTATATAGATAAAATTTATTTGGAATTTTTTTTATATGAAGACCTCAAAAGAGTCCCAGCTGCTCCCATCTGGAGCAAGTGAGTCTATTGCATCCCCGATTGGGAAATGTTGTGAGGCTGAAGGTAGTGGGGAAGGGAAGGAGTTGGGGTAGAGGAAGGTAGGGAAGTACCTGGGTATTCAGATCTGGTCACCGAACATGGCTAAAGCCACGTTTCGATTATGATTGTCTCGATTGTTTCGATGAATGGTTGTCTTACACCAGGGCGATAACAAGAGCATCTTCCACTCTGGAAAGTGCCGCAAATACACTATATATTATTTTTAATGAATTAATGGTGAAATAACACAAATTAATCAATAAAATTTATTTTCCCACGCGGGGATCCGATCCCGTAACCTTTGGATTGCGAGTCAAGAGCGTTACCGCTAGACTACGCTGGCCGTCGAAAAAACAATGTAAAACATTAAGCTAAAAGTTATTAAATATATTAAAAAGTGAATTCATTAATAAGTTCTGCCGTGTGATTATTAATACAAGTGATAGCTGTTTCGCCTTCTAAAGACGTTATCAATTTCTATTTCTCATTGCAAGAAAACTTGACAATGTTTTGGCTACATATTTTGCAATGTCGACGTATTGAAATGAAAACCTAGTCTCCTTCAACAGAAGCAACCTTCCGAACAGGCCCTCCATTGAGATGCTTGGTGTGAAATGACCAGCTCAGATATGGGGGCTCCATCGAAGCCAGAGTAAAGTTAGCCTCCCAAAAACTGGGCGTACTGTACAGGGCCAGCAGATACTTTAATAGTACACAACTGCTAACTCTGAACAAATCACAAGTGACTACACAACCCTACGGTTGAATTTGGCAGCCACCTCTGGTCTGGAGCTCCAACATACCTGTAAAATTCCCTCGACGCAACAACGGGTGGTCCGTTTAATAGATTCTCCCACCTTTACAAACGGATTGCAATCTTAAGAGCACAGGCGTCGGGTGGGAATGTTAGCCTTGTTATACCGGTATTACAATGGAAGTTGCCCCGAGGAATTAGCGTCATTGATCTCTTCGGCACCGGTATATATTCGGGAAACACGCCAAACGCGTGACCAACATAAGTAAACGATTGACATTTGTCACATGATAACGCGTAGCTTCTCTGACTCGTTCTTGTGTTAAACAGCTCGGCTGTGGAACGATTTGCCGGCCTCTGTGTTTCCTCCTTCCTACAACATGGGTCTCTTCAAGACCAATGTTCATTCCCTCCGCTCCTCAAAAAGACCCTCCACACGGCATCTCAGATGACGGGGCTAGAATTCCAATAATCCATGCGTTTGATAGCTGCAAGACGAGTGGTTATCTAGCCTCCTACATAGTTAAGTAAATTGAAATACGTACATATAAAAAGATATTTTATTTAATTTATCGGGGGGCTAGAATTCCAATAATCCATGCGCTTGATAGCTTCAAGACGAGTTGTTATCTAGCCTCCTACATAGTAAATTCTAAAGTCCATGCTAATTTGTACAGCGCTCTTGAGGCGATTTTTCGCAAAAACAGCGCTATATAAGTTGTTCAAATTTATTATTATCATAGGCCCTGAGAGAAATTATTCTCCTCAGGGCCTCTTGTGTGAAGTTAATGTTAAAAAAAAGTTTAAATTGAAAGTTGTCCGGCATTCTAGGTCAATCCAAATCGTTTTGAGAATTTAAATTCCAAAAAGTTGAACTGTTTTAATGAAATGAATGTGGTTAACTCCACCTCGGCTTTAAATTATAAACATCCTCCAACAATTAACTGCTTTCCCAACTGGTAGTCGACACAACCCTCACATCCATACCGTGTTCGCCGTGTTGAGAAAATGTTTCAACCAGAACAGCTTTGGGAAAGTTAGTTAAGGACCACATACGTCCAGGTCTAATTGGAAACAACCGCAGTGTTTAACCTTTTCAGTTAAGTTTAATGAATTAAATTATTTAAAAACAATTGTTTTGTTTTAACCACTGGAACGACAGTGCAATAGAGAACTCCAGTCCAATTTTTTTATTTTTTTTAATGAATACTGACCTCCTAACTTAAATAACTGCATTTTTATTTTTATTTTTAGAGTTAGTTTTAATAGATAAAATAATTGTCAAAGTTTTAATTTTTCGAGACCCCCCGAAAACCATCGAATTGTGTGACGTCATTACTCCTGAAAAATTAGTATAGGATAGGGCAATCAGCTGATCTACTGCGGCCATTTTGAATCCCGTTGTTCGAAGTATTCTCCCTAGAAATAGCATTACTAATCAAAGTTTCAATACAATGACTGGTGACGCGTGACGTCACATTTCACCATTTCAGTAATGCCAACTTAACGCTGTGTTTTCAGGAGAGGTTTAAAAATGCACTTTTTAATAATTTTTTAAAAACTCTGCGTTTAATATTATGAAATAAAAGTTATATATTCGGAATCAGCGTTCATTGGTCTATATGAACATATTTTTTTAAAGCCATAATATTTTTCACTGGAGTTCCTTATTTAAAACATTTTTCTCCGATTGCTCGTAATTTTTTGGTAATCGTTTTGAATATTTTCCGCTCACATTAGAAAAAATCATATCTTCGAATTTTAATACGTAGACATACATTATAGTTCTATGTAGCCAATGAATTCACCTATTTTTTGTCGATTATCAAATTTTCGTAGGATTTATACGAAAAATATTATAAAATCGTAAACTTCTACTTAATGACTTACAAAAGATTGCTTACACAATGGTATTCAAGCATCGTGTACATGTGAAAATATGGAACTAGTTAAAGAGTATGTTTATTTAGGTGTTATTATTGATTGCTTTTTCAAGTGGGATATACAAATAAACAAAGTTTGTGCACGATTAAGATCAATTGTAAACAGATTGTATAAACTAAAATTTTTTGTTCCTCTCTGCACACTTCGAATAATTTATTTATCTCTAGCTGAATCTGTTATAAGGTATGAAATAACAGCTTGGGGATTTTCTTGTAAAACAAATATAGACCATGTTCAATCAGTGCAAAATTCATTGGTTAAATTATTAGCTGAAAAAAATTTATACAAAGAAAGGCATAATATTCCATACTTTTATCAAAGTCTCAAAATTCTTTCAGTGAGAGCAATTATGTGGTACAAAATTATATTTCAGCACATAAATAACCCTTTATATATAAACAGGCTGGAACACAACCATAATACTCGTTTTAACTTTAATGAAGGACTAATTGTACCTAAACATACAAATAAATATGGACAAAGAACGTTAAATTACATGATTCCCAGTTTTCGTTATATGTTTTTGGGGTGTTGTGCCGTGTTGCGCTACCTCCTTCTTTAGCCAACGTTTCGGACATCGTTGCAGTGTCCATCATCAGGGCAGATCCGGCAGATCCGGTAGATGTGCCGGATCTGCCCTGATGATGGACACTGCAACGATGTCCGAAACGTTGGCTAAAGAAGGAGGTAGCGCAACACGGCACAACACCCCAAAAACATATAACGAAAATGCTTCTGGCCGTGAAAATCTTAAAACTTACATGATTCCCAGTTGTTTAAATATGCTTCCAGCTGAAATTAAAAACTGTACCCAAAACAAACAATTGGTGAACTTACTGAAGACTTGGCTTACGGAAAGAATTCATTTGTATTAGCTTACAATAACATATTACTTATTCTAAAGACTTTAAAATTGTTATTCATGTTTTCATAATTTTTTTTTTATGTAAGTATATTTCTGTTAAAAATTTAATTTTATCTTATATCTATAATTGTAAAAATGTATCTAAGTATATTTCTGTAAAAAAAAAAATTATTTAATTTTATATCTTTAATTGTAAAAATGTAACTATTTAAATAACTATAATAAGATCTTTAATATAAAGAACCCGTTAGACAAACTACTAAAAAGTAGTTTATCGGGACTTTTTGTCTTATATTTGTAAAATGTATAAAATAAAAATAAAAAAATAAAAATAAAAAAAAACAATGGAAAATTTGCCAAAATTTGCCGCGAAGCGTTCGGAGGTATTTTAAATAGTGCCATATTGTGACAAAAAGCGCTCCAGTGGATAAGAGTAAATATAATAAGGTCCATTAAATTTGTTTGGTGTGAGAGAATCTATATCAAAATTATATTATCTCAACTACAGATAGATTAAAGCTGTCTGTGCTAAAAGAAAAACTAGCAAACAAATTTTCAATTTTATAACATATATTTTTGAATCGATGTAATCTGCGGTACTGACGTCTTCTACTGATAAAAAAACATGCAAACTCAAAAGAAAATTTGTCATAAAAGGCTATTCAGTGCCATTTTTGAAGTGAAACTTTTTTAGCCTCGTTATGATTTCAAATTCGGATGAAACGGAAATGCGTCACTAAAATTTATTATTTATGGTCCTCGGTTCTAATATAATGCGGTAAATTCACGGCGCCTGACAAATCTCAGCGGTCAGAGAGACATCCAGGGAAGGGAGGTTCGAATCCTACCAAATCCAAAAAAAATTGCTATTTTATTTTTGTACAATCAATATCCAATCTTCAAACGACTTTAAAATAAACAGGCAAAAGAAAAGAAAGCGACATCTAGCGACTTTCTAGTCTCAAGTCTACCGCGTGTGAATTACACACTCTGATTTTTTGTTTTTTGACATTTGAAAGATCCCCATTAAATTGCGATTTCAGCTTTCTATCAAATTTTAGCAAAAACTAGATTCGTGACCACATCTGCTGATCACAATTAGTTCAAAAGCTTAAACGGACTTTTATTTAACACGTTGACTCCGGTGGGTGAAAACAAAGTACCAGCAGATGTGATAGCTACAGGCGTGTGTCATCTTTGGAGATGCTGTGTGGAGGGTGTTTTCAGAGACAGAAAGGAGAGGAAGATAGGGAATGTATGAAGGGTGGGAACAAATCTGGAGTCAATATATACAGGAGTGAAAGACATATAAATCCATCCCTGCCACTGCGGTGCAAAGCCGATGGATTGAGAAAGTCCGGCTGGATAGTTTAAAACGTCTCCCTAAACCAGTCTACGGCCGGCTACGCAGAAAGTGAGCAAACTCATCCGCCGTCAAGAACTAGACAAACCTCACCCCATCTACCCGGAAACCGTTGCTAAGTCAACAAACTATCGAAATATTTGGGCTGACCTATGGCAGGGGTGTCGGTTATCCTACAAATGGTTCCAGGGACGGCGGTACCATAACCGCCTCCCAAACTGAAAAGCGTACGAATAATTATGGTAGAAACTCAATAAAATTATGCAATATTTTGGCTTTCGGCAATAGAGAACTCAAATCCAATGTTTTTGTTTTTTTTAATGAATAATGACCTTCTAACTTAAATGAATGCATTTTTATTTTTATTTTTAGAGTTAGTTTTAATAGTAAAAATAATTGTCAAAATTTTAATTTTTCAAGACCCTCCGAAAACCACCATATGAATCGTGTGACGTCATCACTCCTGAAAAATTACTATAGAATCGGGCGATCAGCTGATCAACTATCTATCTATTCTACCTAGAAGAAGCATTACTATTTTTTTTGTGCAGTAGTTTTTGAATATCAATAATAGAGATAAACTAATAAGAGATACCTTTATTTTTGAAACATTATTTAGGCCTAAATAACGTTTCAATAAACACAACTAAATCTCTATAAACTTTAAATAAACGAATAAATTAATACGATGGCTTTTGTCATATAATACATTTCCATGCAATGACTTTACGGTGACGTCACGACACGTCGAACAGTGACGTTACCACTAAAATTTCAATAATGCCAACTTGACGGCGTATTTTTACGACCCGATTAAAAATGGACTTTTTAATAATTTTTTTAAAAACTCTGCGTTTAATATTATAAAATAAAACTTAAATATTCAGAATCAGCGTTTATTGGTTTATAACTATATGAACATATTTTTTTAAAGCCATAATATTTTTCACTGGAGTTTCTTAGTGTACTCGCGTTTAAAAAATGCCGTAAATTTTTATTTAATCCTATAAAATCGCATTTTCCGTAACATTTCACCTTTAGATGCAAAGAATAAATAGTAGAAACACTCCGGATTCTTTCTTCTCAACCCCTCTTACAAGTCCCCTTCCGACCTCAACTGTCACCCCTCCCTGAGGCTGTTTCTGACAGCCTTTATTCGGGTACCTTCCCAGCAGCAGCCTTAAATACCACCTCGGGGGTAGGTCGGGATAAGGCTCTATGAACTGGCCTTATTACGGGGAGCTTTGACTTTAAGATATGGAATTGCAACGGCTCTTTGTGTACACATTGTTACAATGGAGATTAAGTACTTTATACTTGAAATGTGTAATTTTCTTGTCCGAATTGATGTGGGTAAAGTGGATGCTTGTCGAGAATTGCATACAAATTCATAATAACATAACATTTGAAAGTAGGTAATAAAAATAATAAACTAGCATTTAAAAACCCGCTCTGTTAGTTTTAGCTGCTAGGCGCTGCGGGCGGCTTTTGGTTCTGCTTCTTCCAGTTGACATTCATGAAAATGGAAATCCAAGAGTACTTACGCCTGTCAGCCGACGTTCCTCGTGCTAGCTGTTAACGTAAGGGAGCCATCTTTTGGTATTATAAGCCACTTGCTTTACTTGGGTTCTATTACGATAGTAGATTAGTCACAAATTTCACGTTTACAGGTGGTTTCCAAAAGGCGCGGCGTCAGAAAAGTACTTGATTCTTAAATTTCAACTGTACAGTCACTAGAGTATTAATACTGTCAATTATTTGATTGATTTGTGTTCCACAGTTTTTGGGAAAAATCACCCCAAGGGCGCTATAGAATTTTTATCCAAGGCTCTATCCTACTAATAACTACAGATTTCATTATTTTTTATGAGCTCCACAAGGAAGCCCTTAGGAAAAATCCCTCGTATCCTTTTTCGGTCTTTCGGGCTGGTTTATGGGTTGTATTTTTAAGGAAAAGAAGGATAGGAAGTAATGAGAAGGAAAAAGGCATGAGTGGTGGAGAGGAATCTGGCGGCCAGTGGGTCCAGAAGTGACGGACATATTAATCTATCCCTCTCACTGCGGTGTAAGGCGATATACCGAGAGAGTCCTGCTGGAGAAGTCTCTCTCAACCAGTCTCTATCGAACCGGCCTGTTATGCAGCTGGTGGGCAGACTCATCCGCCGCTTAGCTGTTGGTATTCCAATAAATGGTTCGGTCGAGTACCCACACTCGTCCCCCAAATTGTTATCAATAAACAAGACTTCAAACAATTCTAGTAAATTTTTGATTTTTAACCAGATTTCTTGCGAGTGCAATTCTGTATAGATTAATTAGCAAAATATATCGTATTAGAATGGGTGAAAATAAACAATAAGATAAAATAATCTTTACATAGTATAAAATGAAGTCGCTCCCGCTGTATCTGAGCTTAGATCTTTGAATCTACCCAACGGATTTTCATGTGGTTTTCACCAATAAATAGAGTGATTCCAGAGGAAGGTTTATATGTATTTATAATACATGTATATTATAGTAGAGAAAAGTCGAGAAAATCAAAGATTCATTTCAGGCAGCGGGTAGCTGGCAAGCGGGCGGTGTGAATTTGATATGAATTCAAATTAACAGATAGCGTTGGTTATAAAGGTTGGGTAAGCCACAGCAACGTATTGCCGGGTCTGCTAGTAACCCATAAAAATAATTAAATGAGATATATCTATATGTACTCTGAGTCCGAAGCCATGGAGATCATTGGCTGTGCTAATCAGTCATTAACTCAGTTTTTTTTTCATAATTGCGTTCTAAAAAATTCAAGTGCAATAACTTTGAATCTCTTTTGAGAAATTAGTTAAGAAACAGGTACAGCGTAAAACTGTATAAATTTCAATGTTTATTTGTCTCCACCTCTCCTCTATTCTTATCCACCACCCTTAACACGGCTAAGCATTCTTACTTTCTTTCTCTAGAGAGGGACACACTTATGGCAGATGCCTGAAGGGTGAAAGGGATGGACCGATCAGAAATAGGGGAGACTTGGGTGCCCATGTACCATTATTATTTACACTTCTTAAGTGTATTTTGCGCAAACTGTCGGAGGGGTGAGTTTGGCAAGTGGGCAAGTTATATTATTATTATTCTTGAAGAGGGTTAGTCTAATCGAAACAGGATGTGCATAATTCTGTATTTTTCGGAACATTTTTGTATTCGTGTTATTAATTATTGATTACACCTTTGCAAAAGGTTTTTAATTGTATTTGGATATTAATTGAGAGATCGGTACACTTTTGGTTGAATTTTGTTAACGAAAAAGTCGCGTTATTTCTAGCAATTTTCATTGAGGGTTTACTGAAAATAATTCATACAGTGCTTTTTCATAGATGGTCTAATTATAAATTATTTTAGAAAAAAACAACTTTACGCATGTTTTACTATAAGATGAATAATTATTATTTGTTGAATAAATAGTTCTGCCGGTGTACAAACTCAATGACGGCCTCCATGGTCGAGGGGTACGGCTCTCGACTAGCAATCCAAAGGTCGCGGGTTCAAATCCGGACGTGCGCAATTAAATTTAATTCGATTAATTGATTCGAATTATTTCACAATTGATTAATTAAAACTAGTATGTAGTTTGCGGCACGTTCCAGAGTGGAAGATACTTTTAGTATGGTTCTCGTGTAATAGCAGCATTCAGAATTGAAAAATGGCTTTAGCCCTGTTTGGTGAAAGGATCTGAATAATAAGATGGTAGTTCCCCTCCTTCCTCGTCCTCTTCCCCATCTCCTTTCCCTACCCACTACCTTTAGTCACACAAAATACCCCAATTGGGGATGCCAAAGTCTCAATGGCGTCAGGCGGTTTAGACCAATAGGGACTCTTTTTTTTACATGAATACCGCACAAGTGTCCCTACTGCTCCCGTCTGGAGCCAGTGGGACTATGGCATCCCCAATTTAGGTATGTTGTGAGGCTGAAGGTAATGGGGAAGGGAAGGAGATGGCGAAGAGGGAGGTGAGGAAGTACCTGACTGTTCAGATCTGGCCACCAAACACGGCTAACGCCATTTCAAGCAACGTTTCAATTCTGAATGGTGGTCTCACGTCTCACACCTGGGCGATACTGAGAGTATCTGCCACTCTGGAACGTGCCGCAAATATACTATATATTATTTTAAATGGATAAATTGTGAAAAAACACAAATTAATCAAATAAAAGTTATTTTCCACGCCGGGATTCGATCCCCCGACCTTCGAAGTGCTAGTCAAGAGCTTTGCCGCTGGACTACGCCGGCCGCCGGCCGCTACTCTTGTGCGGTATCTACAATATTTTTTTTTGTTATATAAAAATATATATATTTCTGGTAACATTTACCCTCCGTGACCTTGCTTCCTTTACTTCCCCACCTTCCTCTTCCCACCTTCTTCCCCTCCCCTCAACCTTCAGCTTTACAACATTCCTCGATTTTCGCACTGGCTCCAGACGGGAGTATTTGGGACTCTTGTGCGGTAATCACATAAAAAAACCCTCATCGTCATGATCAATATCACCTTTTCTTTGTTATATTCAAGTTTAGGACCCATCGAATCGGTAAGGCACCTCCTGGTGTTCCTAGAGTGCACTACTTTAGCGGGCTCCGTGCACAACAGGCCAATATTCACGTTTAAAAAATTGGTCACCCTATTCTATTAAGACATCCCTCGCATTCTCTTCGCGATTCCTGGGGTGAGCAATATTTATTGTACAACTTTCGGTGCCGGTCCAGAATCCAAGATGGAGTCTCGTTTAGGGGTGGGGAGGGTTCACTCTGCGCGGTCCTCCCCTCTGAAGCCTGATCTTTAGTTTCGGGGGTAGTTTTGGCAGGAATCAGAAGGGGATGTAAAGAGAATTGCGTCATCTCTTTCACCCTCTAGGGGAGGTTTTTCTTGAAAGTTTTCTAGGATTTTTTAGAGAAGGTTCATTCAACCTGTTTGTGTATTTTCATCCCTTCTTCAAATTTTCATTCTTATAGTATAAAGTATTTTATACATTCATACTCTTTTAATATGGGTAACTAAATTTTCCAAGACAGACCAATTAAGATTCAGAATTTAAATTTGATAAAGTGTCAACATATTTACTTTATGAAATTCTATGGCGTACCGCCGTTACTATTTCATGTTATCAGGTTGGTATAACTTGTTGAAATGAATAAGAAGATGATACTAATGAATCTTAACGAAACATGAAACAGAACACGTTCCAGAGTGGGAGATACTTCAGATCAGTTGCGAAATGTTCCTTGAATTGGCTTTAGGGGTGCTTGACGATTAAATTTGATTAAATTTGATTTTCCTCACCCTCATCTTTCCCATGTCCTTCTCCTCCACACTACCTTTAGCCTCACAACGGACTCCAATTGGGGATGTCATAGTCTCACCAGCTCTAGGCGGTGGAAGCAATTGGGAGTCTTATGCGGTATTCATATAAAAAAATGTTTACAAAACTGAACACGAAAATGTACGTATAAATCTGCTGACTCCTTAATAAATTCTGAATATCTGCTAACTAATGTATGCATCATGAAAATGTTCCTGTCCAACGAGAAGTTAGCGAGATTTTAAACTTCCCAAAACTAAACTTACGTGTACACAAAACAGCGATTTTTTTTCTTTTTATTTTTAACTTTATGAGTAAAACCTCAAATTGTAATATTTAATTAAATGAAGACAATATTAGCGAAACTCAATCGAAAATATGGAGACAGAAAAATCAGAAAAATATATTGGCACCTCTGGGACTCGAATCCAGGACCATCTGCTTTCATGACAACGGCTGTATTGAGTTAATATTGTCTTCATTTCATTAAATACTAGCTTTAGTCCCCGGCTTCGCTCCCATAGTATTAGGGGGGTTCCCACAGCGACTCTTCCACCTCCCCTCCCCTCCCTTCTCCCCTCCCTTCTCCCCTCCCCCTCCTCCCTCCCCCTCTCCCACCTCTCCCCACCTCTCCCTATCCCCTCCTCACCCCCCTCTGTACCCGTTACATTCATTTTTCAAAGAGCTCGCGTGCCACATATTGCAATTTTTTTATACAAATTTCAGAATGCCAGAACTCTAAGCTATAGCGTATGTGTTATTCTGATGTATGAGCTATATTATTGTAAAGTTTAATTAAAATCCATTCAGTAGTTTTTGCATGAAAGAATAACAAACATACATACATCCATACAAACTTTCGCTTTTATAATATTTGTAAGAATACAATTTGAGGTTTACTCATAAAGCTTAAAAAAAATTCATTCTAGACTTGCAGAAAAGTCAATAGATGTCGCATGTTAAAAATAAAATGTATAAAAATTTAGCCAGACACCATCTAGACAGCATTTAGTTCGGATTTGAATCTTGCTGTCAT
Organism: Limnephilus marmoratus; assembly: GCA_917880885.1. NCBI lineage: Eukaryota > Metazoa > Arthropoda > Insecta > Trichoptera > Limnephilidae > Limnephilus > Limnephilus marmoratus. The sequence goes on from OU862915.1 coordinate 19,544,296, forward strand.
TTATTTTAATTTATTTATTTATTTTATTTTATTTAAGTATATAAAACAGGCATGGTGCCCAAAAAATTATATACATGTATGTTTAAACATAGTGATAACGAAAATACATAGTATCGAAAATGATAATATTAACATAGTGATTGTATAATAACAAATAAATGAAATGATAATAATAACAAAAGATAGTAACAAAAGTAATTAAGCTGAGGTGAATGACATGTAGGAATGGGTAAAAGGTAAGTACATGGTAGGTAAATGTTCATAAACAATTTATGATTGTTACCTGTATTGGTGAGACGCTGATTTGGTAGGTACAATATTGCCTCTCTATAAATAAAGGGCTTCATCACAGTATCAGCTTGATATGATAAAAGGTAAAACTTTTTTTTTTATATGTTTAAATTGGTCGTTAAAAATGTCTATTTCTTTATTAGAGCAATGTATAGCGTTATAACTTCTCAGTGTTCGTGGTAAAGGTGAGAAATACCCTGTATTTGTGAGGTAGGCTTTAATATAGAAAATGTCTTTCATCCTCCTTGTTGACTTTCTTGATGATGTGTTAATGTTAATTCATATACGTACATATAAAGATAGCAGCCAATAATATGTGCTTTAAGAAAATGAAAATAATGTTGGCAGTTCTTAGTCGAAGTATGATACAGATATAGACACGTTAGCTCAGTTGATAGAGCTGTTGCCATGAAGGTAGAAGGTCCTGAGTTCAAGTCCCAGAGGTGCCAATATCTTTTCCTGATTTTTCTGTCTCCAGATTTTCGATTGAGTTTCGCAAATATTGTCTTCATTTAATTGAATTATTTTTCTCCTGACATACCAAAAACCTGTTTACACCTATTTTAACTTTGGGTTATATTGATTTGTGGTACCTCTAACAAATCCTGTATTATTCACAAAACATCAAAGGATAAAACATAATTAGAAATAAGTATTACAAGTACATACATACATAACTAAAATGACTTTATAAACACAAGGTAACTCGCTTTATGTGCCCTAATTGAGATAACTACATAATACATTATACACATTTCAAAGCCAGCGAGAGCCATCTTTTAATAAAATAAGTATTAATAATTTGCCCAAAGTGATTCAAAGGAGAGCTAAAATTTAATTAAAAGCAAAATGAACAGAGAAACAAAACAAATAAAAAACGCCTGCTATTAGAGAAAAAAAGTTACCTCAGATTGTATAACAGAAGAGGCTTTTGAACGATGATGAACCGTATGGTAGAAACCTTCATGGAAGAATTTTCATTTATTAGTTTACACACAGGCTTTATAATATTATCATTTAATACAAAGTAAAAAGTATTTATACATATTTATGTATAGTTTCAATGTTTTTCCAGAGATGTCGTTAGTATAGGTATTTATATGAAGTTTTGAGGGGTCTCAATAGATGTCAGTAAAGCAGTCCTGTATGAGAGATTCACTAGTCGCTCGTTTGTTAGCTGCAGTTAGTTATCTGTTCGGGTATAATACCCGAATGGTTACGGAAATAGCCGATGAAATCCGATCGAGAGCTGGGCACCTTCAGTAATAAGTTCCTCTGCCTCAGATAAGGACAGAGCAACCATTAGAACGGACGTTTAGTCTAGATCAGGGGTCGGCAACCTTTTGAGTCGGAAGAGTCAAAAATTACAATTTACAAAATTTCAAAGTTTTTAAAGAGCCACAAAATTTTTTCTTGCCAAGTAAAGTAATAAATGGTACTTGCATAAATAATTTTTAGGGGGGGGGGGGGGTATCAACTCCAAATGGCTCAACGTGGATTTCGTTACTATTTGTGTTGAGAGGATTTACTATAATTGCTAGAGTACTTTTGTTGGTTTTGAACTGCTGAAATCTGTCAGCAAATTCTTTTTTTTTTATAACTGTGCTGAAGTAATTCGTGTCAACAGTTGCACTGTTTTTATCTCTATATTGCTTAAGAAATTGAAAATGAAGTAATTTACCGCTCTGAATGTCTTCTGTAAAAATAATTAATTTTTCTTCGAAACAAACCAATTCTTTTACCAAAACATTTCCATTTAGGGTTTCCCTTTCCTTACAGTTTTAGATTCAGCTCATTTAATTTCGCTGTGATATCCACCATAAAGTAAAACTTTTTGCAACCATTTTTCGTTCTCTAATTTAGGATGATTAATGCCTTTTTCATTGAAGAATGTATTTTTATTTCATTCAAGCACAATGCAAAACGTTTCAATACCTTATCTTATTATGTTACCTACCTTTCTTCGGTTTTTTATTATTATTATATATGAACCTACCATACATACATACCTTTGAGAAGATAACTCGCTTCTAACTCTTCCACTTGAAACAATAAACTATACGCCAAACTGTCTTGCGTCGAAAGCGAATTAAAACCTACATAGAAACATCCAACGATGGCGTCATTCGAGAGCTTCCGACGGACTGTTGACAGTGACGACGCGTGACACGGGGGAGGGGTGCGGTAAAAAGCGAGTACAAGTGGCTGAGAGATGGAAATGGTGCCTAATCCTCGTTCATCGATTCAGAACGATTTATTAACGTTTTTTTTTGATAAAATAAATAATATTTGCGTATGGAACTAAAGAGCCGCAGCTTCACATCCAAAGAGCCGCATGTGGCTCGCGAGCCGCAGGTTGCCGACCCCTGGTCTAGAAAAATATTAATTGTAAACAAGACTATAATAAGCGCAAGTCGTAACCTGACGAACCGAGTATCAATGAAACTTCCGTTCATCCGAAAAGTATTGTTCAACAGAGGAAACAAAGAACGAACCCTACACTGGCGCAGCCGATAGGATCAACATTTTATTATCTCAATTGGCAGAGGCGCCAAACCCGGTAAGACAAGAGGATCTTCGCTCGAGTACCAGTTCGAATTTTCATTGAGAGTTGTTAATATTATCTTCTGCAATGTTTAAATAATGTTAAAACGATGTTTAAAACCTTTAATTAATTAATCGCATTAAATTAAATATTATAAACCTAGGTAACATCTCCCAAAATGCAAAGTACCTCGACACAAACTAAAATATCTAGGCAACCTTTTTTTAAAATATTTGTCTTATCCACAGGCAAACACTAAATGCTGTAATAATAAATAGGTCTTTGTCACAATCTGGTATTGTATTTACATGTAGACAATGAATTTACTAGGTACTGGGTCACATGACCGATCTTAATTGGCTACAAATTGTATCACATATTGAGGCTGGCTGGCAAGCGTTGACAACCCCCAGAGGCAGTGGCCGTTCGGACACCCCCGTCGAAAATCTATTTACGAATATATCTACAAAAACTCAGTGTGGTTTCAAAACACTACACCTTTAAATAATTAAAACATTTTGATATTTGATCATAATTTTTTTTAATCTATTCATTTAATTTTAGTGTCACTTATTAATAATTATTCTTTCATCAGAGGTAAAAATTACGTTAATATTGTTGAGTTCTAAATTGAGAAAAGCGAAAGAAATAATGGCAAATTAGCAATTTTCCCGCTCGGCTTATAAAAATGATTTTAATTAAAGTCTTCAAAGGCTAATTAATTATTGCTTAAGGACTTGGCGCCATTCACTTTGCGGCCGACGGTTCTCAAACTGTTTCATTTTAAACTGTTGTTCATGAACATGGAACCATTGTTAGTTAATTGGTAATGGCCATGATGCGTTTGCCACGCATATTCTCATCAATAAACTATAACACATTTTGATATATTTGCAATGTTGGAAGAAGTAAATACACCATATACCTTGGGGAGTTATCTGTTTCTACTGAAATCGTTTATTCATCATCATCTTCTTCCCCTTGTCCTATTCGGGTCGGGGACCCATTGCATCGACAAGGCTCCTCCATACGTCCCTGTCTTGTGCTGATTGTTCGGCCTCTGTCTATGGTAGCCCCATCCTCTCCTCACACAGTTTCTGGAGTTGCCTCGCCCAACTGTGTCTGGGGCGGCCCACTGGACGTCTACCTTCTGGAATCGCACTCAGTATCTTCCTTGGAATTCGGTCATCAGACATTCTTAGTACATGCCCAAGCCACCTCAGTTGCGATTTTTCTATGAAGAGTAGCAGTGGTTCAATGTTTTGATCATCTCGGATCGTCGAGTTTCTTATGTGATCCCATTTCGTAACCCCTGCCACGCCTCTCAAGTACCTCGTTTCGGCAGCTTGGACTCTAAAGCGTGTTCGTTCATTTAGCATCCATGTCTGGTGGCCGTAAGTGAGCATCGGGCGGTAAACCGTTTATTAAATTTAAATTTTAAACGTCAGTTAATGTAACAAGGATATTAAATAGGGCCAAGCGCTATTTCAAGAGTACTTTTGCTAAAGTAATAATTATTGTTAGTGTGGTCGAATTATTTTTTGATGCAGCTGTTAGGAAATGGTAGGGTCCTTTCTCAATTTATATCACTGGAAGTTTCACTGAGTTTGTTTATTTACAGAATTTAAAATGATTTTAATGAATGAAGAGTAGCAGTGGTTCAATGTTTAGATCATCTCGGATCGTCGAGTTTCTTATGTGATCCCATTTCGTAACCCCTGCCACTCCTCTCAAGTACCTCATTTCGGCAGCTTGGACTCTAGAGCGTGTTCGTTCATTTAGCATCCATGTCTGGTGGCCGTAAGTGAGCATCGGGCGGTATACCGTTTATTAAATTTAAATTTTAAACGTCAGTTAATGTAACAAGGATATTAAATAGGGCCAAGCGCTGTTTCAAGAGTACTTTTGCTAAAGTAATAATTATTGTTAGTGTGGTCGAATTATTTTTTGATGCAGCTGTTGGGAAATGGTAGGGTCCTTTCTTCAATTTATATCACTGCAAGTTTCACTGAGTTTGTTTATTTACAGAATTTTCGGTTCGACATTTTGACATAGGTATATGTAAAGCTTGCAAAATACAACCGGGGCCGGTTCCCTGTTCTTTAACTGAAGGCTAAACAAGTTTTGCTTAGTGTTCTGCGATTAGCAATAAAAAAGAGGCAGAATATACAAGAAACAAGCTTTTTTATAAAAAAAACACTTCTTGAAACAAAACAGTCTTGGCAGTTACTGTCACCTGATAGAGCTGACACTATCGCCACCTGGAAGCACAACAGAAACCTGCTTTATCGACATTCAACCTGCCAGCAAGTAAACTAGACAAATGAACTGCAGAGGGCAGTAACTGCACTAATTCAAATTATAATCTCAACTGCGGCCACACAAAATATCCGTGTATATTTTGTTTCACATCGTTATATGATCTGTCAGTTTTGTTCTTATAAAAATATTTGTTCGAATATTTAAAAATAAACACCTATTATAAATATTTCACGGAAAAAAATATATCTTCTTGAGTTTGATGGGTCACAAGTTTTTCTCTTCCTACATGCAATATCTACTGCGTCAAAAATTTGCGATTTTCCCAAATAACCTTATAATTAACAAGGGTTCGAAATGTTTTTGGTTTTCTCTGCAGGACACATTGGAAGAGGAATTCATCGTCACTATCGCCATCTTTTATTATATTAATCATGGTTACTAATCAATGTCGAAGCGCGCAATTTCATACCTTACCTCCAACAGAACGGTCAAATATTTCAAAATGGCGGAGTAACTCTAGAGTAATTAACGGTTTTCAGAAAGTAAAAGCAAAGGTTAAAAGGATAGAAAGCTGGCGGTCAAATTGATTGAAAAATGCATTTTTGTGATGTTTAACTGTAGCAATTTCTTTTACTATTCCTTTTACTTTCCCGTTTAAACAGACGGAGCCTAGACATTGCCAACTACAGATTGGGAGATACTTTCATTATCGCCTAAAACGGCTTTAGTCGTATTTGGTGCCCGGATCTGAAGAGCCAGGAACTTCCCTACCTTCCTCTTCCCATCTACTTTCATACCCCACTGTCTTGAGCCTCACACAATTGGGATTTTCATAGTTTTCTTTAATTTTACAATGTGAATATCAACAGAGTCCCAGCTGCTACCAACCGTGAGACTATGGCACTCCCAATCGGGGTATGTTAAAGGGGAAGTACCTGGCTAATCAGATCTAGTCACAAAAATGCCATTTAAAGCACCGTTTCAATTTTTAATGGTAGTCTTTCAGCAGCGCTATACTGGGGGTATCTTCCACTTCGGAACGTGCTGCAAATACACTACAGGTAGGTATATTATTTCAAATAAATAAATTGTGAAATAATCAAATAAAATTTACTTACTCACCCTGAGAATTTAAACCGCGACCTTCAAATTACTAGTCGAGATCCTTACCGCTCGACCACAAAGGCTGTCGCTATGAGTCAATATTAAAATTAATATTATTATGTTTGCAGAAATATCTTCAAATTATTAAAAATTTCATCCTAAAAACGCTAATTTCTGTTAGGTTAATATTTATCAAACACACGCCAAAAGTAACCGACAAAAATTCCAACCACCAAAGCAATTCATAAATAATTCGTTTAACGGTGTTTAAATTAAATTACGTTAAGCATCTGGGTGGGTAGGTTGGTACTGCGCGAAAAATATAAAACTCACCATTTTTTATAATGTAATTTACGCTGTGAACCAACTTGTGTCGCTTGCGGTAAAGAAAACGTGCTTTTATATATTTTTTATATTTACCAAGTCATCCCTTTTCTTTAAAAAAGGATCGACTTTAAATTATAAAGAATTGAGAAAATTCCTTGAAAAAATTTTACAGTTTTTTTTAGATTTCTGTAATGTAATAATTCGATTACTTGTGTAGGTATTTTAAAATACATCTATTTAAATATTGATTCTGTTTTCTTGATTAAATGAATTAACGGATGAAATGGAATCTCAGAAATGGATTTTTTTTTTACATTAAGTACATTCAGGCGACCCTAAGGAAAATTATTTCCCTCAGTGCCTATGTTATCTTTAAAGAAGCTGTGTGGAGGGTCTCTTTTAGAGGAGAAGGGAGTGAAAAAGGGTCTTGAAGAGACCCATGTTGTAGGAAGGAGGAAAGTATCCACAGCCGAGCTGTTGAACTCAAGAACGAGTCGTAGAAACGACCGGTTCTCTTGGGCGCGTGTTTGGCGTGTTTCCCGACTGCGCACCGGTGCCGAGGAGATCAATGACACTAGTTCCTCGAAGCATCTTCCATTGAACTACCGGTAGAGAGAGGATAGCATTCCCACCTGACTCCTGTGCTCTAAAGATTGCAATCCATTTGTTGAGGTAGGAGAATCTATCAAACGGACCGCAGGTTTCTGCACAGAGTCGAAGGATTGTTACCAGATATATTGGGACTCCAGACCTGGTGGCTGCCAAATTCAACCGTGGGGCGCCCAATTAACTCACTTCCTGACGATCCGATCGAACTGAAACTTGCAGACAGATGTTGTCGTTGTCGATGATATTGCATTCTATCACTCAATTTGGGAGGCGGGAATAGGTACCGCCGCCCTGGGAACCTTTATTGGATAACCAACACCTCTGCCATAGGTCACCCCAAGTGGTTCGCTATGTTTGGTGATTTAGCAGGGGTGCCCGGGTTCATGGGGTGAGGTTTGTCTAGGTCTTGGAGGCGGATGACCAGGACATACTGAACCCCAGATTCCTACCCACCCCTTAAACCCTTTTCCTTCCCAGAACTCTCCTCTCCTTGCTTTCCTTAAAAAAACCCTTCACATAGCATCCTCAAAGATGACATAGGCCCTGAGGGAAATTATTTTCCTCAGGGTCTCCTGTGTGGAGCTCATGTAAAAAAAAAAAAACTCACGCATATACAAACGCGCATACATGCATTTTTCTAAAATTGGAAAAATTTACAGCAGTTAATATACGAAATAAATCTCGGTCCTATTCAATTGAGATTTGGCTCAGTTTTCAGCGTGGTTCACACAATTCCCTACGGAGGAAGGTTCAATCCTCAGTCAAATAAAAACAATCTTCCTTTCTCTGAAATTGGCTACTAGCCGAACCGTGAGTTGGCGCAACTAAATCGAAAATTAAAATTAGATTTAAAAAAATATTTTTGTGGGTTGATTTTTTTACGTGTTAATTTATTGGTATTTTTGTTAAGCCAAAAAGAAATTAGGTACCTACCCTACCGACCTAATCCTCGTAAGCATAAAATTACTTCTATTAAATAAAATTATCATAAAACATTTTTATCCCAAAATGCTTCCTTTTCGAAAATAGTAAAAACACTTGTAATAAATGTACTTAGCATGTTCAGAAAGTAAGTTCTGTAACCACAACGGGCGGTAGTTTTTAGTTTTTTGAGGGTTGGCAACACTGAGAAAAAAGGTCAGGATTTTTGAGCTGTATTGTGACTGGAGATGATAGTGGGTAACTCATTACACGCCTGGAAAAAAGTGGTGTCACACCAATTCCCCATCTGCCAAAAAATTGAAAACTTTAATTTCGGGTAAAAAAATCATGGCTTCAGTGTTTTGGGACCGAAAAGGCATCATTATGGTCGAATTTCTACCTCAGGTTGAGACCATCAATGCACAACAATATTGTGATACCTACCCTAAAAAACTCAAAAGGAGCATTCAAAACAAAAAGAGGAGAATGCTGAAAACGTCCGTCCTCACACAGCCTTACCCACCAATACGCTCTTGGACTCATTTGGTTGGGATGTTTTGAACCACCCCCGTATAGCCCTGACTTGAAGTCCTCAGATTATCATCTTTTACCTACTCGAAGGCATATATGAATGAAAATAATTTTTCGACGGACGAGCAAGTGCAGAAAGTGGTTCTGAAGTGGGGGAAGGAGCCGGCGGGAGAATTTTTCCAATAGAAACAATCGAAAATAAAGAAACTTGTACCACGGCTCACCACATGTTTCGAACGGGATGGCAATTATTTGGAAAAATAATCAACAAGATATCAACAATATCCTGTAATTTTTGGTAAAATACACTCTTTCAAAAAAAAATTTAAAAAATCAGAACTCTTACTCTCTGAACATGCGTGTATATTTGAAATGATGGATTTCTAAAATTATAAAGTATATCATCTTACTGCCAAGTGAATGAATCCATAAATAAAATTAAGATAACTTTTTTGTACTTAAGCCATTCTAAGTTTATCGAAATATTCAAAACACACAAAAATCACGTTTTTTAAACTTATCGAAGTCATTAAAATGGTTTTAAAATGGTCACAAGCCAATTTTCCTGGAAATATATTTTACTCTTTCGCAAACAATTGTATTTTTCTAAAATTACCAGATTTAAATCATACTTTCAAGATGATTTTACCGCAACAATAAAATACTAGGAGGATCAAATATCATTATTACTGGCATCTCTTCTAGTGCTTTCATTTCTTCGGAACTAACCGGAACGACGCTCCGGATTGAAATAGAATTTTTTTTAGGGTGAGAGAGACTGGTACTTATGTACAATAATTTCTTCCTTTCTCATTCTAATACTGCAGGAGTCATGTTAGTATTTTACTAATCTCTCATTAGCCATGGTCGGAAGAAACATGGTCACAGCAATGGTCGGTAACAGTTTTAGGCTACCCATTTCATTACACGGGATGTTGATAGACGCACTGGATTTATTTCACCCAGTGATTCATGACATTATTCGGAATTAAAAATGATAATGATATTCTGGGTTTTTTGGGTTTTTTTTTTTAAATTTATTGTTCAAAATCAAATGACAATAAAATTCTCCCAATTATCATCCCTGGTAGCCCAGCCGAGTAACCGCCCAACCCCTTACTACGACCCAAACTGTCCAATACTTACTGACTTTTTGTCCAAGTTGAAAAAAAACATCGAAAATGCCACCAAAGACCAAAATTTTGTGTACATAATTTACTCCTAATGATTTTTGTGTTTTTTTTTTACAGTAATACCTCACAAGAGTCTCAGCTGCTCTCGTCTAGAGCCACTAAGACTATGGCATTCCCAATTGGGGTATGTTGTGAGGCTGAAGGTAGTGGGGAGGGGAGGGACATGAGGAAGAGGAAAGTAGGGAAGTACCTGGCTATTCAGATCTGGTCACCAAACACGGTTAAAGCCATTTCAAGCAACGTTTCAATTCTGAGTGATGGTCTTACACCAGGGCGATACTGAGAGTATCTTCCACTCTGGAACGAGCCGCAAATATAATATACATTTTTGGAAAAGAATTAATTGTGAAATAACAAAAATTATTCAAATAAAATTTATTGCCCACGCTGGGATTCGATCCCGCGACCTTTGGAATACGAGTCAAAATCCTTACCGCTGGACCACGCCGTTAGAAATCACTGGATAATGCAAGTCAGATACGTCCTTGACGCCCTACGTATTTGGTGCATGATAGTACAACAAAAAAAAATTAGTGAAAGAATATATTTTTATAGATAATTCAACACTTCATTTTTACATTTACTGTACTGACTTCGGTTTATGACAACCCAAGAATTATAATAATTCTAAAAAAAGAACCTCAGAGAAATGGGGGCTTCAGCACGGGTAAGCTACCCAGTGAGGTCAACATTATTAAATTATATTACAAAATTTAAATATTGTAACAAATGAAAAAACAAAATTCAAAGATTTTAAACACGTGTGTCACCAAAAATATAATGATTTCGACTCTTAGGCGCCGAACAAGCCAAAAAAATGATCATATGTTCAAGAAAGAATTTAGATATTGGAAAACTTACGATCACTTTCACCTGGTGCAGTGTACTTACTTTAACCAGTGATTCCTGTTGAGAAAAGAAAATTAATATAAATTTTGGTCTACGGTAACTTTCTGGATATGTTTTTTTTTTCTTCAAACCAAACAAAAAATCTTCCACAATGGTCACTCATCCGAGTAACCGTTCAACCCCTCATCCCGACCTACCTGTTCAGTATCTACGGATTTTTCATGTTTTAGTATGAAAAAAAAAAACGAAAATGTTAGTGGAAACCAAAATCTAATTTACCTACGTCAAAAAAGTCAAAACATTGGTATGATTTAAGAAGCTAACATTCCGGTTGGTAAAGCATTACAAACTAAGCACTTTCGTCTTTAGAAGAAATGAAGAATAATTGGATCGGATATGAAAACAAACCAATCCAATTATTTTTGATTTGGCAAAGACCTTCTGCTTTCTCTTCATTCCTAATTCTGTTCAACATGATCCGATTAACTTAGACATCACTCTGTAAGGGACTTACATTAATTCTCTTGCTCACATTGTTTTTGAAATAGTTTGTTTTTTATGGTTCTACCTAATAATATAAAATATATTTGCGGCATGGTTTACAGTGGAAGGTACTCTTAGGACCAGATCTGAATAGCCAGGAACTTCCCCACCTTCCTCTCCCCCATCTCCTTCCCCTCCCCATTACCTTTATTGGATAACCAACATCTCTGCCATAGGTCACCCCAAGTGGTTCGCTACGTTTGGTGATATAGCAGGGGTGCCCGGGTTCATGGGGTGAGGTTTGTCTGGGTCTTGGAGGCGGATGACCAGAACTTACTGAACCCTAGATTCCTACCCATCCCTTAAACCCTTTTCTTCCCAGAACTCTCCTCTCCTTCCTTTCCTTAAAAAAACCCTCCACACAGCATCCTCGAAGATGACATAGGCCCTGAGGGAAATAATTTCCCTCAGGGCCTCCTGTGTGGAGCTCATGTAAAAAAAAAAAAAACCTTCAGCCTCTCAACATACCACAATTGTGGACGCCATAGTCTCACTGGTTTATTATTTAAATAGTGATTTTTTAAAGTTTTATCAAGAAATTTGAATAAGATTTCTGTCTGCAATATTTCTTACACCAGAACGATGTTGAGGGTATCATCTAATCTTATTATTGTAAATTAAACTACTACTATTGTAATTTTTTACACAAATTTCATAACGTCAGAGCTCACCATTAAACCTTTGAGGGCGTGCGTATAACAAACCACAAAAGTTTCACCGCAATCAGAAGTTTCATCGCAATCCGTAGTTTCATCGCAATCGCGTATATTTACAATCAAACTTTTTCCTCAATAAAATAAAAACCACTTACGTGCTTTCAAAATACCAAATCAAATAATGAAACAACATGAAGCAACAAATTGAATTATTGCCCCATCAAGCAACAATTTGAATTGTGCGATGAAAGTCGAATTATATTGTGTCATCAAAAGTCGAATTGAATTGTTACAATTCGCATCAAATTGTTTTGTATACGATAATAAAACGGACCGGACTGCCGAGGGGGCTGATTGCAAGTGGAAATCGTCGAAAACACACAATTGAATGAATTCATAACAATGTTGGATGGCTAAGGACATCTGTTGTGTTTTTTACGAAGCATAAACGTATTCTCCGTGAGTTGGCCCTCACAAGTCATTTGTACGCTATTATATTCAATTTTGTGATATGGGGTGACCAATTTGTAGTTCAAATGAGGCGAATAAAAGTACGTATTTATGTGACATACACTTTGAAACTGTTCCATATCACAAAGAGTTGGCGGAAGTAACATGTGAAGTCATGATTTTTACAAATTTAAGTTTAATATACCAATTTTTAGGTATTAACGGTTTTCACAAGTAAGTTATACAAACATTCGCTAAAACTCACTTAATCACAAGAGAAATGTACGCAAAGTTTTGTTTCAAGCCATTTATCATATTGACGTGAATTGTCGATATGATAAAAAAATCGTACAGGGTTCAGACATTCTACGATGCATGTGCCCACTTTCTGCGTGGCGGGCCAGATCTGGAGAGAGACTGGTTGAGGGAGATTTTATGGTGTCTCCATCAGGACTCTCTCGGAACATCGCCTCCCACTGCGGTCAGTGGGAGGGATGGATTCTTACGTCCGTCACTCCTGGACACACTGATACCCAGATTCCTACCAACCCCTTAAACTATTTTGAAGTAAAATTCTTTACGCACGCTTGACTTGGGGAGTAAGCTGGTGAATACGTGATGAGAGCGTTACGAAAAGCGAGGTGAACGGTAGTTGAGAGGGAGATATAAGAAGTGAATATAGAAAGAGAGAGAGTTACGTTTCGTTTATTACTGTAGGGGCAAGAGAGAGAGGTGCGAGCACACATTTTATTTCTCTCTTTCTCTCATAGCCAGTTACGTTTCGTATATCTAAGACACTGTGCAGGCCTATTGTCTGTATCACACTGTAGGAGCAAGAGAGAGCAGTTTGACGGCCGGCGTAGTGCAGCGGTAAGGCGCTTGACTCGCATTTCGAAGGTCGCGGGATCGAATCCCGGCGTGGCAAATAAATTTTCTTTGATTAAATTGTGTACTTCACAATTTATTCATTTAAAATAATATATAGTATATTTGCGGCACGTTCCAGAGTGGAAGATACTCTCAGTATCGCCCTGGTGTAAGGCCACCATTCAGAATTGAAACCTTGCCTAAAAAAAAGCCCCGAGAAAAATGGTTTTCCTCAGGGCCTCCTGCGTGGAGCTATTGCAATAAAAAATATACTTATATTAATTTCGCCTTCTTAAAAATATCTACCATTTACTCTATATTTTACATATTTTTAGGCCTGAAGATGATATATTGTATTTTTTTTTTTCAGTGAATCCCGCACAAGAATCTCAACTGCTCCCGTCTGGAGCCAGTGAGACTATGGCATCCCCAATTGGGGTATGTTGTGAGGCTGAAGGTAGCGGGGAGGGGAAGGAGGAGGGAAAGAGGAAGGTTGGGAAGTGCCTGGCTATTCAGATCTGGTCACTAAACACGGCTTAAGCCATTTTCAAGCAACGTTTCAATTCTAAATGGTGGTCTTACACCAGGGCGATACTGATAGTATCTTCCACTCTGGAACATGCCGCAAATATACTATATATTATTTTAAATGAATTAATTGTGAAATAACACAAATTAATCAAATAAAATTTATTAGCGCATGCCGGGTTCGAACCCGCGACCTCCGGAATGTGAGTCAAGAGTCTTAGCCACTGGACTACGGAGGTCGTCAAAACAAGCTAAACCTAGTGGTGAGTACAGAAGTACATTTAGAAAGCTAAATTTAATAATTCGTTCCCAATTCCTATTACATGTCGTAATATTATGACTGGAAGAAAAAATCGACGGCTTTAATTTGTATCCACGTAATATTCTTGAGTCATGGTCACCCCAAGAAAACCACCCCTAGAACGTACTAATTAAATACACTTATGGTGAGGGTGCTTTAGTCACGACTCCATACAAAGCGCAGCTCATGAAAACTATTACAGACATCAATTTAATATCGTGCAGATGAAAATAATTATCATAAATTTGATTAATGTGATTGATTTGAAAACCCATTCGTCATTAGGGAACGTACCCATACTACGTGACCAACTTTTTGCAATTTTTACCCCCCCCCCCCCCCCCCCCCCCGGTGACCAAAAACCTAAGCCCGCCGCCGCTCATTTGTACCAAGCGTGACATTTTGAAGACCCCCCCCCTAAACGTGTCACGTAGTATGGGTACGTTCCCTTAGGTCTTTATTGATATCAAATCCGTTGAAAACACGTATTAATCGAAAAAAAACAGAGTGTGCAATTCACAGGCGGTAGAAGTGAAACCTTCAGAAAACTGAAGTAGACAACAAGAGTGGAGAGGCTACGAAGCACTGCCAATGCCACTTAATAAATATATTGTTTCTGCCTGCGTGTCCTTTCCCATTCGTCCCATTCCCCTTCCGCCTCCTCTTCCCTTCCCATGTCCCCTCCCCCTCACGCTTTCCCCCTCCACTTTCCCCGCCTTGCCTCTCCCCCGTCCCGCAAACCGCCGAAAAATGAATTCGCGCATAACTTTCGAACGACTGCACCAAATTGGATAATTATTTTTTGTTGTGTTCATTATTGTCAGGACAAAGTTTGTATAAAACTGCTGGAGAGCTATGGCATTATGAAATTTGTATAAAAATGAATCGCCGAAATGTACCGAACGACTGCACCAAATTGTATAATCCTTTTTTCGTTGTGTTCGTTATTGGCTTTTGAGCTCTGGCATTATGAAATTTGTATAAAAAAATTTCAATAGGTGGCACGCGAGCTGTTTGAAAACTAAATGTACCGGAAAATGAATGAATAAAACGCGGGAGAGGGGGGGGAGGGGAACCAGTGAGGGGGGAGGGGTACCTGGGAGGGGGGAGGGGAACCTGGGATTGGGGAGGGGAACTCGGGAGAGGGGTTTACTGGACCGTGGAAGGGGGGGAGTGTAGTGGGGGGCGGGAGGGTGGGGGAGGCGGGGTGGAAACGCGATAGGGGAAGAGGACGCTGGGTACTTACCCGCACGCAATGAAAGAATATTTTCCGTATTTGTAAAAAGCATTAACTTTGTGGCTCGCCATAATTTACAATATAAAACACATATAAATTTGTTGTAGACCACTTTTATTTTATACACACTCTACCGGTTTCGGAAGCACCCTTCCTTCGTCAGGAGAATATTATAACTAAACTATGATACAGAATGTTGACAGATATACAAATCAGGTGTTTGAGTGAGAGGTAGGCAAAGGGGTGGGGGTAATTAGGGGATTTCCGGAAAGAACAGAGCGGTTAATTGGAAAAATATTTAGAATGGGACTGAAAGATAAGTTAATTTGGTTATTCAAAATACTAGCATTATTATTTAGGGATTTTCTGATTTCTAGTGCTTCTAAATTATCTAATTTTTACACAGATATAACAATACATAACCTATCAAATCACCCGGTTTCACATAAACATTCTGCTTATCATTCAATGGTGCACCGGCTAGTAAAAATCCCTCTTTCATCTGTTAATTTCGCGATGGAACTTTCAAAAATTAAACAAATTGCTCTAAATAATGGTTATTCCGCAGATTTAATTGATAAAATCCTAAATAAGAAACTTAAACTCATCTCAACTAAAACATTTTTATTTGGTACGCCTGAAAATAATAATAAAGTAATAAATCCCGCTCAATGGCGCAGAATCTTATATATATCCAACTTTTCCTCACTTAGTACAAAAAACTTGCCTGCCCACATTAAGCCCGCGTTCTATACTGATAACAACTTAGGTAAATTACTAAAAAACACTAAAGATAGAGATCATAAATTAAGCCACTCAGGCATTTACCAACTATGTTGCAATGATTGTCCTTCGTTCTACATAGGTAAGACAACTAGAAATATAAATATCAGAATCACAGAACATTTAAGATGCTTAAATAATAATAATTTTTCAGAGTTTGCTAATCACCTAATTTCCACAGATCACACTTTTAATAAGGACACAGGGGTTAAAATTCTTCACCGTAATAATAAAAGCAAAAAATTAGATAATTTAGAAGCACTAGAAATCAGAAAATCCCTAAATAATAATGCTAGTATTTTGAATAACCAAATTAACTTATCTTTCAGTCCCATTCTAAATATTTTTCCAATTAACCGCTCTGTTCTTTCCGGAAATCCCCTAATTACCCCCACCCCTTTGCCTACCTCTCACTCAAACACCTGATTTGTATATCTGTCAACATTCTGTATCATAGTTTAGTTATAATATTCTCCTGACGAAGGAAGGGTGCTTCCGAAACCGGTAGAGTGTGTATAAAATAAAAGTGGTCTACAACAAATTTATATGTGTTTTATATTGTAAAGAATATTTTTTCTGTTTTTTTTTTTACTGGAATAAAACTAAGTTTTTGTTTCTGAAAAATTCTGAATAATACATTTTTGAAGCGCCGTTTTGCGAAAAAATACTGCAAGTGCATTAAGTACCTACCCGTGCACTATGAAATAATTTTTTTACGGTAATAAATGTAAGTTTTACGTATACATCCACCGCGTTTCATATATTCAGTGCCGCTGTATTCAGTTTTTCAGCGGTTTTTTCCGGTACAACAGCTTCCGTGCCACCTAATTTTTTTATACAAATTTTAATTTTTCATGTATTACAAATATTCGTGTTTATGCATTATAAGAACAATCAATCAAATTTGGTATCTAACATATTTAAAATACCTATAATTATTGATTAGATTCCAAACATTGGATTTGTGCGATAAATATCAAAGGTGAGTACTTCAATTAAATTCAATAATTTAAAGAGTTTATTCTAAAATTGAATTTTGATTAAGAATTATCTATGATTTGACAATTTAAAGTGTGACATGGTTGACAATTTTGTAAGAGTTTTGGTATTGATTAAAAAAATCTTTTCAGATGTCTTGTCATTTGGTTGTAATAATCCGGAAACTTTCGCTAGGGTGGAAAGAAGATATTTTGAAAGTTTCAAACATTTCCTAAGCTTAATATAGTAATACATAAAGCACCAACAAACAAGCAAGCAAACGTGCATTCATTTTTACATATAGATAACTAGTGCTATGAAAGTTTCATAATCAAATCATGAAACGCCATTCGGGCCGTGAAGCGACCGAAATCGATACTTTGGTAAAAGGTGCCAAGTACGATGTCGTGTGAAAGTATCCGTGATTGATGTGACTTGGACACTTTTATTGCCCCAACAATGAGCTGTCATACACTATAAAAATATTATTGCTCGCGGCACGGTTCTGCCATAATGCTAAGGAGAACACGCGATGATGTTTATCTACGCAGAATTGATTTATTTATTAATGTAATTCAATGAAGAATAAATAAGAAAACAAACGAAAATTGATGTGGTATTTTCGAAAACACAAACTAATTTCTAAGATGGTTCGTCTTCGTGGCAAATACTGTATTATTTTATATTTATTTTAATTTAGACTTTTTGAAGTGATAACTTCTTTAGCACCGTTGTTATTTGAAACTATATGAAATTAAAAAGCGACAATAAAAGGAAACACATACATCTGTAGGATTTATCCTGCGAGAATAATCGGTCTCCGCTTTGAGCGGTGATTCGTAGCCTCCCCACTTTCGTCTACTTTGGTTTTCTGAAGGTTTCACTTCTACCGCGTGTGAACTGCACAATTGGAATTTTTTTATTGAAAACTAATTAAGCATTGTTGTGATTTGAAACTCGATAAAACGAAAATGCGACACTAAAAATAAAAGATTTTGCCTGCGAGAAATGAGGCAGAATAATCGGTCTCTTCTTTGTGCGGTGTCCCCGCTCATGTCTACTTTCTGAAGATTTCACTTCTACCGCACATGAACTGCACATTTTTCTGTAGACAGACGTAGGGGATATTGTATATACTTAGTGTGTTCCGCGCTCATATCGGGAAGCTTTTAAATGCAATATGCTTAGAGGTAGCACACAACCTTACGCGATGCCTGAAAGTTTAGTGCTAAAATTTCGAAATCGTATGTTAAAACTACGAAATTTCGTAGTTTTAGTAATTTTCCAAAACAATGAGGGTTGTTCTTAAAGTAATTTTTAAATTCGATTCGTAATAAAAAACTTGTTATTTAGACGAGATGAACATTTATTTGCACAATATAAAGTCTGCGTTGTAAGCTACGTGCTAACTTTCGGAGCTGTCTGTGATTAAGGAGATCACCTTTAATACACTGTTTCTGCCGTCTCGCTCTTGCATATTTAAAAGGCAGGAGTACCAACAAAACCATTCTCACAAAACTGAAAAAAAAGTTTAAATAATGATATATTGGTTGATTTCGTATAAATAGTTCTGATAAACTTACAATAATGGTGAAGTGATTTAAGATATTAACTGTAAAACCCTTAGGTGCGGAATGATTGAGTTTTTACAGGAAAATGCTGACAATGGTTTCGAAATGATTTGATACTTTCGCTTCTTGTGATAGATAGCATTGACAAAATAATGCAAAGACAAATTTATTGTAAAAAGTAAGATAAAATGCGATACTGACGTTAAATTTGAAAGTAAAAGAGTCCATAGACGGAAATAAATCACGATAAATTTAAGTATAAAATGATAGACAGAAACTCAGGTTAGATGTATCAAATAGGATAACGACAAGACCAATTGCCGGTTCCGCGACTTTTCATCCCGCGACAAAATACCCCCCAACAAAAATATCCTCGACAAACGATCCTACGGACAAAACATCCTCCGACAAACATCAACTAAGTAAAATAACCTAACCCAACCGAACCTAACCTAACCTAACCTAATACAACCCAACCTAACCTAACCTAACAATTAAATGGGACGAACATAATACCGACCACCTGTAAAGATAAATTATTGTTCAAAAATAGGAAAATAAGGTTAAGTTAGGTTAGGTTAGGTTTTAGTATTATTTTATTTTAGTATTTAGTTTAATATAATATCGTAAGGCAGTAATCTAAAAGTGATATTTCGGCAGCCAAATTAGCTTGCCTAATAATAACGAATGCCCGAAATAATGCCGATTTGTGTTGGGTTTTGTTGTTACAGTGGCCTAAGTGATTGCTGACGTTAGATTAGGTAGCATTAATCCCTTGGAAAACACGAAACTAACAAAGCCACTAATAGAAAAATGAAATTATTCAAGTAGGCCCTTGTATTAATAATATTATAATTTACATTCAGGGCCACTTGTTACAAAAATGTAAATACATAGTCTTTTAATTAACCACCGGAGCGATTATGGTCGAAAAATGGACCACATTTATTTTTCTGCGATTGATAGCTCATAGCGGTTTAACGATGTTAAAATAAATTTTTTAAATATTTTTTCCCGCCGAATTTTTGATCATCCGTTTACAGTTAAAATTAAGCTCGTTTTCCATAGATACGCACCATTCATTATACCACAGACACATACTACAGACAAAATACAGAAATCGAAAATATTCTATGTTGCCTCGAATAAGTACCCCTTACGGCAGTTTTAAACTAAACACGCAGGACTCGTGCGGTTATAAACTTTACGATTTTTTCATATTTTTTTTTATCAATCCTAAAAATATAAGATGAACAGTTACATACAGGTTAATTCATTGGCTATATAGCACTATAATAATTTGGTATGTCTTGATGTTAAAATTCGAAGGTATGATTTTTATAATGTTGGCGAAAAATTAAAAAAATGACCTTCCGGGAAATCTCGATCAATCTAGGCAAATTTATTTATTTCGCGTGATCGCTCCAGTGGTTAAATTACACGAAGTCCTTTTGAATTATTTAAACTAGCTTAGGCTCGTAAAAAATTGCGGGATATTCTGAATTCTTGACAAATCAGTTTGAATTTTGAAAATGACAATTATTAAAATAGTTTTGATGTTAAAAACATTATATAATAGGTAGGTATATTTATAGCCTGTCTAAATTCTTCACATAATCAGTTCCAATTTTGCAAATGGTACTTATATTGAATCAGATTTCACGCACGACTAAAGCACAGCTTGTACAATGTGTCCTTAGAACGGGGTACCCCAGTAAGGACACATTTTCTCTAAAAACTGTAAAAAAAAAAATAAAATAAAATAAAATAAAATAAAATAAATAAAATATTTGTTTATAAGGGAAAACTATAAAATAAGGTAATTTTGCGCTCTGGTGTGGAACACCTTAAAAAGTCAGTTATTATACAAGAAAGGGCAATTAATTTATAAAGCATTCGATTTGAGCAAAAACGTCAGATGGGAACGCTATGTTTCTTCTACCGCTATTCCAACGAAAGGTACTTCGAACTTTTCGTTAATGATTCTTTTGGTACCGGTTTATAGCCAAAAAATACTCCAAACGAGTTCTAAAAGTGGTACCTACAGCCTATAAGGCTGGAATGTTTGCATTAGATCGGGTCGTTTTTACGAGTGCTTCTTCAAATTCTGCAGCTTTCAAAAAAAGTTTGTATTAAAGTGATAATAAATTTTACAATTTCACCAGGTTGTTAGTTTTCTCAATATCATAGTGCACGGAAAAACACCAGCCATCCTGTAAATCGTAGGTATATATAAAAAAAAGCTTTAAACACCAATACAATTTGGGAGGCGGGTATGGGTACCGCCGCCCGGGAACAATTTATTGGATAACCAACTCCTCTGCCATAGATCACCCCAAGTGGTTCGCTATGTTTGGTAACTTAGCAGGGGTTCCCGGTTTCATGGGGTGAGATTTGTCCGGATCTTGGAGTTATGAATCTATCCCACCGCAGTAGGAGGGATAGATTCTTACGTCCGTCACTCCTTGGCACACTGACCCTTAGATTCCTACCCACCCCTCATACCTTTTTCCTCCCTAGAACTTCCTCTCCTTCCTTTCCCTAAAAATACTCTCCACATAGCATCCCCAAAGATGACAAAGATTCAGAGGGGTATATTTTATCTACAGTAGATTATTTATCTACAGTTAGTAGATTAATTTGATCCTCTCAAATGATAAAAACTATTCAAGCTAATTTTCAGCTTAACCCCACAGGTCTCGGGCCTATTTTTTCGGAACGTCAAAATATTTCCGCTTTGTAATAAAATCCAAATAAATAAAATATTTCTGAACGCATCCGAAAATTAAAAACAATTTTAGAAATGTGATGAAATGCGCTTTCAAATTTTATAACCAAAAATAAACATGTGATTTTTTAAATATACAGGGTGGCCCTTAACTGTGTACCTAGTTTCAATTAACAATAAATAAATAATGGTAGAACTTATATATATTTTATTAATATTTTCAAAAACTACAATAAATGGAAATTTTAATGACATTAAGTTTTAAAAATTATCTTGTCCAAGTGAGCTCCATCAGCCTGTTGACATTGTCTAAGGCGGATTCGAAAATTCTCAAAAACACGTTGACAAGTTGCCCGTGGGATGGCGTTAATTTCCCGTACAATGTTTTGTTCTAACTGATTTATTATTGTCGGATTGTCTTCATAGACTCTTGATTTTAAGTATCCCCAGAAAAAAAATCAGGGCTCCGTGGGGGCCACTCTATGTGTCCTCCACGTGAAATGAGTTTTCCGGGGAACATCTCCTTCAAACGGTCCATGAACAGTTTCGCAGTGTGACAGGTGGCGCCGTCCTGCTGAAACCAGCTCCTGGAATTGTGGCCTTGAAAATCTTGAAGAGCTGGGACCAAGAACTCCTGAAGCATCTGACAATAATTCTTAGATTTCAGTGTCATAGCAACTCTCCTTTCGTTTTCAAAGAAATATTGGCCAATGATAACCCTACCTGATATTGCAGCCCGCACAACGACCTTCGAGCTATGCAAGGGACGTTGATGCTTCTGTCAGGGAGGTCTTCTTCTTCTATTCTCAGACCAATATCGGCAATTTTGTTTATTAACATGGCCATTGATATGGAAATTGGCCTCATCGCAGAACATTATGTTGAAAAAATTGTCAAAACGTTCCAGCATCACATTGGCAAAATTAAGTCGAAGATCGGTATCATTCGGCTTCAACTATTGCGTCAGCTAAATTTTATAAGCTTTTAGATGTAAATCGTGGCGTAAAATTCTTTGTAAAGTGCTCCTCTTGATGGATAAGGCTTGGCTTCTCTTGCGAGTAGTTTATTTATTTATTTATTTATTTATTAGAGATAATATATTACAAAATTATTACATAAAATTTATAATACATTACTCCCAATGAGTTTAATAAAACTCATTTCGGGAAGGACAACATTATACATCTAAAGGAAAATTATTTTTACATAAGAACACGGAAATCAATGAACAATACATAGATTTTTAAATGGACTAGACACACTAATTGAAGAATATACAAGAGTTACAAAGGGAGACAGCTAAATTCGTCACTGGTTAATAAAGTTACTGAGAAAATATCCTTTTAGAGCCTTTGCCAATATTTTTTTGTTTGATTCTGGTAGTTTTAGGACATTAGGTAATGCGTTGTATTGCGTATGTGCGATGTATTGTAAGGAGTTAATTCCAAATTTAGTTGTGTGTGTAGATGACGATAGGTGTATTTGATTTTGTGATCGTGTTTTGTGCTGGTGTATATCGGAATTAAAGGCTGGTTTAGTGTTGGTGTGAGAGGAGTGTTGAATTATTTGTAGGATGGCAGTGGTGATGCTATATTTTGGCAGAATGGTAAAGGGAAGAATTTGTGTCAGTGAGTATATGTCTTTGACATGTGTATCCCATGGTAGATGGTATATATTTCTTATGGCTCTATTTTGGATTACTTGTATTTCAGATATTTGTTTCTTAGTAATGGTGCCCCAGATACTAACCAGATAACTTAGGTGAGAGTGGATCAGAGCATAATATGTGGCACGCAGTAAAGCTGTGGGGAGCACATCTTGAAGTCGATAGAGTACACCAGTTATCGGGGAAATTTTGGATTTAACATATTCAACATGGGAGTTCCACGATAGGTTAGAATCTATGAATAACCCTAAATATTTCGTTACTTGTACATTTTGGAGCTTTTCATTTCCAAGAGTAATATTCATTGTCATGTAATCTTTTTTCCCGAAAGTGAGGTAGTGAGTTTTTTTGACATTGAGGCTTAATTTATTTATCCGCAACCATTTAGCTAGCTTTGCGAGATCTTTATTCATTAGAGATTCAAGTTCCCTCAGATTTTTACAACGATAATAAATCACAGTATCATCAGCGTAAAGTTGAAGTTTTCCCAAGATGCCGCATTTAGTTATATCATTGATGTATAGTAAGAAAAGTAGGGGTCCTAGAATCGAGCCCTGCGGCACTCCACATGTGATTTTTCCAAAGCCGCTTAGGTTCCCTTCGATGTCGACAAGGCAATATCTATCAGATAGGTAACTTCGGAGGAGCTTTAAAGATTTCCCGACTATACCCAAATGTTCCAATTTTTGTAGGAGTATTTCATGATCTACTGTATCAAAGGCTTTTTTTAGATCAATAAAAATAGCTGCTACATATTCGCCCTGGTCTATGTACTGCTGAATGTTCGAGATGAAATCGAAGGTGGCACATTGGGTACTGGAGTTTTTTCGAAAGCCATATTGCTGTGGTGTTAGGATATTGTTGTTAGAGATGTATTTTAGAAGTCTATCCTTGATAATAGTCTCGAACACCTTTGAAAATACTGATAAAACCGATATTGGGCGATAGTTAGATATACAATTTTTGCAGCCTTCTTTATAAATTGGTATAATTTTTGCTAGCTTTAATTGATTTGGGAATACTCCCGAGCCTATAGAGGAATTGATAAGTTGCGCTAGGTGCTCAGCTAGTTCTTCTTTACAGGTTTTAAGGATGCACGGGGTTACTCCATCGATACCTGCCGCTGCATTCGACCTAAGTTTCGAGATGATCCTTAATACCTCAGCCTTATTTGTCCTAGCCATATATAAGGATTGACTTGCCTTTGGTTCTACATAGATAGTATTACAGTCATCCGGGAATGATGGAATGGCAGCTGCCAACTTTTCTCCAACTGATAAGAAAAATTCATTAAATGCTGAAGCTATTTCACTAGGTCCCCTAAGCTCACAATTATTTACGATGAGAGATTCGATGGTGTTGGAGGGTTTATGTGCACGGTTAGATAAAATTGAGTTAATGGTTTTCCAAGTTTTTCTAGGGTTATTCAGGTTTTGTTGAAGGCTATTGGCATAATATTTGTTTTTCAAACTTCTCCTATAATTAGTTATTAAGTTTCTCAGTTTATTTTTATGGACTACAAGAGATATATTTCCTGGGTCTTGTTTCCACTGCTTGTGAAGCTGGTTTCTTTCTTTGATCAGCGAATTCAGTTTAGAATCGAACCACGGTGTATTTAAATGTTGTCGATTAGCTATTTTCACTTTAGGTGTCGTTTTACCTGCTTCTATTGCATTTTTGACATAATCGTTAAAATCTTTATAACTGTCATCTTGTTTGGTTGAGTTGATGGTAAATTTGTTAGCTGCAAGATAAGATTTTACTGCCATATTGTTGATGATAGGTTTTGTAAGGCGTGGCTTATTCCTATTATTAGACCATTTTTTTAGGTTATTCTTGAAATCAATAATAAGAATGTTATGGTCACTAAGTGAGTCATCTATGTTCGATATGGTAATTGGAATGTTTAGTCTATTTGATATGATGTGATCTATGAGGGTGCTGCTTGTGTTAGTGACTCTAGTGGGAAATGATTTGTTTTGTATTGAGAAATTGTATGTTTCTAAGGTGTTGAGGTAATTTAAAGAAGAGGATGTGTTTATGGTAGTGTCAATATTAAAGTCTCCGAGTATTAATGTATCTTGTCTGCTTTTGTCTAGTATTTTTTCCAAATGTGTCAGGAAATCGTGTATATTAGGGTTGGGTTTCCGATAGATGGCATAAATGTTAACCGGTTTCCTATCCTTGCTACATACACTTATACCTAAAAAAGAATTTTCATTGGAAAATTTATCAATGATGGAGAACTTCATAGAATCCAGTACATATATGGCTACACCACCTCCTGCCTCCTTGGGGCGAGAGGCAAATGCACAATTGTAGCCTTTTAATCCAAAAAACTTTTCTTCTCCAACATCAAGCCATGTTTCAGTGATGACAAGGACATGAACAATATCGCGTAATCCTCTGAGTTTTTCTTCAATTTCATCAAGTTTGTTCCGGATGCTTCTCGCGTTCATGTACATTATTCGAAGACAGCTATTCACAGGAGTGTACTCATCGATAGTTAAGCACTTGCGTTCGTGTCTATTACACTCCATAGTCTATTGTTGCAAGGTCCTTTTTTAGTGCAGCTTTGTAGGCAGGGCAGTTGTCCCTGTCTCCAGTCGAATGCGCAGCGGGCTTTCCAAATCTAGCGCACGTAGCGCAGACTGGTTTGGCCGCAGTATTAGGACAGGATTCGGTAGCATGGTTCTCTTCAGCACAGTGTCCACATCTAAGAGTGTCTCTGCAGTATTTGTAAGAGTGTCCAATCATTTGGCACTTAGTACATACGGTGAGTCCAGTGAAGTCTCTGACACGGCACACGGTCCAGTTGACGAATACCTTCTCCTGTTCCACCAGCAGTTTACGTAATGTAGCGGGCATCTCATATACGCGATGACAGGTGGTTCCGTTTCGAGCGCCGGCCAGGTGACTCAGCTTACAGGTTGTTATTGCTCCCTCGATGTCCTGTATATTGGGAACGCTCGTGAGGGCGATCCTCAAGAATTCAGCGTCGTTAAGGTCCCGCGGTACGTTAAAAAATATTAACCTTGGGAGTCTCTTTGTAGGAAGTCGAGCCTTAAGTGTGCTTGAGTTGAGTGCAAAGCATGGTGCTTTTAATAGCTTCTCTTGCTCACTTGTGGTTGCCGTGTTTAAGAGGACACCTTTGTTCCTAATTTTGCGAATCCCGGTTATTCGAACGCCTAGCTCGGATGGCCGAATTATATCTTGGATCATTTGTTTTGTTCCATCGCTGTCCTTGGTGGCATCTGCATCTGTTGGGAAGATGCAGATGGCTGGCCTTGGCGCTCCGACGCGATGTCCAGATTGGGTAATCGGTGGGGGTTGGTGATCGACATTTGACACATTTTGTTTTCGCACTATATCCGCAAATGACAAGCTAGCCTCCGTTGCCACGGCTACTCTTCTCATCACGGGTCCTAGGTCAGACTCTAGCTGGATGATTTTTTGCTCCAAGTGCCTTTTGTCCTCTTTTTCATGGCGTATTTTGATTTCCGCCATTTTTAATTGAGCAGTTACTGTCGCCAAATCAGCACGCATCGTCTCGCGCTCCAACAACAATTGAGAAACGGCTCTGAAAACTTCAGAGACATTTCTGGATATCTTAAGTTGCTGATCCTTGGAGACCTTCGATTGTTTCTCAGCCAAGACTTCTTGAAGAGCAGTCAGATGAGCTTGCGCTTCATTAAGCACGTCAACTCCAGAAACACTTGGAAATTTTGTTTCTTTGCTGTCCGAGCAATGAGAAGACGTATCGTGGTCGTCCTCTTCGAAGTCCTCAACAAGAACGCACCTTCCTCCATCTTCCATATTAGGAGACATCGTTATGTCCAGCGGGCGTTTTTTCTGGCGATGCATTACGTACGAATTTTTATTTTATTTTTTTTAAAACACATACACTTTTTTCCAGTTATTATTTTAAAATGGGATGATTAATTTAAATATAATTAAAAAATTACTGCGACAAAAATCTTTTTAATTAAAAAACATTAAAAAAAAAAATGTATATATATAAAAAATATAATATTGTTTGTCTGGGGATCGAACCGTACACCTCAGTAAATGACTAAAACACGGGCGTTTGACACCACTCTACCAACTACGCCAGTTCACAGGTAGGTGCAATCGAGATTTATGACCTATATTAAGATGTCAATATCGAAAATTGTCAATGAAATGTATTTTAACTGTTTTTATTTCACAACTCAAAAACACTGATTATGTTTAATTAGCATTTAAAGTCGTTTGCAATTCACTTAATGCTAGTTGTTTCAATAATTGAGTTTGTTGTGGATTTTCCCTCACTGATTCACTAACACGCTGAATAACTTCTGGTATCCTCGCTGACTTCGGGCGGCCTTTATTAATTGTTTTTACTGTTGAGCCGGTTGTTTCAACCATTTTGATCCATTTCCGAATAGATTCTGTGCTTGGTGCTTGATTAATGTCTCGTAAACCGAAATGAGCACTGTACATTCGACTCTACATGACAGGCTCAATGGCGCGATTGCGAAGCAAGTCTGGGTCCACGCCAAGGAAGAGCTCTTCCAGGTGATGGACACGTGCTTGAGGAGAGGAGTTTTCCCCTCCGAGTGGAAGCGTGGCGTGCTCCGGATCATACCAAAGGGGAACGGGAAACCACTTACCGACATTAAAGCGTACCGGCCGATTACCCTCCTCCCTGTACTTGGCAAAATTCTGGAAACTCTAATACGAGAGCGGCTACGTAAAACATTATCTCCGGCCAGTGACCTGCAGTTCGGCTTCGTCCCCGGTAGATCCACGGTGCACGCCCTGTCGTATGTGCTTGATTGGGTGAAGGCTTGTCCCAAGAGGTATGTAGTTGCGATCTTCCTCGACATAACTGGTGCCTTCGATTACGCGTGGTGGGCAATGATACGCACAAAGGTGAAAAACAGGCAGTGTTCCAAACTCTTATTCGACGCAATTGACGACTATCTCTCGGATCGTACCATTACGATTTGCTTCGGAGATTTCCTGATCCAGAGGGAAGCAGACATGGGATGCCCGCAGGGCTCTATTCTTGGACCTGACCTGTGGAATATCACCTTTGATGACTCCTCCAGGTTGCCCTTGCCTGAAGGATGCATCTCTGTCGACTACGCGGATGATAAAACGTATCTGGTCGCTGGGGACAGCAGAAAGGAAGTTGAGAGCAAAGGCAGTGAAGGTTTGAAGATGTTCCTGGATTGGGGTACAAGAAACAAGATGACCTTCGCTCCCCACAAGACCAAGGGTCTCCTGATGAAGGGCTCTCTCAGCAGAGAAAGAAATCCTGTCTTCAAAATGGGTGACTCTACTGTTCGATTTTTTGAAACTGTGAAATACCTAGGCGTCACACTAGATCGATCGTCCTCTTTTCTGGCTCACGTCAAAGATGTATCCAGTAAGGCTCAGGCCCTCTTCTTGAAGCTGAGGAGACTCTCCACAGCTGAGTGGGGACTGCGTAATCCGGCTCTGCGGATCCTATATAGGTGCGTATACGTGGCGCAAGTCTCGTATGCCGCATCTGTGTGGGAGCACCACTTGGATAATTCGCTCATACTCCTGGCTCTCAAGCGGGGCCAACGAACCCCTTTGCTGGCACTATCTGGTGCGTATAGAACCGTTGCTTCGGACGCTTTGCCTGTATTGGCTGGCATACTGCCAATTGATCTAGAAATCAGGGAAGTGATTACTAAGCAGAAGTTAACCAGAGGAACCCCGGCCACTCACCTTGGCGTTGTTCTCACACCGGGCGGGCCGGGGACTCTCCCTGGGCTGCTTCGTGAAATGAGGGACCTGTCGCTCCAAGAGTGGCAGGTCCGTTGGGATAGAACGAATATGGGAAGATGGACCTTCTCCTTCTTCCCATCAGTTAAAATCAGAATGGAAGGGGCCTTTCTCAATTTGGACCACCACATCACCCAGCTTCTATCCGGACACGGCGAATTCAGGGGGAGACTTCACTCCCTCTCCCTGTCCCCTCACCCGAACTGCGCCTGTGGGTGCACGAACCAGTCGGCCGAGCACATTCTGTGGCACTGTGAGATAATGACGGATGCTAGAGAGGAAATGCTGGATGGTCTGGATGTACCTATTAGACCAGTGTGGAACACTGATCTTGTATCGAATAAGGTGAACTTTGAGTGCCTGAGGAGGTTTACAAGGATCTGGGTTGAGAGATGGCCTGAGCTCAGAGTCGCTGACTAGATGCGTATTAGAGACTGGGTGTACTGATTCCTGACTTACCACGGACTTCGCTGATTTTCTCTTTTAATTCCTTTGCCATGGCTGTACAGTTTTTATAAATTTTTTTTCTTATGTTTTTGTTATACCATTGTATATACTATGCCTTATACCATGTTTCCTTTTTTTTGGTTTAACACTGTTTTCCTCCACAGCATGGATACACAGCATATTTTTCGTTATTTCACTTATACTTTTTAATTTAGTTGCGAAACTTTTCGTTATATCCGTGTTTTTCATCTTAGTTAAACACTCTTTTCTTTATAGCTCTTACCTTATACATCATGTACTTTAGTACAGTTGTCATGCTGGTACTGATCTTTTAATTTTATTTCTACATACATTTCTCTTTTTTTATTATTTCTTATACCAAGAGCGTATAACATGTATTTTTTACAGGTTTTATCGACTTTATCCAAACGTGTATACTTTGTTTTCCTCTATTATTTCAGTTTTTAGATATGACTTGCCAGAACTGAACTCCGATGTTCATTCTGTTTTGTACTTCTCCCCATTAAAGGGGTTGGACCAAGGACCTTGTCCCCGTGTACGAACATTCGCAGGCCTTTTACTAGATCTGGTGGAGCTGCATCTATGGCCCGCGCCACCCCCCGTGACATGAAGTGGCTGGGGAGACGGCGGATCGACATCCGAAAGCTGTCCGTCCCGCCTCCGGCGACCCGACGCTTCTCTCCCTAGGGTCTTCTTCCATGATTTCCAATTACTCTCGTCTAGGCACCACCGGCTAGCTGGCTTACGGACGACGCTGCCGGTTGTCGGGAGGCCAGACAATCAGCCTCCTTCACTGTCTCGGGGACTGCCGGTAGCCGGATTGCGGTAACACCAGTTCTACTCTGTACATATTTTATTTTACTTTTAGTGCTCGGTGCCACCCGCCGGATTGTGTATGGTGTTTCGCCGTCCTGAGCTGATTACTCGTGACGGCCGCTATCTATTTGTTTATTTTACTTTTTTATGTCGATGTTACTAACACTTGTTTGACTGTCCATGAGGCTCACTGCTTTAGCAGTAAATAACTCCGTGGGCTTTAGAATTGTAGAAATGACCATTACAGTACAGTCTGTAGGCGTGCCCACATCCGTCACCTAACAAAGTATGCAGGGGCATTGAAGGTCTAGATTCGTTTTATTAAATGTAGAGTCGTTCATTCAAAAAAATTAGATTCTTGCGAGAGCTCCGAAGGGGCGACCATAAGTCGCCTATACCGGGGCGGGACAGTGGCGGGAACTTCAATGTACATTCGACTCGAAATCGCCACGGAATAATTGTTTATGTAATATGCACGAACACAAAACGTGCGCTGCCCTCCCGTGAACGGCTCCATGGCGACTAAAAATTCCACGAAATAACGCGTCTAACGATACCTCCCGAACCGCGCTCGCTCCACGCATTGTTGAAAAAATAACGAAACAAACCGCGAACACAGTTAAGGTCCACCCTGTACAAATATTGAATGCAAACATGAAAAAATTATTGATTACGAAAAAAATAAAAACAAACCCATATTTTATTCGGAAAATATATTTTGTCGCTTCGTGTGAAAATAATAAATAACAAAAAAATATCGAAGTTTAATTTTTTTTCAAATTGCGGTCGAAAACTTTGGTTTTATAAAGATGTATATTTTAATTGTTTTGTGTTTAACTTTTAGATTTCAATATAAAGCGTATTGTTTTCTCTTTCTAACACCGTTTAGATCATATTTCTAAACATAATCGTAAGATGAGACCTAATTATCCGAAACAAATTAGGGGTTAACGAACGCATATTATATATTTATTAACCCCCAAAACTATCCATAAATGTGCTCGAGGCTCGTTTACGTGACAAGATTTTGTAACACGATAAACAAATCCAACAAATTTCATAATGGAGAATGAGCATGTTACGTGGAATTGGACCGCATTAAAAAATTACTGCGTTAAAAAAAAAACATTTGGTTGTGTTAAACTGTGTTTGTTAAAGGTATAATTAAACCTTCTATTAGGGGTTGCTTCTCAACCTTTGGATAAAGTGGCCGCTTACTATTAGGAACTTAAATTTATTATT
Source organism: Limnephilus marmoratus (assembly GCA_917880885.1). Classification (NCBI taxonomy): domain Eukaryota; kingdom Metazoa; phylum Arthropoda; class Insecta; order Trichoptera; family Limnephilidae; genus Limnephilus; species Limnephilus marmoratus. The sequence continues at coordinate 19,575,561 of OU862915.1, forward strand.
ACGATTTACGATTACTGTCACTGAAGTGAAACTTTTTTAGCCCCGTTGGCGATTTGAAATTCGGATGAAACGGAAATGCGTAACAAAAATTTATTATTTGAGCTCCACACAGGAGGCTCTGAGGAAAATAATTTCCCTCAGGGCCTATGTCATCTTTGGGGATGCTGTGTGGAGGGTTTTTTTAGGAAGAGGGAGAGGAGAGTTCTGGGAACGAAAAGGGTTTAAGGGGTGGGTAGGAATCTGGGGTTCAGTGTGTCCTGGTTTTCCGCCTCCAAGACCTAGACCAAACATAAACATAGCGAACCACTTGGGGTGACCTATGGCAGAGGTGTTGGTTATCCAAGGTTCACGGGGTGGCGGTACCAGTACCCGCCTACCAAATTGTAACATAATGTGGTAAATTCACGACTACGCACGGGCCTCCAATAGCGCCGCGGTATGATGCGCCCGGAGAGACATCCAGCGAACGGAAGTTCGAAATCTACCAAATCCAAAAAAATACGCAATTTTATTTTTGTTAAATCAATATCCAATCTTCAAACCACTTTAAAAAACAGGCAAAAGAAAAGAAAGCGACATCTAGTGGCTTTCTAGTTTCACTTCTACTGCGTGTGATTTGCACACTCTGATTTTTTTATTTTTTTTTATTTATTATTATGACGGTTCGGATTATGAGTCTTATTTATTTTCGTGTTGTATTTACAATGATTAACTAACTGGATTTAACGTCCGATCTAATGGATGCTCTCTTTTACTTATTGTGCGGTGGGAGAACCGTTCACTGAAAATGCCCGCATGTAGATCGGATGTAATCGGCTATCTTCGTAACCATTCAGGCATTAGACCCAAACCGCAGACAATTGTCTCTGTCGTGTAATACTACCAATGTAATACACCTTAAAACTACATGTGACTACATATTCTAAAGAAATCTGTTGAGATACAGTGAAACTATGTAGTATAACGTCATTAATTTAGTGAGAGATATTGAAACCGCATATGTATTTATAAGCACTACAGAATGTTACCAATGCATTGAAAGAGCTTCTAAGTAATGCCGACAGATGCCAGCAGGAAAAGTGCTTTTATATATTGCCGACAGGGTTGCCCGAATAGGCGGTGGCCGTCGAGAGTGTTTCAGGCCAGCCTACCGCTCAGATTCAATTAGCTGCTGGTATAGGCAGGTCGTGTGACTTGTAACATATTAATTATTATAAATACGTAAACTCGTAAAAAACAGGGATCTACTGTTATTGAGTAGTACCCCCACAGAACTAATAGTGTTGAATGTAAATAATACCAAACATTAGTCACTTATCCTATAATTTTTACTAATCGGAACCTAAGTAAAGTTGGTTTGGCAAACCAACTATCAGTGGGTAACCGTGTTTGCTATTACAATAATAACTAATTCAATTAGCCGGTCACGAATGTGTTAAGTCACGTGATGTATGTTGAATTTTACACTTTCGAGAATGACGTAAAGCAACTTTAGAGTCGGGTGTTTTTGTTTAATTTTTTTATTCCAATATAATTAATTATTTAACTAAAAAGATTTTTTTGAATATGTATCTATACCTCACAAGCTCCCTTGCGGAGCTGGGGAGACTATGACATCGCCAATTGGGGTATGTTGTAAGGCTGAAGGTATTGGGGAGGGGAAGGACTTGGGGAAGAGGAAGGTGGGGAAGTACCTGGCTATTTAGATCTGGTCACCAAACACGGCTAAAGTCATTTCAAGCAACGTTACAATTCTGAATGGTGGTCTTACACCAGGGGCGATACTGAAATATCTTCCATTCTGAAACGTGCCTCAAATATACCACATATTATTTTTAACGAATTAATTGTGAAATAACACAAATTAATCAAATAAAATTTATTTGCGCCCGCATGGATTTGATCCCGCGACCTTCGGTTTGCGAGTCAAGAGTCTTGCCCCTCAACCACGGAGGCCGTCATACATTCATTAAATATAAATACGTTACGTTACAATATTCTCCATAATATTGTTGATTTAAAACTACAAAATTTAAAATTAACTATTTTTGAAAAATACAAAATTTGAAAAATAAATGAAAACCCACCCAATTAAATATAATCCCTTTTTCAAAACCAACACTATCTTAATAGAAATAAAAAATAGAAAACTTGCAAAAATTAAAAGAAATCAATCAAATCAGTACATGCCTACCTACCCTTTTATCGTTAAGTTTAGTTTGTATTGTAACCCATTGTAACGCGTTAACTACATAAAACCCGAACGTCAACAAGAACGTGTTAGCCAACCTTACACGGTGGTGCCTCCTATAAATACTAACCCACACAAATTGGTCCGCGACCAGGCACGGGTAGACACCCGAGTTGTTAAATAATAATATAAGAATGTACTCAAGTACGAAGATATTACGACCGTAGAATGTTATGAAAATAGAACCATTTTTTCAAGAGGTGATACGAAGAGGTATTATACAATGCTTTTCTTCAGTTAAGGCGATATTCGTTTAAAATTCGGGATCAGGCCGCTAACGATAACATTCCTTATGTAGACGGAGATAAGGTTTAAATTCCCGTTTAACACTAGTCGCCTTATTGATTTGTTCTAGAAAAAACATCGACAAAAAGTGTGTTTTATTTTATTTTGCGAAGCTCAGGCACAAATGTTTACATGTTTTACGATCATTTTCTAAAGAATTATCTTTTTCACATTATACAATACAACCATTTATGTATACCAAAAAGAGGGTCGTAGGTAGGAGATTTTGAACTTTAAAGCCTGATTCTTTATTTTTTTCTGGACTTATAAAAAGCTAATCAAAAAATTCTCTATTATTTCGAAGGCATATACCTATGAGTTCTACTCGCAGCATTTAATTAAAGCTTTTAAAATATTTCTAAACGACCTTATTTTCAAATTGCATGATTTGCGTTACTTGGTAGAGATGCTCTCAGTATCGCCATGGTGAAAGACCACAATTCAGAATTGAAACGCTGTTTGAAATGATTTTAGCCGTGTTCGGTGGCCAGATCTGAATAATCAGGTAGGTACTCTTTCTCCTTCCTCTTTCCCATTTCCTTCCCTTTCCCACTACATTCAGCCTCACAACACACCCCAATCGGAGATGCCGTAGTGTCACTGCCTCCAGACGGTTGAGAGCAAAATAAAAAAATGACGATGATAAAAATTAACATAATTTTTGAAAATAAATTTTTTTTTAAGCAAACGCAAAATAAGTTTTTAACCCTTCACACCTCGGGCCTATTTTGTCGGTAGGTCAAAATATTTTCGGTTTGCAATAAAATCCAAATAAATGGAGTATTTTTGAACGCATACGAAAACTAGAAACTGTTGTTGAAGGGTGATGGCTTTCTAATTCTATAAATCGAAACAAACCAAAAAATTTTGATATAATTTTTTTTAAGGCTACGTCCGCATAGGCAGGCGGCTTGCTTAGCGCCTAGAGCCTAGCGAGTCACCTAGCGAATAGCTTAGTAAAACGAACGTTCTCGAATTTTCGCGACCGGCCGCACTGCGCGCTTGGCGCCTAGATAGGTAGTAGAGCCGCTTAGCGTGTATCCAGGTAAACCAACGTGTTGGTTTTTTGCCACTAGGCTCTAGACGCTAAGCCAGCCACCTGCCTGTGCGTTCGTAGCCTAATGCAATCAAAAAAAGTTTTAAAAATTTCTCACTTTACATTTTTTCAAACTAAAACTACTGGTAACGAAAAAATAAAACCTCCCACATATTTTATTAGGCAAATGTATTTAAACGTTATCGTCAACTCACCTTTTTCTCGTTTCATATAAAAATAATTAATAAAAATTCATGAAGTTTATTTTTTTCAAATTGCGGTCGCAACTTGTGGTTTCAGATAGGTGAATATTTAAATTCTTTTGTGGTGATCTAGATTTGAACATAAAGCGAGGTGTTTTTTTTTCTAACACCGTTTATAATTAGATGTAACCTAGTCAGTATGGGAGACACAATGATGATTTCCATGAGACACTATGAGCTGTTCCCAACAGCGAACCAATTAGCCTGAAGGAAAATTGAACATAAAGCGTGGTGTTTTCTCTTTCTAACACCGTTTATATTTAGATCTCACTATGCCAGTATGAGAGACATAATGATGATTTCCATGGGACACAATGAGCTGTTCGCAATAGCGAACAAATTAGACTGAGGGGTTTAAATGAGCTGTTCACAAAATTAATTTAAATATTATATTTTTTATAACCTAACTTTAAATTTTTGAATCTCCAATAAAAACAATTCATCATTTGCCTTCGTTTTGGGCCACCCTGTACCGCATGTTCGTGACCGCCTTGGAAAAAGCGCCTCGCTTCAGGGCTAATACAGGGTGTCACGGGAGACTCGCGGGGCAATAAATAATAACAAGGGTGGTGAATTGTTTGTAGAGTGACACGACTTCTGTGAAGTATGAACGTATAATCTCTAATCTTGAAGCGCCTTTGAATTTTATTGCTTAAGAATTATATTAAATTTATTTGAAGGTAAAATTAATTTGTTATTTATTTAAATGCCTTTTTTTCGTAATTCCGTGCTGACATTAATTAATAACCAAACTTATTATCATGTTTGGGGTTTAATGCCATGTTGCGCTACCTCCTTCTTTAGCCAACGTTTCGGAAAGCAATACAGCGTCCAAAATCTGGGGCGATGATGGACACTGTAATGTTGTCCTAAACGTTGGCTAAAGAAGGAATTTGCGCAACATGACATAAAACCCAAAAATAAATCACGACAACAATAGTCGCTGCATACGAACAAGATGGTCTGAAATTACTGTGGGATATTGATTATTTTAAACCTCATAGAACATGATTTTACGGCTGCGCCAATGTTGTTATATAGTTTTTTTAATGATGGTTAATTAGTTAACGGCTTAGGTTAGGTTAGGTTATAATTATTGTTTTGTCGGATTTTCTCTCTTATGTGTGGGATATTGGATTGTACATGTGGTTTAACCACTGGAGCGCTTTTGCCACAATATTGCACTATTTAAAATACCTCGGATTGCTTTGCTGCCAATTTTGGCATATTTTCCCATATTTGTAATTAATTAAGTAGAACTTTACGATTTTATAATATTTTTTTTTTAAATTGTACGAATATGTGATAAAAGATAGATGAATTCATTGGATACATAGAACTCTAATCAGTTTGTATATCTCTGTTTTAAAATTCGGAGGTATGATTTTTTTTAATGTGGCTGGAAAATATTCAAAATGTGATCCAAAAAATCGCAAGCAATGCGAGAAAAAAGTTTTTATTTGGTCTGTCGCTCGACTAATTAAATGTCCTTCAACACAAGTCGTTAGTCTAGGTGGTTTTGTGTAGTTTTTAGGTGTCTGATTGTCAGTTAAGAAAGTGTCGTCTATCGTCGTTCGTGTCTAATGTACGTACGGTTACGGAAATAATCGATTGTACCGCTGTGCTCCCACAGTGTTTTTAGAATAACTCGGACTTTCCTATTCGGATGTCTTATCCAGTTAGTTATTCACGGTAAACCTTACGATAACGAAAATAAAGCAACTTGTAATCTCGACAAACCTCGATCTTTATTGGAGTTTTCCCGATCATATTTCAAGTAATCTCAATCACTGGGATTAAAGAACATTACAGAAGATCTAACAGAGATTTGAACCCGCGACACTCGGCAATCTCTTCACTTACAATATTTTAAACGTTATACTAATTTATTTTATTTTCCATTGTTCCAGGTGTGGTTTCAAAATCGCCGTGCAAAATGGCGTCGACAAGAAAAGATGGAAGCCGCCAGATTGGGGTTGAGCGAGTACCACGCAGTCAGCTCTTTATCCCGCATGGCCTGTTCCGGTCAGGGACTCCAACTTCCCGTGGACCCTTGGCTGTCCCCTCCCATCCTCTCAGCACTTCCTGGCTTCCTCAGCCACCCTCAGACCGGATATCCGAGTTACCTGGCACCAGCCCTCGTCGAAAGACCGCCAAGCCCCAACACGCAACAACAGCAGATGAGAGACCAGTTGAACCACCAGCTCAGTCATCATCAGGCCAGGAATGATGGACAGGATCCCAGGAGTTCCTCCATAGCAGCTCTGAGGATGAAGGCGAAGGAACACGTGGAGAGTATTAGTAAAGGCTTGCAAATGGTTTAGAATTAAATTTGTAATGTTTTAAATTGTAAGAATGTCGTGTTGAAATAATGTGTGAAAAACGATTTGTAAGTGGTTCAAAATGAATTTAAATGTAAATAAATCCATGTGACTATATAATATAATAATTAGGTTAATATAATTAGATATGACCTACATGGCAGATATGTGTGGTGTTTAACGTTGGCCCAGCAGGGATAACGTGTTCAAATCCCGGCAACATGCAAATATCGATCGTACAGTTGATTAATAAGACATCTCCAAATACTAAGTTTGAGATAATCAGAAAGCAATATTTGAATGCTCGCCATAAATCAAATATTATTTACACGTGTCCGGTATATCAGAAAGACATTTTGAAATTGCCTACTAGTAGCCCAGAAAGCAATGTTTTTTGTTTGTTTATTTCGCTAAAAGCTTTTCTGCATTATATTAGCCTAGCTGGTTCCCGGCATGCGTTGCTATGCCATTTAATAAAGGAATTGTTTCTCCCTGCGTGTCCTTTCCCATTTGTCCCGTTCCCCTTCCGCCTTCCCTTCCTCTCTTGCTTCCCCTTCCCCTCTCACGTTCCCACTCCGATTCCTCCACCTTCCCTCTCCCCACTCCACTCCCCCCCCCCCTTCCCCCGTCTCGCAAACCCCCACTATTTATTTCCCCTCTCCCCTCCCGCGAGCCCATTCGCGACTTTTCCTCCTCCCTCCCCCCTCCCGCATTCCATATATTTATTATCGATACATTCAGTTTTCAAACAGCTCGCGTGCCACCTATTGCAATTTTTTATACAATGTGTTATTCTGATGCATGAGCTATATTATTGTAAAGTTTCATTAAAATCCATTCAGTAGTTTTTGCGTGAAAGAGTAACAAACATACTTCCATACAAACTTTCGCGTTTATAATATTAGTAAGATTTGGTGGTGTTTATGAGTAATCTGAGAATTGTACCAGGATAGATTTTACATTATGACATATGCATATTCGACTCTAATTTCTATTTTTCTCAGATGTGCGTCTAATCATATGGACGATCGATGTAACTTTGAATAATTAAAAAAAAAACACTTTTATTTTAAAGCCTTATTTTAGTATGAAATACTTTCAGTAACGCCCTCGTAGAGAAGCATTGATGTTCGAAATAGGCAGATAGCAGGAACGTGCTTCCAAACCATTTTATTATTTTTATTTTACTACACCGTCCCATATTCACACTCAAGCAGTTCCTTAGGATAAGAAAGTTTTCGACTCACTGACACCAGACGAATCTATTGTACGGTATTCAGTCTTTTTCATGAAAATTAATAAAGAAAAAATCTTATGTGATAATATTTTCAAAAACTGTTAAAAACATCAGAATAAACACCATGTTCAAGTGATTCTAAAAAAAATTGTATTAATTTAACCTAAGCAAACTGCATGAATAAACATACCTTTATTATCAAAAATACTAATTTGGGTTCACTCAATGAACTCAAATTGACTTTGAATTTAAGTGTCATTTTCAAAATTAGAATCACCTTTGGAAAGAATTCAGATATGCGATAAATTAGGTACGTACTTAGGTACCCTACCTCTAATATAATATTTTAAAAGAAAAATATTAATACTAATAAAATATTTTACAAAAAATTCAAACAAACCTGAGATTATTCATGGGTCTGCTTTATAAACCTACCTATAATAAAATATTTTAACAAAAAAATATCATTATTTTCTTTTTCAAAATGGTTATTAAAAGATTTTTCAGGGATCTGCATTAGTTTTAATAAAAAGCAAAAGTGATTTTTAACTGTCGAACCCCATTTTATTTTTGTCTGGTTGTATTTTATAGATTTTCCGTATCGTGATGTTAATGAAACTGAAGCCATATTTGTAGTTTTACCACATGAAATTATTTCTTTTTCACGACAAATATGTACACATAGAAGGAACTAGATTAAAAATAATATATATATATACCATAAATATTTGTAAATATTAGCGTAACTAATTATTTGAGACTCGATATAAATAACTGATAGCCTCTAACACCAATTAAATCTGTGCAGAGGGCTTAGTCAAAACTTTTTTACTAACATGTTTCGTAACTGAGTGACTGTGGTCAAGAGCGAAATCCAATGAAATATATTTGTTTTTGATTCCTCTGAACTTCTTTTTATTGAGCCTCTTTTTAATTTCATTATTCTGTCCTTTGTTCGTCCTCCACAACATTATCTTCATTTTCTGAACGCATATTTTTATTGGCTGCTATCTTAATGTCTAAGTGGATGATTCTTCCCGAACTAAATCCAATCTAGATAGTGTCCCGGATAATTCCGAGACGCAACCGTGTCTTTATCTGTTTTAAATTTTCGTTTGAGATTCGCTAATTTTGTCTTCAATGATTAAATATTACAATTTGAGTTTTTACCTATTATGCTATTCTAAAAAATAATAAATAAATATTGTGTTGGAACCCACTTTTAAAATAAGGGTGATTCAGTTTCTTTGGTGATAGCAGCCATTGGAATCAAAGCAAAACAAAAAGCTATATATGTACATTGTACATGCATTCTTAATGATTTTCTCAAATATTTTTCTTAATTTTGTCACTACCATAATTATTTAAAAGAGAAAACATTATTCTCCCTTTGCGAAGAATCGTTAAAAAGTTGTCTAACTAGTGTTAAGATTTTTCTATCGTAAAGAAAACAGTTTTTCCCCAAATATCAGACTGGTCACCATTGGTCGCAAGCAAGTCGAAATATGTAAAAACATAGAAGATACATAGAAGAAAACTAGTAGTGCATTCCGTGTTCCGTTTAACCCAGCCCAGCTCTTTGTCTTACTTAGGTACACTTACCTTACACCGTAGATCTCCATCCCATTTGAATTTCGTAAACACAGTGTTGTATTGGAAATTTAATGTCAGATTGGGCAAACATTAAGAATTCCCGTGTTCTTGTTTATTCATTTCGTAAAATTGTTAAAATCAATTTTAACTGATTTCCAAATCATATATAGATATCTCGAATCACCAATTTTGTTCCTAAACCGCAAAATTTATTTTATCCACTCAAAATTTATTTAAAAATGTATGTAATATTTTCAACTATGTATTAATTCTAATGATGGATAAACCTTGATAACATTATTATTAAACGCCATTGGCCACTCTTGTAAATAAATATACGTGGAGATCATATCATAAATTATTATTATTTATTATTTTGTAAATATGAAGTTAAGGTAGAAACGTGTAATGGTAAATATTCCCTCAATGTAAATTAATAATTAGATACTGTATTTAGGTACTTATTTATAAAAATCGTACTGATGTTAATTAATGTTGAAAAATAAAAAAAATTCTGAGTTATTGAAATATTTTCTTATTTTGTATCTCTAACCAAAACGCAAATATTTTTTTATTAAAGAAGAAGGTATTAAAAAAATCTAAACAACACACGAAATTTGAAAGAAAAAGTTCGCAACTGGAGATCGAACCCGGACAATACCCTAAACACTGACCTATCGAGATGTATGATCTGATACCATGATCTGACACCTGCCCTAATCTAATCGATCGCATACCTCAATTTAAGAATTACTATAACAATTATATTTGACATCTAGATAGTTTAACCAAAGAATAATGTAAATTAATACTCCCAATAGGAAAAAAACGCGCTAATATAGCCAATATTCAAAGGTTCGAGGACCCAATAGTAAACTGCGACTTAATTATAAATAAATAAATCTGTTCCCGAGAAGCATCCGGATGCAAGTCCAAAATTTGAAGAAATGAGTTTTTGATGCAGACTTGAAGTAAATTGTCATGTTTATCAGTGGTAGAAAGATACAGGTCTTATCATGAAGAAAAATAGGATTTTCAAATATGTATATGGATTCAACTTCCTTTGATATAACAACTATCTAAGAAGCAGAAAGATGTAACATGGACTTGCATCTTTATGATTTAGTTACATTTTGAGTATTATGGCTCAAATCCTACGTATTATGTAGTATTATGACTCAAATTATACATTACTACGCTCTCTATGGAAGTAAACAATTTTCAAATATTGATCCTTTCATAAAATTATACCACATGTCATAACAAAATATTCCACTTCATTTTGAAGCAAAAGGACTCAAGTCCATGTTTTTGTTTGACTCAAATCAGCATCTTTTTAAACAATATTTTTAAAGGCTTTGCATATAAAATATTTCGTTTTATTTGCTTGTTTTTAAAACAAAACTAATTGATTTAATAATTGCTTTTTTGTTATCTATCAGCATAGATATCCAAAGAAGTTATGAGACCATAGTTAGAGAAAAAATAGTTTTTTTGGCTCTCCTGAACATTTACTTGCATTCGTATGCTTCTCGGGTACAGAAATCAACCTTAACTTATGGATAATCTATCAAGAGAATGGTGAAATACTCCCTCTTTTTAATTCTCATGTTTTTTTTTTATTGTTCAGACCTCCCCTCCCCTCCCGTCCGTTACAGTATTGGGTAGTAAAAAAAAGAGAACAGTCCTCATAGAGTACATTCCTGGAAAATACAACTATATTGGACCATGTTTTTTTATAATTTCCAACCCAACCACCTTTCTTCCATACCCCCCCCCCAGAATCGAAACCCTCCCCCGTTAGAGTTAACCCCCCCCTCCATTAAGATGCTATTGCTACGCCCTTGACCGGAATAAAATGATTATTGTTTTTTTTACATTAACTCCACACAGGAGGCCATTACGAAAATAATTCCCCTCAGGCCCAATGACGTCTTTGGGGTTTCTGTGTGGAGGATCTTTTTAAGGAAATGAAGGAGAGGAAGTAAGAAGTAATGGAAAAGAAAAAAGATATGAGAGGTAAGTTATATCTGGGTCTTATCTGGGGGTCAGGTGTAAAGAAAGTATGAATCCATCCCTCCAACCGCGGTGTAAGGCAATAGGTCGAGAGATTCCGGCTGGAGAAGATAAAAGTCCTCCCTCAATCAGTCTCTCTCGATTCTGCACACCACGCAGCAGGCAGGCAGATGTATCGGCAGCCTGGACAAATCTGAAGAAAAGTCCTGGACAAACCTCACTTCATGAACCCACTGTTAGATATAAAGAAACAGAGGAAAACAGCGGGAGGTGGAGTACGAGTAAAGAATGCTTCACAGTTGCTTCAATGTAAACTTCAAAACTGACAGGTAAGGTACGACGACGTGGAAGATAAAGCAGAAAAACCAAGATGGCGATTTTGTACGCAACCAAAATAATACATATTCTTGGAATAAACCATAAAAGAAAATTGACTTAATTAACTTAAATGCCGTTTCTTTATTTTTACAAAATAACGCAAATATTTTTTAAAATGTGAATATCGTACAAGAGTTCCAACTGCTACCAACCGCCTGGAACCAGTGAGACGATGGCACCCCTATTAAGGTACGTTATGAGGCTGAAAGTAAGTGGGGAGGGGAAGGAGATAGGGAATAGGTGGGTGGGGAAGTACCTGGCTATTCAGATCTAGTCACCAAACAAGGCTAATGCCATTAGGGAACGTACCCATACTACGTGACACTTTTAGGGGGGGGGGGGGGTCTTCAAAATGTCACGCTCCATACAAATGAGCGGCAGATTGCTTAGGATTTTGGTCACCGGGGGGGGGGGGGGGGTTAAAAATTGCAAAAAGTTGGTCACGTAGTTTGGGTACGTTCCCTTACAAGCAACAGTTCAAATTTGAATGGTGATCTTACACAAGGGCGAAACTCCACAACGTACTAGTCCCAGCAAGAAATCGGTCATGATGTCATCGTTCTAGTATCTTCCGTGTTTTTCGTTTATAAGCCGCGTTAGAAGGAAGAAGATGAACATTCACGACGTTCGTACGAACTCTTGCTGGTACTAACTAGTTTAGCAGATTTCGTGGCTAAATAATGTTTGGAATTTGACTATCCGAATGACAAACACCAAGAGTAGTCATTTTTTTTACATTAGCTCCACCCAGGAGGCTCTCAGGAAAATAATTCCTCTCAGGGCCTATGTCGTCTTAGGGGATTCACTATTGAGGTTATTTACAGGAAAGGAAGGAGAAGAAGTTCACGGAAGGAAAACGTTTGAGGGGTGGGTAGGAATCTGGCTCTTAATGTGTCCAGGAGTCACGGACGTATGAATCTATCCCTCCCAATGCAGTGCAAGGCGATGTTCTGAGAGAGTCATGCTATAGAGAACAAAACCGTCTCTACCGGTCTGACCCGCCACGCAGTAAACGGGCAAGACTCAGATAAACCTCACCCCATGAACCCGGGGCCCCCTACTAAATCACCAAAAGTAGAAATATGTTAGAAATCCAATAAACGGTTCCCGGGACGCCAGTTCCCGTACCCGCCTCCCAAACTGTTGATTGATTCGACCTTGAACATGACCATAGCATGTAGTTTCAAAGTCTCTCAACAGATGTTAATGTAGGTAGTTGTACGTAGTTTTAATATAACTCGACAGAGGTCAGTAAAATGTTAATACTTATGTGAGAAAGAGAGACAACACCCGATCGGTTACGAAGATAGCCGATATATCGACAGTTGGGTACCTTCGGTTCATAAATATACAAACCACCCACCTTCGGTGACCGATTCATCTGCCGCAGATCTTCTTAAAGCATCATTTAGAATGGACGTTGAGTAAAGTTAAACATTAATAACACGACCCGTAACTTGACGAACCGAAGTACAATTGAAAACGATTCTAGTGCACAGATGGGTATGCCAGTTTTGTATTCAAAATCAATATTTAAAAAGAAAATATACGTACTTCACAATAGTTGCTTGCGTAGGTTGTGCATTCCCATTTCACATCCAATTTATGACCCACCCTTAAAATCATTCAATTGAATTTTCTTTAAATCACAGTCCACCCTTTAAAGTGACAGTTTTATAATGAAATGAGTGACACTTAATGTGAAAGTGATTATTTGAGACTCAAATTGGCTATCTAACTGCAATTTCATGCGCCCCTTTCTCCCCCTTTGCTGTTATACGTTGAGCATCACGCAACCCAATCTCCCCTAAGCGTTTAGTAGTTGGATACAAAGATTAATTTCTGACATTTCATAGTTAGTGTCTTACTTTTGAGGTATGAAAATATTACTGTTGGATATTTTCAACTTATCGACAACAAAAAATCCGAAAATGTTTGATAATCTATATATAAAAATCTCTTGTCACGGTGTTTGTGGTCGCACTCCTCCGAAACGGCTGGACCGATTTTTATGTATATTTAGTAGGTATGAGAATAGGCAGTTAAAAATTGTATACAGAAAAAAATAAATATTTTTTTATATTTTTTATTTGTCATCAAAAAATACCTATAATCCCAAATTTTCACCGTCCTACCCCCACTCTCCCATTGTTTTAATCACGACTCTCTCATTTTTTAATCGCGATTTTAGTATTTTTGTATTAACGATTTCAAACGATGCGTCGTTCTTATTTCAAGCAGAACGAAATTATTTATGTTGTTGAATGACAGATGGCGCTACGTCCGCGTTCGAATTAGTTCGTTATTTTTTATTTAACAACCAAAATATTAATTAGAAATAATTTATATGGCAGAACAACTTTTGCAGGGTCAGCTAGTTACAGATAAAAACAGTCGATAATTTTTGTGTTTAGTGTGTATTTTTTGTTGATTTTAGCCATTTCTCGGTACCTGCATCTACTTACAAATACATAGGAACAATTAAAAAAATGCATTTGTATTTTTCAGAACAACACTCCTTCAGTAGATTTCCAACTCCAAACTCCCCAATCAAAATCTCACTGAATCATTTTCGCCTCAGGCAGCTAATTTCACTACACGTTTTTAAAAACTCCACCAAACTAGCTGTATTATTTGATCACATACAAATCAGTTGTGATTTGAGTGGCCGTCGACAGATGGCAGGGGTGGAGGAAATACCAATCACAGAATCAGATTATCATTGCTACCATCAAGCCAATTCTTAGCAGTGATGCAAACCAAATTGATTTTTGGCATAATTCTATTTCGGTTTATCTTTGAAGAGGCTACTTTATTTACTTTTGACGAAGAGGAAAACATTTCTATCATCATCATCATCACTCTTTGCTCTACAACCCCTGGTGGGTCTTGGCCTCCTCAAGAGTCTTCCTCCACTCATCTCGGTTTTGTGCCAACTCTCTCCAGTTTAGAAGTTCCAACGTAGATATATCTTTGGGGACGTTGTCGCTCCATCTTAATCTTGGTCTTCCCAGGCTCCTTCGCCCTATCGGTCTTGAGTTCAGCAGGGACTTGATGTTCGGTCATTCTCTCCACATGACTCAGCCATCGAAGTCTTCCCAGTTTTATAAATTTCGTAAAGTTTAGCTCCTTTATCAGAAGCTCATAACGTCTGTGCCAAAATCCATTTTCTAAAACCGGTCCGAAGATACGCCTCAAAATTTTCCATCCAAAAACATTTCTATACTATATTATAATATCGTAGGGTAATTACTACAACCAGGTAACTCTGAAATCAGCTTTGTTGGGAAATTAAATGATAAGATTGCAATCAATCTGATAAATCAGTCGTTATATTATTGTACCAAAAAGCATTGTTCAATCGTAGATTAATGTGTTAGGAACCATTTTCCTCATATTTTGGGAATAAGAAAATGGCTAATCATTTTTTTATGTATTTATTTACAAAAATGTGATGACTTACCTAGTTGTTACATGCAAAATAACGAAAGCAACGTAAACAATTTCACAAAGTTTAGTGCTTCAACCAGCTAGTAAGTTGCCCAATTAAAACATGGAAAAACCAACTAGGGTTACCTAATTATGTAAATAAAACCAATTTTTGGAGATTCCCACAAAAAACTATTTAAATAACTAGATGATTCTAATTCGTTACTACTTTTCTATTTGTAGCATTCGTAGACGAGGAAATAGAGTTACGCCTTACTCAAAATCGCAGAATAAGATAATACCACGGTAATACGAATGGGTTAGGTGAAATTGTCATACAAATTTCACTAAACCCGTTCGTATTACCGTGGTTAACTTATTCTACGATTATGATGTGTAACTCAAAAACGCTGATTTAGGATTAACCTGGTTGAAGTAATTACACTACGATGTGAAACATAAATAAGTTAATAAAATTACAAATCATTTAACAGAGAAGACATTTAATATAAAGACAAATAATTTAATATCAGGACAAATAGGCCACTTGCATCACATTTTTTTAAATTTTTTTCCGGTTTAGGCAAATATTCTAAGACATTCTGTATTTTTTTTTTTTTTTTAATCGTATTTTTGAAACTCTGGGGATTTTTTGAAAATTTCAATACGAAAAATCCGACCATTTTTTATAAACCGGAAAGACGGGACATAATTTTATAGGTGTGAAAAAACGATAATTACATAGCCGAAAATCATTTTAAAAAAAAAGAACGTTTTCCACACGAATGGCACAGGAGAATAACGAGGCATACCAAAAATATTACATCTCATAAATATTTTTTTCCTTGATCCATCTTATTGATCATAAATCATTATAATGTACTGCGTCTATATTAATAAATTAAATGTAATATACTTAAACTTGTAAATTGTAATAATAATAAGAATATTATAAAATATTATTTTGTTAAAATCAGCACCATAATCATTATACCTCTAAAACATGTACCGACATCCTCTTCACGTTCTGAAGAGAACCCCGTAGCCATTAATTGTACGGGGTTCTCTTCAGAACATCTGTCAAAAAATCAAACCAAATGATAAGTTCGCAGAGAACAAACAATAAATCTAGTGAACGAATTCAAAAATTCGCCTGAAATCAAAGTGATGCCATATAAAAAAATAAATCAGTGTGGAATTTTAAAAAAATAATAGGAACATTTTCGGAGACGGGACATTTTCATGTAGTGACGTCACGAGCCCAAATAATGGATTTATTTATTTAAAAATAAAAAAATCTGTACATTTCTAAACAATTTTACTAACATTTTCTTAATCTTAGTAAAAAGATCTATCCACATGATTTTTTCCAAGTCGTTATGAAATCCATGCAAGTGGCCTATTATTTTATAGACAAGACATTCAATATAAGGGCAGATTATTTAATAGGCAAGATATTTAATATGAGGAAAAATTATTTAATAGACAAGACATTTAATAAAGGGACAAGTTGTTGGCTACATTTGGTGATTTAGCAGGGGTGCCCGGTTCATGGGGTGAGGTTTTTCTGGGTCTTGGAGGCGGATGACCAGGACACACTGAGCCCCAGAATCCTAACTTAAATTCCAGCCCCAAACCCTTTTCCTTCCCAGAACTCTCCTCTCCTTAACTAACTAACTTACTAACCATCACGCCGTTTCCTCGCAGTGGTAGTCAGAGAGGACGGACCGCCAAACAACTCGGTCTTGGCACACACTCCTTGCCTCACTCACATTCATACATCATCTCATATATACTCTTCTATTATTCTGACTTTTGACTCGACTTCTTCTACCATTCACATTTGCGTATGCATCCCCAAATATGACATAGGCCCTGAGGGAAACTATTTTCCTCAGGGCCTCCTGTGTGGAGCTCATGTTAAAAGAAAAAAAGGACAAAGAAAATTATTTAATAGACAGGATATTTAAAATAAGGACAGATTATTTAACGGACAAGACATTTAACATAAGGATAAATAATTTAATAGACGAGACATTTAAATAAATAAATAAGTGTTTATTCCAGTATGTGGGGAGGAGAGTGCAATCCCACACATTCCATAAGGGTATAATATAAACATACATGTACAAAGTATTTGAAAGGAAAAAAAAAGAAAAAGAAGGTGGATATGAATGTAAACGAAACAAAAAAAGGTAATAAGCTAATAGTAGTAAAAGGAAAAATTCACTGACTAAAACAAACTATGGCAGAGGTGTTGGTTATCAAATAAATTGTTTCCGGGGCGGCGGTACTCATACCCGTGTTCATCATGTTAAAAATTATTTTCATATTTTAATTTTTTCTGTAGTCGAATAACAATTTACGAAACTTGTTAATCATTCGAGCAATGCAATTTGAGAGGCGGCTATGGGTACCGCCGCCCGGGAACCATTTTTTGGATAACCAACACCTCTGCCATAAGTCACCCCAAGTGGTTAGCAGGGGTGCTTGGGCTCATGAGGTGAGGTTTGTTTGGGTCTTGGCGGTAGATGCGTCTGCCCCCAGCTGCATGGCAGGCCGGATCAAGAAGGAAGTCCCTTTTACTTCTCCAGCCTTACTCTCTCGGAACATCGCCTTGCACCACAGTGGGAGGGATGGATTCATACATGCTTCACTCCTGAAACACTGACCCCACCTCCAATCCTACCCACCACTAATACCCTATTTCCAGAACTTTCTCTCCTTCCTTTCCTAAAAAGACCCTCCACACAGCATCCCCAAAGATGACATAGACATGAGGGGAATTATTTTCCTCAGGGCCTCCTGTGTGAAGCGAATGTAAAAATATTTTTTTTAAAATGCACCTATGAGAGTACGGTAATCACACCGGCTTTTGCTCCAATCTTAATAATTTCAACGTTTAATGTGTTTTCATTCGATTTTCTTAGGTTAATCTAACATTAAAATAAATAAAAAAAATAAAAAAAATCTGAGTGTGTAATTCACACGCAGTAGAAGTGAAATCTTCAGAAAACTAAAGTTGACAAGAGTGGGGAGACTACGAAGCACTTTTTTATCAATGTGAAGAATGATTTTGTCCATATTTTTGTTGTCGAGTTCCAGGGCAACTTTTCCTATGCATTTGGTCATTTTCTTAGCATTTGTGTTTTCTTCTTCGGAGTCGCTAGATGTCGCTTTTTATGTTTTCTTTGCCTATTCATTTTGGAGTGGTTTGAAGATTGAATATTGATTTTACAAAAAAGAGATTTTTTTTTTTTGATTTCGTAAGATCCGATCCTTGGTCAGCTGAATTTCTAGCCGCTAAGGTTCGTCAGGCGCTTTATACCACTTTACCACAGGAGAATTGTGTGGGACCGTGAATTTATCGTATTGTATTGGAACCGAGTTCCCATGAAATATATTTTTTTTTTTTGTAAAAGAAAGACAAACATTCCCGGGTTACGAATAACCCAACAATGTTTGAAAATCTCCTACTACCACCACAGAAAGCCGAAAATGTTGCTTGTGTTGTGATGGAGGACTTAGCCAGCCGAGGAATCGAACTCGCGAACAATAAATCAATATTTTATACTGTCACATTCTCTCACATGCGAAATCCTATAGATGTACGTGTTTGTCTCTTTTTAGCTCGATCAAATCACAACGGTAGTACCTATCGAAGTTTTCACTTCAAAAAGTCTAGTGGCCTGACCACAGTTATGATGCCTAATGGCGAAACCGCTGTGACACGTAATAATAATCATACAGCAGAACTTGTTTAAAAAAAATCAGAGTGTACAATTCATTTGCGAAAGAAGTGAAATTAGAAAGTCACTAGATGTCGCTTCTTTTATTTTGCCTGTTTATTTTAAAGTGGTTTGAATATTGATTTCATAGAGAACAAATAAGTTACAAATTCTCCAAAACAGGGCAATGAGAATAATTCTTCGACGAAACAGATTTTCAAAAATAATTAAAATGTTAAAGGAACTAAATTGGTTAACCGTGAAACAGATGCTGACCTTGAACACGGTGGTATTTATCCACAAAATATTGAACAATTAAATTAAACCAAAATACTTCTCAAATAAAATTGTATACAATAAAGACATTCACAGATATAACACAAGGACGTGCAAGGAAATTAGGCTACAAAAAAAGGACAAAGCGAATACGCAGAACAGTCTACTGTACAAGGGAATGAAGTTGTATAACACACTACCAGAAACTTTAAAGTCCACACCAATTGGAAAGTTCAAGATGTTTTGTAGGAGCTACATAAAACGTGAAAAAATATATTGAATATGAAATATTATAATCAATTAGAAATTTGTAAACTTAAATGTACAAATTACTAAAAAAAAATTATTATTATTATTATAAAAATAAAAATGTTAATTTTTTATTGGATTTCGTAGGATTCGAACATCCGTTCGCTTTATGTCTGTCTCTCTGGCCGCTGAGAATTGTCGAGCGCCTTGCCCGCCGCGTTATCGGATTCTCGCGCCGTAGCGCGAATTTTCCAAGAAGTTTCACTTCAATAAACTATTTTGTATTTATTGAAGATCAATATTATTTTTAATGTTTTCATGTCACATTCCGTTAAAAAATACATCCTGTTTTGACAAATATTCTTGGTTTATTTTACAACAATACGTTGACACGATGATTTTGCACAATATATGTCTACCCAGTAAAACATCGACTCGCCCCCCTTGCTTTTCTGAAGCAGCTTTCTCTTTTGCGAACCTGAAATAAGAAGGATTCAAGAATCCTATTATATTTACAAACAACGAGTTTCAACAAACCATAAAAAACAACTATCAGCGTATTTACAAACATCTTACAATAGTCGTTCATTACCGATTGAAAGAGAAAGAGATCGGCTTGATTATACAGTATCTAACTAATAAACACATATGACAGTAGGTTTTAGTCAAGCTCTGAACCTAATGCTTATGAGTTTTTTTTCTCTACAGAGGGCAATGGTATATATGGTTCTAGCATGTTGTTTTTTAACAAATATAATTGGTTGAGCATTTATACAAAACATAGCTACGCTTACCTACATACATCTACATACATGATAGACCCTGTGCTTGTAGCTTGTATTGTCACATGTTCCTTTCCTACCCATCCCTATATACCTATCATTTAACTTTACCCACGGTCAGTCTTTAATCGACCTTCTCTACATAAACATCTGATATCCCGCATACCTCTTACGCTTACCGCATCTGCAAATAATCTCGCAAACCGCAAGTAAAAGTATCGCGACTAATAAATAAATAAGTGCGTGAA
The DNA here is from genome assembly GCA_917880885.1 of Limnephilus marmoratus. Classification (NCBI taxonomy): domain Eukaryota; kingdom Metazoa; phylum Arthropoda; class Insecta; order Trichoptera; family Limnephilidae; genus Limnephilus; species Limnephilus marmoratus. The sequence continues at coordinate 19,595,653 of OU862915.1, forward strand.
TAAACCCAGTCCAGATAGCAGAGAGTGCCACAAGGTTTCGCAGAAAGTCCTTTTTTTCCTATTACTTTACGTGCATTCTTTTTATTTGTGCAGTGGTCTTTCATACATTTCAAAACACGTAAAAAAACATTCAATGTCCTTCGACATCCGCTTCCACATAAAACACATATCAATAATATTTAAAAAAAACTTTTAGAAAACCCTTATTTCTTAGTGATACTTCTCTCTGTCTTTCTAATAATGTCTTACGAACTTACCCTTAACTCTTAACTCCTAACCACGTTGTTTCTTCTTTCTTCAAAAGTTTGGTGGTAATTGAAAAAGTCGTTGATCCGTGTGAAGGGAAGTAATGGGGTGTGGAAATAGAGGGTTGGAGGTGGAAGAAGTACCATTCAATAGAAGGGGTTAAACATAATGCAGTACAATGTTTAATAGAGTTCAGAGAGTTGATTTAGTGTACAATTGAGAGACGCTTACATTTACTTAGATATCAGTTCACTAAAAAGGATTATGAAACTAAAGTTCACCTTTTTAACTTATTGTTTTGACTCCGGGTTGTTCACAGCTCTTTAAATATAGTCTCTGGGGTAAACAAAATACTTTAGACTTCGTGAGAAATATTCGTGAGAGATAACAATAAGTTTTGATACCCTAAAATATATTCAGAATCTTAACGACGTAAGTAAAGAAGCGGCGTAAACAATTTGCGACTCGCGACCCGTGTATTGGACGGAACTACTGTCGAATTTGCCGTATCAAAGAAAAGAAGAAGAAGAAAAAGAATGTGGGAATCTTAACGACGTAAGTGCAGAAAGCGTGTAAACAAAAATACGCCGCGGCACGGCGTTTTGAACGAACGTACCTACGGTCGAATTCACCCTAGCAGGCCTCGAATTCGACCTTACCGCCGCGTTAATTTTAATTAATTCTGAAGAACGTGTTACAAATATTTAAAATGTGTCTCCATGTTGTCCTCCCGAAGTTATTAATTCATCGTCTAGAAAAATAAAATCTGGTGCTTACCGCTAACTTTTTAGTTGAAAAACGGGTTATAAAGTTTTAAAATCGTTGTACGTAAAATATATTAACGGTAAGGTATTGTTTTTATTAATCTAAAATGTAAATAACTCGCATCCCTTGTGGGGCATGAAAATAAATAAAAAAATATTATAGTTATAGTTTTGAGCAAACAAAAATTATTAGGATTGTGTACAGCCTTAAGCAAGTGGTAGTAATTAATCTGGACCCCGACCTTGAGGTAGCAACAGCATTTATTGTGCTCTCAATATCTGCATTATCGACCGCTACTTTCTACCCACGGGTGACCTAATAAAGTAATATTTTTTACATTATTTGCACACAGGAGACCTGGAAGCAAAAAAAAAATCCTCAAAAATTTTCCCTCTGAGCCTGTCTTTGGGGATGCTGTGTGGAGGGTCATTTTATGGAAACGAAGGAGAGAAAGTTTGAGAAGGAAAAAGGTATGAGGGGTGAGTAGGAATCTGGGGGTCAACGTGTTCAGGAGTAACGAAGAATGAATCCATCATGATGGATCGAGAAAGACCGGCTGGAGAGGTCAAAAGGTCTCACTCAACCAGTCTCTTCCGATCCGGTCCGCTACATAGTGTAGGTAGCCAGGAGTATCCGCCGCCAAGACCTAGACAAACTTCACCCCATGAACCCGAGCACCCCTGCTACGTAACCAAACGTAGCGAACCTCTTTCTGTGACGTTCAGGAGTGTTGGTTATCCAATAAATGGCTCCCGGGGTGGTGGTATGCGTACCCGCCCATTAAATTGATATATTTATATCTATACCCTTAAACTAATACATAGGATATCACACTCATTTGAAGACAGAGGGAGGACCCATCGCTTCTATAAGGAATTCATTTAGTTGGTCTTTAAAGAAAAAGTGTTTTGGAGTATGCATTATAGCTTTTGAGATGGAACTAAATGCGATAGTTTTGAAGCTTGTGCAGATGCGGTAAATACCATTAGAAAATATGGCAAAGAAGTTATTTTTCTAAAAGTAGGTATTCAAAAATTAAGCTAGATATGGTAAAATGAGGGCCTATAATCATCTTTCTAAAAAGGTTCCAAAAATAGATTTGGTATTTAGAAGTAGGCATACAAACAGGAAATTCCACTTTCTTTCAGTTTACAGTGTTATAGGTTATGAATCTGGAAGTCACGAATTCAAATCCCACGACTAAATTTGCTTTAATTACTTTATGTTTTTCACAATTAATTCATTAAAAATAAGTACATCTGTGGCACTTTCCAGTGTGCTAGATAAAGACCACCACTCAAAATGGAAACGTTGTTTAAAATGGCTTTAGCCGAGTTTGATGACCAGATCTGAATAGACAAGTACTTCCACTCTTAAACATGTACTTCCCATTCCCACTACATTCAGTTTCACAACATGCACCAACCGGGGATGCAATAGTCTCACTTGCTCGGGGGTGCGATAGTTTCACTTGCTCCAGACGTTAGGAGGATTCTTGTGTGATATTCTTGAGATTCTTGTGTGATGTGCCTTTGTGTTATTCTGATGAATGAGCTATATTATTGTAAAGTTTCATTAAAATCCATTCGGTAGGTAGTACAAACACAAATACATCCATCAAACTGTCGCGTTTATAATATTAGTAAGAAGACAAGATATGGTTTCATGCTTTTCCTGAACAATGTTACGACATTTAAGAATATATCACACAGTTTAAGGGTCCCACAGTTTGGAAGCCAGTTCAGGAAGGGGGGGATGTGGAGAAGGCTGCAAGTGACTTGATACTCAAACAATGATTAGCATTTTATTGCTTTTTATCTCTCCACTCTACACTCGATTACTTTCAAGTGTTTCGATTGCATTATTTAATCAGGTAACAGTAGGTACTATCTCCTCCCTTTTTCACTCCTGCCTCCTGCCAGTATTAAAACGAATAACTATTATTCAACTGAATGGAAATAGTTAAGATTTTATCAAGCTACAAGACATGTTCAGAAAGTAAGCGTAATGATTTTTTTTTTGAAAATGTGTTTTAGAAAAAAAATTATGTTATATTGTTGATACACTTGTTGACTATTTTTCAAATAATCGCCATCCCGTTCAATGCGTGTGGTGAGCCGTGGCACAAGTTTCATTAGGCCCTCTTCGAAGAATTCTCCCGCCAGCTCAGGACCACTTTCTGCACCTGCTCGTCAGTTGAAAATTTATTTTCATGAAGGTGAAAATATGATAATCTGAAGACGCCAAGTCAGAGGAATTCGGGGGGTGGTTCAAAACATTCCAACCAAATGAGTCCAAGAGCATATTGGTGGCTAAGGCTGTGTGAGGACGGACGTTTTCGTGAAAAAAAGCACACATCTCTGGTCAGCATTTCCTCCTTTTATTTTTTTTTTTAAAGGTGCCGGTAACCCGGGCGTTTATTAACATCAATAGTTATTTACATATATGTGCGCTACCCGACTCACTAGACAATATCTGTTCTGAGCCGGGTAGCAGTATCTATAATTACATATATCATAAATATTAAAGCAAAAACATAAAAAAAAAATAATAATAAATAAAAATACAAAGTACAAAAGAAAAACTTAAATAATAATAATACAAAGTACAAAAGAAAAACGTAAATAAAAATATAACAGATAACCTACATATAATAATCTAAATATAAAAAAATTTACAAACATATATAAAGTAATTGAACATTTTCAGTATGAAAGTTCTTTTTTTTTTAATTTTAATATATGTTTATATAACAATATACAACGTATAAAAATTAACACGTTCAGTTTGCAAGTAACTTAATGCAATTTTTTAATTTTAATATATGTTTAAATAAAAATATACAACGTATAAAAAATTAACACCTTCAGTTTGCAAGTGAATTTTGAATGCTCCTTTTGAGTTTTTTCAGGGTATCACATGTTGTGCAATGATGGTCTCAATTGAGGCAGAAATTCGACCAAAATAATGCCTTTTCGGTCCCAAAACTGAGGCCATAACTTTTTTGCCCGAAATAGTGGTTTTCAATTTTTTGACAGAAGGGGAATTAGTGTGACGCCTCTTTGACGACTTTTTTTTCCCAGGCGTGTTATGAGTCACCCACTATCATCTCGTCACAGAAGACCCCCCTCTACCACTCAGTTTTGGCAACCCTCAAAAGACTAAAAACCACTGTCCGTTATGGTCACAGTACACTTACTTTCTGAACATGCTGAGTATTTAGAGCTTTTAGACTGTTTAGAGAGCCCAGAACGCCTCCTTCATTTAGAAGATTATATTGCGACTTTAAATTATTTTTTAATTAGTAGTCTACGCAGAATACATAGGAGTAATTCATATATAAAAAATCTTATTATTTTAGGTTAAAACACTTTTGGCAAGTTACGCTTTAATATTAATAATTAATAATTAGTAAAGATTAGATAAATTAATTAGTTGCACAGGTACATTTTCAATACGAATATGAATAAACGGTTTTGTCTGTTGTAAACAAACTCTTTCAAGAAAGGTTAAAAAATACAACATTGGATTGAATCACCGATACAATATTGTATTTGTTAGCCTTTCTTGAAAGATTCGAGTTTTTTTATGGACAAAACTATTTATTTATATTCGTATTGCTTATGTGCGGGAGCAAACCATTAATGATTCATCTTCAAATTTTAAAGCATAAAAAGCATTTACCCATAAAAAATTTAAACTTGCGCCATCTACGAAAGAGTAGATTACGAAATTCTTTTGAGTATAATTTTTCACTAGTAGCATCTAGCAATAACTAACCTAGTAACAACTGAACCTTGATTTACGCATGCTGTGAACATTTTTAATTGGTTATATAATAAAACGAATGTAAAACTTTATTCCACACTATTTTATTTGACCGTAACCGGTTTCAGCTCGTCAAAGCCATCTTCAGAATGGTACAAATATTTCTTAGTCTACGGTTTATAGACACAACATATTGGGGAGGGGGAGAGGGGTGGTCTACAAGGATTTTAATCAATAATAATAATAATATTTGTTGCAAAGTCGTTTTAGACTGTCGAATTTCTAAATATTTTGGTAATTCCAGTAAGCTAATTACTTTGGGGTTGTAGCTCACTTCAATGATGATTAGGGAAAAACCTTACAAGTAATATGAGTTACTAATAATAATAATAAATTTGGACAACTTATATTGCGCTGTTTTTGCGAAAAATCGCCTCAAGAGCGCTGTACAAATTAGCATGGATTTTACTTAGGATTTACTTAACTTAGGAGGCCAGATAACAACTCGTCTTGCAGCTATTAAGCGCATGGATTATTGGAATTCTAGCCCCCGATAAATTAAATAAAATATCTTTTTATATGTACGTATTTCAATTTACTTAACTATGTAGGAGGCTAGATAACAACTCGTCTTGCAGCTATCAAGCGCATGGATTATTTGAATTCTTGCCCCCCAATAAATTAAATAAAATATATATATTTTTTTTTTATACGTATATAGATTATCGGAATATACATAATTACTCTCTCGCTTCAACATTTGAACCTAGAAATAAGAATTAGCTAAACTAAGACCTAATTTTATTGTTAAATCGTTATTATATTTATGAAGTATGGTATTTTTTATTGCTTTTTTGAAGGGATACTTGTAAATAAAGCAATAAAAAAATAATATTATTATAATTGATTAAAATCCTTGTAGATCACCTCTCTACCCCTCTCCAATATGTTGTGTATATAAACCGTAGACTAAGAACTATTTGTACCAGTCTGAAGATGGCTTTGACGAGCTGAAGCCGGTTACGGTCAAATAAAATTAAGTGGAATAAAGTTTTATATTCGTTTTATTATATAATATATTATAATGGAATTCCACCATGAATTATCACTCACAAAAATAGAAATATTTTTAATTGGAGTGTTAACATCTACGCACAAACCAATAATTGCTAATACTCTGTAAAAAATGTTAAAATTAATAAATAAATAAATCATTGTTTAAGTGGTGATTACCTGATTACACTCTTTCATACTTTCCACGTTAATAAGCAAGTTGGCCCTGATACAATAATTATTATAGAACAATAAAACTCAACGCAATCACGTCCTATCGCGTAGAAATTAACTTTCCTACAAATTACTACAATAACTCTGGAATTCGAGACTTGTCATAAAACAGTGGTACCGGCTACATATTTCCTGCAGCCAATTCCGTGGAATGAAACTGTGGAATGGTTTGTGGAAATCGCGTGCGCAGACCCAATAATATCCACAATCAAATTGTGTAAATAGAATTACTGTGGAATTAATCGTAATTACACACGTCCGAATCGTGTACGAACTGCGATGTTTTGTTAAGAAAGAATAATAGCAGGCATTTCATTAGGTTATTGTTTTTTTTTAATCACGTTAATCAATTTTGGATCTAAGAAATTACCCGTTTGGTTAGCGGGGTATTATTTGTTTCGTTGACCAATATAAATATGCATTAAAGCTTTGTTTGGGCATGCCAATTTGAGATATGACTGGTAGTTATGTGAATAGTGGTAGACCTGGCGTCCAAAAAGTATGTATGTTTTTAATTTTCTGTTATTTAGTAAATCATGCGATCGGTCCTTATTTATGAACCATGTATCTAATGTAGGAAACTTTATTTCAAAATTCAAACAAAGATTTATACAATTTGTCCAAAGAAATGTCACCATCTTGATGAGTATGTTTTGAAGTGAAACTTCTATAACCCCGTCGTGATTTGGATTTCGGTTGAAACGGAAATGACGATTATTGCACCTGCGACGCATCAACAGCGCTCATCGGCCGCTTTGATTATGATGTCACTTTTAAAGGCTCCCATTGGTTGAGATGTGAAACGGAAATTACTCTCGGCGTGCTTATTGGTCGCTTTGATAATGACCTCACTTTTTTAAGTATTGGTTGAGATTATTTTGTAAAGTTTCGTTACTACCGCGTGTAAACTGCACTCGATTTTTTTTACTTTTTTCATTCAGTTAGGTTCCGTAACACTGAAAAAATATCAGAGTGTGCAATTCACACGCAGCAGAAGTGAAACAGAAAGTCACTAGATGTCGCTTTCTTTTCTTTTGCCTTTTTTATTTCAAAGTGGTTTGAAGATTGGAATCGATTTTACAAAAAAAATGTTTTTTTTTTTTTTTGTATTTGGTAGGTTCCGAACCTCCGTTCGCTGGATGTATCTCTGGGCGCTGAGAGTCAGGCGCTTCATACTGCGGCGCTATTGGTGGCCCGCACCTAGTCGTGAATTTACCGCATTATATTAGAACCGAGGACCGTCAAATAATAAATTGTTGTTACGCATTTCCATTTCATCCGAATTTCAAAACACTAACGGGGCGAAAGAAGTTTCACTTCAAAAATCTTAAGAAAGTCTTAATAAACACGACGAGTTCACATTTGAAAAGGGAATCTTTATGAACCATTAAAACGGCCACCATCTTGAAACGAATTCGAATGCATGCAAAACGGTCGAGTGTCAATATTATCAAACCAAATATGACGGACGTTATGTTTTTAACATTTTCTCCTATACAAATGTCAAAAACATCAGAAACATAGACAATATTCACAGGGCTGCCAAAATAATCATCTCTTCAACCCTTAGAAATTCAAGGATGTTTGTATATGAAACAGTCGACTAAGTTCATCGAGACGATGCGGCGGGTAATTTTTCGTTTGTAGATGGCGTGTAAATAACTCTTGGTCGCCATTGCAGAATTGAAAAACCGACCGTAAAATGTAGAATGTCGCTTCCTTGGACTAATGGATCTGAAGGTAGACAGCAAAAGACCTGAAGAAGTTAAGATGTTTCCTAGAGGCAACAATAACTCCGCAAAAGATTTAGCACTGATGATGACGAAGACCAAAAGTTAATTAGTAACATAGATACAAAAGTCCCAAATATTTGGAATACCATAGTCCTACTGGCTCCGGGAAGTTTATCTTGTGTTATAGGTATAAAATGTTCTCACCTCAAAAATTAAGGTCAAGAATTGCCTAAACCAGGGTTTCCCAAACTTTTTCTGCAATGGAACACTTTGCAAACCCATAAATTTTAATGGAACACCTGGCTCTTTTTTTGGATTGGTTAATTCCTAATAATATGTTTTTTTTTAAAGTTATTACACAATATTTATTAAGTATATCAACAATATATGTATAAAAAATGGAATATAAACAAAAAAATGGAATGTAAACAACAACAAAAAATGGAAATAAACAACAAAAAATGGAATATAAACAATAAAAAAATGGAAAATAAACAACAAAAAATGGAATATGAAACACAAAAAATGGAATATAAACAACAAAAAATGGAATATAAACATCAAAAAATGGAATATAAACAATAAAAAATTGAAAATAAACAACAAAAAAATGGATTATAAAAAAAAGTTAATATAAACAACAGCAAAAAATGGAATAAATAAAACAATTAATGACATTGATGATTTTGAGTCCTTGAATTGCTTATCTTCTTGATATCAGGCATAATGTTGGGAAGTTGAATTCTAATATCTGGTGTGGCGTCGAGCCTGTTCCTGCACTAGTACACATCGTATACAGCGCAGTAATAAATTTCGGAGATTTTAATTAGTAGGTATGTAAAATAAAGGTTTACTGCGATTACACCATAACCACCTTTTTCCACTTACGTAAAGCTTAGTCTCTCTATCTGGAAGGGTCTAGTACCTACCTACTTAAGAACTATTGTGAAATATTTATTCAAATAATGAGAATAATATCAATAGTGTTGAAATATGAATATGTGTTTGTTTTATTAAATTAAATTCTTCCGACAAATTGTCGCGGAACCCCTGTACAGGTTTGGCGGAACCCTAGGGTTCCGCGGAACACAGTTTGGGAAACCCTGGCCTAAACATAAAATGAAACCTGCACTCGCCTGAAGTAATTGCCTTCCTGCAGTAGTAAGGCAATATAGAACAATATATAAATTGGGAAGCGAGTATGGATTCACCATTTATTGGAAAACCAACATCTGCCAAAGGTCACTTCAAGTGGTTCGCTACGTTTGGTGACTTATACACGAAAAAACGATATACTGTACAAATTCATAAAATAACGCTTTTATTTGAAATATTTCAAAGAAAACATTTTTCGTCCGAAATTTTAAAAACCTACCCACACGACCTAAATTCCAAATTCCTTCATATTAAATTTAATTTATACATTTATTTAACGGCGCACGTTAAAATTTCCCCTAATCGCCTTGTACTTAACCAGAAATCGTAATGAAATTAAAATCTGCCTAGTTTGACAAGCTTATCTTAACTATTGATCTTAATTTCTGGCCAGAAACGTAAAATAATGCCGCAATGTGTTGTTAACCTTTTCAGAACTGTGGGTATTTAGGGATTATGGAAATTAGTCGACAAATAATATTAATCATCTTAAAAATAAAATGCTTGATGTTAAAGATTTTAAATTTTGACGATGATTGAAAAGTTATTAAAATAAAACTGTAATCTTGCTTTCACCTGAGTGGTACGCACCTACTTTCAGTTTCGCCCTGAATAAAGACCACCAAATTGTATAAATACATAGCAAAAGATTTGCTAATCTACATAAAACGAATCAAATGGCCTCCGTGGTTGAGTGGTTACGAGTTGCGACCCTTGCGTAAGAATCTAGATTTTAAATACCGATGAATGCAAGTCAATTTTTTATGTAGGTAGATACCGCACAAGAGTCCCAGTGAGACTATGGCTGATATTATATTAGATAATAGACTATCCCCAATTGGGGTATTTTATGAGCTCAGTGGCGGACTAAGCCCGTCAGAGGCCCAGGGCGGCAAAACTGAATGAACCCCCCCCCCCCCCCTAGTTTAAGAAGTTGGTGTAATTTTACAAGCTTTTAATTCAGTTCACACGGGCCTCTGGTCCTCTGGGGGGCTCCAAAGGCCTCCATGTTTCCTTGATCAAATAAAAAACAAGGCTGGCACCAGGACACTGTAAAAAATAAAAAAAAAATTTATTTCATTTTCTGAAAGATGCATTTGTTAATAATGCTCTCACCAAATATTGTAAGGAAATTCGTTAAATTGACGGAGATATAGCATCATACAGAATTAGAATTAGCAGATACAGAATTATCTTTTAGTGAATTATTCGCCCCCTACGCCCCCCCTTAGTCCGCCACTGATGAGGCTGAAGGTAAGTGGGGAGGGGAAGGAGATTGGGAAGAACATGGCTTCCTTGTTTTATTTTTGGAATACTTTAATGAGTAAAACCTCAAATTGTAATATTTAATCATTGAGACAAAATAATTAGCGACTTTCGATAAAAAAATTCAAACAAAAATCTGTCATAGATTCGGTCGCATCTAAGAATTGAACCCAGGACCTCATCATTGCCTAAAGCTTTGCCCCAGCCTTACGAAAAGATAGCAACCAACAAAGATATACGTTGAAGATCACCGTTGTTATTGCGGCACGTTCCAGAGTGGTAGATATGTTAAGAGCGTTTAACCAGCCAGCTGACGAAAATCCACATTTCGTCGAAAGTTGTTCTTACGATCATGCAGGGCGGTTACAATAAGAAAGATTAATTATTCTCCGTACCAGCTTTTTTAAATTATAACTCAATATCGAATTTATTTCAATCCAAATTAGCTTTAATTTATACCTTCATCCAAAAATGCTGAAAGGCGTGATGATAAAACTAATAAAGTAATGTACTTTTAGTTATTATTTTTTTGATTAAATAAGTATTTATAATTTTTTAATAATGTCTAAATTTAATAAGAATGTTAAAAAAAATCTGAAATATATTAGTTTGTAAGTGCGCAAATAAATACATAAATGGACCAATTTTCGTCCGTACATATTTTTTAATGATTTTATTGAAACTAAAATTAAAATTCTAAAACATACGTTTGCTAGATAATGTATTGATTTATTTTACTGCATGATTATATTATTTGAAATGGGTGTGGTATAATACAAAATCTTTTTTGAAAATTTAACAAATCTGCCAACGACCTATGGAATAACCTTATTATACTAAAAATTAAAAATTTATTACATGCGATTGCTAGATAAAAGAACAATCTTTCGAAATCCATTTATAATTTTTTGTGGGAAAGAGTCAATACGTCTAAAATGTGATTTGAAAATGACATATTTCTGGTTTTCTCTGGTAATGCCCTCTTAAGTATCGCATTGGTGAAAAACCACCAGTCAGACTAGATTTGAACAGCCAGGTACGTCCCCAACTTCCCTTTTCCCATCTCCATCCTCACTCCCTTCAGTCTCACAAAATACTCTAATTAGGAATGCCACAGTCTCAGACGGTTGAAAGCTGTTGGGACTCTTGTGCGATACTTACAGAGTTTTTTTTACGTCACTAAAAAACTACATTAAAAAGTTTTCCACTTTTCGCTACTAATTAAAACTTTAAAACTGAACAGTAAATTATACTTAGACGTATAAAACATAATGGAAGCTTATAAACGTAATGGTTCCAACTACACCATACGGATTAGTTGTCCAAATGGGCCAACGGGGAGTTAAAGGAATTAAGGTATTTCGTCGCATAAAAGCCTTCGTTTTGAAATGACCACATTAATTATTCGTGAGCGTAATGAATATTAAATTAATTCTTATGAACACGAAACTGCTTGTAATATTTAAGTGTCCGAGTTTTGAGGTTTTGTGTGGGGTTAGAAATGTTATCATTATTAGCAGGAAATGGGGAAAATTTGCGTGGAAGCCTTAACGATTATGTTTTTCTTAACCTAACCTAAGGGTTTCTTTTCCATTAATTCATAGCTAACTATTAATTCATAGTACTTTCTCTTTGATCAACAATATTATATTTGCTGTTCAGACCAGAGTTAATACTAATTTTGGACAAAGAAGCCCTAAATTTTTAGCAGTACCTAAAGTTCCTAGTAGTTCCTGCATACGAGTACCAAAATACCCACATACTTGATTCACGGATCTGTTTTTTTTTTTTTAATTAACTCCTCACAGGAGGCCCAGAGGAAAATGATTTCCCTCAGGGCCTATGTCATCTGAGATACTGTGTGAAGGGTCTTTTTGAAGAGAGGAAGGAATGAACATTGGTCTTGAAGAGACCCATGTTGTAGGAAGGAGAAAACACAGAGCCCGGAAAATCGTTCACAGTCGAGCTGTTGAACTCAAGAACGAGTCGAAGAAGCGACCCATTCTCATCTGACAAATGTCAATGAGAATGGGTCGCAAATGTCAATCGTGTGCACATGTTGGGCGCGCGTTTGGCATGCTTCCCGACTATGCACCGGTACCGAAGGGATCAATGACGCTAGTTCTTCAGAGCATCTTCCATTGCAATACCGGTAGAACAAAGATAGCACTCCCACCCATTCCAAGTGCTCTAAACGTTGCAATCCGTTCATTAAGGTGGGAAAAAATATCAAAGGGATCGCCCGTTTCTGCACGGAGTCGTTGGTTTTTTTTCAGGAATTTTTGAGCTCCATACCAGAGGTGGCTGCCAATTTCAACCGTGGGGCGCACTTATGATTTGTGGAGGATTAACAGTTGTGTTAAGTATCTGTGGGCCCTGTACAGTACGCATGGTTTTAGCTGATTGCTAAAGGATGCGAAAGCTGAATTAAGATGCATTTAAATACAGAGTTTTAGTATTCAAACAGAAAATGACTCTAATTTACAAAAGCGATGATATCAGAAAAGTTTGAAAACACGGAGGTTAGTATGTAAGAAGTAAGATGTGGTTACGACCGATAATCGGGAAAGATTGTAACGTATTAATTTCCATATAAGAATATGTCCATTTGGAAATTAATACGTTAGAATCTGTCTCGGTTACAATTACAATTTGTGAGGTGGGAATGGGAACCGCCGCCCAGAGAACCTTTATTGGATAACCAACATAGAACACCCCAAGTGGTTCGCTACTTTTGGTGATTTAGCAGGGGTGCCCTGGTTCACGGGGTGAGGTTTGTCTAGGCCTTGTCTTGACTGGAAGCGGATGACCAGGACACACTGAACCTTAGATTCCTACCCACCCCTTAAACCGTCTTCCTTCCCGGAAATCCCATCTCCTTCCTATTCTTAAAAAACCCACCACACATCATCCCCAAAGATGACATATGCCCTGAGGGAAATTATTTTCCTCAGGGCCTCCTGTGTGGAGCTCATGTAAAAAAAAGTTAATTGATTAAGTAAGTACTGAGAACTTATGCAAGGATTTTTATATTATACGGATTGTTTTTGACTCGAAATGTTGGCGGCATTTACGGAAACGCCGGTAGAGTCAATAGAAACGGTTTGGGCAAAAATGGCGGAGGACGTATTTTTGGACTTGTGACGGACGGGGGGAGAAAATTTCGAGTCGGGGAGTGGTTTGGCGCGATGTTAAAGTACTGCGTGTTTTTGTGTTAATTTTTAAATCGGCAGCGATATATTGTATTGACCGTAAAGCGGGATGTTCTTTTGAGTTTTTAATATGACGAAAGGCAGGCGAGGATTTTCAACGGACGCGGTTCCCACGTGTAACGGGCCGATGTATTTTTGAGGTTGACGGCGTTGCCGATCGGTGTAGTCCGTGAAGTTGAACCTTGGCTTACATCATCCGCGTTCTCCCGAAGTTGAGGCTCGTCCGGAGGTCGCCTAAACGTATATGGAAGTTGCTGGGATACGTAGATCCAACTCCCATGGATATCCAGACGGGATGGTAGCTAGGAATCTGATGGTGGTTGGGCATTCCGTTCTGTGGAGACCTAATGAAGCGTGCTGAGGGTGGAGGACGGCCGGTAGGAACAATGATGACCTTGATCAGTGCTGCTGGTCGGAGCTGGGTTACGTAGATTAGAGGTGGTCTTTCGTTGGAGCTCGTAGCTGCCTAATCGTGACTAAAAACAACAGAAATTTCTATCTCTTCTTCCCCTGTTTGATGAAACCATATATTAATTTTCGCTTTACTGCAAACGACGTAGATCGTGTTTCTGTCAAGAGGATCAAGTATACTTTGTTCACCATACTTATTATTTTATTTACATCACCATATAGTAACCTTTATCCCACTCAGGATCCTGTGAAAAGATAAAAGCTCATGAAAACAGTATTTGCTATTGCACATCAGTGCAAATACTAGTTACAAGATTAACGATTGGTTTCAAAACCACTCTGTAATTCTGTAGCGTTAGCACGCGTTACAGTACGGCAACAAAATGAAAATTGAAAGTTTTTTAAATCAAATTATGATATAGTTATGTATATAAAAATCTCACACAAATCAAAAGAAAAAATATCTTTCTTAAGTTCATCAATTTTCGGTATAAGGAATTGTCGGAAAAATAACTGGCTAATAGTGCTTTAAAACCGTCATGAAAGTTACTGAAAAATCCCTACCTAAATCACGAAATTAAACCAAAGAAGTCACTGAAAACCCTCTATCCAAACCTAGTCCCCTTCAGCACAGGATCTCCTAGTGAGAACTAACTAACTAACTGACTAACCAACACGCCGTTTCACCGCAGGGGTAGGTAGAGAGGACGAGCCGCCAAACAACTCTTGGTACACACACTCTTTGCCACGTTTTTATTCATTTTCATGTTTACAATGAACATTCAACTGAACCAAACGTCCGTTTCAATGGACGCTCCCTATATTTCCGAAGCAAGGGAAATGGGCACTAAAAGAGCCCAACTGTCAGTCGGATATCATCGGCTATATTCGTAATTTGTATGGGCGATGATCAGACTCTCTCTCTCTCTCAATTTTACGGACATCTGTTGAGACACCCCAAAACTACTTTACTAACACCACTGTTGAAGGATGTTGAAACTACATGCTTTTCTAAAACGTATTCATGTACGTATTATTTTAAAATTTCAATATTATAACAGTGTTTTAAATAATTTAAAAAAGTTATTACTATTTCATGAATTAGTGTTATGTTTAAAGTTTGAATTAGTACTGGTCACAATCACCCCTATTTCAACTACCCTTGTTGAAAATTCTTAATGGAAAGATAAGATCGTATAAATGTTACCTTTTATATTAGGGCGAACAGAAACGAATCACTCCCAGCTATTTATTGTAAGCGTTCGATCGATACGTTTTACTCCTTGGCCAGTAATACTACGGCATCCCAAGTAGTGTGGCGAAGAGAGTGGATTTTGGTTTTTCTGCCAAAAAAGACTGCCTGGCTTTTCTGATCTGATCACTAAAGACGGCCTCACCTTTATCCTCTTAATCTCCTTTCCCTTACACTGCCTTCAGTTTCACAACATACCTCAATTGGATGGGATACCATAGTCCCAATGACTCCGTTCATACTAGAGTTGAAACGGATATCCGGTAATTAACCGGTATCGGTAAATTTACTATCCGGCCGGATACCGGATATTCAAAAACCACTACAATTTCCTATAATAAAATGCAATACATTAATCTTTGTGAGGTAAATATCAATAAAATGGCTTTTAATTATGACGGCTTTTATTTAAAATTGCAAAAAAGTCATAAGACCTTCCGAAAAACTAAAATTTTCTTCTGAGATATTCACTCTAATGATAAATACAAAAATAGTAAGTATTTAAACTAAAAACTTTTAGTAAAAACTTACCAAAACCTCGCAGAGTAGCGAAAACTTAAATAAACATGATTAACTAACCACAATCAACATTATAGTGAACTAAAAATCGTAAAAAACACAGAGATGCAATGAAACAATGGGCCGAATATCCGGCCGCCAGATATACGGCCATCCGGCCTCGCAGCTCGCCGGATATCCGGTTTCCCGTCAAACAACTATCCGTTTCATCTCTAGTTCATACCCTTGTGGGGTATTCAGAAAAAGTAATTATGACTTTTTGAACGCTCATAGGTTTTTGCTTTGTTACTTATTTACCAAAAGAAACGCTTTCTGTACTCTTGTAATATTTTGTTAGTTATTTTAAGTCAAGTTGTGGAACGACATCCCCAGATAGAGGTTCTTCAGGATGGAGGTAGTGGGGAGGGTAAGGAGGTGGGAAGATCGACTTGCGCAAGTAAACTTTATTCCATGAATTTGCGTAATTTAATAATTAATAGTTGGATAATTTGAAGAGTGCCGTTTTTATGAAAAATCACCTCAAGGGCGCTGAAAACAATTTACACCAAAAATAATTTTCTTCCCCTCCCCCAAAATCGCCCCTCCACTACCCCCACCTAATTAAATCTAATCATTTTTGTACTTTCATAGAATTTTTAAGTTAGTTTTAAGTTTGCCAGTGAATGACACACATGTGTCGAAACCGGTAGTAAAAAATTTAAAAAAATTAAGTAACAAATGTAACCGTAGTGCCGTACGTATGGAGTGATAAATGACAAAATAAAATACCTAAGAGATAGTGTATAAAACAACAATCAATAATAATAAACAGTTCACAGTGATATTATTACAATGTATTATTACGAGTATATACATTTTCGTTAGCGTTGATTACATGTTATTTTTAAGGTTTCTTTGCAATTGTTGTTATGAACTGCAGATTTATTAAATATACCTAGGTTTTGAGTATGTGTGAGTAAGATTAAGTTAGGTTAAGTTAGATTAAGTTGGATTAAGTTAGATTAAGTTAGATTAAGTTAGATTAAGTTAGACTAAGGATGTTAAGTAGATTACTAAATACATAAGGTAAATGTATTATTGGGGGCAAGAATTCCAATAATCCATGCGCTTGATAGCTGCAAGACGAGTGGTTATCTAGCCCCCTACGTAGTTAAGTAAATTAAAATACGTACATATAAAAAGATATTTTATTTAACTTATTTGGGGGCTAGAATTCCAACAATCCATGCGCTTGATAGCTGCAAGACGAGTGGTTATCTAGCCCCCTACGTAGTTAAGTAAATTGAAATACGCACATATAAAAAGATATTTTATTTAATTTATCGGGGGGCTAGAATTCTAATAATCCATGCGCTTGATAGCTGCAAGACGAGTTGTTATCTAGCCTCCTAAGTTAAGTAAATTCTAATGTAAAATCCATGCTAATTTGTACAGCGCTCTTGAGGCGATTTTTCGCAAAAACAGCGCTATATAAGTTATTTAAATTAGTAATTATTATTATTAAAGCAATTTATTCATCACTTAAGAATGCATTCATTTAACTTAATATAGTAACGGCACGTTTTAGAATAGTAGACTCTCAGTATCGCCCTGGTGTAAAACAACCATTCAAAATTGAAACGTTGCTTGAAATGGCTTTAGCTATGTTTGGTGACCACATCTGAATATCCAAGTACTTCCCCACCTTCCTCTCCCACATATCCTACTCCTTCATACTATTGTCGTCCTCACAACATGGCATAGTCTCACTGACTTCACACCAGTTGGGACTCGTGTACGGTATTCACTTTAAAAAAGACCAGTGTCCAAAGTTTGGGCGCCAGAAGTTACTGTATAACTTATATATTTTCACACCGCAAAATGTCGTATAATATAAAGATACGCTAATAAAATGAAATTGTTTTTCAATATTATTTACAATTTGCCTGTTTATCGACATTGCACAAGTGTCTCGGTGGTTTTTATGTTAGCTGGGGGTGCATAAAGCTCGCTGGAAATTATTCCTACGGCCACCCCACGCTGATAAGGCTAATGTTCCTAATAAAATTAAAATACACACATTTATATCATACCGCGCACTGCCAACAAACAACCACCCACCCTTACCACCCTTGCCAAGCAACCGACCTCCCCCAATTTGTGTTAACCTGTTATGAAAATTCATGGTGTTTCATGGATTAATTGAGTTTCGGATTGATTGTAGAGAATTTGCAGATTTTAGAAAACATTCTCTTTCTGTTCACTTCGTCCCAATATTTATGAAATATAATATTAATCTATGAGCTAGTTAAGATTATACATACTACAGTTTCAACAGATATCGTTGGTATAGATAATTACATAGGGGTCCCAAAAGTAATGAGAATCGGGCGGTAGATTGGAGAAGTGGAGGAGGAACGGTTTTTGTGTGGTCGGCTGTTGTACGGAAACTCTTGGTCAGTGTGCGAAGCCGCATCGCTGTGGGTCCACGCGTTCGTCCAAAGTTTAATTTATAGTAAATCAAGATTTCTTCTTTCAGCGAAAATGCGAAAATCTCCTCTCTGAGGATCAAATAGAGCCTTCGCCTTCAAGCCTGCCACGAATTGCTGGAAGAGGACCCAGATTTTTTCCAAGGTTTACTATTGGTGATGAGTGATGAGTCATTGTGTTATGGGTACGTTCTCGAAACTTAGCAACAGTCAAGCCAATGGAAGAGTGCTCTCTCTCTTCTTCAGAGAAAAAATCAGATGAAATCAAACATCAAGACAATGCTCATTGATTTTTTTCAGAGATGTTGTGCACACAGAGTTTGTTCCTCCAGGCCAAACAATTAACCGACAGTTCTATATGGAGGTACTAAAGAGGTAGCGAGAGAGCATCAGGAAAATTCGTCGAAAAGGATCGAACCCTTGGAGCAAGGGGAATAGTTCTTCAACCAGGACAACGCACCTGCTCACACCGTGTTGTCTGTGAAGCAGTATTTAAACAAGCGTGGAATGACCCCGATTGTTCACCCGCCCTATTCACCCGACCTGTCTCTCTGTGACATTTTTCTGCTCCCTGAGATGAAAGGGACTTGGAAGGGAAATGTTTTTATACTCTTGAAGAAATGAAATAAAAATCGCTGGAGGCCATAAAGGATATTCCAATCAGTGGATGTCAAAATAGTTTTGAACAGTAGAAAGAAAGTTTTGAAAAGTGCATACATTCTAATGGTGAACACTTTTAAGGCCACCAAATTTTGATAAAAATTTTTTTGAAAAATAAAAAAAGGTATAAAAAAATTCTCATTACTTTTGGGTCCCGTAGTATATATATATAGTTTTGAGGTGTTTCAACAGATGTCAGTTAAGTAGTACCTTCGAAGAGTATCACCTATCGTAGTTCGTGTCTAATGCTCGATAGACAACGGGGCACCCGCAGGGTCAGTTCTCTACCTTCATAATTACTTAGAGCATCCAATAGTTCGGACGTCTGGTCCAGTTAAATATCCATTGTTAACAGTGGCGTTAAGTTGCACTTTAATTCATGTAAAAAGATTGACCCTTTGACTTCTTCTGCAAAAACTTTGTAATGTTTTGGCATGAGTTGACAAATCTTGATATTCTGGATAAAGGAGAATGTTATCCATAATAGGGTAGAGTGTTGATTGAGACCAACCATTATTGATAATTTCGGAGTCGACAGGAAGGAATATCTGCAGGGTTAATAAGGGATGAACTATATTGATATGAACTATACTACTGATATTTTAAGTACACAAATTAAATCAATCAATTTTCCATATTTTCATATTCCTCGTGTTAGTACTAGCATCTTTAAAATACTATCCTACAAACAAGAAAACGTTTTGCAATTTAACTAAAGGATGCTGTCGCGCCACGAGATAAATGCAGCTGTATGTAATACAAAGCTCCAATAAAAAGAACCAAATGCACAAAAATCACCAAATGCACCAAAAGCACCAAAAGTACCAAAAGCACCGAAAGTACCAAAAGCACCAAAAGCACTAAAACCACGAAATGCATCAAAAGCACCAAAAAACTAAAACACCAAAACCACCAAATGCACCAAAAGCGCCAAAGAAGAACAACCCATTAATGATACCTGTTTGGTTTCGAAATGAGAATATGCGCAGTTCCAACCGGGATATAATTTATTCAGTACCTACCTCTCCTTAACCTTGCTGGAAAAGCATTTGAAATTTGGAACAATGGCAAGAAAAATAGCAAATTCGAGTGGATTTGTTTTCTTAAAAACAGAAGACGAATTGGTAATACCTTGGAAGCAAGTTGCTGGTGAAATTCGTGCACATAATCTCGCTTTACAACTAAAAAGAAAGTTTTTGACCATTTCGAAAGTAAGCAATACCGTTTTGTACTCATTCGTTTTGTTGTGGCGATAATTACCTCAGGTATCACATTGGAACTATGTAATTATATTGTGATTGTGTTGTGTGCTCCTTCGCAGAGGTAAGTGATTGGTTATCCCTTTTCCTTGCATCCTTAATTTTTCCTACACATATTATCATCCATTTCCAGAAAACACCATTTCGTCTCGTTTCATTTTAAGTATTTACCGTCAATGTCCAAGTGCACCTAAAGGTGTAATTCATAAGCAATTTTGCTTGCAACAACACCAATAAGTATTCAATATTGAAAGGAAAAAGACTCGGATATCCAGAAATTGGCGGAGTTATTCCGATTGTTTCCCCATAAAAATATACAAACTAATAGTAAATTATTAAATGATCATTGAAGAAGAAGAAGAACAATAATAATTAAACGAAAATATGAAAGAGAGCAAGACACAGAAAAATAAAAAAGATAACGGTCGCAACTGGGACACGAAACCAGAACCTCTCGTCTTATCGGGACGGGCGCCTCTACCCATTCGGCCACTGCCTCCATCAAACCGTCATATTTCAAATTTTAGAATTAACAATATTATCTTCGACTATTTTTTCCACATTATAGGCAACTACCTTTTTCATTGGAAACAATCGTTCTGAGAACTGGTTTATAACCTAGATAGCGTCTCGGATAAATATACCGATTTTCTTTTTATGTTATTAAATGATCATCCTTTATAGAGAAAATGTTTTTCCAACATACAGGTTGTGAGTGTTTGAGTGTGTTAGTCGTGAGTCGGGTACCAGACAGAACAACAGGCTCTAGTGATATTGTATAATATTATTATTGTGACTTTGGACTGCAACAGTTACTCAGGCACCCAAAGTTGTCGGGGCAACTTTTAAATTATTAGGTCCTTGGTATTTACGTAACAACGCGAGGCGCTCGTAAATATTAGACGAGGGGAATAAGCATGTGGAGACAAAGAATTAATAAATATTGTGAAAAAATGTCAAATTACGTTTAAAAAATATTAATAATATTAGCCCAGATCCGTGATAAATCACGGGAAATTATGAATGAGGAGGGATTTGTGAAATTAGATTTGTGGAAAGTATTCTCGTTTGGAGGTCTAGGACGGACCATCGATAAAATTCTGTTTTTTTTTACATCAGCTCCACACAGGAGGCCTTGAGGAAAATAAATTCTATCACGGTGTATTTCATCTTAGGGGATGCTGTGTGGAGGGTCTTTTAAGGAAAGGAAGGAGAGGAAGTTCTGGGGAGGAAAAAGGTGTGAGGGGTATTGTAGGTATCTGGGGTTCAATGTGTCCAGGAGTGATGGACGTATAAATCTATCCTTCCAACTGCGGTGCAAGGCGACGAGTCGAGACAGCCCGGCTGGAGAGGTCAAAAGGTCTCCCTCAACCAGTCTCTTCGGATCCGGCCCACCACGCACTAGGTGAGCAAATGTGAGCCGCCTTCACTCCTCCCCCTCAAACCCGAGCACCGCTGTCAAGTCACCTATGGTGACCTATGACTGGTTTATTGATTATTATCCAATAAATGGTTCCTTGAGTAACAATACCCATACCCGCCTCCCAAATTGTCATTACTATACAAATTAAATTCATCATCTATGGTCAGCTGGCATTATTTGCGAGCACGGTCAACATACGATTCCGACAGTCGGTTGACAAAATTTCATTTCGAAATTGTCTATTGATATATAAAAATTTTACTTGTAAAGGAATTACCATAAAAAATAATCCATCAAAATTATGTACAACTAGCTGGTTCCCGGCATGCGTTGCTATGCCATTTATAAAGAAATTGTTTCTCCCTGCGTGTCTTTTCCCATTCGTCCCGTTCCCCTTTCGCCACCCATTCCTCTCCCGCGACCCCTTACCCTCTCGCGTTCCCACTCCGATTTCTCCACCTTCCCTCTCCCCACTCCACTCCCCCCCCCCCTCCCGCATTCCGTCCCGGTACATTCAGTTTTCAAACAGCTCGCGTGCCACCTACTGCATTATTTTTTTAAATAAAATTTCATAACGCCAAAGCTTACCAGTAGCATTATACAAACCTTGTCCTGACAGTAACGAACACAAATTAAAAAGAACTATCCAATTTGGTGCAGTCGATCAGAAGTTATGCGCGTACATACATTTCGGCGATTCATTTTTATTTATATATATAGATATATAGATATAGATAGATAGATAGATATATCGATTTCTTATTCATTCCCTGTCAATGTCAGTTGGGCTGTTAACGGTGCAACCATGCTAGGGATATCGATATAAAATCGTCGGAAGTTACGCCTATCGATCCGATATTGTAAAGTTATCAATTTCACTGTGCTAGACCCCCTGAGGTTCGAAATTTCTATAAGAGGTGCAAGTGAAAAACATTCTATACCTAAAATCATAATACATGGTCGACCCTTTAAAATCATTTGGCTAAAACAATTTAGGTACTTTATCAAATATTAATTTTAAATTAATAAAGATGAGAAGTAAAAATAATAGTGAATTTCCGAGAGTGCTTGAGGGTGGGTTCAGAACATCAAGAATATCTCCTTTCGATCCTGAAAGAGTTCTTCGGAAAATTCCCTAAAGAGAAGAAGACGACTCTGAAGCAAGTGGCATACGCCAATCTTGATTGGAAGCCTTGAAATCTCTACTGAGGGATGCTTGACCAATTAAATCTTGTAAAAATAACGAAATATGTCCAAAAATTCATTCGAAAAAATACACATTGCAAATAAATTATTATTAAAACAATTTTTTAATTATAGGTGGGTATTGGGTACTTCCTTTTTTAAATGGGGATGCTGTGGACGGTTTTTTGTGGAAAGGAAGGAATGAATCTGGGTCTTGAAGAGACACATCTTATAAGAGGGAGAAAATTCAAATGCAAATCGTTCCACAGAAGAGCTTTTTAACTCAAGGAGTTATAGAAAAGACTCGTTCTCACGTGAAAATGTAAACCGTGTACAAAAATAGAGCGCGTGTTTGGCATGTTTTCGATTGTGCACCGGTTCCGAAGTGCTGAAGGATTCAATGACGTCAGTCCCTGGAGCGTCTTCTATAGAAATACCGATAGAGCAGGGACAGCATTCCCATGCGTTATCGCTTGTCTATTATATTATCGTCTCCGACCTACGTTCATTACATTAACAATGCGGCAGAGAAATACAGACTTTAGTGCGTATTCTAAAAAAAATGTGTAATATTCACACGAAAAAGAATAGAAACTAAAGTAGACAAGAGTGTGGATGTTGCGAAGCACTGCACGAAGAGGAGACCGATAGGCTACGAGGCATCTCACAATGAGAAGACAGATTATGCTATATATGTACGTATTTTTAGTGTCGTTTTTTCGTTTCATCGAGTTTCAAATCACAATGGTGCTAAAGAAGTTTTCACTTAAAAAATATATAATTATGGTTCAGTTTCTAGGAAACAATCTTTTAATATTTTTCAGAGTCCCTTTAGTATCAAAAAACTTTCTTGAAACTTCTTCACGAAATACAAAATTTCCAAAATTATTTTCATAAATTGGAGTGATAGCGTGCTGCCGAGTGGGGGATTATGTGAAACAGGGTTAAGGGAGAACTTCTGCATTCTTCAGGTTGCAAATGTGCAGCTGAAATATTATTCTGAAAGCTGTAAAACCAATAACCACATTCCTGAAAGAATTTCAGTAGGGAGGAACTTATTTGGAGAAGTGGAATCTTGATAAATATTCTCTATCTTTATTTTAATAAGTACCTACTTACAGGCAGCGCCGGATCTGCCATACGTTCAAAAACGTGCAAAAAACCTGGCGCCAACTCCGAAGGGGCGCCGTGAGAAAATAAATATTGTATTAAAAATTTGTTATAATATTCCCTGAATCGTTTAAAAATTACCCATAGTACGAAATAATTATTACGCTCTAGCAACACTTTCCAAAGATACAGACTGCGCGCACATCTGGTTTGTATTCAACGGTTTACGAATTTATAGTCGGTTACAGAATTTTTTTACAAATTCCATATATTTAGTTTAAACGTAAGATCTATTTTTCCATATATCTTTTACCGTCTTTTATGACGAATGGGTGCGATCCAAATTCAATAACCAATCACAGCGCCGTACTTTTATTCAAGAGAACAAACAAACCGACTGCGCCTTTCAAAATGCTTTTGTACGATTTAAGTCTCTAGGAGAAGGTAGTTAAAGACCATTTTCTTATGAAATCTTCAGTAAATTCCATTAGCATAAACATCGTACGGTTTGCAACAGTTAACAGTAACAGTTTCAACATTGATTTGACAGTTGAAGTTCGTAAAATGTACCTATAATTAATTTCTATTAGATTTGTTATTTTACAGTCAGTAATAATCAGTGTAAGCGTCTTTCGTAAGCCGTTGATACCATAGATACGTCAGTGTTTAGTGTTTTGTATGATATTTGTTCGCTCAACACAGAACACAGGGGAAATGGAAATGCAAGGTACAAATTTGAGGTTATATTATTAGATTTTTTAATTTATAACTAAATTTCTATTGGTTGTTAGAGGTTGTGGATTGTGGATTACAATGAATAGAACAATAATTTTAAAAAAACTTTCAGGCTCGCAGAATCTAAAACGTAGAATTAAAGAGCATAATGACATAAAAAAAACTCGTTTCCATTGGGAATTTTTTTATTCCAATTTCTCCAGCACCGATAAAAAATGATGTCCCGCGCAATGACGTTACAATGGTCCCGAGCACATCTAAACAGATATCTATCGCACAAATTCCTCCGGTCAAATTATTAGAAGATAAAAATAACGTTACTGATAGCAGTTTAAATTTAATTCTGTTTTCAGAGCTTGAATTGAAAGATCCCGGATGCTGGCCAAAGTTATCTCAAAATTCCATTAGTTTATTAGTTCAGGAAAGTCCTGTACAATTGAAAGGTTTTGATTTTCCTATTACGAACAAGCGTAATTTTAATACTAAGTATTATTACAAGAAACTGCCTAATGGAGAAGAATTACATAGATCGTGGCTTATTTATTCGAAAACTTTAGATAAGGGTTACACCCTTTATATGTCTTGATTTTATTTGATAAATTAGTGTAAAAAAAAAAAAATTTAATTAAAAAAAAAAATTGGGGTGAACGAATTTTTAATCAAAATAAAAATGTAGGAGGGGGGGCGCCATCGGTACCTACTGCACAGGGCGCTAGATTTCGTAGATCCGGCCCTGCTTACAGGCTTACTACCTCGTGAATATTTTATTCGTTTGATAAACAACCGTGCATGATATGAGTGTGGGGTGTGTAAATAACGCTAAAACTCTGAGCATAATATCCTAAAAACTACTTGATTGATGAATGTACTCACGGACAAGATATCTCAATAAAATATATCAACAAAAATCAGCACCAATCTAAAATGCACAACAAGAGACACTAACCTTGTACCATAGCACTGCTGCATAGGCGGCCTTTTTATTCCCTCGGTATAGGAATACGAGAAGTCGATGAAAAAAGCGTAAAACCTTGGTCAAAACCAAACTGTCTTTTCAACAGTTGCAGTATGCCCCAGTGCCAACCCCCGGGCCGCGGCCTGGTTCCGGGCCGTGTACCAAATGGTACTGGGCCTAAAAATGGGCTTAAAAATCAAAATTACGTTGAAACAATTAAATAATTATCCCCAAAAAATACAGAGGGACCTCTCATGACAAGCACCTCCCATAACGAGTAATTCGCATAACGAGGAAAACAGATTTTTAATGAAACGCTCCATTAACGAGCGACATTTCGCATAAAGCAAGGAGAAGTCCCATCTTCACGTCACTCACTTGTGAGCCGGGACTTCCGTGCCAGTTCATCATTCTCTGGTGTTTAGCACTAATTTCGCTAGCACATGTTTTTTTTATTTAAATTTGTATTTTTTTTTTCATTATTTGCAAAATTTCGGAACATGAAAAAGGTTTTTCTCCACAGTGAGCCTTCAGCATGTGGATTTTAAATAGTCACTTTCGAGAACACGAATAGTCGCAGTCGGAACATGATAAAGTTTTTTCTCCACTATGAGATGGCTTGTGGACTGTTAAATGTTCCTTTTGAGAACATAAATAGTTACAGCCGGAACATGAAAGTGGTTTTTCTCCACTTGAGTAAACTTGGTTTTCAAAGTCCTTTCTAGCACATTGCAATCGGAACATACAAAAGGTTATTCTCAACTGTGAGACAGCTTGTGGACTTTTAAATGTTTCTTTCGAGAACATGAATAGCTGCAGTTTCTAATATTCCGGGTGTAGATTAAAACGATTTCCTGCATACAGATTCACCCTTAAATTAAAACCAGTTTCGACGAGAAAAGCTTTAAATTCGAGGTGCACACCAGAAAAAATTATCTGATTGATCTGTGTGTAACAAACTTGTGGAGTCTTGATGAGTGAACCCCCCCCCCCCCCTGAGGACACGGTTAAATTATCAAACGTTGACCGGTCCGCGGTGATAAAAAGTTTGGGACTACTGCCCCTGTGTACCAAAATGTAGTGTTGCCAGCTCTTTCGCAGCACAGGTAAAGGTATTTTTTTATTAGTGATAATTCGAAAGATAAAATGGGCAGTCTTTATTAAATGTGTAACTAAAGTATTGTTTAATGGTTGGAAAGTGTTAATTTATAAATAATGCGGTTATTATTTATACATCACAATGGAAATGGAAAGTGAAAATATAGAAAATCTTTCTGAAATTCTAAATTAAATATGCTTAAACATGCCCCCCTTACTTTAGAATCCGATGTAAATATATCGCTATGCTTAAGGTCAGAACGGTGACAATCTTCACTCATTACCAAGGCGTTAATATGGTTAAAACAACCAAGGCCGGCTTTATCCCAGCAATGTTGAACCGGCGTGCAGCGTATAAGAATCTAATCAGTAAGACGGGTATAGTCGGTACAGTGCAACATAGACTTATTACCATGAATTTTATACGGTTAGATAGACGGTTATTGATGTTTTATTGTGTCCGTGAAATTGCTAATCAGATTTCATCAAGTCATGTGTGTAGTATAAAAAAATAAGACAGAGGACACGGAAAAAGCGCCGCAGTTGAAAAAGACAAATTATATCTTTTTAAATACCACGACCAACTGGTTAGTAGCGTAATGGATATTGTTTCCAACTCGGGCATTGCGGGTTCGACCGACGATTTCTTTAGTCGTACATCGTTGACCAAAGGCATGTTATCCGCTTATAGTGATGGAAGTGGGTGGATTTTCAACATTCCGAGATTATTTGTATGTAAGCAAGATCGCGTCGGAAAACCTTGTGATTTATGCGTGTACGCACCAGACGGAAAAACAAAAAGTAATCGTGTATTCAAAAGCACCTCGATAAAAGGAATTAAAACACAAAAACTTTCTTTGCAACACTGAGTGGTACTCGCTAGTCTACAATATAATAATATAGTGCACGTCTTAAGAAAATTCTTATGTATTACTAGCTGACCCGACAAACGTTGTTCTGCCGTATAAATTATTTCTCGTAAATATTTTGGTAGTTAAATAAAAAATAACGAATGTATTGTAAGTGTGTGGGGATGGGATCTATGACAGAAAGAGGAATGGAGCGCTGTAGACGATTACCGCCGATAAAAACACCAACTAAAGTAAAAAAATGAAATAAAGAAAAACAATATGAATTTCGAAGAGCAATTGGGTGTACGATATTTTTAGTCAGTCCGTCTTTAGCCAACACAAGTAAGCTCGATGGTTTGCCCACGCGAGAACATGATGCCGAATGAAATATAAAAATGACGCGACGCTTCTCGTGAATGTCTTGGGCATGCGTGGATGAAAAGACGTAGCGCCATCTGTCATTCAACAAAATAAATAATTTCGTTCTGTTTGAAATACGAAAGATGATTAAATTTGTTCATACAAAAATACTGTTATCGTGATTAAAAAATGGGAGGTGGTTGGTAGGAGGGTTAAGTTTGGGGTTATAGGTTTTTTTTACCAAATAAAAAAAAAATACAACAAAAAAATTGTCGAAAAAATTGTTTTTTTTTCTGGATAGGGACACCCTAATCACCTAGCGGTATGAAATATACTTTAAAACCTATTCTTATACCTACCAAATATACATTAAAAAAATTCATAAAAATCGGTAAAGCCATTTCGGAGGAGGGCGACCACAAACACCGTGACACGAGATTTTTATATATAAGATTTAAATGATTTTATTTAAGTCAAGCCAAAAAAGAAAATGTTCTAAATTTGATTGTTCTCAAGCTTTGGCGTAAATCTTCCTCAACATCATTCAATCTTGTCCATTATCCGCCGCACAAGGGAAGCGAAAAACATCATTACCTTAACATAATTAGTTGGCAGTCTTTAGTAAAAAGTACGCAGCCTAAAAACGAAAAGCTATCTTAACCGTCTGTTGATGGAATTCTTCAGGAACAAAAGGGAACAGCGTTGGAGCGAATCTTCGTTATGCGGGGCAATTAACTTCCCTAATTACACACCTCCCTACCACCTCCTCGCCCCTCCTGCTATCCTCTCCCCTCTACCCTGCCTATCCCTGTTATCCTGGCTGGCAGGGTGGAATCTCATGCAAGAACTGTTTTGAGATATCGGATATATTATTGTGTTATCCAGGATTTTATATTACGCATTATTATTCATACTGTGCATTAGATGTATTGGTGTAACATCGTGATTTCCTCATCTTCGGGTTTGTTGATTTCCTTATCTCTATGTTCATTGATTTTATCATCTTCATGTTTGTTGATTTCCTCATCTTCACGTTTGTTGATATCTTCATGTTTGTTGATTTCCTCATCTTCATGTTTGTTGATATCGTCATCTTTATGTTTGTTGATTTCATCCTCTTCATGTTTGTTGAATTCATCTACTTCATATTTGTTGATTTTATTATCTTCACGTTCATTAACTTCGTATTTGTTGATTTCCTTATCTTCATGATCGTTGACTATATTTGTTTATTTCCACATTGTAATGTTGTTCAATCCCAGTGACTGGTCTTGTTTATGTACGTTGTCGTGTTGTAGGGTAAGGTGGGGGAATGGCGGTTACTTAAGCGAAATACGACATAATTCTTTTATTAAAGAACTTTGTGTAAAAGTTATTAAACTTTCATATAGCTAAAATAGTACACTTTATGTTTACTATGTTGTAAATAACCCAGCTTAAGTAGTTTAATTATTTTTATACATTTTTTTAACCTTTCATTGACTGGTATTGGCAGTCACCATTTCAAAACAAAAGAAATGTTTTCTTTGACATTCACTAAAAATCTAAATAAGCTATCAAAAATCAAACCGGCACATCAAAAGTGATAACAAATTTGTTATAATTGGTGATAAAAGCAAATCCAGCCGTAAATAATATACTTAAGCTTACCTTTGATTGAAAATTCCAATTTTTAACAACAAAACACTCCGAAACATGAACGACGCAGTGCCATGTAAATTAGTTGTCCCCAGTGAAGACTAGATGGCGGTATAGGTATCATTTTTAAATAATTCAAGAACTTGGTATTCCACAGTGACCGGCATTTCCCGCTGACCGGCATTCCCCCACCTTACCCTATACAATGAATATTTTACTGGACAAGACGTCCATTCTATTTGATGCTGTGAGTAATTCTGAAACAGTAAAAACTACACTGAATGTGGCTAGCTGTCGATTGTACATCATCCGCTATTTTCCTAACCATTCGTGCATTAGACATGAACGCGACAGTAGTCACTCTTTTAAGGTACTACTTAACTTACATCTGTTAGACACCTCAAAACTACATAATATAACGACATCTGTTGTAGGAAATTGAAAATACAAACATAATCCTAAACACAACACGCATCTTCGTGTTTTTTGACTGTATGTTCTGTTGGTGTTAGTTGATGTTTTTTTATGATTTCGTCATCTTCGTGTTTACTTAGCCATACCTATTCAATTTGGGAGGCGGGAATGGGTACCGCCGCCCCGGGAACCTTTATTGGATAACCAACACCTCTGCCATAAGTCACCCCAAGTGGTTCGCTACGTTTGGTGATTTAGCAGGGGTGCCCGGGTTCGTGGGGTGGGGTTTGTCTAGATCTTGGAGGCTTATGACCAGGACACACTGAACCTCAGATTCCTACCCACTCTTTAAACATTTTTCCTTCCCAGAACTCTCCTCTCTTTCCTTTCCTTAAACAAACCCCTCCACACAGCATCCCCAAAGATGACATAGGCCCTAAAGGAAATAATTTTTCTCAGGGCCTCCTGTGTGGAGCTCATGTTAAAAAAAAAAAAAAACCTATATAGATTTTGTTTTTTAACATGATTAATTCCTTATTCTTGTGCCACGTACAGCTATGAAAGATAAAAGATCATTTGGCTTGCGTATTTTCGCATATCGCTCGCCTTACATTCCCAATGGGAATATAAGGCAAGCGTTACGCTGAAATAGGCCAAGCCAAATTATCTTTTA
Organism: Limnephilus marmoratus; assembly: GCA_917880885.1. Classification (NCBI taxonomy): domain Eukaryota; kingdom Metazoa; phylum Arthropoda; class Insecta; order Trichoptera; family Limnephilidae; genus Limnephilus; species Limnephilus marmoratus. Next base: position 19,626,096 of record OU862915.1, read on the forward strand.
ACTTTTATAGCTGTGTGTGACACAAACATTATCCTCTTAATTGCTTATCCGTGGGATGACGGAAATTAATGAATAAACATAAAATTTCTCACGATATGTGGAAATTTTTTAGATTCGAGTACCGAATTGTAAAAACGAACTTATTTATAAATAAATCGTAAAACTAATATCGTAAACATACACAGTTACGACACAAGCAAAATTTTCCGCTTATTGTGGTGGTGGTAGGAGATTTTCAAATATTGTAAAGTTAATCGTAAATCGTAGCCCAAGAATGTTTGTACATATTTAAAAAAAATAATAATAATTAATTAAAAAAAATCGTAAACCGGAAATGTTCATCTTTCTTTTAAAATCAAGAGGTCTACTAATAAATTTAAGTTATCATTTCTACGGCCTGTACATCAAATCCAACAAAATTTCACGTCATTTTCAAGGCTTAGGTCATTTTCCGTACGCCAATATCCCGAACGCCGAATTTTCGAATGACATGAGTATTAACCCGAACGACTAAAACCCCAAAGCTACATATAATTCGATAACAGAATGAACATTTTGCATTTCACAAATGCAACACGTTCGTTAGTTCCCAATTGTAAAAATATCATAAATTTTTTTCACGATGCATCAATAATATTATATAAGAATAACTAGCAGACCCGGCCACACGTTGCTGTGGCTAAAGAAACACAACGCCATTACCCAACCTTTATAAAATCCACACCACCCGCTTGCCAGCTGCCGCTGCCCGCTGCCCGCTGCCTGAATTGAATATTTGAATTTCTCGACTTTTCTCTACTATAATAAGCATGTTTTTATACATAAAAACCTTCCTCTTGAATCTCTCTATCTATTGGTAAAAACCGCATGAATATCCGTTGCGTAATTTAAAAGATCTATGCGCACATACATTTTGAGCGACTTCATCAAATAAAATAATTCAAATCAAATACCTACTTACTCTAGGACATCTATTTTCCAATTTCTTCCGTAGAACGAATTTCAAAAGTGACTCTAGTACGGCCCGCCAGCCGTTTTAAATCGCACAAAAATATGTTTTCTTTGAATTTCTCGGCTTTTCTCTAATATAATTCTAATCTAACATATAAACATTCCTCTTCACTCACTCTATCTATTGGTGAAAACCGTATGAAAATCCGTTGCGTAGTTTAAAAGATTAACGCGCACATACATTTTGAGCGACTTCATTTTATACTATGTAATATATATAATATGTAATGATAATGATGATGATAATATCTTTATTCAATGAAATTGGTAACATTATAACTCAAAAAATTACATGTTCAATGTAGTTTACAAATAGATTACATCAGTTCAAAAAAAAATCACAAATAGAAGGTAATGTAAGAACGGTTACACAGAAGTAGAATAATTATACAATATTTTTAGTTGTGCATAGGCTGCCTCACCAGGTGAACCTGTATTTCGCCTGTAAATTTGTTCATTACGTTCCGGGTCTAGTACAAGATGGTGGTCTTGTAGGATACTACTTTTTTATCCCGCCAGGGCATTTATTCATGATCATGGTCACTACTACGGGCTGTCGAATGGGAATAATTATTATTATGATACCAAACGGCCTGAAGAAAGCTTGAAAAATAATTATCATTGAGATAGTCACATTTTTGGACAAATACTAAAATACCTTAAATAATATTTATGGTTTATAATTAAGTACCTATGTTGGTATTTCAGTTAATTACTTCAAAATCTTATGATTTCAGAGAAAAAATTGGTTTTGATTTATTAAGAGAAAATTAGAGCAAAACTTTTTTGGTGCGTTTTACAGAACTACTAAACTGGTCCCAGCAAGAGCTCGTACAAATGACATCTATTTTCACCCTCTTCCTTTCCACGCGACTTCTTCATCGTATCTCATTCTTTCTAATTATCATCGGTCTTGTTTGGTTGGTTTTCGAAAAAAAAACCGTTGAAAAATGTGAAAAAATTATCTTCCATTGTGCTTTATGGCACAATTTATGAACAAGGTTTTCAACATTATCATTTTTATGTATCTTGGAATACAAAATATGTATTTATAACCCCCGTATTATTAATTTATGATGTAGGTACCTATCTTTTGCCATCCGCCATTCAAAAATTGTTTTTATTTTCTTTATCATTTATTGTACACTAGCTTTGGCCCCCGGCTTCGCTCGCATAATATTAGGGGGGTACCCACAGCGCCTCCTCCACCTTCCCTATCCCCACTCCAATCCCCCCCTCCCCCTTCTCCTCTCCCGCGCCCCCTCTCACCCCTCTCCCCCCCACCCCCTCCCCCCACAAATCCCCCTTACCCTCCCCCACGCCCCCTCTCACCCCTCTCCCTCCTCCCCCTCCCCCCACAAATCCCACTCACCCTCCCCCTCCCCCCCTCCGCCCTGCCCCGGCCCCCTATGTTCCTTTACCCCCCCTCCATACCCGCTACATTCATTTTTCAAACAGTTCGCGTGCCACCTATTGCAATTTTTGTATATAAATTTCATAATGCCAGAGCTCTAAGCTACAGCCTATAGCCTATTCTGATGTATGAGCTATATTATTGTAAAGTTTCAATAAAATCCATTCAGTAGTTTTCGCGTGAAAGAGTAACAAACATACATCCATACAAATTTTCGCCTTTATAGTAGGATTGTTAAAATGCACTTTTCCCCCTAGGTACCTACCTACGCGTTGTACCCACTTTTATAACATTTTTTGTACCTGTAATTTTTTATTTTTTTGTAACCCAACCTAATTTTTATTTTTATTTTTTGTAACCTAACCTAACCTTTATTACTGTTGTTGTAACCTATATGTACTTAATCGCAGAAAATGTAATAACATGTAAAAGCCCAAAATGCCTACTGGATTAAAATAAAATTACCTTCACATTGTAACAACTGCTTGTAAATTTATAATACGTGCTTAAATCTGTTAATAAATTACACGTATGTACGAATCATTCGAAAATAATGTGTAAAATCGGAATTTTTAGTTTTTGTGAAGATATAATGCTTGAGGGATAATTTCTCGACAATTTATTTTATGTAGTTGAAAGCGGGCTGTATATTCCACCCCTGTATTTAATAAGGGATGGTCCGGACAGGGCAATCATCTCTCAGTGTCTGTTAACCGGTTACTGATCGCCGTTACCCCTTCCCCTTCCCTTTCCCCATCTCCTTCCCAACCCCAAACAACAACCCTAAACGTTAACCGTTAACAAAGTGCTTACCACAACAGTTACATACAGCCTTTTCCGAACCTACTCCCGCTTCGGTACTATCCTTATTGTAAAGGGGTTGTGACTTAAAACAAACACTAACAGAATTAATATCATATTTGTTGGTTTCCGTAGCAATACAATGGGTGGATGGTGGATGTATTTTATGAATTTGTAAAGTTTTGGTTTTCAATTCAAAACTATTAGGGTTCATAGATGCCGCTAATTAAAATATTTTAGAAAAAAACACTTTTGCGCATTATGCTTCTGGTGAACACATACGGAATAACTATTTTTGGCTGTACAAAAACTCAATTGTTTTAAGAAACGAATACAAATACCTAATTTATTTTTATAAATTAATAAATATTGAAGGGAAAACTTATAAGATGTTTAGATGGATGTGTTTGTCTCTTTTTAATGTCGCTTTTTCGTTTCACCGAGTTTCAAATCTGCACAGGTGTGCTAAAGAAGTTTTCACTTCAATAATCGGTCTCCTCTTTGTGCAGTGCTTCGTAACTTCACCACTCTTGTCTGCTTTAGTTTTCTAAAGGTTTCACTTCTACAGCGTGTGAACTGCACATTGCACACGTGTGAACTGCACAAGTGAATTTATTCTACCTGAGATTTAGGAATTAAATTCTTTCATCAGTAATTTGTGATCAACGTTAGCAATAATGGCATGTTTTCAATATACATATAGTATTTACGAATACTCATGGTAGAAGCATTCTTATTTATGGTACGGTGGGAGGTAGGAGGGAATAAAATGATAAAAAAAGGTTTATTGTGTCAGAATAAAAATATTTGTATTACTCTCACTACCTTAAAAATTTCAAAAAAAAATCTTGGGTTTAAGGCGGGAGCCCGATCCTTTGGACTGCTCGACTAACTATCTGGTCATTCCATTGAGACCATGACAAGGTTAGCTTTTACATCGAAATCTTCATGCTGATGTTTGGCTTTCTTCTTAACAATTTTTTTAATGATGTCCTTTGTCGATTTGGTATATAATGATTTTTAGTAAATAAATAAATACAGTTAAATTACTAAAATATTCCAAACACTAACTTGGGAAAAAACACTTCAGGCAAAATTATTAAAGCGGAGTTAACTGCCATCTGTTGACGGATAGAATAACTTTGCCATAATGTTTCTTCTTTCCGACTACAGATGGCAGTAGCATTTCATTTTGTGTTAAAAATTTTCGTGGTAAATTTACTGAAAAATTATATATTTCAATATAATTACATATTTTTGAAAGAAACTATGATTTCTTTTACGGTAGCGGTGTTTTAAATATTTTTTTGAAAGGCGTAACAATATTATCACAGTCATGTACTCACAAAATATGGAATGATAATATCGTAATATTATTATTAGAACTTGGTACTTACAAAGAGGTCGAATAAATTTATTCAAGGAAGGACAATATATTTTACTTTTTTATTAATATTTAATGTGAAAAATACGTATTTTATCAGCATTTCGAGGTTTTTGGCGATTTTGGCAGTGATTGTCGGTTTATAACCATTTTGGACGTTTTTGGCGTAAAGGTTAAACGTCACATACGTTATAGTCTACGCATTCACAGATGGCGCCAATCAAATTATTTTAGGTTTATAGCCTCTTCGGGCCCCAGGTATCATGGGTGATACTCACTGTTACCTGATACTCACTGTTGCCTTTTGCACGTTACGCTACAAAATATTAAGGTAAATTAATTGTTTGCGTCCATACATATATAATATGAATATAAATAAATAGTTTTGTCCATAAACAAACCCAAATTTTTCAAGAAAGGCTGAAAAATTCAATTTTGTATCGGTGAGTCAATGCAATATTGTATTTTTCAGCCTTTCTTGATTATTAGGGTTTGTTTATGGGCAAAACTATTTATTTATATTCATTTTAAATATGTACGGGCGCAAATAAATTAATTTACCTCAATATTTTAAAGCAAAACGTGCAAAACGTATTAAAAACCTTAAATAATTTGATTGGCGCCATCTGTGAATGCGTAGATTACGTACGTGACGTTTTGTTGTAATTTTTGAGCATTTTCTGGATTTTTGAAGATTTTAGCGCTATATGGCAGTTTATTACCATTTTGAACGTTTTTGGCGTTAAATGGCAATTCATCAACATTTCGAGGTTTTTTGACGATTTTAGCGCTAGATGGCAGATTATAACCATTTTGGACGTTTTTGGCGCTAAATGGCAATTTTTCAGCATTTTGTGGATATTAGACGATTTTAGCACGACATGGCAGTTAATAACTATTTTGGACGTTTTTGGGTCCACGGCTTATGAAAGTACAACTCACTTCAATGGCAAAACAGAAATAGTTAGGTACTATTGGATAAAGAAGAAACTGAGTCAATAATCCGATGAGCTAATAACTATCCGATGTCCGACGTCCAATGTCACCAGTAGTTTCCACAGCCCCAGGCCCCGAGCACGTCGATAGATAAGGATTGATAGGATAAAAATACACCAAACAAAAAATTGCCAGCTGTACTACCAAAATGTCAGAGGCCTTAAAACAAAATTAAGTCTACTTCAATCTACACTACCAATGTTTGGGCACGAGTTTATTCTACTTTCTGAAACATGGTTAGAACCTAATATTAATTCTAGTGAATTAGGTTTTATAAATCATAATGTGTATAGATTAGACAGAAATACATTGACAAGTGCTAAAAGCAGAGGTGGCGGGGTTTTAATCGCTATCAGCAAGAAATACAAATCAAACTTAATTACAACTAAATACAAACTTCTTGAACAAATCTTCGTGCAAGTGAATGTTGCCAGGAATAAAAAGATTGTTGTTGGTTGTATTTATATCCCACCAAATTCAAGCAATGAAGTATACAGGTGCCATAGTGAGGAAGTGGAAGTTATATTAAAAAAGCATGCTAATGCAACATTTTTGCTTGCTGGTGATTATAATCTTCCAAATGTGAATTGGGTGAACAGGGACAATAATATCAGTGTGAGTGAGTCTGAACGCATTATTCTAGACATGGCGTTATTTCTAGGCCTGAATCAGGCAAATACTATATCAAATGTAAATAATCGTACTCTAGACTTATGTTTTTCTAACTTAGAGTCACTAGTAATTGAAGAATGTAGTGAACCGCTGGTGCCCATTGATGGTTATCATCCTCCACTGGAAGTTATTATTTCTAATGTACATGTTAATACCTGTAAACTGTCTTTCAGTTACCAAAATTTTTTCAAAACTGATTACGAGAAAATATGTAATTATCTCCTCTCTTTTGATTGGTCATCTGTGCAATATGATGATATTAACATAGCTACAAATAAATTTTATTCTGTTTTGGGAAAGGCTATTAGCATCTATGTTCCAACCGTAATATGTAAGCCAAACACCTATCCAAAATGGTACACCAAAGAACTTATAAATCTACTTATCACCAAAAAACTTAAACATAAAGAATATAAATTATATAAAAAAAATTCTGATTACAGTGAATTTAAATATTTAAGAACTTTGTGTAAAAAAATGTCTATGACTTGCTACCGTAACCATATAAATGAAATTCAAAACTCCATAATAAACAATGTTAATTATTTTTGGAAATATTCGAAATCTCTTAAAGAAGATGATTCTGAATTCCCGAGCATTATGCACCTAAATGGCAGCCATAGCAATAATACTGATGGTATTGTTAACTTGTTTGCAAAATTTTTTAAAAGTGTTTATTCAACAGACGCAAATAATGCTCCTCTTCCATCAATAACTCTAGATGAAACTCTTGATATTTCGCAGTGTACCATAAGTCTCTCTGATGTAGTAATTGCTCTTCCATTAACCAAACTTTTTAATTTATCTTTATCCAGTGGAATTTTTCCCGATATGTGGAAAAATAGTTATTTGACTCCAATTTTCAAAAAGGGCGATAAAAGTGATGTTTGTAATTATAGACCAATATGCATTCAATCCACCATACCGAAACTATTTGAAAGCCTAATACTTGACAAACTTTTTGCCCAAATAAAACCTGTAATATCACCTTACCAGTTTGGATTTATGCCAGGTAGAAGTACACTTTCTAACTAGATTATTTATGAAAATTTTATAACCAATGCTTTTAAAGAAAAAAAACAAGTAGACTCTGTCTATACTGATTTTAGTAAAGCCTTTGATTCAGTTTCCCATAAAATTCTCATTTGGAAATTAAAAAAGCTTGGTATACGTGGCAGTATATTAGCCTGGTTTGAAAGCTATCTTACTGGAAGACAACAAATTGTTAGAATAAAATCCTCATTGTCGGAAAAAATTTATGCAACAAGTGGAGTTCCACAGGGTTCACACCTTGGCCCAATATTATTTATCTTGTTTATAAATGATCTTACAAAAATATTTCATGATGTATTTATCTTACTTTTTGCTGATGACCTCAAAATTTTTAGAATAATTAAAAATATTAACCATTGCAACATTCTTCAAGATAATATCAACAAATTGTTAATTTGGTGTAATGAAAATAGACTTTACTTAAATATCTCAAAATGTCATATAGTTAGATTTTCTCGAATAAAAAATCCAGTGATCTTCAATTACAACATTGATAACAATACTCTGGAGACACTAACACAAATTAAAGACTTGGGCATCACTTTTCAATCTAATCTTTCATTTGTTAACCACATAACAGAAATCTCTAATAAGGCCTTAAAAATGTTGGGATTTATAACTAGGCTAACTAGAAATTTTAACAATATTAAGTGTATAAAACTGTTATATTTTGCATATGTTAGAAGTCAACTTGAATACAATTCTCCCGTCTGGAACCCATATTACAATATACATGTACAAGCTGTTGAAAGAATACAAAACAAATTCTTACGTTTTCTTAATTTTAAAATAGGTATTCCAGCAATTATGTTGAACTACAATACTATTTTGAATGATATGAATATGCTCAAATTGTCAGACAGAAGAACTTTCACTGACTTGGTATTTCTGTATAAAATTCTAAATGATTTAGTTGATAGTCCGATATTGCTCGGATTGATAAGCTTCCGGATTCCAATACGTAATACTAGGAGTCAGGATTTATTTCAGTGCAGTAATTCTGGAACTAACTACCATATGTATTCCTATTTGCCCAGAATACTAATGGAGGGAAACAATTATACCAAGACAGTGGACATCTTCAATTTATCTTTAAACAAATATAAAATATTGTTACGAAGGCAGTTCAGTTATGTACAATAAATACTGTGTATTTCTTACTATTTCATATGTAAAAGCCCCGAAAAAGGGCGTTAATAAATAAATAAATAAATAACTTTCGATAATTTCTCATCGTTCCTTATGATAACTGCAGATCGCTAACATGCAAACAATAGTTGATGTCAAATATACTTAGTCATTGCGAACTGTAATTTTTGATGTGAAACTTTTGTAGCCCCGTTGTGATCAGGAATTCGGATGAAACGGAAATGACGCATACAGCACCTGCGAAGCATAAAACTCCTATCAAGGCTCCTATTGGTCTGCGCTCATTGTCTGCATTGAATATGAACTCACTTTTCAAGGCTCCTTGGTTCTTCATTAGCTGAGATTATTTTGGTAAAGTTTCGCTTATACCGCGTATTAACTGCACTCGATTTATTAGTTGGCAATCTGCAGTCACACTAGGGGGCCTGATCTTAGAATCACTTATCAATAGATAACAGCAGAAATATTGTTTCGTGTTATATTTGTCACACCTAAATTATTAAGTTTTACCAGTCGTGATGAAAATGTTGCGGAAAGCTGAGAATAATTGATCCAGAAATATTACAGAAAAAAAAACTTTGCTAATTTTGACAAGCCGAACTCACCGTTTATGAGACACACACATTTTTCCTGTTACATTATTTAGAAATCTGCAAGTATGTATAATATGGTGAACGGCCAACTCAGAATGAAACCAACTCAGAACCACCTCAGGAAGGTCATAAGGAGTGATGAAAAAAAATATTTTAAAAATTGGTTAAATAGGTTATGTTAGCTTAGGGTTAACGGCTATTGAAACCAATTCAGAACCACCTCAGAAAGTTCATAACGAGTGACGATAAAAAATATAAAAAAATGATTAAATAGGTCACGTTAAGTTAGAATTAACGGCTATTTTGAAATTATTTTTTTCACAGCTTTTAATGAATTTTCAAAGAGTTGTTTAGTTGGCCTGATTTTGAGTAGGCATGGAACCATATAATATATCTACATGTTGCCTTTGACATTATTTGGAATAAAAAATGTAAATAAAATTTGGTCTTCTTTTCTACTTTTTTTTTAAAAACGTACTGAAAGTGTGTTCTTCCACTTGTCGTCACCGGTTCCTCAGGGGGGGGGGGGAGAAAAAATCACGAAATATCACGAGGGGGGGGGGGGGGTATAATGAGATATCACGTGTATTTATTTTTCGTGATAATATTCTGAAAATTTCAATATACTTTGTACTAAAAAAAATATACGTGATTTTGGGTAGGGGGGGAGGGTTAGTCTAAAGCCTCGCCACATATCACCATGGGGAGGGGTTAAAAAGTTGCTAAAAACATCACGTGATTAATGGACTACCCCCAACTATCGTTTACCTGCTGATTTTTATGATTTCAGTTGAAACAAAACACATCAAAATTGTTACCAATATGTCATCCACAATTTTTACTCCAATTAATAAATGTCAAGAATTACTATTTAAAGTAAGCCAATTTCTTCCACACCTTAACTACATCGATCTACCAGTTGATTAGTCAGACATCTCCGAAAAACGAAATCTGAGTTGAGTGTAAAAGTTACCAATATAATCTGCTACAATACTCAGATTACTCGTAAACACCACCAAACCAATTATAATGTGTTTGTGGTGAATTAAACAAAATTTTAATATTTTCTGGGTCACTGGTAGGATATTATTCTACAGTGTATTTAATATGTAAAACCAGATATATGAATGTAAATAATTATGGTGAGTAGGTATAGGAATATTTATTTCCTCATTTTCTCAAAACTTAATATTTGGAGATGTCTGACTAAGCAACCAGACGATCGACAGGTTAGGAATTCGTTTATTTGTTATTTTGTGATGTATTTTAACAAGTTGATTCCAAATGTAATTGTGTCACATGGAATGATATCAATCTAATCCTTCTATCAAAGGTTTAAAAATAATCTTGATAAATAAATACACCCCTAATTTAACATTATATCAACAAACATCTAACGATCAAGAAAATGTCCAATCAATTTCTAAAGCAATGACGGAGCTCTCCCTGGCAGCCGGGCAGCCGGGCAGCGGCACCCAATAAAACCAATTTAATCCTTCGACCAACAAACCCCCGAAACTAATAACGACCTGATCGGGGCCTTCAAGAGAAACACAATTATCTGCTATTTAATTTAGGGGATGATTTCAAACGAAGTGCAAATCAGGGAGGGGAGATTTAATATTGTCTTTGCAGCCAGTCTTCTTTACTCTCTACGAAAAGGGGTTGAATTTATAATAATATTTGAGGTATTTATATAAAATCCCTTGGGTGTGAAGTCACCAGGTATATTTGTTTATGCATATGCTAATTTCTCTTCCTATTATAATCTAAAGTCTTCCGCCGCGTCTATCTGTCTGTTCGCGATAAACGCAAACACTACTGAACGGATTTTCATGGGGTTTTCACCAAGAGATATATTCAAGAGGAAGTTGAAGGTATATAATTTGTCAAGGTTTTATGTAAATTTGTCGACATATATAATATACGAGCATGAAGGAGAATGTTCGTATGTGGTGGACGAGCATGTTGACAAGCGGGCAGTGTGGATTTGATTTGAATGCAAATTAACAGATGGCGGTGGTTATAAAGGTTGGGAAACCATCCAGTAATTGGCGTTGTGTCTCAGCTAGCATAATCATAAATCTTAGTTGTAAGCCAGTTATATTAATTCTATTATTTATTTATTTGTCTAGAGCACTTGATGTTATTTTTCACGAAAACGGCGCTATATAAATCAGCCAAGTATTATTATTGCTGCTGAATCTACATTGATGATTACACCTTCACTAAAAATATTGTATTATTTTTAACACTTCGTAGGACATGTCGTTGTGCTGAAAATGTAAAAAAATATTACGATTTGCAAAAATATAATGACAAAATTATAATACATCTGTACACAAATTTTGAGTGCGCGTTTGGCGTGTTTCCCGAATGTGCTATTTATTACTTTTACAACACTATTTTTGCTAAAGTTTCCATTAAGGGCAAACATGTGAGATTATTTATAATTTTACGTTTTTTATAATCGATTTAGATTTTTATAATCGATTTATTACATTGAGTCCAAATTACATAAAAAGTGTTATTTGGTTCAATTTTCCCGGGTCCCTTCATTGCAGACTATCGAATGCAGTGATGATCATCCTTTTTAGCCACAGGGCCAATAAATTATCCATTTTCAATTTGTTCACGGGCTGCAGTGGGTAGGATACTTGCAACTCCAAATTTTTAAATTTACGGTCGGTGGCGTCGCAAACACATTTGTATTTTTCGACAGTAATTTTTAGTAAAACATTTATAGAACGCAAAAAAGAAAGCAAATTTTATATCTCCATGGCAAAACCAATAAACTCGTGTTTATCGTTCGTTTACACTTACAAAATTGACAAGAGAACTTTCGGTATTTTATAAAATGGAAACCTTTAAAAACAAACAAAGATCTCAACAAAAAATCCCCCCCCCCCGACGGTGAAATTTTTTCTATGCTTAAGGTCAAGAATATGTTAGATAAATCTAATATTTTTTTTAATTTTTCACTAAACCACTTTGCAAAACAGAACAGAAACCTTTGGATATTCCTTACCGCAATTTTTCGGATATTTTATTTAGTCAATTAGTGGACTGTAAAAATAGGCTCACGGGCCTCATGAATTGGGTTCGCGAGTCGTATGCGGCCTGCGGTCCGCAGGTTGCTCATCACTGATCTAGTGGATAAACGTTCTGCTTTTTAAACACACAAGAAAATATATAAAATAATTTTTTTATTCACGAATTTTAACCAGTTTTCTTCTTCGAATCCTTCTCTCCGACCCGATCAGAAAATGTATTTGTTCATTTGAATTGAAGGTAAATTGGAGAGTAGAGTGGTCCAATAGATATCCAAATTAATAAATGAAATTATAATCGTTTTTAAAATATATTTCACACTAGGTATTAAGCCGTTTAAAAATTGATATTTGTCTAATTGGAATAAGTCTAAATTCATTCTGTATCTTAAAGGTTAAACCACAAATAGCTATAGACTTATCTACTAAATTACCTGGTTTATCCTTTAGGATACAGAATTAATATTTTAAAATTGACAAAGTCAAAATGGATAAAATCAGAATTTTTAAATTTCAACTGCACAAATGAACAAAATAACAAAGTGATTTAAAGAAAACAATTGGAATTATAATTGTTGTTTAGAAAAAAAAATCAGCTAACCTATTCTGACAAGTCACATGGGCATTGTTTTTCCATGAACAAATATTTATCTTACATAGTATAAAATGAAGTCGCTCAAAAGATGTTTTAAACTACGCAACGGATTTTCATGCGGTTTTCACCAATAGATAGAGTGATTCAAGAGGAAGGTTTATATGTATAATACATGCTTATTATAGTGGAGAAAAGCCGAGAAATTCAAATATTCAATTCAGGCAGCGGGCAGCTGGCAAGCGGGTGGTGTGGATTTTATGAAGGTTGGGTAATGGCGTTGTGATTCGTTAGCCACAGCAACGTGTGTCCGGGTCTGCTAGTTATATATATAAAAAGAACAAATCGTTTAAATTTCCCTAAGCTTGTCCGATGTGAATTTTACGCTTTTATTACAACCCGTTATAAAATGACGCCCCATAAATTTCAGTGACGGTTAAAAGCATTTATATAATTTCGGTATCAACATAATATTGTCACAGACGCAAACTTTTGCGATTAGAGACAAATCACGTAATCATTTCTAAAATGAAGTTTTAAAAAGTCCACCACATTCCATCTATGAACGAATAGCCAAAGTACAACATAACCTCAAGCCGCCATTATTTGCCCCAACTCTCCCATTACCGCCAACTATCTCCGTGTTGTTTGACGTCATAACTGGCGACAGACTCAAGTTGTTTATTAGATATTGCGCCCCCGCCTTGCCCCCCCCCCCCCCTCTCAGCCCATCCCCACCCACCACCCCATGGAGCCGGTAACTCCGGAGGCGAATGATAATTTCCAAATCAAGTTACATTTCCTATACCCAACCGCTTTGGTGTATAAACAAATGCAAGACCGGATTGGGGATGTTCGAAAGAAGAAATTAATTCAATTTTTATATTAAATTTCATATCATTTTTCACTTTCGTTGATATAAAGGGGTAATCTCTCAGTAAAAATGAAGCTCGGATTGTTTACTAAAACAATTTTTATTTTTATTTTACAAATTTTATTTTTCTGCATCTTGTTCCCTTTCATATTTTGGTTTAGATTACTTAATAACAGTTATGTATCATCCCCTGTATTTATTGGGGCTTTCATTAGTCAACCGATTTTCCAAGCTTTTTGCAGACAGGCTCTATTTGCTGAGAAGACACGAATATGAAAGAGAACAAGATACAGAAAAATAAAAGATTGGCAACTGGTACTAGAACCCAGAACCTCTCGCCTTACCGGGACAAAGACCGAAACACCTTAATAAGTCGGCCAATTCCACCTCTTATTTGAACGTCATATATGTCATTCAAATTTTAGGATTAACTATATTCTTACAGAATAACTTGGAAAGATTGAGAAAGATCCTGGCGGATAATGGCCTAAAACATACCAGGAAAAAGCCTGAATATTTGTACTTGTCATTTGAAGACACAAATGCTACTCCTTCGATGGAACTGGATGGAGTAACATTAGCCAACTGTGACTCATTTAAGTAACTGGGCTCACTCATTCACAGAGACGGAGGATGTGCAGCAGATGTCAACTATAGAATAGGTGCGGGATAGATTGCGTGCTTTTTCGAGCGGGTTGTAGGACTTTCTGATACTATATTCATAACTGGCGATATTAACATACGTCTAGAGCGTCCGGAGTCACCCAACACAGTCAAATTTAATGACTTGTTGGGTTGCTTTGGATGCCGTCAATGGGTTAATGCTCCAACTCACGATGCAGGAGGTATTTTGGATATTTTTGTCTCAAAGTCAAGCGGCCCGCCTCTGGCAGCAGATAGTGTGGATGTAGGGTTATCAGATCACAGGTTAATTCGCGTCGAAATTGATTTTAATCCACCGAAAATCCCTTACGTTACCATCACCTCTAGAGCGTGGCGTGATTTTAACTTTGACGATTTCCTGTCAGAGCTAAAAGCCTCTCCGCTCTGCAAACAAAGCGTCTGGGAAACAGAATCACCAACCAAACTGGCAAATTATTACAACACTGTCCTTTCAACCCTTTTAAACAAATACGCTCCCACCTCCACAAAAACTCGGCGACTACGAAAATCTGATGACTGGTTTGACGAAGAATGTCGTAGTCAGAAGAGATCAATGCGCAAATTGGAGAGGTCCTACAGGCACTCAGGGGTTACTTCGCGGGACGATTGGATACGGGCTCAAAAAGAATATACGTTATTAATTCGTTCGAAAAGGTCTGAATATTGGACAAGTAGGATCGACTCAGAGCGTCAAAACCCGCGAAGTCTGTGGAACTCGATAAAGATAGTCGGGGCCGACGTCCGTGCACAAAATACAACTGACATAGCTCCCGAAATCTTCTCTAATTTTTTTCTCAATAAAATTAAGTCAATACGCGCCCAAACAGCCTCCGCCTCACCACCATCTTTTACTAAATGCAATAGCGGAAACTTTTCTGCCTTCAAACCTACATCCCTTGAAGAAGTTAGGAAGTTAATACTCACTTCACCGAACAAGCAATGCTCACTTGACCCTATTCCAACTTGGTTATTAAAGAAGTGTTGCAATGAGATTTCTCCCTTTCTGGTTTGTCTTTTCAATAAGTCACTTAGCATGGGTGAATTCCCAAAACCCCTTAAATCAGCCGTCGTAACTCCATTAATAAAAAAACCGCAATTGGACGCTGAAGATCTTTCAAATTACCGACCAGTTTCAAATCTTCCATTAATATCCAAAATCCTAGAAAAAATCACTGCTTCACAGATAATATGTCACTTAAACTCAAATGAACTGCTGACTAAATACCAATCCGCATATAGAAGGTTTCACTCAACGGAAACTGGAATACTACGTGTTTTGTCGGATATAACGCTTGCTATTGAGTCGGGTAAACTGGCACTCCTTTCAGTCTTAGACATGAGTGCCGCTTTTGACACGATTGACCATGATTTCCTTATAAAACGATTAGAAGAATCCTTTGGTTTAAACTGCGGTGTAAAGGACTGGCTGATATCTTACTTGGTCAACCGCGTACAAGCCGTAAAAGTGGGAAAAAACCAATCAAAATATGCAACCCTTTCATCTGGAGTTCCCCAGGGGTCTGTTCTGGGCCCACTTCTCTTCATCCTCTTCACAAATGATGTCGCTAAAATTATCGAATCATTTGGTCTTCTATCTCACTGCTACGCTGATGACCAGCAAGTCTACTTCTACTGCCTACCAGAGGAAATAGACAGTCTTAAAACTCGAATAACCGAGTGTCTAGAAGCAATCACTCGCTGGATGACCTCAAATAGATTGAAACTGAATCCTGCAAAGACTGAGTTTCTCTGGACAGCCACAAGTAGACGCCAGTGTATCATTGATAACTCCCCAATAACCATTTCAGGAAGTGACATCACACCAAAGACATGCATAAAACTACTAGGCGTCAATCTGGACGCTGATTTTTCCCTTAAAACTCAAGTGAACAGAACTGTAAGCACGGGGTTCTTTCAATTAAGGCAAATTAAAGCAGTACGGAGAAACTTGACAACAGAGGCAACTAAATTACTAGTCAATTCGTATGTTGTTTCACGTCTAGATTATTGCAACGGAATATATGCTAGTCTCCCAAAGTATCAAATCAACAAATTACAATCTGTGTTCAACGCTGCGGCAAGACTCATCACCGGCGTATCAAAATATTCCCATATTTCTGAGCATCTCAAAAACCTTCACTGGCTCAAGTGTCCCGAGAGAATCCAGTTTAAGCTCTGCTGGATGGTATTCAAGTCCCTCAACGGAATGGCTCCGACTTACTTATCGGAAATGTGCATCCCAGAAAATTCCAACTCTCGACAATCAACCCTCAGGTCAGCAGCAACATCAGCGATCGGAAGGTTGAAGGAACCAAAGCGCACACCAGATACTAAATTCGGTGATCGTGCTTTCGGAGTGTCAGGACCTAAAGCATGGAATGGACTGCCACACGAGTTAAGAATGATCACAGATTCAGCAGAATTCAGAGCTAAACTTAAAACTCATCTTTTCAGACAGTCATATCCATAAGTATAAAAAAAAAATAATAATAAATAAATATAACCTTTCACCCCCGCCTTCACGGCTCGCAACATTGTAAATTACCAAGTGTGTAAAAATAAAGCAAATTCTTAAAATTCTTCAGACTTTCAAAATAAACATTAACTCAATTTTGCCATTAATCTTCTTATAAATATAAATGTAGAACCCACAGTGATGAGGGTAGCAAGGGTAAAGTCATGCAATGTCCAGTGTTTTGAATATAATGTCCTCCACGCGCAAATTCGTATCTTCCCCAAGCATAAACTTTTTAATAAAGTGTGTTTTATCGGAAGTGTCCTACAGGTAAGTATGTTTCTGTATCTGTTTGTAAATAATAAAATTAGATAGAGCCTAAGATTAATGATAAATTGTAAAGCGCCCTTGAGGTGATTTTTCACAAAAACGGCGCTCTATAAATTGTCCAATTATTATTATTATTATTATTATTATTAAATTTAGATCCGTAACAGGAATCTTGTATGACCAGAAAATGCCTGTAAAACTTAAAGGAAAGATATACCAGACTATTGTTAGACCCGCAATAATGTATGGCTCCGAATGCTGGTCTATGCACAATTCCTACTCTAGGCAACTCGGAACAGCAGAAATGCAAATGCTTAGATGGTCGGCAGGCGTCTCTAAAAGATAGGATTAAAAATTCACGCATTCGTAGTAGCCTGGGGGTCACGGACATAAACAGTAAGCTGGAGGAACGACAGTATGGGCACATAAGACGGAGACCACTAGACCACACAGTGAAGCAGGCAACGTCTGTGGAACTTCGTCGACAGTCATCGTGTCTAGAGAAAGACTCAATGACTCAATGCTCCAAAATTTTACAAAGAAACGGCCTAGGTGAAAGCGATACCCAGCACCGAAGAGATATAGCCTGAGAACGAGAAGAGCCGACCCCAACAGCCTACCTAGGCAATGAGTTGAGACAATGCAAGGAAGAAGAATATTATCAAAATTATCTTCGACTAATTCGAATATACAAAAACTTCATTAAAAAAATATAATTCATTTTAACTCTGAAAACATACATATCTGAATTCTCCACTGCCCAACATAAATACTCAACCAGGGCAATGAGTAAAAACGTATATATTATGCTTTGTACTTACATCACGTACAGACTTTGTCATGAAAACGAATAAAAAAATAAATATATACGAATACAGTCTAATGCGGCCCAGTAGTACCCATCCACCGCCCGGGGTATTAATAACAGTTATGTATCATCCCCTGTATTTATTGGGGCTTTCATTAGTCAACCGATTTTCCAAGCTTTTTGCAGACAGGCTCTATTTGCCGAGAAGACACTACTACAGACTACCTCTACACACACAACAGTCATAGAACCTCCCCAGGCTTTAGTTGCTTATCTATTGGCAGTGGTGGGAGGATATTAAATTAGTTTTGGCTTTATGGGATAATTTCGCAAAGTCGTTGTTTGTGGTTTTGGCCAACTATTATTTATTTCGTAAATGCGGTATTGTTAAAGGCTAGCTGTCTTATTAATAAAAAACACTACCCAACCGTTAAACGGTATTTTAATTACATACTGAAATAAAAATAGAATACTTAGTTTCAGTCATGTTTTTTTTTTACATGAGCTCCACACAGGAGGCCCTGAAGAAAATAATTTCCCTCAGGGCCTAAGTCATCTTTGGGGATGCTGTGTGACGAGGTGTAAGTTGTCATAACTTAAAAACTGCCACCAATTAAAACGTAACAATCAAACACCCGCACTTTCGCATTTATAATATTAGTATAGATTAGGTTTTTATACATATTTGAATTTTTACTACGAATAACCTAATATAACCTAAAAAAATAACAAAATGACAGCGCACGTCGAATAATTACTTAGCAACGCTTTACTTTTCGTCCGGACAATAAACGTATAATAAATAATTTCATAACACCATAGCTTATTCACATCGCCAGAGCCTACCAATATATTCAGCAATTATATTACTCGCAAAGAATGCTTCATATTAGTGAAAGAATTTTTAAAGAGTAACTAATGCTTACTCGCAAATAATGCTTCATATTAGTGAAAGAATTTTTAAAGAGTAACAAATTAATTAATATGGTTTACACACAATAAAAAGAACTTGGTTTTAAAAACTGTGCAACGAAATTGGTATTGGTTTAACAAAATAAAAATTCGGAAATGTAAAAAAACCCGAGTAATCCCTTACTCCACAATAAGAACATTAAAGAATATCACTCCCTCCAAATCGTCTTTCAACTAATAATTGTTAAAAAAAAGTTTTTTTATTCTTACATTGCTGTTGTAGTTTAACCAAGTCTAAAACAATTCTGATTGAAGCGTAATTAAAATATTTTGATGTACGGTGAACTAAAATTTCGGGAAACTAATTAGATGAGGCAGAGTTCTAATTCGGTCATTAGTGATTTTTAAAGTTCACGGGAGTCCTAAAGTTAAAAATACAAATTTGGTATGAGAGAATTATGTGACGAGTTGCTTAAAATGCTCTGATTTCATCCATCATAGTTGTACCGATTTCATTTACTCGTGAAAATAATAATAATCTATGTATAGAAATATATGTATGAATATGAACCTATGTGAGATGTCTATGTGTTGCTAAACCATTCATCCGATTGCGATGAAACTTTGGGGATTCGATGTGTGCATGCCCGCGATGGTATCTACGTATAATAGAGAGCTCTGGCGTCATGAAATTATGCATTGCTAACCATTTATCTGATTGCGATGAAACCTGGGTGAGTTGTTGTGTACTCGCCCGTGAAGGTTTCTATACTGGTGAGCTCTGGCCTTATGAAATTTGTATAAAAAAATGCAATAGGTGGAACGCGAGCTGTTTGAACACTGAATGTACCGGGACTGAATATATGAAATGCGGGAGGGGGGAGGGGAACTCGGAAGGGTGGTTCATGTGACGGGGGAAGCGGGAGTGGGGAGTGGGGCGTGGGGAGAGGGAAGGCGGAGTTGGAACGCGTGAGGGGAAGGGGATGTGGGAGAGGAAGGGTGGGCGGAAGGGGGGCGGGACTAATATGAAAGGACCCGCAGGGAGAAACAATTTCTGTATTACCTGGCGTAGCAACGCAAGCCGGGAACTCGTTAGATGTTTCATAAATAAAGCTTTAAACATTTATTGTTTTCGTCTTAAAATTAAAGATAATGATTATCTTTTTTAAATGCTTCCAATTACATTATATTCATTTACCTAGTCGTTACTTTAAATTTGAGAGGCGGGTATGGGTACCGCCGCCCCAGGAACAATTAATTGGATAACCAACACCCCTGCCATAGGTCACCCCAAGTGGTTTGCTACGTTTGGTTACTTAGCAGGGGTGCCCGTGTTCATGTGGTGAGGTCTGTCTAGGTCTTGGAGCTGGATGACCAGGACACACGCCCGGCTTCACGGGGATGAGTTTAATCTACAACTTGGTGGTGAATGCGTTTACCCACCTACTGCGTGGCGGACCGGATCGGGAGAGGACGGAGACCTCTCTCGACCCATCGCCTTGCACTAATAAATAAAACCTCCTGTATATTAAGAGCGTTTAACCAGCCAGCGGACGAAAATCCACATTTCGTCGAAAGTTGTTTTTACGATCGTGCAGGGCGGTTACAATGAGAAAGATTAATAATTCTCGGTACCAGCTTTTTTAAATTATAACTCAAATTTATTTTATAACTCGAATTTATTTCAATCCAAATTAGCTTTAATTTATACCTTCATCCAAAAATGCTTAAAGGCGTGATGATAAAACTATTAAAATAATGTTCTTTTTGTAATTATTTTTGATTATAAGTATTTATCATTTTTCAATAATGTCTAAATTTAATAAGAATGTTAAAAAAAAATCTGAAATATAATAGTTTGTAAGTGCGCAAATAAATACACAAATGGACCAATTTTCGTCAACAAACACATGTACGTACATATTTTTTAATGATTTTATTGAAACTAAAATTAAAATTCTAAAACTAGTGTTTGCTAGATAATGTATTGATTTATTTTACTGCATGATTATATTATTTGAAATGGGTGTGGTATAATACAAAATCTTTTTTGAAAATTTAACAAATCTGCCAACGACTTGTGGAATAACCTTATTATACTAAAAATTAAAAAAAAAATCTCAAAATGTATTACATGCGAATGCTAGATAAAAGAACAATCTTTCGAAATCCATTTATAATTTTTTGTGGAAAAGAGTCAATACGTCTAAAATCTGATTTGAAAATGACATATTTCTGGTTTTCTCTGGTAATGCCCTCTTAACATGGCCTCTTTTGTAAAGCTATTGTAAAGTAAACTTTTGCTTGACAGGTTTTTTTTCTCTATTCAGAAAATAACTTTCGTACACAATTTTTTACAGGTTTTTCGACTACCACACTAGGCACATATGCCCATATTACGGTAGTTCAAATATTTATATACGTGGGTCAGTCAAAAAGTAATGCCTCCAATTTTTTTTACATAAATAAAGTTAGATTTTAGCGGTTGATGGCAATTTATAACCATTTCGACTTTTTTGTCGCTGAATGGCGGATTCTCACCATTTTCGGGTTGATAGAAAATTTTTGCGATAGGTGACAGTTTATAACCAGTTTGACGTTTTAGTGGAAATGACAGTTTTTCACCGTTTTGAGGTTATTTGAAGACTTCAGTGCTTGACGGCACTAAAGTCTTTGGACGGTTTTGGCGCTAAATGGCAGTTTTTCAGTGTTTTGAGGTTTTTGGACGACTTTAACGGTAGATGGCAGTTTGTAACCATTTTGACATTTTTGTCACTAAACGGCGTTCTCACCATTTTTCAGCGTTTTGAGTTTTATTACGATTTTTGCGCTTGATGGCAGTTTATAACCATTTTGACGTTTTTTGCGTTAAACGGTGGTTTCTCAATATTTGAGGTTTTTAATGATTTTTGCGCTTGATCGCAGTTTATAACCATTTGACGTTTTTGGGTGCCAAATGGCGGTTTCTCACCATTTTAAGGTTGTTTGACGATTTTGCGCTAAATGGCTGTTTCTAACCGTTTGACGTTTTTGGGCGCCAAATGGCGGTTTCTCACCATTTTAAGGTTGTTTGACCATTGTAGCGCTAAATGGCTGTTTCTAACCGTTTGACGTTTTTGGGCACCAAATGGCGGTTTCTCACCATTTGAAGGTTGTTTGACGATTTTGCGCTAAATGGCTGTTTCTAACCGTTTGACGTTTATGGGCGCCAAATGGCGGTTTCTCACCATTTTAAGGTTGCTTGACGATTTTAGCGCTAAATGGCTTTTTCTAACCGTTTTGACGTTTTTGGGCCCCAAATGGCGGTTTCTCACCATTTTAAGGTTGTTTGACGATTTTAGCGCTAAATAGCTGTTTCTAACCGTTTTGACGTTTTTGGGCGCCAAATGGCGGTTTCTCACCATTTTAAGGTTGTTTGACCATTGTAGCGCTAAATGGCTGTTTCTAACCGTTTTGAAGTTTTTTGCGCTAAATTGTGGTTTCACACCATTTTCAGGTAGTTTGACAATTTTAGTGCTAGATGGCAGTTTATAAACAATTTGATGTTTTATGACGATGTTAGTGCTAGGTGGCAGTTTATAACGATTTTGACGTTTTTGGCGTTAAACGGCGGTTTCTCACCATTTTAAGGTTGTTTGACGATTTTGCGCTAAATGGCTGTTTCTAACCGTTTGACGTTTTTGGGCGCCAAATGGCGGTTTCTCACCATTTTAAGGTTGTTTGACCATTGTAGCGCTAAATGGCTGTTTCTAACCGTTTGACGTTTTTGGGCACCAAATGGCGGTTTCTCACCATTTGAAGGTTGTTTGACGATTTTGCGCTAAATGGCTGTTTCTAACCGTTTGACGTTTATGGGCGCCAAATGGCGGTTTCTCACCATTTTAAGGTTGCTTGACGATTTTAGCGCTAAATGGCTTTTTCTAACCGTTTTGACGTTTTTGGGCCCCAAATGGCGGTTTCTCACCATTTTAAGGTTGTTTGACGATTTTAGCGCTAAATGGCTGTTTCTAACCGTTTTGACGTTTTTGGGCGCCAAATGGCGGTTTCTCACCATTTTAAGGTTGTTTGACCATTGTAGCGCTAAATGGCTGTTTCTAACCGTTTTGAAGTTTTTTGCGCTAAATTGTGGTTTCACACCATTTTCAGGTAGTTTGACAATTTTAGTGCTAGATGGCAGTTTATAAACAATTTGATGTTTTATGACGATGTTAGTGCTAGGTGGCAGTTTATAACGATTTTGACGTTTTTGGCGTTAAACGGCGGTTTCTCACCATTTTAAGGTTGTTTGACGATTTTGCGCTAAATGGCTGTTTCTAACCGTTTGACGTTTTTGGGCGCCAAATGGCGGTTTCTCACCATTTTAAGGTTGTTTGACCATTGTAGCGCTAAATGGCTGTTTCTAACCGTTTGACGTTTTTGGGCGCCAAATGGCGGTTTCTCACCATTTTAAGGTTGTTTGACCATTGTAGCGCTAAATGGCTGTTTCTAACCGTTTGACGTTTTTGGGCACCAAATGGCGGTTTCTCACCATTTGAAGGTTGTTTGACGATTTTGCGCTAAATGGCTGTTTCTAACCGTTTGACGTTTATGGGCGCCAAATGGCGGTTTCTCACCATTTTAAGGTTGCTTGACGATTATAGCGCTAAATGGCTTATTCTAACCGTTTTGACGTTTTTGGGCGCCAAATGGCGGTTTCTCACCATTTTAAGGTTGTTTGACGATTTTAGCGCTAAATGGCTGTTTCTAACCGTTTTGACGTTTTTGGGCGCCAAATGGCGGTTTCTCACCATTTTAAGGTTGTTTGACCATTGTAGCGCTAAATGGCTGTTTCTAACCGTTTGACGTTTTTGGGCACCAAATGGCGGTTTCTCACCATTTGAAGGTTGTTTGACGATTTTGCGCTAAATGGCTGTTTCTAACCGTTTGACGTTTATGGGCACCAAATGGCGGTTTCTCACCATTTTAAGGTTGCTTGACGATTTTAGCGCTAAATGGCTTTTTCTAACCGTTTTGACGTTTTTGGGCCCCAAATGGCGGTTTCTCACCATTTTAAGGTTGTTTGACGATTTTAGCGCTAAATGGCTGTTTCTAACCGTTTTGACGTTTTTGGGCGCCAAATGGCGGTTTCTCACCATTTTAAGGTTGTTTGACCATTGTAGCGCTAAATGGCTGTTTCTAACCGTTTTGACGTTTTTGGGCGCCAAATGGCGGTTTCTCACCATTTTAAGGTTGTTTGACCATTGTAGCGCTAAATGGCTGTTTCTAACCGTTTTGAAGTTTTTTGCGCTAAATTGTGGTTTCACACCATTTTCAGGTAGTTTGACAATTTTAGTGCTAGATGGCAGTTTATAAACAATTTGATGTTTTATGACGATGTTAGTGCTAGGTGGCAGTTTATAACGATTTTGACGTTTTTGGCATTAAACGGCGGTTTCTCACCATTTTGAGGTGTTTTGACGATTTTAGTGCTTGATGGCAGTTTATAACCATTTTGACTTTTGTGGCGCTAAATGGCGGTTTCTCACCATTTTGAGGTTTTTTGACGTTTTATAAAACAGTTTTTTTATGGAAAACGACCTCACCGTGAAAAAAAAGTTTTTATTGTTAATAACAACAGCATATAAAAATGACAATTTTCCATGGTTAATGACCTTATTCTGTCTCAGTTTCGAACAAACACTTGTGAGTTGAAGAATTTGTGAAAAAATCAATATTTTGAAAGCAGGGGTACCGAAAACATTAAAATCGGCACGTGGTCTACTGGAAATAAAAGTTTTTTGATCTCTGCACTAGATTGTTAAACTCGTGAATGTCGCGCCATGTTAAAAGTCTGAAAAACTGAGATTTGTGGGCGGCGATGTATAAACGCGAATGAAGCGAGAGATACAGAAAAACTGTGCACGAATGTGAATGAATCAAGAAATTTATTACAAAACACTTGAGTTACAAAGCTTCCCATCACCTCTCCGTGACTTAGCGTGATGGTTAGTCAATATTGCTCACTTATAAATTATTAAAACAAAAATGAAACTACTTCCTGATTCAAAGAAGCGAAATTAACCCATTTAATGACATGATACCAAATTTGTCCCAGCTCCCATGGGTCTCATTTAAATCATTGTATCTCCCTTATTGTCATGGTGGGAAATATATTCAAAAACGGCATTAAAAAGAGAAAACTCCACAATTTATAATCAAATGTGGAATTTAACCATAGAAAAGTTTAAATGCGCACCTCTATGAAACGAAAGTTTCCGATTACAATATGAGAAAATCGTCTAAAGTTTCGAGAAATTTTTGATTATTACTCTTTTATGAAACTTTAAAAACGTGTTTATGATACATTTGCTCTGTAAAATATGTGTGTGTTTTTCTTTTTTATCAATATCAGTCATTTTAGATATAAAAAACGAAAAATAAGATATTTAAAAAAAACTTTGTTCGTATTAAAAATTTTAATATTTCAAAAATAACGTTTTTATTTCTAACTAGCTAGGCCATTTCAAACATTTCTGCTAGGCCCTGCGGGCGGCTTTTAGTACCCCCCCCCCGCTCTCGAGTTCCCCACCTCTCCCTCCCCTGCGCACCCTTCCGAGTTCCCCATTTACCCTTCCCACTCCCCCCTCCCCCTCCCTTCCTCAATTCCCCCCCCCTACCCCACTCCACCCTCCCGCTCCCCCTCCCCACTCCTCCCTACAAATCTCCAAATTTTAATAGCAATCGGATGAACGGTTTAGCAATGCATAATTTCATAATGCCAGAGCCCACTATTGTATACAGAAACCATCGCGGGCATGCGCACATCAAATCCCCAAAATTTCATCGCAATCGGATGAATAGTTTAGCAACGCATAGTGGACGTACACATATATATACACACAAACCCAGAAACAAACATATTTTGATTTTTACATATATAGATGGAAAAATGAAATTTGTAACCATATTTTATCACCTTTCAAAAACAGTTTTTAGTTTTCGGATATGTTTAGATTCATTCCATTTACACACGTGATCACGTTAATAATATCGTAAACAAATCACTTTCGGCTTCATTCATAGAATTACCTCTGACTAAACATATAAGAACACTTAAAATTCTTTACCATTCGCTGGTGCGCCCTCACCTTGAATATGTTCACCACATTTGTCACATCGAATCCGTACAACATCGCTTCCTACGACGAATTGCTTGGAGGTTAGGATTTGAAAGAGGTGAGTACTTGTATGATGAAATTGTTCAAACTTTAAACATTTCTTCTTTAGAACAACGTAGAAAGGACTCTGGTCTAATTTGCATATTCAAAATTATCAACAGTATTATCTACTGACACATCTGCTTTGTTACAACTCATCCAGTTCAACATCCCTTCCCGTAGACTCCGAAATAATGAATTGCTGTTCCTCAATCAACATTCTACTAATTATGGATATCATTCTCCTTTATCCAGAATGTCGAGACTTGTCAACGCAAATCAAAGCATTGAATTTTTTGGTGTAAGCCTAAATGACTTTCGGCAGTCGATATAGCAATGCGACTTTTTAAAGCCTTTTAGGTCCATCTTCAAGATACTTCAAGTTATCTACTTCATTTTGTCAAAGGTTTTCATCTATATGTACTCTTCTTTCCATCTCTTTTTTTATTGGTGTTATATTTATATTGTTAATTAGTGTCCGACCGAAACAGGACTTTCCACCGAAACCGAAACCGAATCTTCGGCATCTGTCTCAGTTTCGGCCGAAACCGAAACCGAACTGAAACCTTTTTAGACATAGGTATTTATACTCGATTGTTTACTGTTATTTGGCTTATTTTTTACACTTATTTAGACAGTTAACACGTGTTAAATTTAATAAATAAAAAAAACAATAATTGAAGTATGTGGAAAAAAATTTTTTTTCTAATACTTCTATAAAAAAAATAAAATTTCTAAAAAATAATAAAATGTGTTAACTACTTCTTGGAACAAAAAATTGTCAATAACCAAGGACGAAGGACCTCATTTATTGAGTATTTTAATTTTTATCGCGTTTACAACCACAAAATTCTTTTTAATGTCACGTACCTACGTGTTAAATGAATAAAAAACAATAATATAAGTATGTAAAAAAATATATATTTTTGATATTACTGTTATAAAACAAATCAAAATTAACAAATATGTTAACTACTTCTTGGAACAAACATTTGTCAATAATCAACGCTTAGAGGAAGGACGTCATTAATTAAGCTGATGATGGTGGGTGACATACGAGCCAGCCACGAACTCACCCGAAGTCAGCCAAATGAGAAGTTCCAAGAAGTAGTTTACATTATTTGTTTTTTTTTTAAAATTTTGTTTGTTTATGGAAAAAATATAAAAAAAATAGAAATATAAAACTGTCTGAATAAGTGTAAAAAATAAGCCAAATAACAGTAAACCATCGATTTTTAATGCGTCTAAAAAAGTTTCGGTTTCGGTTTCGGTTTCAGCAGATTTTCTGCCGAAACCGAAACTGATGCCGAAACAAGATTTTTTTGCCGAAACTTGCCGAAACCGAACTTTCGGTCGGTCACTATTGTTAATGCACTATTTTTCCGTAAATAAATAAATAAATAAATTTATTTGGATTTTATTGCAGAGCGGAAATATTTTGACCTTTTTTGAGTTGGGCAGTTTTAAAGTATTTTTAAGTCTATTGTGTATATAATGTGTTTCCAAATATTAACAACTAAAAGGCATTTGTAATATCACCAGGTTATGTGAAAAGTAGAATTATTATAAAAGTATGTTATATTGTGGTGAATATTATAATACCTACGGTTATATTTTGAAACTCATTTATCCACTCGAGCGGACCTTCAGTATACAAGTGACAGGAAGCGTACCACAGACCATGAGGTAGAAAAATGCATAGATAATAATATGAGCATAACAAATAATACCAACAAAGTAATTATCTCAAAGACAATTATTTAGGAAGTTACGTACCATTATTATATTGTTTATTTCGATTCGTATTAAAATCCACGGTCATGCGAACTCTGGTGGGACAAAAAGGTAGTTCCACATCAACCATCATGAACCAGATTCGGATCAACTAAAGAAATTAAGAGACAGATGAAATACCAAACGGTAGTAGACTCTTGACACGGCCCGACTCAAGTATCTGATTTACTTGATCGTGCCATGTCTTCAATTACATTTGCGTCATATATTCTCCTTGTACTCACTTCGTTCATCCGTTCTAAATGCCCTAACCATCTGAACGTTAATCTTATTCATTATAAATGAGTATTTTTTTACCATTGAAGAAGAAGATAGGTAATATTGTTAATTTTAAAATTTGAAATATGAGATTGACAATTATGACGGTTTGACAGAAGGTGGCAATAGTGAAATTGGTTAACGCTCACGTCCCGGTTAGACGAGAGGTCTGGGTTCGAGTTCCAGTTGCGACCAATATCTTTTTTCTGTTTTTCTGTGTCTTGTTCTCTTTCATATTTTCGTTTAAATTATTATTGTTATCTTCTTCTTCAATGATATATTACATTGATGGAAATAACCTACAAAAGTTATAAAAGAGAGTTATTCTCATAAAAATTGTTTTTTTTTATTTACACATAATAATATGAAACGGTGTTGCCAATTGTGCGGGGAAAATATAGATCTTACCAATGTAATAATTCAGAAATAGTAGTACAAGTATAGAAGTAATATTTTTAATTTTGTTCCAACAACTTAATTTTAAATAGTTTTTTTAAAGGTTTTTATATTCTTTTCCGTTTTTAGGTTATCTGGAAGGAGATTATTGAGATTATATATGTGAACTCCCTTGTGGCCTATACTTCTCTTGCCACTTTCAGTCTTGACATATTTGTGTACAATTTATTGTGTTGTCTAGTATAATGTTCGTGTACTTCAGATGTTTTTATAAATGTTGTGTTTGTGTGTATAAGTCCACTTTGTATTTTGTAGATTAAAAGACATTTGTTATATTCGTACAATGTTCTTATTTTCAAAAGGTTCATTTCCTGGTATAGTTTTTTTGTGAGAGTGTCTGGGTTATAGTTGAAGAGTTTTTTAATAACTTTGTTCTGTATTATTTGTAAGTCGTTTAAGTACGTAATGTATGTGTTTCCCCATTTTTCTATTAAATAATTTAGGTGGGACTGGATTAAGCTAAAGTATAAGCCCCTCTTTACCTCTGTTGGTAGAAGATGAGCAATTCTACCAAATACACCAATTAATGGGATGATTTTTGTTTTTAGTTTTTCTACGTGTTGTTTAAATGTCAGATGTTTATCAATGTACAAGCCCAGGTATTTTTCGCTATCTAGAATATGCAGGTCTCTTTCTTCTATTTGTAATGGTTTATGCGATGGTAGGTACCTATTATTCTTTTAGGTGAGCTTAAGATCATGTAACCGGTATGTATGTGAGTAACACTGGGCTTATCGATATGAATGTCCTAAAAAGGTAATCCTTCTTAGTTAGACAATCAAAATTGTCATCACAAAATTAGTCTTCAAAAATTTCGGCAGACGTATCGGCTGCCAACACGTGGGCAAACCTCATCCCATGAACCCGGGTACCCCTGCTAAGTCACTAAACGTAGCGAACCACTTGGGGTAACCAATGGTAGAGGTTTTGGTTTGCCAATAAATGGTTCCCTGGGCGGCGGTACCCATACCCGCCTCCAAAATTGTAAAATCGCACTAAATCATGGCATCACCAATGAGGGTATGTTGTGAGGTTGCAGGTAGTGGGGGGAAGGAGATGTGGAAGAGGAAGGAGGGGAAGTACCTGGCTACTTAGAACTGGCCACCAAACACGTCTAAAGCCATTTCAAACAACATTTCAATTCTGAATGGTGAACCAGGGCGATACTGAGAACGTCTCCCCCTATGGAACGTGCCGCAAATATACTGTATATTATTTTAAAAGAATTATTGATGGAATAGTACAAATTCATCAAATAAAATTTATTTGCCCACGTCCCGCGACCTTTGGATTGCAAGTCAAGAGCCTTCCTCCTCGACCACCGCTCGGGTCTTATCCCCATTATGTAATATATCATTGAAGAAGCAAATAATACTATTAATTCTAATCGAAAATATGAAAAAACGAATAAGACAGACAAAAAATCATATAAAAGGTTACAAAAGACTTAAAACAAGAGGTCCCAATGACTGAGTGTATTTGTCTAAGAGATTCTGGCTCAAGCCCCAGTTGCAACTTTTATTTTTTCCGACTAGATTTATGAATACACATCTTCTTCTGCAATAAAAAATTATTTTTTATTGAAGCGATAAAAGAAAATCTGATATATAACATTGATGGGAATAAGTTTTAAATGTTATAAAAAGAGAGCTGTTTGTATGAAAAAATTGAATATTTATTTAGACTTTTATAAAAAAGGTTAAATGTTCCATAAAAATAAAATCGGATATATTTATCCGAGACACTATCCAGGTTACAAACCAGTCCTTAGGACGATTGTTTCCAATGAAAAGGGTAGTTGCCTATGATATGGAAAAATTATTTGAAAATAAGTTAAAAATATGAGGTTGATAATTAAATTTAAAAAATGGCGGTTTCTTACAAGGTGGCTAACTAACTAACTAACCTTCACAGGTGGGCAGAGAGGACGGACCGCCAAACAACTCGGTCTTGGCACCCACTCTTTGCCTCACTCACATTTATACATCGTCTCATACATGCTCTTCTATTATTCCGACTCTTGACATGACCCGACTCAAGTATCTGATTCACTTGATCGTGCCATGTCTTCCTCGGGCGTCCCCGACTTCTTCCATTCACATTTGCGTAATATACATCATCTTCTCACACTATTTTCTTCTTTCATTCGCTCTAAATGACCAAACCACCTGAGGGTCCCTTTCTTAATCTCGCTCGTTATGCTTACATCCGCCTAAACATTCTTTGCGGATATCTACATTTCTCACACGATCCAACGTGGTTTTTTATCACACATCCGCCTCAGGATCTCATTTCAACAGCATTCAGTTTACTTTCATCCTTCCTCTGCCAGTTCCATGACTCACTGCCACACATCAGGGTAGGTACCGGGACTCCATTGTGGACTGCTAGCTTCACTATGGCACAATAGGTAAAAGCGCAAGTCCCGGTTAGGCGAGAGGTTCTGGATTCGAGTCCCAGTTGCAACTATTATCTTTTTATATTTTTCTGTGTCTTGTTCTCTTTCATATTTTCGTTTATATTATTCGTGTTATCTTGTTCTTTTTAATGAAAAGACATGATTTGTAAAAAAAAACGAGTGTGCTTTAGACCACACGACTGAAGCAAAACTTCTTTAGCTCTATCTATATGATAGGAAGAGAGAAAGAAAATGTACGCGCGCACTGCTCTCTCTTGCTCCTACAGTGTGATACAGACAATAGGCCTGCACTGTGTCTTAGATATACGAAATATAACTGGCTACAAAAGAAAAAAAGAAAGAAAATGTGTGCTCGCACCTCTCTCTCTTGCCCCTTTCAGTAATGTACGAAACGTAACTCTCTCAATTTCTATCTTCACTAATTTATATCTCCCTCTCAACTACCGTTCGCCTCGCTTTTCGTAACGCTCTCGTCACGCATTCACCAGCTTACTCCCCAAGTCAAGCGTGCGTAAAGATTTTACTTCATCAATGTTTGAAATATTAAAAAATAATTATTTTTATTTTCAAATTTCTGCGATTCAGCCCTGAAATCGCGGCGTCTAGGCGAGCCATGAATGGGCCGACGTGCTACGGAAATAGCCGAATCATTTCGGCTCCTCACTTCTTGCCCCTTCCCAACCTCTCTGCTTGTCCCGCCATTTTTAGGCAAAACAGTATGGCGTCCGTTTGTTGTGGTACGGATTTAAATATTTTCCGCCTTTGGAAAGGAAAGCGTTCATACCTATGAAATCTGAGTATTAACAAACATCTTTGAATAAACATCAACAGTCTTACTAAGATTATAAATGCGAAAGTTTGAATGGATGTACGTGTGTTTGTTACTCTTTCACGCAAAAACTACTGAATGGTTTTTAATGAAACTTTACAATAATACACCTCGTACATCAGAATAACATATACTTAGGCTATATTAATATATAAAACAAAGTCGGGTTAGTAACACCATTTATAACTCAAGAACAGCTGGAGCGATTTTCATGATCTTTGATTTGTTGGATTTGTCTCCGCCCCGGATAACAGAATAAACATAATTCATTTCCCCATACATTTTGTATGGAACGAATTTTCATATTTTGAAAGAGCTGCAGGAATATTGTGATAAGTATAATATTGAGTGGTGAGTGAAATCCGAAAATTCAAAAACGTGAAATGTCAATGCACTGATTGCTTTGCTTTTATTCTTAAACATATAATGCTGCCCCTCTTTCTTACACACTAAATGTCAATAGTCGAAAATGAGACAAACGGTGAACGTATGTCTGCACCCCTCCAAAGGAAAAATACAATAATATTGATAAATCTCCCTCACACATATAAAGAAAATAAAACGCTATTCCCGTAAGTAAGTGGAAAAGTAAGAAAATCATAAAAAATATAAATCCGTACACAACGCCATTTCTGATACAGACAAAAAAAAATACGGACAGTTGCGCATCGATAATTGCTTCATTGTGTAATTTTTAACTTAATAAAAAAACTGAAATTCATTCAGCTAATAATTCTGATTCTGAGGCGGTACGAAGTTCGTCGGGTCAGCTAGTGGTTTATAAAGCTAGCTAGAAAGGGGACGCACGGGAAAGCTGATTCAGGGAGAAACAATGTATTTCTTTGAATTTATGGCATTGCAACGCATGCCAGGAACCAGATAGTAATTAATCATTAATTTAATGTTTCTGACAGTGCGCTCTGGCATCATGAAAATTTCCACCGCGTTTCTTATCTAATTTTGTCGTTATAATCATTTTTTTAGCTTGAATTTCGTCATTCCTTATACCGTTCAATAGGAAAATAAACAAATTTCTCATCTTTGGCGAAACCGGGCAGTAAGTCTATAAATATGAATTAATTAATCTTAAATATCTGACTGAAGTAATTAACACATTTAAAAAATAATTTATATGGGATTTTAGAATTATTAAAATAAAACAGTTTTTTCATCTTGGGCGAAACCGGGCAGTAAACTTATAAATATTAAATTATTTTTCTTAAATATCTACGTCGTTTAATGGTGACTAGTATAATTAAAAACATGTTATTGGGATTTTTGGATTTTTAAAAGACAGTAAACTTATAATTTATAATGAATTAATCTTAAATATCTGGGTCTTTTAACGGCGACTAGTACTTTTAAAAAATATTTGGGATTTTTGGATTTTTAATATAAAATAGTTTTCTCATCTTGGGCGAAATCGGGAAGTAAACTTATAAATATTAATGAATTAATCTTAAATATCTAAGTCATTTATTAGTACTTTTTTAAAATATGTAGATCTTATTTGGGATTTTCACGGCAAAAGGTATTATCGTGATACAGATGAACACTGTAACGCTGTCCGAAACGTTCTCTAAAGACGGAGAAAGCGCTAAACGGCACAATAACTTAAAAAATATATCTTAAAAATTATTCACCATATGTGTATTTTTAATTTATCTAATAAATTAAATATATGGTAAATACACCGTTTTTTTTTCTAACATGTCTCCAAAAATACTAATCATAAATTGTGGTCATTTCCCCATTGAAATCTCTGTTTTTGCTATTTTAAAATTGAGGTTTTCCCTATAAAGATGTGAAAAATTAATCAGCTACCTGTCATATTTTAATGCTGACATAACATGTCATAATGGTAGCGTCGACACAATAAATTTGTAATCGACAAAAATTGGCAAATAAGCATTTTGTTATGTTGTGGAGAAACAATCGATAATTTACAGGACGTGTTATTTGTACAATCATTTATTATTTGCAACGAAAGCAACTAATACGTGACAGCGTCATACTCGTACGTGATTAGAAAAACAATCATTCTATTTGCTAACTCAACTCTAGGCCGAAGAAAGAACGAAATGTTAAAAATGGATTCATGTTACGATAAACATTTGAGACTGTGATGGCATGAGCCTAAAGCTGTATAATGTGAATTTGTTAAGTGGTATGCGTGACCTAATAATAAAATAAAACTTACTAACACCTGTTAAGTTAAAAGTAGATATAACGTGATTCAAAGTCAAGCCAATTGATGATCTTATTGACTTAGATGTTGACACGCTAGAAAAGCAACGGAAAGTTAGATGTACTGTCTACAATGTGTAAGTCTTCGAAACTGTTTGAAAATATCAGTAGCTATTTAGGAAAATATTCAAAGTCAGAAAGCAAAAAAAAAAAAAAACAGAAGGAAGATATGTTATTCTTGATTGAAAGTCGAAGTAATTGTATGATCATAATTGTATATCAACAAAAATAATGAAAAAACTACGACTAGTAGAATATATTAATTTTCTCACTCTTTTTCAGCAACTTCATGACAGAATTTAATTAGCTGTTTAAAAAATAAACATTGTTGGACAATGAGAACATTAAATAACAATGTGATTTTTGATTGAGATCGAAAGAAGATACATTGTCTAAGATGAAAACAATCCAAGGACAGTGAAAATATTGAAAGCTTCAGAAAGTTCCCCAGTTGAAATTGTTTTTTGTTTATGAATAGGTATGATTGTATGTGAGATGAATTCTTGGTAGTGTTGGTCCGTCAGATTTAACTACAGAATCTCCTACCACCGTAAGGCAGCCGACCTGTAAAAGGAGAGGCGATATTCTAGCTTCTAGCATCCGATCTTACGCGTATTATGCGCTTCCAAAATCTTCGTAGTTATTTGTGGATCGCCACACACCCAGAAGTTTGGGGGCTATTTATAGCGGCGATGCTAGCTTACCAACAGCTGGGAGTCTACAGAGCACATGGCTATGACCGGTGATGGTAATTCATGACTCGTGTCGCAAGGTTCTCGTGAAAGACCGGGTTTGTTGACAATATTAGATCATTCCCGGAGTGTGGCACTAGAAGGGATATATAAGTATGAGGGGTGTATTTTGGAAACACATGAGTGTTATTAACCCAATCCGTGTGAGGTAGATCGAGTTACTTGCATGGTGTTGTATTATTTGTGTAATACTCGATTGTGTGTGGTTTAATACTAACTTATTTGGTTGATGATATGTCTAGGAAGTTGTAAGGATGGTTAGAGGTTGGTAGCGGACAGGTGAGGTAAGATAAAACATTGTAGCGAATTGAAAGAAAGATGTAATTAAAAATAAATAAATAAAATGTTTATTTATTCAAATACAGTTGTCATCGAACCCATCAAGGATCAATATAAAAATTAGAATTAAAATTTATTTATAAATTATACAAAGTAAAATGTCAGGTCGTAGTCTATATTATAAAATGTAACAAGTGTATGATAATATCGCGTATGTATAACAGTAGCGCCTGTCGACGCGGGCTACCCGGTGAGATGCGGCCCCGATCACTGAACGTAAACTTGCAGCAGCTAGCCTCGTGATGAGGATATAGCTTAGAAGCACTTGCGGTGGACGATTCCGGGTCCGGACTCGTCGTACTCCTCCTTGGAGATCCACATCTGCTGGAAGGTGGACAGGGAAGCCAGGATGGAACCTCCGATCCATACGGAGTACTTCCTTTCCGGGGGAGCGATGATCTTGATCTTGATGGTGGAAGGAGCAAGGGCGGTGATTTCCTTCTGCATCCTGTCGGCGATACCGGGGTACATGGTGGTACCTCCGGACATGACGGTGTTGGCGTACAGGTCCTTACGGATGTCCACGTCGCACTTCATGATGGAGTTGTAGACGGTCTCGTGGATTCCGCAAGATTCCATTCCCAAGAATGAGGGCTGGAACAGGGCTTCGGGGCAACGGAAACGTTCGTTTCCGATGGTGATGACCTGTCCGTCGGGAAGCTCGTAGGACTTCTCCAGGGAGGTGGAAGCGGCAGCGGTGGCCATTTCCTGCTCGAAGTCCAGGGCGACGTAGCACAGCTTCTCCTTGATGTCACGAACGATTTCCCTCTCAGCGGTGGTGGTGAAAGAGTATCCCCTCTCGGTGAGGATCTTCATGAGGTAGTCGGTCAAGTCGCGACCAGCCAAGTCCAGACGGAGGATGGCATGGGGAAGGGCATAACCTTCATAGATGGGCACGGTGTGGGAAACACCATCTCCAGAGTCCAGCACGATACCGGTGGTACGACCGGAAGCGTACAGGGAGAGGACAGCCTGGATGGCCACATACAT
Source organism: Limnephilus marmoratus (assembly GCA_917880885.1). Taxonomy (NCBI): domain Eukaryota; kingdom Metazoa; phylum Arthropoda; class Insecta; order Trichoptera; family Limnephilidae; genus Limnephilus; species Limnephilus marmoratus. Next base: position 19,662,133 of record OU862915.1, read on the forward strand.
GGCGGGAGAGTTGAAGGTCTCAAACATGATCTGGGTCATCTTTTCCCTGTTGGCCTTGGGGTTGAGGGGAGCCTCAGTCAGCAGGACGGGGTGTTCCTCGGGTGCCACACGCAGCTCATTGTAGAAGGTGTGGTGCCAGATCTTCTCCATATCGTCCCAGTTGGTGATGATTCCATGCTCGATGGGATACTTCAGGGTGAGGATACCTCTCTTGGACTGGGCTTCATCTCCCACGTATGAGTCCTTCTGTCCCATACCGACCATGACTCCCTGATGCCTGGGGCGACCCACGATGGAGGGGAAGACGGCGCGGGGTGCGTCATCTCCAGCGAAACCGGCCTTGCACATACCGGATCCATTGTCTACTACCAACGCGGCAACATCATCGTCACACATCTTGACAGATTTGGGTTAGAATACCGCGAGAGAAACTAAACCGACTCGGTGGAAGCTAAAGCTGCGAGTGCCGAGAATCGGGGGGAAGAGGGATTATATACTCTTGGCCGCCCGCGCCCGCCCTCACCCCCTCGCCACACTCCCCCCGTCCTAGGTGTGCCGCCCAACTCGGTCTGGTACCGCGGACACTATTAATATCGCGGCCCGCGCCCGCTGTTTGATGCCTTTAAAGGAGATCCACCCATCCACCCTACACACCCAACTCCCTGAGATGATGCACATCCCTTCACCGAGTCCTTAATACGCAAGCACTCCACTCAAACCCAAGTAAAGGAATCAAATCACCAACAGTTCAATCAAAAATAGTACTCAACACTCTTCCAAGTAGATACGAATTAGAAACACAAGCAAATTCGGATTTAATTATCCTTTCATATCCTTGAATAATCTTCAGTTCTGAATATGGAAAGCACATGTCCCGAAATTAAGTCTGCTAAAAATTCCTAGGCTTGTAAAAAAATTAAAAGTGGGAACGCATGAGACGTGGGACAAACTTTTAAATAAATATATTTTATTATTATTTATTTACAATTGTGAACAAACATAATTTATTTATGTGCTTATTAACGCCCTTTTTAGGAGCTTTTCTCATTGACAGTAAAAATTATATTGTGATTATTTTACATAACTGAACTGCCTCAGTAATCAACATTTTATATTTTTAATTGATAAATTGTCCACTGAATTGGTACAATTATTTCCCTACATCAGAATTCTGGGTAAAGTGGAATACATATAGTAGTTAGTACCAGAATTTCTTCACTGAAATAAATTCTTACTTCTACTATTACCACGTGGAATTCGAAAGTCAATCAATGCAAGCAATTCTGGAATATCAATGATATCATTTAGGACGTATTGTTTCAAAAAATTTGACGGATTTATCAAATATTTGAAATTAATTTTCACGTTCTGTGTATTATTTCAGTTTTGTGAAGCAATTGGCCTATAATGATGCAATAACAGAACTTGATTAGAACTTACACAGGACCTGAAAATTAACTTTAAATATTTGATGAATCCGTCAAATATTCTGAAACAACCCGTCCTTAATATTTTATACAAAAATACCAAATCAATAGATGGGAAGGCTGATAGAGATATTGAAAGAAGGGTGAATGCAGGTAATAAACTGTATTAACGGAGGACTGAACGCCGTTGGCACCAACAAAAAAACTAACCAAAGACGCGAAGCTAGCCGTCCATAATGGAATACTGGTACCTACCCTGATGTATGGCAGTGAGGCATGGAACTGGCAGAGGAAGAATGAAAGTAGACTGAATGCCGTAGAAATAAGATCCCTGAGAAGTATGTGTGATAAAACCATACACGATCCTGTGAGAAACGTGGAGATCCGCAAAGAATGCAAGGCTGATGTAAGCGTAATGAGTAAAATCAAGAAAGAGACTCTCAGATGGTTTGGGCATGTAGAATGAACGAGGAAAGGAGTGTAAGGAGAATATATGACGCAAATGTGAATGGTACAAGAAGTCGGGGACGCCCGAGGAAGACATGGCAAGTTCAAGAGAATCAGACACTTGAGTCGGGCAATGTCAAGAGTCAGAATAATAGAAGAGCATGTATTAGACGATGTATGCATGTGAACGAGACAAAGAGTGTGTGCCAAGACCGAGTTGTTTGGCGGTTCGTCCTCTCTGCCTACCCCTGCGGGGAAACGGCTTGATGGTTAGTTAGTAAGTTAGTGAAAATTCTTCTGTCTGTCAATTTAGCACATTCATACTATTTAAAAGAGTGTTATAGTGGAGTATTGATTTTAAAATACATAAAACGTTAGAATTTATTTTGTACTCTTTCAATAGCTAGTACATAAATATTATGATGTGGGTTCCAGACAGGAGAATTGTATTTTCTAATAGTTACCAATATTATTTACTAGTAATCATCCAGGTAGGTGCAACTTTAGATATAAATTTTATCTTCTGGTCAGGTGAGATCATAAGACGCAAAAATAAACTAACCATAAATTCCAATAACCAATTCATGTAGAGTTATTACGTACATTGTAAAGCGAACTGAATAATTATATATTCGTTTTATTTCGGTACTGAAATAATCTCAACTTATTAAAGTATTATAAAAGATGAATTTAAGCGAATGTTGGATAAACATTACGTGTATGATTATGTTGGCAAAATTCGTAACGAATACATCACATCATTCGTACGAAAGGATGAATGAATTTGAATACCTACATTCAATGTTTATCTTGCTTTTGTAGTGACGTACTGTATTTTATGACTATTGTAGGGTAAGAGGGGACTGCGGACGAGTGTTAAACTAGTTCGAAACTGTTTGAAGTGGACTCGCGAAACTACATGTGTGCATACATGCATTCATACGTGCTCTCTTTAAAATGATTTGACTCTAGGTTCCTATTTCTATTTCTTTTTAAATCGAATATGTTAATAATTATTCGGTTCTGTTGGGTTAGGTGGGATTTTTAAACCCGTTAAAAACTTGATTTTAAAGTTTTTCATAAATTTTGAAAAGCTTTCAGGCATTGAATTAAAAAGTGAATTTAGATTTTCTACACAAATAGTTCCAAAAATAAACAATCTGAAACAATGGTAGGGTGACAATAATTTAAACTTATTCATGACATTTACATTATCGGTCAAAAACCTTCCAACAACAAATTCCCTCAATTCCCTCAGTTCAACTGACAGTTGAACCCCGTGACAGTTGATTCCTCGGTCAGTTGATCCCCGGACAGTATATCCCTCTTCCAGTTGACCCTTCGGACAGTTGATCTCCTGAAAGATTATTTCTTCGGTATTGTCCTTACTGGTGAAGTAAGTACGCAGAGAGGATGGCCGGTCAGTGGCTGAGTCATACCCAGATGTAGCGTGTTCGATTCCTCGGTTAGCTAAGTTCTCCATCACGACACAAACAACATTTTCCGCTTACTGTGGTAGTTTTTTTTTTTTTTTTTTTTACAGTGAATACCGCACAAGAATCTCAACTGCTCCCGTCTGGAGCCAGTAAGACTATGGCATCCCCAATTGGGGTATGTTGTGAGGCTGAAGGTAGTGGGGAGGGGAAGGAGGTGGGGAAGAGGAAGGTTGGGAAGTACCTGGCTATTCAGATCTGGTCACTAAACACGGCTAAAGCCATTTTCAAGCAACGTTTCAATTCTGAATGGTGGTCTTACACCAGGGCGATACTGATAGTATCTTCCACTCTGGAACATGCCGCAAATATACTATATATTATTTTAAATGAGTTAATTGTGAAATAACACAAATTAATCAAATAAAATTTATTTGCGCATGCCGGGTTCGAACCCGCGACCTCCGGAATGTGAGTCAAGAGTCTTAGCCACTGGACTACGGAGGTAGTAGTAGGAGATTTTCAAATATTGTCTGGTTTTTCGTAACCCGGGAATATTTGCCTTTCTTTCGTATAACGACCGATGTTTTCAACGGGATAGGGGATTAAGGGTCCGAGGATTCATCTGCCAGAGGAATGAAATGATAGGAGGATAAACTGTCCGGGGGAAAATTATCAGGGGTCAACTGCAATGGAATCTATTATTCGTAGCGAGTCAAGAGTCTTAGCCCTCGACCTCCGTACCGTTATTTAGAAAACTTTTTATATATTCCTCTATATAATATAAAAATCTTTGCTTCTGATTATTTACTATACACATCAGACCAATCAATTTTACAATTTAAATTATTTCACAAATGAAAAAAAAACCTTATCGTCCAACTTCGAAGAATTACCTTTTTAGAACAGTCTAATTGGCAAGCTGAGTCAGACTGACGAAGATCCTTGAAAATCTTGGAAAGCCTGAATTCTCGACAAATCAGTTCCAATTTTGTAAACTTCAAATAAAATCAAAGCAAACCCAAGTTTTACACTTCATTGAACCGGGTTACAGACAATATAGACGCAACTGAAATTAGTTTTTTTTTTAATTTAGTACGTTTACATTAACGAATATAGTACCTATATTTCCTACCTACGTAAAATAAAAATAAAAATAATAAAATATTGGCTGTTTATAAAGTGCCATTTTCGTTAAAAATTACCTCAAGGGCGCTGTACATATAAATATATAATAAAATAAAATTAATACGATAATAGCCAAGTAATAAAGAGAAGTGTGCAACATTTGAACCTTAAGCATTTTTTTTATAAAATACACCGCTGACGAATTTAACAAACCTGAGCAAAAATTGTTTTTTTTTGTTTAAATAATAATAATTTTTTATTCATGTTTTTATGAGAAAAACTCTTTTTATGACTTTTGAAGGTTATTCCCATCAATGTAATATAATATCATTGAAGAAGAAGATAACATTAATAATCTAAATGAAAGTATGAAAGAGAATAAGACACAAAAAATAGACAATGGTCGTAACTGGGACTCGAACCCAGACCTCAACCAAGACCGTTAACCAATTTAGCTATTGCTGCCTTCCGTCAAACCACCATATTTGTCAATCTCATGTTTCAAATTTAATTTTAGAATTAACAATATTATCTTCAACTAATTCTTTTTCCAACTGGGTTCCAGTCCCAGTTGCGACAGTTGTCTTATTCTATTATTTATTTTAGATTATTAAAGTAGACTATTAAGGGCCCGCTACCCGAATTACTACCAATTTCGTACATATCTCCCTTAAACACGTTAAGTTTTAAAAAAATAAATGTTATTTTTAAAACTCCCTCGATAGAAAAAAATCGCAAAGTATGCCTCAAAAATTATTATAAATAAGTTTGTTTTAGTTATTTTACAAGTTATGTGTCTTCACAGTGTTTCTTTAAATGCTGTTTAAGACATTCGTAATTTCGTATCTTTCCATGTTCTTCTTTTCGGGCCCGGTTGCAGAGCCTTAACAAAACTACACTTATTGAAATGACTAATTTTACATGAAATTCCATCGATTCATTGGAGCTTTTTTAAGAAAATGTTTAACCATATTCATATGATATTTCAAAAAATTGCTTTCTTTGATATTTCAAAAAATTGCCAATACTGTAATATGTGAAGATTGTCTCCGCCTACTTAGTATAAATGGATTTATGAAAATTGACATTTCAAAAGCTCGTTTTTAGGGTTTATTTATTGACAAATGTTTGTGTAAAATTGTCATTGAGCATGAATCGATGTGTATTGAACTTGCGAGCGATATTCTTCAATTTTAAAAATTACATTAACATAAATATTAACCACTGGGGCGCTTTTTGCCATAATATGGCACTATTTAAAGTACCTCGAATTGCTTTGCTGCCAATTTTGGCAAATTTCCCCTTATTTGTAAGTAATTAAGTAGAAGTCTACGATTTTATAATATTTTTTTAAAACAAAAGATAGATGTATTCATTGGCTCGTAGAACTATAATCAATTTGTTTGTCTGCATATTTAAATTCGGAGGTATGATTCTTTAAAAAAGTTATAAATTGCGCTGTCGCTCCAGTGGTTAAGCATATAAATGGATTTATGAAAATTGACTTTCAAAAGCTCGTTTTAGGTTTTATTTATTAAAAAAATTTAATCTAGAATTACCGTGGAGCATTAATCGATGTGTATTGAATATGCGATATTCTTAAATTTAAAAAATTACATAAATATAAATATTATGCACGATTTTCTCTGCTTTCCTCAAATTTTTCAATCTCTGATGAGCTTTTTTGCACAGTAAATTTCTGAAAGAAACTCCATTATTGGCTGGAATTTTATACACTTCAACATTATCATCACCAAGAGATATGTTTTTGTTAAAGAAAGACCAACATTTTGGGTAAAGAATAATCAAAAAATATTTGGAAAACTCCTATGTACTACAATCATTATAAGCGTAATTTTTTTTGTGTAATGAGGGAGGACTTATCTTAGGTAATTGAGTAAGTAATTGAACTGGGGTCCCGACACACTTGTCCACACAGCTACTAACCTGTCATGTACCTAGGTAATTTAAACTTAGATCTACGAGGAGTAAATAAATAATACCACTTTATTACGCTGACAAAATCTTATGAAATTTAAAAAATTAGTTGGAATTTCTCGCATGAAAATATTTCAGGACATTTAACTACATGATGTTTCTTAATAAAATGAATACCACGACAGTAAATTTTGGGGGGTGATTTTATCTGCATATCCAATAGTCCATTTGAAAAAATAGCCCGTAAACTAATCTAATGTAACCTATTTAACCTTTTTTACCATCAGTTTTAATGACTTTTCAAAGGAGGTGTTTAAGTTACATAACTCTGAGTTGTCCGGTCACCGAATTTTAATGTACAGAATTTTTTTAGAAATATTTATTTCAATAAGACAATTAAGAACTTTCATAATATCTCATTTTCAGATTTTTCCAAGAGAGCAACAAAGGCAACTCGTCCAATAAAATTATATTGAGGCAAACATCTGTATATTGCGAATATCGAAGATTTTCGGAGCTTAACTACAGGAAAAAAAATTATAAATTTACTTTTTAACTCCGCTAAGATTTTTCTTATGAATATTTATCCGAAGAATATTTCTCGGTTTCAGCGTGGTCAAAACAGAAATATTGTTACACAGAATTTGTGTATATCTGCATTCCCAGCAGGGTACTAAGTTTTAAATTAATTAGTCAAGTTCATCGAAGCTTGGGATATTAACAGCTAACATTTATCTCGACTTCAGCACTGCTACAATACCCATTTGCAGATATTCATTGTATACTTTGGCTGCAATGTAGATAGATGGAATCCTTCAGTTGAAATCAAATGCCGCATTGAGCAAGCTCGTGCAACCTTTATCCGCATGAAAAAAATGTTCTGCACTCATGATTTCGACCTTGAATTACGAATGCGAATGGTCAGATGGTACGTGTTTTCGATATTATTTTATGGAATGGAAGCATGGACGCTTACTGAAGAACTAATTAGGCGACTTGAGGCATTCGAGATGTGGATCTACAGAAGAATACTTAAAATAAGCTGGATTGACAGGGTGACAAATGAAGATGTTATAGTTCGGATGAATAAAGAAAAGGAAGTAATTAGGCTATAAAAATCCGAAAACTTCAATATCTTGGTCATGTGATGAGACATCCAGAGAAGTATGAGATTCTGCATCTCATAACGCAGGGAAAGATTGCCGGAAGACGGGGCCCTGGAAGAAGGAGAACCTCATGCCTGAAAAACCTGAGACAGTGGTTTGGCCAGTCTTACCGTGGAGCTGTTCCGGGCCGTAGTAAACAAAGTCCGCATAGCCAACATGATAGCCAACGTCCGTTGAACGGACAGGGCACAAGAAGAAGAAGAAGGATATTCATTTTCTGGGCGTACGAAGTGTCTATTGGTAACTTCTAAATGCAAAGCGTGATGTTGCCACTTTTGGACACAGCTTAAATCATATAGCTCAGAGTAATACAAAAAGAGTCAGAACGTCTTTTAAGAGTTCGTAACAGTTTGTGCCATAAATTACATAAGAATTCCTACTCAACTGTTATCGATGTTCTATGTAAAGGCCACAAAAGGCCCTAAAGGTTAAACATTTTTATTTTATTTTTTATAGTGATAGTCTCAGCTGCTCCCGTATGGAGACAGTGAGACTATGGCATCCCCAATGTATGTTATGAGGCTGAAGGTAGTGGGGAGGGGAAGGAGATAGGGAAGAGGAAGGTGGGGAAGTACCTGGCTATTCAGATCTGGTCACCAAACACGGTTAATGCCATTTCAAGTAACGTTTCAATTCTGAATGGTGGTCTTACACCGGGGCGATACTGAGAGTATCCTCCACTCTCGAACGTGCCGCAAATATACTATGTATTATTAAATGAATAAATTGTGAAATAACACAAATTAATTAAATAAAATTTATTTGCAATGAAGAATGCTAGTCAAGAGCCTTACCGCTGGACTACGCCGGCCGTCAACTTTATATGATGAATATGTCCTGAAAATATCTGTTCAGGACATATCGGGCAAAGAGCGAAAAAAGTAATATTTTCAGCATCCTGGAAGTTGTGAGGCTAATTATATTATTCTAGCTATTACTGAATGAACTTTATAGTGGACATTGGCCTCTAGAACGAGACGGTACGTAAAGCAAAAAGAATTCGCTTCCTTTCCGGTACAAGTTCAAGCGAAAGGTCTGAATCGTTTATTTAACTGACTTACTAACCATGCTGTTTTTCCACAGGTATTAGCAGATATATAGTATAACGGTATATAGTTACTTTTCATTTGCGGATATTGCGGTATATAGTTGCTTTTCATTTGCGGTTTTAGTTGGATTTTACTATGTCATCCCGAATGTTGTGGGGCTAATGGTAGTTTGGGAGAGGAAGGAGACGGGAAAGAGAAAGTTGGGAAAATATTTAGATCCTTTCACCAAAGACGGCTAAAGCCATTTCACGCAGGGGCTGAATGAAGGAATTTAGTAATGCGGGTCTTGAAAAAATTTAAGTTCTTTAAAACGCAGTTATACTAGACACACGGACAACCGAAATTAGTATTTTCGATGAAAATATTATTTCAATTTAAGAACCCTGATCCCTGCATGTTGTAAAAGCATGTATGATCGTGTGTGAAGTGTGGAGATCCGCAAAGAATGCAAGGCTGATTTAAGCGTAACGAGTAAGAATAAGAAAGGGAGACTCTGGGCATACAGAGTGAACGAACGAAGAAAGGAGTGTAAGGAGAGTATGAGAATATACGACGCAAATATGAACGGTAGCAGAAGTCGGGGACGTTCGAGGAAGACACGATCGAGTGAATCAGAAACTTAAGGTCATGTCAAGTGTCAGATAATAGAAGAGTGGGTATAAGGCAATGTATGAATGTGAGTGAGATAAAAAGGGGGTGCCAAGACCGAGTTTTTTACGGTCCGTCCTCTCCCCCTACCCCTGCGGGGAAACGGTGTGATGGTTAGGTTAAGTTAGGTGACCAGATCTGAATAGCCAGGTACTTCCCCACCTTCCTCCTCACCACCTCCTTCCCCTTCCCAACTACCTCCAGCCTGATAACATACCTCAATTGGGGATGCCTTAGTTTCATTGGCTCCGGACTGGAGCAGTTGGGACTCTTGTGCGGTATTCACATTAAAAAAAATAATAATTTGCATTTTCTTAAAAAAAAAAAACTTTTTTTTATTATACATAAATTACAATAATTAATTACATAATATATGTATTTGATTTACCCCCACAAATAAGCAGGCTTGTGTGTATGGGGGGTATTATTATATTGGTTTAATTAAAAATTTACATAAAAATATAATTAGCTTACCACTCCTAGAAATTATGTTTAAGCGATGTTCAATTATTAGACACCACAAAAATACATAATTACGCAGAGAAAAGAAACCCGAGGAAAAAGAAAAATTGTAAATTCTTCACATAACGACTTTTAGGCAATTTTAAACAAATCAGTAATTGGGGAAACGTCAAAGGATAATAATTTGGTTGTGACCTTAGTGACTTTGGTGGTGACCCGACAAATGATCCCCCGACAATTGATCCCCCGACAATTGATCCCTTGACAATTGATCCCCGACAATTGATCCCCGACAATTTACCCCCCGACAATTGATCCCCCGACAATTGATCTCCGACAATTGATCCCCCGACAATTGATCTCCGACAATTGATCCCCCGACAATTGATTCCCCGACAATTGATCTCCCGACAATTGATCCCCCGACAATTGATCCCCCGACATTGATCCCCGACAATTGATCCCCGACGGTTGATCCACCGCCAAATGATCTCCGACAATTGATCCCCCGACAATTGATCCCCCAAAATTATAGTAACTATAAAATTACAATTTTTTGTGCATTATTTACCAATTTCAAAAGTAAAATCTATCTACTTTAAAAATACCCTTAATGTTAAGTTTGTATGAATATCAAACGAATTTATACAGTGTCGATTTTTTGTACTTATGCGCTGGTGTGAACAGTACAGAGAAGCAGATCTTTCCTTGCTGTATTTGAATGAAAACATGTTTTATATTTTTGTTATTCGGCGGTCCATCCTCTCTACACATTTCAGAGTCACTTAGAGGTATTTTAGGTGTACCATATTTTCTCTAAACCGACTGCACATTGTATATAAGTATGCCAGGGGACCAATTGTCGGTGGATCAACTGCCATGGAATCAATATTGGTTCAGGTAAAAAAGATAAAAGGAATATGCGTACATCATTTAAATACGAGTATATCGTCGGTATGTCGCCTAACCACAGTTAATATGCCTTCAAAAGGCGAAATGGTTGTCACGCATAGTGACAGCAGAACTTGTTTATAAATAAATAAATTAATAACATTATGAAAATGTCCAAAATGCTCGCGATACTAGAACCAAAGGACATAATCTCTTTCTTATCCCTTTTGCTAAAACGACTGGCCAAAGAAATTTTAGATACTTTGCAACAAAACTATACAATGCACTTCCACTGGCCATTAGACAAAACACAGTGTCTTTAATTTAAATCTGTCACCAAGTCCTGGATTACTCCTGGATTAAGCCAAGACAGATCCAACATCCAAGATATTATCAAATAATTAGTTTATAAGTTTATAGGTATATTTTTTCGATGATGATTATCTCGTTACTTTAAATGTAATATTATGTTATTATTTGTATTTTTATTATAAACTGCCATTGTAAGTACAGAATTGATAAAGATGAATTAATAAAAAATAAAATTTTGAATACTAGCTGGTTCCCGGCTTGCGTTGCTATGCCACTTAATAAATAAATTGTTTCTCCCCGGGTGTCCTTTCCCATTCGTCCCATGCCCCTTCCGCCTTTCCTTCCTCTCCCGCGTCCGATCCCCTCTCGCGTTCCCACTCCAAATCCTCACTGGTTCCTAGTCCACCTTCCCTTTCCCCACTCCACTCCCCCCCCTTCCCCCGTCCCGCGAACCCCCCCCCCCCCCCGAATTCTCCTCCCCCCTTCCAAGTTCCCCTCCCCCCTCTTGCGAACCCCCTACCCGAGTTTCCCCCCCCCCCCTCCCGTATTCCATACGTTCATTCCTGGTACATTCAGTTTTCAAACAACTCGCGTGCCACCTATTGCAAGTTTTTATACAAATTTCACGGGCGAGTACACAACAACTCACCCAGGATTCATCGCAATCAGATAAATGGTTAGCAATGCATAATTTCATGACGCCAGATCTCTCTATTATACGAAGATACCATCGCGGGCATGCACACATCGAATCCCCAAAGTTTCATCGCAATCGGATGAATGGTTAGCAACACATAAACATCTCATCTCGTATACACATAAACATCGAGCTCGTATGTGTTATTCTGATGTATGAGCTATATTATTGTAGGGTTTCATTGAAATCCATTAAGTAGTTTTGAGTGAAAGAGTAACAAACATATATACATACAAACTTTCACGTTTATAATATTAGTAAGAATGTACGATACCTAATAACTAATTAAACACCATAAATTTTATATTTTTTTGTCTAAAGATAATTATTTGTCCAAACTTGTTTGTTAACATCGTTTCCACGACAACGATTTGTTTTGCTTTTTGTCCATTTTTGTCTGATGTTAGCCATAACTCGCTTTTGTCAGGAAACTTATTTGACAGTATTCTAATCAATATTTATAATTTCATAACGCCACAGTATACCATTATATATACCCGACATATTATTCTGATTTGTGAGCTATATTATTGAAAAGTTTCATTTAAATACATTCAGCAGTTTTTGCGTGGAAGAGTAACAAAGATACATCCATAAAAAGTTTCGCGTTTATAATATTAGTAAGATATGAGAGAAAAAAATATGAAATTGCATTTACCACAAAAATTCAATAATTGCTTCAGCGGTAAAATCACTTTCGCCTCAAACGCATTCCGATCTAACGAGAGGTGAGCCCTTACGGTACACGGAGCATACCTCTGTAAATATCCCACAACAATCTCTTAGAGATTCTGTTCTCCTGGCATCGGTCCAGAATGGTGGCAAGCGACCAGAGAGCACGGGAGATCACTCCATTGACTCTGCTTACGATGTGGACAAGACATTTCGCGTTGAGTGCCACCAGTAATTACAGGAGATCGATACTTGCGTTATCACATTGTTCCACGAAGATATACGAGTATTGAATGGCCACTTAGAACTACAATAGGGATGACAATTTTTAGATCGTTTATTTGTTAAGTATGTTTTATTAATAATTAATTCATTAATAAATACGAATCATCTCGAACTTTCTTTTGGGTTGGGTTATGGGTCCCGCCGCCATAGTAACTATTTAATGGATAACCTACACCTCTGCCATATGTCACCCCAAGTGGGTCGCTACGTTTGTTGACTTTGCGGGGAGCTCAGGTTCAGGGAGTGAGACTTGTCTAAGTCTTGGCGACGGATGCATTTGCTCACCTATTGCGTAGCGGGCCGGATAGGGAGTGACTGGTTGAGGGAAATCTGTTGAACTTTCCAGCTGGACTCTCTCATTCTATCATCTTAAATCGCAGTGGGAGGGATGGATTCGTACGTCCGTCACTCCTGGACATACTGACCCCAGATTCCTACCCACCCCTCATACTATTTTCCTTCCCAGAATTTCCTCTTTTTCATTTTCGTAAAATGAACCTACACGCGGCATCCCTTAAGATGATGTATGCCGTGAATGAAATTATTTTTCTCAGGTCTTTCTGAAAAAAGCTAAAAAAAAAACAAAGAGCCATTTAAAGCAACGCTTCAATTCGGAATGGTGGTCCTTACGCTAGGGCGATACCGATAGTATCTTCCACTCTGGATTTCTAAATATCGATTTTTACAAAAAATCTAATTATTTTATTTATTTTTTTAACATCATGAGACAAACTTCAAATTGTAATCTGCTATCTTTATCATTGCAAGATTTATGCTACGTAACGTAGCATTTAGTTCGAGATGAATCCTGCAAACATATAGAAAGATAGCAGCCAATAAAAAATATTAGTTAAAAATTGAAGTTAATGGTCAAAGTACGGTACAACTAAATATGACCGCAGTGGAGTGGGTCCAATTAATTCAGTCGTAGAGCACTGCCAACTGTGTTGTAAAAAATCGTACAAATTTTCACATTCATTAAAAAAATATTGATTTTCGATACTTTTGTAAATAGTGAGGTTAAAATAGAAGAAAAACTTATAAAAATAGTAAATTTTTTTGAAAAATTGTTTTCAGATGAAAATTGTGACCTCCAGGAGTTACACAAATTGCCAGCCGAATGACGACTTACGATGCGCGGCAGCTTAAATCTCCGTTATTTTTTGAGGAAAATATTAATTGAAGCATTTAATTGAAGCATCTACAATACTTCTAAGCGATCAAATTTTCAAAACAAAAACATACGATTTTGCATTATTTACTATGATTTATTATTTATAATTTCTCACCATACATGTGTTCTTATTTTTTTTTACATACAAAAATATTAACCTGACTAGGACTAGCAGCCTGTATTGAGGTTAACATTCATAAATTTGAGTGATGCATTTACACACAAATCACTAAAATACAAAACACTACATGCACAACACTAAAATATTATATGCAGAAAGTAAGAAATAACAATATTATATTAGAATGGAAACAAAAGATAAAATATGGGATGTGCAAGGTGCTTTTATGAGTGGAAGGGGATGCATGGACCAGATTTTCTCATTGCGTATGCTCACTGAAAAGTTTCTTGCAAAAAAACAGAAACTCTTCTGTGCCTTTGTAGATCTACAAAAAGCATACGACCGAGTTGACAGGAAAAAGCTATGGAAGGTATTGTCCAAGTATGGAGTGAATAAGTATCTCATACAGGCAATTGCGTCTCTGTATGAGGGAAGCGTTGCATGTGTTAGGGTGAACGGCGATTTTACGGGGTGGTTTGGCATCACAAAAGGTGTTAAACAAGGCTGCGTAATTTCGCCGTGGTTATTCAATCTATATATGGATAATTGTATGCAAGAATTGAAAGAGATGGGATTGGGTGCGAAATTGAGTAATCTAGAAGTATGTTGCCTGTTGTATGCTGATGATGCGGTGCTGATATCTAACAGTATGGAAGATCTACAGTCTCTCGTGTCAAGAAAGAATGAACGAAGTATGCATGAAGAATGAGTTAATGATGAATGTAAGTAAGTCTAAAGTCATGGTGTTTGAAAGAGAGAGTACGAAAACAGTATGCAATATAGTTGTGAATGATGAATACTTGGAGCAGGTGGATGAGTTTGTTTATTTGGGAAGTATGTTTACGAGAGATGGGAAGGCTGATAGAGATATTGAAAGAAGGGTGAATGCAGGTAACTCTATTAATGGAGGATTGAACGCCGTTGGCAGCAACAAAAAACTGTCCAAAGACGCGAAACTAGCCGTCCATAATGGAGTACTGGTACCTACCCTGATGTATGGCAGTGAGGCATGGAACTGGCAGAGGAAGGATGAAAGTAGACTGAACGCTGTAGAAATGAGATCCCTGAGGCGTATGTGTGGTAAAACCATGTATGATCGTGTGAGAAATGTGGAAATCCGCAAAGAATGCAAGGCTGATGTAAGCGTGATGAGTAAGATCAAGAAAGGAACGCTCCGATGGTTTGGGCATGTAGAGCGAATGAACGAGGAAAGGAGTGTAAGGAGAATATATGAAGCAAATGTGAATGGTAGAAGAAGTCGAGGACGCCCAAGAAAGACATGGCACGACCAAGTGAATCAGATACTTAAGTCGGGCCATGTCAAGAGTCAGAATAATAGAAGAGAATGTATGAGACGTTGTATGAATGTAAACGAGGCAAGGAATGTGTGCCAAGACCGGGATGTTTGGCGGTCCGTCCTCTCTGCCTACCCCTGCGGGGAAACGGCGTGATGGTTAGTTAGTTAGTTAGTTAAGATTAATGTATTGCATTTTATTATAGGAAATTGTCGTAGTTTTTGAATATCCGGTATCCGGCCGGATATTGAGTTACTATCCGATATCCGTCCGGATAGTAAATTTTGGCCGGATAGGCCAGATACCGGATAGTTACCGGATATCCGTTTCATCTCTACACAGAACATTAGATTCCAGTAGTTTCGATGGATAACGATTTTTTTTTTGTACATGGCTTTAAGAATTAATTTGTGAGCAATATTTAGTGGCTCTACATTAGACTTTAGACAGGATCCCCTGCATACAATATTGTAAGAAAGTCGAGATTGTACTAAGGCATAATAGACAGATTTTAATTTCTCTTTATCCAATATATGACGAAGTTCTTTAAAAATAGAGGTAAGTCTCCTGATATTTTTTGTTAACATATCAATATGGTCGTTCCATCTCAAAAATTTATCAATATTTACACCTAGGTACCTTATACAGTCTACTTTTTCTAAAGGGTGGCAATTACAAGTACAGTTGTGTATAATTGGATTATGAGTGTCGGAAGGCTGACTTTTTGACGATATGTTAAAAGTTACATATTTTATTTTTGATGTGTTCAAGGTTATGTTATGTCTACTACAAATTTATAACTGCTCTCGGAAATTGAGAATGGTATCCATGTAATAGAATCTCGAATTTTTGCGCTTTGTTCAGAACACAAGGCAGGTTGTAACTAAAGATTGATTCTGCGTAAGAGTCCCAAAATAAAAATTGCACACGGAACAGTTAATTTCTCAAAATTTTGCAGCATATAGCATGCACCTCAAATGCAAAGCTTCACTCGGTACGCGATAAATCTGCAACTTGTTATTGAATATCGTTATATTCTGAACACAAAACTGATTTAAATTAAAACTGTATAGGGTGAATTAAAACTATACTCACAACACGAAAATGGTTTTCTTTGATTCTGGCAGCACACACATAGTCTGCAACCAGAATTTTATCACCGCACTTCGAATAAGAGAATGTTTTTCTTCGAAATGTGTCAGCAGATGACTCCACAACTGGAATTTTACATTTGAACACAAAACTGGTTTTAAATTGAGTGTTGTTTTAATTTACCACGTACAGATTTAACTTAGTTTTTTAACAGTTTTTGGGTTCTGAAGGTAAAATTCCAGTTGTGGATTCATCTGCTAACACATTTCAAAGGAAAACATTCTCTTATTCGAAGTGCAGCCATAATTTAACATAAAATTCTAGTTGATGTGCTGCCAGAATCAAAGAAAATCCATTTTTTTGATTCGCCGCATACAGATATAATTTAAACTAGTTTTGTGTTGAGAATTTAAAATTCCTGATCTGCGGGACATTTCGACGGACAATATTTTCTTTTTCGAAATGCGGTTATAAAATTCTAATCGGAGACTGTATGTGTGCTGCCAGAATTAAATAAAAACCATTTTATGTTCTGAGTGTAGTTTTAAATCGCCACTAACAGAATAAATTTAAAGCAGTTTTGTGTTCAGAATGCAACGATAAATTAAAATAACAAGTTGCAGATTTATGGTGTGAGATTTGATTATCAAATGCTGCAAAATTCTGAGAAATTGACTGTTCCGTTGTAAATATTATTTGGGGGACGCAAAATCAATCTTTACCTAAAACCTGCCTTCAGGTCTGCCTCAACTCAGTGTAAAAATTCGAGAAGCATCCTATTACATGGATGCGATTCTCGATTTCCGAGAGCAGTTATAAATTTGTACCTCCCTTCTACAACATGGGTCTCTTCAAAACCCTTGTTCACTCCTCCCTCTCCTCAAAATGACCCTCCACACAGCATCTTAAAAGATGACATAGGCCCTGAGGGGATTTTTTTCCTCAGGGCCTTCTATGTGAAGTTGATGTAAAAAAAATATACATGATTTTCATTGGAAGAGTACTCGTCACCTGTGATTATAAAAATCGGCATAAAATGAGGTGGTAATAAAAAATTAGAATATCCATGTACCCCCCTCCCCCCCGGCGCTTGAAAATTTGCGGTTAAGACGACAATATACCCTAAAATATATTCAGAATCTTAACGACATAAGTAAAGATGCCGTGTATACATATTACGACTCGCGACCCTTGTATTGGACGGACCTACTGTCGAATTTGCCGTATCAAAGAAAAGAAGAAGAAGATAAAATAGTGTGGGAATCTTAAAGACGCAAGTGAAGAAAGCGTGTGAAGCATGCGAATTTCACGCGAACGTGCGGTCGAATTCACCCTAGCAGGCCTGGAAATACGACCTTTCCGCCGCATTCATTTTAATAAATTCTGAAGAACGTGTTACAAATATTTAAAATGTGCCTCCATGTTGTCCTTCCGAAGTTATTAATTCATCGTCTAGAAAAATAAAATCTGGTGCTTACCGCTAACTTTATAGTTGAAAAACGGGTTATAAAATTTTAAAATCGTTGTACGTAAAATATATGAATGGTAAGGTTCTGTTTTAATTAATCTAAAATATAAATAACTTGCATCCCTCGTGCGGCATGGAAATAAAAAAGTTATTATGGTTACGAATTCGCCGGAAATGATTAAAATGTGAGTTTTTAGCAAACAAAAATCAAACCCACTCTACGCCTCAGGGTAGATCGCACTGGGTTTCGTCAGTGAACGGTAAATCTTGGATCTAATCAAGTTGGCCACACCTGGAATATGCCATAACATTACTTGTATTTATGCGGTACATATAGAATGAATTTTATAAAAAAGAGCCGTAAAAGAAAGCATTTAAAAACATTAGGTAAAATCAGGATTTTTTTAAATTCAATTTTTTTTGGCTTTATTCTTCAGGGGTGTTCTAGGCCTTCATTTGATGCACAAATCGCGGGAGAGGGGGCAGGTGAATGGTGTACTAATTTTATTTAAATGGGCTAATTTCTAAATTATATGGAAGATTGTAGTGCAGTTCAGACTTAGAAGAGATGAGATGTTGAATGGTGGGGGGGCCTTCTTAGATAACTCTTGATAGAACAGAGGATATTTGTTTAGTGACCAACTAAACCTGGAGTTAAAACACAAATTCGTTTTTACCTACAATAATTTAAAATAGTCATCAACTCTCAAACCGACGCAAAAGCCGCCCGCAGGGCCTAGCAACAAAACCCTGCGGAGCGGGTTTTTAACTGATTGTAATTAATTGTCTTCAATTGAAGGGGTGTGCGGAGAAGATGTACCGCATAATAACAAAAGTATAACCATTTTTCATTCAAAAGCATCAAGAATAAAACTATTTGACTATGTATTGTACGTACCTACTAGTGAATAACTATAAAAAATCGGCACTGTTAATAAAATCGTTTGACATCCATACAAACTTATTTTTGAGGTTTGAGGTCGATTTTAGGTATGAAATTAGTAAATAACGCACAAAAAACTTCGGAGGCCAACTATCGGGTCACCGTAAAGAAGAAAAGGAAACAAGTATTTTGTAAAAAAATAGAATTACATAAGAAATTATATAAAATGAGAAGTAAAATTAGAGATAAACCAGTTAAAATATCTGAAGCCAATTCAAGTAACAGAACGGATTCTGAAAGTTGGACTCTTGCCAAACTGATATTGAGAGTAGTCTTCCCTGGAATGAAGCTTTACATGTTGATATGTTGTGTCTTAAAATGGTTATAAATTTATTGAGTTTCATTTAAACTTGCTACTCCCTGCCGCTACAATGAAATTGAACTGCTAATTCCCAGGTGCATATCCACCACACACGTTGCATGTTGCGCATTGCAAGTTTGCGCGTAGACAACACTAATTAGTATCGCCAATAGTGGTTAAATATAGCCCCGTCTTGTGTCTTATTCGTATTGCTAAATATAATTCATTGATTCAACCAAACATCAGATCAATTGGATGAACACTCATTAACACTTTAGGTGGAATACTTATTAGCCGTTTGGCAACCTTTTGTGATTCAAAATTGGTATTCAAAACATTTTATTTTACTTAAGATGATGTTTTTGTCTGATGTATTGCATTTGTACATTGTGTGCATCGTTTAGGAAATGGAAGGGATGTTTCCGGACAGATAAGCAATGGAGTAAATTAAAAGATAGTTTTCAGTAAAAATAAATAAATAAAGTTATTTATTCAAAATACAAAAAATAGCAATAAACTTATGTCGTAGTCTAATTAATTATAAAATGTAACAAATGTATGATAATATCGCGTATGTATAACAGTAGCGCCTGTCGACGCGGGCTACCAGGTGAGATGCGGCCCTGATCACTGAACGTAAACTTGCAGCAGCTAGCCTCGTGATGAGGATATAGCTTAGAAGCACTTGCGGTGGACGATTCCGGGTCCGGACTCGTCGTACTCCTCCTTGGAGATCCACATCTGCTGGAAGGTGGACAGGGAAGCCAGGATGGAACCTCCGATCCATACGGAGTACTTCCTTTCCGGGGGAGCGATGATCTTGATCTTGATGGTGGAAGGAGCCATGGCGGTGATTTCCTTCTGCATCCTGTCGGCGATACCGGGGTACATGGTGGTACCTCCGGACATGACGGTGTTGGCGTACAGGTCCTTACGGATGTCCACGTCGCACTTCATGATGGAGTTGTAGACGGTTTCGTGGATTCCGCAAGATTCCATTCCCAAGAATGAGGGCTGGAACAGGGCTTCGGGGCAACGGAAACGTTCGTTTCCGATGGTGATGACCTGTCCGTCGGGAAGCTCGTAGGACTTCTCCAGGGAGGTAGAAGCGGCAGCGGTAGCCATTTCCTGCTCGAAGTCCAGGGCGACGTAGGAGAGCTTCTCCTTGATATCGCGGACGATTTCCCTCTCAGCGGTGGTGGTGAAAGAGTATCCCCTCTCGGTGAGGATCTTCATGAGGTAGTCGGTCAAGTCGCGACCAGCCAAGTCCAGACGGAGGATGGCGTGGGGAAGGGCATAACCTTCATAGATGGGCACGGTGTGGGAAACACCATCTCCAGAGTCCAGCACGATACCGGTGGTACGACCGGAAGCGTACAGGGAGAGGACAGCCTGGATGGCCACATACATGGCGGGAGAGTTGAAGGTCTCAAACATGATCTGGGTCATCTTTTCCCTGTTGGCCTTGGGGTTGAGGGGAGCCTCAGTCAGCAGGACGGGGTGTTCCTCGGGTGCCACACGCAGTTCATTGTAGAAGGTGTGGTGCCAGATCTTCTCCATATCGTCCCAGTTGGTGATGATTCCATGCTCGATGGGATACTTCAGGGTAAGGATACCCCTCTTGGACTGGGCTTCATCTCCTACGTATGAGTCCTTCTGTCCCATACCGACCATGACTCCCTGATGCCTGGGGCGACCCACGATGGAAGGGAAGACGGCGCGGGGTGCGTCATCTCCAGCGAAACCGGCCTTGCACATACCGGATCCATTGTCTACTACCAACGCGGCAACATCATCGTCACACATCTTGACAGATTAGGGTTAGAGTAGCGGGATGAACACTGAACTGACTCGGTGGAAGCTAATGCTGCGAGTGCCGAGATGAGCTCCGCCCGCCTTTATATAAAGATTCGTGGTGCGGGGTCAACCTACGAATTCACAAATATAAATACTTTTTATTAGCTCGGTTCCGTTTTGTAGTATTTTTATTATTTTTTTCGTGTTGAACATTTAATTGCTCCGATCATTGCGTAAACTTACTAAAAAAATCTTATTAAACAAAATATCTAGCTCTACTTCGACGTATTTTATTTATGATTATCATATTCATAATCTACTGTATTTTAGCGTTATGGGAGAACAGTTATATTTTAGCTCCAATGTTTCTCCAAGGTTATTATGTGCTTTATTTTTTATTCCCTTTTTACATCATATTTAGGTATTTTTGTCGTTATGTCTTTCACGAATTGAAAATGGAATCTTAGGATGGGGAGCCGATCTCCATCTAATTACATTTACAACCTGAATACGATTAATAAAGGAATCACAAAGACCATACTGAAAGTGTCGATTAGAACGCCTTCAATTGAAATTTCCAATAGTTTTGTCGTACCAGATGCACAACAAATATATGCCAAAAATACATTTTTGAAGCTATTTATAAATACTGAATCCTCTACTAGACCGTGTATGCATAACCCTAGACCAAATAAAATAAAATAATACAATCCAAGTTATAAAACCACATTCCGACCAAGAAACTACACATACTTTGCAACAAAACTCCATAACATCCTTCCTTAAGACATAGAACTAATAAAAAATTCTAATAAGTACAAATCAAGAATAAAAGTAAGGCTGAAAGAGGTCGATAAAAAAACCCATATGAAGACTCTAAATATAAGACAAATAAACTAAGTATATTTAAATAACTTTAGTCTACCTCGGCACAAAATCCCCTAATGAGGTGGACTAAGAAATACAATATCTATACTTATATTTACCATTATATTTTGTATACATAATTATTTTATATTTTTCTTATCTCTCTCTGTATATTTGTGTATATCTTGTTATTTCCAATTTTTGCTAACATCTCTACATGGAGAAAAATAGATCTTAAACTGTGCATTTTGTGATCATTTTTAAGTGGATTTTTAACATTTATAGATGTTCTTTGTGTTACAAAAAATAACTTGCAAGCCCAGCTGGCGTGAAAATCAAAATGAGTATAAAATCTGTTACTTCTTAACTGGTTTCATTTGTATTAGTCAACGTCCCTTTATTTGGTTTCAGAAAACGTCTGCACCACTCCTCTAACTAACTAACCAACAAGCCGTTTTACCGCAGGGGTATGCAGAGAGGACGGACCGTCAAACAACTCTATCTTGGCACACACTCCTTGCGTCGTTCACAATCATACATCGTCTCATACATGCTCACTATTATTCTGACTCTTGACATGACCCGACTCAAGTATCTGATTCACTTGGACGTGCCATGTCTTCCTCGGGCGTTCCCGACTTCTTCTACCATTCACGTTTGCGTCATATATTCTCCTTACACTCCTTTCCTCGTTCATTCGCTCTACATGCCCAAACCATCTGTGCGTCCCTTTCTTAATTTTACTCATTACGCTTACATCTTCCTTGTATTCTTTGAGGGTCTCCACGTTTCTTAAACGATCGTACATGGTTTTACACACATACATCTCAGGAATCTAATGTCTACAGCATTCAGTCTACTTACATCCTTCCTCTGCTAGTTCCATACCTCACTGCCATACATCAGGGTAGATACCAGCACTCCATTATGGAGTGCTAGCTTCTCTTCTTTCATCTCTGTAATCTCTATCAGCCTTCCCATCACTCGTAAACATACTTCCCAAGTACACAAATTCATCCATGTGCTCCAAGAGTTCATCATTCACAACTATGTGGCACATTGTTTTCGTATTCCCGTAATCCCTCTTCCAAATACCATGACTTTAGACTAACTTTTTTTTTTTTTTACATGAGCTCCACACAGGAGGCCCTTAGGAAAATAATTTCCCTCAGGGCCTATGTCATCTTTGAGGATGCTGTGTGGAGGGTTTTTTTTAAGGAAAGGAAGGAGAGGAGAGTTCTGGGAATGAAAAGGGTTTAAGGGGTGGGTAGGAATCTGGGGTTCAGTATGTCCTGGTCATCCGCCTCCAAGACCTAGACAAACCTCACCCCATGAACCCGGGCACCCCTGCTAAATCACCAAACGTAGCGAACCACTTGGGGTGACCTATGGCAGAAGTGTTGGTTATCCAATAAAGGTTCCCGGGGCGGCGGTACCCATTCCCGCCTCCCAAATTGCTTATATATATTCATCAATAACTCATACTTCATACATACTTCGTTCATATTGTTTGATAATCCTAACTATACTCGAGAAGATCTAAGAGTCGAAATAACGTCTATTAATTTTTTTAAATTTTTTTTATTTTATACCCACAGGATGCCATATATTTCAAATTCTATACTATCATGTAATACTTTTTTAAGAAGTTATTTTTTGATAAAATCAGTTCTTAATGTATTTTTTTACGTATGGTCGTCTTATCTCGTATGGTCTGCGAGCCAGTGTACGGCTTCTAGCATCGCCCTGTGAACCTCAATAATCCCGCCAGGAAAAGAGTGGAGCGGGCATTCATTAACCGCAGGATCATTCACACATCGCCGACTCTTTAAGGCCCGATATTTTTTTACATAGCTCCACACGGGAGGCCCTGAGGGGAATTATTTTCCTCAGGGCCTTCTGTATGGAGTTAATGTAGACATGAGGAAGATAATTCACCTTAGGGCTTATGTCATCTTTGGGGATGTTGTGCGAACGTTCTTTTTAGAAAAGGAAGGAGGTAAAGTTCTGTGAAGGAAAAGGGTATTAGGGGAGGGTTGGAATCTGGGGGTCAGTGTGTCCAGGAGTGACGGACATATGAATCCATCCCGCCCACTGCGGTGCAAGGAGATGTTCACAGAGAGTACGGCTGAAAGGGACTCCCTCAACCACTCCCGATCCGGCCTGCCATGTAGCTGGTGGGCAGACGCATCTGGGGCCAAGATTCATACAAACCGCACCCCACGAACCCGGGCAATCCTGATAAGTCACCAAACGTAGTTAACCACTTGGGGAGACCTATGTCAGGAGTGTTGTAATGCAATAAATGATTCCCTAAGTAGCGAAGCCCAAACTCGCCTCCCAAATTGAAAATAATTATAACGTAGTATGGTTGGAGTTACGAAATATTTTATGATAAGTATGTAAGTATATTCGTTCGATGTTTTTCAATATCCCCGCCAAGAGGGTTATTTGCGGAACATGATTTTCTGCGTTCCCAATTAGGTGTAACCTCGATAAAAAAAATTCTCATTAGCTACACAAAGGAGGCCCTGAGGAAATATTTTTCCTCAGGGCCTATGTTATCTTAGGGGATGTTGTGTGGAGTTTTAAGGAAAGGAAGAATAGGAAGTTCTTGGAAGGAAATAGTGAGAGTGACGGAGGTATAAATCAATCCCTTCAACTGCGGTGCAAGGCGAGGGATTCTGGCTCGAATAGAAAGACCCCCATCGATAATTTGAGGAAATTCTTAAATTAAATTTAAAAGTTAAATGATTTCAGCATTCCCAGGACTGTAAAAAGGAAAGAATGATTTTTTGGACATTCAGAAAGTCAGATTTATATGTTAGGTAAATGGCCATGGCTGAATTGGCATAGGATTTGGATCCCACCCAGATATCGCGTGTTCGAATGGTGCTTAGTGTAAGCTAATTCCTCCATCACAATACAATCAAGATATTCCGCATACCGTGGTGATAGTAGGAGATTTTCAAATATTGTCGGGTTTTTAGTAACCCTGGAATGTTTGTCTTTCTTTGTCTCAAAATTAAATCGATTTCCTCAGCTGTGAACATTCATTATAAAGTCTCAAGGCACTAGCTTTAACAATTGCCGTCTTATCCAGGTCGACCGAAGTGTCTAGGGGTAAGGCTCTCGATTAGCATTCCGGAGTTCGCGCGTTCAAATCCCGGCGTCCGCAAGTATATGTTATTTGGTTCAGTTATGTTATTACGCAATTTATTCATTAAAAATAATATGAAGTATATTTGCGACACATTCCTGAGTGGAAAATACTCTCAGTATCGCCCTGGTGTACGAACACCATTCAGAATCTCAACTTTGCTTGAAATTACTTTAGCCATGTTTGGTGACCAGATCTGAATAGCCAGGAACTTTCCCCCTTTCTCTTTCCATCTCCTTCCCCTTCCTGCCACCTTTAACCTCTCAACATACTCCAACTTGGGTTGCCATAGTCTCACTGGCTCCACACGGGAACAGCTGGGACTCTTGTGAGAAATTCACATAAAAAATAAAGATAAAAAATCAAGAGGAGACCGATTATTATATCTCGTTCTCTTCCAAGCTGAATCCTATAGATGTACAGATGTATAGAGGTGTTTGTCTCTTTTTCGTGTCGCTTTCCCGTTTCAACGAGTTTCAAATCACAACGGTGGTAAATAAGTTTCCACTTCAAAAAAGTTACAGTTCATTTATGTTTTCCTGAAAATATAATGTATGTATTTCTGTACCTTTATTCAGATATATTATTTATGGATTCGATTCATCTATTAATCTGTCTGTTGATACGTGATGTTTACTCAAACCGTCAGTGATATTTATCACAAGCCCATAATTGTAATGTTGCAAAAACGTTGCAAGAAATTGCTTCAATTTAACAGAAATCCTTAGCAAGATTTTTGAAGGTCACCTATTGAAGTCTCTATTAGATAACTTGTTTCCAGTCTTTCAACTGGGGTAAATTTTAAGAAATTGAGAACAATGCATTAATAATGTCACCAAATTAACTATTTATTGGTATCATGTTATGTTTTTACAGGTGTCCATGTTCTACCGGTAAGATGCTCTGAGAAATTTGGGTCATTGATCCCTTCTGCACCGGTGCATGGTCGGGAAAAACGCTGAACGCGTGCCCAACATTTTTTTATGGTTCACATTTTTCACAAGAATATAAGATATTTCTACGACTTGTGTTTGAGTTCGTCAGCTCGGCAGTGGAACGATTTGCCGGCCTCTTCACGGCCCATGTTCATTCCTTCCTCTCCTCCAAAACACCCTCCACAAACTATTTAAAAGAATTATTTTCTGTTCAAAAAGCGGAAATTTCCCTCAGGGTAAAAAAAGTAATAAAACACCTTCTCATGTACACTTCAAAAAGATTATTTTATTACTAAATGGCACTATGTAAAAATTACCAGAAATTTGGGGGCTCTACGAGTCCAATAGGTACCTATTAATATAATACGCAAGTGGATGGACAAAAAAAATGGTAATGCCCCAGAAAGACAAAAAAAAACAATTCAATAAAATTCTTCGATGCAGTCATGTCATGATTAAACAACTGGAGATTTATTTGGAAAGATGTACGAATGTAATTACGTCAAGGAGCGTCTGCTAAGACACAAATACGTGGCATGCACAGATACGTTCGCATATGCGGGGAAATTCACCAATAAGTAGGTACATAAAAAAGAGGGGGTAATAAATATCAATCAATTCATTTTATTGTTCTTACGGGCCTTAGGCATCATGCACAGGGTTCTACAAACTCCAACACTTCTCAAACACTCCCAAACTATATATATCACAGTTCTTCAAACTCCAGTTTTATAAGTGACTAAGCATTCAGTTCTAATAAATGGATTACCAATCACAGTTCTAATAAATGGATTACAAAACCACACCCATTAATTAAATCTAATTGACTAGAAGACAAAGCATAAAAAATTAAGTCACACCTATCCAAAATAAACAAAGCCCAAAAAGGCGGCAAAGAAAACCGTTTTAAAATCATCTTCAAATTGGAATTCTCGGCATTCTTCGTGCAGAGAAACTCCCACAGACAAACCCCACCTTCCCCTCACCTTCTCTCCCACATCTCGCATTGAACAAGGCGTACTGTAAGACCCATCTCCCGTGGGGGGTAGACTTGTATAGTGACTGAGTCATTTTTCTGGCATCGGACTCTGATTCTGTCTTGCTTATCACTACTTCTGCTAATTTGGCGATACGCGGACTGCGAAACGCACGGCTGTTGTGATTTTTTGGCAGACGTAATCTGTGTGATAATGTTTTCATAATCCAAGACATATTAAATTGGTATTTTGGTAGAAAGTATGTGTATTTTAAGGCATGAATAGGATATAATATATTAAACATAATATTTTTGACAATCACGTCATCTTCTAGATTGGAAAGGAAAGAGGTTTAAATGTTTGTTATGCTATAACCTAGTATATTTTTTCATTAATCTTTACTACGAATTGGTTAACACTATAAAAACAAAAAATATGCTTTGGATAAATTAAAGCTTTTTCTTTGAGCTACCGTTTTCATCGACTAGAATTAAAATAAAATTGTTAATTACGTTATAAAAAATATAAGCGTCAACTTCTAAAAAAAAAAATTATTAGATATGTATAAACGCATATACACTATGTTAATTAAAAAAATACATGAGAAAAATAGAAGTAAGGATTTTGAAACGTCTTGAGAAGGGTAGAAATAAATAAAATAAAAAATGTCTTGTGTGGTTACCGCACAAGAGTCCAAACTGCTCCCAATCGTCTGGAGCCAGTGAGACTATGGCATCCCCAATTGGGGTATGTTGTGAGGCTGAAGGTAGTGGGGAGGGGAGGAGATAGGAAATATGAAGGTGCGAAAGTAACTGTACATTCAAAACTGGTTATTAAACACTGCCAAAGACATTTCAAGTAAAGTTTCGATTCTGAATAGTGGACTTTCACGAGGGCTATACTGGATAAATTTTGAAATAACAAATTTTTTAGATCGTGCAATCTCGGTCTTTATTCTCAATTATATTATATTTATCGTAGAAAGCAAACACTTTGTGGCTTGAAATTATATAGAATGAAACAAGTACTTTGTTTAAAAACCACTTTTTTTTTATTTATATTTGTCGACCGGTTTCGGTTGAACTCAACCTTCTTCAGGACAATAGTTTATAGTTTATATGTTTATTGTCCTGAAGAAGGTTGAGTTCAACCGAAACCGGTCGACAAATATAAATAAAAATAAAGTGGTTTTTAAACCAAGTACTTGTTTCATTCTATATATTATATTTGATCATTCGTATTAATTATTGTTGTCTGTGCATTGATCGTGCGTGAAATTATATACAATGTACTCTAATTTGCGTTGAATTTAAGTGTAATCAAGAAAATTTAAACTAATTGTGTGAAGAAATATTCAGAGAAGCGATAAAGTGGACGCCTACCTGTAAAATAATAATGTTAGTTGTACATTTAAAAAAAAAACTGATTTAAAGATTTCATTTATTTATCTTTAATTTATCAAGGGTCTGCGCTGGTATTGTATATAATTATATCCTATCCCTTGATTATGTTATTGCATCAACACAATAATTGAAAACAAATTGCATCTGCGTATCTAACAATTGATTCGTTTTGCTTGTAGATATGGTGGTACAGTATTTAAAAGCTGACATGATGTACGTCTTCGTAGTAATTAGTTTAGAAAGATCTTTGTATTGTTGACAAATGCGTGTCAGGTGGCTTGACAGACGTTTAAAATTCATGTCTAAGATTCTACACAATGTAAGTATATGTTACTAGAAGTTATTATATTATTTATATATGTATTACATATTACATTAGAGGTAGCGGTTCTGCTTTCGTAAAATATCACCCTGCTTCGAAAACTGTAAATTATATCCAAACTTAATCAACCTTTCTGACTCTGTTAAAATCCGTCTTATTGACTTTAACTTATATGTACCTAAATAGGAATGGCTAGTAACACATTATTATAAATAATTAATAGTTAGGTTAAAGTTGGTTGCATTCGGGTTTACTGTACAGGGACAGCAGATACTTCAACAATGCACAACTGTACAAATCCCAAGTGCGACCCACAGTGGAATTTGGCAGCCACCTCTAACCCATTTTTATGTGAAATCTTACAAGATCCCAACAACTCCCATCATGTGAGATTATGGCATCTCCAATTGTGGTACGTTGTGGGGCTGAAGATAGAGGGGAAAGCAATGATATGGGAAAGAGGAAGGTAGGGAAATGGCTGTAAGAAATCTGGCTATTCGGATCTTATCATTAAGCTTGACCAAAGTCATTTCAAGCAATGTTTTAATGGTGGTCTTACATCGGGGCGATACGACGATTACCTTGCACTCTTTGGTCCGTTTGATAGATTCTCCTATCTTAACAAGCAGATTGCCAACTTTAGACGGCAGAGTAAGAATGGCAGAGTCATTGATCTGTTCGCACACTCGGGAAAGACGCCAAACACTCATGTCTGAGTCTTCACTCGTTCGTAAATTCAACATCTCGGCTGTGGAATTATTTACAGGCTCCTCCATTTCATCGTTCCTACAACCTGGTCTCTACAAGACCCAGCTTTACTAATTTATTTCCTCAAAAAGACCCTCTGACAGCATCCAAAAAGATGAAACAGACTCTGAGGGAAATTATTTTCCTCAAATCATGGTGGGCTCATATGCATAGTTAAAAAATAATAACGCATTGCATTTAAATAAATCATGTTCCGACTGCATGTTGGGTAGCGCTAGTAATTACTCCAATTTCACCCTATCTCATATTATCAAATTCAAATTATCCCAACTATCCACAAAACTCGTTGACAGCCATCGTATTTTAATTATCCTGGCAATAAACCTTCGCTTGTTATTCGCTAGGGACGCCTTATTAGCGACGCCACGCGTTGGGCGCGCGCCGGCGTCCCGACGCTAATTCCTAATAAAGCCTATTTTGGAATTTACGAAGGGTGGCAATCGGTGATTGGCCGGTTAAAGGGAGTGATTTTAACGTCTCGACGAATGGGTAAAACCTCCAGCACTGATTGAATCCATTCATTCTAAATGCGTTTTCATATTATTTTATAATCGTTTGTTTTTAATGTTTTTTATAAGCAATATTGAGGTTTTACAATTGGTTATTTTTATTTTAAGATTTAGGCTACTCTCTTATTTTTTTTTGTAAATTCCGCACAAGAGTCGGAACTGCTCCCAACCGTCTGGAGCCAGTGGGATTATGGCATCCCCAATTGGGGTATGTCGAGAGGCTGAAAGTGAAGGGGAATGATATGGGAAAAAGGAATGCGGGGAGATACTTGGCTCTTCAGATCTGGCTATTCAGATCTATCCAAACACGGCTAAAGCTATTTCAAGCAACGTGTTAATTCTGAATGGTGGTCTTATACCAGAGCAATACTGAGAGTTCTTCCACTCTGGAACGTATATATCCTATATTATTTTAAATGATTTTTTTTTCAATTATATCTGGCTTTCACCCTTCAAGGGTGTTCTAGGCCATCATTTTAAATTACAAAGAAAGTGACGGTGAATTTATATATTACTTTTATTTAAATGAGCAAATTTTAGAATTATATGGAAGATTGGAGTCGAGTTCAGACTTAGAAGAGATGAAATGTTGAAAATTGTGTAATAACAAGACTACATTAAAACTTGCACTCGCCGGGATTTGAACCCGCGATCTTCGGGTTACTAGTCAAGAGCCTTACCCCTCAACCACGGAGGCTTCTCGAAAATAGTCCACCTTACTCCCGTTTACCTTGTATAATGTAAAAGCCTCTTTTTAAATATTTTTTTTACATTAACTCCCTCAGGAAAATAATTTCCCTCAGCGCCTATGTCACCTTTAAAGATGTCGTGGGGAGGGACTTTTTGAAGAGAGGAAAGAGTGAACTCGGGTCCGAAGCAAATCGTTCCACAGCCGGGCTGTTGAAATCAAGAACGAGTCGCAGAAGCAACCCGTTTTCATGTAACAAATAATATCAACCGTGTACGCATTACATTCTAAATCTTTGAGCGAGATGGATTGTGAAAAACTTTTTGTTGTTTAAATTTTACGACTACAATGTTTTAGTACTTTTGTGTGAATACCGCACAAGAGTCCCAACTTCTGAGCCAGTTAGACTACAGCCAATTAAGATATGTTGTGAAAATCAAGAAAGTCGCGATGAAAGACTATGGGGATGGCAAAGACGGAGGCTGGGTGGTCTTTCACCGGGGTGATTCTGAGAATATCTACCATTCTAAATGAGATATATTAAAATTTTCAGTAAATATTATTAATTATTCATGCACTACTTACCTACCTACTCTATATTAATTTGTCTACCTACTAATAAACCTGCAATAACATGGTTCTAATTTTGTTTATCGAACCCCACGTCTTAAAATCTACATCGCACTCCAATCCTTAAGAAGCTTGTCGAAAATGATTAAAACTCTGCTCTGATTATAGCCCGTCTATTAATAAATACTTCGAGTTGTAGCCGCCAGGTGCGCTTTCGTCGCTTCAGTCGCTCTGAGAGAGTGCACGGAACATTCAAGGACAAGCATTCTTAATTTGAATTACCGTTCAGGGTCAATTTTTTTATAAATTTTCGGAATGCGTTATTTTTTTTAGAAGTTTTTCCTGCTTGAAATTTGATAAATGTATTTTTTGTAAGTTTGCGTTAAAAAAATGTCATTTAACTTGTAAAATTTTGCTGAAAAGTTACAATTAAAATTAGATAAACGAATGTACGTAGGTACCTCACTAATCCTTCCAAATGCATTTTTTCAAAATCTTTTTAACCACTTGTTTCTGGCTTTCTACAACATTCCAAGACATATGTACCTAATGACGAATGAGGCGTACCTGACTTATTAAAGAAAGACAAATTTCTCGGGATACGAATAACTTGACAATTGTCATCATTATAAGCGGGAAATAATTCTTGTGTATTGGTGGGGGCTTAGCTAGTGGAGGACTAGTTTGGGATACCCGCCCGCAGTCCCCTCTTACCCCGCAAATGCCCGAAGATACTAGGTGCGTGGCGACGTTTACCAATTTTGTTTAAATTTAGACTCGCTTCGATTAGATTCGTCAACTTTCTTTTCATGTTTTAATATTTGTTTAATTTTTCAGCTCATTAACAAAAACCAAATAACTACATAATTATTAAATAAAATTATGTTTTTATTCATTCAGTACACAGTACTCAAGCAACAATAAGTTTAAATAATATAATTTCATTTAAAACCTGCTTAAAATATAACATCCCTAGTATCCCTACCCACTTTTTGTTAATCAACTTTCAGGTAAAATATTCCAGTATTCTGGTAAAACCAAAGATATTCAAATACAGAATAGATATGCTATGGTGTCCGCGCAACTGTCGCCGGACTACGCGCTAATTAGCGTAGTTTTCGTACAAAAAGAATTTGTTCATTTCGTTGATTTTTTGAAAATGTGCATTAATATTGGTTAACAATATATTTTGAATAAGGAAATAATTCGTTCATTTAGTTTAACGTTCGTTTGGTTTATTCGTTAATTATTTGTTCTTTTAGTTTATTTGTTAATTGGTAAACAATATCGGCGACACCCGGAAGCGCAGACCCACATAGTAAAAACAGCAGATAGCACATCTACTTATATTTCAATATCTTTGGGTAAAACCAATCAGATTAGATTGTTCACGGTTTTGGTGTTGATGGTTCAGTGACTAGATCTGAATAGTCAAGTACTTACAAATCTTCCTCAACACCTTCCACAACATACTTCCCTTTTACAAATCTTCCTCAACAACTTTCACAACATACCCTCATTGGCAATACTCATGTGTACAGTATTCAGTCAGTTCAAATATGATATTTAGTTTAGAATATTTACTTTTTTGTTTTAAAACAATCATACCTGACAAATAACCCGACAATAAATTAAAAATTTCCTACTACCACCACAGTAAGCGGAAATTGTTGTTTTTGTCGTGAAGGAGGAGCCAGTCGAAGACTCTCACTAGGTTTTTTGGTGATAACCGTCTGGTGCCGGTGAGACTACGGGATCCCTAATCGGGGTATGTTGTCAGGCTGTAGACAGTGCAGAGGGGTAGGTGATGGGAAAGTCGAAGATGGGAAAGTACCGAAGTATTCAGATTTGGTTACCAAACATAGCTAAAGCCCTTTCAAGCCAAGTTTCAATTCAAAATGGTAGTCTTACACCGTGGTAAGAGTACCTTCCACTCATTCCATGTGTTAATTTAAATGATTATATTGTGAATCTGCGCAAATCAATAAAATACAAATTTCTTGCCCAAATTGAGATTTGATGATGTGACCTTAGGATCGCTAGTCAAGAACCTAACCCCTCGACTACTTAGGAAAAAACCAGACACGATGCCAACTCAGCCAAGCACTGACCA
This sequence comes from Limnephilus marmoratus, assembly GCA_917880885.1. Lineage (NCBI taxonomy): Eukaryota > Metazoa > Arthropoda > Insecta > Trichoptera > Limnephilidae > Limnephilus > Limnephilus marmoratus. The sequence continues at coordinate 19,695,191 of OU862915.1, forward strand.
AAATTATTTTGATAGATTATAAAAGAAAATAAAAAAAGTCTTACACTGTGGTAACAGTACGATCCACTCATTCCACACGTTATTTTAAATCAGGGGTGGGAAACCTGCGGCCCGCGAGCATTTTTGGTGCGGCCCGCGAGCACTTTCGGTGCGACCTGCGAAAACACCACAAAAAATTACACTCAAATCGAGAATGGCTTTCTTTCACGATGTTTCAGAAACATTTCAAAGTTATTATTACTAAACCCAGAGAAATTTATAATATAGCTGACAGGTACGTGCTTACATATGCACCTGTGTTTCTAGACATCAAGTTATTACTTCCGTGATCCAACATCCTTTCTTAGATTCATTTTAATTTCTTATTATTATACGAAAGGGAAATTAACATCGAAAAAAAATCTCAGTATTGATGACGTTTTTGTTCTTTCTTTATATATAGCCACACTTCTACCGTAAAAAATATTTTGAATTAAAAGGTCATTCCGTATAAATTTGATTGCAGTTAATAAATATGCTGTAAAATATAGGAAAACCATTTAAGTGGTCTGAGTATAATATAATTTAAGATGGTGAACTGGTGGACCACTACTCAGATCTATTCTTAAGTTTAAGCCACTTTTGTGTTTATAATGTAAATTCTTGTTGTGGATTCATCTGCTGAAGCATTTCGAAGGAAACCATGTATGTGTTCCAAGTGCAAAAGTCGGAAGAAAACCATTTTCGTATTGTTTCAATTAAAGCTGAGGATTCGCATGCAGATTCACTTAAGGGAAAACCACTTTCGTGTTCCGAATGATTTATCAAAATTCAAGTAGCGGATTAATCTTTTGACGCATTTCGAAGAAATCCGTTCTAATGTTTCGATTGGAGTTAAATTTTTGTATCAAACACCATATGCTGCAAAATATGAAATTCGTAGGAAAACACGTATTATGAGAGCAACACTAATTAAAGCTACCGACTCGCAAGCAGATTCACTCTTAATTTAGAGTCAGTTTTTCGTACATTTGCAGTTGTAAAATTCAATTTGCAGACTATATGTGTGCTTTATGTTCTGAGTGTAGTTTAAATTCCCCCATACAGATTTAATTTAAACCAGTTTTGTGTTCAGAATATAACAATAAATTAAATAACAAGTTGTAGATTCATCAAAGGAAGCCATTCTCATGTACCAAGTGAAGCTTTACGTTACTTTTGTGAGAAATGGACTATTCCGTGGGTAACAATTATTTAAGCTTATGGACTCCTGCGCAGAAACTATCTTAAGTTAAAACCTGCCTCGTGTTCTAAACACAATATAAAAATTCCAGATGCGAAATTCTCTGCTGACGCAAGTCAAGGGATGCTATTGTTGATTTTCGAGAGCAATCCCGTATACGCGCTGGAAAATCTGTATGCGGCCCGCGGGTGATACTACAAACGTCCGAATGGCCCCCGACGCCGCAAGGTTCCCCAGTTTTAAATGATTAAATTGTGAAATAGCACAAAAACAGTCAAATACAATTTTCTTGCGCACGTTGAGATTTGAACATGCGACTTTAGGATTGCTGGTCGATATCTTACCCCTTGACCACGGAGGCCAAAACCAGATACGATACCAACTTAACCAAGCACTGACCGGTAGTTTTCGACAGATTAAAAAATAAAATAAAAAAGTGCATAAATATTTCCTACTGTACCACCTACGTAAATATATCAGTTAAATTTTCACCTTCGTCGACAACTTTCATCAACAATCTAAAACACTTTTTCGTACCTACCTTAAACGAATACACTCCCTTCTATAAAGCTTACAATTTAATTCTGCATAATTTCGGCAATTTGCCCCCAAACAAAGGGCGCAAGGCCGGCAATCTCCGGCCGCATCTAGACCGACCAAAGCTGTCTCCCTTCAGTAAGGGTTGGTTGCGCTTTCCACGCCACCCCCTTGCACAAATCATCCCCTATTTACGGCATGATCTTTTATATCAAAGTATTGTGCTCATTCTACCGCGAGCAAACCAATGTCGTGGGACAGTAGCTGGTAGGTAACTTGTGATCTGATACAGTTGCATTATGCATGAGAGAAACAAAATATCTGGGTAGTTAAATGTAGAGTGCGTAGTAGTTGATGTGAAATAATAAATGGATATTGTTGTTAAGATTGGGGTTTGCAATCTCACAATCCCGCAATTCCGCATCCCGCATCCCGCAATCCCGCAAACCCGCAATCCCGCAAACCCGCAATTTCGCATCCTGCATTTCCGCATCTTGCAATCTCGCACATCGCAGTCCAGGGGATTTCAGCAATATTTGACGGACGGATTTGAGAACGAGATATCCGAGGAAAATACCTTCAGTTATAAGCATACACCTTAATGATAACTGTCCCACCAACTATTGTTGAAACAGATACGGCGTTGTCAATGTGTGTTTTATAACCAGTACCAAAATCTGTCTAAAGTGACTATGGATAGTCCAGTCAGTGACAGTTGTGGTTTAATATATTTACACACTTATTTTTTTTGTCAAAGTCAACAAAAAATACTTATTACGTAACGTTTTCAACGTCTTTTTCAAATATTACTAATACCAAAAATGAGTGATTTCAAATATTAAAAATTGTTGGAATTATTTCAGTTTAATACCAATTAATGAAAAAACCTTGCAAATCCCGCGGGGTCCTCAATGGATTTCTAGATTTTTATCCCGCAATCCCATAGGACCTGAACAGATTTTTAAATCCCAGCAGAGAGATATTGACTTGGGTTAAGTTCACTTCACGAAAGTTAAAATCTCGGAAACTGCTATTCCAAAAACCGAAAGCTCGTTAAACGTGCCAAAAATCCTTATATTTTGCTTGTATGAATTCTTTCCTCCGGCTGTTTATAAGATATATTTAATAATATATAATTATTTAGTATCGAACGCCAGTCCCTCTGTAAATTATTACAGTAGTAACGACACGCGATGTATGACAATTAGGTACCAGACACATACTCGAACGAATGGTGAATAATTTTTTTAATGTTATCTCACTCGTCATCGTAAAATTATAATTTTGGAGCGCGTGGGAAACTGTCAATTTATTCTTTTAATTCAAACCAATATTATACACCATTTAACCTTTCGGATGAGATATAAACTGATTTTGCAGTGGAAGACGTATTAGACAAAGACAACGCACCTCAAGGATTCATAACACATGTAGGTACCTACTAGGAGCGGTTCCTTGGTATGTGCATTTGTGCTTTGCACTGCATATCTTCAGCCTTCAGATAACTTACAACGACATCATCTGTGACCTAGTTAATATCGATGTACGAAAGTACGCTCTTGTCATAATTCCTACCAGGACATAAATTAATTACAAAGAAAATAAAAATACACAAACATTTTTAGGCAATTGTATAATAAACGTTATTGTCATTTGACTCTTTAGTTGTTTCATAAAAAAAAAAAATTAATAAAAAATTCTCATTTCAAGTCACAAGTTTCATATTTTTTTCTCAAATTGCGGTCGGTAACCTTGGATTCATAGAGGTGGTCAATTAACTTTCAGATTTGAATGTAGTTAGAATGACAGTAAACAAAAGATAACGATATTTATGAGACCTTTGGGAGGTACCTAGTACCTACCGACGGGTATTTTATTTTAGATCTTGGATCTAATCTTTTGATATTGTCTGAACCAAAAAGATGCAAAGCGAAAATTTGTAACTCATGGCAAATATTCTTTATTTTAATTTATCTCGAGAAGGAAAACTTTGCTTAAACCTAAGTTTTGGCGGAAAGTAAAAAATATTTGTATCATTTATCATTTTCTTAAGGCTTCATTTTGAAATAATTGATTACTTATAAGTAGATATTTTAAATTAAAAAAAATTTTCATTCATAAACTTCTTTCTTAAATTTTTCAAAGATGATAGCACTATTGCCAACAGGGTGGCAGATACTCTCAGTATCGCCCTGGTGAAAGGCCACCATTCAAATTGTAAACATTGCTTGACATGGTTCTTAGCCGTGTTTGGTGACCGATCTGAAGACGAAGTATTTTTCTATCTTTTTCTTTCACATCTTCTACCTTTCCCCACTCCCCACATCCTCACAACATACTCCTAGGGGGTTTTGCTATAGAACTATGAGTTTTTTTACCTTAGGCTCCACCCAGGAGGCCATGGGGAAAATAATTCCCATAGGGTCCCATGTTATCTTAGGGTAGGGGGTATTTTTAAGGAAAGAGAGGAGAGTAAGTTCTGGTAAGTAAAAATGTATGAGGGGTGGGAATATAAGAATCAGTGTGTCCAGTCCAGGAGTGACGGAAGTGTGAAACCATCAGGTGACGGGTTGACAGAATTCGGCTGGAGAAGTCAAAGGGCCTCCCTTAACCAGTCTCTCTAGATCCGGCCCACCACGCAATAGGTGACAGACGCATGTTGGGAGATGAATATGGGTACTGCCGTCTCGGGGACCATTTATTGGATAACCAACACCCCTGCTATAGATCATCCCTCTGCGTTTAATGACTAAGCAGAGGTGCCTGGGTTTACGGGGTGAGGTTTGTCTAGGTCTTCGCGGGCAATGCGTTTGTCCATCTACTGCATGGCGGGCCGGATCGAGAGAGATTGATTGAGGGAGAACTAACCCAGACCTCTCCAGCTGGTCTCTCTCGACCAATTGCACCGCAGTTGGAGGGTTGGATTCATACGTCCGTCACTCCTAGACACATTGACCCCAGATTCCTACCCAATCATCATAGCCTTTTCCTTCCCAGAACTTCCTCTTTTCCCTACAAAGACCCTCCATCCAACATCCCCAAAGATGATATGGGCCCTGAGAGAAATTATTTTTTTCACGGGTTATGTCATCTTACGAACCGATTGGGGTGACCTATGGCAGAGACGTGGGTTATCCAATAAATCCATCCCGGGGCAGCGGTACCCTTATACTCCTCCCGACAATTGGGAAAATTTGGGCCCTGTGCGGTATACACATAAAAATAAAGTTATTTCTCCACTCGATCATAACATGTAACACTATTAATATAAATCTCTCTGGCTTTCCCTGCATACATTGTTTGTACCTACTTATTGAAATAATATAATATGTTTCACAAATTTCCCGTACAAATTTCGTACACAATGTTACAAGCATATTAATTGTGTATTTTGTCTGAATCCCTTTTAAATAATAGCTTATTGCAACGGGATTAAGTCCGGGGTTCGATTCTCGTCCAAGGCACGTGTCTGGCACGTGGTGGTCGGCCAGTATCGTATTTATTTAGTGCGGAATCAAAGAAATTTGAGTCAATTAAAATCCGGACCCCCCGATATGCGTATTGCACGATTTGTCAACGCATTAATACCAAATTCATACAATGGGACTATTTAATTAGGGAGTAGGTATACAGAATGATACTGTATATTTAGTAGCAAGTTTTAGATAGTGTGGAGGATATTTTTGTAATGATTTGGTGAGTGAATGTATGGGAAATCGCCTTCCGTAGTTTTTCGATACGATAAAATTCTATTATGTGCGTCCTTCTGTTATTCAGGTGCCTTTTCTTATGAGAGGTTGATTTTCATTAGGGAAAACTTCGTCTTGGCAGCTTTAAACTGGAACTGCACGGAAAGTTTTACACGGATTTAAGAGGAACGGTTGCGCGGCCTTTTTCATACAAAACTTAAATTTGGATTTGAGGCCAAAATACCTTACCACTCTGAAAAAGCATGTTTTTAATCAAAAGATATCGCAAATATCAATTGCAAATTTGTGGTTTTTTTATTTATTTATTCTTTGAATAATAAAATATAGGCCATTAAATAAATCAACTTTTAATAATATAATTCGAAAATTTCTTTAGCTAAGTTGTTATTAAAAACTCGATGAAAGGAAAAAGCGACACCATAAAGAGACAGACACGTACAAGTACATCTGTGGGATTTAGCCTGCAAATAAAATAAGATAGAATAATCGGTCACCTCTTTGTGCGGTGCTTCGTAGCCTCCCACTCTGTCTACTTTAGTTTTCTGAAGGTTTCACTTTTACCGCGTGTTAAGTACACACTTGTAATTTTTTTGTGGGTTAATTATAATCACAAAATTAAAAATAAAATTAACTAACCCATCACTTTAATATATCGAAACCTTAAATAAAAATTTAAAGCATCGAAAATGAACATTTTTTTGGCTAAAAATTTTAAATTTATATTCGAAAAATTATTAATCCTCTATGTGTTTACCATTTGTAAGTTAAGTTAAGCTCATCACAAAACTTTTATTATTTTTTTTTTGTATTTCATTTTACATACAAAGAAAATAGGGTACTTACTGTTATTGTGCTACAGATATAATTATGATCAACTAACAACAATTGCCAAATTTACCTCTAAAATATTAAAAAACCGACTTATTTAATGGCATACATAGAAAGTTGATCATTTCTGTACTAGATATTTATTTTACCAATAATGGAAAATTGATAAATTTTAAGTTCGGTAAAATATTCTGGCCTCAAATCCAAATTTAAGATTAGAATTGGAAAGGCCGCGCAGCCGTTCCTCTTAAGTAGCCACAGTAGTAACGGCAATATTATAACGTTTTTAATTTCGTATTCCGAAATGTATCATTCATTGTGATGATTTTTTGGGATATTATACCGTGTTGCGCTTCCTCCTCCCATGGCCAACGTCTCGGAGAGCGTTACAGTGTCCATCATCAGAGCACATGTGTAGATTGCGGTGAAGTGTATATTTATGTAAATAGAAGTGACTGTCTTCGCGCGTCAATCCGCATATGGCCGGTATTTCAGTACATTAGTATTAGTTTTTTTTACGAGCGGAGACGGTTAACATATAGTTCCCACTTAGGCCATAGGCCCATTGTGCTATCTCCTATTTTACCTCAATCGTTTGACAGTATTGACAGTAACCCAGTCCCTTTTATAAAATTCACCAGGATTGTCATTGGAAATGAAGCTATATCTTCTGGTTCCACGATGTGTCATCCCAGGTCTGATTTCTCCCCTTCATTCCTCCTTGGTTCCCTGAAGACCCCACGAGGGAAGAGGGCCTCAACTCTTCACCCCACTACCCCTTCGTTTCCTGAAGGCCCTACGAGGGTAGAAAGCTTCATCTTTCCTCTCCACTCCTTAATTCCCTGAAGGCTCCATGACGGAGAGTTCCCCTGGTTCCCTGAAAGCCCCACAAGGAAAGAGTCCACTCCACCCCGGTTCTCCGAGGACCCCACGATGGAAGAGGACTTCATCTCTCCTCTTCACTTCTCCTTGGTTCCCCAAAGGCCCCGCGCCGGAAGAATACACTTCCCCTTAGTTCCCTGAAGGCCCCACAATGGAAGAGTTCATGGAAGTGGCCTCAGTTCTCCTCTCCAAAGCTTCTCCTCTTGATTCCTCCTGCAGACCCCATGAAGGAAGTCCACAGAGGTAGCTTCAGCACTCGTAGGTTCCCCAAAGGCCCCTAGTTTTCAAATGATCCAATTTTTTCAGTCCCACGAATAACTAGGGAAATAGAAGATGCACTCCAGCAGAGCCCTGAGTGCTGCAAAAAGATCTAAATACTCCGAGATGCGACCCTGTTCCTCGATCTGACAATGTTCCCTAGGACGGTAGGGTTCTTGTTGAGAACACAATTCAGTTGCACGGTAGTTCACACCTTGGCTTGGGATGGTTATTGTAGGTTTATGTTTCCACTCCCTGAGCGATGGGTTTGCCACACTACCTACGCTTGGGAATAATTTGTTAATGATTCGGCATTTACTTTTGGTGTAGCCATCAAGTACCAGATAACGTTAATTATTATATGTATTTATGCATATTTTTATTATATTAGCTCCATATTGAGGCTCCGAGGGAAAAAATCCCTCAGTGCCTATGTCATCATTATGGATGCTGGGTAGAGGGTATTTTCAGGAAAAGGAAGGAGAGGAAGTTTTGGGAATAAAAAAATGATGTAGGTAGGAATCTGGGGGTCAATGTGTCCAGGAGTGACGGACCTGTGAATCCATACCTCCAAAAGTGATGCAAGGCGATGAGTCGAGAGATTCCGGCTGATGAGGTCTGATTTAGGTCTCCCTCAATCAGTCTCTCCCAAACACGGTAGGTAGGCAAAAGAATTCACCGCCAAGACCTTGACAAACCTCACTCCATAAACCCGGGCACCCCTGCTGCTTCACCAAACGTTGCCAACCACTTGCAACATAAATGGTTCCCGGGGCGGCAGTACCCATACCCGCCTCCCAAATTTCACTTGCGTGAAACCAATTCACGAAGTTTTTTGAACGTGGCATCAATTCGACGATAAAACATAATCTTCCCTCAAGGGTAGACCGATGAAAGTAGACACTAACGTTAAAAAACAAAAACAAAACTTTCTTACGAGGACTTATATACAATTAAATTAAAAATATCAAGTAATTTCCTTTCTGCTGTAGATTTTTTTACAAGACGATGCTAAACTAATCCAGTTGGCAAACAACAACAACGTTGTACTGGGCGGTGTAAAAGTTTTCAAAACACATGGTATAATATTTACAAGAATCTTTTCTTTTTAAACGACTTCGAAAAGGAGGAGGTTCTCAATTCGACTGTATTTTTTGTAATTTTTTTTTTTATGTTTGTTACCTCAGAACTTTTGACTGGGTGAACCGATATTGATGATTCTTTTATTTGAAAGCTGGTGCTTCCCGTGTGGTCCCATTTTAATTTGGTCCAGTTCTGACAATGGCATCCATGAGAAAATCATATTAGTCTTAAATTTGCATCAAGTATTTGCGCGACAAATGGACGAATAACTCAATATCACGCCAACCGATTTCGATGATTCTTTTTTTATTGGAATGGATGTACTTCAAGGGTAGTTTGATGAGAGTTTAATTAGGTTCTGATTATGACAAAGTAACGGAACTCTCCAATTCTGAAGAACAAATTTACGATACTCGGACGAATCTTAATCGAATTAGTTAGTGTACTTTAGATTCACTAAAAATCAAAAAATAAACCAAAATTTTACCAAAACAAAAAAACGACTTAAAAAAATGCACTAAAAAGTAAAAAAAATAATTTGTATTCTTTTACAACTTCATAATCAACTTACCTTTTCTACTCATGAATATGTAGGTACGATTGTTATTTTTGGAGTCGGTGTCAGCCAAGGTACTCCCCTCCCGCCGCGGCCCGCTCTCACCTCTCAGCTCGTCAAGTCGTGCGTGCGACAAAAGCACACCTTTAACTATGTATGTAGTCACAAATCTACCTTAGCTGACACCGACTCCAAAAATAACAATCGTACCTGATAAGTTTTAAGATTTTCACGGCCAGAAGCATTTTCGTTATATGTTTTTGGGGTGTTGTGCCGTGTTGCGCTACCTCCTTCTTTAGCCAACGTTTCGGACATCGTTGCAGTGTCCATCATCAGGGCAGATCCGGCAGATCCGGTAGATGTGTAATTTTTAGTCGTGAAGTGTGTGCTTATTTACTTCGAAGCGATACCGTGTCGCCAGCAGCACTAACTTTCACCAGTACAAAATACTCGTGACAAGCAGTGGCGTCATCGCCGCGGAACGGAATAGAAAGTTCATTAAAACGTGGTATTTATGCTAGCCAGGGGCAAGTCCGTTTGCGAGATGCCGACGGAAGTGGCTCCATCTCTTAATGAAATCTAAAATTAGAAATCACAGTGGTAAGAATTTAGGAAAAAATAAAATAAAATAAAAAAATTACAATTGTTAACTTTCACCAGTACAAAATAATCGTGACAAGCAGTGGCATCGTCGCCGCGGAACGGAATAGAAAGTTCATTAAAACGTGGTATTTATGCTAGTCAGGGGCAAGTCCGTTTGCGAGATGCCGACCGAAGTGGCTCCATCTCTTAATGAATTCTAAAATTAGAAATCACGATGGTAAGAATTTAAGAAATAGAATTACAATGGTTAAAGCGAATTTAGTCAATTTAAATCAAAATGGTTTACCACGAGCTCGCATTACTATATACTTAGACATGGTTTTTTAGCTCTATTAATAATAAATGAATTTTACTAGAATTAGAATTACACTGGTTAAAGCGAATTTAGTCAATATAAAGTTATAACACAAAAAAAAAAAAAAAAATGGTTTACCACGAGCTGGCCTTACTGTATACTTAGACATGTTTTTTGCGTTTAGCTTTGGTGTAGCCGTCAATCACCGGATACCAAGAGCTATTGAGCTTAGCTCCGTCGTCTCTATTAATATTAAAAGGATTTTTGTAGATTTCAATTGCCTCCGTAATTAGGCGTGCTCTATAAGTTTTGGGTCTTCCCAAGACCTCAGGAACAAATCCAAAGTAATGGCCGGTTTCGATTAAGTGCTCAGCGATTGCCGATTTATCAGGGTGGCCGAGTTTGCAAGCACGAAAGTGTTCTGCTATCCTTTTGGAGATCGTCCTCTCTGTTTGGCCTACATAAACCTTGTCACATCCGGAACAGCTGAGTTTATACACTCCATCTGCTTCCAGAGGAAACTTAGTCTTTGCAGACCTCAGTAGGTCTTGAATTTTAGTTGTGGCACCGAAGACAGTCTTGATGCTATCTTTTCTCAAACGGCCTGGCGATTCTGTCTGTCACATTGTGAACGTAAGGCAGGAAAGCGCAGCCTTTTAACTCTTGTTTAGCTCTGTCTTCATTTGGTGTAGATTTGGCTCTTATGATTTGCCTTGTCTGACTAGCTGGGTAACCGTTGCGTTCCAGTGCATCGGTCAGCTTTGTAAGTTCTGCTCCAATTTTAGTTTCTTCACATATTCTGGTCGCTCGCGTCACCAACGTATGGATAAGTCCTCTCTTCTGCGCTGGGTGGTGATGCGAATCGGCATGTAGATACCGATTTGTGTGCGTTGGTTTTCTATATATAGTGTGTCCTAGATTACCATCTTCTTTTCGCATCACCTCCACATCTAGAAAAGGCAGGATTTTCGCATCGTTTTCTACTTCCATTGTGAACTTGATTTTACTGTGGAGTGAATTAAGATGATTCAGAAATTCATTCAGTTTCTCTGTTCCATGAGGCCAGATGGCGAAGACATCGTCAACATAACGCCACCATACCTTGGGAACAGCTGAAGCTGTGTCGAGTGCCACTTCTTCAAACTTCTCCATAAAAAAGTTGGCAAGTACTGGCGACAATGGACTGCCCATCGCAACTCCTTCCACTTGCTCAAAAAGTTCACCCTGGAATGCAAAATATCCCGTTTTGAGACAGTGTTCAAAAAGTTTGCAAATGTCGTCCTCATAGATCTCCCTGAGCATTGTCATGGAGTCTTCTAGAGGCACATTTGTAAAAAGGGACACTACATCAAAACTGACCAGGATATCGCCTTCCTCAGTCTTGACCTTTTTTAGCTTACTGATCAGATCTGTGGAGTCCTTGATCCAAGATTCAGTTTTACCAGTTTGCATCTGTAGTAGTCTGGAGAGGTATTGGGACAGTTTGTAAGTAGGTGCACCAATAGCACTGACAATCGGTCTCATTGGGATATCCTTTTTGTGAATTTTTTGGAAGACCGTATAGGGCAGGAGTTCTGGAGGCTTTTACGAAAAGCCCAGATCGATCCTCTTTCCTAATACTGGAAGCTTTAACTAGCTCTCTAGTCTTCAGGTCAATCTTATTGGTGGGGTTGTTCTTTATTTTCTTGTAAGTGCCGGCATCGCACAGGAGGTCTTCCATCTTCTTAATGTAGTCAACCGTATTAATCACCACAGTGGCATTACCTTTGTCGGCAGGCAGAACTAAGATGTCCTCATTGGCGCGCAATTCTTTTAGGGCCGCAAACTCTCCTTTTGTTTTTTAAAAATTACACATCTACCGGATCTGCCGGATCTGCCCTGATGATGGACACTGCAACGATGTCCGAAACGTTGGCTAAAGAAGGAGGTAGCGCAACACGGCACAACACCCCAAAAACATATAACGAAAAAACAATCGTACCTATATATTGATGAGTAGAAAAGGTAAGGTGATTATAAAGTTGTAGAAGAATACGAAATTATTTTTTTACTCTTTAGTGCATTTTTTGAAGTCGTTTTTTTGTTTTGGTAAAATTTTGGTTTATCAATATATTGTTTATTTATTTTTTAATATATGGTTCGTTAAAATTGAGAGAAATTATTGTGAATCACGTGTGAGGATGCGTTTTTAATTATTACAGCGCCCTTGAGGTGATTTTTCACTAAAACGCTGGTCCACAAATTATCCAACAATTATTATTTTTTTATTACAGTTTCAATTCACATGCAGTAGAAGTGAAAATATTTATTATTATTACTGTTTATTTTAAAGTGGTTTGAAGATTGGATATTGATTTCACAAAAATAAAAATGTTTATTTTTTTGTATTTCATTGGACTCGAACCCACGTTCGCTTGATGTCTGCCTCTCTGGCCGCTGAGACTTGTCGAGCGCCTTACCCACTGCGTTATCGAAGGCCCGCGCCGACGCGCGTATTTAGCGCATTATATTAGAACCGATTATTTGTGTAGAACTGTGTTGTGACGCAACATCATCCGAATTTCAAATCACTATCGGGGCTAAAGAATTTTCACTTCAAAAATTCACTTGAAAAATGAAATAAAACGAAAAAAAAATTTTTCAACCATTTTTAATTATTTTGCGATCCCTTTTGAACCTGATGTTTGGTAAGAATTACATTCTAGGAATATTTTTTAATGTATTTTATGCCATCCAGTATTTGAGAAGATATTCAATAATCCTTGAAGTCTGCGAACACCACTATTAATACTCGACACTTGGAATTCCCCAGCTCTCCAATGAAATTACTCAATGCTAGCCGACTACTTTCTACGTAATACCTTGGGAAAAACGTATTATTGATGTACCATCTCAAGCAAAATGTTCGTACGAATTTGTTTATTAGAATACATGCATTGCATAATTATTTTTCCCTACCGTCTTTTTTTTTTAAGTGAAACTTCTTTAGCCCTGTTAGCGATTTTAAATTCGGATGAAACGAAAATGCGTCACAAAAGTTTATTATTTGACGGTCCTCGGTTCTAATATAATGCGGTAAATTCACGCGGCCAGAGGGACAGAAATCAGGCAAGGTTCGAATCCTACGAAAACCACAAATATAAACATTTTTATTTTTCTGAAATCAATATCCAATCTTCAAACCACTTTAAAATAAACAAACAAAAGAAGAGAAAATGATATAATAATAATAATAACGTAATATTTATTTGGCGCAGTTTTGGGTTATTTCACTTCAAGAGCGTTTAACTATAATAAACTTAAAAGTGATCCTATAGTGTTCCTTAAGAGTCCTTAAAAAATTGACTAAATAATATGAAACAAGCGTCTTTCTAGTTTCACTTCTACTGCATGTGAATTGCACACTTTGATTTTTTTTAACATTAGCTCCACACAGAAGGCCCTGGGGAAAATCATTTCCCTCTGTGGAGGGTTTTGTTAAGGAAAGGAAGGAGAGGAAGTTCTGTGAAGGAAATAGGTATGAGGGGTGGGTAGTAGGTAATCTGGCGGTCAGTGTGTCCAGGTGTAAAGGACGTATGAATCCAACCTTTAATCGCGGTGTAAGGCGATGGGTCGAGAGAGTCTGGCTGGAGAGGATAAAAGACCTTCCTCAACCAGAGGTCCTACCCACCATGCGGCAGGCAGATAGACGCATCGGCCTCCAGGACCTGGACAAACCTCACCCCATGAACCAGGGCACCCCTGCTAAGTCATCACGTAGCGAACCACTTGGGGTGACGCAGAGGTATAATGTAAACATTATTTAACATTGGTTCACGTTAGTTATATATATTTTTTTTTCAAAAGAAGCAAACACAACATGAATAAAAAGAAAATACTTTGTTTCACGTCACTTTATTGTTTTTGTTATTAATTAAAAATAACAATAAAGTGACGTGAAACAAAGTATTTTCTTTTTATTTATTAGTTATATTTTATTTGACTTTGAGTATGGCGACATACAATGACACTAACCAAGTGATTATAATTTTTCTTATTTATTTAAATACCAACTGCTCCCGTCTGGAGCCAGTGAAGCTATGGCCCCCACAAATGGGGTATGTTGTGAGGCTGAAGGTAGTGGGGAGGAGAAGAGAGTAAGTTAAGGATCTGAAATTATCATCAAAGTAGATCGTGTCACCAAACATGGCTAAAACCATTTCAAGTGAAGTTTAGACTCTGAATCAAGACGATATTTAAAGTGCACTCTGAAATGTGCAGCAAATTTAATACTAATATAATATTATTTAATTATTCAGGTTTCCCGGGTTAAAGTGCACAAACTTTGGGAGGTGATACTATACGATAATACAAGTAAAAAATATAAATAACTGTGTTGAAATTCCAACCTTTAAAGGTTGTTTTCGGGTAAAAAGTTGAATGATTTCTGTGGAAACCATAATATTTTACTAAGGAAAAATAACTTTGTTCTGAAAAAAAAAAACATTGGAATTTCAGAAAAAAGTTTTTCTTCTTTTTCACTTTCACCATCATCTAAAATCACCTCCTGAAGTTTTGTTCTTTATATTCGTACATCCCTTGTAATGCCTCAACAGATCTAGTAACAATCGTTCTCCCGGTATTTCAATAGAAGATGCTCCGAGGATCTAGTCATTGATCTCTTCGACAACCGGTACACGGTCAGGAACCGCGTCAAACGCGCGCCCAACATTTGTAAAATTTCACACGAGTTTTTCACATGAGAACGGGTCATTTCTACGACTTTTTTCTTGAGTTCAACTGTTGAGCGATTTGCTGTCCTCTGTGTTTCCTTCGTCTTAAACCCAGGAAATAGTTCATATTATTAGTTCAGAAATGTTTTTTTTATTCTACGTGTTAAAATCCCTTATGAATGAAATATGTTTAACATATATATTGGTACCAATGTCAGGATTTGAACCTGCTACCCCTGGGTTCAGAATCAGAAAGTCTATCACTATGCAACGGATGTTGCCAGTGTAGTCGACGAGCAATAAGTAAGTTCTCTGCCTACCCATTTAAAGCCCCAGTTATGATATCAGTCCGGTGCAGCTGAAGTTAGTAAAGTTGCACCCACGATATTAATAGCACCGCCACTAGCGCTCAACAGACGTGAACCCAAATGCTATTTTGGAGGAAACGTCAGTCTCTGATCGTTTCGTACCCACAGCTGATATGAGGTGCGGCTGTTAAGAATTGAGACTGAATACAAATACAAAAGTAAATAGCTGTAATAAAAAAAAACTCTGTGTGTGCTAAACACCCAGTGTATAGTAAGCTGACGTAATTATTACGCCAGCGACTGCACGGTTTAAATTTAAGAAAATAACTTCGTATACATCTCTGACGCCGCGCCTTTTTCCAAATCATCATCGTACTTGAAGTTTGTTAAAAAGCCATTTCTGTAATAGAACCGAATTCAACCAAGTAGCCAATAATGCCAAAAGATGGCACCATTTACGTTAACAGCTAGCGTGAGGAACGTCGGCTGGCAGACTTACGTAATATTGGATTTTGTCATTTCGTTAATCCCGCCGGGTTTAGAGAGATGAATAATAATATGATTAATAAAAGATGTGTGATGATAATATGATTAATATGAGATGTATAATAAAAATTTGGTGCTCACAAAACAATCTATATTCAAATGTAGAAAAATGCAAAACTTTGAAGTTTCCAGAAAAAAAAAATCACTGTTTTTCGACTATTCAATAAATAAAATAAATTTAGAAAGAGTATCGGAAATGCGGGATCAATAATAATGGCATAATAATGGATGAAACTAGACTTCACGGTTCACATTCAACAAACTGCAAATAAGGGTATGAAAACTTTAGGATTTGTATTAAATACAATTAAAAACTTTGAATCGTTACAAATCATTAAACTACTGTACACATCCCTTGTTAGAAGCCTAATAGAATATAACTCCATAGTCTGGTCGCCCTTCTACAAAATTCATATTCATACTATGATAGAATTCAAAGAAAATTTCTACGTTTTGTAAATTTTAAACTTAACATTCCTTTAGAGCACATAAATTACCCATCGTTAATGAATACTTTAAATATTCCAACATTAGAAAACAGACGAAAAATAAACGACCTAACTATTTTATTAAAATTATTAAACTCTAAATTCGACAGTTGTGAACTCCTGCAATTAATAAATCTACATGTACCTACACGAACAACTAGACAAATTTATATACGTACATTTTATATGACATTTTATATACGTACATCTCATTCGAACTATGATTTATATTCTCCATTACAACGTTTGCATAGTCTTGGTAACAAATATTTAAATTATATGGATGTATTTGACAATAACTTGAACTTAGCAAACTTCAAACGCCATATGTGCCAACTATTTCTTTCTACCTATCCCATAAATTAATGTGAACAACAATTTTAAACATTACCTTCTTTGTGTCAACTCCTATATTTTATGGAAAATAATTTGTTTCTTATATTTTATGTTACCTGTATTTTGTTAACGCTTATATTTTAAGTAACCTGTATTTTGTTTTTAACATTTATTATGTTACTTGTATTTTATAAACCCATTCTTTTCACTGCATTATCTTTTTACCGCTGCATTATCTCGGTAGGCGGAATAGTTGACTATAAGCATTATTGTAAGTGACTTTTGGCTTACGCCGTTGGGATGCAGTATAATCTACATAAAGTTCTGAAGTGTACAGCGATGTGCAGAATGCGTTGAATACATAGACATCCAAATGGATAGACGAGAAGATACAGATGAGGGGTAAAATCGAAGAAAAATGAAGGGGGGAAAGATGACTGTGATTCGTTAAAAAATCAATCTGACAGTATATAGGCATCTCGCATTATAATTTCACCATTTAGTTCTTAAAAGCAAAATCTGCTTTTAAATGAATAGACCTTTTTACACGGGAGCGCGAATTGCCCGCCACGTTATTAACATTTGCGTAGGTCAAATGCGCAAAGTAAACTTCGACCTTTTTCACAGAGGAATATTTTGTTGCCGTATTTAGTTAAGACACTTTTACAAATGTTTCATAATTTACTTACCCCTGTAACCAGCGACGAGCTCACTGGAGAAACGCCCATATTCGCTATATACACGTATACTAGGGTATAACGTATAGCACAAGCTCTCATATTTGTTCGTAAAATGTACGATTCGAACTCCGCGCTGGTCACAACAAGAATGATGACGTCACATTTTTTTAGATTGAAGCGAGGCTCTTGTAGGCCGAGCTGGCTCCATGGAACCGTTATGGGGAGGGGGAAATAATACGCTTTTATCACTTAGGGCAGGTCCAGATATATTCATATGTCCATGGTTGAATAGTATTCCTTCAGCTCTAACGAAATGATATAGCATAATTAATCGTACTTTCTGCTTTGAATTTCAACACTCTAATTTCTCTTATTCAATTTGTTTTTGCTGAACAATTGGAAAAAAAATGTTACAAGAAATATGATGACTAGTCTATCTCGTCAAGGGTTGTTAAAAGCGTGCCAATCTTAACAATGTATACACGGTGTGCTGAAACTCGTTGTACAAACAGAAAACATTATATTTTCAATCTTTACATTACACTTTGAGTCCTCTTGGTCAACACTTCGGCGAATTTTATAAGACAAAAAACAGCTGGCATTAACGCCCTTGTGATATAAATATTTTTTTAATTTGACTAACATGAAAATTACAATTTTGGGCGCGATTTAATCGAAAGCGTAAGAGAAAAAAAAAGAGTTATTCTACAAAATCTAATCCAAATAATGTGATGTAGATTCACCAGTTTCTCTCTTGTAGTTCCTGGAGGCTGTGTATTTTTCCACCCGCTTTGCATACACCTTAGCTTCCGCAGGACGCTAAAAAATAATTAAATTAAGAAAGGACCTTCTTAACATCGGCGTGTGCATGGTCTCTAAGAACTAACATTAGAAAACCTTTAGTAAATTAAACTCTAAACTAAATATATGCATATAAAAAGGTATAAGTAAAAACTTGATTAAATAACAATATTCTAATAAATTTATTTATTTACGTTACAAATACAGAACAATACATATTTTACATCAAAATGGAATACAAAATAATAACGCTGTGCAGATATGATTTAAGTTAACTAAAGTTTAAAATCAGACTATTGCAAACAAAATGAAAACCAATCAAACTGTTTTAAAAAATAAGTAAATTGTTTTTTTTTTTATTTCAGTGCTATTAAAAATATCTGCTATTTCTGCAAATTAGTTAACTAAGTTGTATTTTTTCCTGGTTTTAAAGGAGTTGAAAACCACGCATACGCAAATTTAGTACTGACTAACTGTTTCAGTAAAATATACTTTTTGATAGTATTAGGAATATGAAAAGAAATAAAAATTGAAAAAATACAGGGTTGTCGTAAGGGAATTTGTGATTTTAAAAAGATAAATGACATCAGATAGCAATCTTCTGTCGGACAGCTTTATTAATTTTAGGTTTTCATTAAATCGAAGAGAAAATAAAAAAAGGTCTGACAGCTATTTTGCAACCTCGGTCTAAAGATTATCGTTAAACTCTCAAAACTATTTTGAATTTAATCGAAGATTAAACTAGAAATCTTCAGAAAAACACACCTTCACCGCAATGCAAGCCGTAACAGCATCTCCTCGATACTGTAATTTTTAAATTTAAAATTAATTAATTTATTATTTAATAATGCGTACAGTCTCGAACCTTTCCGAGCATTCCTTTAGACCTGAGCGGCCAATGTGCCAGATATAATTCGTTGGTACGCTGAGAGTTTAACCTCTCCTAATTTGGGCATTTCTTTAAATAGCCAAACAGTAAGACTGTTCTAAAAGGGACTTTTATTAATTTTAATTTGTAAGTATTTTTATTTCTTCAATTATTATTCCCAACAATGAAATGTATCATTGAAGAAGAACAAAACATAAATAATAACGAACACATGAAAAAGAACAAGACAGACAAATAAAAATATAACCGGATAAAGAGCTAGAGGTCTCATTAGCCGAATTGGTAGAGGTGAATGTCCTGGAAAGTTGCGACCAGAAACAACGTCTTTTTCTTTTTCATGTGTTCGTTATTATTTATGTTATCTTCTTCTTCAATGATATTTTTATTACTACTTTGTAGATTACACGAACATTAAAATTAATGCTTACCTACGTGAAATCATGATTATAATTTGACAAGTCAAAACATAATGTCAAATTTAGAATGTTCTTAGAAATAGAGATCAAAATTGCGTAATGAATTTGATTCGGCAGATTACGAGTTCGATCAAAACCTCCTGGATCTAAAATATCACAATGTGGATTTAATTAAATTCATTACCTAAAATAGGCACCGCAAGTCATTCGCGGTGCTGATTGTCGACTTTAGTTAAATTAACCCATTCATGACGAAAAATTCATACATTATGTACGAACGGACCCTGCGATGCTTCGCTATCGAATAATCCATGTCTTCATCTGGTGTTTCCGACTTCTTCTACCATTCAAACTATTCTCTAAACACTCCATAACAATAAATTTTGGAGGCGGGTATGGGTACCGCCGCCCCAGGATTCCAATTATTAGATAACCATCACCTCTGCCATAGGTCATTCCAAATGGTTCGCTACACATGGTTACTTAGCAGGGGTGCCCGGATTCATGGGATAAGGTTTGTCCGGTTCTTGGCGGCGAATGTGTCTGCCCACCAGCTGCGTGGTGGGCCGGTTCGGGAGAGATTGTGATCTCTCAAGAATAACTCGTATGTCCGTCACTCCTGGACCCGCTGACCCCCAGATTCATACCCACCCTCATACATTATCCTTCCCAGAACTTCGTCTCCTTCCTTTCCTTTAAAAACCCTACACACAGCATCCCCAAAGATGACGTAGTCCCTGGGAAATTGTTTTCTTAGGGCCTCCTGTAAGAAGCTATTGTAAAACAAAGCTATTGCAAATTCTTAGTTTAAGCTTTTGTAAAGGCCATTTCACGAAAATCTCCAATTAAAGAGTCC
The DNA here is from genome assembly GCA_917880885.1 of Limnephilus marmoratus. Lineage (NCBI taxonomy): Eukaryota > Metazoa > Arthropoda > Insecta > Trichoptera > Limnephilidae > Limnephilus > Limnephilus marmoratus. The sequence goes on from OU862915.1 coordinate 19,715,197, forward strand.
TAAATTCTCTAGTCTTTCAAAATAAATATTTACTCAACTTTGGCATTAACCTTCTTACAGATATAAAACCAATTGAATATCTTTGTATAAAACCAACGGTAATGAGGGTGGCAAAGTTAAAGTCATGCAATGTCCAGTGTTTTAAAGGTCCTCCATGTGCAAAGTCGAATCTTCCCTAAGCATAAACTTTCTAATCAAGAGTGTTTATTGGAAGTGACCTGCCAGATAAGTGTGTTTCCGATTCTATTTGTAAATAATAATATTAGATGGAGCCTAAGAATTCATAATAAATTGTATAGCGCCTTTGATGTGATTTTTCATAAAAACGGCGCTATAAAAATTATCCAATTATTATTATTATTATTACTGTTATTGTAACATCAGGCTTTAAAATCGTCTGTCGAATCGTTGGTATTTATCATATTATGCCGTAGTGAGATAAATACTAGCGTTTCTGATATCGGAAAGCGTCGAACGAGCATAACCTTAGTGTCAATTATGTCAAGCATTGACTTAATCAAACATTTACTCATATTTTCCAAAGCTTGAACTAAAAATCCTTAGTTAAATATATGACAACTTATGAAATGATACAATATTTTCATGATGATTTGCCTGTAAAAGCTTTGCGCATGCGCCCGGCTGCATCTCTCGGCCAATGACATGCGTCTCCTTATAGGGAAGGGCCTATTACACACAAGCACCTGTGACGTCACACTCACCAGAACGGGATTAGGGAATCCTTGTGTGAAACAGGTTTTAAGTTAGGTTTGTCTTTACAGAATGATAAAATCTTCCAAGGCAGCAATAGTGTAAAAAAAAACATTGTTCAATGCATATTTGCATATTGCACTGGCCTACATACGTGTGGAACATGGTTTCACTACCGAATCAGGTCGATGGAAAGACTCCTAATCCAATATAATAATGCCTGCATTTGGATACAGTAGGAACAGCAGCACATCGACAATGTTTACGGAGCTAGGACTGCACGGATTTGCCGTTGGATTTGCCGGTCTGATGAGACATCGGGTCACTGGAGCCAGGATGCGGCTAATGACCTCCGACAACTCAGTGGTGACCGCAGCCTTCCAGTACCAAGTTCCACTTCTGAGTGAGGGCTGGGCCTGAGCACACCCCAAACATTGCCCTACATAAAAATCGATAATTTATTTTTAATTTTTTTATTTTCATTACGTACCTTTTTTTCTATTCTATGAATGTGTTTCTTTTCTTTACTTAAAATCTGTTGTGTAAATATGTATAACTATATGGGACGTGTGGGATTGCACTATCCTCCTCACATTCTGGATAAAACATTTTTATTATTATTGTACGATAAAGCTGTCAAAAATATGTCTTTGTAAACACACCTGGGTATCTACAATGGTCGATCGATATAGGTTTTATCGAATATGTCGGTAACTTGTCATCGCTCCCTTGCACGACTGCAGGCAGCTAACGAAGAAATAACAGTTCACGTCAAATAAATTAGGAACCCTTGGACGCTGTGAACTGTTGTTTGTTCGTTAGCGGCCGGCAGCCGCGCTCAGGAGCGATTACAAGTTACCGACATTATCGATCGACTGTGCTAGATGCTCTGAAGAAAAAATTATCTAGAGTTTTTTAAATATTATAAATACGGATGCATATATAAGTTTAGCATTTTCAAATCTTACTATATACACCACCATCCACGGATGTATGTATGTGTAATCACATATCCCATTCTATATATATGAAATATCTATCACTAGTTTTTTTTTGTGAATACCCCACTTGAGTCCTAAATGCTCCCGTCTGGTGCAGGAGAGACTACAACATCCCCTTTTGGGGTATGTTGTAAGGCTGAGAAAGGTGGACAAGTACCTGGCTATTCAGATATGGTCAGCAAACTCAGCTAACCCAATTTCAAGCAACGGTTCAATTCTGAATGTTGGTCTTACTCCAGGGAGATATTGAAAATTAATTAAACATTATTTTTAATTAATAAATTGTGAAAAAACACATATTAATCAATTAAAAACTACTTCCGCATGCCGAGATTTGATAAATAACAATCAGAAATACGTTGAACAAAATTTAAACATTATGTAATAATTAATTATTTCTTTAACTAAACTTAAGGCTGTGGAGATGCGTACACTGCGTACCCATTCAATTTAAATTAAACGTATTAATTAATTAATATTAAAGGTGATTCAATGACTCTCAAACGAAGCATGTGGAACAGAAAAGGCAGAAAATGATTCTGTCATATCCAATAACTGATCCCGCTACATCTTCCTTGCCAGAGAAGTGCTCTTGCAAATATGGTTGCAAGATTCTACCCGAACAATTTTTTTCGTTTGAGAGTCGTTAATAATGTCTTCAATGATTAAATATTATAATTTGACGTTTTACTCATTAGTTATTCCACTACAAAAATAAATAATATTGTTCAAACCGTTTCTGTTTAAATCAATAAATATTTTATTTTTAAACTTTTCAATAACTCATTATAAATAGTAGATTATGCCCATTAACATATGAACAGAAAACAATTAAACGAAAGAAAAATATGATTCTTGCCATTTGTTCCAAAAACATTCTTCAATAAATTAAATGAATATTTTTGGGGTATTCCCAATGCGCCCCACCCGCTCAACATTTCGTCTTCATATATGGTCTGGCCGCGTGCTCTTCGGGCGTCGCCGAGCAAGGCGTCGCGACGCTACCAGCCCAGTGCCCAGCCGCTGCCCGCTGCCACTGCCCATATACCGCGATCTTGTTAGCAGCATGGCAGCGTCGGCATCGCCGTCGGCACCGGGTATTTCCGGCGGAGCTTTCATTACCGCCTCGACGCCCGAACGGGCCTGACGCCGACAACAAGTGGATTCCACCAATAGTTATCATGTAAACATTTAAGGTGTTGTTTTCTTTTGCTGAGGTTATGCCTGGCACTCAAAGCTAAAATCAGAAAATTATAATCTCGTCGTAAACACAGTTACTGTGCAATTTGAATCCAACATTCAATGTTGACTTGTAAACATTTAAGGTGTTTCTTGTTTTCTTCTGGACGTTAATAATAATAGAGGTGGAATGCCGTGTACCAAAGCTAGGATCGGAAAATCAATGATAGTTATTGTGCGATTTGGTTCCGCTCTTCAGAATGAACATGTACACGTGTAGAATGTTATTTTTTTCTGTTAGGTTTAGCCCTAGAATTCAAATGAAATTGCTATGCCGTGCATCAAAATCAGATTAAGAAAATCGTAACCTCGTAGTAAAGGCGGTAATTTATTGTGCAATTTTAATCCAATTTTCAAATTTAGGATGTTAACATGTAAGATGTTGCTTGGTCTCAACAATAAATAGATTTAGCGCAGGAGATCAAAAAACATTGTCTCGTAACAAAGACAGTAAAATTATGCACTAAGAAACCAACATAATAATTTATCGTGTACAAATTAAAGGGCTACTTTTTTTCAACAATTGAAAATTTGTATCCAACTTTAAAAAAATAACCTGTAAACATTGTATTTATGATGTTTGCTTGGTTCTTGTTTTCTTCTGATTGGTTAGTCAAACAATTAGAATGGCGCATATCAAAACAAAAATAAATTAAAATCGTAGTATTCTAATTTTGCTTAATTTCGTCTTTCAAAGTTATACGTAAAAAAACATGAAAATATTTATCAAGTTGTGGCTTGTTTTCGTCTGCTTCTTAAAATGTAAACATTTAAGGTGTTGCTTGATTTCTGCTGTTGGGTTAATCTTAACATTAGGATCAATAAATAGCACGAATCATAAAACTGTGATCTTATAAGAAAGACAGTAATTGTGGAATTAGAATTCAACTTTAAAATTTAACGTAAACATTCAATGAGGTGCTTTTATACTCTCTTGCAGTAGGTAGTAGGTATTGTTAGCGGGTATCAAAACAGAAACTGATTATCACGAATATCTACGCAATATGACAAGAAAATTTGTTAAATCCACATTACCATGGAAAGAATCATGGAAAACAAAAACAAAAGTTCTTTAAGTTTTCTTTTTGGTTTTCTACTGGTGGCTTTGGTCATGGAAATGGCGATAGAGTTGGTATGCCATACATTTCGCAAAACGATGGTGCAGCTTCATTCAGCCCTTCGATAGTTTTTAGATATTTACTTATTTACTTATTTATTTCAGGAACATAAATAGTCTTAACAATATAACACTCAGAGGAGGTAGACCAAAAAGATCAATTAACAATTTTCACAGATAGGTTTTTAAAAATATAAAACTACATATGTAACGAATGTAAACTAAAATATTAAAAGAAAAACTAAGCAGCAATTAAAAAAAATGGATGTAAAACAAACACAATAAACCTGTGTGTAGTTGCATAATGTTTTGTACAGCCATATTATGTAATTATTATTACGCGTGACAGCTGCTGTGCTTTCTGAAGGCATTATCAATCTTTGAAAATGCAGTTTGATAATGCTTTAATTACATTGAAGATCCAGTTCATAAATAAACTGTTTTTATTAATTGATTAATAATATTATTGAATATATAATAATAATTAAAATTGAGTTCTACAAATTAAATTTGATAACGAGAAATAAAAATGAATTGGTACAATTAATTTATTCGTCACGGATTTGTGTCGTTCGTACCTAGAATGTGGTACAATAAACTTCTGTAACATTTGTAACCAGCAGTGAATATGTCAGCACGTATGTCTATATTTACAGGTTTATTGTCACAGCTGTTAAATATGTATGTCATTTTCCTAACTTCACTTTGATTGGAATTGGTGGAATGTAGAAAAGGGTGTTCTGTCCGCAATAAGAATTTTGGTGTTTTAGGTTTTATATTACTTAATATCAAAGCTCCAACAATATACCATTTTGGAGGTGTGGTACCCATTCATTGGATAACCAACACCTCTGCCATAGGTCACCCCAAGTGGTTCGTTAGGTTTCACTCCGTGTTCGAGTTCGGGAACATGGGGTGAGGTTTGTGCAAGTTTTGGCGGCAAACGCGTCTACACACAATCTGCGGGGCGGGCCGGATCGGGCAGGGTTTGATCTGTCCAGTCGGACTCTCTCAATATACTACAGTGGGCGGGATGATTCAATCCCCCGTCACTCCTGGACACACTTACCCTTTTCTCCCTAATGACCCGGGTTCCCACTCACTCTTCATACCCGTTCCTTCCTTGAACTTCCTTTCCTTCAAAAGTTCCTCCATAGAGCATCCCCAAAAACAACATATTATAACATCTTGGGGAAAATATTTTTTTCATGGCCCCCTGATTTAAAAAAATATATATTAATACCTTAAATGGTCGGATTGATTCGGCGAATTTGTTTCAATTAAGTTGCAATAGTTCTGTTTTCCTAGCTTCACTTACTTATTTATTTATTTATTATTTGAATCTTTTATAATTATTATATTAATAAAGTTGCAATTGGGATACGCGTAGATATTAACACTACAATTAAAAATGTTGACAGAATGTGGAAATAAAGTTTTATTTATTACTAGGTGGAGTTGCTAATAGTGAAAAAATAGAAATGATAATAAGCAAAACAAAATATAAAAAATAGTAAGTACACATTACAGATAAAGGAGAAGAAAGAAGTAAAGAAAGGACAATAATAAGGCATACTAAAGCAATTAAATAATCATTAGTTATAAAATGTTTTTAACTGCCATGACTTTATACTATTAGCTGACGGCCAATAAAATTAGCAGATGTTAATCATTTTTTCTCACTCATCAAAACTCCTAAACAGCTGCTCGGACAAGATATTTTATTTTCACAAATGTTGTCTTATGTGTCAAAGTAAGTAATGAATAAACTGTAAATTTAACACATGGTTTCATACAATCTTAAAGTCTTTTTTAAAATTAACAATACATATATATTTTCAGTAAAACCAATCGTGAGATAATTTTATCAAAAAGTCCTTATTTTTTAATGATTTTTATTTTAAATTGATGCAACCTCGACAGTCATAATCCACTCCATTTCGTCGCTGGGGTAGGCAGAGAGGGTGCAACACCAAACATGTCTACCTTGCTACGTATTCCTCGCTTCATTCGCATTTATACACACTCTTCTGTTATTCCGACTCAAGACATAGTACGTCTAAAGACTTTCATTCAATAGACCGCGTCATTTGAATCAAAGTGGGCGTCCCGTTTCTGGGGCGTCCCAGGCTTAGGGATGCAGCGATATATCGAAAAACCGATAAATATCGATATATCGACCCCTAAAAATATCGATATTTATCGATATCGAATATACGCCGATATCGATATATCAATATCGAAAAACCGCACCATAAATCTTTGGCTCACATGCAAATAAAAAGAAAAAAAAACTGAGGGTGACGACTGAAGCTTACGTTATATCTTTCTGCTCCTGTAAAAACTCTAAAAGTAAACATTCCTGAAACATGGCAAGAGATGCAAAGCGTTTATCCCAACCTTTTTATTTTATTTATTTTATTTATTTATTTTCGGGAAATCGACAGTTTACATTTTTACAGTTTGTACATGTTTGTATAGCCAAAATAAAACCAATTATGGATTTCCTCCATGTGACTTTACCTCTGATTAACAGCATAATAAAAAAAATTAAATAATAAATTTATAATAAAGCATTATGAGATCAAAAATTTTATAAAACAAAAGATTAAGTATATAAAACTAAAATTTACATAAAACATAAAATATCAATACATTGGTAACCATAAGAAGCCAGATTGAGTGGCAATGAGTCATTTACCAATTGTGGCAACAAGCATTCCTTCTGAACGTCTTTTTTCAAAGGCAGGAGCCTCTGTAATTCAAAGCTTCAAGGAAGCAGACTGTCAAAGTTACTATTTTTATGTTCGATAGCTAGTATAAAACACTGGAAATATATTTTTTTAAATAAATTTATGAAAAAAAAAATTTATGTACCTACATAAAAAAATATACGTAATCGATAAAGGTTTGATATAACTAAAACTACATTGGATTTCTACAAGCTTTAAAAAAAGAAGAAATATGATACATCGGCCTATTAGACCGATATATCGATATATCAATATCGACTTAATTCGATATATATCGATGTATCGATATTTTTTAAAACCTTGCATCCCTACCCAGGCTATTTCGTAAATCAATTCTGTAACACTCAGGGAAACTCAGATTAGATTTTGACCATATGAATGAATTGTATTTTGTTGTATGTCCGTTTGATATCAGTGGTAAGCAAAGTGTTATATTTAAATCTCTTGCCAAAACACCTTTACGATCGGCACGTAATTCATGTGTAGTTCTGTTAAAGGTGTTGTCTTGATTAAATATAAATTTCAATTGGCAAGTCCATTCCAAGTTTCAAAGCTCACTCTCTCACTCCACAACAGCAATAATAATAATATGTACATTGTACATAGCTACAACTCAGAGTGAATACAATAATAAGTCGAATGACAAGTATGTAACTGGAAAGGATTCACAGCAATAACATGGTAACTTGCAATACAGTCAAAAAATTATTTAATGTTCTTGGGGTAACCTATGCCAGAAGTGTTAGTTATCTAATGAATGGTTCCCAGGGCGGCTCCACATCACCTCCCAAATCGAAAATTTTATCTAAATCTTAACTTAATATATTCTTCTTTCATGTTTTTACACCCCACAAGAGTTCTAACTGCACGGAGCTAGTGAAACTACGGAATCCCACTTTGGGGAAAATTGTAGTGCTGAAAAAATGGGAACGCGAAGAGAAGAGAAAGAGAAAGGTCGCGAAGTACCTACATGCGTAATTTAACCCTTTCGTGAAACATTTAACTTTTGGATGATCGCTTCCATCTTCTTCCTTGCACCGTCCCAACTCATTGCCTAGGTAGGCTGTAGGGGTCGGCTCTTCTCGTTTTCGGGTTGTAGTTTCTTCAGTTTTGGGTATCGCCTTCATCCAGGCCGTTTCTCTGTAGTACCTATTTTGGAGCATTGAGTCATCCAGGAATTCTTTGGTCTTCCTCTGGATTACTGTCGATGAAGCTCCATAGACATTTCCTGCTTCACTGTGTGGTCTGTGTGGTCTCCGTCTTGTGTGCCCACACCATCTCATTTCTACTTTTCCGAGTTGCCCAGAGTAGGAGTTGTACGTAGTCCAGCATTCGGAGCCGTACATTATGGCGGGTCCAACAATAGTCTGGTACATCTTCCCTTAAAGTTTTATAGGCATTTTCGAATCACACAAGATTCCTGTTACGGATCTAAACCTATTCTATGGTTGACATCTGCTGCACATCCTCCGTCTCTGTAAACGAGTGAGCCCAGATACTACAGTAGTTGGCTAATGTTACTCCATCCAGTTGCATCGAAGGAGTTACAGCATTGTGTCTTCAAATGGCAAGTACAAATATTCAAAGTTTCCATGTGTACCATTTAAATATTTGACTTCGTGAGCTCTAACTTGATGAAATTTGCACAACAGTTATTATCTTGATTTTCTAGTTTAACGCTATAATCATTATGGAATTGAGTTCAACGCTGAACTCAATTCCATAATGAATCGCCTGCATGTACTTGGAAATGTTGGAAATAAATATGTTTTGGATGAATCTATAAACATTGCTAGTTTAACCTCATACAAACACTACTTAATTAAGACTGTCTGTCAGCGCTTCTCAGTTTGACTATAATCAAGTACAGATTTAAAGTATTAATTTCTTAATACATAATAACCGGGATTTATAATATGTTGTATTGTATTTATGATAACCCACTCATTGTACTTTTTTGTGTTGATACTACAATTTCTATTGTTCTCTTTTATGAATTTTATATTTATATATATTTTTTTTTTTATTTATGTAGATATATTCTGTATTCATATGTAAAATAATTGTAATTCTTTTGTAAATGCCGTCATTATCGGCGTTAATAAATAAATAAATAAATAAATAAATAAATAAATAAATAAATAAATAAATAAATAAATAAATAAATAAATAAATAAATAAATAAATAAATAAATAAATAAATAAATAAATAAATAAATAAATAAATAAATAAATAAATAAATAAATAAATAAATAAATAAATAAATAAATAAATAAATAAATAAATAAATAAATAAATAAATAAATAAATAAATAAATAAATAAATAAATAAATAAATAAATAAATAAATAAATAAATAAATAAATAAATAAATAAATAAATAAATAAATAAATAAATAAATAAATAAATAAATAAATAAATAAATAAATATAAATAAATAAATAAATAAATAAATAAATAAATAAATAAATAAATAAATAAATAAATAAATAAATAAATAAATAAATAAATAAGTAAATAAGTAAATAAGTAAATAAATAAATAAATAAATAAATAAATAAATAAATAAATAAATAAATAAATAAATAAATAAATAAATAAATAAATAAATAAATAAATAAATAAATAAATAAATAAATAAATAAATAAATAAATAAATAAATAAATAAATAAATAAATAAATAAATAAATAAATAAATAATTAAATAAATAAATAAGTAAATAAGTAAATAAATAAATAAATAAATAAATAAATAAATAAATAAATAAATAAATAAATAAATAAATAAATAAATAAATAAATAAATAAATAAATAAATAAATAAATAAATAAATAAATAAATAAATAAATAAATAATAATAATAACAATTGATAAAAAAGATACTGACAATATTATGACATATTTTGTAAACTGTTGACATTTTGTGTCACACGTCGACACGTCACATTAGAACGGGTTGTTTCTGCGTATATTTCCTCCCTCCTATAACAGGTCTCTTCAAGACATAGATTCACTGCTTGCTTTCCACAAAAATATCCTCCTCACAGCATCCCCAAATATGAAATAGGCTCTGAGGGAAATTATATTCCTGAATAAAAAAATTATAAATTATAAAACTAAATCTGCAGCGCCGGTCAGTGGCTGAGTAGGCATCACGTTTGGATCTCACCCAGGCGTCGCTTATTCTATTCCTCGACTGGCTATGTCCTCCATAACGACACCACCAACATTTTCCGCCTATTGTGGTGTAGTAGGAGATTTTCCAATATTATCGGGTTATTCGTAAGTCTTTCTTTATAAAAAGAAAAAAAAAAAGAGAAAAGAACATTGATAAACTATCAAATCGTTTAGTACCAAACGCCATATTTCTAATAGTGAAACACTAAACATTATTTGCTGTTTATTGTTTAACCTGAATACTTAGCTATAGAAGCCAGCTACCAAATTAAATCCGGCTTTAATGAGAACTTAGTGATTGGCAGGCGACCAAAAATTCATTATTAATTTATATACCTCGTACAAAAGACATTTGAAATGTTTCTTGCCAACCATTCGGCAATCTATTTTCTGTTTGTATAATGAAAACTCTGTTTCAATGGTAAAACAAACTGATTGTGATCAAATATGCTGAAAAACTCTATTTTATATAATAATGCTGCATAAGTAGCACCAACAGCCAGTGGAGTGATGGCATCTCAAAATTGGAGAAAATTTTGTGGTTGAAGGAAGTGGGGATGAGAAAAGGGAAGAGGATTTTTTGAAGTGAAAACTTCTTTAGTACCGTTGTGATTTTAAACTCGATGAAACGAAAAATAGCGACACTAAAAAGAGAAAAACACACACATTTATAGAATTCAACCGTCGAAAGAATGAGATAGTATAATCGGTCTCCTCTTTCTGCAGTGCTTCGTAGCCTCCCCACACGTGTCTACTTTAGTTTTCTGAAGGTGTCATTTCTACCGCGTGTCAACTGCACATTTGTATTTTTTTACATTAACTCCAAACAGCAGGCCTGGAGGAAATAATTTCCTTCGGGGCCTATGTATGTCATCTTTGGGAATGTTGTGTGGAGGATCTTTTGATGAGAAAGAGTGAACAAGGGTCTTGAAGAAAGGTCTCTTCAAGACCCAGGTTTTAGGAGGGAGGAAACACAGAGGCCGGCAAATCATTCCACAGCCGAGCCGATGAGTTCAAGAACGAGTTGTAGAAGCGACCGGTTCTCATTTGAAAAATAACAATTGGGTGCGCGTTTGGTGTGTTTCCTGACTATACACCGGTGCCGAGGGGATCAGTGCCGCTACTTCCTCGGAGAATTTTCCATTAAAATACCGGTAAAACAAGGACAACATTCCCGGGAGGATTCCCGCTGTAAAATATCCCTGACATAGGTTACCCCAGGTAGTTCGCTACGTTTGCTAACTAAACAGGGGTGCCCAGTGCCCAGGTCCATCAGGAGAGGTTTGTTTTATTCTTGGCAACGAATGCGTTTGTCCACCCATTGAGTGGTCGAATCGAAAGAGACAGGTTAAGGAAGGCCTTTTGATCTCGGCAGCCGGACTCTGTCGACCCATCGCCTTGCAATGCAGTTGGAGGGATGGATTTATGCATTTATCACTCAGGGACTCAGTTTTTCTAGGAGGGCTAAAAAGCAAAAAATGCCCCTGAATAATGGCCTTGCCCAAGGCTCTGTGCTGGCCCCATCGCTCTTCAACATCTATACTCGAGATCTTCCTCACACTGAAGGCAGAAAATTTGCTTACGCAGATGACTTCGCCATCACAGTCCAAGCCAAAACCCTCAATGCAGCAGAAGAGATCCTTAATTCTGACCTCAAGGCTATGAAAGGATTTTTCCTTAATTGGCGACTTAGGGACACGCAGACCCCCAGATTCCTATCCATCTCATACCTTGTTCCTTCCCAGAACTCCTCTCCCTCCACACATCTTCCCCTAAGATGACATAGACCCTGAGGGAAATTATTGTGTCGAGCTAATGTAAAAAAAAATGTTAATAATTTTTGGCAGTAAATTCGAGTACAAGTAAATACGACTCCAGATACTAATATCTACAGCCCGTATGTCGGACGAATATCTACAGATCATATGTTATACTAATATCTACGAACTTCAGAGTGTTGACTAATATCTATAGAGCTAAGGTCGGACGAATATCTATGACGGTCCCAGCGTTGACTAATATCTACACAGCGTAGGTTGGACTAATCGGTTAAATGTGTCCAATAGTCCCATATTAGGGATTTTTACATACATACTTACATAGATTAAGTTTTTTAAACTGCATTCGCAACATTACGTTATTCCAATATGCTATACATAATTGCAAATCCAACCTCTGCCAGTGCTGTAGATATTCGTCAACACTTTGGTTCTCATAGATATTAGTCAGCAGTTTGAGCTGTAGATATTCGTTAACACTTTGGTTCTCATAGATATTAGTCAACAGTTTGAGCTGTAGATATTCGTCAACACTTGGGTTCTCATAGATATTAGTAGTCGCCTCCGTAAATACCATTGTAATATATTGAAGTACAAAAATTTATAAAAACACTAGCTGACCCAGCCACCCGTTGCTGTATATAACAAAACATAACGCCATCCACAGGATGGCTACCCAATCTAGATATCAAGTGTTTTGTCGATAAATGAACTCACACCGCCATCTGTTAGAAACTTACGGAACTTACAAAAAATTCAGAAGCATTTTCCTATAACAAAACATTTAATTGTCAATAATAAATATTGAGATCAATAATCGAGATTAAAACTAACCTGTCTTTTAAGTTCGACCAAATTAAGCACATTAAGCCAAATTTCATCAAATCGGTTAAGTAGTTTCGGAGTTTATCTCAAACAAATATTGTGACGCGAGATTTATATATATATAAAGACAGTTTACATTAAACAGAGGTTTAACATAATATACCGTGTTTGTAACCAATACAAACAATTATTGCAATTGTATTTTCGAATTCCACGCTTTCAAAACACCTCCGAATAAATAGGGGATAAAGTACCTATATTTTATTATTGAAGTGGAAAGGAGTACGAGCTAATGTCATGCAGTTGATTTGTCAATAATTTGACATAATTGTCATAGGTAAGGATATTTTACAGCGGTTTGTCCGTGAAATTGAACCGTTTGGTTACCCTAGCGGATAAGCTTGTTTGCAGGGTAACCATGACAAACGTAATATTTTTTTAAAGTGTATCTAACTCAATATCTATGTATATAAAAATGAATCCGTGTTTTTCTTGGTCACGCCATAATTTCAGAATGACTTTACCTGTTTCATTCATTTTTTTTATAATTTTTTTAATACTAGAAGGTTCTCACGGAAAGAAAAATTAATAAAATTGCACCGAAAATTGGATGATTTTAGAAAACTTAACTATTTTAACTTCACATATTTGACAGTTCGCGCGTTTGATGAAGGTGAATTTAGCAAGCACGTGTGTTTTTTTAAAACATTTTTTTTTTAAATATAGATACTTTAAATAGGTACCTATGTTAGGTACCAAATTTGATTGATCGTTCTTATAATATACAAAAATGAATATTCGTGATACATGAAAAATGAAAAATGAAAATCTTAATGAAAAAATTGTAATAGGTGGCACGCGAGCTGTTTGAAAACTGAATGTAATGGTTCTGAATATATGGAACGCGGGAGAGGGGAGAGGGTAGGCGAGGAAGGTGGAAGGGGAACGCGGGAAGAGAAGGGGATGCGGGAGGGGAACGGGACGCACGGAAAAGGACACGCAGGGAGAAACAATTTATTTCTTTGAATATGGCACTGCAACGCATGCCAGGAACCAGCTAGTTCGTTATAATATATTCTAATGGCAATTATATTAATTAAATTATGTTTAAAGCCACACTTTGAAATACACCACTTTAATTGGAGAGACAACTGGGTTTCGCCTGTCTCAAGTTTCGTTACAATATAACAGCGGAAAATAACAATTTTTTTATTCAGCTGCCGCTTTTTTTGTTGTTTAAATGTTTTTTTTCAAGTACAATTATATAAACCTCCTTATTCTTTTTTTTTTCAAATATTTTGCGTTTATTACATGATTTTAAAACGTTGATTTTAATTGATTGGTATTTGATTTTAAAACACCCAGTCGGTTTTTGAACACATCCTAAGTCGATTTTGAACGCGCGTATAGTATACGTCGTAGGTCATAACGTCCCCTTGTGGGCGTTTGTGACTTTCAGGGGGGACAGTAGAAGACCCAGAGTAAATTAGGGGGCGTTGAGATGGCACAGTGAGGGCGTGGGTGAGTTAAAAAATATATCGTGTAAAAGGACAAAAAAGACGCTTATCATGTTCTAATAAAGCAAAGTAAACTTTAATGTTGGTTAATTTTGGTTATTATATGTATTGTAATCATTTTTATCGCGTATGCCAAAATTCACATATTTCGGTATATGGATGAAAATTGAACTGAAAATAATATAATTAGTATACATTCAGATCTATATTAAATCGGATGATATGAAATTTTTTATTATATAAAATTATGTGTATGTAATATTGATATTATTATTAAGAATTGGCGCTATATCATGAATATGAGAAGGAAGGAGGTAGCAACCTGGTATTTAAAATATTAAAAAATTGCTTTTTCAACTTCCTGAACAAAAAGGTACAACAAATAATTCCCGCGGTGATACCTCACATTGTCCTAAGTGGCCCTTGACCAGAAAAGTGTGACGACCGATGACTCTATCTGGTACGATTACTCACAATCACCACCAAATAAATTATATTGCCAAAAACTTGTTATGAAATAAACAAAAAAAAAAATTCTGGGTTACTAGTAGGAAATTTTAACATGTCATACTGTTAACCACTTAGGGGTTAGTGTCAGCGCCAACGTTGGGCGCCAGTGTTAACCACTTAGGGGTTAGTGTCAGCGCCAAAACGCTCGTTGGGCTGAACTGCTCATCTCAGGGGGGGGAAGGCCTCTCTTACCGACTGTGTACTCCAATGAAACAGGGCTTGTTAATAATCTAGTTTATTCGTAATTTGGCATGGGAATAACAGTACAGATCAAATATCCTAAAGGAGAGTGTGGCAACACGAGAAAGGTCTACTGATTCTAAGGGCTCGGGATATATTAAACGTAATTAAGAAGCTCACGAGACGATGGGCGGTCGCAGGCCGCTTCCTGGCGGAGTGCTCTCTGAGAGTTTTACGAGCAAGGAGTGGCGGCTGGTAGGCGTCCAGGGTGCATGGTGGATGCTGTCCTGACGGAGTGCTCTCGGCGTGTGTTACGAGCAAAGAGTGGCGGCTGGTAGGCGTCCAGGGTGCATGGTGGATGCTGTCCTGACGGAGTGCTCTCGGCGTGTGTTACGAGCAAAGAGTGGCGGCTGGTAGGCGTCCAGGGTGCATGGTGGATGCTGTCCTGACGGAGTGCTCTCGGCGTGTGTTACGAGCAAAGAGTGGCAGCTCGGGGGCGGCCTGTTCTCGGCCCGACAGGGGGGTGGCACGTAAGTGGCAGTGCCGCAGACCAGCGAGGGTGTGGTCTCCATGTGCTGCAGTAGGGCAGCGGCCGGAACGGTAGTTAGTGGCTCAGGAAGTGGCAGTGCCGCAGACCAGCGAGGGTGTGGTCTCCATGTGCTGCAGTAGGGCAGCGGCCGGAACTTGTTATGTTCGTAAAGGGAGCGCGCGCGCGGCGCCGTAGGGTACTCAAGCTCCACTCTCGCCCGTGTCCTTGCCGTGACTGACGAGCTCGTTCCTCCTTGCCCGTCCCCTGCTAGAGACGGAAGGGTCGGGGTAGGGCCACTACATGACCATATAAGGTAATCTTGTAGCAACTCAACCTGCCATTGGTGAATTCTAACATCGCGTGGTTGATCACGCCATGTCCGCGTGTGTCGTTTCCTCCGCCGAATATAGTCTGTTCGAAGCATTTATGGGCGACCCATAACAATACTATGTCGGACGTTTATGCCTCCCGGTTATTTTATAGCATATTTAATATGTAAAACATAGACACATATAAGTAATATTTGATTTATGGCGCTTGCTTCCCTCATTGTCTCAAAAATTAGTATTTGGAGATGTCTGACCACTAAACTGGATGATGGATATAATATCACTACTGCGAGTACCTATTTGCTTCCTTCGAAAAAATTGAATAGGAATTATTTTATCGTAATTTATTTTTATGTTGATATGCCGTGTCGGGAAGGGTGGCTAAAGAAAACAAAAAAGTTAATTCGATGAAAATTGAATTTTATTGTATAAATAATTTCAATTTTAAATTTCAAGGCATAGTCACCCCAAATCAAATAGCTCAATACTTAGCATCTTAACCGTAAAATTAGATAACACCTGGATCTCAGTGTGTTTTCTGCAACAAATGCATGTTTTTGTAATCCGAAGACATTTTATCTCTTTCTTTCCTATTGAGCAGCGGTATTTTTTATTTATTCATTTATTTATGCCTTGATGGCTTTTACATGTTTTGAAAGGGAGACAGGATGGTGTTTTGAGAAAGATCAATAGGGCAGTTAAGTGATGCTCTTGTTACCAAGGTTGAAAATGTGTGCTAATTTACATGAAGGTATTCGACATACCTGTGTTGGAGTAAAGATGACATATTATAAGGAGGAAAATTTTATAGTTTTTTTTTTACAATACAAATTTTGACTACAGTAATAAGCGGTGACCGTATCTCACTATCAAATCGGTACAAGTAAAAATCCCAGGGAAAAATCACTAACAAATCGGTGCAAGTTCCTTATTCAGTAAAACATCAATGTCAAATCGGTGTAAATAGGTTTCTTCCTCGGGGAAAAGTCCCTATCAAATCGGTGTAAGTCGGTTCCTTACTCAGGGAAAAATCACTATCAATCGGTGTAAGTAAGTTCCATACTCAGGGAAAAATCATTATGAAATCAGTGTAAGTAAGTTCATTACTCAGGAAAAAATCACTATCAAATCGGTTTAAGTAAGTTCCTTACTCGGGGAAAGAATCACTATCAAATCGGTGTTAGTACATAAGTTCCTTACTCAGGGAAAAATCACTACCAAATCGGTGTAAGTAAATTCTTTACTCAGGGAAAAATCACTATCATATCAGTATAAGTAAGTTCCTTCCTCATGGAAAAATCATAAAATATTAACTAGTAGTTCGGTCACAGTTCCGTAATAAATCAAAACCAAAACTTCCTCTGAAATTGTAAGACTTGTAGGTACTTAAATACATAGATACCTACTTACTCGTGATTATAAACTATTTTTAATTTAACTATTCTATTTTTTTAAGGACAAATAAGGAATTATGCAATTAGTCCAAAGAAACGTCTCATCACAATGGCAATTATTTTTTTTTAATTTCTTAAGGCAGGTAGGTACCATAATATTGGAAAAATGCGAGTAAGAAAATCCAAATAAACACGACGAATTGACATTAGAAAAATAACATTTACGGAACCAAAGTCAAAGTCAGCCATATAGTCAAAATAAGGTTATCTTGAATAATTAAGTGAATGGAGCAGATTTTTAAAACGGAAACGGAATGCACAAACAAACTTACAGGCAGATGAAATACAAAACGGCCAAATAAAAAAATGGATTCCAGCTGTCACACCTGTATCATAATATTTGGTCGACGATCGTTGGCGTTAATTGATTTACTTATATTTAAAAAATCGTAGCTTATATCAGCTGATTTTTTTAGTTAAATGATACTTTAAATTGTGTCCCATATAAAATCATTTACAAAAAGATTTATGTTAATATTTAAACGATTCAAAGCACACATTAGCTTCGTCCATCTGAGCACTTGTAAAAATTGTCACAATACTGGGATGCATTTATTACCTGAAAGATCTGCAATACAATGCACTCTCGCCACATTAGCATTTTTTTGCAGTTTTAAGTAGGTAGTCTAGACCTAGACCTTTCTAATACGTTGTGCCTCTATTTGCTATTCAAAGAGACCGCCCATTGCTTTATTCAAAATATATATTTGTGGTTTTAAACACGACTAACCGCAAGTACAGGACTTCAACATTTCAACGTCGAAAAATATAGGTTATTTAACCTGCCTCTAATATTTAGTAACGTATTTCTCAGCGTACCGTCAAAATGCTGATTACGCGGGAAATATTTTAACAAAACAGATGAAATTTTTTTTCAGATTTTAGTTTTACAAATCTCCATAATGTGCAATTAAAAGATATGAACATTTATAAAGTTTTTAATGTCGCTTACCAATGGTTTTTACCATGTAAACTGTTATTACACAATATACGAAACTAAAATAATATTTGTTGATAGACAAAGGTATCACCAAAGATATTCTCGCTTTTTAAAATCTGTGTATTCAAAATGTTTGCAAACCTTTACCAATATTTCTCAAACGCAAAGGGCAGTTTTATAGAATTATTTCATTTTTTAGGAGCGTTCGTGGTAAATTTTATGCCATCTGAAACCGTGGTCTTTTTTCTTTATAAAACTGTTAAAATCATAGACATCCAAATGGATAGACAAGAAGTTGCAGATGAGGGGTAAAACCAAACTATTGAGGGCGAAGAGGGGAAAGATGACTGTTATTCGTTGAATAATCAATCTGACAGTATATAGGCATCTCGCATTATAAAATCACCATTTAGTTCTTAAAAGCAAAATCTGCTTTGAATGAATAGACCTTTTTTACATGGGAGCGCGAATTGCTTGCCACGTTCATAACATATTTGCTAAAGCCAAATGCTCGCCCCAAAAAGACTCGCCCCAATACACATAGCAATATTTTGTTGCCTTGTTTAGTTAAAACACTTTTACAAATGTTTCATAATTTACTTACCCCTGTAACCAGCGACGAGCACATTGGAGAACCGCCCACATTCGCTATGTGCACATTGATATGTAGATATATTGTATAGCACAAGCTGCCGTTATTTCGTTAAATGTATGGACGATAGCTTCTCGCTGTTCACGGCAAGAATGATGACGTCACACATTTTAGATTCAAGCGAGGCTCTATCCCCTCTCCATGGAGCGAGCCGGTTCCAAGGAGGAGCTTCAGCCGGCGCCATGTGGAAGGGGAAAAAATACGTTTTTATCATCGTTAAAATCATATCTCTCACCGTAATACATAATTGATAGCATAAGGAGATAGCATAATTTTTATGAGTCCGTATCAAGCTGGGAAAAACTTCTCCGAAAAAGAATACGTGAGTGTTAGCCTTCTGTGTGAAATATCTCCCAATATTGGTTTAGGGGTTAAAGTTAATGGGAAGATGAGCTTCTATGTGTGTAATTCTATTTTACCAGTAATGCAAAGCGATAGGTTCTTATAAATATATCATGGAAGTATTGAAAATAAGTACCAACCTACTTACTTTATTTGAAGGAACCGTTTTTTGTGTGGGCCAAACCGTGTGGGCCAAAACAAAGTCATCCAATCCATATTTTTCATACATGTTTGACAATCATAAATGAATAAAGTAACCTAATGACGTTCAAATGTACTTCCGAATTACAGCTTCAGATACATTTGTAATGAAATTGTAAATATTAAAAACGAAACGAGACGAAATGGTGTTTGATGGAATTGGGTGATAGTATGCGTCGGAAAGAACAAAGGAAGGAAAAAGGAATGACCAATCAGTTACCACTGTATCTCTGCGAATGAGTTCACAAAACAACAACAATATAGCAATATGGTCACACCGCGATACCTCGAGGTAATTAACGCCACAACAAAACGAATGAGTACAAAACTAAATAGCGTACTTCCAAGATGGTTAATTCCAAAGATATTGAAATATAAGTAGATGTGCTATCTGCTGTATTTACTATGTGGGTCTGCGCTTCCGGGTGTCGCCGATATTGTTTACCAATTAACAAATAAACCAAAATAACAAATAATTAACGAATAAACCAAACGAACGTTAAACTAAATGAACGAATTCTTTCCGTATTTAAAATATATTGTTAACCAATATTAATGCACATTTTCAAAAAATCAACGAAATGAACAAATTCTTTTTGTATGAAAACTACGCTAATTAGCGCGTAGTCCGGCGACAGTTGCGCGGACACCATAGCATATCTCTTCTGTATTTGAATATCTTTGGTTAATTCCTTATTTTTATTTAAAAGCGAGATAATGTAATTTGCATCTAAAATAGTTCGAAAACTTCTTCTTAGTCCAGTAAAGGAAGGAGTTGTAGAGTGCGTGAGCAGGAACCTAAGCGATTCTTTCAGGACTTGTTTAGGGTGCTTAGGGTGTGAACATACTAAAAGTCCTGACGTCTAGGTGGTGAGCTAGGGGGGGGAGGGGGGGGGGGGGAAGGTCCCGATTTTCGGGTTTCCGTTTATATCTCAAAAACGGTGCGTCGCAGAGGAAAACTTTTTTAGAATAAGTAAAAGCTCATAAAATTATCTACAACTTTTATTCTATACGTAATTTTGGAAATCCCAACCGTTTTTGAGTTATACGCTCCACAAATGTCAATATTTTCGAAAAAAATCATTTTACCTCACATTTTTCATCAAACATTCCTTCATATCGTCTAAAATATCCATCCAAGAAAGAAATTCATATAAAAAAAGTTGTAAATAATTTAATTACCTTTTAGAATATATATACATATGTAAATAAACCTCCAACCAGTAAATATTTACAGCAATTTTAAGTTTTTTCGTAAAATGTCATTTTCAGAAAAAGCTGTTTTTTCTTACCAAATTATTAAGACGGGTTTTTTCTTCATCGGAAATTCCTTATTAATTTTTGCACGCAAGACAGCAGGTAAGTTGTTCTCGAGCAGATGATTAGTGGAATTCATTTTATAATCATTATTATTGTGATGGGTGATTAGGTTAGTCGTCGGAGATGCTACAATAACGTGCTACGATGCTGTTCGAGTTGGTAGAAAAGGCAATGAATGCGATAGTGGGCTTGACATTCTGAGACATCAAGTTGTCCCGCAAACTTCGGCATTCCCAATGTCTTCTGTCAGCTCGTCGATAAAAAATCACGATGAAAAGGTTGCAGTTGACCCAACATTGCTGTTTCAGCGGATGTGTTAAGCAAACGATCAGATGAGGATTTGATGAAATTCTTTGAGTATGAGTTGGCCCCATTTCCCTTGGCACTGTTCTCAATAACATCAGGTTACACTCTCAACTTTATATGGATTCACGTTATCATATCCGTAGATAATTTTATGAGCTTTTACTTATTCTAAAAAAGTTTTCCTCTGCGACGCACCGTTTTTGAGATATAAACGGAAACCCGAAAATCGGGACCTTCCCCCCCCCCTCCCCCCCCCTAGCTCACCACCTAGACGTCAGGACTTTTAGTATGTTCACACCCTAAGCACCTTAAACAAGTCCTGAAAGAATCGCTTAGGTTCCTGCTCACGCACTCTACACCTCCTTTTGGACCATTCGTTTACTGGACTATCTGTTGACATGCACTCGAATTTGCAATATTTTTTTCTTGCCATTGTTCCAAATTTAAAATACATTTCCAACAAGGTGATGTGGTTAGGAAGAAGAAGGAATTGGATAGACAACATCCCGGCAGTAGCTCAGCATATTTGCATTTCAAAATCAAACAAACCTCTTATTTTTTCTACGAAACAGACCGATATTTTCTTGTATTCGTGTAGTTTCCTTTTAAGTAAGCTTAAGACTCCAATTACAAGTCGGAAACGTGACGCCAGAACCTACAGGATAAAGAAAGTACCGAGGTACTTATTACCTTTCATTTTTTATTGTTGTGATCCGCCCGTATTTTGACCAAATAAGGTATATTCTTTAGTCCTGGCATCAAATGACAGATGTTTATACGGAGGTTTCAATAAAATAAGTGTTTCCTATTATTACGTTAATAAACTGAAAACTCATTGGTGTAGATGTGAATCCTTATGTATAATATGACAAACGTAATAAAAACACACATTGCTACAACAGATATTTGTTCGAATTCACTGAATCAATTGGATCCATTATTTTTCAGAAAGCAACCATTTGTTTTAATTGGTGACCTCTATTAATCCCCATTAACCAGCAGCTGAGAATTCAAATTTCGACGAAAAACGACTTACATTATTATTATTTTTCGACAAATTTCGGATCGTACCCTTGCAACTGTACAGGGCGGTTTCGATGAGGTAGATTGATTATTTTCGTATTTTCTATTTCCTTCAAAGTTTGCTTTATCATTCCATTCATTAAAATGCTCAGACGCGTGATGATAAATTATGTACTTCTAGTAATAATTTTTTGATCATAAGTATTTATAGTTTCTAAGCAAAGTAAGTGTGTAAAATAATCTGAAATACATTAGTTTTAGGACCGTAAATAAACACGCAAATTGATGTGTTTTCGCCAAAATAAATATTATTTATCCTTTTTTTATTTTATTTTTTTATTTTTTATATACATATAGGTAGGTAATATAATCATAAGTAATTACATTTTCAGGTTACAATCGGATTAAACTCAGATCATTAAATACCAACATGCAACATTGATTAGAAACAGTATAAACATATATATGTTTATATTAAATTTAAAATTCTGAAAAGTAGCTTCCCTAGATAATTTTTTGTTTTATTTTACTGTATGATTATATTATTTGAAATGTTTGTTGTATAATACTACATTTCGTTTAAAAAATTAACCTTATTATAATAAAACTATTTATATTTTTTCAGTATTTAAACTTACATTATTATTATTTTTCAATATTAACTATGTTAGATAAAAAAACAATTTTTCGAAATCAATCTCAATATACCAGGTACCTATTAATTTTCGTAACATTATGCTTAATTTACCAACAAACATTATATTTTGTAATTCTCGTTCAAAAGAAATGTTTTCACGTTTTGCTAATTATGTACTCTGCTTATCTTCATAGTTCTTTTTGTATAATGCCGCCTCAAAGGCTTTACTTCAGCCTTCGTCCGTTGTTTAAAGAAAAGAAGAAATTATTGTATTGAGCAGAAACGGGCGGTCCATTTGATAGATTAACAAACGGATTGCAATCTTTAGAGCATAGGCGTCAGGCGAATGTCGTCTTTGTTCTACAGGTATTTCAATGGAAGATAGCGCCATTGATCCCTTCGGCACCGGTGCACAGTCTGGAAACACGCCAAACACGCGCTCAACATTTGTACACAGTTGACATTTGTCATGGGTTGTTTCTACGACTCGGTCTTGAGTTCAACAGCTTGGTTGTCGAATAATTTTCCTGTCCTTGTTTTTCCTCTCTCCTACAACATGGATTTCTTCGAGACTAGGGTACACTCTTTCAATTCTTCAAATGTGTTTTTTTAATACGGTGTGGTTTAATCAACTAGTGATAGAGCTGAGTTTAGAACCTGACTACAATAAATTTAAAAATAAATGAAACAATAATTTATAAAATAATTTAGCTAATTAGAATCACTTAATATCACAATACAATTGTATGACTCTTGGTACCTTCCCGGTTCACGAAGGTTCTTGAGACCTTCAATCACGAGTCTATCTACCGAATTTCACCTCGATCGTATGTGGGGAAGTCGTCACCTTATTTGGGTTGGGTTCTAAATTCACTTTTTCTTGTAGTGAGATATGAAGACGTGTCAAAGTTTGCAAAGACGATTTCTCAAAATCTTTTACCAATTTCTCTTTTTGAGGTTGAATATTGTGTAAAAAATTTTAAACGAACATATTTTAAACCAAAATATTTTAATCGGACGTTTATTTACTGTTTGAGAACATACCTAAACAACTAAATAGAACCATTCGCAACAAGCTGAGGCATAATAATACATTTCTCTGATGCAATTCCAAGCTACGGCCATTAGAGTATTTTTCATTAAAATATGATTAACTAAAACACTTTACAGTGAAGTTAGAACCCTATCCAACCAAAGGTGTGAACTATAATGCGCCTCGTAACAACGATTAACTATCACATACTAAGTAAATAGAGAGTGTAAGCGATGTTAGAACCTTGTATAATAAATTATACAATTACTACAGTGGAATTCACACATTGATCTTACCTCAAAAAAGCTAACAAAACTCATATATTTCTTCAAAATTACGAAACATCTTGTCAATGAGGGATTTAAAGAGAGTATATTATGCTTTATACCACTCTCGATTTTAATATGGAGTAATAGGATGGGGCGCAGCAGTATCTAAACGCATAAAACAACTGAAGGTAACTCAGAATTGCATCATAAAGATCATACCAAAGGTCCCCATAAGGACGTCAACAACAGAAATTTTTAAACAGTTTGATATACCAAGCATACAGAAAATCTATGCCAAAAACATTCTAGTACATCACCACAAAAATGATTCAGAGGCAAGCACCTCACATGCTCATAAAACCAGAGCCAAAAAACAGACATTCTTAATATACCAAAGTGTAACTCTTCGTTTGGACAAAGAAGTTTTGAATTTTTAGCAGTAAAGTTATATAACAAACTCCCACTTAGTATCAAACAAATTAAAACAAAAAACAGCTACATTAATTATTAAATGTTGGCTGAAGGAACTATCTGAAAATGAACTTACTAGTATACTTAAAACATCGTCGTAGAAGTTTCTGGAAAACCTTATGCAAATCATGAAGTTAAACCACAGAATTCGTTGAAAACTTATTCAAAGCATAGTCCCCCTCAGCAAAGGATCTCATAGTGAAGAGAACTACGAATATAATTTCTATTTTATATATAGACCTAACATGTTTCATTTAAAAATGTAAAAAATAATAAATATGTAGTACTAAATAATTTTTTTTTTAAATAATTATTTAAATGCTTAATATTAAAACTTTGTCATACATTAAGAGCGTTTAACCAGCCAGCGGACGAAAATCCACATTTCGTCGAAAGTTGTTCTTCCGATCGTGCAGGGCGGTTACAATGAGAAAGATTGATTATTCTCCGTACCAGCTTTTTTAAATTATAACTCAATATCGAATTTATTTCAA
Source organism: Limnephilus marmoratus (assembly GCA_917880885.1). Lineage (NCBI taxonomy): Eukaryota > Metazoa > Arthropoda > Insecta > Trichoptera > Limnephilidae > Limnephilus > Limnephilus marmoratus. The sequence continues at coordinate 19,740,009 of OU862915.1, forward strand.
TTCAAATTAGCTTTAATTTATACCTTCATCCAAAAATGCTGAAAGGCGTGATGATAAAACTATTAAAATAGTGTACTTTTTGTAGTTATTTTTTGATTATAAGTATTTATCATTTTTCAATAATGTCTAAATTTAATAAGAATGTTAAAAAAATCTGAAATATATTAGTTTGTAAGTGCGCAAATAAATACACAAATGGACCAATTTTCGTCAAGAAACACATATACGTACATATTTTTTAATGATTTTATTGAAACTAAAATTAAAATTCTAATACATAACTTTGCTAGATAATGTATTGATTTATTTTACTGCATGATTACATTATTTGAAATGGGTGTGGTATAATACAAAAACTTTTTTGAAAATTTAACAAATCTGCCAACGACCTATGGAATAACCTTATTATACTAAAAATAAAAAAAAAATCTAAAAATTTATTACATAAATATGCTAGATAAAAGAACAATCTTTCGAAATCCATTTATAATTTTTTGTGGAAAAGAGTCAATACGTCTAAAAACTTTTTTGAAAATGACGTATTTCCGTCTTTCTCTGGTAATGCCCTCTTAAATATTACAATTTAGGTTTAATTCATTGAGTTACTCCTAACAAAAAATAATAATAATATGTACATTCACATCTCCAAGCTACCAACTTACATATTTCATTGTCAAAAAGAGTAACTATTGTTGCACTTTTATGAATGAACCAACAATATTATAATCATTATTTCAAATAATAAAATGTCGTGTATCGTATACCTTATTAAACTTCAATTTGTCAATGAAGAAAAAACATAATGCAGACCACATGCGGAGCTAATTGTCCGTGTACACAAATACACCCTTCTCCTTCTAGAGCACACGTTAGAAGCTTTATTGCGGGATAGAGATAGAACGGAGTTTATTACCATTCTTCAAATTGAAAGGTGCAAGATTTCAAAACGTTTTGAATGGATTGTACTGAAGTGCGATGCATTTGGATTTTATACAAAAAGGGGTAGTTATAATTGGTGCCTACTGTTATATTTTTGTAATTTAAAACTCAAGTTTCCCTTCTATTTTGATTTATTACTTATTGCTATTATTTAAGCCCGTGGGGCTTTTATATTGGGTATATAATATTAACCATTTTTTTACCCAGGCGTTAAATATTTTCTTACATTACAGTGGTTCCGATTGGATAAAATTTAGAGGCAAATTGAAAATAACAATAATAAACCGAAATTATCACAAATAATATGATGAAGTAAAAAAATTGTTCAAATATGCTTTGAGCTTACAAATGTTTAAATTAAAATGTCGATGTCATTCGTATATTCGTTTTGGAGTTGGAGAGTATGCAACATAATTTTTTTCTGATCAGATCTTCGATAATATAAGAAAACGAAATGCAGTTCGTGTGCAGGGTATAACAGCACGTAACCGAAGGATTTTACCAGCGATTCCTGAGCATTTTGTAGTAAAACAGATGTAATTTTGCTGTCCGATGTTATTTTTTTTGGCAATTTTTAATTGCCAAATAAAATATTTTGTCACCACACGTCGTAACTGAGTAGTCAGGAGAGTAGGTAGTGCGTTTATCTGGTACCTTGATAAGCGTTGCGTTTCTTTCCAGCAGCACGGTAACATACAAAATAGCGCGTGTATCACGTGATCTCGTCGCGACATATAGGAATTGGATTGTACGTGTGATTGAAAAATATATTTTTTCGTTTTTATTAGAAAAAATATATCATCGGACAGCAAAATGACATCTACTTTTATGACTCCAAAAGTGCTCAGGAATCGCTAGTTAAAATCCTTTGGGTACGTGCTGTTACAACCGGTATATTATAATATGTAAGTTTTTTTTAACTTAATAAACTTTTATTCATTTGGAGTACCTACCTATTTACCTATTATAATAGAGTGTCTCATTTTTGGAACTGTGGACTAACATGTGAAAAAGTATTATTTCTTGAAAACCGCCAGTACCCTACCCCTGCAACCAGTCCGCATAATTGAGCATCTCAAAGCAGCCATGAAGATGTGAACCGCAAAGGAAACTAAACTCCATTATTATACACACACTCGCCGATAGATGGTGCCGTAATGCGATACCACAATATTGCCATTCTACCTACTTCTCACTGCATTCATTTGCCCAAATTGTAACAGCTTTTTTGTAAGGGTGTCCCCGCCTCCTTAAACGCCGTTTTAAGAGGTGGTTTTTGTATGGCTTGTTGATTGTTTGAATTCGTTGGTATGGTATGTTATTATTTGTTGTGTTGTGACTAAACATGGAACGGATGTGTGCTTGTTTCACCCAAGCCATGGGCTAACAACATTGACCAACTAATATCGATGATATATAATCAATATGTCCTTTCGAAATAATCGATCAAACATAAATAAAAATTTTGGTGAGGGAACATTCGAAACCTTTGAATAATCGTATAAATTAAGATGCAGCACGATATTATTATAATGTCCAAATTCGACATATCCAGACCATGAAATAAAGAATAGTTTTCATCTTTACTCATTTGAACGATTTTTGGCATATTATGGCAGTTTTGCAAAACATCTTGAGCGATTCGTTGCCGTAATTTGCCAAATTTACCTACCTCTCGTAAAACATCTTTTATTATATGGATAGGTTTATGACTAAATCTAATTAGAGAAAGTTTTAGACTGAAGGATGAACCACGACAAGGAAAAGTGTAATAGATTGGAAAATAAAGTGGTCCCAGCGAGAGCCCGTACGGATAGCATCGACGTTCGTCGTCTTCCTTCTCCCACATCTTGTTTTAACACGAAAATGGCGGTAGATATTAGAACGACAAAACAATGATCACCTACGACCTCTTACCTGGACCATTTTTATTAATATTAATCATTGTTGGAGTTCGATACTGATATTTATGTATAGAATTTTGCAATCATGTTTGAAGACAGAAGGCTATGATTGGGCCTGGATTCAATTCCTATATGCGACCGAATCTTTCCTGATTTTTCTGTTTCCTTTTAAGAGTTGTTAATTTTATCTTCAATGAGGGCTATTTATTATTTAATTGACTACTTCATATTGATATTTAAAATCTTTTCCGGCGGTTGGCTAAGGATATTAGCATAATTCTTGAACGGAGTCATGACCAAGGACCATAGTGTGACTCTTACGCCCTGTCTGAGCGGAGGTTTTCATTTCATCATGACAATCTCCGCACTCCCTGAAACTATTCGAGAAGTGTGTAGTACACGCCAAACTTTAATATCAGCCTGAACATGGTACGGCGCATTCTCGTGCAGTTATTGACGTGAATGAACGTGAAATAAAAACATGCTTAAAAACATCCGTGCTACAGAGAAGGACGTGGGCGGGGGCATGTCATTTTTCCGTCCTTAAGCTCGCATACTGCGACGATTTCTGATCAACGCCAGGCCGATCTTAAAGTTTGGCGTATACTATACCTTAGTAGCGAAGTCATGAGATGTGATGGCTTCCGATTCAGTCTTCATAAAAATCAATTAAAAATTGTTTGTAAATAATTTCTCATCATATTCCCAAGAATCCTCATCACATTTTCACACAGTTATGAATATCTATTGAAACGTCGACAACAAAGTCGTGTTGTTGTGTGTATTTGTTATTTGTTGTGTTGAGACTTCCGTCTCCAGAAATCCAGCAAATGAATACCCATTTTAACATGTTATTATTCGTTATCCCAACAATAAAACACCTACAACGTTTGATGTTTGTTACAGCGGTTAAGTTTTTCAAAGGTGCTTTGTTCACACCCGAAAATCTTGTAAAATTTAGTTTTTTGTTGCTGTTTATTATTTTTTAAAGTTAAATATTATGTTTACAGTTATTATAACATTGATATTATTTTTGTAGTATAGTAACAGTAGTTTAGTAACACATAATAGAATCATATACCTAAATACTTGCTATTACCACACATTCTAATTTTGTTATTATTGTTAATCTCCTGTGTTCCACTGTACATATAGCCTATATGTACAGTGGAACACACTATATAGGTACTTATAATATCATGTACCTATCACTTGAATGTAAAAGTCATTCTATGGCGTTTAAATAAATAAATGAACACATCTTGTGTGTGTTTGTAAATCTCTCAAATCGCTGTATTTTTGTATTTTTATGACTTGTGGGCATTTTTTGTCAAATTTTATTCTTTCTTTCTGTTTCAAAATTATCTGTCATGAATTAATTGCACTACCAATCATGTAAAAGCCCTTCGGGCGTTAAATACATAATTAAACGTGTTTGCGAAAGTAAAATAATTTATTTTTGAACGTAGCTATTACTTGGTGGTTATCCATTATAGAAAAATGAAATAATTCAACTTTGTATAAACCGCATATGATGCGCAAATCCGACCGGTTTCGGAACAAACGTTCCTTCTTCAGGGAAAGCTTATACTTCCTGACGAAGGAACGTTTGTTCCGAAACCGGTCGGATTTGCGCATCTTATAAGTGGTTTATACAAAGTTGAATTATTTAATTTTTTTTTTTGGTAAAATAATTTTTTTATGATGGGTGGTACGAATAGTACAAGGATTTGATTAGAATATCTGTCTTCCTAAATGTGATTGGATAATTTACGTCTGTATTTATTTAACCGAGATAATAAATACACTATATATATTAGGACCGATTTCCAATGTGAATAATTAACTAAATTAATACTAAAATATTTCTTCATTTACACAGATAACTTTAATTGAAAATCTTGCCTCGGGGCTTTCAGATCCGCACATTCACATAATAGGTATATGTCTGAATTGATTCCATCATTGAAATGATATCTTTAGAATTATTTTGGTATTACATTTTCCACATTACAGACGGCCACAGAGAAACACGTCATTAAAAATAATGACTATAAAATGACAATCTCCGTGGATTATTGGTTAAGATCCTTGGCTACGAATCCGGAGGTCACGGGTGCGAATCAATGCAAGCAAGTAAATTTAATTTGATTAAATCTGTTTTATGTCATTAAAAAAGAAGATAACAATAATAATCTAAACGAAAATATGAAAGAGAAAAAGACTCAGAAAAGCAGAAAAAGACAATGGTATTTTAGATAATTATTGTTTAATAAAAAATTTAAATCTGTTTTATTTCAGAATTCATAATACAAAATAATATAATATAGGGAAATTTTACGAAATATTTCACTTACACATAAAGCTGCTTTACAAATAGTGAACCGACAATTTATCCTAGGATAGTGATGAAGTTATAAAATTCAGAAAATATTACCTTTAGCAATAAGTTGGTACAGATTAAACTAATTTATTTAAAGATTTTTTACTTATACGATGGTGTACAGGTACGGTATGTGGACAATAGTTTTATCCTTGATGCGTTTGGGAGGCGGGTACGGGTACCGCTGCCCGGAAATCAATTATTGGATAACCAACACCTTTGCCATGGGTAACCACAAGTTTGGTGACTTAGCAGGGGTGCCCGGGTTCATTGGAGGATTGTCGCCACTCCTGGACAATGACCTCCAGATTCTTATCCACCCCTCTTACATTTTTCTTTCTCAGAACTTCGGGGGAAGGTAGGGAAATCCATTACCGACATTATCGTTAAAGTTTTATCGATCGACAGTGCTGGATACCCTGGAACAAATTTATAACTAACTAACTAACCATCAGGTTAGTTAATTATTTAGTTTCTTCGCAGGGGTAGGCAGAGAGGACGGACCGCCAAACAATTCAGTCTTGGCACAAACTCTTTGCCTCATACATCGTCTCATACATACTCTTAAATCTTGAAATGGCCCGAATCTAGTAAGTGAATCACTTGATAATGTCGTGTCTTCCATTTATAACTCTTTTTCAACATTAATAAATACGTGAATTTTAGCATAATATACATATGTATATATATCACTTTATTATTTATTTATTTATTTATTTTTTCAGGTTCTCCATAAAACAGTTATACACCAAATTATTTGTATTGGTATCAATCAGTATCAATGCTATTAATTTGTTCCACGTTTAAAGATTTAGGCGCCAGCTTTAAAATACGACAGAGACATCTGTGCGATGTCGGATCAAGTATTACGGGTCACTACAATCGTCGCGCATCGCGTCGTGTAGCTTTTTTCTTGGCAGACACTTTCGAGCAGTGTCTCTCAAACTCTCAAAACAGGATTAAAATTTGATTTAAAAAACTCACAATTATATCGTTTAAAAATATTTCCGCCATTTTCCATTTATTTATTGGAAATTACAAAAGAGTAAAAATGTTTTTGTCTGTTTGGAATTTCATATATATTTTATTTTTGCGTTAAGTACTTACAATTCAATGCTTTTAATAAATACCTATGTAATAAAAATGGCCCTGTACCTAGTCTTTATGTCATGTTATTGTTCTAGAAATGGAATAAATCTGCTTAAGGTTTGCATTACGGTTGTATCTAAGGGAACGTACCCATACTACGTGAACTGTTTAGGGGGGGGGATCTTCAAAATACCACGCTTGGTCACAATGGGGGGGGGGGGGTGGGCTTAGGTTTTTATCACGTAGTCAATCTAGAAATCTTTTTTTATTTTATCCATTAACTTTTTAATATTTTTTCCACTTGTAATTATAGGTATGCATGCACTCTTGCCGTCATGCAGCAAGCGCCGTATTAATAAAGACAAATATAAGCCAATCAATTTTTTAAAAACTTTTTGTTAGCAAGAAATGTATCAAATCCATATTTATGATTTACTACGTGAAAACTGTAGGGGGAGGGGGGGGTCTTGGAATATACTAGACGTGTTCACCGGGGGGGGGGGGTTAAAAATTGCAAAAATTGGGTCACGTAGTATGGGTACGTTCCCTCAACAGTAAAATTTGTAAATGATACAATGTTGTTTTGTTTGAACCACTTGTATATTTGTTTGAATATACAAGTGAAATAAATAAAAAAATCCCTTAAAAATAATGATTCTATTATAAACAAACAAAAAATATTAACTTACAGCCCAATCATGGATATGTTCCCCTACCCACCCACTCTTCATTAATACCTAGCAACGGCTCCACCCCTACCACAATCCTTAGTAATAATACATTGTTCCCATCCACTATTTTGTAACTGTCAAATCAGTATACGTTTGCCCTGAAGAAGGAACGGTCGTTCCGAAACCGGTCGGCTTTAAACAAATATACAAGTGGTTCAAACAAAGTAACATTGTTTCATTTATCTATAATGGATAACCACAAAGTTATAGCTGCATTCAAAAGTATAGTAAAATTTGTTTTTGTTTGTCAAAATGGTGCCACAAAATCGGTCTGTCTTATTTGGAGAAGTTTTTATGTTGTTTCTTCAATTTGTGTAAGACGCGTGTCTTACACAAATAGGTAGGTAACCAAAACTAATAGTTATCGTTATTTATTTTTGGGTTATTATGCCGTGTTGCGCTACCTCCTTCTACCATCTGACTAATGATGGACAACAAATGATTTTCCGAAACTTTGACGTAGTAATTGTGTAGCGCAACATGGCATAAACCCCAAAAATAAACCAATAATTCTTTTGGCGTGAAAATCTCAGATCATATCCAAAGCTCATTTTGTTTATGAAAAGGTATCGCCAAACAAACAACAAAAAAATCGTTATTTGTTTTTGGGGTGTTATGCCGTGTTGCGCTACCCCCTTCTTTAGCCAACGATGTCCGAAACGTTGGCTAAAGAAGGAGGTAACACAACACGGCATAACACCCCAAAAACAAATAACGAAATGCTTTTGGCCGTGAAAATCTTAAAACGTAATTTAAAAAAATGTTCGGTCTCGTGTTTGTCATGGTAAATTTACTGTGATATTAATTTATTTTCCATTTCAATGGAATTTCGCAAATATGACTGCATACTGTATTTTGACCGGTGAGTTGCAGAGTTGGTACCGCGTTTGGTTCCCACCCCTCCATACGTCAGTATGGAGGGGTGGGAACCAATGTTCGGCTTTTCTGGTGGTAGTAGATTTTCAAATATTGTTAAGTTATTCGTAATCCGGGAATGTTAGTCTTCCTTTCGTAAAAAACTAATAAAATTCAAATATTTATTTTATAAATGAAAACTATTTGCTCCCATTTTGTTTGATAACACAGTTTGACAATCTTCGGTGGAATCAAAAAAAGATCGCGTTGGCCTTACCGCGTCTTGTTAACCAGCACCTATTTACTATCCTCATTCACAGTCACACACATGTTTCTCAAACAGTCGTCGCAAGTAGAGTCCGTGGCAATAATAGACATTAGGCAAACAGGCTTGTGTTACTCTGCCCTTCAAATATTCCGCGTAAATAGTTTTATTTTAAGTGCAATGAATACTGATAAATTAAGATTTTTTTCTGAAATTTCGCAACTTTTTTTTTAATATGTATTGTAACAATTATAACTGGGGAAAAACTTTGTTTGATTCAATTACGATTGAGGGGATCCGAAGATAACGCAAAATCCATTAAAACAATAAAAATAATAATTTGGTAATTAAATCGTTGACTGCAATAATTTTTCTTACAAGTTATTGACATAGAAGTTAAAATAACAATATTATTAGAACGGATAAAGAGCTAACTATGCAATAGAATTTTTCTAGTAATTAATGGTTCTAACCAAAGATATTCAAATACAGAAAGATATGCGTGTCCGCGCAACTGTCGCTGGACGGTAGTTTTCATACAAAAAGAATTTGTTCATTTTGTTGATTTTTTGAAAATGTGCATTAATATTGGTTAACAATATATTTTGAATAAGGAAAGAATTCGTTCATTTAGTTTAACGTTCGTTTGGTTTATTCGTTAATTATTTATTATTTTAGTTTATTTGTTAATTGGTAAACAATATCGGCGACACCCGGAAGCGCAGACCCACATAGTAAAAACAGCAGATAGCACATCTACTTATATTTAAATATCTTTGGTTCTAACCGTCAAATTCGTGGCGATACACGGTGTACCTCAAGGGCCACATTTGGGCCCAATATTTTTTTCCATTTTATTAATGGTATCTTTATTGTGTTGCCTTTCGCCAACAATAACTCTATGAACTTTAATATCTTGTAAAATAATAAGGTGTAATCATATCTATCTTTAATAACATCTTTAGTAATAACTTGTACTCTCTCGCATTCGTTCCCTCGTACTCGTACTTGGTAAAACAATTGTTTCCACCCTTTAAAAATTAATTGCAATATGGTAGCTACCTACAATATTTTGCAAAAAATTTAATGTACCGGTAGACTTTCATGTGATATCACAAGACAAAGAATTATTATTTAAAATAATTTATTCACCAATTAAAAATATTGAATAATGCTTCTAGAATTAATTTCTTATTCACTTAACACATTCACTTTCAAATATCCCGCCTTATTCTTATCAAACAACCATTTCTCCCATAAAATTGACCATCGATTCGGATAATAATATTTTCCAAAAATATCCGCACGATTCGCCAAACTCTAAAAGGGCGAACAATGGGAATGAACTGAAGCATTAATTCAGCCCTCAGCGTTGGAGAGGGACAGCGAAATGCAGGTTCATCCGAGCGCGAATGCAACGACAATATAAAAGGGACCAGTTCACGTACTGCGATTCTCACGGGAATCAACGAGTTTAATGAAACAGATAAATTAGTACAATATGAGACATTATTGTTAAGGAATTAAGTCTTAATTCAAAGGTTAACTAGATTTAGTCAGAAGGTTGGAGTGCAAATTATATCGCTTTGTATTTATGCACTAAGAAAATATTGCGTATATTGAATTAATTTATACAACTCTTTTTTGAAAGAGAGAAAGTCATGGGATAAATAAATGATTATTTTATCGTAAAAAGAATGCAAGATTTCACTCAAATAAATTTGTAATGAACGAAAATATTTACTTTGCAATATTTCTTCAGCTATCGCAAAAGGATGTAATAAGGGTTTTATTGAGATATTATTTCCATTACAATAATTCTAATATAATCATTTTTAATGCTCTTTAAAGTAAGCGTTCAAAAAGAACTAGAACATGGTCTGAAATGGAGATTGTGTGAATACGAATACTTGAGGAATCGCGCTAATATCAATGAAACGTTTTAAATTCGCAACAGCGAAATAGGAAAGCGTTTTATTAATAGCGAAATAAAATCCCAACAGCGAAGAGCGAAATAGGCGTAAGCCAAAATATTTAATAATATAGGTCGGTGCATTTTGTTTTTCTGATAAGTTACGTCTTAGACAGTGACAACAACAGTTTGGTAAAATACATAGTGTTCAAATTTCTCGGCGACCGGGTTTCCTCTTAAGAATCGAAAGGTTGCTTTAAATTACTTTAGTGAAGTTTGATTATCAGATCTGAATAGCTAGGTACTAACCAACCATCCTCTTCCCCATCTCCTTCTCTCCCCACTCTCTTCAGTCTTAAAATTTAACTATTTCACGAGTAAACATTTCTTTTGTATTTCTTTCAAAATTATCTCATTGTACCTCTGATTACAACTGTGTCACTTCGGCGGTATTATTTTCGTGTACTTATACATTCTTATTTTGTTCTTAATACTACTGATATCCTACTGTGTATTTACATATCTATAAATACCACTGTATAGTACCACCGGTATTGGACAGTTGAGAGCAGAGTGCTTTTGGGTTGTATATACATACAGCTGAGACTGGGTGGACTTTGGTTGTACACGTACAGTTGTTCGCAGTTGGGGCTTTTGTGCGATAAACATCATTTTTAAACGTGACATTCCAAGTCAATGTCACACTCGTACAGACCTCGTGATCGATACAATATTACGATTTTCTCACCCTTATCAATTAGATTTCGCAGCGTAGTGTGTCTAGTCCATATAATAAATAAATCAATCAGAAAGGGGGGTGGATTGAGGACATAACCAATCAGGTATTAAACGCGTTATTGGTTAATAAGTATAATTAATCTGACAGGTGACATTTTAGGAACACGTGTGGTACCTATATTAAGTGGACATAAAACGGATTTGAGAACATTTTCTAATAAATAACGTGAGAAATAATATTCTGTTATATTGAATTTGTAACATTGTAATTTGTGATATTGTGGGCTTACTTTTTTTATGTTTCACTTTCTTTTACATCTATTTCAAGCTTACACCATACTGAATCAAATATTAGTATTTTACTAACTTGCATTAAATTTTATTATATGCATGTGTGTTGTTTTCTTAAAATTACTACAACGGCATTTATCTTTTTACACTTAATTACTGTAATCATTTTATAAAAATTTTCATGTAAAAGCCTACCAGGCCGTAAATAAATAAATTATCATTTCATTTTTCATTACTTTTTCACGTGAACCTTTCGTCGCTATTTTAATTTAACTTTGCTCTATAAATATAATAATCCATTTGGGCGTAATAAATGATTGCTAACTGCAAACTTACTTTACAACAAACCATTCATGTCTTTGTTTATAAAAATATCAACAAAGTTACTGCACGTTGCTCTGTAACTACTTTCATACTTCCTTAAGTACTTTTTATACTCTAATTGATCTCATTTGAACAACTTTACACAATAACAAAGCACTCTTTTTAGGGTGAAAGCCTAATTAAAAAAAAATGAAACTACAAACCTACTTAGTCATTCTCGAATAGAATATGGAATTATAGGATGGGGATCTACTACATATAAATACATACACAACCTGAATACAATTAAAAAGGAATTATAAAGACCATCCTGAAAGTACCTATTAGAACGCCTTCGATTGAAATTTTCAATAGCTTTGACGTACCAAATGTACTACGAATAATATTGAAGCTATTCAAAAATACTGAATCCTCTACTAGACCGCGTATCCATCACACTAGATCGAATAAAAATGACATAAAAACATTCCTAGTTATAAAACCACATTCGGGCAAAGAAACTACACTTATTTTGTAACTAAACTCCATAATATACTTCCCCAAGACATAAAACTGATAAAAAAAATTAATGAGTACAAATCAGGAATAAAAACATGGCTGAAAGAGGTCAACGAAATCACTCTAATGAAGACACTTAAAACGACATAGAAGACAAATAAACTATAATTAAACAATTTTAGTCCGCCTCGGCATAGGAACCCCTAGTGAGGAGGACTAAGAAATACAATATCTTTACCTAACATAACCATTATGTTTTGTATAGGTACTTATAGAATTATTTTATATGGTCGCTTAAATAATTTTTTTTTTTTAAACTGATGTACCTAGTACCTGCTTATATCTTTCATATTTAGGGGGTACTTCACCATCCTCCTCATAGACTATCCATATGATAAAGTATATTTTCGATTAATTAAACACGATTTATTTATTAAAGTCTGAGTTTACTAGTCGGTAGTTGAACCTACGAATAGTTCCTATATATAAATCAAAATCAAAATCAAAATCAAAATCAAAATCAAAATCATTTATTGTACAAAATTTACATTTAGTACAAAGGGTGTAACTTATAGGTACCTATATCCTATTTCTTCCAGTTAACCTAACATGTTGTACAAATTTGAACACAAATAAAATATAAATATTAAAGTGGTGTAATGCAAAGTGAATTTGTTTTAATTTATTATATAAACATAAATATAAAAACAGTTGTACCTATGTGAGGTATTCACTTAATGTGTATATAATTCCTGTTCGGAAGGACTGTTTTTAGTGATGACTTAAATCTGAGTGTATCTTGTATTTGTTTAATATCATGTGGAAGGTTGTTGTATACTTTAATGGTCATGTAAAAGGGTCCTTTTTGGAAAATTGTTTTGTTTGCTTTTGGTATTAATAAATTTTCTGTAAACCTTGTAGCGTGTTTATGTGTAGAGTTTTTTGTGGAAACTTTTCTGGAGATGATCGCAGTAACATGCATAACTCCACTATATATATGTCGGCGACTGTAAGAATTTTCAAATTTTTAAATAAAGGTAAGGTTAGCCGAGTTTTTTTTACCTATTGTGAGTATTTACTTGTTTATTTATTAACATTCGTTATCGTATGGATAAGCTATCAGAAGGATGGTGAAATACCCCCTCAGTTTGTTATGTTATGGTACCTACTAAAGACTTATTATTTATTATTACACTCCTCAACAACTTACCTAAAAACGACCCGTTCTCATGTGATAAATGTCAATCGTGTACAAATATTTGACGTGCGTTTGGCGTGTTTCCTTTTTGACATTAACTCTACCCAGGAGGCCCTGAGGAAAAAAATCCCTCAGGGCCAAAGTAATCTTTCAAAATTCTCTGTATATCACCGGTGGCGAAGGGATTAACTGCGATGGTTCCTCTGAGCATCTTCGGGGCTATCCATAAATTAAGTCACACAAATTTCATAATTTTTTTCCCCCTCCCCCCCCTTGTCCCTGTCACACGTTGTCACATTTGTGAGACCGTCTCCTCCACAGTGTGACGTCACATATTTTGCAATTTTATATCTAAAAATAATCAAAACAGTTCAAATTTTTTACATGTGACATCACAGAGCTGATGACCCCCCATACCCCTTGTTACACTTCTGTACTCCCCTCCACCCCCCCCCCCTCTCCCACCATGGTCTGACGTAATTTATGGATGGCCCCATCCATCGAAATACAATTAGAAAAAGGTTAGCATTCTCAACTTTGTGCCCAGAAGATTGCAGTCCGTTCATTAAAATAGGGGAATCTATCAAACGGACTGACCGTTTCTGCACAGAGTTAAGGGTTTTATTCAACTATCTTGGGCTCCACACCAGAGGTGGCTGCCAAATTCAACGGTGGGTACAAAACTGTGCATAACCGCAAAAAAAATCTTTATACAATCTTAGTACGTCTCAGTATGATTTTTTGTATGAAGTAGGTAAAATGCCCATTGGGTAAGCAAAAAAATAAAAGTGTAAGGGTGCGGGTGCAAAGGTACTTAGGATAATGATGTTTGCCATCAAACTGACCACGAGGTAATAAGTTATGTAAACGGCAGAGGGAGGATAAGCCTAAAAGGCTTTCGCCATTGTTCTGAGATCGACTGGCTCAGTTGAATGCCAGGATTAAAAGTTCTGCAGAGTGTTTTGCAAAAAAGTTGCAAATTTTTAATCTGATAAGGTTAAGAAAGTTAGTTACGTCATTATTACCATCATTATCATTGGTGATTATGTGTCTACTTTTGTATTCTTTCCCTTCCTTGTACATAGTGTACATTGTTTCAGGGGAATTATTGTTCGCCTAACAACATTTCTCCGACCTGATTTATTTTACTGCATGGTTGTATTATTTGAAATGGGTCTGGTATAATACAAAATCTTTTTTGAAAATTTAACAAATCTGCCAACGACCTATGGAATAATCTTATTATACTAAAAATTAAAAAAAATTTAAAAATTTATTGCATGCGAATGCTAGATAAAAGAACAATACGTTATTTGTTTTGGGGGCGTTGTGCCGTGTTGCGCTACCTCCTTCTTTAGCCTACATTTCGGATAGCGTTACAGTGTCCATCATCATGTGTGAAGATGATGGACACTCTAACGCTGTCCGAAACATTGGCTAAAGAAGGAGGTAGCGCAACACGGCATAACACCCCAAAAACATATAACGAAAATACTTTACGTACCTAATAATAATTCATTAAAAAAAATGGCAGCAATTGTTGCTCTACTTAAAAAAATCACTACATTTTAATTACTCATCGAATTAGACTAAACATTTTCTATTTCGAATAATTATTTATAAAAAATGCCTTTAAGAGCGTTTAACCAGCCAGCGGACGAAAATCCACATTTCGTCGAAAGTTGTTCTTACGATCGTGCAGGGCGGTTACAATGAGAAAGATTAATTATTCTCCGTACCAGCTTTTTAAAATTATAACCCAATATGGAATATATTTCAATCCAAATTAGCTTTAATTTATACCTTCATCCAAAAATGCTGAAAACTATTAAAATAATGTACTTTTTGTAATTATTTTTTGATTATAAATATTTATCATTTTTTAATAATGTCTAAATTTAATAAGAATGTTAAAAAAATCTGAAATATATTAGTTTGTAAGTGCGCAAATAAATACACAAATGGACCAATTTTCGTCAAGAAACACATGTACGTACATATTTTTTAATGATTTTATTGAAGCTAAAATTAAAATTCTAAAACATGCGTTTACTAGATAATGTATTGATTTATTTTACTGCATGATTGTATTATTTGAAATGGGTGTGGTATAATACAAAATCTTTTTTGAAAATTTAACAAATCTGCCAACGACCTATGGAATAACCTTATTATACTAAAAATTAAAAAAAAATTCAAAATATTACATGCGAATGCTAGATAAAAGAACAATCTTTCGAAATCCATTTATAATTTTTTGTGGAAAAGAGTCAATACGTCTAAAATCTGATTTGAAAATGACATATTTCTGGTTTTCTCTGGTAATTTCCTCTTAATTTGCTGCGATATAACTGGCAACTTTGTATTTTGGTAGATTTGGGCATGCGCGGAGGCAAATTAGAGTTTGATTTGTGATATTTGACGCATTATTCATATCATGGTTTTGTTCGTAATTTCTATTCCAATGATCAATTCACTATTATATTAGTATACCTTAATGTACGTATTATGTATTACTTATTTATCTTCCCGTGAACCATTTTTCTCAGTTTCTATATGATAATAGTAATAATAAAAACATTTATTCATCAGTAATTTTTTTTACAAAATCACACTTTTTATTCATTCATCATTGATTCTTTTGAGAAAAAGGTCACTGCTCAGCTATAATTCAGGATTTCTCCTGGAAAGTTGCTGGTTTTCAGCAGTGCCTCAAATATAGTACGCAAAATAAATAATTTAATTAAAGCAAAATAAATACAATTAAATTAAATTACACGAAAAATAATTATATCAAATTCAATACACACAATATAACATAATATCTTCTTATATATAAAAATGAATCGCTGAATGTGTTGCTAAGCGCAAATCTCGAGAGCAGCTGAACCGATTTCGCAAATTCTTTTTTTAGAATATTCCTTGAAGTACGAGGATGGTTCTTACGGAGAGAAAAATTGAGAAAATTGCGCAGAAAATTGGATAATTTCAGAAAACCTAACGACTATCGCACGTTTGACAGTTCGCGTGTTAGAGAATGACATTTTAAATCAGGATTCTATTTTTGAAAATCTTTAAGTTGATAAATTTATTTAAAGTAGGTACTCCCTAATAGTTTGAATCGAATCAAGAATTTTAGATATTTTAAATAGGTACCTATGTTAGGTACCAAATTTAATATACATGAAAAATGGAAATTTTAATAAAAATTGTAAAAGGTGGCACGCGGGCTGTTTAAAAACTGTATGTACTGGGATTGAATATTAAATATTATTATTGAGGAGTGGAAGAGGGAAGGGGGGAGGGGCGAGGGGGGAGGGAGGGCGGTGAGAGGGGGGGGGGGAACGCTAGTAAATTATAAAAATTAAGAAATTAAATAATATAAATTAGAACTCAAATTAAATCAAATAATCTTAATACAAGTAAGGTTTTCACGTACACGGTTGTTTATCAAATGTATAAAAATATTCACTAACTAACTAACTAACCATCACGCCGTTTCCCCGCAGGGGTAGGCAGAGAGGACGGACCGCCAAACAACTCGGTCTTGGCACACACTCTTTGCCTCACTCACATTCATACATCGTCTCATACATACTCTTCTATTATTCTGACTTTTGACATGGCCCGTCTCAAGTATCTGATTCACTTGATCGTGCCATGTCTTCCTCGGGCGTCCCCGACTTCTTCTAACATTCACATTTGCATCATATATTCTTTTTACACTACTTTCTTCGCTCATTCGCTCTACGTGCCCAAACCATCTGAGGGTCCCTTTCTTAATTTTGCTCATTATACTTACATCAGCCTTACATTCTTTGCGGATATCCACATTTCTAACACGATCATACATGGTTTTACCACACATACGTCTCAGGGATCTCATTTCGCGACGTTTTCACGACATATTCACGACGTTTTTTATTATGGCTGATAGTGTCTTGAAGATTTGTAAAGCTTTACCTGCCTAAAATTGCTTGATCACCATATTTACAGCTTATAACGCCATTTCCTTATAGTCCAGTCACATAAGCTAAAAAAGGTGATAACCGCTAAATAAAACGGAATAAGCTGAAAATTTGTATAAACCTTTATTTTGATATTCTGCATGTTGTCTCAAAAGTCTCATAAGGTAACGTGTGAGCGTCTTTGGATAGTTAAAAAACTAATATTTAACGTACTATGAACTGGGATTCGCCATTGACCTTGCGCCATAGCATGTACGGCTTAACGCTCCGGACTCCTCGCGCTCAATCTGAAAAACGGTTAAGCGCATAAAAAATTATTTAAGACAAAATTTGTAGAGAATTTTATACTAAACAACTTTTAAATTGAATGCAAATACGAATCGAGGCAAAGAAAGCGAGATATTTCCAAAAAACTGTTTTTCACGACCTTTGACCTTGAATATCCAAAGATGCTCACACGTTACCATATGACAACATGTAGAATACCAAGATAAAGGTTTACACACATTTTCAGCTTATTCCGTTTCATTTAGGGGTGAAATCCTTATTTGACTGGACTATTACGCTATATAGAGCTTTAAAAATTTCGGAGGATGCCCGGGGAACAACGCATTATTTCTACATCGGAATGAGTTATGGAGTCGAATTACCGTCGAAACGTCGTAGTTTTTTTAACGTTATGTGGATTTCATGATACTGCTTGAAACGAATGATAGAAAAAGTCGGGTACGTCCGAGGTAGATATGAATAAAATAATTCTTTTTTGTAAAATGAGGCGTGCGTTAGGATCGAAGAAAGTGATGTATGGAGAATTTACGGCGTAGAATGAATGGTAGAATAAGTTGGGGACGCCTGAGGAAGACATGGCACGCCAAGTGCATAAAATAGTTATGTTTTATAAAATGAGGCGTACGTGATGAAGGAAGAAAGGGTGTAAGGAGAAGGGTGTAAATTGAATATAAAAAAATCAGAGTGTGCATTTCACACGCGGTAGAAGTGAAAATAGAAAGTCGCTAGATGTCGCTTTCTTTTCTTTTGCCTGTTTATTTTAAAGTCGTTTGAAAATTGGAATTTGATTTTACCAAAAAAAAAAGTTTTTTTTTGGATTTCCTTGGATTAGAACCTCTGTCTCTGGCCGCTGAGATTTGTGACGCGTTTTACGCCACTACGCTATCGGAGGCTCGCGCAGGGCCGTGAATTTACCGCATTATATTAGAACCGAGGACCCGCTAAATAATAGAATTTAGTGACACCCTTCCGTTTCATCCAAATTTTAAATTACAACGTGTTTCGAAGTTTCACTTTAAAAAAACAGAGCATTTCTTCCATACAGTATCAAGGATTTAATTATTAAAAAAAATATTTTTGAAACTCGGGAAAAGCCGGGCAGTAACTTAAAGTGACTTATCTATAATTTTTTTACTAATAACCGCCACGTGTCATCGGCTAACACGTGTCCAAGTGTACAAGTACAAGTGGACAAGTGGTAGGTCTGGGGATTGAACCCCAAACTGAGCAATTACGATCTAGTATTGTATAGACCACTCGACTACCGCGCAAGCCAAATCGCCACTTCACAACGAATGAATTTCTCTAATTGATTGGTACAATGGATGCGATACTAACACCATCAGGAACTGAAATAGAAAAATAAAATAATTGGGACAGAAGATTTGTTTTAGGATGGTGGGTGATTTTAGAGTAGAATGCTTGGTCTGGTGACTAGTGTAAATGAAATACAATTTTATGTGGGTTATTCTACATACAGTTGTTTGCATCAGCATGGATTTATCAAATCGGCGATTCCTAAGCATTTTGCTATAAGACGATATATTTTTTCAATTAAAAACACTGGACAGCCTAGCGAATCACTCGATGTGCACTGTGTATTGAATAACCAACATTCCTGCCATGGGTCACCCCAAGTTGTTCGCTACGTTTGGTGACTTAGCAGGGGTGCCCGGATTCATTGTGCGATGTTTGTCTAGGCCTCTCCGGCGGACACGTTTGCTCACCATGAGCAATAAGCAGATTTCTCTTTCACGCAGGACTAACTAACGCACGGTATGGACAACCGAATTTTTTGATTTATATGGTTTTCTTATAAATTCCATTATTTTGTATTATTAGAGGTAGAGTCACAGGGAGAAAATCCATAATTGTTTATATTTTAGCTTTATTTTTGACTTTGACTCCATACAGGAGGCCCTGAGGAATATAATTGCCCTCAGGGCGTATGTCTGCGATGCTGTGTGGAGGGTCTTTTTGAGAAGAGGAAGGAATGAACATTGGTCTTGAAGAGACCCATGTTGTAGGAAGGAGGCAAATCGTTTCGCAGCTGTTGAACACATTAACTGCTGAACTATTAAACGGACCGCTCGTTTCTGCACAGAATCAAGGGTATTTTTCATGTATTTTGTTAATGTATTTTTCAGACCAGCTGCTAAAATCAACCGTGGGGCGCTCTTGTGATTTGTACAGGGTTTCAGTATCTGTACAGTACGCCCAGTTTTTGGGAGGCTAACTTTTCTCTGGCTTCGATGGAGCTGTACAGCTATATAGCACATGTATTTAGTTTTAAGTTAACCCTGATAAAGTATGCATCACACAGTTCCACAACACAGTTCCACAAGTAAGTTTGCTGTGTTTTAATTTTTTTTAATAAATTCAGAAAATAAATTAATAAATTACACGTGGTCCTGATTCTTAATGGGTTAAAAGCCAAATTCCCTCAATAAAGCTTTTGGGATCGTTTCTTCAAAGGAAAGTTGTCGCCTATTAGCGGTGCACTATTCATTGTCAATTGGGTATCGGATCGTGGCTAAATCTCATTTCTTTTTTAACCCCCACTTAAAAGCTCGTTTCTCGTCGACCGCATTGTTATGTTATATTAGGAATTTCATATAATATTGTCAGTTACCACGACGTTACCTAAAGAGATAACCTTAATAGGTATATAACTTTTTAAATGATTGGAAAACATTTTAAAATTATTTGAGATTTTACTCATTAAGATAAAAATAAAAATAAATATTCATCCAAGACTTGCAGAAAAATCAACAGATTTTATATTAGCTCCACACAAGTGGCCGTGAGGAAAATAATTTCCTTCAGGGACTGTGTCATCTTTGGGGATGCCGTGTGGAGGTTCTTTTAAGAAAAGGAAGGATACGAAGTTTTGGGAAGGAAAAATATGTGAGGGGTGGGTACGAATCTGAGGGTCAGCGTGACCGGGAGTGACGGACGTGTGAATCCATCGCTCCAAATACGGTGCAAGGCGATGGGTTGAGAGAGTCCGGATGGAAAGGTAAAAAGGTCCCCCTCAGCTAGTCTCTCTTGATCCGGCCCGCCACGCATCAGGTGGGCAGATGCATCCACCGCCAAGACCTAACCAAACCTCACAAACAGTACCCCATATTAAAAATAAAAACGGATAAAAATTTATTCAACCTACCGTTGGTTATCAACCCTTGTTTTCGAGAGGTAATGCTCACGACTAGCAAACCGAAGGTCACGAGTTCAAATCCTGACGTGAACTAATAAATTCGTTCGTTTTGTTTGTATTTTACAAGTTAATCATTTAAATAACATTAGGTGTGTATATTGGCGGGACGTTAGATACGATCACTATCGACCCGGTGTAAGACCACCATTTAGAATTGAAACGTTGCTTGAAATGACTTTAGCAATGTTTGGATACCAGATCTGAATAGCCAGGTACTTCCACAAGTTCTTCTTCCCCACCTCCTTGCCCTCCCCACTTATCTTCAGCCTCACAACATACCCCAATTTCGATAGTCTTACTTTCCTCCAGACGCGAGCAGTTGAGGCTCTTGTGAGTGTGCATTCACATGGGAATTTTAAGAGGATGTGTCATTTGGTGACAGACAAAGATGGTGAGTATACGTGACCCGAGTGGTAAACTTATGAGTCCAAGGTAATAAAGTAAAAAATATTTATAAACGGTGAAAAACAAAGCAGTTGTTTGGCTTATTAACAACAGTTGTTATTTTATGCATCATTACATAATTACTTTGTGGTTTGGTCATGTAGAGCGGATTCATAAAAAAAAGAGTAAAATATGTAAAATTTAAAAAAAAAAAGTTAATATTTAATGCAAAACACGTTATAACACAAAATTTAAGTAAAAAATCGTGGCTCCCTTGTCAGGCATAAGTGCTCCTCTTTTCCGATAAGGTATACCAAAGGTTCTAATGATGACCTTAAGTATAATATTTTGTAAAATATATATGTTAAAAATAACACATATTCTTTATATTACAATCAAAAATTTAAAAAATGTGGCAGGAAATTACACAAAAGTGAATTATACGCCTTCCTATTTTTTAACGTTGATTCCATACGGGAGGCCCTTAGTAAAATTATTTTCCTCAGGGACTATATTGTCTTCTTTGAGGATGTTGTGGGAGGATATTTTAAAGGAAAGAACGGAGAGGATTTTCTTAGAGCAGGGGTGGGTAAAAAACTGGGGGTATGTCCTGAAGTGATAGACGTATGAATCTATCCCTTCCACTGCAATCTAGGGCGATGGGTCGAGAGAATCCGGATGAAGAGAACAAAGCGTCTCCCTCAACTGGCATCTCCCGTTCTGACCCGCCTACTGGCGGGAAAACGCATCCGCCACCAAGACTTAGACAAACTTCACCCATTGAACTCGGACACCCCTGCTAAATCACCAGACGTAGCGAACCACTTGGAGTCACCTACGGCAGAGGGTTATCCAATGAACGGTTCTCGGGGCGGCGATACCCATACCTGCCTCCCAAGATGAAAATACATAAAAGAAGATTTTTTAAATTCATTTTTACTATTATGACTACGTGGAAACCATCTCGGGCATGCGCACATCAAATCCCCAAAGTGTCATCACAATCAGATGAATGGTTTAGCGACGCATAATTTCATGACGCCAGAGCTCACTATTATACGTAGAAACCATCTCTGGCGTGCGCACATCTAATCTCCAAAGTTTCATCGCAATCGGATGAATGGTTTAGCAACGCATAATTTCATCACGCCAGAGCTACTACTATACATAGAAACCATCACGGGCATGCGCACATCAAATCCCCAAAGTTTCATCGCAATCGGATGAATGATTTAGCAACGCATTATTTCATTTCGCCAGAGCTCACTATTACACATTGAAACCATCTCGGGCGTTTGCACATCAAATCCCAAAGACATGGCACGAACAAGTGAATCATTTACCTACTTGAATTATATTGATTTGCGATAGATCTGTTACACCTGTCCCAATATATTTTACCACTCTCTATCATTCTATTCACTTATTCGCGTTATAACGAAGGTTATAGCGTTATTACGGGGTAGCTTAAAAATGGGGTGACTATGCGATATTGAGATCTGTAGAGGTCTATTGTTCCCGCTTTGTTACGCGGTGTTGGCGAAAGGGCTTTCTAATACGTTTCGCAGTCTTACCCGGGGGCGGTGACCATCACATTTGTAGAAATGGTACTGACAAATGCAAAACTACTATTAAAAGACCTATTAACCTATTACCTATTATTAAAACTACTATTAACTAAAAAATATATATTTCGCACTCTGTCAAAGTATTTTAACATATGGAATTTCAGTTTGGGGAGGAGCAGCAGATACTTACCTCAATTCTCTTAAAATAAATCACAAAACAATAATTAGAATTATGTTTTATAAACCTTACCAACATCCGACGGAACAGCTAATGATCAAAAACAAATTACTAGACGTAAATAAACTATTCATAAGGAAGATCATTTACAAAAACTGTATCAAAACTTCACATCTCCACATACCTCACTCGCAAAACACAAGAGCAAAAATTAATAAGCACTTTCAAGTTCCCCATATCAAATCAACTTTTGCCAAAAAACACGAATCTTACCTAGCACCACACATTTTCAATACCTTCCTAACACAAACAAAAACTTACGTCACCCCAAATAATTTGAATTGGCTTTTCAAAAGATTTTTAATATGGTTGAATGAAAAGGAAAGAACAGACATTCAAAATATTCTAAATAAATAACATTTCATACAAGTTCTCACGAAATTATATAATATTCAAATAAAACAAATACGAGAAACTGCAATTTTGCAATATTAATTATTATGATTAATTATTAATTATTACTTCTATTATGTAACCGTTATATTCAACTGTCACAAAATTTTAATTTACTTTTATCTAAAAAACAAAGTATGTATGTAAATATTTAATATACCAACATATAATTTATCTTTTTTTATCTTTTTACATACATATATATATTTTGTTTAAATACACACATTTCTTTTGGAACAAACATAATATGTGATTTACTCGCCTCGGAACAGACTCTGTCTAGTGAGGCGGGTAAAAGAAAAGAAAACAATGTAAATAACCATGAAACTAAATAAACGCCCGGGTTGCCGGCACTGAAACTGAACTGAAACTGAAAAGAGTTTAACGGGAGATTAAATGGAATTTTGGTGTCGTTAAAAAATTTGTAGTAATTGGATTTGGTTTAATTTGAATTGGTTTGGGTCAGGGTGAGGGGTTTGGAGGTTAATGGGCTAAGTGACCAGTGATGACATGTGGAAGAAAAAATGTTGGTCGGTTTTGAACAAAGAAAAAAAATTAAATAAGTCACCATAGATCAAAATTTCAATAACATTTTAACTACAAATATTGTCCCTCAATACCATGTATACATAGTTTACGGAAAGTCGTAGTAAAAAGGAAAACTGATGAATCTAGCGTTTATATCACATTTGGAGGCCATTTTGTGATATGATTTTTTTGCAATTTGTTTTTCTGTTTTCGAGGAAATCACACTGAAAGTTGAAATTTTTTATGCTATAAATGAAACGTTATCGGACGCTATGGGGTTAATATAAGCTATTTAATGTCTTCTAAAATTCGTCGAAGTGCAGACACGGCTGCAAAAAAATTTTTTAACCTTTTAGTGAGCAAAAAAAGTGTTGAAAAACCGAAATGCAAAGATTGAAAGTAATGATTTTTTTTAAATTCTCTAGGTGATTTTGATTCACCAATTTACTCTCTAGCACCTAACAAGTTTCTAGAGTTTCCGGACAACGAATGTATTACGAAATGTTAATTAATTAAAACGAATAAATGTAAAATCTCTCTATTCCACAACTGATTTATTGTATTTTATTATTAGCAGTGACTAGTGACCAATAAGCATGGGCGTTGGCACGGTGGGGCAAGGTGGGACGTTTTCCCCACCCTGACTGGCCGATGCATGAACTCTGGGATTGTGGACAGAGCTGCGTTTTCAAATTTTCAGCACTTCATAGGATGGTTTTTCATTCTTCCGTTCGTTTTCTTTGTATTCATAGAACTTTTGTGTTCATGCCTTCCTCTCCTCAAAAAGACCCTCTACATTAGACGTGGGCAGAATGATTCCCAGGAGTGAATCGATTCAGTCTGATTCCCATGGCCTTTTGAATTGATTCTTTTTATTCATTCCTTTAATTCAATTAAATTCAAAAAAAAAAAAAAAAAAAAAAAATTGAAAATTGAAAATTAAATGAATGGGGAGGCTAACACCGCACACCGGGAGGCCACGGAGTACCGCAAAAGAGGAGACTGATAGGCTACCAAGCATCGCACAAAGAGGAGACCGATTATTCTATCTCATTATCTCGCAGGCTAAAACCTATAGATTAATGTGTTTGACTCTTTTTAGTGTCGCTTTTTCGTTTCATCGGTTTTCAAATCACAATGAGTGGGGAGGCTACGAAGCACCGCACAAAGAGGAGACCAATAGGCTACGGAACACCGCACAAAGAGGAGACCGATTATTCTATCTCACTATCTCGCACGCTAAAACCGACTCTTTTTAGTGTCGCTTTTTCGTTTCATCGGTTTTCAAAATCACAATGAGTGGGAAGGCTACGAAGCACCGCACAAAGAGGAGACCAATAGGCTACGAAACACCACACAAAGAGGAGACCGATTATTCTATCTCATTATCTCGCATGCTAAATCCTATATTGTTTGTCTTTTTTTAGTGTCGTAATTTTTCGTATGTAAAATGTATTTATTGCTAGCAATTATATCTTAAAATTATACAAATTTTCGTTTCACCCTTAAAATTTTATTGATTTTATTTTATTTATTAAACTTATAATTTCGTTCCATTTTACGTGATCTAATATAAACATCATTTTAACATTAAGATGAGTATTTTATGACAGCTAACCACAGCTAATTGGCCTTATAATATCTGCAAATTTACATATTATATCGACCCAAGATCTACGTCTAAAAGTAGGTAGGTACAATATCTTTCGTACGTACCAAAAAACCGATAAGCGTCGCTTCTCACTTTTCTAGCTGATGTTCAGATTCAAAGTCGAAAGTTTTCGACTAACTATGTAATGAAATTGACGGCTTGGCGCGCGGAGGAATAAATGAACCGCGCGGACGGATTAAGGGCTGGCATTGACGAATGAATTAGTAACTTTTGATTAATGTTTTGTGTCTTACCTAGCAGTGACTTGATTTACTCGCGAGCTGCGGACCTAGGACTGGGATGCGTTTGGGACATATCATGACATTGACGTGACGATGACGCCTGACGTCATTTTTAGGTCTAAGAATTACAAAAGACCATGACGTCACAAGTGAAAAAGACTTTTGTTTTAATTCCTCTGTCTGTCGGAATCGGACAATCTCGATTTCGACAGACTAGGTACCTGGGACGCGGACATTGAACACGGACCTGGGACGGCGGGGACCTTAGGACAATGTCAGGACTATTGTTTAGGATAAATGATTAATTCCTTGCGTGAAAGAGATGCTCGGGCAACCCGGATGAATCGCGGCCGCGTTTTGGCCATTTTGGGACATGGACTTATGATGTTCGGGTGTTTTTAGAATAGCGGCGCGGCGGTAGCGGAATACAATCGTAATAGGCGAGTCGTTCACAATACCGTCCGTCGAAAACTTCGCGGCGCGCGGCCCGTTTAATAATATTTAAATACCTATGAAACAATATAATATTTAAATCGTTTACAGAACACATTATTCATTGAAATAATTTAACAGTAAAATAAATGGAAATTAAAAATGTATGGTGTCGTTAAAAATCGTAGGATGCAAGGCCAAAGATAAGGAATGAAGAATCAATTCCTTTTGAAATTGAGAATTAGATTGAGTGTGTCACAAGATTGAATTTATTCATTTAATTCGGTCATTCAATTTTGCCCACGTCTACTCTACATAGCATCTCTGATGACATAGTCCCTGAGGGAAATTATTTTCCTCAGATGTGGAGTTATTGTAAAAAAAAAACTTTAACATTAATATGTTGTAGAAGCCTACTTTTTTCGATACCTACTCTAGATTTTTATTTTTTGCCCCACCCTAAATCAAAACCTGGCTACGCCCATGCCAGAAAGTATCTCAGAACTCTTTTGTTTGATTGAAAGACTTCTTAGTGAAAGAAGAAACTATTTCTTAAG
Organism: Limnephilus marmoratus; assembly: GCA_917880885.1. Lineage (NCBI taxonomy): Eukaryota > Metazoa > Arthropoda > Insecta > Trichoptera > Limnephilidae > Limnephilus > Limnephilus marmoratus. Next base: position 19,766,602 of record OU862915.1, read on the forward strand.
ATATAGTTCTTTTTAGTACATATGTACCGTAAACACTACAGCCTTACTAAAAAAAAACCACAGCGCGACCGATTAACTGTGTTATTGCAATAACATAAATAAACCCCGTAAACACTAAAACACGTTTCATTATCAATAAGCTTTCTTACTTAGTCACGCTGTTAAAATGCATAAAGATATGGTTATAATTTACTAGGAAAAAATGTTGTTTTAATTATTCTCCGCCAGGGGCATTATTGGCGCGCGTGTGCATCAACGGCCCGCGATGAAAACACAGCTTGAAAACCAAGCCCAGGTGTGCTTATGGCCGGATCAGGCGGGATGTCGAAAATTTTGTTAGATGTTGTGATTTTACTTAATAATTTCTATTGTAGTGACGAAATTACTGTTCTATTCATAAAATTGATATATTTACCGTGTTATTTGTGTGGTTTACATCAGTTTAATAAAGTTATTGTACAAACGCCGTACTTTCAAAATTGAACTGTCAGAATATTGTTTTATAGGTTACATAAAAGATAAAATTTACATTTTAAGATCTATATTTTAAGAGAATTTCTTAAAAGTGACAATTTTTTATAATATTAATATCTAATACATGTGTTCGTAAACTTATCAAAGAAATTAACGTCTTTAGAGATGCAAGAAATCTGTTTTAAATGTCAGTATTATTTCTAAGTTATTCTCTTGGCAATAAAAAAACTTAGAAATTTTTTATTATTTTTTTATTGTATGCACGAGGAAAAAGTGAGGTGATAGTTTCCTTTCAAATTTATTACAGAAAAGGACTGTGTTTTTTTAATTTTGATTTTTTTTTTAATTTCTCTACATTTTGGTCAAACATGTTTTGGTAAGTATTTTTTTTACATTTTTTTCCGAGTTTGAATCTTAAAATATGTCAGTTTTTGAAAACTAAAGTGTATTACAAATACACAAATCTAAAAGGTAATTTTATCTAGTTTTCATAAATGGTATTTGTTTTTACAACACCTTCAAAAATAAGAAATATATAGAACATTCAAAATACTATGGAAAAATTACAAATATCGTTCGGACATCAATCGTTAATACAGAGATAAACTACCCTCTCATGCCGTGGAAACCATATGTATTTCTTTCAATGTTTTCACATCCGCGGCCGTTTGTCAATTGAATAAAATTTTCACTGGGTTTTTTAGTAAGGCTGTTTTTTAAGTTTTAAAGCTAATAAGATAATATCTATGCGTTCGAAAGAAAAAAATCGCAAAGTATGCTCAAAAAATATTACAAAAACGGGTTTTTTCCAGTTATTTTATAAGTTACACGTATGAATAAAATTCAGAGAGTTTCTTTAAATGCTATTTTATTCATTCCGAACCGAATTAAAGCAACGCAAAAGATGGCACCACTTACGTTAACAGCTAGCATGAGAAGCATCCCCTGGCAGGCGTAAATACTACTGAATTTGTGATTTCGTTAATCTCTGCGGATATGGCGAGATCGACGTTAATGTGATTATTATTACTGGCGGTTGTGAATAATAATACCACATGTCTGTATATTTATTTATTTGTTTCTTTACATTAAGTTTAGGTAGGTATAATGTTTACAATTCAGTTTATAACCTCACTAGGACAAGCTGGTTTAATGTTATTATATATTATATATGGCCTGTCGAGGTTACTTTGTCCCGGTGATCATCCGTCACTGGATACCAGTACCAGATCTAAGGAAACGGCTATTTTTGGAACCAGTTTCGATCGGATTTTTAACTGCTAGTAGACTGATATTATGATACATTATATTTAATTTTATTATAAAATAAATTAGATTACAGACATCAATTAATAGCTCAATGGCCAGAGTGTTGCCCGCGAAGATCAAGTCCTGGATTCGATTGCCAGTTGCGGCCGTTTCCTTTTCTATTTCAAATTCTAATTCATATTTCGTTTAGATTTAGTTTAGCTTCTTCTTCAATAATCAATATAATAAAGGTTGCCCTGATGATATAAAACTACCAATAAAATAGATCTTTATTTACAATCTAACATTTAGGTAAATCTTACATGTGGTCCCCCTGTTGCAAAACTTAAAATTGAGCGCGGTACGAATGTGAAAGATTATTTGATTTTCAACTTACGCCCTTAATGGAGGGGAGATAATGTTCAATTTGCTAAACGTCTCCACTTAAAGTCACCCCATTTCAAAAGGCGAGGGGACCGGGCCACTCGGTATATAAAATTAAATGGGAAATTATATTTCGAGACCAGCACAAATACAGGATTCAAATAAAGAAGTTATTAATCTCGGATTATTAGATGTCGAGATTGGCTTTGTGGTATTCATGTTGTAATATTGACATGGAGTACGATGGGACGTTGGAAGATTAACGATTTTGAGAAAAATGTGGGTACCAACCTGCCGAGGGTATTGGAGATCACACATAATGTGTTGTGTTCAATTTTGTCAGGTTTTTTTTGTGTTTATTAAGTAGGTATGGTGGAGTGGGTACCGCGCGTTTTCATCCCGCGACAAAATATCCCCGACATAATATACTCCGACAAAATATCCCCGACATAATATCCCGAAGACAAATAAATATCCTACGGATTAAAAAATCCTCCAAAAAATGTCTACTGAAACCTAACCTAACCTAACTTAACCTAACATATTCTAACCTAACCTAAGTTTATTATATACTAGCTGGTTCCCGGCATGCGTTGCTATGCCATTTAATAAAGAAATTGTTTCCGCCTCCCCTTCCCCTCTCAAATTCCCACTCCGATTCCTCCACCTGCCTTCTCCCCACTCCACTCCCTCCCTTCCCCCCTCACGAATTCCCCTCGCCCCTCTTAGGTTCCCCTCCCCCTCCCGGGTTCCCCTCCCCCTCCCGGGTTCCCCTCCCCCCTCACAGTTGCGCATTCCATACATTCAGTCCCGGTACAATCATTTTTCTCATGTGCCAATTACTAGAATTTTTTTTTATACAAATTTCTTAATGCCAGAACTCAATAGTAGTTTTTTACAAACCTTGTCCTGACAATAACGAACACAAAAAAAACAATTATCCAATTTGGTGCAATCGTTCGGAAGTTATGCGCGTACATACATTTCTGCGATTCATTTTTATTTATATAGAATAGAAGAAGAAGATAGAAGATAGAAGATAGAAGATAGAAGATAGAAGATAGAAGATAGAAGATAGAAGATAGAAGATAGAAGATAGAAGATAGAAGAAGAAGATTTTACTATTTTTGAACAATAATTTATTGTTCTTACAGTTTATCCGTATTATTTTTGTCCCATTGTACTATTTTTTTTGGCTTTACGGACTTTTTTTACTGCAGCCCGGAACAGTTCTACAGTAGACTGACCAAACCACAGTCTCACGTTTTTCAGCCATGAGGTTCTCCTTCTTCCAGGGCCGCGTCTTACGGCAATCTTTCCCTGCATTATGAGATGCAAGATCTCGTACTGTCTCGAGGTCTCATCACATGTCCAAAATATTGAAGTTTTCGGATTTTTATTGTTATAATAACTTATTTTTCTTTATTTATCCGAACCATAACATTTTCATTCGTAACCCTATCCATCCAGCTTATTATAAGTATTCTTCTGTTTATCCACATCTCAAATGCCTCAAGTCGCCTAATAAGTTCTTCAGTAAGCGCCTATGCTTCCATTCCATAAAATAATATCGAAAGCACGTAGCGTCTGACCATTCGCATTCGTAATCCATGGTAAAGATCATCACAGCAGAATATCTTTTTCATGCGGATCAAGGTTGCGTGAGCTTGCTTAATGCGGCATTTGATTTCAACCGAAGGATCTCACCTTTCATTTAAATTGCAGCCCAAGTATTCAATACTCTGTACCTTCTCTAGTTTTGTTCCAGCAATATAAACATTTTCATTCATGTCACGTTACGTTCGCTTTATGGGATTTTTAATTTTTCCTTTACTTTTAATGACTTTTCAAAGGGGTATTAAAATTCCACTTAGTTGAATTGTAATGGAACTAATTTTTTTTGTTGGATTTTAAAGAAAAAAAAAATTGAAAACAAATGCACATCAAAAAAGTCACAAAAATTTAATTTCAAACGTTTTTTCTCGAAATAATTTCAGGAATAACTAGTCAAAGTAAGACACTTACGTCCCATAACATTAAAAATAATTTATTTTTATTTTTTATTATTAACATTTTAACCTGCACTACTTATGTAGTTTGTGAGCAGGTACATAGTGACAACGTTTTTGGAATAACATGGTACAATGGTAAACGGTACATAGGTATGTATCATATTGATGATAAATGAACATGATAAATGTTGATGATAAATGAATAAAGATAAGTTGATTAAATAACGGAATAGTATAAACACAAATATGTAAAAAGCAGTACAAGCCTTATATAACAAACAAGTACAAATGAATTTAATATGAACAAATGAATATAATCAATAAGTACTCCTGTAGTTTAATATACATAAAGTAATACAAATTTATAATGATTTTCCATTTCCTTGGAATGTGAATTCCAATTAGGAAAACAAGGTCTTCGGTAGGGCAACAGTATAAATCTTCAGTATCTAATAGCCATTTCCTTAGATTATATTTGACTTTAGTTGTAAAAAAGTTTATATTTTTAATTGTCATTGGTAGTTTATTAAATATTCTGGGTAGGTACAATATAGTTTAGAGTTCTTTCACCGTATTTATTGGTACATTTCGGAACCACCAATCCATCATTTTAAGTGAATCTTGTATTATGTTTACGGAAAAACTCTTTCTCTCTACAAGGAAACAGAAAATATAAGATGTTGACTTACAATATTATAAAATAACTAGCTGATCCGGCGAACTTCGTACCGCCTCAGAATCAAAAACTGTTGTCAACTTATTAGGTGAATTGATCTAAATTGTTTCTCCCTGCGTATACCATACCTTGATTTAAATTGTTTCTCCCTGCGTATCCTTTCCCCTCTCGCGTTCCCTCTCCCTCTCCCCACTCCACTTCTCCCCTTCCCCCGTCCCGCTAACCCCCCTTCCTGAGTTCCTTTCCCCCCTCCCCCCTCCCCCCCTCCCCCTCCCCCCCTCCCCCTCCCCCCCCCCCCCTCCCCCCCCCCCTCCCCCGGTTCACTGTTCAATATTATACCCCTTACAATATTGCTGCAGTTCTTTCAAAATAGGAGAATTCGTTCCATACAAAATGTATGGGGAAAATAATTTTCTCCGGAGTGGAACACCCTTTACTTTTAGGGGTATGAAAAATAGATGTTGGTCGATTCTCAGACCTACCAGATAAGCACACAAAATTTCATCAAAATTGGTCCAGCCGTTTCGGAGGAGTATGGTAACAAACACCGTGACACGAGAATTTTATATATTAGATATTTTACAATAGTAACACCAAAATATACATAATTTTTGACAAAATCTATGGCTTCACAAGAACAGGGCTGTGCAACATTTTTGTGTTAGCAGTCAAATATATGTGCATATAACGAAGGGATTACATTATATCTGGCGTGTGGAGATGTTATGTGCATAATTTAAGTTTTTTTATGAGATCCGCGTCATGAGACCATTCTAGGAGGGCAAAAAAATCATGCTACATAAGGTTCATAGCAGTAATCAGGTCCTCGTGTGATATTACGAGTGCCGTATCATCTGCGTACACAAAATGTTTAACGAATGAAAACAATTTACTCATAATTGAGAAGTATGTAATATACAGGGTTGGCTCTAAAATTGACCCCTATGCAACACCTGTTGAAATAAATTTGTTTTGAATTTTTACTTTTATTTGTCGATCCGATAATGTTTTTTTTTAACAAAAGTAGTAGCTTTCCCCGAATTCCTATTGCCTCCATTGTTTCTAAAAGTTTATTTGTATCAATGGTAGCAAACTCCTTCGAGTTATCTATGAATAAAACCAACACATGTTTTTTTTATTTGATTCTTCCTTGATTCTGGCAGCAAATACAGTCTGCAACTTTGATTCTTGATTTACGTGATTTAAAAATTCCTGAAGCTACGTTTCCGTACTTTTTCATTTGAAAAACGGTTGGGATGGCGAAGGAGAATGATTCTAAATATTTGTTAAGTTTTATGGAAATGTATTTTTCAAGTATTTTTTCTAGGGCTGGCAAAATGCTTATCGGCCTTTAATTTTCTACATCTGTATGTTTGCCGCCTTTGTAAATTGGTCTAATGGTGCTACTTTTAAGTTCATCTGGAATCACTGCTTGTGCAAAAATTATATTGATAAAATGAGTTATAACAGGCCCTAAAATATCAATACATTTCAAAATGTTAAACAATCGAATGTTGTCAATCCCTGGTGACTTTGAATTATTTAGTTTGCTAATAATATTGATTTCTTCGCAGGTAGCTCTTGGTAGGTACCAAAGATATTGAATTATAAGTAGATGTGCTATCTGCAGTTTTTACTATGTGGGTCTGCGCTTCCGGGTGTCGCCGATGTTGTTTACCAATTAACAAATAAACTAAAAGAACAAATAATTAACGAATAAACCAAATGAACGAATTCTTTCCTTATTCAAAATATATTGTTAACCAATATTAATGCACATTTTCAAAAAATCGACGAAATTAACAAATTATTTTTGTACGAAAACTACGCTAATCAACGCGTAGTCCGGCGACAGTTGCGCGGAGACCATAGCATATCTCTTCTGTATTTGAATATCTTTGGTAGGTACCAACTATGTTGCATTTCTGTCGGTATGACGGTTGATGCTATATAATCACATTTACGTATCATAGACACTGCTCGTAAAATATTCAACAAAATTATTTGCTACAGTTTCTTCATTATGCATGTTCAACATATATTTTGAGATTATTTCGTCATAACTACTTTTAGATTTGCGTCCTAATAATTTATTTACTTCATCCCAAGTTTTTTTGTACATCCGAAATAATTTTTAAATTTATTGTTAAAAAAGGTAGACTTACATTTAATGATTTATTTTGTAACCTTCTTTTTGAAAGTTTTATATTCTAATGCAAAGAATTTATCGGTAGGAGAATTTTTCCACCTTCGGTACAGAGAATCTTTTTTTTTAAATATTTTCTAATATGTCAGAAGTATTATCCAAGATTTTATTGCGAGGGGTCTTTTTGGGATTTTAATACATAACGATTTTACTTTTTTTCATACAAATCCTGAAAATTATTTTTAATTTTAGTGTATAACATATTGCAATGGTATGCCACTTAAAATTATAAATATTTTTGTCGATTTTGTCTTTCCCCGTGTTCTACGACTTTTTTCCTTGCAATATATTTAATATTAACTGCAGTTAAAAAATGATCCGTTATGGTAATATTATTACCTACATACACGTGAAGAAAGGGTATCGCTTTGTTGACACCCGCTATTAAAACGGACAAATATGTGATCTAAACAGGAACGAGTAACTTTTCCTGCTAGAACCGCTTCACTAGTTACGTCACAAATGCATTTCATTAAATAATTATCAGACATTATATTTTCATATGACATAATAAGTGGGTTTTTATTATTTAATAAGTCTAAGTTAATATCTCCTAAAGTATAAACTTTTCTTTGCGGCTTATATTAGACAGAATGGAAGATATTTCATTGAGAAATTGGGGTTTGTTTAAGTTTTGGGGGCAGTATATTGCTATGATATTTAAAATATTCTTGTTTGGAAGTGTCATAGAACCAAGCACACATTCAAAATGATTTGTTTCTAATGATCTCTGTTGAAAGGTGAGTTCTTCTCGAACATACAACATAATAATAGATTATTCCAGAATGTAGGAAGGGGTGTCGCAATGCAATACATTTCATATTTCGAAATTAGATAATTTGTAGAGCTCGGTTTTTGTGAAAAATCACCTCGAGGGCACTGTTCAATATATTGTCAATTCTTAGACTCTATCTAATTTTATTATTTTCAAATAGATACAGAAAACCTGGCACGTTACTTCCGATAAACATACTTCAATTAGAAAGTTTATGGTTGTACATTATGTTTAAAACATTGGTCAATGCATGATTTTACATTTGCTACCCCCATCACTGTTAGTAATACATTTATGAGAAGATTAGGGGCAAAAGTAGGGTTGATATTTATTTTGAAAGACTGGAGAATTTTGGACTTTTTAGGAATAGAGCATTTTTAATGAAATGATGTTATGAAGAGGAATATAACTTTCACGTTGGACGCCAAATTGTTATGTAGAACACGTTGGGTGCCAAAATGTTATATAGAAGAATATAACTTAGGGTTAACATATTATAAAAATGAATACAAGATTGAGAGCATGAGATAAGTGTGATTATTACTGCAGAATCTCGGGCATGGACCTTAAGCAGGCGGCTGTGTGCAATACTTTGTATGAGGAGGGGTAATTTAAATTTTATTGAAATGGTATAGTGCTTTGACACAGTTAAATTATTTTATTAATGAAGTACAAATAACAATCAGGACTAGGCTGAATTTTGAATGGGGGAAAAAAAGTACGTTAGTACCGTTTAATCTTGAGTTGGCGATGCCATAGGCGATTCATACTGTTGCCTTCGGAGATATGCGGTCAGCTCCCTCCGCTGCCGACATATGCTGAAACGGCGGGCTGGAGCAACGGACAGGCCTCCAGCCCCGTGGTTTCCCGGTGACGTCAAGTCCCAGGGCTGTTGCCAGCCAGCCGACTATGTTGATGGCGGCCAAGGATCGATCTTCGGCCGCATCTCTGCAAGCATCTCTAGCTCCGGGTGTAGCCGGAAGATCTTATAATGACTGCGTCTGCAGATGCTGGATTTGGTTACATCCAGCAGAAATAATGTGCTCCCATGGTACTTCGCTGTTGATCCAGGATTTAATGAATTTGCTGATGGTCTTCAATAATGGATGCCGCTGATGGGCGCGGATTTAACAATCTTCACATGTTGTAAAATATGACGAACTATGACTATGTGATGCGTCAACCCGCCACAGGGACGGTGGCCGAGGTCACTTGTGGCTTGTCAAAGAATCAGGAGTTCAAGGCCAGTCCTGCCTAGTGAACCCCTCTGTGCAGATACTCAGTATCACCAACTGAGCAGAGATAAACATTTCCATGTTGCCAATATAACAATGTTGAATGTATAAACTTTATTCTAAAAGTACCCATTCACAGAGATAATTCACTTGTTACATACATTTAGTTTTACGTAACATTAACCTTTACAAAAGCTTACAAATTTGAATTAATAAAAGCATACAAATAAAACCCTTCATACTATTTATTTTTGTGAGCAATAATTTTTTCACCTAAGTTTATAAAAAGAAACCAAATAGATTGATTAAAAATGGCAATATTTTTGTGATATCTCTAGAATGCCCTCATCCAAATTCCCTTTAGCGGTATTACCAAATGCAGGTAATCATAATAATAAGTAATAAATCATCAACAGCCATAAACAAATTGCTAAAATTCTCATCATTATTAGTGTCGGTTTATCCCTAATATAGTTTTTAATAAAGTCCTTTGTGGGCGCGCGATTAGGTTATAGATATTAAGGTAATTTCTAGAAGTATGTACGTTAAATTAATGTGAAAAACAACATAATTAATGTGTTGGTGCATTATTGCCTGTAGTCCAGCAGGTGGCGGACATTGCTTACTCGATAAGCCGATACATACATTGACTGTAATGAAAATGCTCACTCACCATTTGTATTAGACTTCTCAAACTTTGGGGACATACTTTATTTAGATATAAAAAAATCGAATATATATGTATATACATATATATACATATAAGTTATCAGTTGTCTACGTATTGCTATATTTGGCATAGGAAATGTTTGAAACATTCAAAACACCTAGCTTATTTCCACCTCGCGAAAGTTTCTGGATTATTACAACTACATGACAATACATCTGAAAAGTTTTTTAATCATTACAAAAACTCTTACTAAACTGTCAAAAATTTGTGAATGATATTTTACAAACCATCAATCAATCAAAATTCAATTTTCGAATAAAATCTTTAAATGAATGAATTTCCTAAGCAAGTAAGAATTATAGGTTTTTTTAAAATGTACCTGTGCTAGATACAAAATTTTATTGATTGTTCTTATAATATACAAAAATGAATGTTTGTAATGTATGAAAAATGATAATTTGAATTAAAAAAATGTAATAGGTGCACGCGAGCTGTTTGAAAACTGATTGTACTGGGACTGAGCATATGGAATTCGGGAGGGGGGTTGGCGGGACCGAGGAACGGGAGAGGGGAAGAGAAGGCGGGAGGGTGGTGGGGGGACATGTGCGGTGGAAGGGAACGGGACGAATGGGAAAGGACCCGCAGGGAGAAACAATTTATTTATTAAGTGGCATTACAACGCATGCCGGGAAATCGCTAGTCATTTTATAAAGCTTGAATAATTGGTGACCCCGCTGTTTGGTTTTGAAATGAGAATATGCTTAGTTTCTACTGGGATATAATTTATCCAATTCTTACCTCCCCCTAACCATCACTTTGCTGGAAAAGTATTTGAAATTTGTGACAATAGCAAGAAAAATAGTTCAAATTCTATTGCCTTTGTTTGGAAAACAGTAGAAGAATTGAAACTACCTTAGAAGCTAGTTGATGGTGTTTGTCGTGTACACAATCAGGTTTTGTAGTAAGTAATTTGACCATCTCGGAAGTATTTTTTTAAACGAATCCCTCAAAAGAGTCCCAGCTGCTCACGTCTGGAGCCAGTAAGACTACAGCATCCCTGTTCGGGGTATTTTGTGAGGCTGAAGTTAGTGGGAAGGGGAAGGAGATGGGGAAGAGGAAGGTAGGGAAATACCTGGATATTCATATCTGGTCACGAAACACGGCTAAAGCTTTCAAACAACTTTTAAATTCTGAATGGTGGTCTTACACCAGGATGATACTTAGAGAATATTCCATTCTGTAATGTGCCGCTAATACACCATTTATTATTTTTAACTGAATTAATTACGAAATAACACAGATTAATCGAATAAAATTTGTTTGCGTACGCCGGAATTCGGTCCTACGACCTTCGTATTGCAAGTCAAGAGCCTTACCGCTAGAGTATAAAAGCCATCCAAAGAAGCTGTAATTCGTAAGCAGTTTTATCAGCCCCGATAGCGTTAGGATTTGTTTTATACCATTAACCAAAATAATAACGACATTCAAAATGTACGTCCACAATCGAAAAAATATATGATTCCATAAGAGTTGATCCCCCGATAGTAAGTTAGCCCCCAGCATACATGTATACAATATGCAGTCGGTTTAGGGAAAATGCAGTATACCTACTTACACAATATCTAATTAAGTGTCCCCGAAGGGGTGTTTAGAGAGAATGTATCACCGAAAAACTAATCGACAGTGTAAATAAATTAGTTTGATTACCGTACCAACTTACCAATAAAGTTATTTTTGAAATCGATTCTCAGAATTGGTAAATAATGCACATAAAATTATAAGACATTTTCAAAAACTTTTTTCTGAACTCTTTCCTTGTTTTGGGAAAGATGTGACAGAAAACGAAGAGATTAAGGATGGATTTTTTCAAAAATTTGAACACCTCATCAAATTTTTAAGTTAATTTGCAATGTTATGTGTAAGTTCTATTCAAGTTCTGTTGTTATATCATTTCAATCCAGTTGCTTGACAAAACAATCACAGAACTTGATTAGAACTTACATACACTTAAGGTGAAAATTAACCTAAAAGATTTGAGGAATTTTTGTTATTTATTTTTGGGGTGTTATGCCATGTAGCGCTACCTCCTCCTTTAGACAATGTTTCGGACAGCGTTACAGTGTCCATTATCAGGGCAGATGTGTAATTGTTAGTGGTGAAATGTGTGCTTATGTACTTAGAAGCGATACAGTATCGCCAGCTCCACTCCACTACGAGCTGGTATTACAGTATACTTCTCAATGGTTTTTTGCGTTTAGCTTTGGTGTAGCCGTCCATTACCGGGTACCAAGAACAATTGAGCTTAGCTCTGTTGTCTCTATTAATTTTAAATGGGTTTTTGTGGATTTTTCATTGCCTCCGTAATCAGGCGTGCTCTATGGGTTTTGGGTCTTCCCAGGACTTCATCCAAAGTAATAGCCGGTTTCGATTAAGTGCTCGGCGATTACCGATTTGTCAGGGTGACCGAGTTTACAAGCACGAAAGTATTCTGATAAAGTGTTCGTGCTTGTTGGCTAAAGGAGGTAGCGCAACACGGCTAAACACCCCAAAAATCAATAACAAAAACACACTTTTGGCCGTGAAAATCTAAAATCATACCATTTGATGATTGTTCAAATTTTTTGAAACCACACGTCCTAAGAAATATAACAATGAAGGCAAGAACATTTGAGAACCCCTTTCGGTTTGTATTGAATTTACGTATTATTGCTTTATAATATTGTCCACTTGATGGAGACTCAATAATCCCGCTGTACCCAGAACCTACCTGCAGAGGTACAAAACCTATCGATAAGGTAATACTGTAATACATCTCTTAGATACGAAAATTAATCTATTTTCTGCCGTAATGGTGTATATCAAATGTTAATTACACATTATTAAACCGGCAAAGCGATAATAAACTAACTGATTATGGTTACACACACGAATGTAAACAGGACTTGTTTCACGTACATTCACTAATAAAGATCGATCATTCAACTATCAATAATTTTCCATTAAACACATTGTGGATGCTTTATTTTTTTATATTTTTGAATGTAGCTATTACTTTGTGGTTATCCATTATAGAATAATGAAATAATTTTATTTTGTATAAACCACTTATTTGATGTGCAAATCCGACCGGTTATATTATTTTTATTTTTATTTATGATGCTTTATTTTTTATTTATGCCCTAGGAGCATTTAAATCAATCTTATAATATAGTAATATTAGAAAAAGAAATAATGAAATACCAATTATTTTATACTCTTATTTCTCTTTCTTAATGGCCGGTTTACATTATTCCAGTCCAGCGATCGAATCCAGCGCTGGATTACTATTGGTATAATGTAAACCGGCACTGTGCACTGGATTCTGTGAGCAATCCAGTGCAGAAACTGGATTGGCGGTTTACTTTTGAATCCAGCACGGCCATTCCAGCGCTACTGGAATCATGTAGACAAATCCAGTGCCATTCCAGTCCTGACAAAACAATTGTTCAGGAAACACGTGTTGTTTGTTTTTGCGGATTTTTTTGGATTTAACCCGGTCGATTCCAGTCCAGCGCTACTCGGTTACTGGACTGGAATAATATAAACCGGACAGTACACTAATAGAAAGGAAACAGAATTAAAAAGAAGGAGGGGAAGAGGAGTGTTGAGCCAAAATTTCTGGTCTGGGTAAATTGACCGAATTTACAATTTTAGAAATCAATTGTCCGAAATGCAATTTTTCGAACTTCAATTTTTCGAAAACATATTTTTCGAACATCAATTGACCGAAACACTAGTTTTTCGAATTGATATAAGTATTTATACCTACGAACACGAGTATTTTATTACAGGATGGACAATATCAACTAACCTAACCAAACATAACATAACCTAACCTAACAGTATCTCGTAAGTCATAAGCAAGTGAAATATATATTAAGTTGATTAACAAATCATGAGTTGATTAACAAAACATGTCTGTTCCCAAAATTTTGGATCAACAGTTGATCAGTGGGATTGGGAACAACGGACAAATATGATATTGATACCGCACAAGAGTCCAAAGAGAATACTTTTTAATAAAGTTCAAATAATAGTCTTCCTAAAAATATAAATATTTTAACATTTTTCTTTGATTCTTTTTTTATCAACTCCACACTGGAGGCCATAACGAAAATAAATACCCTCGGGAGCCTAAGTCACCTGTTAAGGATCTTTTTGAGGGAAGGAAGGAGTGAACAGGGTCTTGAAGAGTCGTATTCCAGGAGAGATGAAACACAGAAGCCGAGCTGTTGATCAAGAAGAACTGATCGTAGAGAGTCCAGTTGTCTTGTGACATATTTCTTTGTATATATATACTACTATACCTAACTTCTAGATTCTAGGATATCATTTTAAAATGTGGAGAAGAGAAGGAGAAATAATAATATTATTATTTTTGCTATTAATTTTTTTTAATAAGATAACTTTGAAATGTCTCAATATTCATATCGGTCTACAAACAATCATGTTTTCCGAAGAATTATCATCGAATATTGAAAAAAAATCCAATCCTTCAGCAAACAATAAATCAGCAACAAATAATACAAAACCGTCCAATTTTCCACATATTATTACTGGGAGTGAATCGAACCATAAGCAGGTGTCTACGGTCGAGTGGTAGAGCCCCCCTCACGAACCAGAGGCACCTGTTCGGTTCCCGGCCAATGCAAATCGGCCCAAACAATACTCGCCGTTGTTTGTTGGGTGTAATTATCAAATAGGTGATGTATGATACCTCAAATGAAATGATTTATCAGATCATTCTTTCATAGAGATAAGGGACTGAATAACGAATGTCAAATTATTAAAACATCCCTTTTATGGTGCTCATGCGACAAAAATGTATAACTGGAGTGGAATGGTGGGTACTGAACAAGGGGTGTAATAAAACATTATTGTAAAAAAGGTACTTACGTAAAAAAATGCACTTACGTAAAAAAGGTACTTACATAAAAAAAAATATTGTTTTTTAATATCAAGCAAAATAATAATAATAGGTAACTATCTTTTTTAATGTGAATACCGCACAAGAGTCCCAACTGCTCCCGTCTGGAGCCAGTGAGACTACGGTATCCCCAACAAGGGTATGTTGTGGGGCTGAAGGTAGTGGGGAGGGGAAGGAGATGAGGCGAAGTACCTGGCTGTTCAGATCTGGTAGCCAAACACGACTAACGCCGTTTGAAGCAACGTTTCTATTCTGAATGGTGGTTTAATACCAGGGCGATACTGAGAGTATTTCCATTCTGGAACGTGCCGAAAGTAAACTGAATATTATTTTCAATGAATTAATCGTGAAATAAAAAAAATTATCAAATAAAATTTATTTGCGCACGCCGAGATTCGATCCATCGATTGTGAGTCAAGAGTCTTATTCTTCGACCACGAAGCCCATATTTCCAACTTATCAGATACAATTTTAAAAATTTGTTTATTTTCTGTACACGATTCCAAGAACCGACTAATCAAGTACGTACCTACACTGATTTTCAATTTGGGAGGTGTCAATGGATTCCACCGCCCCGGGAACCATTTATTGGACATCCAACACCTCAGCCATAGGTCACCCTAAGTGATTCGTTACATTTGGTGACTCGAGTTTCTGACACCAGGTGCAGTTTGTCTCGGTCCTGCCTACCTACTGCGTAGCGGGCCGAGTGAGCGAGCGCTTGAGGGAGACCTTTTGACTCCTCCAACAGGACTCTCTCGACCCATCGTCTTACACCGCAATGGGAGGGATGGATTCATGCCTCCGTCACTTCTGGACACACTAACCTAACTATCCCTAATAACCCTGAATTAACTCCCGTACATTTGATAATTTCACTTTGGTATGCAAATATCGCCGTTTGGTGTGAATTCTTTTCAAGGACGAATAAAATATATAGTGTCATTTCTACTCTCTCATTTGCATACAAATATCCTTAGTTACCATGTACCCAGTATTTTGTCTTGGTATCTTATTACAGGCATGTATCTTTCAAATTTGTTTTGTATGTTTTGTCATACCAATGTCACATTTCGTATACTTACCAATTTGATTGTGTTCCCTTCATTTCAACGTGGCTATAAGTGCTGTTATTAGAAAACACTATAACCAACCCGCAACGTAAATTGGCCAAAGCTCAGTTGGGGGGAAATAACTTTCAACTCAAAATAATATATCATATACTGTTATTGAGTAGGTACCTACATAACTACTGAACTCACTAATTTGTTAAATTTGTTTATTAGCCCAAGACTAAGCTCATCATGGCCTATGGATGTGAGGCGGGAATACTGACAGCAAAGTCTGCGGAACAGCTGGACACCTTCAAAAGAAAGGTACTGCGAAGAATCTTAGGAGCGGTGCGAGAGCTCTATGATATGATATCTACCAGGCTCCAGACTTTCTACCCATTTAA
The DNA here is from genome assembly GCA_917880885.1 of Limnephilus marmoratus. Classification (NCBI taxonomy): domain Eukaryota; kingdom Metazoa; phylum Arthropoda; class Insecta; order Trichoptera; family Limnephilidae; genus Limnephilus; species Limnephilus marmoratus. The sequence goes on from OU862915.1 coordinate 19,782,704, forward strand.
GACTAAGATGGGCCGGACATGTGCACCGAATGCCAAGAACACGAGTAAAGAAGAAGGTTCTAACAGGACACCCGGGAGGTAAACGAAAGGCGGGCAGACCCAGGCTGAGATGGGGGGATGATGTCAGGAAGGATGCAAGTCGTCTACTCCATGTTGCAGCTTGGAAGACAACGGCCGAGGACAGAGGGCGGTGGATGCTTAACTTGAAGGAGGCCAAGGCTCAAAACGGGCTGTAGTGCCATTGAAGACGAAGCCCATCATATGAAACAAACCGATTATTTCATTTATGGGTGATTCAGCACATACCCGACAGACCTTAACCTGACCGGCAATCCTGAGCAATTTTGGAGTAAATATGGAAATTTTGAAGTGAAAATTCTTTAGCACCATTGTGATTTGAAACTCGATGAAACGAAAGCGAGCGACACTAAAAAGAGACAAAACACAGGATTTAGCCTGCGAGAGAATGGGATAGAATAAAACCTTACCAAGCTGCGCGCATTTGCCGCTTTGATTATGAGCTCACTTTTCAAGGCTCCTATTGGTTGAGATTGTGTGGATGAAGGTTTCACCTCTATAGCGTATGATCTGCACTCGATTTTTTGTTGTCTTTTCTATCACACGCTTGCCACTGATTAAACTGCCATACGTCGCAACGGATTAGGTGATACGCGCTCTATCCTGTCTGCACGGTGCTGCTGGAACAAGACGATGTGAGAATCACGTGATGCGCTAGGTGGTACCCATAAGCGACGTGTGATTTCTGTTTTTATCGAAAAAACAATGTCGTCGGACGCCAAAGTAACTTTTCAAAATATGTTCAAGAATAGCTAGTTAAAGTTTAATAAATATGCCCTGTCTTATATATATTTTTTAAATCGTATTCAGAATCAGATCCCTGTATGTCATCTCCCATCCTTGCTTTATAGGCACGGCACATGGTTGATCCGTTGACAGTTGGCCCCCCGAAATGAATTTACCATAAAATTTTACTTTTTTGTGCATTATTTACTAATTTCAAAAATCGACTTCTAAAACACCCTTAATGAAATTTACCATAAAATTTTACCTTTTTGTGCATTATTTACTAATTTCAAAAATTGACTTCTAAAACACCCTTTATAAACCCATGTTTTAGAAGTCGATTTTTGAAATTAGTAAATAATGCACAAAAAGAGTAAAATTTATGGTAAATTTCGTTAAGGGTGTTTTAGAAGTCGATTTTTGAAATTAGTAAATAATGCACAAAAAAGTACAATTTTATGGTAAATTTCATTAAGGGTGTTTTAGAAGTCGATTTTTGAAATTAGTAAATAATGCAAAAAAAAGTAAAATTTTATGGTAAATTTCATTTCGGGGGGCCAACTGTCGACGGATCAACCATGTGCCGTGCCTATAAAGCAAGGATGGGAGATGACATACAGGGATCTGAAAGTTGGTATAAATATCACCGTGTCGATTTTTTATACTTATGCGCTGGTATGCACAGTACATAGAGGAGCAGATTTTTCCTTGATGCATTTGAATGAAAATGTGTTTTTTTTTCTTTTGTTATTCGACGGTAGATCCTCTCTGCACATCCCTTCGGGGTCACTTAGTTGTGTATTTTTTATACCGTATTTTCCTTATACCGACTGCACACGGTAAATTGTCGGCGGATCAACTGTCATGGAACCACCACACATAGCGGAACTTGTACTGATATTGTTTGAAGCATCTTTTCCTATGGACTCGATTATCTTATATGAAACTAGATATTTGAAAAGGGAAAATCAAATTCCTACTTACTCTGGGACATCTATTTTCCGATTTCTTCCGTAGAACGAATTTCAAAAGTGACTTTAGTACGGCCCGCCAGCCGTTTTAAATCGCACAAAAATATGTTTTCTTTAAATTTCTCGGCTTTTCTCTAATATAATTTACATGTATTATACATATAAACATTCCTCTTCAATCACTCTATCTATTGATGAAAATTGTATGAAAATCCGTTGCGTAGTTTAAAAGATTAACGCGCACATACATTTTGAGCGACTTCATTTTATACTATGTAATGATGATAATGATAATGATAATGATGATGATGATGCTCATAGATAATCTAATTTTAGATTCTGGCATTTTTCATTGTTCTAGAGAATCATTCGAATATTATCTTTGATTCAAATAATACAAAAAAATATCATTCCACGCAGGAAAATAATACACATTTTTCAATCGAATCATTTGTCTATATTTAATGATTATAATAATGAAATTTAACATTATATTTTATAACGTTCACTATTCAATCAAAATTCACTATACATGTTTAAGTTTTATAAATTTTCTACACACATATAATAATATTATAATAAGACATACGTAATAAGATAAATAAAATAAATAATTAGTGCAAATCAATATTTACAAAAAAAAACTGTATATGTTGGAATGCCACTAATCTGTAATCTCATAAAATTGCTAGTTATTTAATAGATAGTGTATACAAATAGAATATTCTCTTAATTATTTGTGAAATTTTATTTATTTAAGAAGTTTTTTTTGCTCACGAATAATTTTCTAATGTGACCTGACAATTGATCTGACGATAGTTGGCCCGCCGACAGTTGATCCGCGGACAGTTGAACGGCCGGTTTGTTGATATCTCTGCCAATTGATCTCTCGGCCAGTCGATCCCTTAAAAGGCTATTTCTTCAAGTAAGTATGCAAAGAGGATATACAGCCGTACAACCAAAATCGATGTGCTTATATCTGCATGCGTCTTGAGTGGATATCCGCTAATCAAATATTTTTACTAACAATGATTCCAAGGAGCACACGGTGAGCTTATACGGCTGAATAATTTAGAAAGTTATATTATGTGTCAGTAGATATTTTGATTTCCTAAACACATTGCACATATAAATATGTCGTATTTTGTTATTCGGCCGTAGAGGCACACCACGTGCTCCTTAGGGGACTTATAATTATTATTAGTAAAAATATTTGTGAAGTGGATTTCCACTCAAGTTGCCTTTAATATAAGTATATCGACTTTGGTTGTACGACCTTTGGTTGTATGCTCTTTGTATACTTACTTAAAGAAATAATCTTTTTGGGGATCAACTATCCGATGGATTAATTGGCAGAGGAATCAACTCTCTCGTCCGGCGGATCAAATCTCCGAAAGAACAACTGTCGGCGGGCCAACTGTCGGTATGCCAACTGTCGGCGGGCCAACTGTCGGTGGGCCGATTGTCGCCGGATCAATCGGATTTTCAAAATTTTTGATTTTCACAGAAATCTTTTTGTATTAAATTATTTTACATAAAATATTTACATTTTCTTCCTAGAGGTAAATCTTTTTAAAACCAGCAAAAAAATATTCATATTTCTACACTCTAATTGAATATGTCTTATATTTTATTTTTATAAGCCCTTTATTGTCAAACAACTTTACAAGTAAATTAATTTATTTTAAAAATAGCAAAAAGAAACGAAATTGAGAATGTTCTTTAAAAATACATAACGTGTAGGTATACACATACAGTAAAAAGTGACTCTTTGGCCCTTCGTACATGGAGATACTTGCTAACTACGTGACTGTGATGCAACCGCAAGTAGCCTACCGATAAGCTACTCTTTAATGCTGGTTTCAAATGGAAATATACTCAATTTGATCATTTTTTCACGTGCAGGGTGGATTTAATACGATGTCAAGTGACTCTAACGATGAAGAAAATATTCTCGTTTATCATAATTACAAGAATAAACTAATAGAAGGTTTTGGGTTCACCCATATATCGAAAGAAATATTAACTCTAGGGTGTTCGTTGCCCCCGGGAATTGCTTGAGAATGATGACGAACAATTTTCATTCTTTCTTCAGAATGTCTAAGGATTCTGATTTAAATTTGCTACAGCTGTTAACTTATTCACACAAAAATACACTTTTTTTATTTCAACATCAATCCATGTCTTCTCCACTAAATCCTTCCCTACGTATTCTGGTAACGTGTGGTACCGTCTACTAACACAAGCAAAATGATATGGCGGGTACTCACGAGCAGCACGTATGCTACGTGCATGAAACTCGAGTCGCTTGTAAGTATCTCCGTGTACGAATGGCTTTTGGTTTCGAAAATACTGCTTCAAAAACAGAGTTCAGAATTTTTGATTTCACGACTGTGTGACTTTTCTCGGAATAATGTTGACTAGCGGGAATTCCGAGGTAGCAAAAAATATTACCGATAAATCAAAAAAATATATATATTTAAAACATTATTTTTTAACGCTTTTTTTCTTGTTAATTTTTTCATCATTCGAGGAAAGGTGAAAATACTCATCACAATTAGCTTATGTACATAAAAATAATCCTTTAATTCTATTTCATTAAATACGTTTTTTTACATGCATATTATTAAATCGAAAACTTAAAAATAAATAAATTTATAATACAATTAAATTAACATCAAGCTGAGCACAGCCAATCTAAGTAGGTAGGTACACAAGAAAAATAAATTATTTAAATTTAAATAAATAATATATTTTTTAAATCATATTCTATTCGGAATTCAAAATGGTAACAAAAAGTAATACTGGTTTAGTAAAATTTATTCAATATAAATTTTAATAGTAATAATTCATTTTAAATAATATAATTTGCTCAAAATTTCTAACGAAACCTCATATAAACACGGTTTCAGAAGTGATACACAAACTACATTCTACACGCAGTGATCATTTACAAAACTGTTTCTAATTTTTTCAAACATTCGGTCTTTCAGAAGTGATTTAAAAAATCATGTTAATCTATCATCTACGTATTGTATATTAATTTAAACGAAGAATACACGGCGACGCGCGACGTCAAAAACGCAATCATTTGTAGCCATGTACCTACTAATGGCCGCCCTATCATGAAGATAAAATTATATTTATTCGATTGTATATCTTTTCAATTACCCGAAACGTGTAAGGAAAGAAGACGAGGAAGATAAAGGATGAGAAATATACATAGATGAAATTAGGAATAGTACATGGCTGCACACGATTTCAATGCTTGTGTCACACGACGCTATAAGCTCAAAGCGTTTTTCGGGCATGGCCTATAGAGATTATATAATATGTTGAACTGTCGTAAGGAAGCTATATTCTTCCTACCCCCCCCCCCCCCCTTGCGTGTGCTAGAGGGGGAGTGGGAGAGAACGGTATTTGATTTATTTTTATGGGATCTGTCTTGAAAGCTGACAGCTGCGTGATCGCGACAGCTCCCTAATTCCTCCGACCTCTTTTGAGAGAGGGTCACATCATTTTCAAATATCTCCCGGCTAGCAGATCACGGCACATCATCTAGGTCACGCCCACATGTACAATGTACAATACATCATTTGCCTTGTATGACATGTCTGTACGGGATTATAAAGCGAGCAATATTGTGATACTGGCCACGCCCAAAAAACACTTTGAGCGTACAGTGTAGTGCGACACAATCTTAACGCTGTCTGCATAATATAATCAGAATTATTAAATTTTACACATTATCCAGCGAGTGTTTTGTCGATTTTTTTATGTCTGAACTTTGGATTTTAAAATAAGGTGTTGACCACCGCTCATCAGCAAGTGTTCTTGCGCTCTGATCCTCAGCGCATCTATGCTATTCTTCCTGGTTTCCTCCCCAGAATCCTGAAGAGTAGGGGATCGACTCCCATCATCGCTTCGAGCTGGAGACTTAGGGGATCTCGAACTTCCTCTAGCGTCGTCGGGACTTATGGATCTCGAAGGTGCGGAATTAGGAATCTGGTCTTGAACGTGCTGGAATCCAGGGAAACCAGGAATCTGTGGGAATCCTGGTGGCATTGGAATGCTGCCGCCTCCGGCCATCATGTATTGGGAGAGCAGAGCGTGGAAGGAGGGTACAGAGAATTGAGGGGGTGCTTTGTTCTCTTGGTGTGACCACGGAAGCCCCAGGGCGGCAGGATTTGGGTGGAGACCGGCGAACATGTGGGGGAAGCCTAGGCCTGGCCAGAAAGGATCTGAAGGTGGCATGGACAGCTGGGCGTGAAGAGCAAAGTCGGGCACTCCTGTGAACAAGAAAAAAAATTCATGAGAAAAGAATTTAACAAAAAAACACTGTTAGTAAGTCTTCTGGCATGTGAATCATTTGGGGTTGCCAAAATATATATCTTCAATTGTAAAGGCATTTTTCAAAAATATAAAAAAAATATTTAGGTTAGGTTCTGCTAAACCAAACCTTTTCCAAATGTTTCAGGATATTATACCTACATAAGTTCATAATTACCTACCTTACGATATTTGAAAAAAATATATTTAACATACGGATTTCTTATATTTTATATTTAACTTAAGGGTTTCTTGTATTTTAAATTTAAATGACGGGTTTCTTATACTTTTTATTCAACTTAAGTCTAATGTTTTGTATTTTGTTTTATATTTAACCTACGGGTTTCTTTTATATTATATTTTATATTTAACCTAAGGGTTTCTTATATTTTTATTAAACCTACGGGTTTCTTAAGTAAATTTAACTTTAAGTAAAATAGAAATCCGTTAACTGGTCGGAATCAGCCAAAACTGTCTCAGAAACTTAGGCATAATTATTTATTTTTACATGCTTTTCAGGGTTTATTTTCCTATGCAACTAAGCAACACCATTTCTAAATATTTAGAGTTGGCAATTACATTTCTATTAAGGGCTATCGTGCTTTGAAATACCATTTTTACTGTCTGAAATAATAAATTAGGCACCATTTTGTTTGCACCAATTTCGTCAATTGTTCGACAGAAAATAGATTTTTGTTAAAAGTCTTAACATCTAGGAGTAAACTTGTTCTAACAGACTTAGTTCAAATGGAAACATTTTTTTGAAGTTGAACTACTTCATCCCCGTTATTGATTTGAAATTCGGATGAAACGGAAATGCATCACAACTCAGTTCTATACAAATACTCCGTACTAGTATAATACGGTATTACGGAAATACGCGCTTTGGCGAGGGCCTTCGATAGGTAAGGCGCCTGACAAGTCTCAGTGGCCAGAGAAACAGACATAAAGGGAGGTTCGAATCCTACGAAATCCAAAAAAAAATTTTTTTGTAAAATCAATATCCAATCTTCAAACCACTTTAAAATAAGTAAGCAGAAAAAAAGCCGCATCTAGCGACTTTCTAGTTTCACTTTTATCGCGTGTGAATTGAACACTCTGATTTTTTTTGCTATCGTCTTATATAGTAATAAGCAATTCATATTTACAATTCCATAGCAAAAATATGGTTAATTAAGCTAAAAACAAACGTCATCATTAAAACTGTCAAATCGCCCCAATCAGTCGATCTAAAATACAATGGAAATCAATTAATCCCTTCTGACACCGAAAGTGCAACTATCTAACGCGAGTTTATTTCTCTATTAATGGCAAATGTGTTTCCATATTATCATTGGTGGTTCGTGACTCATTAAAAGAATGTTTCAGAATGATCGCATTAGCTCCTTCGTGTCCTGACCACGGACCGCCACTGTCTGTGCTGATCACGACCTATGTTTTCCCAGTAATTATTCATAAAATTGACTTAATGTGCAGTGGGATTGAAGGGCGTTATAAAAGTTTGCCATATTAGTTTTATACGTAAGTTTTATGTTAGCAAAAGTAAAATAAAATCATTTATGAAGGCTTACATAACCTAAAACGGTTGCTAGTTTCTTGCTCCTTCATTAAACTTTTATTAACTCTCAAACTACTTGGTTTCATCACTAGAATCACTTATGACTTCAAAAACATAAATACGATAAAAAAGATCTCTTTACTGCTCCTTGGTTCGCCCCCATTTTGAATATGCTTGTAAACATATTCCCTAGGCGCCTATGTCATCTTTGAGGATGCTGTGTGGAGGGTCTTTTAAGGGAAAGGAAGGAGAAGAAGATATAGGAAGGAAAAAGGTATGAGGGGTGGGTAGGAATCTGGGGGGTCAGTGTGGCCAGGAGTGACGGGCGTATGAAGCCATACTGCGGTGCAAGGCGAAGGGTCGGGAGAATCCGGCTGGAGAGGTCAAAAGGCCTCCCTCAATCAGTCTACTCCAATCCAGCCCGCCACGCACTGGTTGGGTAAACATATCCTCCACCAAGACCTAGACACCTCATCCCATAAACCCAGGCACCAAACGTAGTGAACCACTTGGGGTGACCTATGGCAGGGGTGTTGGCTGTCCAATAAATGATTCCCGGGGCGGCGGTACCCATACCCGCCTCCCAAATTCTAGCAAATATAAAAAAAACCAAAGTAATTGCTTTAAGTACTAGGTAACTACTGCGCAGATCCCAGGTGTAGTTTTCTCCAGATAGTCTGTAGTCAGGTTGTAAGTCTGAGCTGCCCTTGTTGACTTCCTTCTGTTCCACACCGAGGAACCGTACAATGAATGATAGAGAGAGGTATTTTGAGGTAATCCTTTGTAGTAAAAAACACTTGTGTTGTGATACTGGATGTTGATTCTGTTTATTCTGATGAATAATTTTTACAGAGAGGTTTGGTCTGAGCACTTGACTGCGACAATAATTTAGACTAATTAATTACAGAAGTGAAAGACGGTTTGCTAAACAAGCAGAGTTTAGACGAGGATAATAACAATAGAGAGAGACTGTTTGTAAGATTGAGAATGACCAGCGAAATCAAAACACGCCATTTTATAGACACAAAAAGAGAAAGTTTTATGCGCCACAGACAAAGGAGATTTTAGACAAAAAAATTTATGGCGATATTTTAGTAAGAGGTGGCATAGATCTCTACACATCGAGATTAGAATAAATGATAAGGAAATGTTCAGTGCTACATGAATTTAAATATAAAATAGGACAATCACAACACACAACATCTAACAGTAACTACTACAAATTTAATAATATTTTCGCATGGCAACCTTTTTCAGCGACCCTCAATCAAGTACTAATTTATATTGAAACATTTTGATCTATCAGGTTATAAATAAAGCTTTTGCCGATAGTTAATCGGATACCGGGGCAATTAGGAGACATATTCCCTACATGCATTTCATGCCATTATTCTTTGTAATACTTGATTTATTTTTTACAGTACCTACCCTGTCATGTTCGGTTGCATTAACGTAATTATTTTATTTTTTATGCGCACTGATCGACAGTTTAAACTCACTGGTTAATATATATGTCAGAAATCAGTGGGTATTGATAAATAAAAATACATGAGCAATAAAGGTTAGGTTTTTTATCAATTTAATGACATGAACACGATTTGTTTGTAAAGCGCTCTAAACAGTATTTAATTGCAAATGAAATACTGTTTAGAGCGCTTAACAAACAAATGTCAGAAAGATTTAAAGTTTATTTTTCCGGTTCTGATCAACGTACTAAAAATGTGTAAATTAAAATTTTCATTCATTTTAATGAATTTGAAAAGCCATACATTCCAAAAGGTTTCAACCGACTACAATGTATTTTTTTTACATTAACTCCACACAGGAGACCCCGAGGAAAATAATTTCCGTCAGAGTGTCATCTGAGATGCTGTGTGGATGGTCTTTTTGAGGAGAGGAAGGAATGAACATTGGTCTTTTGTAGGAAGGAGGAAACCCAAAAGGCCGGCAAAGCGTTCCATAGCCGACGCCTGTGCTCTAAAGATTGCAATCCGTCTATTAAATTAGGAGAATCAATTAGACGAACTGCCCGTTTCTGCATGGAGCCGAGGTTTTTTTCAGGTATTTTGGGGCTCCAGACCAGAGGTGGCTGCCAAATTCAACCGTGGGGCACACGTTGTGACTTGTACAGGGTTAGCAGTTGTGTACAGTACGCCCAAATTTTTAAGGCTAACTTAACTCTGGCTTCGACGGAGCCCCCATATTATCTGAGCTGGTCACTTAGAGTTACACCAAGCATATCAATGGAGGGCCTGTTCGGAAGATTGCTTCCGTTGCAAAAGATTAGATTTTTACTTACTTAGATTTCTTTTAGACGTAATCATACAGTCTTTGAAATATTAAATTCAAAGAGATTATTTTTACCCCAAGAGAAAACACTCTCAAGGTAACCGTCCATTCTTTGCTTCAAAGCCCTCCGAGTCATTACAACATAGAAACTGCTACTGACTGGTAAGACGACCAACGTTGCCTGCCGCTGAATTCACGAGTAAAAACAAACACGTCGTTTACACCCCAATATGGCCGGTGTTGCAGAGCGCAAATTTTTATATACGTTACCCGATAGTCCATAGTTCTGGACCAAGATGTTTCGGGTACAAACCCATGTAGGTCAATTTTTTTCTCTCGTAGGTATAATTAATATTACAAAAGTGGAAGACACAATTATTATCGTACGAAAAATTGTTTGATATGGCTTTAGCTATTCTTCGTATTGAGATCTAAATAATCAGATAAATCCTAACCTTCTCCTCTCCTTCATCTCCCACGCAACAATCAATATTTTCAAACAAGAGGAAAACACGATTCCAGTGCCTCCTGGTAGTTGGAACTTTCACGCAGTGCCATAAATCAAGGTGACGTTAATCAATTTTCAACTATGAAACTAAATATTTTTTTACAAATAATTGTGTCGGAATTTTTAAAAATCATGAACATCAACTTCTCATATACGCTTCTACATTTTTTTAAAATTTTACATGTTGAAAGTCAGGTTTTAGATTCTATCGACATTGACGAAGATACCATGTTTATAAGTTATAGTGATGTGCCAATTCAATAAAAAAATGTTGAAAAATGCGAGTTCGAATAATCATGTAGCTAAAAAATCTCGGGTCACGTTGTTTGTTCGAGATAAACACCAAAGGGTGATTCCAGTATCGCGGGTGCAACATTTAGACGGATATAAAGCTTCTTAATAATAAAACAAAAAACATTTTTAATAAAATTATTATTGGAAGAGCTACATTTTAACATGTTTACTTTTTATTAGTTTATAAGAATTTTATTGAAATATTTAAATAGCCAATTTGGCCCACCCTTTCCAGATCATAAGACAAAAACACAAAAGTCTGTTAATTGTGATACATTTATTATGTTATTCCTTGATATTTCGTGAGGCGTTAAACTAATCAACTAAATAAATAAACAAATATATAGAAGACAAAAACAAGCAATGAATTATTAGCCTTTCAAGCAATCGCGGGTGCAACATCAAATTATCGCGGGTGCAACTCGTCTAGTTTAACTGTATATAAACATCAATAAACCCTGCTATCAGGGTAAGGGCTTCTTTTCAGGAACGAAATAAGAAATCCAATAATGCGTATTACTAATTAGTACACTTCTTGATCATTTATGTTAATTATTTCTTTTCGGTTATGTCAAAATTCGCCGAAAATTCATTGAACATATTACATCCATCAATCCTTTTCAAAAAAAAAATTTTTTTTTTATTTCTTATTTTGTAGAATTCCTTTTTATATTTTTAAATTTGTAAGGGGTTCCAAATTGTAATCATCCCAATCACTTTCTGTTTCAGTGCTGGTTTTCGGAGATTTCAAAATCAATGTGCATTTGAGACGAGAAAGCGAGGTTCGCGCCACGGAAATGCTATCGCCGTCATCAAATTGAAAGAAGTGTTTTAATTGAATTCCTGATTTATTTTTCAGCCCTTCCCATTTATCATCCAAAGTGATCATTTTTTAAACAATTTTTTTTAATATAAAGAAGATGTTTCAGAGGTATTGCATGCCAAATCATAGAATTTCTATAAAAAGCGGAATATAATACAAACTCACCTATTAAATATAACTCACTAGTAATACACAGCTTATATTATTATTAAAGGCATGACAAAACATTAAAATATATGATAAATCACAAAACAAAGGTAGTTGTCAAAGAGTTGCACCCGCGATTCTAACATCACATCGCGGGTGCAACCAATTTGAGTCAACGTTTATTTCAATTCAGCTATCATTATACTCTTAAAAACGTTTTATTTAGGTTTGCCTCTGATTTCTTCTTTCTTTTACAAAGTTTCAAAACGTTGGCACTTTATTTCTGTGAGAAACACAAACTTTTATATCTTTTGTATCGCGGGTGCAACAATCTAAGAGTGACTTCTTGTAGTCAATGATGCTTAAAAAATAACAACAAGTACTTACATCTTTCGGCACATAAGATTAAATTAATATTGTCACTACACGTTTAGCAGTAAAATATAACTTCAAACTGTCGGTAACAGCTGTTTCGCGCCAGTGTTGCACCGTGTGATTTTGCAGTTTATAAACCGATTCTTCGAATGATAATGTTTCCAAGCGCGCCAAAAATTTCAGTTTGAAGTAAAATCCATTTTTTTTTTATTTATTATTAAATATTGACCTTCTTCTTTGCACTGATATCAAAAAAAGTAACAAATACTGCGATTTAAAAATTACTGTCGAGAATCGTCTATAGCGGAATCACCCCAAAACTACTTAAACGATTTTGATGAAATTTGACTTATTGTGTGTAATATGGCTTAACTTTTTTTTCTCGATTATTGACCTCAATATTTATTATTGCGAATTAAATGGGTACGTTTTTAGATTTTCACGGCCAAAAGTATTTTCGTTATTTGTTTTTGGGGTGTTATGCCGTGTTGCGCTAGCTCCTTCTTTAGCCAACGTTTCAGACAGCGTTGCAGTGTCCAAAACGTTGGTTAAAGAAGGAGGTAGCGCAACACGGCATAAAACCCCAAAAACAAATTGCGAATTAAACGTTCGTTCAATGTTTGTTAAAGGACAATGCTTTGTAATTATTTATAAGTTCTGTAAGTTTCTAACACATGGCGGTGTGTGTTAATTTATCGACACAATTCAATGCTTTTTTGTATTTTTAATGTAAACCGATTCGTAGTAAAGATTAATCTAAAATAGTGATTTACATTAAGAGCATTTAACCAGCCAGCGGACGAAAATCCACATTTCGTCGAAAGTTGTTCTTACGATCGTGCAGGGCGGTTACAATGAGAAAGACTAATTATTCTCCGTAACAGCTTTTTAAATTTTAACTCAATATCGAATTTATTTCAATCCAAATTAGCTTTAATTTATACTTCATCCAAAAATGCTGAAAGGCGTGATGATAAAACTATTAAAATAATGTACTTTTTGTAGTTATTTTTTGATTATAAGTATATGTCATTTTTCAATAATGTCTAAATTTAATAAAATTAAAATTCTTAAACATGCGTTTGCTAGATACTGTATTGATTTATTTTACTGCATGATTATATTATTTGAAATGGGTGTGGTATAATTCAAAATTTTTTTTGAAAATTTAACAATTCTGCCAACGACCTATGGAATAACCGTATTATACTAAAAATTAAAAAAATTCTCAAAATTTTTTACATGCGAATGCTAGATAAAAGAACAATCTTTTGAAATCCATTTATATTTTTTTGTGGAAAAGAGTCAATACGTCTAAAATCTGATTTGAAAATGACATATTTCTGGTTTTCTCTGGTAATGCCCTCTTAACCTTGGGCTTAACGCCACAGGCTAATTTGTTCACTTTTGGGAACAACTCATCCATCTCATAGCTAGGTCTTATAGCAATCGTCGTGTCTTCTTTACTGTTATGGTGAAGAAATATGATCTAAACGGTGCTGGAAAGAGAAAACACCACGCTTTATTTTCAAATCTAAAAATTAACTTTAAAATAATTCAAATGTATACCTTTATGAACCCAAAGGGTTCCACCGCAATTTGAAATAATTATGAATCTTTGGGATATTTTTATTAATTATTTTTACATGAAACGACAAAAAGTGAGAGGAAGATAATAAATTTGCTTCATAAAATGTGTTTTTATTTTATTCGTTGTCGGTAATTTGTTGGGCCATTTTTTACATTACATAGGTAATGTATAAAAATTATTTGTATATTTTCAAAACCGTTGTGATTTGAAACTCGATGAAACGGAAAAGCGACACCAAAAAGTGACAAACACATGCAACATCTGTAGGATTTAGCCTGCGAAAGAATTAGAAAATCGGTGTCCTCTTTGAGCGGTGCTCGTAGCCTCCCCTCTCTTGCTTATTTTTTCTGAATATTTCACTTCTACCGCGTGTGAACTGCATACTCGTAATTTTTTTAGTTAACGGATTCATTCAGAAACATTCCATTTATTTGGATTCTATTGCAAAACGGAAGTATTTTGATCTTCTGACAAACCATTCCCGAGGCCCTAGGGGTTAAGAAAAGATCTACGTACTTTGGGTAATTAATAGATGAAATAAAGATATATCTCCGTCTCTGCCCGTAATATGAACACGTAAAGTGCAGTGGCGTCGCTAATGACGTGTAAGCCATCATACCCCCAACAGATCGGGTCTGATAATTTAATTGCAAAATCAATACAAAACTGATGCTTCAGTGTTATGTTTTATTGGGGGTAGGAATAAGTATTTTACAAAGGGCATACAGGACGTTCAAAATCTAAACGGTCACTTGATAAAATTGAATTTTTACGCAAAAACTAATAGCTTTCAGATTGATTTTTTTTTTGTAATGTAAATAATATGAGATACATAATAGTACAAATATATATTTAAAAAAAAAATCATATAATAAAGGTCATCAATGGTCTTATATATGTTATCAGAAAGAGGAGCTCTTGTGCCTGATAAGGGAGCCACGATTTTTACTTAGGTTGTACCTATGTTATATTATTATTTGCATAAAATATTTACTTTTGTACACAATACTAGCTTTAACCCGCGGCTTCTTTACTTTTGTACACAATACTAGCTTCAACCCGCGCATGGTTTTAAAAATCAAAATGTGCTAGCTTCTGGGTTTGTAGTTCCCGGCATGCGTTGCTATACCACTTAATAAAGATATTGTTTCTCCCTGCGTGTCCTTTCCCTTCGTCCCATTCTTCTTCCGCCTCCTATTCGTATACCGCATCCTCTTCCCCTCAAGCGTTCCCACTCTGCCTTCTCCGCTTTCCCTCTCCCCAATCCCCTCTCCCGCTTCCCCCGTCCCACGAACCCCCCTCCCGATTTCCCCTCCCCACTCCCGCATTCCTCACATTCCGTCCCTGTATATTCAGTTTTCAAAACAGCTCGCGTGCCACCTATTCCATTTTTTTTATACAAATTTCATAATGCCAGAGCTCACCAGTATATATATATATATATATATATATATAAACCTTCGTGGACGTGCTCATAACAATTCACCGAAGTTTCATCGCAATCGGATGAACGGTTTAGCAATACATAATTTCATGATGCCAGAGCTCACCATTGTATACAGAAACCATCGCGGTCATGCGCACATCAAATCCCCAATGTTTCATCGCAATCAGATGAGTAGTTTAGCAACGCGTAGCGGACATACATACAAACCCAGAAACAAACATATTTTGATTTTTATACATATAAATAAATATAGATAGACATAAAATAGATTTACTTTGGACCCGTCGCGCTCATATAATAGAAATTTAAGCCGTTGATATTTTATAATTGGAAGGTAATTTCAATTTGGGAGGCGGGTATTATTGGATAACCGACACCTCTGCCAAAGGTATCCCCGAGTGGTTCGCTTCGTTTGGTGACTTAGTAAGTGTGCCCGGGTTCATGCGTAGTGGTTTGTCCAGGTCTTGGCGGCGGATACGTCTGCCCGTCTGCTGCGTGGCGGGATGGGTCGAGAGAGATTGGGTGAGGGAGGCCTTTCTAGTCGGACTCTGTCAACCCATCGCCTTGCACAACAGTGGGGAGTATGGATTCATACGTCCATCACTCCTCGACACACTAAACACCCCTAATACCTTGTTCCTTACCAGACCTTCTTATCGTTCCCTTTCTTAAAAAGACCCTCCACAAAAAATCCCCTAAGATGACTTAGGCATTGAGCGAAATTATATTCCTTAGGGCCTTCCGTGAGGAGGTGAAGGTTAGCCACTTTCAAAACATTTTTATGCTTGCGTGCAAAATTTTATATTTAAAAAATTTAATAAATGAAAAAAATTTTAAAGCGTTTTTTTATCAACACTGTCAAAAACATTCCGTTTATGCGGATTTTATTGTAAAGCGGGAATATTTTGAACCTCTGACAAAACATCGTCGTGACCTGGGGGTTTAAATGATCCCCACTATCTAAAAGTTTAAAAAAATTCAGAGTGTGCAATTCACACGCGATAGAAGTGAAACTAGAAAGTCGCTAAATTTGCTTTCTTTTCTTTTGCCTGTTTTTTTAAGTGGTTTGAAGACAGGATATTGATTTCACAAAAATAAAAATATATTTTTTTTTTAGATTTCGTGGGATTTGAACATCCGTTCGCTGGATGTCTGTTTATCTGGCTTCTGTCAAGCGCCTTACCCGTTGCGCTATCGGCTTCTTGCGCCGAGGCCCGAATTTACCGCATTATATTAGAACCAAGGACCCGCCAAATAATAAATTTGTTGCGAATTTCCGTTTCATCCGAATTTCAAATCACTAACGGGGCTAACGAAGTTTCATTTCAAAAGTTATTCTAATATTTTTCTAATATAACTTTTATTGCCACCTACCTATCAAGTTCAATGGGCCACAGATGTACCAGAAACATGACATTAAACTTAAAGGTGGTAGCAATACTACATGTTTAATTATTAATTCATTTTTAATTGTTTGTCATATTTTTAATTGCACCCTGTTTGGTGTTGTTTAGAACATGATTCAATAAGCATTACACCGGCTGTTAATATAAACAGTTCATGTTTAAGTTTGGAAAAAAAACACGTGTAACTAAAAACATGTCAGCGATCTGTATCTTTTAAAATGGTAATGCGATTGTAATGGCAGTGGGTTCAGTACCTCCAACCCTCTGTCCACTACCCCCAGCACTAGTAGATAGTCAGAGGGTGGTTGGGGGGATGGGTTGTTAAATGAGGGGGAGGTAATCACTCTAAATGCACTGGGGGCAAATAAATGACGAAAAACACCCCTTATATCCGGTGTATTTATGAAAAAATTTAAAGTGCGATTATTGAGTATGATTTAAGCTTTAAATATTTAATCTTGGTTCACACTTATTTTATTTTTCTAGTAAGCAAATTTAATCTTGGTACGTATAAAATAATGTTTCTTTGTTTGTCCCATATGCAATTTTTGCAATGTTTGATCTATACCATTTTCAATTTGGGAGGCGGGTACCGCCGCCGCAGGAACCATTTATTGGATAACCAACACCTCTGCCATATGTCACCCCATGTGGTTCACTACCTTTGCTGCCCAAGTTCATGGGTTGAGGTTTGTCCGGGTGTTGGTGGTGGCTGCATCTGCCTACCAGCTGCACGACAGGCCAGATCGGGAGAGACTTGTTGAGGGAGACCTCGCCTTCTACATCTACCGCAGTAGGAGGGATGGAAACATACGTCCGTCACTCCTAAAGACTCCTTCTTCATCCCTCATTTTCTAAAAATACGGGCCTCCTGTGTGGAACTAACGTAAAAAAGTAAAGCTGGTTCTTTTCACTACGGTTACAGTGGCGGCTCGTGACTTTTGGGTGTGCTAGGGTGCTAATATTAAAAAAAAATGGCATCATGGATATTGTCGTATGCGAAAAATATATATATTTTTTTTTTTTCAAAAATCGGTGTTTTGTATGAAGATTTTTCAGGAAATCGGTGCGGCATACCGCCAAACTGAAATATCCTGAAATTTTTCATACAAAAAAATGATTTTCAAAAAAAAAAAATTTTTTTTTTTCGGCTACAACATCTATAATGCCATTTTTTTAAATCAGCACTCTAGCACACCCAAAACTCACGAGCCGCCACTGCTAAGGTACCCAATCTTTTTGGGCCATTAAAATACCTTATTGGTAATTGTTACGTAGGAAACTATGCTGTAAAACTATACTATGGAATATAATATATGCTGGGTTATTGGGGTTACCTGAGGCAGAGGCGTCGGTTATCCAATAAATGGTTAAATATATCGGGGAGGCCGAACCTTCTACATCCCCTTCCCTTCTTTCGTTCCCCTTCCACCATCCCAACCAACCCTCTCCCCTCTGCCGCTCCAGTATATTCATTCTCAGTACATTCAGTTATAAACAGCTCGCGTGCCAGCTATTACAATTTTTTAATTTTAATTTTAATTTTTCATATATTACAAATATTCATTTTTGTGTATTATGAGAATAACCAATCAAACCTGGGTACCTAGCATGGTCAATCGATATAGGTTTTATCGAAAATGTCGGTAACTTGTCATCGCTCCCGAGCACGATTGCAGGCCGCTAACGAACAAATGACACTTCATAACGACTAAGGGTTCCTACTTTATTTGACGTGAACTGTTATTTAGTATTAATAGTAGTAACTGTTATTTACTATTAATAGTACACAACTGCTAACCTTGTACAAATCACAAGTACGCCCCACGGTTGAATTTGGCAGCCATCTCTGGTCTGGAGCTCCAAAATACCTGAAAAATACCCTCGACTCTGTGCAGAAATGGGCGGTCCGTTTGATAGATTCTCCCATCTTAACAGACGGATTGCAATCTTTAGAGCACAGGCGTCGGGTGGGAATGCTATCCTTGTTCTACCGGTATTACAATGGAAGATGCTCCGAGGAACTAGCATCATTGATCCCTTCGGCACCGGTGCATAGTCGGGAAACACGCCAAACGCGTGCCCAACATTTGTACACGGTTGACATTTGTCACATGAGAACGGGTCGTTTCTTCGACTCGTTCTTGTGTTCAACAGCTCGGCTGTGGAATGATTTGCCGGCCTCTGTGTTTCCTCCTTCCTACAACATGGGTCTCTTCAAGACCAATGTTCATTCCTTCCTCTCCTCAAAAAGACCCTCCACACAGCATCCCAGATGACATAGGCCCTGAGGGAAATTATTTTCCTCAGGGCCTCCTGTGTGGAGTTAATGTAAAAAAAAAAAAAAAAAATTTATTCGTTAGCGGCCTGCAGTCATGCTCGAGAACGATGACAAGTTACCGATATTTTCGATAAAACCTATATCGATCGACCATGCTAGGTACCCTGATACCTAATATAGGTACCTATTTAAAATATCTATTATCTAAAACATCCATAGACAATTATTTTGTTACAAAAAAACAGCTGTCTGCTAAATTCAATTTTATCAAACGCGCGAACTATTAAACGTGCGAAGTTAATTTTTCTATCCGTAAGAACCTTCTACAAAGTATTAGAAACCATAAAAAAAAGATGAGTGAAATATGTAAAGTTGTTCTGAAGTTATGCCGCGACCAAGGGAAACGGGGATTCATTTTTATAAATATATAGATTATTTTTAAGTCATTTCGTACGATTACCCACCTTATCCCATTTCAAATATATTTATTTACATATTTTTATGACTTTATGTCCGAGTTAAATCTTCTCCACAGGAAAAACTAAACCCTTCCACACATTTTTCCACAAATGATCATGTAGTCAATCCACGCTATTCAAGTGCACTATATAAGTATAATAAATACAAAACAATACAAGAACAACATGACAACATACCAGTGACCAAATGGGAAAATAACTCACCGACTCCAGATATTTTCAGCGGGTTCGGCTCGGTAGAACTCCTAGCTGGACCTTTAAATCCTACTGATCCCTCAAAATAAATATTTAAAAATTCTTATCTCTTTTCCTAAATCTGTTTATTTTCTTATTTTTTCAGAAACAGATTTTTGAACATTACTGGAAATTGGAATAGCGACGTAAATGATTTAAGTTTATTTTTTTTGTAAAATGTAAAACTATGTAGGGTCTATTATTACTAAACGTTCTGTCTGTTAGTATAGTTTTATCATAATATATTTTATAAAAATCATTTTCTAAAAATATATTATGAAAATTACCTTTAAAACCTGATTGTGCCTAAATGTATACTCGGAAGGCGCTAATACAGAACATCCCGATATATTCTATAGTTTCCGGTAAAGCCAAACATATTCTACATAAATCATCAATTTGATTTGTATCTTTGATTAAATGCTTCCTATAATTTTTAGCATTAATGACTCTATCTTGAATGGCAAGCATAAATCCTTCTACTTCTGCGCTCAATTATTCTTCTTATTATTATAATTAATTTATGAATTATAGCAGAGTTAATGCTAACCTTATCGTGGTGATGGCATGTTGTTTATGTAAAATGCAACATTTTTATATCATTAGTTCTGTTTAATGTCGCTAATGTCTTTTAACTGTATAAAATAACAGAATAACACATTTAACATTTAAATCCACAACGAATGTAATGACTTCGTGTTTTATGTAAATTACATTTACATATAGATCGTTAGAATGACTGATTTCAACTCGATGTGATTTTAATTACACTATAAAAGTATGTGTGTATTATTGTGATACTCTAATGTGTTGTCCTTGATGTTAAAAAATTCATTATACTCTTTTTTAATGTGATTTACGCACAGGAGTCCCAACTGCTCCCAACCAACTGGAGCCAATGAGATAATGGCATTTGGGGTGTATTGTTGGCTGAAGGTAGTGGAGATAGGAAGGAGTTGTGGTAGAGGATGATAGGAAAGTACCGGGTTATTTAGACCCGTTTATAAAAAACAGCTTAAGCCACTTCCAGCGACATTGAATTCCAATAATTTTTAATGTTAACCGGATAACTCAGAATGAACTCATATCAACACCTCCTTTGACAAATCAAAAAATATTTTAAAAAATTATTAAATAGGTTGTGATTAGATTTTAATGACTTTTCAAAGAGGTGTTGAAATGAGTTGATTCCGAGTTGAACCATTTTGAATAGAATATTTATTTTTATTTTGCGAAACTCTGGCACAAATATTTAAATGTAAAAGATAATTTTCTAAAGAGTATAATTTTTCACATGAAACAATAAAAAGATAACCGAAAAGGGGTTCGTAAGTAGAAAGTTTTAACAGTTTTAATAGGCTTAAAACATTATTTTTTCTGGGCTTATGAAAAAAATAATAAAAAATTCTCTATTATTTTAAAGACAAAATGTGTGCTAATACTTAATTAAAATAAGCTAAAATATTTCTAAGCGATCTAGCGACGTTTTTTTTTAATTATTTTTTAATTGAAACATTTTATAAGGATTCAATTTTACAACATAATATAACATCAACATTTCTCCTAATAAAGCAACTGCTTTGATATTATAAATCAGCAGACATGATTTTGCATTACTCATCATTGCATCACCCATCACCTTAAAGAAGAGTGATTATGGCCGGTGGGCGCAAACCGGGCGGGCAGTATGAATTTGATTGCTGTTATATTATATGTTTTATTATTTGTCCTTAACCCTAGAAAGATATAGATCACATTTGATGCACGGTAAAGATAATCATACGTAAAATTGACGCATAAGTTTTAACTAGCTCTAATATTTTATTTTGTTATTTGATTTGAAAAACCAATCGGTATTTTATTTTTACAAACAAATGACATACAAAATACAACATTTTGTGAATATATGTTTATTTTTATAAGAACAAATAACGGAACGTGAAACTTCTTCAATAATCAACAAAACAGGAATAAATTTTCTTTTATCTCAAATCACTTATTTCTTACTAATAATCAGCCGTTTTGAATAATGTACTAAATAATTAAGATATATTACATTTAATAATAACACATAGTAATATAAAAATCATTCAGATATAGCTTTGGAACGTATCAATATTATGCTTTTTGACTCATGCGGTCGATATATCTTAAAACTACCTCCTATCTCAGAGACGCGCGCGCCCCACGGAAGTTTCAAGCAGCGAGTGAGATGTCTGAAAAGCACAGCGACGGATTCGCAATAATTAGAACGAGAGAACAATAATTCTAACAATCATGCGTAAATTTTACGTAGACTATCTTTACAGGGTTAAAAAGATACTTTACCGAAACAGACCTGTGTTCTGAAATATATTGAACAAATTCATCCGCACATTCTCATGGTTAATTATTTATTTTCGGACAAGTTAGGTCGGTAATACATGGATATCGTTAATTTTTATTCCGTCATTAATTACTCTGAAATATGTAGTACCAATATTTAATATCAAACCGTAGCAAATAAAATAGCAGATGAAATTGGCAATTTTGTGTAATTTTCTCTGAATATTCACAACTGATTGAATGTTAAATTCATTCATTTCATTATTTGGGTAGTTCTAAAACTATTTATATATCATAATTATTTACATATATCTCTCAATTTCAATGTGATTTATTCTCCAAGGGGCGGATTTTGTGTCATACATTATTCTTAAATTTACCTACTTGAAAAATGTTTTAAAATTCCTTACCCGATTTTTTTTTCAACTTAACTCCCAATTTGGGAGGCGGGGATGGATACCGCCGCCCCGGGAACCATTTATTGGATAATCAACATCTCTGCCATAGGTCATCCCAAGCGGTTCGCTAATTTGGTGACTTGGGTGTCCGGGTTCACGGGGTGAGGTTTGTCTTGGCGGAGGATGTGTCTGCCCACCAGCTGCAAAGGAGGCCGAATCGAGAGAGAGTAATTGAAGGAGTCCCCATGACTTCTCCAGCTGTACTCTCTCGGAACATCACCTTGCACCCAGTGGGAGGGATTTATTCATACGGCTGTCACTCCTAGACACACTAATCCCTAGATTCTTACCCACACCTAATACCCTTTATTTCCCAGAAATTCCTTTCCTAAAAAGACCCTCCACACAGCATCCCTAAAGATGACGTTAGCCCTGAAGGGAATTATTTTCCTCAGGGCCCCTTGTGTGGAGCTAATGTTAAAAAAAATATTTGTTTTTGGTCTAAATTTTGCTTTTTTATAGATATTTCAAAGCTCCGTACGTAATAAAAAATGTCAATACAATCTGAAAAAAATTGCTCATTCCAACCTGTAAATTTCGGCAAGAGCTGTGAAATTTTCATATTGCCGGAGCACAGCGTTCACGTTGAAGGGTACCTACCTAGTTGATTGTTTATTGATTGTTAATTGTTTATTGAAAGATGACCTTTTAAAAACATATTATGCCCTTATCCTAGTATTTTTACGACGCAGAGCTCATTGTTCTTGACAAAAAAATCTTCTTAAATTCTTACAAAATAATTCTTAGGTTTTATTTGTCAAAAAATATAATTCTGTCAATTCTCTTACCGATGCATTATTTTGTTTTTCTACTGTAAAATGCGGTTTTTTTACATTAGCTCCACAAAGGAGATCCTGTGGAAAAAAAAATCCAAACCTAATCTAAACTAACCTAACCTAGACCACTCCAGCCGGCCTTCTTCCACCCATCGCCTGGACACATTGACTCCCACAACTTTTCCTACCGCGAGAACTTTTTTTTGAAAAATGACCTTCCCCACAGCATCCCCAAAGATTTTTCCACAGTCTCCTTTTTGGAGGTAATGTCGTATTTAGGGATGCTGTGTGAAGGGCCTTTTTCGGAAAAGGACGGAGAGTATAGCGATTTACAGCTGGTATCATTTTTTTGTCTATGTTCTGGCAACACCAAGACGGTTCCCAAGAGGAAAAGTTCCAGGCGGCGGTCATCCCAGTACTTGTGTGGACTGCACGCTTGTTTTAACTTCCAGCACCTTCCGATTTATGTCGCGGTAGAGATTTAAGTTTTTTAAGTGAAGCTTCTTTAATGCCAATTAAATAGTGATTTAAAATTCGGATCAGTCACAAATTTATGTTTTTGCGGGTCCTTGATTCTAATCTAATCTAGCGGCCAGAGAGGCCGAAATCCAAAAAAAACATTTTTATTATTGTGAAATCAATATTCAATCTTCAAACCACTTAAAACAGGCCAAAGAACAGAAAGCAACATCTAGTGACTTTCTAGTTTCACTTCTACCGCGTGTGAATTACACACTCATTTTTTTGTGATAATTTAATAAAAATAAGTAGCATACATCAAAAGTGACGTTACCGCGACCTTTTATAGATTGATAGTTTTAAGTAAGTAGATCAACGTCTTCCTGTGAGAGGAAGTTCTGGGAAGGAAAAGATATGAGGGATGGGTAGTAATCTGGTTTCAATTTGTCCAGGTCGTGGGTCGAGAGAGTCCGGCTAGAGAAGTCTAGGTTAGGTCTCCCTCCACCAGTCTCTCTCGATCCAGCCCGCCACGATCTGGGTGGGCAAATGCACATATCCACCCATGAAACCAGGCACCTCTGCTGAGTCATCAAACGTAGCGAACCACTTGGGTCACTTATGGCGGGGGTGTTGGTTATCCGATAAATGGTTCCCGGGGCAACAGAACCCATATCCGCCTCCCAAATTTAGCAAAATCCTGTCATAAATTTTAATGAATAATATATTATTTAAAAATATACATACCTACATATATATACAATCATGTTCAATTAAAACAGCAATTATGTTCCTGGAAAGAGAAATCCATTCAAAGCGGAAAATAATGAAAAAAAAACTCTCTTCAAACGCGTTCCCGTTTCGGCGATTCAATTATTATACATTTCCCGTTACCAATGTAGGCTTTTGTAAATAAAAAATGTCCGCCAATATCAAATTTCAGGATAATATTGTTTGGGATTACAACCCTGGAGGGGGAAGGGTTAATATACAAAGTAGGGTGTTTGGAAACTCATGCTGTAAATAAAAACTATTTTGATGGTTATCTCCGCCACCGACAACATAGACTGTTCTATGTTGTCGGTGGCGGAGATAACCATGGACAATGGTAATGTCGCTCGGGAGAAAATCTTGCTGTTGGACTGAATTAAATCGGATATCGACATATTTAGCGTTAGTTAAGCTGCCTTTAAAAGACAAGCTTTATTAATGCTAGTATGATTGATATACTACAAATAAGTAATAACAACAAAAATAAAGGATACTTAATTATTAAAGACAATAATTAGCAAATCTGGAACGAATATTTGAAATAGAAAAATCAGAAAACAAAAAAGACAAAATGAACCCAGGACCTTATAGCCTTGCCGGGGTTCTACTCTAACCACTGAGATAATTCGATCCTACCCGATTCGGTCATATTTGACTGTATCATACCTCGACAAAGAACTACCAACATTATCTTCATTTTCTTATTGGCGCATATTTTTATTGACTCATATATTTATGTATAATTGAAAGGTTCAACCCAAACTTTTCTGTTTTAAATTTTCGCTTGCTTAAATTGTCTTTTTTAGATTAGCACCATACAAGAGACCTTGGGAAAATAATATCCCTCAACGCCTATTTCATCTTAGGGGATGATGTGTGGAGGATTTTTTAAGGAAGTAAGGTAAGAGAGAAAGTTCTGGGAAGGAAATAGGTAAGAGGGGTGGGTAGGAATCAGGGGGTCAGTACGACCAGAAGTGACGGGCGTATGTATCCATCCCTCCAACAACGCGACAGTGCAAGGCGATGGGTCAAGGGATTCTGTCTGGAGAGGTCAAAATACCTCCCTCAACCAGTCTCTCTCGATCCGGCCCGCCACGCAGCAGATGGGCAGACGCATCGAAAAACCTTAAAAAACCTCACCCCATGAACCCGGGCACCCCTGCTAAGTCACCTGTAAACGTAGTCCTACATCAACCTACGTCACAGCGCTGCGAACCACTTGGAGTGACCTACGGCAGAGTTGTTGGTTATCCAATAAATGGTTCCCTGGGCGGTGGTACACCTATCCGCCTCCCAAATTCAATGATTAAGTTTAACAATTTGAGCTACAAAAACCTAATAAAATTTAAATATAAGAGCACGAGTTCTCGGGCACTCTGTACGCAATACACCTACCTAGATGATTCTCTGGCCATTTTTCCATCGAACTTCATAGAGTGCAATAATAATTGAATATTCGGACATCGATGTGTAGATGTTGTGTGAATGTGTATGGGTATGTTGAAGGATGCATGGGTGAATAGCTTTTGGCAAAATTTCAAAGCGGAGCAAAGCTTATTTCACCTTGTTTGATCTATGTCATACAACGACTGATAAGTCTCGTAGTTTGCAAACGATGGAATGAGAAAAATATTTTAAAACGATTTCAATCGTAACATGAAAAGTAATAATCATTGAGATTTTAAAAAATCAACCTTCCTCTTCTTCTCGTGCCCTGTCCGTTTAATGGAGGTTGGCCAATATGTTGGCTAAGCGGACTTTGTTTACTGCAGCCCGAAACAGCTCTACAGTAGACTGGCCAAACCACTGTCTCACGTTTTTCAGCCGTGATGTTCTCCTTCTTCCAGGGCCCCTCCGACAATCTTTCCCTGCGATGGGAGATGCAAGATCTCGTACTTCTCTAAATGTCTCAACACGTGTCCTAGATATTGAATTTACGAATTTTTATTGTTTTAATAATTTATTTTTCTTTATTTATCCGAACCATAACATCTTCATTCGTAACTCTGTTCATCCAGCTTATTTTGAATAACCTTCTGTAGATCTACACCTCGAATGCCTCAAGTCGCCTTATTAGTTCTTCAGTAAGTGACCATGCTTCCATTCCATAAAATAATTCCGAAAACACGCAGCATCTGACCATTTGCATTCGTAATCCGAGGTTTAATATAATACCGAAAACACGTAGCATCTGACCATTTGCATTCGTAATCAAAGGTTGAGATCATGACTGCAGAACCTCTTTTTCATGCGGATAAAGGTTGCACGAGCTTGCTCAATTCGGCATTTGATTTAAACCGAAGGATGAAATCAACCTATTGTAAGGAATTCTTATCTTTTCCAATGGGTATCACAGCCGGACGAGTAATATCGTATTGACCGGTCAGTAACCGTGTTGTCAATGCGTCAGGTTCCCAATTAGAAGGGTGATTCTGAATCTTTAGTGTTATCATTTATGTTAAGACAGCGTTACGAGACAATTAAGAGGATACCCGGTCGCCAAGAAATTTGAATAATAGGTATTTCACCAAACAATTGCTGCCACTTTCGCATTTACACCCCCGAATACTGAGCGAAAGAGAGAGCTGCACCTTAAGTTTTGTGTTCCACATTTTTTCTCCTCCAAAATCGAACCGATTTTTAATACTTTTTTACCAACTGCATTAGTAGAAATTATTATTTGTCTATCCATTTTGCTATTTTTAAATATACTATCCAGTATTTACATATACTGAACGTCTTTTGATGGCGTTCAAACCTGGTAATTTTAATGATTTTTTTCTTATAAAATGTGACTTGAAAAAGTGACACGCTAGTGTTCGATATCTACATCATATTAGTGTCAAAATCCAGAGAGGAAGTTAAGGAATACGTTTGCATGGAAAAAACACCGCTTGGTTTTTTCTTAAGACAAAAAAGCAAAATCAGGAATTATACAAAAATATGACTTTTTACATTTAAAATCTTTATAACTTTATGCCAAATGTTTAATTATTTTTGCACAAACCGGTTTCACCATACAACGGTCATCTTCGCATTGGACATGCCCGTTGTATGGCGTTGTTTATAAAGTATTGTCTCTAAAATCGTTACGACAATTCTGACCTCCTAAACTGTCAGAAAGTGAGCTATTTTGCTAGTTCATTTAGGTATTGTTAAATTATTTTTCAACTGTGCTACGGAGCTTTGAAATGTCTATATCGTTAAAAGTAAGATAAAACGCCACAATGTTTTTTTTTATTGTTCTTCAAGTCTAGTATTACAAATGGGTACAATTTATTTGAATTGTTTGAACGAGGCATGATACTAATTTTAAAACACCCCAAAACAATGTATTTCTACAAACCAATTATTAAGGGTCGATTAAAAAAAACTACTTACACCAAAAAAACAAACACATTAGTGCCGGACCAATTGTTTATTTATTAATGGGTTTAATATCATGGCGGATACAATTATTATTATCACCTTTATCAGGAAATCATTCGATAATCACCCCAAATTCCTAATAACGACGCCCTAACGGAATTTCGTCAACGTTAACGGAATACTAACGAATCCGTTAACGCGTGGGCGGGGCGTTAGAACAAGCGAACGGCGTAGTATCAGATAATAATGTGTAGAAAACAGTAAAATACTAGCGTATTCCTTGGAAAACATCATGGAATATTTGAATTGTAGGATTGATAACGCAAGTTAGCTAAAAAGATCTTTGAAAAATTATTAAAATCTGACGATGCTTGTCGAGGTTAACCATAAGAAGTTTAAATAAAATATGCACACATTTCAAACATAGAATTTAAATAATTATAAGGTAAAATAAACAGAGTATGCAGCTCACACGCGGTAGAAGTGAAACCTTCAGAAAACTAAAGACGACAAGAATGGGGAGGCTACGAGCACCGCCCACAGGGGAGACCGATAGGCTACAAAGCACCGCATAAAGAGGAGACCGATTGTTCTATCTCATTCTCTCGCTGGCTAAAGCATATAGATATATGTGTTTGTATTTTTTTAGTGTCGCTTTTTCGTTTCATCAAGTTACAAATCATAACGGTGCTAAAGAAGTTTTCACTTCAAAAATATATATTTTTTTTTTACATGTGCTCCACACAGGAGGCCCTGAGGAAAATAATTTCCCTCAGGGCCTATGTCATCTTTGGGGATGCTGTGTGGAGGGTTTTTTTAGGGAAAGGAAGGAGAGGAGAATTCTGGGAAAGAAAAGGGTTTAAGGGGTGGGTAGGAAACTGGGGTTTAGTGTGTCCTGGACATCCGCCTCCAAGATCTAGACAAACCTCACCCCATGAACCCGGGCACAAAATGCTAAATCGCCAAACGTAGCGAACCACTTGGGTGACCTATGGCAGAGGTGTTTGTTATCCATTAAAGGTTCCCGGGGCGGCGGTACCCATTCCCGCCTCCCAAATTGTACAGTTGTTATTGTCTACCCATTTATTTCATATAAAAATATTTATTTTAAAAATACGCAAGTTTAATTTTTTTTCAAATTGCGGTCGAAAACGTTGGTTTTAGAAAAGGTGTACATTGTGATAATTCTGCGATTAACTTTTAGATTTGTATGTGATTTTTTTTTCAAATTGAGATTCAAAATATTGATTTCATAAAACCCTGCATTTTGTTTCTTTTTTTCTTGAATTTAAAGCGTGTTGTTTTCTCTTTCTAACATCATTAAGATCACATTTCTAACCAAGATTGTTAGGGAGACAAAACGATTTCTATGAGACCTGTATGAGTTGTTCCGAAAAGCGAACAAATTAGCCTGAGGGGTTAAGAGTTTGTAATTCTAACCTGTTTAATGTTTTCATTGAGAGTTAATGATAATATTGTTTTCTACAATGGTTAACAACAAGTTATTCATAATAAACTGGAAATTCGAAGCAGAAAAGATAAACATATAAAAGATAACATAATTTCATCACGTATTAAATTTTTACTTTTTAACAGTTTTAATGCAAACAGATTTTCTGGCTGATAGTTAAGAATGCATTACCACGAGGTGCCAATGGACATAAAAAGGCGTTAATTTTCCTTTAAGTGGCCTCCCTTACTAAACACGAAATTATTAAGACATTTCTAATATTTCTTCACACAATTTAAAAATCAGTGGAGTCGAGTAGCATGTTTTATTTTTTCAAAGACGATTTATAAAAAAACCGTTGATTTATATTCGAAATTCAAACAGCCACTTGACTCGACTAAATCTCTTTTTAATTACGCGGGCTTACTTGGTATTTGACCAGCAAAGCAGGGGCGTGCTATGAAAAACACAAAACCTTCGGATATGTTCAGAGGCGTGCGAGGGGAGGCCACCCTAGGCTTAGTTTAAAGTGCCATAACTGGTTCACTCATATGGCTGAAATGTTGAAAGGGGATAAATATAATTTGGTATAAAAATGTTGATTGACTTCTTCATTGACTGAAAAATATCCGATGAGCGATTTTATTATTACCATGACAATCCACAATTACGGTACCGTGACGGCACAAAAAAAGCATAAAAAGTACGTTCTTTATTCTAATAATGCTGCAGCTCTGTCTTACACGTTAAATAATTGTGAGATAAAAGATGAGACACACAATTTACTGTTTCCTCCAAAGTACTACTTTTTCCTTTGGAGGAAACAGATATATCTTATTACGACGACGGGAATTGCGTTTCATTTTCTTTATACGTATGAGGGAGATGTATGACAATTACTGTATGTTTTCTTTGGGGGGTGCAGACATACGTTTACCGTTTGTTTCATTTTCGTCTGTTTTTATTTAGTGTGTAGGAAAGAGCTGCAGCATTATATGTTTAAGGACAAAAGCAAAGCAATCAGAGCATTAACGTTTTCCGTTTTTTAATATTTTCAGTCTCACTTGAATATTATCCTTGTAACAATATTCCATACTTTCAAAATTATAATATTGTTGGGATCTACGGAGACATCACGGTGCGGTGGGTGAGAGAGATGCAATAAAATGATTGCTTTTTTTCCTTTGTACCGTAATCCTGGATCGTCACGGTAAAAATAAAGCACTTAATAAATAATCTACCGAAAGATGATTTTTGAAACTTTTTCTCCGAAAATTTTCTTTCAAAATGGTCTTCAAATAATTGTACACAACCTAACATAACTTAAAATAAAACAGTGAACACTTAAATGAGGTAATTTTATCTCACTAAGGAAGAAATTTATCAATTTTTTCTAGTATCAAATTCAAAGAGTTAAAAGGTCTTATACAAAAGGTTTAACGGTAGTTTTTGAAGTGAAACCGTTGTGATTTGAAACTCGATGAAACGAAAAACAGCGACACTGAAAAGAGACAAACACGTACATTTATAGGATTTAGCCCACGAGAAAATGAGATCTCCTCTTTATACGGTGCTTCATAGCCTATTGGTCTCCTCTTTGCGTGATGCTTCGTAGCCCCCCACTCTTGCCTACTTTAGTTTTCTGAAGGATTCTCTCCAATCTACATAAGTTAGTTCATACTTCTGGAGATTTCTATTCAGTGGACAGGCCCATAAATTTCATGTACTTACCTAGTAAAAAAAAAATCAGTCTGTTTGAATTATCATTTTGCCTGTTTAGTAATGGCGCCCATAAAGTACCTGTTTATGAATTTGGATTTAAAATACCAGCTCTTTTACGTAATTAAAAATATCGAATTTTTACCTTGATCAGGGTGCATGAATGCAGCTGTGTCTCTGCCCATCGCCTTTTCTCGCTTCCTCCACTTAGCTCGCCTGTTTTGGAACCACACCTAGAAAGAGACAAAATTTTAAATAGTTAACAATATCCCTACCTTATTTTACAATGTCGAAAGCTACACCCTTCAACATCATCTTACGGATTGTATAGTTTGGCAATTAAGTGTAGAAAATAAATGATGGCGCTGCGATCGTTTTCTATTTTTAAATGGCAACACCAAGATGTATCATAAGACAATGAATGTATGTTTTAAAAAACACTTCTGCCAAAATGCATATTTCGTAGCGTATTTTTATTTTCAAAAATATGGCACAAAAACTGTAATTTAATAGAAGTAAAATAAAACAAAACAAGTTTTAAGTGGGCGTTTATTTCGATATAAAAACGTAGGTACTTAAAAATTTAAGTCTATTAATTCAACACCCGACATGTAATTATTGTCTTCGTCCTCGTGTGATTCTTCTTCTTCCGTATCTTTATCTTCATCTAAACGCAGTTCATCGATATCATCATATATTTTACTGCCTCGTGCATAATATTCTGCCTCAATTTTCATCACGTGTTTGTAACAATTTTTCCAATCATCAACACTTATGCTATTACATATTATTATTATTATGCCCATTTTCCGTTTTCCCGGTGTTTCAAATTTTCCATCTGCCTTTTCCCCTTCCTTGGCGATTCGTCTTACCGTTGATTTAGATTTACCTGTGTGTGAAAAATCATTAAAATTATTATTATAGAAGGGAGTTTTAAAAACACACACTAGATAATATTCACTTGGAAAGAAAGAAAGAGAAAACGAGAAAAAAGTAACTTTTCTACGAGTTTAATATTATTTTTTTTTATTGAGTTATTCCCTTTTTCCTGTGGCCGCATATTAACTGTCAAAATCGGATTTTTTACCATAACCTCAAATCAGATTGTAATGGTTATTATCGCTCGAAAATTGGCATAAATCTTGTAATACTAATGAAATTTATTAAACAAACTATACTACGTACCAGTCACTTCTGCAGTTCGTTTGCAAACATCTTCTAAATTAAACAGAAGCTTCTTTGCGTGACACTCGGCTAGGCAGCATTGAAAAACGCAGAATATAACCCCTCTTGTATCACTATGTAATTGTTTATTCATTTTAATTAAATTCAGGCAAACAATGAATAAAAATATTATCAAATCAGCGATCTTCTTCTCAGATTTAAGACAATAAATCAACCGTAACATGCGATAACATGACAGCCATAGGAAACGTCATATAATTCGGTGCTGCCATAGTGATGAACACGTTTAGTTCCAATTGATTTCATTTCTACACTTTCTTGCCAAACTATAAGTAAACCGACAAACCACCCATTCAAAAATATTAGAAATCGGAATCATTGTTATTTCAAAACACGATTCGTGTGGGTAGTTTTCCTCCGCGACGCTAGAATCGCAAAATTCAAGATTTTTCATTTTATGGTACAGCGTTCTGTTTTACCGACAATATTAATTATAAAACATTCCGTCTTGAGTAGGTACGTAGGTACCTACCTCACTACCTACCACTTAATCGATCAGAAAGAACTATCCACATTTTTTCTACAATGCTCGTTCCGAATTCAAAAATACGTAGTGCGAAGACCGCGCTCTTTTGTTTCAAATAAGAAAATTTATCACTTCATACTGAAAACTTTCCGTAAGTTTTTGTCAATAATTTACCAATAAAATCGTTGTTTTAAAGTTGGTTTATTGATATAATTTTTACAGTTTCAAGATGGGTAGTCGGTTATCTAACTTTGGAAACTACCCTAAGGAGTATAACCCAAACATACACGGCACTTATGACCCGGGAAGATATTATGGAAAGCCAGACATACCATTTGGTGATGTGAAATTGGGTGAACTCAATGCTTGGTTCAAAAGAAGAAACAAATCTCCTAGAGCGATTATGGGGTCTATTAGCAGAGGTATTTAAAAAGTTTTTAAAATTTAATGTGTAATAAATTGAAACTTAGTATCGTGTCTTCCATAAATCATAACTGGAAAAAAACAATATAAACTAACTATCCAGACATCACACCGTTGCTCCAAGGGAGGGCAGAGAGGACGGCTCGCCGAATAACTTCACAGTTAACAATTTCTGAGATTGCTATATATGAGGGCGTATGACTTGTACCCGTGCTCTATCCTACTATATTTCTTTTGGTTATGCTCGGTGTGACCCATCTACTGGTCAGATGAGATTAACACAATATTTCATATACATACATGCTACATATTTCTTCAAACTGTTTCGCGGATGGTTTGAAAACTCGGCTGTCATGGAGAGCATTCATTTCTATGTTCCTTTTGGTTGTTTCTGCCATCGACAACATAGACTATTCTATCTTCCGGCCTGCAGTACTAACTTCCCAATGGTCGTGCCAGTCGGGAGAACAAAATTAACGTTTAAGAATTAATTCAGATATCGACATAGCATCTGTGAAGCTGCCTTTGAAAGGAGAGCTCTTTCTATGCCAGTATAGTTGATATATCGGTTCCATAGCAGTTGATCCGCCGACAATTGACCCCTTGGCTTACGATGTGCAGTCGATTTACGGAAAATACTGTGTACCTAATTGCACAAAATATTACTATGTGACCCCGAAGGGCTGTGCTGAGAGGATGTACCGCCGAATAACAAAAGTATAAAACATATTTTTTGTCTTTCAAATGCGGAAAAATCTGATTCTCTATATACTGTGTATACTAGAATATAAACTTAAAAAATCGACACGATGTATAAATTCTTTTGATTAAAATACGAACTTATTATTAGGGGTATTTTTGAAGTCGATTTTACGTTTGATTTTGGTAAATAAAGCGCAAAAAAATATAAGTTTATAGTAAAAAAACATTTACATTTCTATAAAACTATAATTGTAGAAATGTGAACCCTTAAATACTTTTTGTAGATTTAAGTAAGAAAATGCACTTTATCAGAATTGTTTATATCAGGTATAGGTATTGTGTATTTTTGTATTATGGTTCTAAATTTAAATTTGTCGTTATTTTATTGGTCAATGACATACACATATCACTGTTATTCAAGGGCGGATCCAGGATTTTTTTCTGGGGGGGGGGGGTACAAGGGGCGGATGGGTAAAAAAATCAACAATTACTGTTACAATTTACAAGTTCAAGTATTTATAGGAAGGTTTATGAAAGTGTCAACACAATAGAAAAATTAACTGTTTAGTAAAGACAGTTTTTGCTTATAAGTATGTACTTTGATGGAATCTCCACTTCTGGGGGGGCACGTACCCCCGTGCCTCCCCCCCCCCCCTTTCACCCCCTAAATCCACCCTTGCTGGAATTTATAAAAACTCTTTTTAAAGCTATTAAATAAAATAAAATAAATCATTTAGGTGGGCAAATTGTCGGGGGATCAACTGTCGGGTAACCATTGTTGATCTACTGCTTATGTGTAATGTAATATTAATAAAAAACACACTAAAATGTACAATTTTGAAATGTTTTAAGAACAATAAATAAAATGATTTAAATCTATTGAAACTGGCTCTTGGCACGCTTTCCTTGCTTCATTCACTTTTATACATGGTCTCACATATTCCCTTCTCTTGGCTTGGTTAAGACAAGGTTAATTTACAGTTTTTTTTTTAAATTAGACAAGTTTTTTGAGTCCCATTTCCATGATTTTACGGTTATTTTCATTGAAAACTTCAGTAGATGTCTTCTTACTCATTTTTTAAAAATGTACTTATACATTGTTTCCTCTAGGTTATTGGCGTTGGCAGCACAAATACTTCCAACCCAGGAGAGCTCCGGCGACTGGCATATATCAGATATTAGTTGGCTCTTTTATCTGGTTTTATGTCATCAACTATGATAGATTGACTCAACACAGGAATTACAAGTATCACTAAAGACACATCAGTCAAGATCCATTTTTTTAAATATTTTAATTAGGTTTGTGCAGTCCTAACCTTAACATAAAAATATGCCAATCTTATTTCTTAGCTTTATTATCTTATATACAGGTGTAACAGGACGTACCCGAGGGATTTTAACGAGCATTCCTGAGCATATTTGGAGTAAAAAATGTAGCAATCGTTTTGCTGTCCGATAACAATTTTTTTCAATTAAAAACATTAAAAATATATTTCCATCAATCCCCCGGGTACGTCCTGTTACGCCTTTATATAGCTATTATCTTCGCTTACAAATTTTTCTCTTCAATATTGTTGAATAAATAAAATAAATATGTTAAAAAAATTAAATAAAAAATATTGTTTTCTTATCAATTTTTCCTTCCTTTATAACATGTAATGAAATAAATCGTTACTTTTTTGGTTTTTATGAGAATTCCACGAAAGAGTCCCAGCTTTACCCAACCGTCTGGAGCCAGTGAGACTATAGCATCCTCCATTGGAGCATGTCGTGAGGTTGAAAGTAGTAGAGACAGGATAGAGGAAGGTGGGGAAGTACCTGGCTGTTTAGAACTGGTTACCAAAACACGGCTAAAGCCGTTTTAAGAAGCGTTTCAATTCTGAATGGTGGTATTACTCCAGGGCGATACTTAGAGTATCATCCACTCAGGAATGTGTTGCAAATATACCTTAAATAACAATTTACTTGCCCTCGTCGGGATTTAAACCTACAACCTTCGGGTTGCTAGTCGATAGCCTTACCCCTCCACCACGGATGCCGTTTGTTGCCAAAAGAAGATGTTGTGACGTTAAATTGTCATAGCTGTATCTGAATGAGATTTCCATCATGAGCAATGTACCGTGATTTTAAAATATTTAATAAGAAAGGGGATTTTGAAAAAAATAGTGTTGAAACTTAGACGAAGCCAGGTAGTTTAATTGGAAGATTTTTACTTTAATTTAAAATGAAAATTGCAATAATAAAATTATATTTCATTTGTATTATTCTTTCAGAAATTAAAACTTCCCTTCAGTATAATCAAAAAGTCTTTCAAATGTAATATGTACCTCAAACTTTTACTCTACTACAATAAATTTTCTTTATTTTAAATGTGTTTTTTAAAATCTGTATCAAAACTGTACTCTTGTCCAGTACCGGATTATCCCTAAGGCAGAGTAGGCAACTGCCTAGGGGCCCCGCATCGGGTAGGGGCCCCGCGCCCCGAGAAAAAATGACTTGCTTCAATTAGTGAGCAACGAAGTTTCTGAAAAAGTCAGCTTTCAAGATGTTTCAATTTTTTATTATTAGGAAGATTTACAGGTTAATAACATTAGGTACACGCATTAAAGAAAACAACAATATAAGGGGAAGGGGGGGGGGGGGGGGGGGGGGTTATTGGAAAAAAAACTGCTCACGTAATTAATGTATGCTCACTTATATTATGTTTTCCTAGGTAGTCAGAGGGGGTTCTTTTTCGATTTTTTTTTATTTTTCGCAGCATTTTGAAGTGAAAAACGCGATTTTAGTTAAAAAAAATCGGTGAATTTGTTATTAAAATGGTTAAAAAAACTCCCTCTGACTACCTGTTGATTTATGTGTAGAAATGGGGTACAAAATTTCAAAAGCATCGGTCATGTCAAGTCAAGATTTTGAGTTTTGATGTTCACAGAAATGTTGTTTGCGAGAAACCGATTTAAAATTTTTTATACTCGAAATGTAGTTAAATCGAGCATGGGGGCCAGTTGCTTGAAACACTGTAACTTCGTTAGTTTGCTCCTTAAAAGTTTTAAAACCTAACCTAACCCCCCCCCCCCCCTCCTAGGGGCCCCGAGACGTGGATTGCCTAGGGGCCCCGACATGGTTAATCCGGCCCTGCTCTTGTCTAAGAAGGTATATATATGAACAATTCATCAAATTTCACACTTAAAATTCATGTTCTGTGAAATTCCATTCGAGTTCTGTTGTTATTATTTCATCATGCGCCGTTTGCTTCACAGCACTTGGATAGTAACAGAACTTGATTATGACTCACAGATCTTAAATCTTTTAAATTTATATTCTGTTAAACAACCCATTGTGGGGTATTTCCACAAACGAGGGATTGAGATGAAAATGTACGGAATATTTAAAGATCATTTTCTGATTTTAATCATCCTACTAAAAATGTTTGTTTTGTATGTTTTCATTCAATATTATTGATTTTAAAAACGGTCTAAAACTGACAAAAAATCAAAACGGCCCATGGTTTGAAAATCGGAATGTGACGTCACAAGGTCGCGCATTAATACCTTCAGTGAGCATACAAGCTCATGACGTAATACGATAGCTCCGTCCCAAATTATCGTTTTGGCGGTAATTCAAAAATTGGAAACTATGACTCGCTGTATAAAATTTATTCATCAAGATAAAAATAAAATCAAAACGCATTAAGAGGAAATATCAGCGGCGTTTTTTCCATACAAACGTATTCCTCATTTATCTCTCTGGATTTTGAACCTAGAGCAAATTTTTTTTACATAATATAGATATTGACCATTAGCGTGTCGGTACGTTTTGTTTTTTTTTTGATAATTTACTTCTTATAGAAGTTAGGACCTTCCAAAAATGAATAAAATTGCCTAGTTTAAACGCTGTTAAAAGACGTTCAGTATACAAACTAAACAATGTATTTTGAAAAAAAGCAAAACGTACCGACATAGAATATTTTCTTCTAATACAGTTAGTGAAAAAAAAAATTTAAATCGGTCCAGTTTTGGAGAAGAAAAATGGGAAATACAAAACATCGATTTTGACGATTTTATTTAAGTATTTTCGGCCCGATATGCAGTTGTCCCTTTCGCTCAGTTCCCCTGAGGGGAGCGCGGAGTGGAACAAAAGACATTTATTACAATACCTATCGACGATATTCTTAAATGACCGGCATAGCTCTTAATCATCGTAATTTTAGGCTCAAATTTTTTAAGCAATAAAAAAACTGGATACTCCCAAATACTCCCAATTTCGCAGAATTTCAAATGCAACATTTTCATCAAATAGCCGTTGAGAGGAATTTCTTTTGCCATTTCAAAGGTTCCCTTTTAAACACCGTTCTAGGTGCATTTCGGTTTTAGAAAGCTGCGAGATTTGCTATATTCAATAATAATTTGTACATTAAAACAGCGGATTATTAAAATAGGTTTTTGCGAATTTTGGAAACTGATCCGTTGTAAAAGGTACGGGAAAACTTTTTGGATTCAACGCTAATATCAATTTCTCTGGTTTAAATCATGTAATATCATCAAATGACATGAAATTGAATCATTTTTTGAGTACAGCATTTCCGATTCGGTCACAGGAGGGCACGAGTACGCGGAGTATTGTGATATCGGATGGCGTTGGAGTGCAATGCTTCCGGAGTATTTGCATATGAATGAGGAAATAATTCTGCTCCCACCATTAAATGCTATTTGCCCCCGTCATCGGCCGTAGGTGGACGGGGGTGAATTTGCTCCCCTAAATCCAATAAAAACATTTCAAAAATGATAATACTATTTATTGGAATGAATTGCACTGTACCAAATGCATGAAATTATTTTTATTAACCTACTAGCTAACCCGGCAAACGTTGTTCTGCCATATAAATTCTTTCTAATGAATATTTTGGTTGTTAAATAAAAAATAACGAATGTATTGTAAGTGTGTGGGGATGGGATCAATGACAGGAAGAGGAATGGAGCACTGTAGATGATTTTGTTCATACAAAAATATGAAAATCGCGATTAAAAAAAGGGAGGGTGGGGGTAGGAGGGTGAAAATTTGGGGTTAAGGTATTTTTTTGGAGCCAAAAAAAATTTGCGAAAAAGAATTTTTGTCAAAAAAATATAACTTTTTTTCTGGAAAGGGACACCCTAATCGCCTAGTGGTATGAAATAAATATACTTTACGACCTATTCTCATATCTACCGAATGTACATAAAAATTTCATAAAAATCGGTCGAGCCGTTTTGGAGGAGTGCGACCACAAACACCGTGACACGAAATTTTTATATACATACTAGCTGTCCCGACGAACTTTGTACCGCCTCAGAATCAATAACTGTTGAATTAAATTAAGTATTTTTATTAAGTTAAAAATTACACAATGAAGCAATTATCGATGCCCAACTTTCCTTGTTTTGTTTTTTTTCAGTATCATAGATGTCTTTGTGTATGAATTTATATTTTTTGTGATTTTCTTACTTTTCCACTTACTTACGGGAATTTTTGAAAGGAAGCGGGTACGGGTGCCGCCGCCCCGGGAACCATTTATTGGATAACCAACACCTCTGCCATAGGTCACACCAAGCGGTTCTCTACGTTTCGTGATTTTGCAAAATTGACTTTTGTGCGGGTCTTGGCGGCGGATGCGTCTGCCCACCTGCTGCGTGGCGGGCCGGATCGAGAGAGACTTGTTGAGGGAGGCCTTTTGACCCTTCCAGCCGGATTCTCTCGACCACTGGGTCGAAAGAGTTCGGCTGGAAAGGTCAAGGTAAAAGGTCAATTCCGCTCAAGGCAATGGTCTAGCACCGCAGTTGGAGGGATGGCTTCACTCCCGGATACAATGACCTCCAGATTCCTACCCACCCCTCATGCCTTTTTCCTTCCCACTTTTTTACTCAACAGAGGTGCATATGGTACCACCCAGCGATTGTCAATATCAATGTCTACGTTACTGATATTTTTAATGAATGATTGTCCGCCATTATCGGTATTTCTTCGACGATATATTGCATATCCTTCAACATGTGTGACCGTATCTTTTTTGAAATCTTTAATAAAACCCTTTGTACAATTTCCGTCTACCATGCAAGGCGATGAACGATTCAAATTACCGCATGGACCGTGAATCATGTTTGTAGTAACAATATCAAACAGTAATTGATTAGTAAAAAAATTAAAATTAGAGAAAAGAGGCCGGCTTCGTTCTCATCGGGTCAGAAGTGACACCGGTTTGAATTACTAATATCACTTTTAAAAAATAGGGGTTAATGGTAGAAGGGTGAAAATTTAGCGCTGCGTGTGTTTTTTAATGCCTCACCATAAAAAAAATAAAAAAATTGTCCAAAAAAAATAAAATAAAAATTCGGAGTGGAACACCCTTTACTTTTAGGGGTATGAAAAATAGATGTTGGTCGATTCTCAGACCTACCAGATAAGCACACAAAATTTCATCAAAATTGGTCCAGCCGTTTCGGAGGAGTATGATAACAAACACCGTGACGCGAGAATTTTATATATTAGATAGGTTGTTTATTACTAACCCTTGTGGAAAAAAGTGTAAACGTTTTGTACCAAACGTAAAAGCCCCATGGGCCAAGTCGCCAAACGTAGCGAATCACTTGGGGTGTACTACGGCAAACTAACACCTCAAAATGCAGCTGTTGGGGGTAGAAACCGCAATTTAATAATTGTTGGGAACGTGAAGATAATTAAAGGTGCTTGTAAAATCAATATTTATATATTTTTAAAATTTGTTAGTATATCTTCAAATTGTAATATTTAATTTAATGGAGACAATATTAGCGACACTTAATCGAAAATCTGGAAACAGAAAAATCAGAAAAGGATATTGGCACCTCTTATAGGAGTCGAACGCACGACCTTCGGCTTTTCGGGCCGCAAACCTGCCAACTGAGCTAATGTGCCATACATAAAGATAGCAGCCAATAAGATATGTGTATAGAAAATGAAGATAATGTTGTTCTTAGTAGAAGTGTGATATAATTAAAAATGGCCGATTCGGAAAGGGACACATTAGCTCAGTTGGTAGAATTGCGGCCTGGAAAGCCGAAGGTCCTGGGTTAGAGTCCCAGATATGCCCATATCTTTTTCTGTTTCAAGATTTTCGATTGAGTTTCTCTAATACTGTCTTCATTTAATGCAATATATATTGTTATTGTTTTCAACGGAAACTTAACATCATCGTAGCTGAAACATGTGTGCAACCTTACGGAATTATATTATGTACTTTCTGGTGCATTATGCAAGTGCCAACTGCACAATGAGTCCCGATTAGCCGGCCAGTTAGAGAGGAGTTACACTGCGGCTAAACGGCCGGTTAAACGCCCGGTTAAACGCCCGGTTAAACGCCCGGTTAGCTGCGATTACGGAAATTCAATTAAACAGCCCATTGTGGGGCAGAAAATGGCAACAATTCAGTTTAAATTAGAACGATTACGTCACATTAGCGAGGAGCGTGCGGAGAGTGCACAGACTGAACTGGCTGGAACGGCGGGAAGTGGTAATTAAGCAAATTAGTGCAATTTGTGTGAATTCAATTATGAAAATTGCAGCCACTTATTCCTTTTGTAATATAGTTGCAAAATGAGCTATTTTGCAAAATGCTCTATCCAATTAGGCAGTTGAAATTATTACATTGCATAAATTATATTTTTAAACATTTTTGTTAAGTAGATATTTTTTTTTATTTGCTTGTATAATATTCTTCTCGGGAGAAATATAATTTTTCAAAATGGTAGATTAGTTGTTATTAGCAACAACAAAAAACTTATTTTGTTTTTACTATAAAAGAGAAAATTGTGTGCCGAAGCAGCTATCGCGAACAACGAGCTCTGGCGTCATGAAAATACTACTTCATCGCGTACCTTTAAATATTACTTTCAGTTTGCACCTTCTCGCATTCCATCAAATCTATTAATGAGATTTGAAAGATCATTTGGACGGGTTGTTTCAAAAAATTTTATCAATCCATTAAATTTCAAAGTTAATTTTCAAGTTTTTAAAACGTTCATTAAATGAACGTTTTCAAGGAAGAAATGATTTTAGATTTAACGCCCAAAAGTATTTTTGTTATTTATGTTTTGGGTGTTATGCCGTTTTGCGCTACTATCTCCCCCTTAAGCCGGCCTAAAGGAGGAGGTAGCGCAACACGATATAACACCCCAAAAATAAATAATAAAAAAAAGATTTATCCAAGTTCTGTTATTATTTAAGTTTTGTGAGGAAACTGACCCTCATTTATGTATGTACAAAACTTGAATAGGACTTTCACAGAACTTGAAAATTAACTTTGAAATTTGATTTGTTCGAATTTTCTAAAACAACCCGTCCTAAATCTCTCAAAAGACCATACTAGATGTCATATTATTTGTTCCATAGTTTTTTTTACTGAGAAACTCGTATGAAAGTTGGGTAGCGAAACTACTTTCCATATTCACAGATTTTGTAATTTTCGATTCCTTAGGAATTTACCTTATTATAAATCACTCAGCTGATCATCTATATAAACTAATAATGAAAAATAAATATAAGTGGAATACGGATGCAAATAAGAGACCAATTAAAATAATTAAAGATTCGCAAAGAGGAAAACAAATCTAGAATTTACTTATCGTC
Organism: Limnephilus marmoratus; assembly: GCA_917880885.1. Taxonomy (NCBI): domain Eukaryota; kingdom Metazoa; phylum Arthropoda; class Insecta; order Trichoptera; family Limnephilidae; genus Limnephilus; species Limnephilus marmoratus. The sequence continues at coordinate 19,825,034 of OU862915.1, forward strand.
CGTTCTTCTTCCCACCATTATTTCAATCAGTGGAAAATAAAATATCAAAGACACCATTAACTATCTGACAAATTAATGATCTCGCTAAATTGTCCCACGAATAAAATCACAAGAACGGATAAGCGAAATAAAATCACAAAGGAATTTAAATTCTATTAAAATGAGCAACAAAAATAATAATGATTAAATTGACAAAGGACTTTACAGATATATGGGAATTTTCCTTTGGTTCCGTTTCGCAAAAGAATCGGAAGTACAGTAATTGTGCTGCGGGGACTTTTAGAGCGCTCCTCCCGCTTTTAGAAGGAGCACATTGCGGACTTTTGCCGACAATAATTATGTCTCACTTCTGCTCACTAACTCGGTAACAATACACACAATTAGCCGGCGAGGGGCGTACGAACAGTTTGAAGATCAAAAATAATATTTTAAGTGCTGTTATGTAAGGTATGCTGTTATGTAAGGTATGAAACAGTGAATATATGTTTTATTTTTATTAAAACATGATCATTTACGTTAATTATTAAAGTACGTAAAAATAAAATAACTAATAACAAATAAATAACAAATCTTCATACAAAATTGAGAACAGTTAAAGTGACTTGTTTTCTTATTTCAAACATTACGAGCATTAAAATAGTATTTATTTTTATTTTTAACTTTATGAGTAAAACCTTAAATTGTAATATTTAATTAAATGAAGACAATACTAGCAAAACTCAATCGAAAATCTGGAGACAGAAATATCATAAAAAGATATTGGCACGTCTGGGACTCGAACCCAGGACCTTCTGCTTTCATATATAAAGGCAAGCATATACAGGGTGTCCGGGGATAAAGTGCAATAACTTCGGGAGGTAATTCTACATGATATTGTAAGTAAAAAAGATAAATAACTTTTTTCGAAATTCCAACTTTTAGGGGTAGTTTTGTGGTAAAAACGTAAAATTTTACTGGCGTGCACGGCCAGCTTTGTTATTTTCCACTGTTACGATATGGGCCAGTCACCACCATTTATTGTTGCCACGATCGTGCCCGGCAGGCTCCCGGCAAGTAAGATCGTACCTCACACTAAGGATTTTTAGTAGGTAGATCTTTTTGTATGGGAAAAAATGTAGGAATTTCGAAAAAAGTTATTAATCTTTTTTACTCCTACCATCATGTAGAATCACCTCCCGAAGTTAATGCACTTTACCCCCAGAAACCCTGTATATATATATTTATATTGGCGATAGCAGCCAAAAATATGTGCATTAAGAAAATGAAGATAATGTTGGTAGTTCATAGTCGAAGTATGATACAGTTAAAAGTGACCGAATTGGATGTTGACACCTTAGCTCAGTTGGTAGAGTTGTTGCTAGTAGTTTTTGAACTGAAACTTCCACGCAGAAAAACAGTGCAAATTTCAAGACAACAGAGCTCACCAATAGAGATTTTATTTGTAACACACTAATGCATTTATGCTCTATTTTATAGCTCAAATAAACAAACAATTTTTTTTTTAAAGTTACAATAATAGTAGGGTACCTACTAACTTGACGGGTTTATTGGTTAAAAAATTCATTTATTTTTCGTTTTTGTAAGGCAAGACAAACATTCAGCAGCTATGAAGGATGGAAGACTCAGCCAGGCCAAAAATTGAACTCACGACGCCTGGGTGTGAATCAGACGCGCCGCCAACTTAGCCACTGGCCAGTCAGTTAAGCCAAAGAGTTTTCTAGCTCACCGGGATTGATTTGTGGCAAGAAATAAAATACTAATTAAAACATGTTCATACAAAACGTGATGAACCTTAAAAATGCAATGCATCAATAAATTGCATTTTAAAAATATTATCAAAACGGTTACATAAATTTGTTTTTTCATTTCAATTTAAAGTTGGAGTGATATAAAAAAAATATTAGGCAAAATTGTTGAAACATTTACGCCTCTGTACAAATCAAAGCTTTCGTGATCGTAAATGAAATTAACTGTCCCAATTACACCCCTTCAATACAGACATCAAAAGCGCCCTCCTAAATCCCAAATCACAGTTTCAAACGAAACCCGCTCTTCGCTCCTCGGCGATAGGAACCGGTTCCGTTTGGCCCGCTCCGCGTTGTGTCATCCCTGTCTTTTGTCAGAGCGAGCGAGATGGGAATGGGATTTTAATAGACGCGCGGACGAAGGCGAAAGAGACGGCGATAGGGGATTGTAATTAGGGGTGTGTAGGTTCCAACAATGGGGTCCAATCGGAAGTGGATCCGGCGACGCAGCTCAAGTGACGTAGGGATGAATTTTGTATGGCGGATTATTATTTGAACTATTGTTTCTCAACTTTTAAAAATATGACGCCCAACTGCATTTTTTTAATACTTCAACCTTTTTTAAATGGAATAAATTACTAGTATTATTTACCTTCTCCATTGAATCTTACTAATATTATAAACGCGAAAATTTGTATGGATGAATGTGTATTTGTAACTCTTTCATGCAAAACCTACTTAATGTATTTTAATAAAACTTTACAATAATATAGCTCATAGATCAGAATAAAATTTAGGCTATTATTTATGAAGCTAGCTAGACCACGGGAAAGGTGATTCAAGGAGAAACAATGTATTTCTCTGAATATGGCGTCGCAACGCATGCCGGGATACGATATAAAAGAATTGTAATTAATTTCTCATGACATTTACAGCACTAGATTTCTACTAGTAACTTTCCGACACCACTTGAACTATACCTACTTATCTAACCTAACCTTCAAAGCCAATATTGAAGATGTCAAGAGGCCTATAGACATCATTTAGCAACACCACACTTCTTGTCTTGCTATGCTGAGTCAGAATGTCTGTTCTGCCATGTGTATTATAGACAAAGGGGTGGTGCCGTCCCGGGCGGTAGTTGTTAAATACGGGCTTTCAATAAAATAGTATATTGTTACTTTAATGGCCCCATTCCTCCTAGAATAGTGACTTTCTTAGAGTTTTTCAAAGAAAAAATCCGGGTGATGCATAAATCGCGGGTATTGACCATTCATTCTTGTAAAAAGATGTCGTAGATTATTTAAAATTTAAGAAGTTTGTAACTAACTCTCAAAATTGGTGTAAAATATTTCCCCGAGGTCCCTTACGGATTTCAATGAAGACAATATTTCAACATTTAGCTCGTAATCGAATTTAAGTAATTGGGTTTCGGAAAGATTACATGTCATGGTGACACATTTTTTAAATTAAAGAAATATTTATTCTCATTGGCCTGTGTAGATATTGCGTCAGAACTTTACCGAATCCATCAAACTAAAAAAAGTCGGTGTTCACCAAAAAGCTGATTGAAGACCGGCGGCTGCCTATAACCTGGATGGAGGAATTTTCCAAGTCGAGTTCAACAGAGAGCGATGAATTTTGAACTAAATCCAATGTCACAATGGTGGAGATCAACGGATGACAAAACTTGTCGGCGATAGAAGGGGGATGGGGGATTTTTACTATAACCATAGGTAGTTGAAAGGTTCACTTTATTTTGTCGATAAATATACTCCAATATATATTCTGTCAATAAATACACTCGACAGGTTTGTCATTTCTCTACCCAGGTGGCTACTGACCTCAACTTAATTCTTCAGCAATGTACGAAAACACTGCCATAGTTTGGCTCCCACACTTAAAAAAAAATGGTTTACTGTCCGAACACGGGAAAATCTTCCTACTTGAACATTCCATATGATTTTGATATGTCTAATGCTTCTAAACTATTAAGACGTATTCATGAAAATAATTGCAAAAAATTTAAACACATAGTTATAATTAACCCACAGTTCGATTTTAAAGTTGTTCTAGGTACTTATCCCTAGGTAACCTCTACCCCTCTACCTACCACTCTACCTATATACCCCTCCATCAAGTAGTCTCTGATGATCTCTCTCTTTTATATTTATGTCTCTTATATTTCTTTCTCTTTTGTTTTCCTTATAATCTTCCTCTGTTCTTTAATTTTGTTTGGATGTCTATTGTCCAGGGTACCTAGCATGGTCGATCGATATAGGTTTTATCGAAAATGTCGGTAACTTGTCATCGCTCCCAAGCACGACTGCAGGCTGCTAACAAACAAATAACAGTTCACGTCACATAAATAAGGAATCCTTAGTCGTTGTGAACTGCTGTTTGTTTGTTAGCGGCCTGCAGTCGTGCTCGGGAACGATGACAAGTTACCGACATTTTCGATAAAACTTATATCGATCGACCATGCTAGGTACCCTGGACAATAGACATCCAAACAAAATTACAGTGAAGGTTGAGATCAATCAAAACCAGTCGGCGTGTATAAATAAAATAAAGTGGTTTTAAACGAAGAACTTTTTTTCATTTGAATCAATATCTTTTTAACCATTATGTGTATTGTCTATCCATTGCTTAGTGTATAAATAAATTAAGTGGCACCTACCCAAATTTAAACAGTTTTAGAACCATAGTCCCAGATTTAAAAAGCAGCCTCTATCTTTCAGATACCAGTAGGTAGGGAATTAATAGTAGAAACTCATACAGCGGTATAACATGCATGAAAACTGAAGAATGGATGATTAAATGTAACGCTAGGAAGTAATCTTCTCCCGTACAAAAGAATGCGCGATGTAACAACGCGAAAGAAATGGGCGGAGAGGACAAAATGGCTATTGTTAAATACTAAATTATAGCAGGCCGAAGACAATGAAACCTGTATGGAAGAAATGTGGAATTATACGAGTATACGTCGATTTTTACTAATGTCAGAATTAAACATTTTTGGAGGTAGAGAGTGGGAATTTGATCAAATGCTCCCAACCGCCTGAAACTAGTGAGACTACGGCATCTCTAAGGCCCTCCGTTCATGGAGATACTTACAATCTACGTAATTGTGATGAAACCACAAGTACCCCGCTGATATACTACTTTTTAATGCTAGTCTCCGTACACGCCGCTATCCGAAGTATACTGAACTTGATCATTTTTCACGTGCAGCCGTGGAGTTAACACGCTGTCAAGCGATGTCATATTACTTTTTTTCCAACATCAATCCATGCCTTCTCCACTAAATCCTTTCTTACGTATTCTGGTAAAGTATAGTTATATACACATGCATTTTTTCCACTTCCCGAACAAATCTAACATTACTTTCATGTTCCGACGCCATTTCTGTCAAACGTCAAACGAGTAAGTATCAGACACAAATGATGCGACGCGTCGCGTGCGATCAACTTTGTCGGTATCGTGATAGTATCACACGTGATCCTGAGTGGAAACCGACAGCCACCGCGTAGCGCAATGAACGGGCACCAGCAAAATCATACGGGGGTACTTTACGATCGGCGCGTATGATACGCGCACGAGGATTGAGTATCTTATAAGTATCTCCGTGAACGTAGGCACTAAATGTGGTATTTTATAGACTGACGGTATCGGGGAGTAGAAGGAGACTGGGAAGGAGAAGTGAGGAAGTAGGTACCAGGCAATTATGTACTTAGATTTGGTCACCAAAAACGGCAAATTATTATTTCTTTTATGTATACGTATATTACAATACAATACATTACAAAATGATGCTTTATCTCTCCAACTGGGAAGGTTTCCCGTTTCAGGACAGTCAAATTGCACACTTAGTTCATAATATTCTTAAAAAAGGAATGGTTTCGTTCAAGATATCGCAAGGATTTGATTTTTTCAAGGTCATTTTGGAGAACATTAATAATTGCATTTAGAACAAAGGAATGGTTTCTTTAGGGAGATCACAAGGTAGATAAGTACATTAGTACATTTTTTTTTTAATTTGGTAGGCCAGTGTGGGTATCGCCCCCCCGGGAAACATTAATTGGATAACCAATATCTTTGCCACAGATCACCCCAAATGGTTCGCTGTGTTCGGTGACTTAGCTTTATCCGGGTCTTAGCGGCGGATGCGTCTGAATTTCTGTATTTCTGAACATAGCCAAAAAATAAAAAGTGTTTAAGAAACTTGATAAAACACTCTTTGAAATTTTATAAATTAAAGTAAACATATAATTTTGAAAATATAAAATGGCTCTCCTTACGTTTTTATCAATAATATTACTAATATCGAATAAAAACAAACGTACGTTTCACTAGTCAAATGTAATAAACGTTATTGTCACCTCGCTTTTTGTCGTTCCTCGTAAAAATAATAAATGAAAAATTTAAGATAATGTTTCATTCATATTTTTAAAATTGTGATTGTGAAGGTTTTCATTCTTTATTTATTTTGTGGTTAAAATAAGTCGCTCCCGCTGTTTGCGCGCTTTATTAGACCTTTTAAACCATGAAACAGATTTTCATGCGGTTTTCACCAATAGATAGAGTGATTCACGAGGATGGTTTTTAGGTACATAATTTGTCAAGATTTTGTGAAAATTAGTTGATATGTATAAATAAAGGGTGCGGGCTGACAAGCGGGCAGCAGGCAGTGCGTTGGCATGCGGGGGGGTGTGGATTTGATTTAACATATGGCGTTGATTATAAAGGTTGGGTAATAGCGTGGCGTTGTGTTTCGTTAGCCATAGCAACGTGTGTCCGGGTCTGCTAGTTTGAATATAAAGCGTGGTGTTTTCTATTTCCAACACAGTTTATATCACATTTCTCACTACGACGATGAGGAACACACAACGATTTCTATGAGACCCATATGATTTATTTCGAATAGCGAAAAAATTGCCTTTAAGAGCGTTTAACCAGCCAGCGGACGAAAATCCACATTTCGTCGAAAGTTGTTCTTACGATCATGCAGGGCGGTTACAACGAGAAAGATTAATTATTCTCCGTACCAGCTTTTTAAAATTATAACTCAATATCGAATTTATTTCAATCCAAATTAGCTTTAATTTATACCTTCATCCAAAAATGCTGAAAGGCGTGATGATAAAACTATTAAAATAATGTACTTTTTGTAGTTATTTTTTGATTATAAGTATTTATCATTTTTCAATAATGTCTAAATTTAATAAGAATGTTAAAAAAATCTGAAATATATTAGTTTGTAAGTGCGCAAAAAAATACACAAATGGATCAATTTTCGTCAAGAAACACATGTACGTACATATTTTTTAATGATTTTATTGACACTAAAATTAAAATTCTAAAACATGCGTTTGCTAGATAATGTATTGATTTATTTTATTGCATGATTATATTATTTGAAATGGGTGTGGTATAATACAAAATCTTTTTTGAAAATTTAACAAATCTGCCAACGACCTATGGAATAACCTTATTATACTAAAAATTTAAAAAATTTCTCAAAATTTATTACATGCGAATGCTAGATAAAAGAACAATCTTTCGAAATCCATTTATAATTTTTTGTGGAAAAGAGTCAATACGTCTAAAATCTGATTTGAAAATGACATATTTCTGGTTTTCTCTGGTAATGCCCTCTTAAGTGCAAATAACGTGTTTGTTCCAAGTGATAGTGTTCCTTAATTCACCTTCGATGAAAATCAGAAAAAATCTTAATCTTACACATGTAAAATATGAATTTTCACAGTTTTATTTTCAAAATTAAAATTTCATGAAAAACATTTATTTCTACCTATTATATAAATTGTTCATAATTGAAAATTGTCCCGATCCCCAGTTATCGCTTAATGTTATCAGTCAATTTAGATATTAACAATTTTCCATTAGTAACTTGTCTAATGATTCATAATTCACTATAAACTATTGCGTAAAGCTCCCGGCTGATTGGTTTCAAATTGAAATAATTAATAATTTATTACTACCTATCTCCAATACATTTAATTCAGAGTAATTAACAATCTAATACGGCGCGTCGGAAAATAACAATTTTCAATTAATTAAAATCAGATCAAATCAAAATTGTAATTAGTCTACTCCAAAAGTAATAATATTAACACCATAATATTCATTCGTAAAATTTCCTACATTATGAGTACAAAACTATTTAATGTTTGGGTTACAAAATGCCGCCTAAAAATGATCATCTTTACATGGTATAAAGCAAAGTCGCTCCCACTGTCTGTGTGCTTAGATCTTTTAACTACGCAATAAATTTTCATGCGGTTTTCACCAATATAGTGAATCATGAGAAAGGTTTAGTTATATTATTTGTAAGGTTTTGTGTAAAGTGGTTGAAATATATAGTATACTAGCAGACCCGGATACACGTTTCTGTGGCTAACGAAATACAACGCCACGCCATTACCCAACCTTTATAACCAATTCCATCAGTTAAATTAAATCCACACCGCCCGCTTGCCAGCTCGCTGCTCAGTGTCCGATGCCCGCTCGCCAGTCCGCTCCATTTATTTATGCAGGGTGGGGCTGAGAGGAGTTACTAGTTTCAAAAAATCACTGAAGGCCCCCCAGACCGAGCAAAGGGGCGGGACGGGTGCTGTTAGGTCGGGGAAATGATGCCGTTTATTGTAGTAACCATACCGTGGTCAGGAAAGTACCAGGGCTTTGTTGTGGAGACATTTTTTTAAAAAAGTGTTGTGGCTACGGAATGGGCTTTTCGGATCCGGTTCGAGTATAATTGTAATGACAGTGTCCCTGCTCCTAAAACCATTCGGAATGGATCAGTAATGTAAGGTTGACAGGAACTGCAGATCGTGAAATACCAGTTGGGTGACCTAAAAGTGTGCGAACACCTGAAAACATCAACAAGGTAACATGCCGCTGCGCTTGGAAAATCGTCCAGAATTGTAAGGCAAATCTTACACTCAGACCTTCATCTGTACCGCCACAAGATTGAGCCCACAAGATTTTGTGAAACGGAGAGATGCTTGCACTGCAACTGTAACTGCTGTATCCCTCGGCGCTGTTTTGTGCACTAGCGACGAAGGATTAACTATTAGGCACCGTGACTTCGTCTCGCTATTGTGAGATGTTGGAGAAACTTAGACGTCCCAAAATGAAAGAGTATGGCTAGGATCACTACACAGAAGCCTTTCGGTTTCAACAAGCAACAAGATGAAGCCATGGCCCATGCTATCCATTGTTCACGCGAAATTTTACAAGAGCTTTTTCCAGGTCACCTGATCTCTTTTCGGGGGGATATTCCATGCCCCCCGCTCCCCGATTTGACCACGAGTGACTTTTTCTGTGGGGATACGTCAAAGCTGAGGTAAACAACCTTTGACCTCGAACCCTTAAAGATCTGAAGGAGGCGATTGAGGACATCATCGCTGGAATTCCGCAAGATATGCTGAGAAGAAATCTTCTGTGAAAGGCTCAATATGTGTATTACTCGCCAAGGCCGCCAAGCCAGACGATATCATTTTCAAAATATATTCATTTTGCTTGGTCTGGGGGGCCTTCACTGATTTTTTTGAAGCTAGTAACTCCTCTCTGCCCCACCCTGTATATTTCAACCAATTTACACAAAACCTTGACAAATTATATAATTACCTAAAAATCTTCCTCATGAATCACTCTATCTATTGGTGAAAACCGCAAGAAAATCCGTTACGTAGTTTAAAAGATTTAAGCGTAAAGAGAGCGGGAGCGACTTTGCTTTACACTATTTAAAGAGGATAAAGGGAGCGGGCTGGCGAGCGGGCGGTGTGGATTTGATATGTATGCAAATTAACAAATGGCGTTAGTTATAAAGGTTGGGTAAAGGCGTCTTCAGTAGATGGCATTGTGCTTCGTTAGCCACAGCAACTAGCAGGCTGGGTCTGCTAGTTGTACAATATTCCTTATTGTGGTTTATCTTCATTTCTGAGATTTCATACCGCATTTGCATACAGTTGTTTTACATCCAATAATGTTAATCAGTATGTTATTGCTAAATCTCTCGAATGATGAGATCCGCTGTCTTTCTCTTGAATTTTCATGTCAATGCAATTATTTTCGAAGCTATGAAATATCTATTTAACCAATTAAAAAATAGACACGACGCAATATCTTCAGTTTCATATTTTTCAAAGACTCTAGGGAAAATAAGTTTCAAAGATAACTGTAGTAGTGAGACTTGTAGTTAATGATGACCACCACTGGAAGAGCTGCAAGATCTTTGGCTGTAGAACCGTAGAACACTAGTTGATAACTCGACGGTGCCAAAAAGATTTTCATCTACTTAATTAGGTACGACATGAAAATCTCGTGTATCGGTGTTTGTGGTAGCACTCCTCCGAAACGGCTAGACCGATTTTTATGAAATTTTTAATGTATATTTGGTAGGTATGAGAATATGTCGTAAAGTATATTTCATACCACAAGGTGATTAGGGTGCCACTATCCAGAAATTTCTATCTATTTCTATTTTTTTTTGGATAATTAATTTTTTTGGCATCACAAAATACCCATAACCCCAAATTCTTACCCCCTTACTCCCACCCTCCCATTTTTTAATCTAGAATTTTTTTATCAACAAATTTAACCGTCGTTGGCTGATCGTATTTTAAACAGAGCTAAATTAATATTGATTTTCTATATTTCATTTTCCTACTTTGGTATAATTTTTTTTTTCACTTTACATTTAACTTTTAAGAGATCAAACACTGAATATGTCCGTTACTTTAATGAAATACATTGAATTGAGAAAATGAATGGTTGGTGTCTTTTTGTTTTTATCGGCGGTCATCGTCTACAGCGATCCATTCCTCTTTATGTCGTAGATCCCATCCCCACACACTTAAAATACATTCGTTATTTTTTATTTGACAACCAAAATATTCATTAGAAATAATTTATATGGCAGAACAACGTTTGCCGGGTCAGCTAGTAAAACAATATTTGCATTGAAGAGTAACCATAATTCAGAATAGAAGACGTGATTAAAAAAACTTTAGCTAGTTTAAGGCTCCGCAACCGGGATCGAAAAGAAGAAGATGGAGAGATACAAAATTACGAATGTTAGAGGAGAGCGCGTAACATTTACAGCGACAAAATCAATGCGATAATTGCGAAATTTTTTAATAAAACACGACTCGTTTCAAATAGAGCAAAAATCTCGCGGGCATTGTCTTAAACAGCCTTAAAAGAAACATTGTGAATTTTTTCATACATATAACTTGAACGTGTTTATAATAATTTTTGGAGCATACTTTGCGATTTTTTTCTATCGAGGGAATCTATCTATCTATCTTCTATCTATATATCTATATATTATATAAATAAAAATGAATCGTCGAAATGTATGTACGCGCATAACTTCCGAACGACTGCACCAAATTGGATAATTCTTTTTTTTGTATGTTCGTTATTGTCAGGACAAGGTTTGAATAAAACTGCTGGTGAGTTCTGGCATTATGAAATTTGTATAAAAAAAACCGCAATAGGTGTCACGCGAGCTGTTTTAAAACTGAATGTACCGGGAATGAATGTATGGAATGTGGGAGGGAGAGGGAAACTCAAGTAGCATTCGCAGGATGGGGGAGGGGAACCAGGGAGGGGGGAGGGAAAGCGGTAAGGGGGTTCACGGGATGGGGGAAAGGGGGGAGTGAAGTGGGGAGAGGGAAGGTGGAGAAGGCGGAGTGGGAACGCGAGAGGGGAAGGGGACGCGAGAAAGAAGGGGAGGCGAAAGGGAAACGGGACGAATGGGAAAGGACACGCAGGGAGAAACAATTTCTTTATTAAATGGCATAGCAACGCATGCCGGGTACCAGCTAATTTAATATAATTTGCGTTTCGGCGCGGGCAATGTCTAGATATTATCTTCAAGAATAACATATATTTTTTTGAGAGCTTTAAAACTTAACGTGTTTATGGGAGATATGTAAGAAATCGGTAGAAATTCGGGTTGCGGGCCTTTAAGACCATTTCTAATCTACTTTTATCCTTTAGCACTTTCATTAGCCTGCAACATTCCTTAAAGGTTGTGCTGTGACTCCAATGTCTCCCAGCAGAAATCTTGTTCAAAAGTACAAAATAGGAAAATAACCAGATGACGGAACCAAAACCAGGCTGGCGTCCAAAAACTTGCCCATAAAGGAATTCAATTTTACATGATTTTAGACAAAGGCAACTTTGAGATTTTTATCTATTTTACTCTTACCCAATCTACAATGTAATATTATTGAAATAAAAAATAAATTAATTTGGAAAAAGAGAAGTTTTAAATTAATTCACGACAAATTTGTGTTCCAATATTAATCGGCGATCGCAATCTAAACGTACTCTCAGCAGATTGCTCTTTTAAAATATATATTTTTTTTTTAATTATTTATTTTTTAAATCATTAACTATCAAACAACTGTCAAAGTTTCTTCTAAAATCACGAAAAAAATAATTATTTAATGGCCCATATTTTATAATACAAATAAAAATAAATAAATTAATATTTTGATTGATTTGATTGAGAAAATGTATTTTGGCCTCAAGTCCAAATATAAGTTTAGTATTAAAAAAAGGCGACTTGAGGCATTCGAGGTGTGGATCTACAGAATAATACTCAAAATAAGATGGATGGACAAAGTTACGAATGAAGGTGTTGTGGTTCAGATGAATAAAGAAAAAGAAGTTATAAAAACAATAAAAATCCGTAAACTACAATATATAGGACATGTGATGAGACATCCAGAGAAGTACGAGATCTTGCATCTTATAATGCAAGGAAAGAGTGCCGGAAGACGAGGCTCTGGAAGAAGGAGAACATCTTGGCTAAAAATCCTGAGACAGTGGTTGGCCAGTCAACTGTAAAGCTGTTCTGGGCCGCAGTAAACAAAGTCCGGATAGCCAACATGATAGCTATTAACGTCCGTTAAACGGACAGGGCATGAGAAGAAGAAGAATTAAAAAAATAATTGTGCGCTATTGGGGACCTATATTAAATAATATACAATCTCACCTGCACTCTCGCTTCACTGAGATCCAGTCTCATTGCCAGCTCTTCCCTTGTAAATACATCCGGATACTGCGTCTTCTCGAAGGCTCTCTCTAACTGGTGCAGCTGGTAGGTTGTGAAGGTGGTCCTCGACCTCCTGACCTTGCGGGGCCTGTCCCCGTGGTCCGTGAGCTCAGAGAGTAAGGGCATGTCGTCCGCGCAGTTGAGGCCTTCGTCTCCGGGGTCCATCTCGGCGTCGGAGGCTGTGGCGGTGGAGCCTGATTCAGCTTTGGAAATGTGGTTGGCATCTGGAAATAAAAAAAACGTTGTTTAGTTTTATTCGTAGTATCTTTCACAGTAAGTACTCATACGTACTAAAATACATTCATTTTGCAGTTCAGTTTAGGGCCGATAAATCGGTGTTTGTGAAATTTTTCATTTTCATACTTCTGTTTATACAATCTGCATTCATCTATGTTTTTCATTCATATTGTTTATATAATCTGCATTCCGAATTTCCAGAAACTCATAGTACAAGCGGGAAACTAGTGAATCTACATCACGTGGAGAACCCAAAAAACTTACATTTTCGATCTGGTCATTTCGATTTTTATATTATTTTTTAACTATTTTTCAATTTTTTCGGCAACTAAAGGGTTAAAAAAAAATTTCAGCCCGGTTTACCCTTCGATGCATTTCAAAAGACATAACACAGCTGAAATTAATCTAATTTTAATAAATTAATCTGATTTTTTCTAATTTTACCGAAAAAATTTCAACTTTGGACCCGATTTACTCGAAAACGAAAGGTCAAATCAAAAAAGTTATATCACAAATCGATTCCAAATGTGATGTAGATTGATCAGTTTCCAGCTTGTACTACGAGTTTCCGGACACCGTTTATATTTTAGGAACACAAACAGTCTTAGTAATAATAATATTCAGAGGTGGTAGGTAAAAAAAAGACAAATTAATAATATTCATAATTAGGTTTTTAGCAATGTAAAAGTACTCAACCAAAGTAAACTAAAATATGAAAAGCAGAACTAAGTAGCAAATATAAAAAAAAAAATATTAAATAGAAGTACAACATAGATAATAAACCAAATATTTACATAATGAATTATACAAGACATTATTTGTGATTATAACTATATCAGGCCCCTTAGCACAGTCGATCGATAAGGATTGACAGAATAACGGTTATGTCCTACGGTAATTTCTCATCGTTCTCTAGCATGATTGTAGGTCGCCAGCGAATTAGTAAAAGTTCGTGGTGATTTAGTGTTCTCAATATATTCAATGCCAATCGTTGTTTGTTTGTTTGTTAGCGATCTGCAGTTATCCTAATAATCGATGAGAAGTTACCGAAAGATATCCCATGAATCCTTATCGATCGCCCATACTAGGACCCCAGGCCCCCTAGCACGGTCGATCGACAAGGACTGATAGGGTAACTTTCGGTAACTTATCATCTTTCCCCTCTTAAAACCCCGCAGTCCGAATTTCTATATTATATCATACTTCATAATTTTTTATTTTTTTATTATTTATTGAAACATTTATTATAATTACAATTTTACAACTAATATATATTTTTTTTCAGGTATTTTTTTTTTACTACCCTTCCATTTAAAGCATTTGCTTGTGTATGGAAGGGGAGTGTACATAAATGCTATTAGTTATTAGTTATAAGTTAGTACTTAAATAATTAATTGTACATAAATATATGTGAGCTGCAGTATTTATTTGATAATGGTGTGAATTTAAAAAAAAAAGAAAGAATGTAATGGGAAACTAAGGATATTTGTAAGATTAATTGACGGTAGTTTTTGTCTTAAGAATATTTTTAAAATGTCTCTTGACAGAGAGCAGTATTCGGGTTTTATCATTAATGCTTCTGATTTCTTCTGGTAGACGATTGAAAAAGTTCTTCCCTGGTAAGTATAATGATGCTGTGCAAAAGACGTTTTTAGTTTTGGGCATAGAAAAACATGTTTAAGTCGAGTTCTGTTTTCATTTAAAAATGGATATTTATCTTTTTCCTTTATAATTTGAATCAATGAATTTTTAATATATAAATCTTTAAATGTATGGGTTCTTGAAATTCTTCAAACAGGCGTTCTGTTGGGTAGTCTAAGGATTTTTTTAATATAATTTTAATAATTGTCCTTTGTACAATTTCTATTGGAAGAAGGTTACATTTATACGCGGATCCCCAACTAATAATAGCGTATTGTAGAGTGGATTGAACTAAGGCATAGTAGATTAAATATAGATTTTTTATCGACAGAAAATTTCTAATTCTTAAAAATATATATATTAATTTTCTGATTTTGTTTACTACTTGACATATTTGTTCCTTCCATTTCAGATTTTTGTCGATAATTACTCCGAGATATTTAATTTTTTTTGTTGTTTTTAATATTGTACAGTTTGATTTGTATTGTATTTATATTGTATCATACTTACTTTGAACACTTTAAGTTTTTGAGCTCTCAACAAAATATGTGTGTTGGTTTTTAAGATATTAATTAATTATTTTATTAATCAATTACTTTGTCATCTCTATTAAGTTGCCGAGATGAAAAAGTAATTGCATCAAATTCCCTTGGTAGAAAAAATCACAAAGTATGCTCCGAAAATTATAAAAAACACATCTTACTTCTGTTGTTAACATCTTAAAAATAATAAAGAAAATCACAAATGACGAAAGATTCTTGCTCTATTTTAAATAACTGATGTTTTATTAAAAGATTTCACAACAGTAACTTACGCCTAATTATTATAATAGTTTTTTTTAATATTTGCACACTCTCTCTACCATTCATATTATGCATATCTCCCTTTCAAACCATCTCCAGTAATCTTCTTTTTGAACGTTTATAATTTAGCCACGAAGGCTTAAATTCAAAGGTGTCCACGCTTTTTTCCAACGCAGTCATTTAACTAATAAAAACATAGAATAAATATCATAAGTACAATCGTAATACGTGATTCGAACAACACACCTCAAGTACCCTTATTAAATTCAAATAAAATACTCAAACAAACGATTAAATCTGAACCCGTATCACAAATTTAAAAAGAGGATTACACGAGCTTATGAAAACATGAACTGATGTTTTTTGTCTCCATTATTGTAATATAACTGTTCAAACGGCAATACACGACTAACAAAGCTGTTAAGTCTTAAATTCTTCAAACGCCAATTCAACAAAGCCATGACATGTCATGATTGTGCAGGGAAGACCCGCTAGGGCTAGGGGATCGTCCAACAATACAAATGAAATTAAAATCTAGTTTATTTATTCAAAACGACCAGCCCTCTACAAAGTGTGCTCGTTTATACGATGGGATTGGTTCGCCTTTCAACTGCAGTGCTTTGTAAACAGATTGTTAATTGAACTAAAAAGATAGATGTATTTTCTTTGTGGAAGTAAAAAAATTAATAGGCCATTGAGCGTTTTTATTATAACAGTGACGACCCACAAAAAACGCAATAAACATACGTTCCTTATCGTATCGCAATAATGCTGCAGCTCTTTCTAACACATTAAATAATGGTGAGTCAAAAATGAGACACAAAATACTCGTACGTGTGACTGTTTCCTACAAAGTACTACTTTTTCTTTTGGAGGAAGCAGTATCTTATTACGGCTTAACTACGGCGACGGGTATTATACATGTGAGGCAATGTATGTTAATGAATAATGATTGTATATTTCTTTTGGGGGGGTGCAAACATACGTTCACCGATTGTCTCATTTTCGACTGTTGTTATTTAGTGCGTAAGAAAGAGCTGCAGCATTTTAAGTTGAAGAACAATAGCAAAAACGTCAGTGCTTTGACATTTGACGTTTTTGAATTTTTGGAATTCACTCAAACTTCAATATTATCGTTGTTATTTTATTCCATACTTTCAATATTATCGTCACGGCAAATAGTATTGTAGATGTCTATGGAGACATCGGAGACGTCATCGTATGGTGCGTGAGAGAGATGCAAGAAAATCATTACTTTTTTTCCTTTGGAAGAAACTGACCAACGTAAATTGTTTATCTCATCTTTTGAAAGAGCTGCAGCATTATTGTGATAGGAACGTAAGTTCATTCGTTTTTTCTGCCGTTATGGTACGGTAATCGTGGATCATCATTGAACACACACACACAATTTTTACAAACGTGTAAATGTCAATATCATATTTATTCTAAAATATTTTTTTCGGTGCATTGAAAGCGTCCCTTTTGACGTGGAATAGTTGGTAAAAGGGTATGAAAAGGCTAGTTTTTTTAACAGAAACGTCCGTCGACAAATTGCTTTGTTTTATCTTATCGTATACCATATTGAATACACTAAGAGATGTGGTAAATTAAGTATGGTAGATGCTTGCACAGCTTTACACTGCTTGTATCAAATATTTCTGTAACAGATATTGTATTATGATTGAAAAATGTGAGGGCGAATCGTGGGCCATCGGAGAGCCCGTTCGAAAATGCACCCTAAAATAGAATGACATTTTAATTCCAGACAACAGGATTTTGGGAACGTGCAAAATTCCTGTAGCCCTTATTGTTTGATAATTTTTTTCTTCTTATACTTGGTGTTCCAAAATCAGTTATACAAGCGAAAAACTGATTGATCTACATCACATTTAGAGCAATGTATTATGTATACTAAGCACGTGTCTAAACCTAAGCGGCGAATGTGTTTGCCCACCTACTGCATGACGGGCCGAATCAGGAGAGAATGGTTGAGGGAAACCTGATCTAGACCACTCCTGCCGGACTCTCTCGATTCGCCTTGCACAACATTGAGAGTGGTGGGTTCATCCGTCCGTCACTCCATTGACCCCCATGTCCCTACCCATCCCTCAAACCTTTTTCCTTCGCAGAACTTCCTCTCCTTGCTTTCCCTAAAAAAGTTATTCCCAAAGATGACGTAGGCCCTTAGGGATTTTTCCCTAGATGTTTTGTATGGAGCTAACGTAAAAAAATAAAAGGCAAATGACATAAACTCGTGTTCATAAATGAACCATTAGGTGCCCTAGTCTAGACGCAGAAAAAGGCCTCCTGCAATAAAATTATTTGCTGTGAATTTTAAATGATTCTTCTAAATACTCTCCCACCTTTAAAGGGATGTCTACCTACATTCAAACGAAATGCAAACAGAATACATCGCTTAATTCCACTTTAGACAAGTACCACCCCATTTTACAGTCGGATTATCATTTGCGAGACATTGTTTTGATTGTGCCGGTCACGAATCACCCCACTCCACCCTTGCAGAACGAAAAAACAGGGAAATGTAAAAGGGGTGGCTTGATAGTGTGGTGCAAACGCACGCAAATGCATTTTTTAAATGATTAGAGACACTGCCGATTTATACCTGGAAACAAAACAGAATACCGAAATTTAATCGATTTTTGTTTAATTTCATTTTCAAATACTTTATTAATAAACGGCTATAACTCGTATAAACCCGGAAAAATTAATGAGAAAGACTGGTAAGGGTGTCCTTTTTTCATAAAACACTTAAATTTTGGATGTTTGGCGTAAATAATAGACCAAACTGAATATTATTTTTTTAATCTAAAGGTGTAGCACATATCTTGTACGGATTAGCGCTACTTTATTGAATTGTTTTTTTTAATTATAGAATTTAGGCGATTAAATAATTCAATTTTCCGTGATTTCGATGTAACTTTGGCAATTATTTGTGAATTAACGATAATTAATATTTATTTTATTTATTAATTTTATTTTAGTAATTTGTACATTTAAGTTTACAAATTTCTAATTAATTATAATATTTCATATTGCAAACTAAATTTTATGTAGCTCCTACAATACGTCTTGAACTTTCCAATTGGTGTGGACTTCAAAGTCTCTGGTAACTTGTTATACAACTTCATCCCCTTGTACAGCAAACTGTTCTGCGTATTCGCCTTATCCTTTTTTTGAAGCCTGATTTCTTTGCATGTTCTTGTGTTACGTCTGTGAATGTCCTTGTTGAATACAATTTTATTTGAAAAGTATTTTGGTAAAATGTTGTTAATTATTTTATGTATAAATATCATCGTATTCAAGGTCAGCATCTGTTTCACGGTTAGCCAATTCAGTTCCTTTAACATTTTGTTTACTTTTGAAAATCTATTCCGTCGTAATATTATTCTCATTGCCAATAAAAAAATAATGTTTTGATCTATTAACTAAGCTAATATAATGTTAAATAAAATGAACAAAAAAATATTAGAGAAAGCATAAATTTAAGTTACAAGTGACCGATTTTCTGTGGAAAACAAATTTGTCAAATATAAATTAATTATAGTGTCTATAAAAAAAGAAATTATTATTTTTCATTTTATTATTTTTCATTACATTATTTTTCATTATATCATCACAGTAGATAGGGCTACATAATTTTTTTTTTAAACTACTATTATAATTATTAACTACTGATTGAATTATTTAATGACCTGTGTTACAAATTTTTTTATTTTTTTTACATGAGCTCCACACAGGAGGCCCTGAAGAAAATAATTTCCCTCAGGGCCTATGCCATCTTTGGGAATGCTGTGTGGATGGTTTTTTTAAGTAAAGGTAGAAGAGGAGAGTTCTGGGAAGGAAAAGTGTTTATGGGATGGGTAGGAATTTGGGGTTAAGTGTGTCCTGGTCATCCGCCTCCAAGACCTAGACAAACCTCACCCCATGAACCCGGGCACCCCTGATAAATCACCAAACGTAGCGAACCACTTGGGGTGACCTATGGCAGAGGTGTTGGTTATCCAATAAAGGTTCCCGGGGCGGCGGTACCCATTCCCGCCCCCCAAATCGAAATCAATAATAAATAAACCTACAATAAGTACTACGTTACATTTTACTCGTGTCCTGCTTAAGGTTAAACGGAACCTAAGTATAATCTATTACTATTCACAGATAGCACCAATTTAATCATTTTAAGATATAAACACTTCTTGCAAGTTATGCTTTAAAATATTAAAGTTAATTAATTGTTTGCGTTTGTATATGAAAAGCTTTGTCCATAAACAAACTCAAATATTTCAATAAAGGCTAAAAAATAAATATTGGATTGAATCACCGATGCAAAATTGGATTTGTTAGCCTTTCTTGAAAGATTTGGGTTTGCTTAATGACAACACTACACATTTTTTTATCCTCTTTCATATGGCGTATGGGCGCTAACAAATAATTGACCTTAATATTTTAAATCGTAACTTGCACAAAGTGTTTTAACCTAAAATAATTAAATTGGCTTCATCTGTGAATGCGTAGATTATAACGTACGTTCTTTTTAAATGTAACAGTAGGTAAGTTATGATATTGTCATTATTTGTCAACAATTAATAAATAAAATTAAATCGTTTCCTGCGACTTATGATGTCATCAAAGAGTCGGCAAATACATTTTCCCCTTCAACACCGCAATATATTGCATTTCTATCTCTTTATTGCATAATAGTGCCGACTACAATGTCACTCAAACAAATCGCGTCCCATTAGGCATTATAACAATTTGCAACAGCCCCGATGCCCCCTCGAAGCTACGCCACTGGGGATTAAGGGAAACGACAGGGTGGTAAGAAAATAATATTCAATAATCTTATTTTCAATAATAATAATAATATTCAAAAAATTTTGAAAAAATAAGAAAATACACAGATTTAAGAAATGAGATTAAAAGAATTTGGCATTTTCAGTCTATAAAAATATTACCATTTGTTATTTCGGCTACTGAAATTATGCCTAGGTCTATCATTCAAAATTTAGGCACATTAGATTTGTCAAAGAATTTATATATAAAAATGCAAAAATCAGTCATTTTAAATACATGTAGGATTAAAAAAGATTTTTTAAATATTTATATTGAGGGATCAGTAGGATTTATAGGTCCAATTAGGAGTTGAATCAGTGTACTTACTAATCGAATGAAACAAACCCAAAAAATTGAATTTCTGTATTTTAATTGAAGTGAAAACTTCTTTAGTACCGTTGTGATTTGAAACTCGATTAAACGAAAAATAGCCACACCAAAAAGAGAAAAAAACACATACATCTATAGAATTTAGCCTGCGGGATGATGAGATAGTATAACCGGTCTCATCGTTGTGCTGTGCTTCGTAGCCTCTCCACGTTTGTGTGCTTTAGTTTTGTTTCATTTCTACCGCGTGTGAATTGCACACTCCAATTTTTCACACTGACTCCTAGATTCCTACCAACCCCCCATTCCTTATCCTTCCCAGAACTTCCTCTACTTCATTTTCTTAAAAAGACCCTCCACCAAGCATCCCAAAGTTGACATAATATGGAGTTAATGAAAAAAAAATACAAGAAAAGAGGTAATCTACAATAAACCTTTTTTAATCATCGTGTACTCATTTCTAATACTAAGTAGATTTATTGAGAGATTTACTAAAGAAAATCTTCTATGGAGACAGTGTTGGACTTCATCTCATCCCTTTTAAATTGAGAATTTATACTGGCACGGAAATGTTCGCAATAGTGACTAATTTGTCAACGATTTATCATTTCATTTTAATTTTTTTGTTATTGTACAACATAATAGTATTCCAATCAGAGTGCAATTTTGTCGCCATATAAGCATTTAGGCAGGTGACTCTTCAATAATCGAACCAAAATGGGCATGAATAAGGATTTTTATTGGGTTGTTTTTTGAGTTCTGTCATTTTCTTGCTTCGTTTTGACTCCTCTTGGTTCTTTTTTGACTTTTTCAATCTATCCTAGTATCTGCTTGCGTCTTCTTGCTTCTGCTAGCCTCTGTTTCGCTTCTTTTAACCTCTTCTTGCTTCTACTTGCTTCTTCTTACTTCTGTTTGCCTCTTCCTGGCTCTTCTCGTCTCTTTTTGTTTCTTGTAGCATCTTCTCGGCACGGCATTTTTTTTCCTTTTTTGCCTTTTCAAAGCTCTTATTGTATTTTCTTGTCTCTTGTTGCTCACGCATTGCTTGCCTCTTATTGCTTCTTATTATCTCTTCTTGATTCGTCTTTTCAGCCCTTCTTGCCACTTCTTGGCTCTTTTTGTCTCTTTTTGCGTCTGTCGGCTTCTTTTTGACCATCCTATAATATTTTTTATTTATTATTCCATTCTATTACGAATGAAGATGTAATGGTTCGGATGAACAAATAAAAAGAAGTTATTAAAACTGTAAAAATCCGAAAACTTCAATATCTTAAACGAGACATGCAGAGAAGTATGAGATCTTGCATCTCATAATGCAGGGAAAGATTGCCGGAAGACGGGGCCCTGAAAGAAAGAGAACCTCATGGCTGAAAAACCTGAGACAGTGGTTTGGCCTGTCTACCGTAGAGCTGTTCCGGGCCGCTGTAAACAAAATCCGCATAGCCAACATGAAAGCCAACGTCCATTGAACGGACAGGGCACAAGAAGAACAAGAAGAATTCTTTTTTTCTTTTTTGCCTCATATAGAATACGAGAGAACAAAGGATACTCCTCTGAAAGACGAAGAAAGCCATTTCCAAAACTAGAAAATCGAACTGATGAAAACCACCCAAATAAGAAGAAAGAAATCTTTTTTTATGCACGTCAGTGCGGGGCAGGAATATTTAAGAATTCGTTAAATATATTCTTCAGTCACCATTTTTCAAAAAAGTGTTAAATGCAGATATTTTTTTTAGCAATATAGCGTCTAATCAAAAGTTAAATCCAGCCCTGTATGAACATAATATTATAACATGTCAGAGTAATAACATCAAGCAGTATTATAAACTGTAATGATGCAATTATATTCACGTGAGGTATTAGAACCAATAAAATAACTGATGGATGCATCGGGCGAATGCGTAATCCTTTTTATTCATAGACGAGGGTTCAACTCCCCGCCAGGTAGCTTTACTCCGTATAATGTTACTTTGTGCCAATTATGACTGGGAATAAGGAATATAAAGGTAATGTTAAAGTCGAATTATTGAGAGATTAACCTTTCTTTTTTCATGGGAAAATATTGCTACCGTTTTAATAGGTTCATAATACATTAGTAGCATTTTGTATTTCTTTTGTTTAATATTGTAAATAATCTCGAATAAAAAATTCATTGAACTACAATCATTACAACGTTTATAACAATGCTTTTGAGACATTAACATAAACTCAGGCATCACTTTTCAATCAAATCTTTCATTTGTTAAAACTTTCATTTTGGGAGGCGGGTGTATGGGTACCGCTTTACACTGAATAACCAACATCTCTACCATAGCCAAGTAGTTCACTAAGTTTGGTGACTCAGCAGCGCTGCACGGGTTGCGTATTTACAATCCCTACCGCGTTTCAGTCGCTTTAAATTTTCAATATCAAAATTTAAATATTTAGAAATAAAATTATTGAGGGAAGATTATTTTATCTAGATTTTAGAACAATTTTTGTTTTTGCAAAGTGATAAAAAAAATATCAATATGAAGGTGTATTTACAATATATGGGAATTATATTAAAATTTAAATATTTAGAAATAAAATTATTAATTTCTAATATACACATCAGAAAGATTATTTTATCTAGATTTTAGAACAATTTTTGTTTTTGCAATGTGATAAAAAATAACCAATATAGAGGTATATTTAAAATGTAAATTGTCGTTACCGCGACTTAATCGGTATAGGTTTTGTAAATACGCGCCCGGGTTCACGAGGTGAGTGTTTTGTGAGATCACTAACTGCGGGGCAGGCCGAATCGGGAGAGACTTGTTGAGGGAGATCTATACGGCAGGACCCTCTCGGTAAATTGCCTTGCACCGCAGTGGGACGGATAGATTCTTACTCCTGGATACACTGACCCCCAAATACCTACCCACTCCTCATACCTTTTTTCTTTCCAAAACTTACTTTCCTTTCTTTCCGAGAAAGACCCTCCACACAGCACTCCCAAAGATGACTTAGGCCCTAAGGGGATTTATTCTCTTCAAGGCCTCCTGTTTGCAGCTAATGTAAAAAAAATCAGTATTTAGCTTGTTCGCACGATACGAAATACCGCATTTAAAAACTGTCAGAATGTGTCTTATATATTATGTACCTGTACCGCCGATTTGCCCTTAAAAATATCGGTCGTTTTTTAAAAGTATTAGGTCTGTAAAAAAATACTTTCAAGTCCAAACTCTCCTATTTATAAACCCCTTTTCGGGTATGGTTTTATTGATCAATGTGGTAAATTCAGTTTCTTTTATAATAATCACAAAAAAAATATGTTTACGCCTGAACTTCACTAAATAAAATAAAATATGCATTTTCGCGTTGTTATTTTTGACATCAATCAATACGGCGCGGCGGTAGTCGACGAATTTGGATTTTCAAAGTGAACCTCATGCCGTCCACCCTAGGACTACAGACTTGCCACACCAATGTTTTATCAGTTCGGTCCCGGCCGGGACGGGGAATAGACGCGTTAGACTCAACGTCGCTTGGTTCCGTGAAATAAATTTTAAATTTTGTAGTTATTACAATAAACGAGGCGTAAAAAATGAGTTGATGTTTTTTACAGGCCTTTACGATATCAACATGTAAAAAAATTCAAATACCTTTTCCAACCTTTCTAAAAGCTTTTTCTCAAGTATTTTTAAACTCCTCCCAAAAAGGAGCGTGAATTCAGATTTTGATTTCTTCGTTGACTATTGAATCGCCTTCAGATAGAAAATATTTGCGGATTTTACGACGCCAGAGCTCATCGTTGAGAGCGTTGAATATTTTTTTACCGGAGGCGTCTACTAATATCTACAGGAATTCCAAAAACTGAAAAAATCGAACTAATATCTATGAGAATCAAAGTGTTGACGAATATCTACAGCTCAAACTGTTGATTAATATCTATGAGAACCAAAGTGTTGACGAATATCTATAGCACTGGCAGAGGTTGGATTTGCAATTATGTATAGCATATTGGAATAACGTAATATTGCGTATGCAGTTTAAAAAACTTAATTTATGTAAGTATGTATGTAAAAATCCCTAATATCGGACTATTGGACACATTTAGCTGATTAGTCCAAACTACGCTCTGTAGATATTAGTCAACACTCTGAAGTTCGTAGATATTAGTTCAACATATGAGCTGTAGATATTCGTCCGACATACAGGCTGTAGATATTAGTATCTGGAGTCTTTTTACCTACGTACCAGCTTTCTGCCTACCTACATAAAAAAGTGATATGGCTCTCCAAATAGTTAGAAAAATTGATAAAATGACTAAATAAATTGTGAGTAGGTACCTCTCTTTCGATGGTTTCTTTTAGCGATAACCCATCAAATACAAACCCATTGAACCAAAACTCTCTTGTCAACAATAAATCTAGATAGATACATAAAAACATGGATGTAATACTAATAGATTTCTTAAAAAGCGTACCGCCATTAAAAATAAAAGCCTTATTGATGAAAACCGCCCCCTTAGAATGCAATCAAGCCTATAAATGCGCAATCGATCAGTGCATTACTACCTCAATGATCTTTCTTCCACCCTAAGTGCGTCTCAAGCACCTAATGGCCTATGGATTCCATTGCCAAGGGTTGCAACCCCTAACCCAAAGACTTTTAAAACCTGTCAATAACCCCCAACCCTTTTATATTTCAAGTGTTGCATTTTGTTGCGGAACACTGTAGGTACAATATCCCTTTGTAATATCCCACTTAAATTACTAAACTAGCGTTACAAATTGGCAGATAGATGGTTCAAAACAACTAACCCCAAATTTTTTTCTTTTTTTTCCGTGTCTGTGATTTTGTATTATGTAATATTATTATTTTTATAATACTCTGCGGTGCGAAAAGATGTAGCATTATTTATATTTGTTTAAACAAACGAGAGCCGGTAATATAATGGGGATTATTTTGTTATTAAAGTTTTGGTTTGGACGCCCGCTGAGCTTTTGAAAGTTCCAACAATAACGCAATGTGTTGGAATATTTTGATGAACTTTTGTTCGCGGACATCTGTTGCCGAAATATTGAAACACTGCAGAGAGGTATTTCTTATTAACTACTTGAGTAGGTACTTACATAGATCCGTATATAAATAATTTTCACACAGTGAAAAGTTTTCTAATAAACACTACAATGTACCTGTGTCCTTAAATCTGACGCATTTATTTAGTGACGTTATTAAAATAATAACCTACTGATACTAGGGTCAGTCAAAAAGTAATGCCTACTATTTTTTTCTAATTAAATAAAGTTAGTTAAATGAAAAAATTGAATTTGGCGCTCTTCCTCAAACCTTCATCTACAATCTACTGCAATAGTAACTTTCTGTGTGAACAGGTGGCAGCACTGCAGTCGCTTGCAAAATGGCCGATTTCAAGGTTCGTAGTAGTCAGCGTTCTGTGATTGAATTCTTGAATGCAGAAGGTGAAACGCCTATTCGCTTTCATGAAAGACTGAAAAATTGTGACCGAAGACGAAATATGGATTTCATGGAACCTGAATCAAAGAGGCAGTCGATGGAATGGCATCACGCAAACTCACCGAGGACGGAAAAAATCAAAACTGTGCGATCGGCAGGGAAAGTTATGACGACAGTATTCAGGGATACAGGATACAGGGGGTTTGAATATGATTGATTTTTGAAGCAGGGATGTACAATAAATTCTGTCCAATAAGTTACAACTCTTAAAAAGCTTAAAGCACGTCTTTCGCCCAACAAAAGCTATGGCGGATAGCCTTAGGAAGCAGGACCTTGCTTTTTACCATTCTAGGATACATACCCTTGTAAAAAGATGGGCCAAAAATTTGGAAATCGATGGAGATTATATTATATTATATAAATGCGTTTTTTATTTCTTGAAAATTAAAGGAGAAAAAAAAATAGGAGGTCTTTCTTTTTGACTGACCATCGTATAATTATTTGGGAAAGAAGTTAGCACAAGAGTCTCCAACCAGTGACGCCATGTTATCCTCAATTGGGGTATGTTGTTAGGCTGAAAGGTAGTTGAAATGGTAAGGAGATGGGGGAAAGGAAGGTGAGGAAGTACTTAGCTATTCAGACCTGGTCACCAAACACGGTTAAATCCATTTCGAGCAACTTTTCAATTCTAAATAGTGGTCTTACACCAGGGCCATATTGAGAGTATCTTTGTAAAGTGACGCAAATATACCTTTTATTATTTTAAATGATTAAATTGTGAAATAATACAATTCAATCAAATAAAATTTACTTGCACATGATGCGATTTAGCCAGTCGAGAGCCTTTATTTCACGACCACTAAGCCGTCAATCTGATCGTGTATCACAAAAAGATCTCTAGTAGAAAACTGTGGCGTCTATTTATTTCTCAAATGTCTAGGCTAATGCAATCGAAATTTGTTTGCAACTTTATTTCCATCGTTAGCTCCAGAACTTTTAAACTTTAATTCAGCGGTCAACCTAGAAGCTTAAAAAGTATGTACCTAATCAATATATCTAGAAGATTATCATTGGTATCTATTTAAATTTATTATTTCGACCACCTCGGTACAGCCAGTGCGCTGGTACTAAGCCGGAGAGTTGGTTTATGTAAAAAAAATATTTTGAATATTCTTTTTTTTTTTAATTTTTACTAAAAATTTACTAAATTTTTAATCGACTTCAAAAAGGAGGAGGTTCCCAATTCGACTGTATTTTTTTTTTTTTTTTATGTTTGTTACCTCAGAACTTTTGACTGGATGAACCGATATTGATGATTCTTTTTTTATTTGAAAGCTGGTGCTTTCCGTGTGGTCCCATTTTAATTTGGTTCAGTTCCGACAATGGCATCCATGAGAAAACTATATAAGTCTTAAATTTGCATTAAGTATGTGCGCGACAAATGAACGAATAACTCAATATCACGCCAACCAATTTCGATGATTCTTTTTTATTGTAAAGGATGTACTTCAAGGGTAGTTTGATGAGAGTTTGGTTAGGTTTTGATTATTGGATCCATGACAAAGTAACGGAACTCTTCAATTCTTAAGAGCAAATTAATGAAACTCGGCCGAATCTCTTAATTTGTAACCCTAACGTCGTTATGGACAAATTATGTCTGTCTCATATGAGTAGCACGTTTAATAAGCCTACCCATATTCAGACAAATTAGTTATTTTACTTCAGATTCACTAAAAATCAAAAAATAAACAAAAATTTTAACAAAACAACAAAACGACTTCAAAAAATGCACTAAAAAGTAAAAAAATTATTTCGTATTCTTCTATAACTTCATAATCAACTTACTTTTTCTACTCATCAATATGTAGGTACGATTGTTATTTTTGGAGTCGGTGTCAGCAAAGGTACCCGGCCCGGCGCGTGTTCACTTGACAGCTCCCTCGTCGCGGCCCCGCTCTCGCCTCTCACCTCGTCAAGTCGCTTGTGCGACACAAGCACATCTTACCTATAAGTATGTATGTAGTTACAAATCTACCTTGACTGACACCGACTCCAAAAATAACAATCGTACCTACATATTGATGAGTAGAAAAAGTAAGTTGATTATGAAGTTGTAGAAGAATACGAAATTATTTTTTTACTTTTTAGTGCATTTTTTTAAGTCGTTTTTTTGTTTTGTTAAAATTTTTGTTTATTTAACAGTAAATTTAATTTTTGTTATTTCACAATTTATTTACTGAAAATAACGTGTGGTACGTTTGCGGCACGTTCATGGAGTATACCCTCAAAAACCAACATTCAGAATAATTGAAATTCACAAGTTTTGTGACCAAAACTGAACACCCAGGTACTTTCTCACCTTCCTCTTTGCCATCTCCTTCCCCTCCTCACCACCGTCAGCCTCACAATTCACAATGTACCCCAATTAGGGATGCTATAGTCTCACCGTTTCCAGACAGGGGAAGTTGTTCTACATAATTTTCTTCAAATAACTTGAAAATCTGAAATATATAAGTACCTGTAACTCAGGGGGATTTCACCATCCTCTTGATAGCTTATTCATATATCGAATATTCATAAATAAACAAATAAATACTCGCAACAGATAAAAAAAAACTCGGCTAACTTATCCTGTAGGTATATAGCCACTATTCATAGGTTCAAATACCGAATAGTAAACTCAGACTTTTTAAATAAATAAATCGTGTTTAATTAATCGAAATCATTATCGTACGGATAATCTATGAAGAGGATGGTGAAATCACCCTCATTGATAGTTCCTCAAAACATATTCCGCTATTTATTATAAATCCTACTTCACAGGCATTTAAAAAGCTTTGAAAGACATTTAAACATTTCTAGTTTAATATCATAATGACATAACCGAGCAACTTTGAATAGAAAGATTATAAAGCAATTTGAAAATGGCTTTTTGCAGGCTAATTTATATATATATATATATTTATAATAGGTATATCATGATACAAGTTAATTTGCGCTTTACACATTGAATCAAAGAGGAAAAGATTTTCCATACACAAAGATATAATTTGGACTTCTTTAATGCAGTAAAAACGGGAATCAGGGATGTGCCAAGGGATATCTGCTTCATAAAAACGGGAAAATTATTTTCTTGCACTTTAAACGATTTTTTTACATTAACTATATGGTAACCGACAATTGATCCCCCAACGGTTGGCCCCACAAAATTATAACCTTTTCTGTATTATTTACCAATTTCAAACAAAAAATCGACTTCAAACATATCTTTAATAATAAGTTTATATGAATATCAAATGAATTTATTTACAGTGTCAATTTGTTGTACTTGTTTGCTTGTGTATACAGTATGTAGGTAAGCAGTTTCAGGCTTGATGCATTTGATTGAAAATATGTTTTATACTTTTATAATTCGGCGGTACATTCTCTCAGCACTTTGTAATGTTTTGTGTAAGTAGATAGTAGTGTACCCTATTTTCCCTAAACCGACTGCATATCTCATATAAGTATGCCGGCGAGACAATCGGGGAATCTACTGTTGGATGTTGTGTGTTGTGATTGTCCTATTTTATATTTAAATTCATGTAGCACTGACCATTTACTTATCATTTATTCTAATCTCGATGTGTAGAGCCCTTTATCTTAAACTTTCGCGTCTATGCCACCTCTTACTAAAATATAAAAATGTCTAAAATCTCCTTTGTCTGTGGCCGCGTGGAACTTTCTCTTTCAATGTTTATAAAATGGAGTGTTTTGACTCTGCTTGTCATTCTTGAAAACATTCTACATTCTCATTCTCTACAGTCTCTCTTGTTATCATTCTCGATTTGCTTAAACTCTGCTTGTTTAATCGTAAATCGAACCGTCTTTCACTTCTGTAAATTAATTAGTCAAAATTATTGTCGCAGTCAAGTGTTCAGACAAAACCACTCTGTACAAATTATTCAAAAGAATAAACAGAATCAACATCCAGCCAGTATCACAACACAAGTGTTTTTTACTACAAGGATAACCTCAAACTACCTCTCTCAATCTCTCATTGTACGGTTCCTCGGTGTGGAACAGAAGGAAGTTACCAAAGGCAGCTCAGCCTTACAACCTGACTGCAGCCTGTCTGGAGAGATCCACACCTGGACCTACGCATCTACTGCCATGGAATTAATTCCACATAGGAGGCCCTGAGGATAATAGTTTCCCTCAGGTCCTGTATCATTTGGGGATGCTGTTCGTAAAGTCATTTTAGGAGAGCAAGAAGTGAATATGAGTCTTGGGAGGATACACATAGGTCAAAAGCATTTTGGCTTTTATTAGTATATCTGTCATTGGCGGAATCCCTCATAAGATATGGAATAACCACATGGGGACATTCAACAAAAACAAATCTTTTTCAGTGCGAAACGCACAATATTCTTGTTGAAATTATTATCGGAAAAACTGAATAAGAAAAAAGACATGATTTACCAAAATCGTTACTATACAACTCTGTAAATTTATTATCTGTTCGTGTTATATTGTGACTTAAAATTACGAGTCAGCATACATCTCATTCTGAATATAATAAACTAGTGGTTCATGTTCATACAAGACTAACTACAAACGATGGACTTATAATTCCCAGATACATAAATAAATACGGTTAAAGAACTCTAGAATACCTTGTTTCAATAATTTACAACATGTTACCCAACGCAATAAAAAGCTGTGAATTGAGTTTCAGAAGGAAATGTAACCTAACAAAATGGTTAAGTGAAAGAACTTTTTTGTACTAATCTCTGTTTTTCCGCTTTTCGTTTTAATGTTTTTTCCTTTATTATTTTATCTTGTCTTATCTTTTGATTTCTTTCATTTTCTCTGTTCTGTATTTCTTATAAATTTTATTTACAATTTTTTTTCCCAAAATACATGTTTTTATGTAAGTACATATATAATGTAATTATGTGTATATTTTATGTACCTGTCTCAATTTAAAAATAAAAGGAAATATCTAAAGGACACGTTGACAAACTGACATCAATCAGTTTAACGGAACTTAATTTAAAAATGTAAAAACCTGTAAATAAATAATAAAGGAATTTTATTATGAATAAAAAAAAAATAATAATAAATCGTGACCACTAGCCTCCTTTGTGACGCGATTTTTAAGCCTATTTATCTATATTTGTGGCGATGTATGGCACACTAAGAATCCATACATTTTTGGCTTGTGTCTTCCTCGGAGTTTTACAGCGACAATTAAAAATCTTTCTCTTAATGAGATACCTAGGTAAGTACCTACTTATTTCTATGAATTTTAAAAATCAAGTCGTTTACACTGGTCAAATATTGCTGCATTTAGTGGGAATAACCAATCAAAATCGGAAATATGTCATTTTAAAATCAAATTTTAGACTTATTGACTCTTTTCCCCTAAAAAATTTAAATTGATTTCGAAGACTTTTCTTTTATCTAGTAAAGCTATGTTTTAAATTTTGAGAAAATATGTTTATTTTTTGTACAATAAGGTTTTAACGTAGGTGGTTGGCACATTTGTTAAATTTTCAAAAATTTAATTTTGTATTTTTGAATGTAGCTATTACTTTGTGGTTATCCATTATAGAATAATGAAATAATTTTACTTTGTATAAACCACTTATTTGATGTGCAAATCCGACCGGTTTCGGAACAAACGTTCCTTCGTCAGGGAAAGCTTATACTAATTTGACAGTTTCGAACAATGTTTTATTATGGTAGGGGTGGAGCTGTTGCTAGATAATAATGTAGATTGGGTAGGTAGGTATTAGTGTAGAGTGAAACACTCTCAATCATATAATCATGCAGTAAAATAAATCAATAAATTATCTGGGAAAGCTATGTTTCAGAATTTAAATTTTAGTTTAAATAAAATCGTTTAAAAAAAGATCCGCACACGTGTTTTGTGACGAAAATATTGTCTTTTTATTTACCTACGGTCTTACAAACTAATATATTTAAGATATTTTTACATTGTTATTTTACTTAGACATTATTGAAAAATTATAAATACTTATGATCAAAAAATTATTACAAAGAATACATAATTTTATCGTCATGCCTTTCTGCATTTTTGAATGTAGGTATAAAATAAAGCTAATTTTTAATGAAATAAAATCGATATTGAGTTATTATTTTTAAAAGCTGGTACGGAGAATAATTAATCTTTCTCATTGGAACCGCCCTGTACGATTTTAAGAACATCTTTCGACGAAATATGAATTCTCAGCCGCTGGCTGATAAATGGCCCTTAAAAATAATTGATTTATTTAGGAAACAGAGAGCACCAGCCCTGTTACAACCACGTATGAATTTCATGCCTTTGAAAAGATGCAAATGAATTTCGATTTAGTCTCGTCCGGTCGTAAGCGAATTGCCCCGCTTCAAAGCTTTTACGGAACTAAATACCGTATTTATACTCCAACGCTTTACCTATGGTTCAGGCTGTATGGCCTAATGCGACCATCATTTTGATAATTGAGTTTTTAAGCAGGATCATGTATGCTAATATTTCAGAGCTTTAAGCTTTGTTCCGTGGCTTTTAAAGAGTTCAGAGTAAAATTCCTACGGTCCATTTATTAGGCGTTATTTTCACATAAACGTGCACGGTGGGTAAGAGTACGCGACGACACGACAAATTCGTGCTTGCAAATAATACATATACATTATGTGTCGATAAGTGGGTGTTTTGTTAATGCCTTATAGCCTGTTTTGGGAATGCCTCCTCAATTACCTTTAGAAATAAGGGAAACCACTGAAAATCTCATCCACGAGAAAGCGGGCGTTTATCAGCATAAAAAAGGGGCTGTTGCATCTTTGGGGATGCTGTGTGGAGTGTCTTTTTAGGATAGGATGGTGAGGAAGTTCTGGGAAGGGGTATTAGGGATGGGTAAGAATCTGGGGTCCAGGAGCGACGGACGTTTGAATCCATCCCTGCCACAGCAGTGCAAGGCGATGTTTCGAGAGACTACAGCTGAAGAAGTCAAAGGAACTCCCTCAACCATTCTCTCCTGATCCGGCATGCCACGCAGCTGGTGAGCAGACGCATCCGCCGAGATCCGGACAAACCTGACCCCATCAACCAGGACACCCCTGCTATGTCACCAAAAGTAGCAAACCACTTGGGGTGGCCTATGGCAGAGGTGTTGGCTATCCAATAAATGGTTCCCAAGGCGGAGGTACCCATATCCCCCCCCCCCAAATTGAAATATTATATGCCTATATACCAATGGAAGAATTAAAAAAAATTAAAAATAAGGTGAAAAATAAATTTAAAAATAAAAATAAACAAGCAACGATAATAAGTGAATTATTATTAGGTCCAGCAAAATTAAAAACAAAACAGTAGGTACCAACATAAACAACAGTAATGTCCACTTGTAGTGTCAGTAAGTAGGTATTACAGGACTCGTTAAGTGAATTCAATCAAAACTTTTGAGGTGAAAACTTATTTGGCACCGTTTTGAAACTCGATGAAACGAAAAATAGCAACATTGAAAGGAGACAAATACGTACATCTGTAGGATTTAGCCTGCGAGAGTAAGATCGGTCTCCTCTTTGTGCGGTGCTTTGTAGCCTCCCCACTCTGGTCCAATTTAGTTTTCTGAAGGTTTTACTTTACCGCATGTGAATTACTTTTTTTATTTTATTTTTTTTTTTTTTCAGAAACGGTGATTTTTAGTTTAGCGCAGATAGCTTTAATTTGAGGATTGGCGGCTCAATAGGTATTTTAAAATCTGTGGTTACTACCGGACTTTGCCAAAGATTTGGGCCGAGAAATATGCGTTTTTTTAACCATTTTTTGACAACACTGATATATCAAGTTTTAGGTAATTAAATAATTAGGTAATAATTAGTTACAGATTTTTAAATCTTTGCAATTTCCAAGATGCCAGAGCTCATTGTTTAAGAGTTTGTGTTGCTTCCTATTCACATCCTCTCCGCTTTGCGCGTACTTTCGTAAGTAGGCATTTTATTATAAATAAATCAACAAATTCTCTCATCAACAAATCAGGATTCTCTCGACCCATCGCCTTGCACCGCAATTGGAGTGATGGATTCATACGTCAGTTACTCCTGGATATTGACCTTCAGATTCCTACCAACACTCAATTATTTTTTCTTCCCAGAACTTATTCTCCTTCCTTTTCCTAAAAAGACCCTTCACACAGCATCTCCATAGACGACAAAGACTCCTGAGGGATTTTTTTTTCTCAGGGCCTCCTGTGTGGTGCTACTTCGACTACCAATAAAATAATCTTCGAATAATTATTTAATATTCAGCACAGTTACAATTTAGTGGACATTTGATTTATTGGAATAAACACCCTCCGGAACCAAGTTGCATAACCAGCCCAAAGGAATTTAGGTTCAAACTAAAACCTACCTTGTTAGGCTCTCGTACCCTCGATTTAAGGTGATCTAATAGTCCAGGAAAAAGTCAAAATCGGAAAACACGCCCCTTTACGGGAAGAGTTTAAAATTACTTGAGGAAAAGCTTTTGGAAAGGTTGGAAAAGGTATTTAAGATTTTATTTTACAGGTTGATTTCGTAAAGACCTGTAAAAGCATTAACTCCTTTTTTACGCATTGTTTATTGTAATAAAACATAAATTTAAACTTGATTTCACGAAACCAAGCGACGCGGAGTCTAACGTCTGTTACCCGCTACGGCCGGGTAAGGACTGACTGAAAATGGGTGTGGCGAGTCAGTAGTTCTTCGGTGGATGGTATAAGGCTCACTTTGAAAAACCAAATTCATTCATCGGCCGTATTGTAAAATAAAAACGCGAAAATGCATATTTTATTTTATTTTGTGAAGTTCGGGCGTAAATTTCATTTTTTTTTGCAATTATAGGAGAGTTTGGACTTGAAAGTGTTTTTTACAGTTTATTTTTATACTCTTTTTTTATAGGCTTATTAAAAGACTAATAAGCCTATAAAAAAGGGGCGATCCAATTTTCAAAACAAAAACGTATGATTTTGTACGATTTTGCATTATTTAGTATGGCTTCATCTTAAATATACCTACCTGAGACCTGAGAGTATTAATCTTGTATTGCCCATAATACATTTTAATTGCGCTTTTAAAAATAGATTAACATTATTCGAAGTATAAATCGGTCTTTTACCGAGGGACGAATTTTACACATATTTAGGAGGATAAATATTCTAATCATTTTTTTTACTATTGAACCGCCCAACATATAATTTTGCTTTTGTTTTCCCAAACCGGTTCATTAAAACATACAATATATTATTACTAACTGGACCCCAGCATGCGTTGCAATGCCATTCAAAGAAATAAATTAATTCTCCTTGCTTGTCCTTTCCCTTCCCCGTGCATCCCTGTTCCCCTTACACCTTCACCGCATTTCTTTCTCCCTCATCTCTTCCCTCTGCCGCGAACCTCACCTCCCCCGTTCCCCTTCCCCCTGCCTTTCCTCCCTGCCGCTAAAATATATGAAATACAAACATTTTCATTTATGCACATTTCATAACGCCAGAGCTTACCATTATATGCTAATATGTTATTCTGATGTATGAGCTATATTATTATAAGTTTCATTAAGGGCCGTCTGTTTCAACGCTCGCTAAAGTAAAAGTAAAACAAAACGCCGTTACTATAGTTAAATTACAGCAAAATGCGTTTTTCAATCAATTTGACTGACTGTTTTACGTCACTTTTAACTTTTGTACTTACTTTCCGAAAACTGATAGTTACTCTAGAGTTACTCCGCCATATTGGCATATTTGACAGTTCTGGTCGAAGTAATGTATGGAAATGGGTGTTTCAACATTGATTACTAATATGCTAATCAGTAATCATGATAAATATTATAGAAGACGATGATAATGACGATGAATTCCTTATCCAATATGTTTTGCAGTGAAAACCAAAACATTTCGTCCCCGCGCCAATAATATGGTTATCTGGGATGATCTCGATTTTTTGAAGTGGCACCGCAAGTCGAAAAAAATCTTGCTGTTGAACAGAATCAATTCTGTTATCGACATATTTAGCGTTACCTTTTAAATACAAGCTCTATTAATGGATGTATCGCAAATTTTACAAGATCTTCAAATCAATATACCTTATAAACATTACAAAAATATAACATGAGTAGTAGGTTAGACTCGTTTCGTATATCGACATTAGTGAGCGAAGTTACCTTTAAAAGACAAGCTCTATTAAAATCGCTTGTATAGTTTGTACACTACTGACGTTTAATGTAATACTCTTTCAAACGGATTTTAAAAACGCTATAATGTATGTTTTTCTAATATTTTCGATACCATAAATGAATTGAATGGAAGTTATCAGGAGATAGCACAACTTCTGGAAAGTAAATTACATTCATATTGTACATTATATGTATTATAATTTTATATAACGTCATAGATTATAATAGGTCGTCATTTATTTGTAAATATTCATACAAACACTTTTATCGGAACAAAGCCGTCAGATCCTACGACGCGAAACAAAATACAACCGGATATTTTGACAGTTGTTCTGATTTAGTTTACGGTGTTACCCCATCAAAAAATATTTCGATGCATTTTGTCACGTAATTCCGAGGAATATTCCGCTTTTTAGACTGGCTACACTGATAACTATTACTTAAGCGAAAATATACTTGAAACAGCGCGCGGTCCTATTTAACGTCCTCGTTACTTTGACTGACAGTTAAAATTTAACTTTAGGACACGATTTAGCTTTCTGTTGAAACAGACGGCCCTAAAATCGTTCAGTAGCTTTTGCGTGAAAGAGTAATAAACACACATACATCCATACAAACTTTCGCGTTTATAATATTAGTAAGATTGTATTTTTTCTTTGGGGGGGTGCAGACATACGTTCACCGTTTGTCCCATTTTTATGTATAAGAAAGAGGGGCAATATTATACGTTTAAGAACAAAAGCAAGCAATCAGCGCATTGACATTTGTCGTTTTAGAATTTTTGGAATTCACTCACTACTCAATATTATACTTACCTTTCACAACATTCATGCAGCTCTTTCAAAAGATTAGAAATCGTTCCGTACAAAATGTATGAGTAAAAGATTTTTCTTCATAATTATTTTTTTCGTGCATTTTTGCGATGTTTTAGTGGCTATTCTGCTATTGGGGCGGAGACAAATCCAACAATTCAAAGATCATAAAAATCGGTCCAGCCGTTCTCGATGGTGTAACTTATCCGACTTTGTTTTATATGTTAAGATTAAAATGTATCCCAGGATTAAATATTATCAATTCCAATAACATGTGTTTCCAAATTATGCAAACTATATCTAAATTTCTCTAATAAACATTAAACAGTGTTAATCTCGAGTGACGTTTTCGGTAAGTATGGTCCTGTATATTTTCGACATTTTTTATATGCATCGCATTAGTCAAATGCATTTCATACATAGTAGGTATTGTGGATGCAATCTGTTGGCCATACATTGTTAAGTTTATCTAGTCTGTAGTTAGAGCAAAATAGAATATTGTAAAAATATATCACAAATATTTACAGCGCCTTTGAGGTGTTTTTCCACAAAAACAGCCCATACAAATCATCTAACTATTATCATTATAACGTAAGTACATAAATGTAATGTATCATATAATACGGAAAAGATGGATTTTCACAAGTTGCCGTCTATTTGCTACGTGTTTTCATAATAACAGTGATGTTGGAGTCCTAATTAAATAAAATAAAATAATAATTTTGTACGAAATCACTATTTATTAACTTATTTTTGTCGCCATCGGTTTCGTTTATATAGAAATCGCTAGAATTGAAATCGACAATGCTAAGGTATAAGCGAAACCGGTAGGCTACAAAATAATAGTATTAGATATCTTTGACCTACACCTACAAAGTTATGTTTATTTAATATGTATTACTAGCTGACTCTGCTATATAAATTATTTTTATGCGATTAAAAAATGGTAGGTTCGAGATTAAAAAATTGGAGAGTGGGGGTGGGAGGATGAAAATTCGAGTTGCAGGTATTTTTTGATGCCAAATAAAAAAAAATTATAAAAAAAACATTTTGTCAAAGAAATAGAAAAAAATCTGGATAGCGACACCCTAATCTCCTAGCTGTATGAAATATATTTTACGACCTATTCTCATACCTATCAAATATTAAAAATAATCATAAAAATCGGTCGAGCCGTTTCGGAGGAGTGCGACCACAAACACCGTGACACGAGATTTTTATATACAAGTATTTAGATTATTATATCAATCTATGCAAAAAATTGTTGTTTACTACGAAATTTAATAATTAAAATATGATGTAAATACCTTCGTGTTTCTTAAAATTGTCTTCGGGATGCTGTTGCGGATTGTTGCCCAGGATCTGGTCGATGCTGTATAAGGCTCTGGGTCTCATCCCTGATGATGGAGAGGGTCTTCCGTTTCCTTGTCTCGAGATCATGGTGCTTATGAATCTTCCCCACTTTCAGTTACAGAATAGCGAAAAACACTTGTAGAATTCAGAGCCTTTTCAGGCGTGATATTCATAAAACGGATAATTATTGTCTTCATAAATCATCAGTTTTTGGAACTGTCAAAATGTCTTTTATCAATTAGGTAACATTGAAGCATAGATTTTTTTAAATCCTTAATGTGTTGTTTTAAACTTTTTCCGAATAGGTTAAAATTTGGATTTTTCGTGTATAATTGGATCAGTATTATATTATAAATGCTCACTTTTATTCCAGAAGTGCAGACAATTAAGATCAATTCTCAATAGATCTTAATCAAAACTAGTTTAATGTTAACTTCTGGGACATATCAATTAAAATAATTAATTGATACAAATCACATCAATGACAGTTTTAATGATATCAGAACAAGATCATTAATTCACGTGCACATAGAACTTCAATAATTGTCTGTATTTATCACTAAATTGTCACTTGTTAGTCAAATAAAACAACACTTACTTGAAGTAAATCAAATTATAACTTAGAATCACACAATAGTCTCAAAAAACCACACTTTTCGAACCTTTTTCAGATTTATTCACTTTGAAAAATAATAATTTATTGTAGTTCCAGAAAACGATATTTTATTATAACAAAGTCCACGTTAATGATTTTCAAAATCGTTTTTTATTAAGTCTATCACGTCAGAACTTTTCACTTGCTGTCTGATGAATACGTATCAATGCTCCCCTATCTGATAGGGGTAGTTCTAGGTGGTGGCTTGCTAAGGGTGCGACCGCCCTGTTGAAAGGCTAGCGAGAGAATGAAGGCTGCGCCGCTTGCTCCCCTGGGCTGGCTATGCTGTACCCCCGTTGCCCTGAGTTAGTTGGTAGATGGGAACAGCAGTGTACTGTAGGTATATATTATAGATACTGAATAATAACTCCAATGTACTGCCAGACGTGTGTTGAGGATAGGTTTTTCAATAGTGGTGAGTATTGATAGTATTACTGAAATAACTAAATGATTTACTAAATGAGATAAAATTGGAATTATACGTTTTCTTATTTAATAAATGATTTATTAAATAACTTAAAGTTAGAATCATACCTGTTTAGTAAGATTTAGTTAGTTGTTTGAGTTTGAGGAGTTTAATTTCACATGTACATTTGTTACTTAATTTTTTTTACCAAGGACGTGGATGATTAGATTTTATTAATAAAGATTGCTAGTTGACATGAATGTGTCGAAACCGGTAGCTGATAAGTAACAAATGTACATGTGAAATAAAACTCTTCATAAAAAAATGTCTAGAAATGATTTCGTAGTAATGCCCAAGAAAAAAGATAATATTGGATTTAGGCCGTTCGCTCATGGAGAAACTGAAAACAAACTAGTTGTCGACGCAATTGGCGCAGTTGGCGCGGCGGTTTGGTCGCCGCAGCAGTGGCGTTTCAGATGGCTCACCAACTATGAAGTTTTGTAATGTTTTGACATGTCATTTCAGAAAATTATCGATTTTGTTCAGGAGGTTGATTGCGATTGTATTTTTTTTTTGCAGTTTCTCCATCAGCAAATCAGCTGCTACGTAACCTAAACCTAACCTAAGGTTAGGTTAGGTTTTACAGTTTACAGTTTTTAGCAATGGGTTTAGTAGTTTTTTTGTTCTGTAATACCTACTGCCCAGATTTAGTCACCTAAATTTTACTTATAAAAGGTTTGAAACGAACATTTT
Source organism: Limnephilus marmoratus (assembly GCA_917880885.1). Lineage (NCBI taxonomy): Eukaryota > Metazoa > Arthropoda > Insecta > Trichoptera > Limnephilidae > Limnephilus > Limnephilus marmoratus. The sequence continues at coordinate 19,865,337 of OU862915.1, forward strand.
GGCAGCTTGTGTTATTGTTGGCAGTTAAATTAGTATCTCAAGGCTCTATACCTACACAATAAGTATGCAAAAAAATTTTGACGCCATTGCTCAAAGAATTTCTTTTTCTAAATTTTAAAATTAGCTCCACACAGAAGACCCTTGAAAATTTTTTTTTCCAAGGCCTATGTCATCTTTAGAGACGATGTGTGGAGGGTAAAGAAAGAAGAGAAAGATCTGGAAAGGAAAAAGTATGAGGGTTGGTTAGGAACCTGGGGGTCAATGTTTCCAGGAATGGCGGACGTATAAAGTCACGTTCGTATCCCTCCAACTGCGGTGCAACGCGATAGGTCGAAAGAATCCGACCGGAGAGGTCAAAAGGTCTCCCGCAACCAGTTTCTCTCGATCTGGTCTGTCACGCAGAAGGTGGTCTGGCCCACCAAGAACTAGACAAACTCACCCCCTTGAACCAGTCACCCCTGCCAAGTCACCAAACTTACAGAACCACTTATTCAATAAATGGTTCCAGGGGCGGCGGTATCCATAACCGCTTCCCAAATTGAGAGTTTCTGTTTCATAAATCATATTATATGCTGATAACATAATAGCATTTAAGCTCTGCTCAATTTTTTTTACCGAAGCTTTTTTTTAACCTTCAATGTTCAGATCGTAAGTAAGTAAGTTCAGTAAGTGGAGTAGGTTCACAAATTTCCCGCTTGTTCTACTGGTTTCCGGACCCGTGTATATCTATTTGAAGTGGCCATATCTCCCCTTCTAAAGGCACTGGCAGATGGTTTGAAAATGTGGATATTATTATCTTCATATATCTTCAATGTCTTAAATTTTTTACATGCGTCCAAATAACTTTCTAAAAAATTCAAATCGTACCAGCCAAAGACTTAGCACCTGCGAGTATGCAGTACCCCACTGCAAAACTAGGTTATCCCAAAGGCATATTAGTTTTATAGCTCCAAAAATACAACCTTTAAAGAGAACATACTCGTATGTCAAAATCTTCAATCTTATAAAAAATATACCAAAATTTGGCTAAAAAACACAGAAACAGATATTTTTTCTTATAAGTTTAAATAAAGCCGTTAAGTATATCTATCATTAGACAGCTTTTAGAGAAGATATATAATATTGTTTGCTATTTTTTTGTTGGTTTTCTATGTTTTTAAATTGCACTTGTAACATATATTTTTACAAAACTTACAAATACCATAATAACAGTGCAGGCTGTTATTATGTAGTAATTTTTAATTGCATTTATTCAGTTACTTTTTTTAAATCCCTTATTTATGTATACTTAAAATATTCACTACAAGCATAGAAATAAAAATAAAAGTAAAAAATCAATATTATACCTACGCACAGGCATTGCCTTTGTGGGATTTTTTGTTCATACATTTATTATATTAAGCTTTTTTATATACTTTTCATTATTTTAAATATGTATTGAATATGTTTTCATTATTTTAAATATCTATTATTTTATTATATGTATTGAATCAATAATTTTCAATAAAAAAAAATAAAAAAAAAGATTGGAAGTATGAAATTAAGCAAGCCAAGCAAACAAATTTATTTTTAAATCGAGTGCAATTAACACGCGGTAGAAGCGAAACTTTACCAAAACAATCTCACCCAATCAAGAACCAAGGAGCCTTGTAAAGTGGGGTCATAATCAAAGCGACCAATGAGCGGCAGACCTAGCGTCATTTCCGTTTTATATCTCAACCAATAGGATCCTTGTTATGCGTCATTTCCGTTTCATCCGAATTTCAAATCACGACGGGCCTACAGAAGTTTCATTTCAAAAATTAAATCGCATAAATTTATACTAACATTGAAAAACCAACCTTAACACCTCGTCAGAAAATTACCCCAGTGATATTAGGTACCTGTTAGGTATCCGGTAATAATTAGCATTTTTAATTCCTTCCGAAACTTTCATGAGTCACACTGGTCGCATTATTAATATACTAATATAGGTAACAGCGGCCTACCTATATTAGTAGATAATAATACCATATTATTATAACTGCGAAGAATACTAATGGTAGGTTTTATCGGAATACCTGTTTGAAGGACCTACCCTCTATTTACCTAGCACTTGATTCAATTAAGTCAGATAATACGGGGTTTGTTGTTCCCTTTACACCTGTGGAAACATCAATAGTTTGAATTAAGATTATTAAACGAGTAGGTACCTAACCTACCCGTATAGCAAGGTTCATAGAAAAAACTTTAGCTCATCGAGAAGTTAGAGCGGTGATTGACTAAAACATCGTGACGTAACTTGAAGTCCATTTTATTTTATTTTTGTTCATTAGGAAAGCAAACAGTTGTACATATTTCATTGAGGTAATTACATATTACATGGATGCATGAACCAGGGAAGTTTCCGCAAAAATTCATAGTATTATATTAAAAAAAAAACATAGATTAAAACAATGAAGAAAACATGAAGTAAACATAAACAAAATTTTATTTTTATTTTAACTTTATGAGTAAAACCTCAAATTGTAATATTTAATTAAATGAAGACAATACAAGCGAAACCCAATCGAAAATCTGGAAACAGAAAAATCAGAAAAAGATATTGACACCTCTGGGACCTCTTGCTTTCCAGGCAAACGCGCTAACAGTGGCGCAGTGGTTAGCGCGTTTGCCCTGGAAGAAGGAGAACATCATGGCTGAAAAACCTGAGACAGTGGTTTGGCCAGTCTACCGTGGAGCTGTTCCGGGCCGCAGTAAACAAAGTCCGCATAGCCAACATGATAGCCAACGTCCGTTGAACGGAAAAGGCACAAGAAGAAGAAGAAGAAAATTTTTATTTTCCATTTTATTTTAATTTTTCTTTAAAATTTTTATATTCTCATAATTTTTCAACCTAATTTTATATATGTTTTAATTTATATTTGTATTGTATACACGAGTCCTTAACACTAAATCTTTATTATTGGTTTCCTTATTTAAAAAAAAAAAAAAAAATATTTCTATTTTTCTTTAAAACGTGATTTTTTTTTCTTTATTTTCCACTTACTTTTATGTATTTCTCTATTTTTATTTAGTATGTTTATTATCTGTTTCAATAGAATAGTATTTTAAAAATCCTATATAAAATATTAAATGCATGACACGGGCCTAGTGTGGTAGTAAAAAAAACGAAAATCTGTAACAAATAAAATATTATGAAATAAAAATTAATATATATTTTTTTAAAAGTGGTACAAATAAAAAACACAGATTAAAGTATGTAGGATAGATAAAATGAAATTAAATTGGGAATCTAGATGTGTAAAAAAACACATTTTCACATCATAAGTAATTTTCAAAGATAAACGTGATTATCCATTTACCAGCGCCCTTGAGATGATTTTTCTTAAAACGGCGCTGTATAAATCATCCAAATATTATTATTATTATTATAAAAAGAGAAAAAAAAACATAATGAGAATGAGAAAATGAATAGACAGCAAGGGTGGAGGGTTCGTAATTAAAAATTTGTTTTAATTTTTCGATTATGCATTTGGTAATTGGTCTGAGGACATATGGAAAATATCAGCGTCTGAAAAGATGTTATTATATTTTGTGCACGTCCTTCTGAGAAATTAATGTTGGGTGTAATTTGTTTTTTAGTGTGGGGTGTGGAATAGTTGGTTCGACCTTGTATTTCCTATTGGACAGTGGAAATTAATGTTTTCTAAAAGATAATTGTTGTCAACAACGTTGTTAATGATTTTGATTAAAAAATTCTGGTCGGATATACCTATTTCTTCTATCTTCTAAAGTTGCTAAATTATGGAATGTCAATGAGTCGTTTAGACGTTCTGATTTTCGAAAGGATTTAATGTCTATGTGTTTCAATATCTTTTTTGAAAGATGTGTTTTTTTCGAAAAAGGCCCTCTTGTTAAACGCATTTTCTATGAACCTCGCCTCTGTAGTACCTACCTACTTATAAAGTTTAATAAAAAAAAATGCGTTAATCAATTTTTTAAATTGAATTGTGAGCTGACCCAGTTAATACAGTTTTTTAAATGTTGATAAGGGGCATACATTATTTTCGTGAGCTCAAAAGGGGGGGAGGGGTCTAGATTGGAAGAAAAACGTAATTAGCGTATCCCCCTTAAGGTAATTATTATTTTTAATTTATAAACTAACGTTTAAGACAAGATTTTTATGCGTAGCACAAAGGGTAATTGTCAGGCTGACAATTATTGCTTATAATAATTGTTACCCTTTGTGCTATGCATAAAAATCTTGTCTTAAACGTTAGTTTATAAATTAAAAATAATAATTAATATTTAATAAGTTAAAAGTATTTCACCAAAAAATGTAGACGTAATTTGTCTCGACGCCACCTAGCGAGAGATTTAGTACTAACAATACCTCTCCACAAAAATAAAGTTGGTTGTTTTCAGGTGGAAAAATATAATAATCAGTAATTGTTGAATGAAACACCAGTATACATTGAATTATTTGGCGGGTATTAGATAAGCCGCCGTAGCTCAGTGGTCAGAGCATCCGACCGGCAATCAGAAGAACACGGGTTCAAGTCCCGTTGGCGGCAAGTATCTTTTCTCGGAAGATTTTTCAATGTAAATGAGTGTTTCAGACTGACAATTATTGCTTATAATAATTGTCCCGCTAAGGTAAGTAAGTACCAGGTTTGAAACGATAAATTAAAATAGTTCATTTAATTAAATGAAGACAATATTAGCGTAACTCAACTGAAAATCTGGACACAGAAAAATCATAAAAATATATTGGCACCTTCGGCTTTCCGGGCCAGGGCTCAACCAACTGAGCTAAGGTGTCTCTATCCGATTTTGTCATTTTTAACTATATCATGCCTTTCTTTGTTTATTAATTTATGGTTTCTAATTGAGGAGAAATATTTATGATGGAAATAAAACGAATGTTTACGATTTAATTATATTTACCCAAAAATTGCCTAATTTCGTTATCTGAGAATAATAATGCTTATTTATATGTTATATAAATAATTCAAACGATATCTTCCCTTCATGCATGCACAGAGCAGATAATTTTTACCAAAATTACCTTGACTTGTGAATTTAGTTTGAATTCCGAGTTTCGATTATTTCTGTCACTTTTATTGTGCATGACCAGTATTTTTCATAAAGGTTTTTCTAGAGTAATGTAAAAGTTTTTTTCTCGTAATAATTACGTTAAAAGGGATATTTTTATTTTAAATTCCATGTTGGCGAATGAATTTTCTATGAAGATTTTAATTGCGCCATTTTCAAGTTACCGCCAAAACGACATGTTGGTTTTTATTTGTAAATTCGGCGGCGTTGACGTCACGCCGGACAACGTAGATGACAGCAGTCTAACCAGCCAGTGGCGAATTCTACGTCATAATGACGTTGTAGCCAACTGGAACTCTTTAGGATTGTACAATTTTTTCAAATCAATAGTTATTGAATAGAATGAAATTATTAAAATTACACTTTTTTGTGAAAAGGAAGTTTGTTAAAATACTCCTTTAAAACAATGAGTATCTAAATACGAATTGTAATAACCTGCTTTACGGCATCCCTTCCAGATTTTTTGGTATTGAATAAATTTTCTCTGTCCGTATATTTTAACCACTGAATTGCAAAAAACCACAATCTAGAATTGGGTTCCGTGTTGTTTTGAAATAAACCCACATTAACCGCGATTTAGTACCTTTTGGTTCTAGCCCATTCAGCATACGCGCTCTGTCTCTCTTACACTGCCTGACAACTTACATCGCCATTCCGCTTGATTGAAATGAAAATTTCATAATGAAATTGAAACGAAATTCTATATTTGAAATACAATTAATTATATATTACAAAAATATATAAAAAGGAGTGTGCAATTCACACGTGGTAAAAGTGAAACCTTCAGAAAACCTAAGTAGGCAAGAGTGGGAAGACTACGAAGCGGAGACCGATAGGCTACGAAGCACCGCACAAAAAAGAGACCGATTATATTATCTCATTCTCTCGCAGGCTAAATCCTGCGGATGTATGTGTTTGTCTCTTTTTAGTGTCGCTATTTTTCGTTTCATCGAATCACAACGGTGCTAAAGAAGTTTTCACTTCAACAATAGTCGGACGTTTGCATTATGAAACGTGCTAACATCGAATTTTAGTTTTGGTCTTTATTCATTTATTTCTTTTTTTCAAAATCCTTTGACATTACTTAATCCTCTAGTTACTTTCCGAACTGAAAATAGTTGTGATGACCTAGAAAAATAATACAGAACAAACTTCGCAATTTTGCATACGTAGTGATAATTCAGACTAACCGATATATTTTCTGTTAAGATTTCTAGTTTAGATAAACACCTACAGCTTTACTAAAAAAAAATTTTTTATGTCTCCTTTACGATAAAAATGAATAAAATGATGAAGCCAGGTAGTAAAAATAATATAGTGCGGAATCAATTAACTATACAATAATCGACCCTGTTGAGAACCAGGCACCCTCTATTTGCCGAGGGGGGATATTAGCCTGTAATCCCCCCCCCCCCCCCTTCCCATCCCACTCACCCCATAACGATAATGGTCCCCCCAATTCATTAGACGACAAATAATGTATTCAGCTGGGCTAATGAGGGAAAAAATACTATTGCAACAGGAAAGGGGTGGCGGTGTGATTTTTTTTATTATTTTGTTAAGTTGGTACGTACTTTATTTTATTGTAATCGTAAAAAAAGTGATCGTTTAAAATGCGGATTAGGTATCTACTTATATTGTATGACAAAATATCGAAAAATGAGTTCAATTTGGGAGGCGGGTATGGGTACCGCCGCCCCGTGAACCATTTAATTGATAACAAACACCTATGCTATAGGTGGTACTTATCAGAGTGATTATTTGGTTATTGAGAACTTGGGGACTTGGCAGAGCTGTCCGGGTTCACGGGGTAAGGTTTCTCCAAGTCTTAGCGGTGGATGCGCTTGCCCACCTGCTGCGAGGTGAACCGGATCGAGAAAAACTCGTTTTGGGAGTGCTTCTGTATTCTCCAGCCAGACTCTCTCATACCCATCGACTAGCACCGCGCAGTTTTAGGGATAGATTCATAAGTCCGTCGCTCCTGGATACACTGACCCCTAAATTCCTACCCACCCCTCATACCTTTTTCCTTACCAGAACTTCCTATCCTTCATTTCCTTAAATAAACCCTCCTCACGTAGGGTTACCAGATGAAAACATCAAAAGTCCGGAGAAAAGGCCTGATTTCCATGGAAAAGTCCTGAGATTTTATGCAATTTGAGAATTTTCTCTCTAACGTATTATTATCGTTTTAAGTTATTTTATCGTTAAGTTTTCAAGCGAGACCTTAAAAATATGTATAAGACTTGCATAGAATATCTGATGATTTCATACTCTTTAATTGGTTGTTGCTGAAAAAGGGCGAAATGATCGACTTTGATCACATTGCTTTATCAATTCATTATCTGAATGGAAAAGGAATACACTTCAATGATGTGAAATTATTCGATGAAATTGCATCTTTGAATAGTTTTTCAACAAAACAGGTAGAAGCATTTTTTCACGTAATGCTTCATGCGTTTTGGGCAAACATTTTCAAGACGATAGGTATTTCACGATTACCGGAGATACTGCGTATTTGTCAATTACAGCCCAGAGATACTGCGTATTTGCAATTACAGCCCAGAATGCAAACGTAGAAAGAGTTTTTTTCTGTCATGGGGGCTCAATGGTCGTAAGAAAGAAACCGACTTAGGTGTCTTTAGTTCGAGCTATACGTTTAGTTCAACATAATTTGAAGAGTTTAACATGTGATGCATTTTATAAATCAATAATTAAAGAAAAACTTAACTTTTAATTAAAGAGATCTTTAAAATGTAAGCTGTGTTTTATTGAAAATCCTGAGATATCATGAGATTTGCAAAATCCAGAAGAGTCGAAAAATCCTGTAATCTCAGGACAAATCCTGAGATATGGACGATATGGTAACCCTATCCTCACGGTATTGCCTTAGAATATATAGGCCATAATTGAAATTATTTTCTTAAGAGCCTCCTGAGTGAAGCTAATGTAAAAAATAAATAAATAAAATCAAAAAAATTAAATCAGCTGAAAATTAAACTGTTACCTACTCTTAAAGCGAAAACCCAGGAAGCAATGTCGAACAATGTGCTCCGAGATCATCAAATTTGTTTGTGTTTCCTGTGAAATTAGTCACTTACAGGTCATCAAATTCTTTTCATAACTGTTTTTAATATATACCCGATTGACTTCAATTTTTACGGTGTACCTACCTCTTCACTGATTTTCAATCGATCGTCGGAAAATTTTCAATATTTTGCAATGATCCAAGAAGGCGATACAGCCGTCTAGTATAAAAATAATAGAACTATTTTTGATATTTCTGTATCGATTTCCTAATTATATGGAAGATTGGCGTCGAGTTCAGACTTAGAAGAGAAGAGATGTTAAAGAGGGAAGGCATTTTTAGATAAGACTTGTTAGAGAGGGACAACCAAAAAATATGCGATCTAAGGTTCCCACTTCTAGCCCACAGAAGGTACAATTTGGGGAGTCAAGTCGGGAGTCATTCACGTGAATTGTAGAAAGGTGAGAAGGATTTGAAGAATGTCCATTTGCCATACCAAAAAAAGGTTTGGTAATAGGTACACGCTGAAAAATCTTGATTTTACATTAAAAAAAAATATGTATATATAATATATATATATATATATATATATATTTTTTTTTTTTACTTTTACTCCATATAGGAGGTCCTGAAGAAAATAATTTCGCTCATGATATCTTAGGGGATGTTGAGTAGAAGGTATTTTCAGGGAAAGGAAGGAGAGGAAGTAAAAAAATTGAGGGGTGGTTAGGAATCTTGGATGTCAATGTGTCCAGGAGTGACGGACGTATGAACCCATGCATCCCTCTCACTGCGTAGAGTCGAGAGCCCCAACCAGTCTCTCCCCGTCCGGCCCGCCACACAGTAGGTCCGCATTCACCACAAAGACCTAGACACACCCAAATCTCACTCCATGAACCAGGGCGCCGTGCTAAGTCACCAAACGTAGCGAATCACTTGGGATGACCTATGATAGAGGTGTTGGTTATACAATAAATGGTTCCCAGGCGGCGGTATGCATACCCGCCTCCCAAAGCTTTATACAATAGCGTGCATAGTTTTTCTGTTATTTATTTCGTGTCTTTTCAGGTTTTCCGTTAGTAAATGATGCAAGGAAATAATTATTTCCTATTTCTCAATGATTAGTAATTTGGCAAACTCTTCTCATTAGCAAAAAGTGGCCATTTCTAATGCTAAACAAAGATATTAACACCCTTAACAATGGACTTACTTATGGTTCTATTAGAGTCAACATAAAATAAAAGCAAGGTTCAGAATAATAGCGGTTAAAGTAAAAAAAAAAAAGATGTGTTACAAAATTTTATAGATATTTTACTTATGTTTTTCATATAAGTTATTTTTTATGACAATTCACTTTGTAATCGTGATAATTTAGACCAAAGAAAATAAAATTTCATGTGTCAAGTTTGAAAAAACGAGCACCTCTTACATTATCTTACCGATTTTCGAGTTTAACCAAGAAGCAAAATTGGACTACAAAGTTTGTGCAAATAAATGGGAGATAATCATATTTGCTAGCATTAAAAAATAAGCTACTTAGCTTTACATTTGAGAGCGTATTTACAATGACTCTCTCACGACAAATTCTTCACATCTGTATAGTACACACCAAACTTTAAGACCGACTTGAACATGGTGCATTCCACTCTTGCGCAGTTACTGACTTTACAATGAACGTAAGCGAAAGAAAAATATGTGTAAAAACATTCGTGCAAAAGAAAAAGTCGTGGTCTGGGGGGCATGCCACTTTTCTGTCATGAAACTCGCTTATTACGACGATTTCTGAACCACGTCAGGCCGGTCTTAATGTTTGGCGATTACTATTCCAGTTTTCTTCAGGCAGAGAAATGAAAAATCGTATAATAATACTTTTTTTAGATTAGCTCCACACAGGAGGCCCTGGGGGAAATTATTTTCCTTATGTCATCTGACGGAATACTGTGTGTTTTTTAAGGAAAATAAGGAGAGGGAGTTCTGGGAAGGAAATAGGTATGAGAGGTGGGTAGGTATCTGTGGGTCAGTGTGTCCAGGAGTGACAGACGTATGAATCCATCACTCCAACTGTAGTGCAAGGCGATGGGTCGGGAGATTCTAACTGAAGAGGATAAAAAATCCTCCCTCAACCTCTCTCGGTCTTGCAGACGCATCGGCCGGCAAGACCTGGACAAACCTCACCCCATAAACCCGGGCACCCGTGCTAAGTCACCAAACATAGCGAACCACTTGGGGTTGCTGAATTCATTATTAGCCCGACGTCGTACGATTTCTTCGGTAAAGGTAAAGAAGACGAAAACCGAAGACCCTGCAGAAAGGTAAAGTTCAATGCGATTTGCATTTTGTGGTCAACGTAAATTATTTGCCCGTTGGTCGCCTGATGACCACGACCCGTTTGGGTTCAGAGCCAATGTACTCGTATCTATTCTTAGTGTGCCTTTTGTCACCACGAATACATCAAGTAACGGGCATAAACTTCGTAGACCGTAGATCACGATTTCAGGCACAAAACTGGTTTTATTTTATTTTCTGAATAATTTTATAAGAAAGAAAAATGTTAATCAATGGAAACTGTCACAGATAATTTTATCCATAAAACTAACTGTAAACCAGTCGGATCTACAAGCTTGTTTTCAAGTTACCAACAACATAACCAGACATATGCAATAACGTATGAGACGTGCCTAGTAGTTTTTCATGTGCGTTCGTAGGTATATTTCTGAGACAAAAATGCACTTTAAATTAGCTTAGGTACGCTTATGTTTTTTAAACGACTTCGAAAAGGAGGAGGTTCTCAATTCAACTGAATTTTTTTTTTTTTTATGTTTGTTGTTGATGATTCTTTTTTTTTATTTGAAAGCTGGTGCTTCCCGTGTGGTCCCATTTGGTGCAGTTCTGACAATGGCATCCATGAGAAAATCATATAAATCTTAAATTTGCATCAAGTATGTGCGCGACAAATGGACGAATATCAATATATCAATATAACGACAATATCACGCCAACCGATTTCAATGATTCTTTTTTTATTGGAAAGGATGTACTTCTAGGGTAGTTTGATGAGAGTTTGGTTAGGTTCTGGTTACCCAATCCATGACAAAGTGACGGCACTCTCCAATTCATAAGAGCAAATTTACGATACTCGGCCGAATCTTAATCTTACTTACACTTAAAGTGTACTTCAGATTCACTAAAAATCAAAAAATAAACAAACATTTTAACAAAACCAAAAAACGACTTCAAAAATGCACTAAAAAGTAAAAAAATAATTTCGTGTTCTTCTACATCTTTAATCAACTTACTTTTTCTACTCATCAATAAGTAGGTACGATTGTTATTTTTGGAGTCGGTGTCAGCCAAGGTACCCGACCTGGCGTGTTCACTAGACAGCTCCCCTTCCGCCGCGGCCCGTTCTCGCCTCTCACCTCGTCAAGTCGCTTGTGCGACACAAGCACATCTCACCTATAACTATCTATGTAGTTACAAACCTACCCTGGCTGACACCGACTCCAAAAATAACAATCGTACGTATATATTGATGAGTAGAAAAAGTAAATTGATCAATGATGTAGAAGAACACGAAATTATTTTTTTTACTTTTTAGTGCATTTTTTGCATTTTTCGTTTTTTGGTTTTGTTAAAATGTTTTGTTTATTACGAAGTAATTAACAATTTTGTTTTAATTCTACTCTATGGAAACGGTAGGAAAAACTTCGTGTGATGAGTTATCGAAAAATTTATTTAGCATCATCTTGGACTTAAAATAATATTTATTTCCTTCCTCCAATACAACCATGCTTCCGCAAACACTATAATGACATTCGGACATCCTTCCTCTTTACATTTTATTTATTTTTAAGGGTTTTCTAATTCGTGGGATTAACCGGTGACACCACATTGCAGGTACCTAGCTACCCGTACCCAGTCAATTACTATCTGGGTTATTCCGTTCATATAGTAGTAAGGTAAATTTCCTTGAATTTACTATTATTTCAAGAACCAGAGAGAAAGTTTGAGTTTGGCAGTTTGATTGGTAGCACTTGCAGTATTAATGTAATACAACTCTATAGTAAATTAGTAACTGTATTCGTTGTAAAAATTCGTCATGTGTTTTTCCCATAAAGGGTCGAAATTGAATAGAATCATTATGAAAATAGGGAAAAGGGAAGTGACCTTTTTTCAAGTAATTACAAGCACAATAATAATCGCCTCTCAAGGGCGCCGCACTTCTGTTTACTACAAATCTAGTTCAAAAGAAAGCCGATATAATACCTACTCGTATATCTGTTAGGGTGATTTTTTCAAAGGGGTGTTGAAATTGCATGATTTTGAGTTGTCATGGAACCATATGTTAGTTTCCGAATGAGGTCAAATCTTTTGATTCACTTGATCGTCCCAACTCTTTCTGGGACATCCCAGATTTAAATATCCTTCTGCTTCGGTCACAAATTTTCCTTTCACCCCTTTATCCTTCCACCCACTCTGCATGTCGATACCATCCAGATAGCGATGCGCATCACACAACACTCTTGGCTGAATAAAACATCAAATATTGATTGTAAAAAATATTCAATGATTTCCGTTTTGTTTTTAAAAAGGGGGTAGCGGAGAACTTTAGATTTTCTCAAAAGGTTTGGGAACAGTTACTCAAAATAATACGCATATTCTGTAAGTTTTTCAAAATTTCGTAACGCCAGAGCTTAAAACTCACCAAAGTCATATCGCAATAAAATCTTTGCCTGTGGTGTTTTTTTTTCATTAAAAAATTATCGTTTTAGATAACACAAACAGATTTGCGGGACCACCGATTGCAAAGTTAACCATGTAAAGCTGTGTGTACTCTACCACCTGCCGCCCGCGAACATTCTGAAAATGGGTAAACTAGCTCTCCAGCTAAAAAACTGATATAATGCTGTCTTTCTTACCATTTCAACACTCAACATCGACCGTACATTATTTTCCGATCTTCTCAATCGTAGCACGGTCGTAGCAACATAGGTAGTTTTTTTTAAATTAAATAATAATGGATATTTATGATCTGATATTTTTTTTTCTATTTTATAAGTCGCATATGTGTAGAAGTATTAATGTTGTCTAAAAATAAAAATAGTTGAAGGCTTCAACCTGTATTGAGGTGTTAAATATTCTTAGATAGAAGGTTCTTACTTCTGAGACGGAATTTCATGAATGAGCGTATGAACAATTTAAATTTAAACACAGTGGATATGAGCAGAATTTCATTTAAAATTTGATGAAATACCCTCCTACACAGAAAAGCGTACCCACATGTTTACAGTTACAATATTATATTGATTACGTAAGTGCGTCATGCCCCGTTTCAGGCCAGGAGACTGGTTGAGGGAGACCTTTTTACCTCTCCAGCATTTTTTTTTTCAAATCCCGGCGTGTGCAAGTAAATTTTATTCGATTGATTTGTTCTATTTCACAATTAAATCGTTTAAAAATAGAATAAGGTATATTTGCGGCACATTCCAGAGTGTAAGATATTAGAATCGCGATTCTATAACTTTTGTAGGATAGTTATGAGATAACGGACGTGATCTCCTGCCAGACGTGTGTGTTTTATTTGCTTTTTTATGTATAACGTAATTAAATGCATAAATAATCTTGCATACTTGCAGGAATTGGTGTTTAAAACGATCTAAACTAAAATATGTGATAGTAAAAATGTAAAAAAATCTGACAGGAGATCACGACCGTTGTTCTCATAACGATCCACAAAAGATATAGATAATATATTATGTAGAATCGCTCGGCAGAGCTGGCAACACAAATGGGAATTACTTAGGTAAGTACCTACTTCTATTTTTTATGTGAATACCTCACACGAATCCCAACTCCTGTCTGGAGCCTGTGACACTATGTCATCCCCAATTGGGGTACGTTGTGAGGCTGAAGGTAGTGGGGAGAGAAGGAGGTAGGGAAGTACCTAGCTCTTCAGATCCGATCATCAAACATGGCTAAACCATTTCAAGCAATGTTTCAATTCTGAATGGAGGTCTTATGACGGGTGACACTGAAAGTATCTTCCACGAAATAAAAATTTTATGCCCACGCCGGGATACGATCCCGCGAACTTCGGATTGCAATCAAGAGTTTTATAATAATAATTTGTATAATATTATTAATATTCCATTTATTTGGATTTAATATTTTGACCTTTCTACAAAATAATCTTGAGTGGTTAACGGGGGCAAAACATGAAGAGGTATTTTTTTCGACCCACTGATATTTGTCATAATTAAATTATATTTCTGTATTATTTTAAATTTTAATATTGGTAACTATTATAAGAGATCTAGGCAGGCGTAGGTACTTTTTGATTCCAAACTCTTTCTCAAATTTCGACGCGCACATTTAGAATATTGTGAACAAAGCTCTTACTGATGCATGCTAGGAGAAACAGCCGAGAATTTCGTAAAGCTGAAACCTATCTTCTTAAGTACCAGGCTGGTCCGTTCTCTACTTGAATAGGTACTGCACCTCCATATGGACTCCACTTTACGATATACATAAACAATATTGAAAGTATTTAAAAGAAATTCCTGCAATGCCTCAATTACAGAATGAGCGCATCTAAACGGGGGTGTATAAATTAGCTCTCGAATTATAATGTCTCCACTCTACCTAACCGGCAAACATACATTGACCTCACGACTCTGTACAAAATCTGCAACAACGTTATTGGCTCTCCTGACCTACTGAAACTAATAAACTTCAAATACCACCCACAGTAACAAGGCTTAACGACTTAGTCGTACGCGTACAAATGCTGGTGTCAGGGATCCAATCAGAAGAATGTGCGAATTGTTTAATCCAAATCAAAACCTCAAGGATTCCGACTTATTTTTTGATACATGCATGCTTATTTTTTGATACATGCATGCAGTAATTTTAGTAGAAAATTGAAGGCTGTTTTCCTACAACATACAATAACTTGGACATTCTTCGTTTATAATTTTAAGTACCTATGTACTTTTCTTTTTTTTAATTTCTGTGTAACATTGTTTTTTATGTTACATATTTTTTTTGTCTTACCCTCTAAAGGTCCTCAAGAGGCTAGACGATGATGGTCCGCGATGATCCGCCGGTCAATAAGCGAGCCAGTGGGCGGGCGGTCCCTGGGCGAAAAGTCTGAATAAAAAAAATCGGTACAATATTCAGTTTATCATTATTGTACCTTGTGGTCAGTGGCCATTATGGTATACCGTTTCGCCCCACCCCATCTTAACCCGTTCTACCCCCTCCGTTGTGGTAAATATTCTGCTGGAGCCCGTCCCACCCTATCCCATTCCGCCCCCTCCGTTGTGGTAAATATTCTGCTTGGGTGGCGCTTGGAACCACCCCCCTCCGTATACCCCCCCCCCCCATTAAAGTTGACAAACACATATTTCGAATTTATAAAAAAAATGGTCCGTCCTGGATGGAGGGGGGGGGGTGGCTAGAGAATAATTGTGACCTTGGGGGTGAAACTCGTGGTGAAGCTTGTGGTCCGTGTCGAAAAATAAACGTACAAGTGGTCCCGGGTCGCGTATTTCCAATCCCTAACGCGGTTGAGTCACTCTAGCGACTGAGCCGCGTTAGGGATTGGAAGGCGTAAATCGCCTTACAAACACTACCGCATTTCAGTCGCGCTAGTGACTGAACCGCGTTAGGGATTGTTATGCATAAATCACCTTACGAAAGCTATACAGATTCAGTCACCTACGCGCTTCGTTGCTCTATCAGTTTCTGTGAGGGCGACGACCGTTATTATAGAGAGGTTAGCAGAGAGGATGAACAGCGTTTATATATATATAAATTTTCTATGTAAAAAAAAAAATAAGTAAAAAATTAACGCGGTCCATCCTCTCTGCTTACCCTTCTATAATTACGGTCGTCACCCTCAGTTAAAAAAAACCCGCGTTTTTTTAAACTTAAAATAAATTTTCAATGTAAAAAAAATGCTAACTAAAAAAACGCTGTCCATCCTCTCTGCTAACCTCTCTATAATTACGGTCGTCGCCCTCACTGAAACTGATAGAGCAACGAAGCGCATAGGTGACTGAATCGGTATAGCTTTTGTAAGGTGATTTATGCATAACAATCCCTAACGCGGTTCAGTCACTAGCGCGACTGAAATGCGGTAGTGTTTGTAAGGCGATTTACGCCTTCCAATCCCTAACGCGGCTCAGTCGCTAGAGTGACTCAACCGCGTTAGGGATTGGAAATACGCTCCCGGGTCAGAAAAGGGTTGGGAACCACTGCTCTAAATTATTTCAAAAATAATTTGTAAACTTTTATAAGGTTATTGCGCATTACTCTGATCTCTCTATTTGTAAAATAATATTCTTATCTATATATATTTTCCCTACTTATAAGTAAAAATATTTGTAAATGTTTTTATCTACTGTTTGTCAATTCGTGAGAAATAGTTTGGATGTAGGTAAGTTCTCTAGTTTGTTTTGTATATTCTTGCCAGTTGACATCTGTTTCTGTATTTAACATGAAAGCCAACGTCCTTTGAATGGACAGGGCACAAGAAGAAAAAGAATCTTTATTATCTATGATAAATAAATAAATAAATGAATTACGAATATGCTTTTAAAAGACCTACGGGCGTTAAATAAATAATAGATGCTGATAAATATTTAGTACCTACCCTGAACATACCTATGTTATCAACATTTTTATTTTACCTAACTTTTCAAATATAATCAACAAGTCAAATTCAAATTCCGAACTTGGAACCCAATTTGAAACCCGCCAATAAGAAAGCTCCTCTCCGGAAGGCTGCGTGTAATTCAATTAGGAGGCTCTATACTCAAGTAGGTACCCGCTAATTCACTTAGCTCCGAGAATCGGGTCGGGGGCGGCGCGCAGACCTGTGATTGGTCGGCGCGGTCACGTGGTGACACACAGACACGCCCCCTCAGATGTTCGGTGCTCTGACGCTAATCAGAGGGAATGTTGTTTTTTTACTTTTCCATTGGTGTTTATTGATTCTCTTAGAGCATGCTTGTAAATTGTTAAATATTTTGTATAAATTTAATATAATATAATATGTGGAGCAAGCTTTTGTCTGACGAATGTTTTTAAATTGTAAACAATTAGAATTTTGAAGATTTATGATAATTTGAAGGTAAATTATATATAATATAATTGATTTTTTATATGAATAGATATCCAATAAGAATTCCAAGACTACGGCCTCAGTGGTCGAGGGATGAGGCTCTTGTCGCAATCCAAAGGTCGCGGGACCGAATCCCAGCGAGCGCAAATAAATTTAATTTGATTAATTTGTGTGACTTCACAATTAATTAATTAAAAATATTATATGGTATATTTCCTTCAAGTTCCAGTGTGGAAGATACTCTCAATATTGCCTTGGTATCGGATCACCATTCAGAATTGAAAAGTGGCTTGAAATGGCTTTAGCCGCATTTGGTGACCAGTTCTAGAATATAACCGAATAGCCAGTTCGCAAAGTCCCGGACAACCATCGCCTCATTTACCAGGGAACACTGCTAAGTGACCAAAAGTGGCGAACCACTTGGGGTGACCTACGGCAGAGGTTGTGATTATCCAATAATATAATCGGTTCCCGGGGCAGCAGAACCCACACCGCCTCCAAAACTGAACATAATAATAGGTAGGTATATATACATGACACTGTGTATTATTATTGTAGCTACGTAGCTAATATACTTTCAAGCGACTCCAGTTACTAATATCTACAGCCTGTATGTCGGACGAATATCTACAGCTCATATGTTGAACTAATATCTACGAACTTCAGAGTGTTGACTAATATCTACAGAGCGTAGGTTGAACTAATACCTACAGAGCGTAGGTTGGACTAATCAGCTAAATGTGTCCAATAATCCGATATCAGGGATTTTTACATACATACTTACATAAATTAAGTTTTTTAAACTGCATACGCAATATTACGTTATTCCAATATGCTATACATAATTGCAAATCCAACCTCTGCCAGTACTGTAGATATTCGTCAACACTTTGGTCCTCATAGATATTAGTCAACAGTTTGAGCTGTAGATATTCGTCAACACTCATAGATATTAGTTCGATTTTTTCAGTTTTTGGAATTCCTGTAGATAT
The DNA here is from genome assembly GCA_917880885.1 of Limnephilus marmoratus. NCBI lineage: Eukaryota > Metazoa > Arthropoda > Insecta > Trichoptera > Limnephilidae > Limnephilus > Limnephilus marmoratus. The sequence goes on from OU862915.1 coordinate 19,883,581, forward strand.
TAGTAGACGCCTCCCTTTCAAGCTATAAGGTTACGTGTCGGTGTTCACATATTCAAAAATTAACCTCACTCACGAACCTACCTAACTACGACAAGAAACAAATCAATAATGTCCTATTATCTACTCTAAATACCATCACATTGAAATTATGTAAACACTGTCAAAGTTTTAATAATTATGACACACAGTGTAACATATTTCTTAAATCAATTATCTACTAAGAATTAAAAATATCTAATAATATTCGGAAATTGGTGCAATTTAGAAAGTGCCATTCATGGAAATTTACTACAAGTTTACGAAATTACTACTATTCATTCATGAAATTAATTCTCAAATATTAAGGAGGTAGGTACGTACTAAATTATTGCAAATGTAGGGTCTAATTACTTGCAATAATTTCCTAGTAATTATTAGAGAATAATGGGTTAGGTGATAATCGTCGATTATCACTCGGGTATTTACAAAAGGTTGGCATTATCAAATTTATAAATGTGAAATTTTGGAACATATTAGTCATGGTATTTATTCAGTTAAAATTTCTCCATGTTTATAAAATTTTGTGCCTCTCAACAGATGCATAGATAATAATATTTTCAAAATCAACCCGGAAAAACAATATTTACAATTATGTCTTTTAAAACTTTTGACTGAAGTTAACCTTCCTATCCAGTGATCAGAATCAACCGTGATACAAACCGGGCTAAATCCGTAATTCGCAAGGCCAAGATTTATTTCTAAATTATAGCATAAAGGCTATAATTTATTAGAATGTTAGAAAAATGCGTCGAAGTTGAAATCGTCAAAGACATTGAGTCTCTCTGCCAAGTTTCAGCGCGATCGGATGCCAGAAAATTGGTTAATTTTCACTTCCAAGATTCCGCTTCATTCGTACATTCATTCAATCAAGAAAACATGCGAGATTTAAATAGATGTAAGTACTTAAATATTAAAATATACGGGAATATTCAAAGGGCACTACTGCGTACTCGTCGGTATCTCTTTTAAACGTGTTTCAAGATTAGCGTTAGAGTAGAAGTGCGCGGGGACCGGATCGAGTAATGACAGGTGGTTCAGCGTTCGATCTTTGGCGATGAAAAATGGGCCTAATTTTTTTTGCTTCGTGTCTCATTTGAAGATTATTTAGATTATTAGATTACAGTCTGATTTCTCGACAAATCAGTTCCGAATTTGAAAAGGCAATTTTAACAGGTTTCCATTTTTTTTTAAATTAGCTCCACACGGGAGGCCCTGAGGAAAATAATTCCCCTCACGGCCCATGTCACCGTTGAGGATGCTGTGTGGAGGGTCTTTTTAGGAAAAGGAAGGAGAGCATATTCTGGGAAGGAAAAAACGCAAGAGGGATGGGCAGGAACTGGGGGTCAGTGTGTCCAGGAGTGAAGGATATATGAATCCATCCTAACCACTGCGGTGCAAGGCAATGTTCCGAAAGAGTCCTGCTGGAGAGGTCAAAAGATCTCCCTCACCCAGTCTCTCCAGAGCCGGCTTGCCACAAAGTTGGTGGGCAGACGCATCCGCCACCAAGATCCGGGCAAACCTCACCCCATGAACACCATAAAAATATTAAGTCACCAAATGAACACCTGAATCTCGTTCTTGTTGTCTTACTCCAATTCTTGAAGTCCATGGATGCGTTGGACGCATGTACCCCATCTGCCTGAAATCAGGTCTACCAACACAACATCCTGTAGGCTTTTTATAAAAAAAATGTTCTGTATTTCGGATAACATTATACACACGACAAAAGAGCCTCCTCAACGTTTAAACGTTTTTAATATCCACTCAGCAATACATCCTGCTTACTATGGGACAATTATCACAATCTCCACTGAACTTATCTCAGTTTAAGTTAGAGTTATCTGAAATAACTTAACGCCATAATTACCCATTGTAATGTAAAGTAATATCCTTTGTCAGCAAACAATGGTGTAACCATTCAAGAATGGGGAATTTAAAAACCAAACTTGCGTAAAATATGAATCTACCTACATAGATCATATTATCCATTATTTGTGCAGAATAATTCTAATAGGTGGTCTTGGGATGACTGCACCTTACTTTTACTTATTTTATGATGAATGAAAAATAACTTGGGCCCTAGGCGGAGTAAACCTGAATATTAGGATTAGATGAAATGAATGAAACAAATTTAAAAAACAGGTCAGATATAGCAAACCCATTACCACGTGCATTTTTAATCAACTTCATCTCAGGGGTACTTTATAAAATTGAAAAAGCCTAGATGAAATAAGGTTTATTATTTTCTAGCTGAAATCTCAAGCGTTGCTCGAACTTTATGTATTTCGAAATCAGTTGAAGGTAGATAGTGATTCTCCTCTTATTCTGAATGACAAGCTTGCAATTTTTTTAAGAAGTTACAATATTAGTTTTAAGGGGTGAGAAAAGAGATTGGGGGTTATTATGAAGGTCAAGTGCTTGCAAAAATTCACCATTCTTGGAATACGACTGAAGATTTGTGTAAAAAATATATAAATGCACGCTTCCAGACATTCTTTGTAAATTTTGGTCTCCAGTGAAATTTGTTGTTTTAATATTTTTCTTTTTTTTTCCAAAAAACAACGAAATTCACTCGGTCACTGGTCACCCGGCCGAGTAATCTCCCAACTCCTCATCCGATCCTATCTGTTCAATATCTGCTGATATTTTTATGTTTTAGTTTAAAAAAAACTGGAGAGAAATATTTCGATTCCATTTTTTACTCCAAATAATTTCAAGAATCACTATATAGAGTAAGACAGTCATCTTCCTGTAAATAGATATGCCGATATGTGGTAGGTATTTACATATATTTATGTCGTGTAAGTAAGTCTAGCATTCTGTTAATTGGTTTTCTTTTATACCAACTCGACACAGAATGCCCCGAGGAAAATAATTTCCCTCGGAGTCATCGTTGGAATGCCATGTGGAGACCCAAGTTGTAGAAGGGAGGAAACACAGAACCCGTAAATTGTTCCACAGCCGACCCATGGGATATATTAATGAGTCGTACCCGTTCTCAAAAGTCAATTGTGTTAAAATGTTGCGCGCGAAGTTTACAACACTTGTTTCTTTCTTTCGTTTCGTGTGCATTTCAAAATTACATCTCCTTCCCCTCCTCACTCCCTTCAGTCTCACAACATACCAATTGGGGTTGCCGTAGTCTCAGCTACAGAGGATTGAGAGCAGTTGGGACTCTTGTGTGGTATTAACAACAAAAAAACCAACATACTTCTTCGTACTTCTGTATTTTTAATAATTTTAAAACGTTCGTCATAAATTTTCGGTTCTCCTCTGTCTAAATAATGGTATTATCGACCAGCAGGTACCATAGGAAGTGTGCCCATTGTTTTTAAGTGATTCCTAAACGTTTTACAAAAATACATCCTTCTTTATAGAAAAACCTTTTTAAATTAGTGAATGGCCGTATTATGGCTCTTTAGCATTGTGTTCTAATGATTTTTGAAATCATCCCTTTGTTCTCCGGTAAAGCGTAAGTGGCAAAAGGGATGGCACCCCTAATAACTACCACGGTTAAATGTATTTAGGATTGAAAAAAAGATCCGCAGAAGTATAGAAGTTTTACTCTAACCCAAGAATCTAATATTCTCTCTTAGAATGCACGAAAAAACAAGCTTTTAAATACGAAATTATGATAAAAAATCAAAAATACCTTTGCAATTTTTTTTTGGTAAAAAAATTAAAGCAAAAAAAAAAGCATGGACGCTTACTGAAGAATTAATTAGGCGACTTGAGGCATTCGAGATGTGGATCTACAGAAGAATACTTAAAATAAGCTGGATGGACAGGGTCACAAATGAAGATGTTATGGTTCGGATGAATAAAGAAAAGGAAGTAATTAAAACCATAAAAATCCGAAAACTTCAATATCTTGGACACGTGATGAGACATCCAGAGAAGTATGAGATCCTGCATCTCATAATGCAGGGAAAGATTGCCGGAAGACGGGGCCCTGGAAGAAGGAGAACCTCATGGCTGAAAAACCTGAGACAGTGGTTTGGCCAGTCTACCGTGGAGCTGTTCTGGGCCGCAGTAAACAAAGTACGCATAGCCAACATGATAGCCAACGTCCGTTGAACGGACAAGGCACAACAAGAAGAAGAAAAAAATTAATAACATTTTGTAATATAATTTAATAATGTTGACCTCAATGGGTAGTTAACCCGTGATGAAGCCCCCATTTTATAAAACAAAATTCAATAATATTTTAATAAAACCGAAAAAGTAAAAATTTGCATATTATGAATTGTGTGTGTGTGTTAAGTGTATATTTTTTTTATTTATTTAGGGGGCTTCCATTAATTACGTGAGCAGTTTTTCTTCCAATCTAGACCCCTCCCCCCGCCTTAGTGGGATAAATATGGGTCACTTCGTATATTCTTTTCAAGTAACGTGAGATTATGATGAACCCCCCCCCCCACCTTTTTGAGCTCACGTAATAAATGTATGCCCCCATATTTTATAAAAATTAATTCTTTAATTCAAATTTTAATTTTGTGTCTGAATTTATTTTTGTTTTGCAAGAATGAATAATTTTATTGTATGGTATTTATGATTTGTTTGTCCAAGGCTTGTGTTTACCATCGAAGTTTTTATGTTTTCTTTGAACGCTTGTCTCGTCTGTTAATGATAGTTTGTGTTTGTTGAAATTTGTCTTTTTGTCCAACAATGAAGTTTAGCAGTGTTTTAAGGAATAATTGGTGTAGGTACATCTAGTACGTCAAAAATGTTGAATGCTTATGTTGGTATCTGTCAGTCTATATTTTTTAATAATTTCCTTTATAATGGCTTTCTGCGCAATGTCTGTATGATCGATTGCTGGGTTTTTTTCCTCCTCAAACAACATTTCAATACCTTTAATACATTATTTGTTCAACAAGTTTCAAAAATAATCATGTCTTCGTGTGAAATTAGGTAGGTAGGTATGTATATTCTTCTTGTCGGTTCTTCATTAATGAGGATCGTAACCCCTACTCCAATATCTGTAGTGGATATTATGGCTTCTCCATTCTTCACGTTTCTGCGCTGCGTGGAGAGCCAAGGACACCGACGTACTGGACGCCAATGGTAATAGGTCACTGTTAGGCTATAAGTATCAAAAATACATAGATATTAATAATTAATAATCGCAAATTCACTTTGTGGTGTCATTTTTAATTAAATGAAAACATATCACTTTACATACCCCACTTATTTCATCAAAATTATGAACATGTTTCGAAACTAATGGTTTCTTCGCCGGGATAAAATGAAAATTGACAAAAATAACAATAGACAAATACCTAAGTACATACAGACAAAAAACATTACAAAGAGTAATGTAAGAGTAACCTTTTGTATAGTTGTCTATAGGTATTAAGTACTTATTTGTCTATACTTGTTTGTGTATTATTATTTTTGTTAATTTTCATTTTAACCTGACAAAGAAAACATTGGCTTCGAAACATGTTGATAGTTTTTTTTAAATTTATTTATTAACGCCCTCGTGGGATTTTACATTAAAATTTTACAATTAGTTGTAGCGTTTAATTAAATAGGTATAAGATGATAAATAATATAGTCATAACAAAAAAAAACACTAATAAAACTAGACTTTATTTACTAATATATTTACTTACTGAAATGATATCATAATTGAGCATGAATTCCCACACCAAACTCAAGAGCCTTGTCTCCTTATGGTAAGGAAAGGCTATTTTTATATTTCTATTCCTATTTTTATAACTCAGTACAACATATAAAGAATGTAAACTTATTTATGTAAACTTATTTAATAAAACTTGACATACTTGACAAGTGTAATGTATGAAAGCTAGAATATAGAAATCCATTTAGTTTAAAAAAAAAAAAATTAGTCAAGTTCTGCAATTTTTTATTTTTTATTTTGGTTACAGCTATTTTGGCTTACAAGGACAGTTTTAAAATGGCCTATCAAACAAAAACTAAATACTTGCGAAACTTGATATTGATATAAAACTTGATAACAATAAATAAAATTTAAAAAAAAAATGCAAGCAAGTATTTGGATTCAATTATTTGTGTCTGTTGCGAACAATAAAATAAATATATTACTCTTAAGACATCGAATATTAAAAGACAAGATTTTTGTAAAAAGAAATAATTATATTTAATTATCAGAAGAAAAAAATTGCGAAAAAAACTTGCGAAATAGTCAACACCAAATACATCTAAATATAATGTGTTCGCAATGTTTATTAGCATTCTTATTTAACAAGTGGTGCGGGCAAAGTGATTTTTTTTCATTTAATTTAAATTTTTCATAAATTCATAGTTAACTATAAACTACAAGTAGGTACTAAAAATTGAAAGTTTTCTGTAATTCTGCAGAAAATTCCCAGCTAACAAGGAAATCGTCCCTACCGATAGGAAAAACCCGATTTTTCAGATATTGTGGTTCTAATAGAAGATAATATCTATTTAAATTGTCTTAGAGAAATTGTCTGCATCACTTTTTTATGTGAATACCGCACAAGAGTTCCAACTCTCGCCTGTTTTTACTGAGACTATGGCATCCCCAATTTTGTTACGTAGAAGGTAGTGGGGAGGGGAAGGAAACGGGAAGAGAAATATAAGGAAGTACCTAACTATTCAGATCTGGTTACCAAACACGGCTAAAGCCATTTCAAGTAACGTTTCAATTCTGAATGGTGGTCTCACATCAGGGTGATACTGAGAGTATCTTCCACTCTGGAATATGCCGCAAATACACCGTGTACAATGTTAATTAACACAAATCAACCAAATTAAATTTACTTGCGCACGCCGGGATACGAACTGGTCGAGAGCTTTATCTCTCGACTACGGAGGCCATCAGAACACTGGAAAAGGGTACAAATAATACACGCTAAGTCAAAAGATATTAATAATATACATAGTTTCATTTTACCCTAGACGGGTTCTTTAAATATAATCTTGTTTCCAGATCTCATTTGCCAAAGAGTCCATATTATTCAGTTTACGTGTGGTCTTTATTAGGACAACATTTTTCAAATATACGAGTACCTATGTGTTTTCCTCATCCTTCTATTAGATTAGGGCATTCGGTAACTGCAATATTTTGAAGCCAAAATTCTTCCCCATGTTGATATGCCCTCTTCTCCACATACGATTAAATAAATTCACCCACACACGCGGCACATTTGTCCCCCTTTCTATCCGAGTTGCTTGTTTGCCAACAATGTCCCTTTTTATTCCGTGGGACAATTTTGTCACTTTATTTTTGCTAAGCGAAATTGAAACGAAAGCGCCAGCAAACCAAAGTAAAGTCAAATTAATTCCTCCACTATTTACCTAAGCTTTTGTACAGGGTGTTCCTGGAGTAAATATTACTGTCTCATTTTGAGATGATAAAAGTAAATCAAGAGTATTATAAAAAAGTCTTAATTAAGCATTAATACTACAATGAATAAAATACGAGGTCTTAACGAGGTTGTTTATACAATAAATGTTAGTTGTGTAGATTAACTGAGACTCTACTTCTTGAGTTAACATTATAAATGTCATATTTCTCTAATAATTAAGTAGAACAATAATAAAATAAGGGCACCAGACCATTTATACATCAAGCCCAAGTAATTTAATTGAATGAAGTTAGAAGTAAACCATAATTTTGAATGTGAGGGAGCGGTCCGTATCTTCCAGCGTATTCTGTGGACGTCAGTGGCGCAGCGGTAAACTTCGCAGAACGGGTTAAATGACCGCCACAGACCCCCTTCCCAGTGGTACTGAGTACGGTTGTCGGGGTTATCACGTCGGGGTCACCAGTTGAGGGAGCGGTCCGTATCTTCCAGCGTATTCTGTGGACGTCAGTGGCGCAGCGGTAAACTTCGCAGAACGGGTTAAATGACCGCCACAAATGTAATAATGAAAATTGATGGATTTACGATTTCCGATGTTTCCGCCATGTTTGGTTTATTTTGAAAGCCATCCGAAATTGTTGATTTGAACTGAAGTCGGCCGCGTGAATTCGCTTCTTACCTCTGTCAAAATGTAAATTAGAGATGGGGCAGCTGATCGCTTTACTTGTTGCGATACCAGAAAACGGGGTGAGATAATAAAGGTGTCGAATAACCCGTTACAATCTATTACTTAAAATAATAATTGTCGATAAATTAAAAATGAAAGTGAGTTGGTGTCGCTTTTCCCGATCCTGAAAACAAAATTACGTTTGTAAATATAGAATAGTAGAATCACCAAAATTCTAGATGTAGGTACATATTTTTGGACAACTCCAATATACCTAAAACCGAGAGAGAGAGAGAGAGAGCTAAGAAATAACCCCAATTATGTCAATTGGTAAAATCTCTCTCTCACCAAAAAGAGGAAACAAAAAGTTACAAATATACGCTCCAAAACCCAAGGAATGAACAGTTTTCAAAAAAAAATATGACTTCATATTGGTTTATGTAAATTTTCAGAATTATTCACTACTTAATCTCAGGTTTTGAAGAATTTACAGACATATTATATATATTTCACATTACACTATGTTCCGTGATTGATGGTCTTACTTTGTAAATCATTTAAATGGTATTTATAATATACATAGGGAATATGTATACATTTAAGGTGAACGTCAATTAGTAAATGCCGGCGGTCGGTACCAATAGTGGACGCGATGCTGTACTAATTCGTATAGAAATATAGAAAAATCCATTGCGTACCGTACTTGCGTTGCGGCCGGTGCGGACTAATGAACGTTCACCTTTAATCCATGTATATAACAGTAAAAAATCAATTAAATCTCCTGCAAGATGCAATTTTGCACAAATAAAAAATTTTCTTAGGTATATGGGTAGGTACTAGGTACCTACTATATTCTCAATGAAGTGTGAGTCTAAACTTTATCAAGTATTTTTAATACCAATTTCAGATTATAGCAGTGATGAGAACTCGCGACCCGCGAGCCTTTTCCTATTTTCACTTGCCTAAATAAAATATCAACAAGGTTTTTGTAAAGAATATTCAAAGGTTTCTCTTGGTTTAAAAAAGGATTGAGCGGAAAACTACGGTCGTTCTCCAAAGTTTTGAATCAGCTGCTCAAAATAATAAGATTTTTCTTATATTATGTAAGAAAATGTCAAAATTTGTTGTGATTCGACCTTATTAAGTGCATAAAAATCTCATTCACAGCGCAAATTTTTTTTTGTTTAATTCATTTTTGATGCATTTTAAAGGTTTTCGTTGTATAAAGTACAAAAGTTTTCTTGGCTGAATAACCAGTTGCTATTATAGTAAATATACACATATAAAAATAGGTATTTTTTACATGTTCTTTATTTCAGAATGATGAAAATCGACTGTATTTTATGGGTTTGGTCCTGTACCAGCGACCGCGGAAGTGGGGGGCAGAGGGGGCCAAATGCCCCCCTAAAATCAAATGGGGGGGGGGCCGCGCCCCCTCCAATTTTACTATCTGTATTGTGGAATGTGTACAACTCGATGGGTGAACACGATTTCAATCGCATATGGACAGATACGGAAAAGGCTAATACCGATCAAAATATGGAACTCACTATGCCTAGGTACTATGCCCCGTGCTCGAGCCCCTCTAAAACCTTTCAGTGGCAGAGCTCCAGCTGTGCAGTTGTCGCCTAGGGAAAGTCTCCGCCAAAAATTTATATCAGTGTTAGACTGGTCTAAAAACTAATTGGAAAGAAGGTTTGAACAGCATGGAATGAATCGCCTCGCCCAGCTCGAATCTGTTAGGAATTATCAGCAAGCGACAATTAGGCGTTCACGCAACTGATTTTGATATTGACTCACTAGCACTGCAAATGAAGATAGCTAAGAAAGCAATACCTCGCGTGAAGACTGTCCGAGAGTACGCAAGAGAACTGGCTAATCTACCTAAAGTTTCAAGAGCAATGATTAATGAAGTAGAAAAGTTAGTAGTCTTGCTCCTCACCGTGCCAGCTACGTCTACGTCGTGTGAAAGGTCTCTGAGTGCCCTCCGACGCATCGGAACATTCCTCCGACTACCAATGAAGCAGAGAAGACTTACTTATCTAGCAATACTGCACGTGCATAAGGCGGAAACATTTAGTTTAGATTTAAATGAAATTCTTAGGGAATTTGCTTCAAAGACGGCTGAGAGACACAACGTTTTTGGTATTGTTCAATGAATGCAATAAAACAATATTTAAAAAAAAAAGTTTTTTATTCATTGAACCTGTTATTTGTTTGACCTAGTCATCTCCGTTTTGCCTTATTTATAACTAGTTGATTGACTGGAGAGGAGACTGAAGGAAGAGGGTGACTAAACAAGTTTGCCCCCCCTGTACCTCCTTTCACCGCAGTGGGAGGAATGGTTTCTAACGTCTCCTGGATACACTGACCTCCAGCTTCCTACCCACTCCTCATACACTTTTCCTAGAACATCCTTAAAAAGACTGTCACCCAGCATCGCCAACGATTATAGAAAAAGGAAAATGTTTTCATCAGGTCCTCCTGCGTGGAGGTAATGTAAAAAATATTGCAATTATGAAAATTACCCTTATACATTTTAAACATATCTGAGTTCATTAAACCAGAGTTACAGTCACAGGCGGACAACCGTAATGAGTACATTTAATGATTCATAATAATAAATATATGCGAATCAGCTACAACGACTATCTTCCTAACTACCCTATATTAGACTACTGCGCCACGTTATATATTCTTTCCCAAATAAGTTGAGGGTAATTTCGCCTGTTTTCTGTTTAGCCGTTTATTTGATTCTACCTCGGAGCCCCCACCCCTCTCCGCACTGTTCTGTGCCCCCACTCATGGCACGTGCGCCGATCTCGTTAGTTTTATATCCCTTTTAATTGGTATGATATGTAGCTACTGAAAAGATTTATTATGTTGTGTTAAGCTATAAATTACCTTCTGATTTAACTACAATTTGGGAGGCGGGTATGGCCAACTATTGGAACAATTTATTTAATAACCAACACCTCGGCCATAGGTCACCCCATGTGGTTCGCAGCGTTTGGTGACTTACAGGAATGCTCTGGTTCGTGGCAGCATGGATCAGGAGAGACTGGTTTTGGGAAACCTTTTGATCTCGCCAGGACCGTAGTGGGAGGGATGGATTCAAGCGTCCGTCACTCCTGGAGACTGGAGACACTGACCCCTGGATTCCTTCCCATCCCTCGTACCTTTTTGCTTCCCAGAACTTCATCTCCTTCCTTTCCTCAAAAAACCCTCCACACAGCATCCCCAAAGATGACATAGACCAAGAGAGGAATTACCTCAGGGCCACCTGTGTGGAGCTAATGAATAAAAAGTGTTATTAGGCCAAAATTCATAACCAAACTGATGTTTTTAATTCCATAGTTCTAATTGTTATTAAAAAAAACTTTTGCAATCTGTTATATGTATTATAATTTCAATAATATAACATCTTAAAAAAGGCTTTTTGTGTCGAAATTTTAATTTATATGATAAATTTGTGTATCCTCGTAATTGCAATTTAAATTTTAGCACATCAAAATAATTTTTCAAACCTTCTAATTATTAATTTAATCATATTTAGATATTGGGTTGGTCAAAATAATTTTTTAAATAATTGTCATCAACTCACAAAATAATTGACAAAGTTGCCTTGAATCGTGAAAAATCTTTTTTATTAATTAAAATGATAACAAATCAAATTAGTTAAGTCTTTTTTATTTTTAAAATATATTTCGGTTGGTTGGTAACTTTGGCTCCAAATGCAAAATTATGTTTTGCACAAAAAAGGCCGCGCACCCATTCCTGTTGTTGGAAAACTAATACCTTCTTTTTTTAAACTTGTTTGATTGTGACCCATACTTCAATTTTCATGGTCCATAAGGTTCCTCCTCTCCTTGTGGTCAGTTGCGCTGCGTGGAGAGCCAAGTGGAAGGACACCAACGTATCAGACTCCAATGATAATTCCTCTGCTTCTTCTGCCTTCCACTTTGCCAGTGACTATGAGTTTCTCCAAGTTTGAGTCCTCAGTTTGGTGAGCAACATGACAAAAGTCTCTTCAGAAAGTTGAAAGCCTGTTGTGGATGCCTAGCTCTTCCAGGATAGACACTATTTTAAACAAGGGTCTAAAAAAGAAAATCCCAAAAATCATCTGCTTGTTTATTAAAAGAAAGCGAAAAAGCTTTTATTCAATGTTACCTACCTAAGAAATGTTTATTAACTTTGGTGGAGATTGCCGTCGTTGCTGCGCAGCAGAAAATCTGAGGCAGCAAAAACATTTGAACGGACAATTGTCATTTGACACATCTTGCCCAGCGCAACTCTCAAATTTATTGGAAAATTTTATCTTCTACACGAATAAAGAAAATAATTTTGATCGACGCAGAAGCCTTTCTAACTATTCTGAGTTTTCGTGAAAATACCCAGAGGTTTTAAACATCGCTTAAATAGAGGCTTATTGCAAATACCAACACATAATAAGCAATTAAAGATACTTCTCGTTTATACTGAAATACCTTTCCTGCTAAAGATTCAAATGGTCGTTATAGACCATCAAATGTCAACATTCGAAATAAAAGAAATATTTTGCTACAACTGCGAGTTAATCAATTACATTGTTCAGTATTAGGTAGAATATCGTTTGCACGACTTTCTTATGTGCAAAACCGCAAAATGGCGAGGAAAATCTACTTTATATTGTTGTACTCGCCAACACAACATGAACACTTAACATTTTTTTCCGACTGGAATTGTAATTAAAAATTATTTACTTAATTATTAACCAATAAAAATTTAAAGGTATTCTTGAATAATGAAGAAAAAATATTGAAAGGTTAAAAGTGTGAGGCAACACAAGAAAATTCTGACAAAAAAACATTCATTGCAAACTTCACGTTAGTAGAACTCAGCGTTCGAAAGTGTTTTGCGAATTCGAACATAATCTCTTATTTATAGTCACGATTTGACACCTAATATTATAAGTACAGTTGGTTGTATATTTTATAATAATAAAATATGCTTATTACCTATCTGTAGTGTTCTGTAATTTCGTAGAAACACTAACAGATTCTCCGATTCACCTTGGATGGAGATTACTTTTAGGAATGATGGATTCTTGATGTTAATCTGGTTTTATTCAATACTTCGCGTATTACAATATTGACCTCGTTAGTCGACCTAACTAGGAGCTGGCTAAATTGAATCTGATGAGAGCGTTTTACTTCAACACCCTCTCTGAGCTCCCCGACCCTCTGGTGTTCTTCTTAGGTACAAAGCTAAATGCCATCTAGCGGAATCTAAGGATAGTTCTTATCACTGCCATTTATGTCTAAAAGCCGGAAGCTTTTTAGATACACTACACTTTCTAAATCAGATCGCTTATAATTATTTCAGATGATTTAAGCGAGTAGAACGCATCGAAATTAACGGAAACAAGTCCAAAAAATCGTAAACACGAAATGGGTATCAAAGATTCACCAAAGGGGGCTCTTCGTAGTTTTAAACAGCATCAAAATGAATTAAAATGTTTGAAACCTGTTTGAAAATATCCAAATATTCAGATGTGTCCAGTTTTATACTAACTTTTTCGAATTGTTTCCATTTAAAACTGAAGAGTTTGTTTTAAAAATAAGGGTTTGCAATTGAGGTAATGTAGAAATTTCAATTAATACTATTGAACTTTGTCATTTTTTAATATGTGCACAGAAACAAAATATTGATCTCAAACCAACAGATTTTGACTTATTTCAGTTTATTACTGGACTGGAAATAATCGAGTTTTTTATTTGTCTTTTTATTAATCCCAGAAAGAGTAAAGTACAGTCCTATAAAACTGCTTTAAAGTTCAAAATCTTCTACTAACGAACCCCTTTTCGACTACGGTTTTATTGTGTAATATGGAAAATAAAATTCTTTGGAAAATTATAAGAAAACATTTAAATATTTGTAACTGAACTTTTCAAAATAAAATACACAAATCAAAACGGGCGATAAGTGTTATACGAGCATTTAAACCTTATCGCCATCTACAAAAGGGGCCATTTATTTATTACGTAAGACGATGGAGGAGGGGAGGGAGGGGGGTCGACCATGTCTTATTTTTTCTTAAAAAGGGGGAGGGAGGGCGTCTCGATAGTTCTTACGTAAGATCACAAAAATGCGCAAAGTTAAAATTATGAGTACCTTTGTAAGTACAAATAAACATTTCAAAAAATTGTTACTTTGAAAAAAAAACATTAAAACAAACCAAACGTGTATTCATTTTTTTTCCTTTAGATTCTTACGTTATAAATATTAAAAGGGGGGGAGGGGGTCGGCCTATTCTTATTTTTTCTTATAATAGGGGGGAGGGGGGTCGAAAACTAGCAAAATTCGTCTTACGTAATAAATGAATGGCCCCTATGGAGTGTTACAGTTAGCGGTGTGATCTCAAATTTTAATTTATGTGGTGCATCACCTTAAGCGAAAAAATTATATTATAATTTTTATAAATTTGACGTTTAGCAGATTTCTTCATAGACGATTGAGGTTAGATTGAAATGATTTTGCCAGTTCAGTAATTCAATTTGAAAAAGTATTAAATACCTAAGTTAGATTAATGCTTTTTATCCAACAGATAAAAGTAGAAGAAAGTTTGAGAGTCTCTGGTTACCCACCCGGTAGGAATTTGCTTCCTAGTTTTATATGGACCGCCAAGTAAATATTTTGTTTCAGTCTAGGTAGTTAGGATAATGGGTGGACAAAGAATATCATTCTCGTCTAATTTAAAATACTTTTTTGATTTTTTATTTTATTTTTTTTTTTTTTATTATTTTTTTTTATTAATTACATTTTTTTTAAATAAAACAATAACTTAGTAAACATCATAATGCCAGAGCTCACCAGTAGTTTTATACAAACCTTGTCCTGACAATAACGAACACAAAAAAAAAAAGAATTATCCAATTTGGTGCAGTCGTTCGGAAGTTATGCGCGTACATCCATTTCGGCGATTCATTTTTATTTATATAAATAGAAAAGATAGAGATAAATAGATAGATAGATAGATAGAAGATAGATATATTTAATGCCGATCGGATTTCGCGTAACCGTAGCTTCTTCGTGGCAGTAGGTAACTCTACTAAAGTTTGACAGTTTAGTAATAAATAATGCACTCCGTTTTCACAGTGGGTTATAGCGAAACACGGTCGGCATAAGTATAATTAAAATAAAAGTGCTGTTTATTAAGTTATTATTTTATTTTTAATTATAATGTCACATCACAAAGAATCTGCTTTATATGAACAAATACATAATATTTAGAATTTAATAAACGTAAAGTTGACCAGAATATTTTCTTTATCTTCCAGTTTTCATTGGTTCTGTTGAAAAAGCACACAAAGTACATAGCTGATGTAGTGTATAGGATTGGGTATGTAGTTTCAATGTCCTTCGATAGATGTCGCTAGTGTAGTTAGTTATATGTAGTTCTGAGGTGTCCCAACATTCATTCATTCATTTCATTCCCCAAGGTCTTTTGGAGTATCTCCCCCCCCCCCCCCCCCCCCCCCTCCACAAACACTTCTTCAAGGGTACTCTTGTCATGCCAATTTTTAAGAAAATCGATCCATTAGGACGTGAGATATTAGGACAAACATTTCAAAAAAAGTAGTTTCCAGAAAAACGCGCTTAAAGTTTTGTTCTATTTAGATTCTAGTTAGATTCCGTCTAAACAGGTCGACCTAAAATGGCTGTAACTTTTAAAATAATTTGAATTTAAAATTTTTAAAGATATTCTTGAATAGATATTCGAACTATCGAAATATGAAGAAAAAAAATATTTTAAATTTTTTTTCTAGACTAGAATACCCCCTTAATATGTAAAATGATTTTTTTTTTTTTAAAGAAAGACAAACATTCCCGGGTTACGAATAACCCAACAATATTTTAAAATCTCCTACTACCACCACAGAAAGCCGAAAAATGTTGCTAGTGTTGTGATGAAGGACTTAGCCAGCCGAGGAATTGAATTCGCGACGCCCGGATGGGATCCAAGCGCTATGCCAACTCAACCACTGACCAGTCTTTCTTGTTTCTTCAATGTTTCTTCGTTTGTCCCTTATGTCCTAAACCACTCGTCCGATCGTGATGAAACTTTGGGGATTTAATGTGCGCATGCCTACAAAGATATCTATTTTTATAATGGTGAGCTCTGGCGTTATAAAATTATTTCCAACAATATTCATCCGATTACGATAAAATTTTGGTGAATTGTTGTGCGCGCGCCTACGAACTTTCTATATATACTGGTGAACTCTGGCGTAATGAAATTTGTATTATAAAAATACAATAGGTGGCGGCCGAGAAGCTTGAAGAATGCGAGTATTTCATGTAGTTTAGCGGCAGGGAGGGAAGGCGAGAGGAGTAGAGGAATCCGAGGAAGAAGGAGGGGAGCGAAGGAGGTTAGGTTCATTGGAGGGGAAAGGCGGGGAAGGAGAAGGGGGGAGGACGCAGGAAGGAAGGGAAGGCGGAAGGGGGTCGGAGACGAATGCGAAAGGGCATGCACTAGCTTTACAACGCACGCCGAGAACTCACTAGTTTTTAAATAAAAAAAAATATTTGCCTTGTGTTTTTCGGCTCACCTGATACTTCATTGCAGTAACGAATAAACGTCGTGTTTTATTATACCGGTGGGTAGAGCGGAGCCCTCGGGCGGAATAAAGTTAGGTTAACTTTTATCACATTTATTTTTACCTAAATCTACCCAATGAAACTTTATTAAAATAGACTTTACTTCTATTTACCTGCTTAAATAAATTACATTTTAATAAACTCAAAGTGACTGTAATCAATAATTTAGTATTTACTTAATCAAAAAATATGGCGTTTCAATGACACAGTGACACACACAATGTTGTTGATATATTTAGTACATCAATTTTAATATATAAGCATACCTTATTGAAGTTTTTTTCATCAAAGAGGGGAATATTTTGATAAAGCTATTTAAATTGACTAACACATTAACAGTATTTTGTCGGCTGAAATTTTTTAATATTTTTTCGATTTTTTAATATTTTGTACCTGCGTACCTACTGTGTGGTTCAAATTCCATAATATTTTTACTTCATATTTATTTTTGTGCAAGTATTTTAAACAGTCGTTTCCTGCACTATTTACTAGTTATATATATGTATGTAAATACGTAAATAAATAAATAAATAACAGAGATTTGTTTACAATTGTTCCTAACAGACTTCTTTTAGAGTCGATATTGAATGCACCGAAAGACCACCGCGGACCTTTGCACACTACACAGCAGACTTCTTTTACAGTCGATACTGAACGCAAAAGACCACCGCGGACCATTGCACACCACATAGCAGACTTCTTTTACAGTCGATACTGAATGCAAAAGACCACTGCGGACCTTTGCACACCACATAGCAGACTTCTTTTACAGTCAATACTGAATGCAAAAGACCACTGCGGACCATTGCACACCACATAGCAGACTTCTTTTACAGTCGATACTGAATGCAAAAGACCACTGCGGACCTTTGCACACCACATAGCAGACTTCTTTTACAGTCGATACTGAATGCATCGAAAGACCACTGCGGACCATTGCACACTACATAGCAGACTTCTTTAACAGGTTCGATATTAAATGCACCGAGAGACCACTCATCGCTCGGCACCACTCATCGCTTGGCACATAACAGATTCCTGAACGTACTGATTTTTCTTTGGGTGTTATTGTTGCCAGACAGGATAGGTTTTGAAAGTAGGTAGGGTTGAGAAAGACATAGTTGTGTCCACATGCAAATAATGGGTAAGGTAAAGGCATTATCAGTCACTTTACTGTATATAACCACCACTGGCTGGATAGATGGAGGTCAAGGAATCATAATACGTTAGCTGTTTCCACTCGTTTAATAAAGCCTTGATGACACACGTCGAGTTACAAGCTACTATCTACTATGTTTTAAAGGCGGGTAAATCGGCGAGTGAGATTGTCATGATGACACTCAAAACTGTCCACTCGCTCAGAAGCGTAGGAAACTGAGGCCGCTGCTAGCGCCAGTAACAAGAATAACAACGCCTGCGTGAACTAATTCTTCAGATGTTTGACAGTCGAAATCAGCTGTTTATCGGAAGCCATGTTGGAAACAAAAATAAACTAATCACGAGCAAGCGGAGCAAGCGTGTAAGCGAGTAAAGTTGACGACCTTTCAACTTTTTTTCGTAGATTGTCAACAATCTGCTAATCGCTGCTAGTTAGCAAGTAACACGATGACACTGGGCGAATTTACTAACAGATAGTGAATTTCCCAGGCTTGTAAACTCGCCGTGTGTCATCGAGGCTTAAGGAACTCCAGTGAAAATATACTTTTTGAAACTAAAAACATATTCGATTACACAGACATATTATAAAGTTTAGTTTGACAAAAATTCACAAACTTTAACAAATCTTGCAAATTTTACTACATTTGTTTTGGGATATATGATTGTATTACAATAATTTGAAAGTTTATGGGGAAGCTTTTAGATGTAAATACAAATCTTGGTGTCATAGCTTTCTAACACCGGTTAAATCTTATATCGCACCGTAATTAAAAATTTCCATTAAACTATTAAAACTAACTACTATAAAAATAAAATAAAATTAGTAGATATCCTGTTTTTTGTGTTAGGGTATCATCATCATTACATAGTATAAAATGAAGTCACTCAAAATGTATGTGCGCATAGATCTTTTAAACTACGCAACGGATTTTCATGCGGTTTTCACCAATAGATAGAGTGATTCAAGAGGAAGGTTTATATGTATAAAAAATGCTTATTATAGTAGAGAAAAGCCGAGAAATTCAAATATTCAATTCAGGCAGCGGGCAGCGGGCAGCTGGCAAGCGGGTGGTATGAATTTTATAAAGGTTGGGTAATGGCGTTGTGTGTCGTTAGCCACAGAAACGTGTGGCCGGGTCTGCTAGTTATTAATATAAATAAATAAATTAAAATTGACTGGAGTTCCTTATTCGTTGCTTTGCCTGCGAAACTTGATTATTCCTTCGAACCAGTAAGTTAGTTTTAATAAAGACAGGTTTAATAATTAATACGAATTTATTAAATGTATGAATTCTTCAAACTACTCTAATTATCATCAAAATTTGTTGCTCACGTAATGATGGAGAACTGTTGAACCCGCGACACGTAGAGTTGAACCCGCGACACGTAGAGTTGAACCCGCAACACCTGGCTAAGAATCCAACTCTTTTTACAAATCAGATTCTAACTGGTCTCACTTTTAGATTGAATTTATCGGCTTCAGTAAACACAAATAATTTTTCTGCTATGTAGTTGAGATTGTATAAGAAAATAGTAAAATCAAAAGATATCTAACATTCTTTGACCACCGATAATAATCATTTTAATATAAAAATAGATTAAACATGTATTATAGCACACCAAAAGCTGCCATAAATTAAAATTAATAAATAAATAATTCTGGAACCCCTAAATTACACTTAATAAAGTGTCGCTTGTCACAAAAAGGCAGGTGGGTGGGGAGCACGCCCCTATTTGATTAAGAATATTACAATATTAGTATTCCGTGAAAGCCTGAATGAAGTGAAGTCTCCTTCAATGGCCCTTAATAAAGCCCTATTAGCACGCATCATTTCCTCTGGCAAAATGGCCTCTAAATTGGAAAATCCGCCATGGAAACGCTACCTATTATCTCATTTTGGAACACAGAACGGTATCAGGTATAGAAATGTTATGAAATGAAATTTCTTTGGGTTTTGAAATTCGGATGATGCGGAAGTGCGTCACTAAAATTTATTTTTTGACGGGTCCTCGGTTAGTAAAGCAAAGCGCCTAACAAATCTCAGCGGCCATAGAGACATCCAGAGAACGGAGGTTCGAATCCTATAAAATAAAAATAAAAATATTTTAGTTTTTGTAAAATCAATATCCAATCTTCAAACCTATTTAAAATAAACAGGCAAAAGAAACGAAAGCGAACTTCTAGTTTCACTTCTACCGCGTGTGAATTGCACTCTGATTTTTTTTTTCACTTTTTCTACTAAAATAAAAAATTAAGGTGTCGTGTAAAACTAGAGATCAGACTTCGAATTCCCGTTTAACACCAGCCACCTGTTTTGATGACTCCAGATACTAATATCTACAGCCTGTATGTCGGACGAATATCTACAGCTCATATGTTGAATTAATATCTACGAACTTCAGAGTGTTGACTAATATCTATAGAGCGTAGTTTGGACTAATCAGCTAAATGTGTCCAATAGCCCGATACTAGGGATTTTTACATACATACTTACATAAATTAAGTTTTTTAAACTGCATTCGCAATATTACGTTATTCCAATATGCTATACATAATTGCAAATCCAACCTCTGCCAGTGCTTTAGATATTCGTCAACACTTTGGTTCTCATAGATATTAATCAACAGTTTGAGCTGTAGATATTCGTCAACACTTTGATTCTCATAGATATTAGTTCGATTTTTTCAGTTTTTGGAATTCCTGTAGATATTAGTAGACGCCTCCGTTTTGATTTGTTCACGAAAAATAACATCGCCTAAAATCGTGTTTGATTTTATTTTGCGAAGCTTAAACACAATCATTTAAATGTTTTAAGATCACTTTTGAAAGAATTTAATTTTCTACATTATGCAATAAAACTATAACCGAAAAGGGCTTCAAGTAGAAGATTTTTAGCTTTTAGGCCTGATACTTTATTTTTTTCTGGGCTTATAAAAGACTAATCAAAATAGAACTCTCTTTTCGTTATTTGTTTTAGGGGTGTTATGCCGTGTTGCGCTACCTCCTTCTTTAGTCAACATTTCGGACAGCGTCACAGTGTCCATAATCAGGGCAGATCATGCAATACGGCATAACACCCCAAAAACAAAAAAAAAACGAAAACACTTTTGGCCGTGAAAATCTAAAAACGTACCTTCAAAATAGAACTCGATTATTTCAAACGCAAATATGCGTGTTTAATTTAATTAAAGCATCCAGCATCTGATTTTATTTTCAAACCAAAATAACACGATTTTGCTTTACTTAGTGGTGCATTTAAAAACTGTAGGCGTGCTATTTACTGTACAGAAAAGCGATGTATTTTGCTCAAGATTTGCAGGAATCTGGTTCATCGCTGAAAACACCTGAATATCTTTGTTAGCACGTGTAATAAATGACATTGTAAACATGTATACCTACTTATTTTCGATTTCATGACGCTTGATCCCCGGACCCTCCCACAGTTGATCCTCCGGATAGTTGATCAATCTGCCAGTTTGGAAAATTATAATAAATAACATTGAATTGAGATATCATTCGCTAAGTTAGCAAATATTCCAAGTTTTTTATCGCTGAATTATTTAATGTAAAATGCTAATTTGAAAATTTTTAAATTTTATCTTGCTCTTGCGATAACCTAAAAATATCAAACCAAATTAAATACTAATAACAGCCTTACTAAAAAACCCAGTTAAAATTTTATTCAATTGACAAACGGCCGCGGATGTGAAAACCTTACTAATTAAAAAATTGTTCATGGAAAAAAATACACTTGGTTTACACGGCCTGAGGGGGTAGTTTATCTCTGTTTTATCAATGATCTTTGAACGAAATTTGAAATTTTTGCAAAGTATTTTGAATGTTCTATATATTTCTTATTTTTGAAGGTGTCGTAAAAACAAATACCATTTATTTAAATTTATGAAAACTAGATAAAATTACCTTTTAGATTTGTGTAATTGAAATACACTTTAGTTTTTAAAAACTGCCATATATTAAGATTCAAACGCGAAAAAAATTTTTCTTTTTTTTACCAAAAAAAAATTTATAAAAAAACAAAATTAAAAAAATACTGACCTTTTATATAAGGGAACGTACCCATACTACGTGACACGTTTAGGGGGGGGGGGGGTCTTCAAAATGTCACGCTCCATACAAATGAGCGGCGGGTTGCTTAGGATTTTGGTCACCGGGGGGGGGGGGGGGGGGGTTAAAAATTGCAAAAAGTTGGTCACGTAGTATGGGTACGTTCCCTAATGAATTTGGAACGAAACTGCCACCTCACTTTTTCCTCGTGCATACAATAAAAAAATAATAAAAAATTTCAAAGTTTTTTTATTGCCAAAAAACTAACCTAAAAAAATAATACCGACTTTTATAACAGTTTTCTTTCAACTTTAAAACGTTAATTTCATTGATACGTTTAGGTACACATGTATCAGATATTAATATTTAAAAAAAAAAACACCACTTTTATGAAATTCACATAAAATAAAATACTTTAGATGTAAATTTGAATTTTCATGTTTCACATTAAAATACTTATTGACATTTCAATTTTCAAAGTATGATTATGGTTATTATAACTTGACTAAAACTTATTAAAAACCACAAAAAACACCGTAAATATATCAATTATGCGAATGTAATTGTGAATTAGTCATATTAATAGATATTACGATCAGATTTGTGTAATATTGTACAAACACCCGCGAAGTGAGTTTTTTTTGGCGGTTTTAACGCGAATGACGAATGCGAAGGCACTGCCATCTAGCGGTTCTGTAGGAAAACATACAATTAAATTATATACGGTATGAAAAATTACATTGTTGCCAAACTTATAAAATACATTTTAAGAAAAAATCTTATTAGTAATGTTATCTTGTTTTAGTGTATTTTTGTTTTATTCATGTTGCTACAGCAACGCGGGTAATCGGGCGTGCTGTGGTTTTTTTTTAGTAAGGCTGGGGTTTATTATTATAGACCATCAACTGCGTTGAGAGGCACACATCAATTCTACAACAAAAAGGCTTCCAAATTTATTTTACACTTTCTACTCTATCAGATCTATATTTAATCTACAAACGCTAAAATGTGTTTACTTTGCAATTTTTAAATCAATCACTACTAAACACGCCAAACGCGTGCCCAACATTTGTACACAGTTGACATTTGTCACATGAGAACAGGTCGTTTCTTCGACTCGTTCTTGTGTTCAACAGCTCGGCTGTGGAATGATTTGCCGACCTCTGTGTTTCCTCCTTCCTACAACATGGGTCTCTTCAAGACCAATGTTAATTCCTTCCTCTCCTCAAAAAGACCCTCCACACAGCATCCCAGATGACATAGGCCCTGAGGGAAATTATTTTCCTCAGGGTCTCCTGCGTGTAGTTAATTTAAAAAAAAAAAACATATGGTATCGTGGTATGGTGGGTTGTGCAATGTCAATTCTTCATCACATGGTTTTAATTTAAAAAAAAAACTATTCCTCAGGGTATTGCTATTACATTCAAATGTAACCCAACACATCTGTCAGAGCCACTTTTTAAAAAAATCACAGTATTAGATATTCGACAACTATTTATTTATTATTTAAACGTCCGTACATAGGGCTATTACATACATAATACAGGTGTATCGAACATTTACAAACATTATATATATATATAGAATAACATACAGTACATACATATGATGTTATTTTTGCTTTGATGCAAGACGGTGAGGTTTTGAAAATATCGAAAAGGTCTGTATACGTATTGGCAGTTCGGTGAAAACGCACGAAGACAATTCTCATATTCATATGGAAAATTGATTAGATGAATTTATAATCAATGAATAATTTAATTTGGTAATACGACTGCAAAAAGCATGTCTAGTAATCTCTTCATTCTATGGCCAACATTGACGCCCCGGCGTGATTATCATGTATACATAATAGAAAGAATTTACAGGCGGACGCCGCTGAAAGACGACAAAAGGGCAACGAATCAAAGTGCCCTGGGGGGTGAAATGGGGTGGTACGCCACTGTACAGGAGGCAGAGAGAATAGGGGGTGTTGTATTAACCTCTTTACTTCAATTGAGCTAGAATTCAATTAAAAAATAATCACCTAATGAAAAATAAGGAATACGTTCCTTTTTAAGCACCTACGATGATTCTTAACAAGTCAGGTACATTTCATACGCTTACATATAACTGGTAAGGTTATATTATCGTGAAAGTTTATGGGTCCGAGTGGTAAAATGTGATTCCAAGTTGAAACATTTAGATCCTCCGTTCTGTTTTACGCCAAAGATTGGCAAATTTTTTTGACTTCATCCCGGGAACTCAATTCTCCAATAGCGATTAAGGGTTGGGAATTCGTTATGCGCCATCTCCGAACGAAAAATTTCCCGTCATCTCTTTGTCGAACTTTGTCGAACATTTCATTTATTATTAGGTACCTATTCTTGAAAGTCGGAGGTTTGAAGAGATGATTATATTGGTAGCCCTGTGTGTGTTTCTCGTGTTTTTTTTTAAGTTTCCATGGTTGAAATTACGACAGCACTTCGAAATAACTGAGGGTATATTGCTCAAAGCAAAAAACAGCTCATAACCACTCGCGGAAAAGTAATTTAATGATGCTGATGGCTACCGGAAAAACCACGTTGCAACAGATTAATTAGGAAGTTAATTTTCGTGTGAAAACTGTCTGCCCTCCGACGAAAAGTTCTTGTTAGTCTCAAACCATCTGCTTCAACTTGCTCTACATTACGTATAACAGCCACAATCGCCAGTAAATCAGCCTTTATTCCGAGCCATAAAACAACTTTTTTAAAATATATGATTCCTGTCCTTCGTAGAGCGCGCGGAAAATGATCTTAGGTTTAGATGTACTGAATTTTGACAGCTTCGTCAGTGTCGACTTTTTTTTACGTTAGGTCCATACAAAAGGCCCTGAGGAAAACGATATCCCTTGCGGGCAATGTCATCTTTAAGTATGCTGTGTGGAGGGTTTTTAGAGAGAAAGAAGTGGAATTTCTGGGAAGAAAAAAGGTACGAGGAGTGGGTAGGAATCAGTAAGTTGGCAGACGCATCCTCCATCAAGACCTAGACAAACCTCTAGCCACAAACCCGGGAACCCCTGCAAAGTCACCAAATGTGACCTGTGGCATGGTTGACTTGTTCGACTCACTCTTTGTTCGAGTGGAATGACTGTTGATGTTTGTCGTCGTTTGTACCTTCGATGATACTCGAGAATAAGAGAATCGACCAAATTTTGTACTTTCGACGGCGATTGCGAGCGACCTCGATTGCAGAATCGAGCCCTAGAGCCAAGGGAAGGAGATGGGGCAGACAATAATAGAACCAAAGGGGCAGTTTTCTCCCCTGAACACGTGTAATGACGTACTGATGTAGTATTGTAACAGAACGCTCAGATTAACTTAAGTAGGTACCCTAACAATAGTGCTTCCTCGATTTAATTTTTTTTTTTAGGAACAAAAAAATGTTTTTTTAAATGTATATACGGTGTTCTGCATCTTTAGTGTGATTGCACTTGACAGGTAAATTAGCGTTGCCAGCCTACAAATTTTGTAGTTCATTTTTTTATATTTTCTACTCTTATTTGACAGACTCTACATGCGGGATTATTTGATGAAAAATATTATATTTTATCCAAACCCTGGAGATTGCTTAATGAATTAAATTGCTTGAAATGCAATCAAATTTGGCTGTAAAAATATCGTCCTACTATGTATATTAGTAAGACAAATTTGGTTGTAAAAATATCGTCCTACTATGTTTATTAGTAAGATAAATTTGGCTGTAAAAATATCGTCCTACTACGTTTATTAGTATATATTATAGTAATCATAAAACTTTTCTTGGCAACCAGATTAATCATGCATTTTTTTACATTAGCTGAACACTTAATTTTTACATTAGCTGAATCCTTTAGAAAATTATTCTCATCAGGGTCTATTTCATCTTTAGAGATGCTGTGTATAGGGTTTTTTGAAGAAAAGTTATCTCTGTTGGAGGAATACCTACTCTAGATCTATCCAGCCGGACCCATCGCCTTGCACCGCAGTGGAAGGGATGGATTCATACGTCTGACACTCCTGGACATATTGACCCCTATGATTCCTACCCACCCATCATGCATTTTTAATAATTTGAAACACCCAAAACCTTATAGATATTATAATGATCAGATCCTTTTTTCAAATCCTTCGAAATACACACCCTTTAATCCAATTTTTGACAAATATTTTAGAATTATTCTTATTAATATTATTACGCTAAAATACAAAAGGTTCATCGTTCCAAAGGACGCCTGTCTGTTACATAACCTTTATTAAACTTCACATAGATGTCACTAAGTACATTACTAACTACTAACTAAGGTTAACATGAAACTTAATTACAACTTCTAACTAAGGAAATTAATAACATCGTAACCCCCCATATTAATTCTGGATAGCGGAGCCATCTATGAAATCATTTCACAATTAAGTGTATTAAATTCCGTCTCGCTGTGGGAGTTCAAAGGTGAATTAAAATAGATACAAAATGGCGCTTAGAGTCGAAAGGGATTGGAAATATATCATCTTATAATAATAGAATTATAAAAAATCTGAGTGTGTAATTCACACGCGGTAGAAGTGAAACTACGTCGCTAGATGTCGCTTCTTCTGCCTGCTTATTTTAAAGTGGTTTGAAGATTGGATATTGTATACACAAAAAAAAAATCGTAAGATTTGAACCTCCGTTCGCTTGATGCCTGTTTCTCTGGTCGCTGAGACTTGTCAGGCGCCTTACCCACTGCGCTATCGAAGGCACGCGCCAAAGCGCGAATTTACAGCATTATATTAGAACCGAGTATTTGTGTAAAACTGATCAACTAAAATGTACAACAGTACAAAAACTTGCCCCACTACTAACTCCTACACTAACTAAACTGATTAACCTGAGCCTGAAAGAAGGTCAATTTCCGGACAGTTGTAAAATTGCAAGGGTTTTTCCAATATATAAAGGGAGCTTGAAAACTCAACCATCTAACTATAGCCCCATTTCTGTCCTACCGATTCTATCAAAAATATATTAAAGAGTAATATTCGATAGGCTAGACAACTTTTTGAAAAAAAAAATCATTTCTATATGCCAAACAATATGGTTTCAGAAAAAAATCTAATACTCTCTCTGCAACTAATGATCTTATAAATAAACTTAGAACTAGTATAGATAATAAAAACTATGTCATAGCAATTCTCGTAGACCTTCAAAAAGCCTTTGACACCGTAAGTCATGAAATACTGATTAAAAAAATAGATAAAACAGGTGTAACCGGTCCAGCTATCAAACAAATAAAATCCTATCTGTCCAACAGAAAACAATGTGTTAACATAGGAGATAAAAACAGTCAACTCGAGAGTATAAACTACGGAGTTCCACAAGGATCAATACTGGGGCCACTTTTATTCCAAATATACATAAATGACATCTGTCAGCAAAAACTACATGGTGAAATCTTCTTATACGCAGATGACACGGCAATTTTTTACTTCGGCAAAAACTTAGAAAGTCTATTAGAACTATCTCAAACGGATCTTAATGCACTAAACGATTGGCTAATAAAAATATATTAACAATAAATATTAATAAAACCGGTTACATGATCTTAAGCTCACCTAAAAGAATAATACCATCGCATAAACCATTACAAATAGAAGAAAGAGACCTACATATCCTAGATAGCGAAAAATACCTGGGCTTATATATTGATAAACATTTAACATTTAAACAACATGTAGAAAAACTAAAAACAAAAATCATCCCATTAATTGGTGTATTTGGTAGAATTGCTCATCTTCTACCAACAGAGGTAAAGAGGGGCTTTAGCTTAATCCAGTCCCACCTAAATTATTTAATAGAGATATGGGGAAAAACATACATTACGTACTTAAACGACTTACAAATAATACAGAACAAAGTTATTAAAAAACTCTTCAACTATAACCCAGACACTCCCACAAAAAAACTATACCAGGAAATGAACCTTTTGAAAATAAGAACATTGTACGAATATAACATATGTCTTTTAATCTACAAAATACAAAATGGACTTATACATACAAACAACATTTATAAAAACATCACAAGTTCACGAACATTATAGTAGACAAAACTATAAATTGTACACAAATACTGTCAAGACTGAAAGTGGCAAGAGAAGTATTGGTCACGAGGGAGTTCATATATATAATCTCCTTCCAGATAACCTTAAAACGGAAAATAATATAAAAACCTTTAAAAAAAACTATTTAAACTCAAAATGTTGGAACAAAATTAAAAATATTACTTCTTACTACTGTACTATATATATATATATGCTCTGTATTTAAGTTAAGAAAGCGAAATTATTATGTTTCTTTTAACTTAATAATAATAAAAAAATAAATATTTGAGTTGCGACGCATTTCCGTTTCATCTGAATTTCAAATCACTGACGGTGCTAAAGAAGTTTCACTTAAAAATATATCTATAGAAAACACTACTTTCCTTGGACACTTGTATTGAAAATCCTCCGAAAAAATTCTATTTGGGAGGCGGATTTGGGTACGCCGCCTCGGAAACCATTTATTGAATAGCCAAAACCCCTGCCATAGGTCACCCCACCACGTGGCTCGCTAGGTTTGGTGACTTAGCAGGGGTGCCTGGGCTTATGGTGTGAGGTTTGTCTGGATGTTGGGGCGAATGCTTGCACAAATTGCGTGGCGGGCCAAATTGGAAGACCGGTTGAGGTAGACCTAACCTAGATCTCTCCGGCCGGACTCTCTCGACCCATCTCATTGCACCGCAGTGGGAGGGATGGATTCATAAGTACGTCACTCCTGGACATATTGACCTCCAGATTCCTACCCACCCCTCATATCTTTTGCCTTTCCAGACGTTATAATCTACGCATTCACAGTTACGGCGCCAATTAAATTATTTTAGGTTTTTAATACTTTTCGCACATTTTGCTTTAAAATATTGAGGTGAATTAATTGTTTGCGCCCGAACATATTTAATACGAATATAAATAAATAGTTTTGTCCATAAACGAACCCAAACCTTTCAAGAAAGGCTGAAAAATACAATATTGGATTGAGTCACCAATACAAAATTGAATATTTCAGCCTCCCTTGAAAGATTTGGGTTTGTTTATGGGCAAAACTATTTATTTACATTCATATTAAATATGTACGAGCGCAAACAATTAATTTGCCTTAATATTTTAAAGCATAACGTGCAAAAAGTATTAAATACCTAAAATAATTTAATTGGCGCCATCTGTGAATGCGTAGATTATAACGTACGTGACGTTTAACCTTAAAGCATACCTAACTTACAAAAGTGTTTGTTCCTAAAATGATTAAACTATCGCCATCTGTGAGAGTAGATTTTGAATTATTTTTAAAATAACGCCATCCATGAAATAGCAGATTGTGAATTCATTTATATTATTTATTTCTATTCTCGAACATTCACTTTTCAGATGATTACAGAGATTTACATGTAGATAATAAGTTTCAGTAATACAACAAAAAATTGATAATCAGTGACTGCATGTAAATAAGTTTGTAATACTTATATTAGTGTTTTGTGAACACTTCACTAGGAGAATCTGTTCTGAGGTGTTCGCATGTTTTAGATGTCGTCATAAGTAAAAACGTTTTCATGCCACTTCAGAATCTACTCGACTCTTTATAAAGTCATTAAAAGCTATAAAACTGAACAAAAGTACCTGAAAATAATGCCAGTAGTATGCGTTTTTGTTACTCTTTCACGCCAAAACCACTGAATGGATTTTAATGAAACTTTATAATAATATAGCTCATACATCAGAAAAACATATAGGCTGTAATTTATAAACCTAGCGAGGAAGGGGACGAGGGAGGGCAACGGGGACGAACGGGAAAGGTGAATCAGAGAGGCACGATGTATTTCTTTGAATATGGCATTGCAACGCATGCCAAAACCAGCTGGTTATCAAATAATTATGAAACAATCTATTTTATGTATAATTTAAATACAGATTTAATTTGCTACGTTTGGTTTGGAAAAATAGCTTAGGTACCTACTTATACTTTTTATCCATTTTGTGACCTGTTTTTTTATGTTTTAGTTTATGTATTGGTAAATTATTTATCAGCAGGTGGCAATTAAACATTTTTATTTTTACAAGTCGAGATTTGAACCCGCGACCTCTGGATTTGCAGCCGAAGAAATTAACCGCTCGACCACGGAGGTTACGAAGAAGATTTAATTTTTTTAGTGAAGAAATCTTTTTGTTTGACAAAATATTTTAATTGTGCCATTAATCGACATTTTTTACAAATTGCCACAGAACTATATCAAAATGTTGTACCAGGACGACAGAAATGAGAAAAGACATTATTCCCAGTTCTGATTGAAATTAAACCCAACGAGGCGTCATTAAGTTGTAATATTAAATGTCATTATTATCCATATGATAAAGCAATGCGAACCGTTATTATATTTGCTAATATCACGGTGAGCACTGAGGACTGCCTAACTATGGCTAAAAATAAGCAATTTGGAGACTATTAAACACCTTGCAGCAGATTTTCATTAGAAATATCAATAATAATTAATAACTTTAAGAAGAAGATAACAATAATAATATATAACAAGTAACAGAAAAAGATAATAGTCGTAATTGGGACTCGAACCCAGAACCTCTCGTCTAATCGGGACGTGTGCGTTTATCAATTCCGCCATTGCAACCCTCTGTCAAACCGTCATATTAGTCAATCTCATATTTCAAATTTTAGAATTAACAATTAGTATATTAAAATATAAGTGGATAAACGGGTCTTTAAAACATGCGCGATTTTTCGAGCACGACGGCGTAGCCGAGTGCTCGAAATAAAGCAAGTGTTTTAAAGACCAGTTATCCACGAATACTTTACGCTATTTTTTTTCATTGGTACACTTTGAAAACATAAATATTGATATTATTATTAAAAATTTGGAAATAAGAACTATTAATGAATTCGTGATGTGACATCACAATATCTTGTTGTCATGGAAATGAAAAACACAAACATTAATTTGCAATCTGTCACATAAGATTAATAGTTGACATCACAGTTTTTACTAGTTATTGTGTGTTGTAAAATGAGTTCTAACATTGCTAATTTAAATACCAAAGCAGAATCGCGGTTAATACCTGAAAAATCCAAAGACGTTTATAAAAAAGAATATGAAAGGTTCATAACATGGATGGAGGAGCAAAACGTAGTAGATGTAAATGAACGAGTTGTGCTTTGTTGATGTTGCCATGGTAACTTTAAAAAACGCGCGTTCCATAAAGTGCGATTTAAACACGCTAGAGCGTACTTTAAATGAGTAAAAAAGGGCACCAATAAAAAATATATTATCTTCAACTATTTTTTCCAAATTTTGGAAAATATGCAATCCATAATTCCATAATTTCCTTAATTTTTTTTTCCATATTTTGGAAAATATGAAGAAAAAAAAAGAAGTGGTTGAAGATAATATTGTTAATTCTAAAATATGAAATATGGGATTGACTAATAGACAGAGGGTGGCAATGGCGGAATTAGTAAACGCACACGTCCCGGTTACACGAGAGGTTCTGGGTTCGAATTCCAGTTGCGACCATTATCTTTTTCTGTTTTTCTGTCTCTTGTTCTCTTTTAAATTAAGTTTTTTTTTATTTTGTATTTCTTTTATATACTTTCATATTTCATATTTTCGTTTAGAATATTATTGTTATCTTCTTCTTCAATGATATATTGAGTTAAAAAAAAGAGAGTTTAGAAATTTGAATTATGATACGTGAGAATGTGTAGAAAGTTTAAGAGAATTTAAAACCATTCACCATGTTTTGTCAGTACCTAACCGAAAAGGCATACACTATTAAAACGATTTAAACAAAATCCGTCACATCTATAAAGATTGTTTTCTTGCTAATACTTTCCGGTTTTATCAGATATTCAACATTTGAAAATTAAGAATATGGCGTTATTTCACAGTTAAATGGGTACTTAGTTTAAAATAGTTTTGAATTTCTAAGCACAAGAGACTGCTGTTTCACTACTGAGTTCTGCCGCCCTTTGGTTTCGTTCACATCCAAGCTTATTCTAGGTCAGATTCCATCGATCAAATTCTAATTATTTCTCCCCAATACCTAACCTCATAAATAAGGTAACAAATATTGGCACATACCTAATCGGTAGTTTGTCTCAACCCTTCTACGTAAATTACATAGTTGAGAATTCGAAAATTGAAACAAATAAATTAATAACCCCTAATTTTGCTCAACCTTTCTAAGTAAATTACTTAAAATTTAATTAAATTAGTTAAGAATTTGAATTTTGGCTCTCAACTGATATCGTTTCTAAACCCTTCTGCGCAAAATAGATAGTTAAGAATTCGAATGTTGGCATGTAATTGATAGTATGTCTCAACCCTTCTGCATAAATTACGTAATTTAGAATTCGAATATTGGCATATAATCGATAGTGTGTCTCAGCCCTTCTGTGTAAATTACATACGATTTTGAATATTGGGATATAATCGGCACTGTGTCCTTCTGTGTAAATTATGTTGTTACAAATTCGTATATTGAAATATAATCGACAATATGTCTAAACTCTTCTGCGCAAAATACATAATTAGGAATTCGATTATTAGCATGGAATCGATAGTATGTCTCAACCCTTCTGCGTAAATTACACAATTAAGAATTCGAATATTGGCATATAATCGATATTATGTCTCAGCCCTTCTGTGTAAATTACATAGTTACGATTTTGAATATTGAAATATAATCTACAATATGTCTCAATCCTTCTGTGTAAATTACGTAGTTACGAATTCGTGTATTGAGATATAATTGACAATGTGTCTAAACCCTTCTGCGTAAATTATACAATTAAGAATCCGCATATTGGCATATAATCGATAGTGTGTCTCAGCCTTTCTGTGTAAATTACGTAGTTACGATTTTGAATATTGAGATATAATCGACAATATGTCTCAATCCTTCTGTGTAAACTACGTAGTTACGAATTCGTGTATTGAGGTATAATTGACAATGTGTCTAAGCCAAAGATATTGAAATATAAGGTCTAAGCCCTTCTGCGTAAATTACACAATTAAGAATTCGAATGTTGGCATATAATCGTAGAGTGTCTCAGCACTTCCGTGTAAATTACATAGTAACTGTGAGAGAGGTTTTAGGGTGGCACACCTGTTTCCGGCCATACAAGAGCGAGACAGGTGATCCCGCATATAAAAGGAGATGCAGGCCTCTCCTCACTCTCTTTTTCCAACCGCCAACACGTTAGATAGGACGTACTATAGCCAATATGTTACAATAAATATCCATATCGCCAAATCGCGCATCATTGCAAATATCCCAAGCCTACACTCGAGTCTGTATTTAACAGTGGCGCAGCCTACGGTACACGATTCTGACAATACGGCAGATCGCGTAAAGAATCGACGCGCAAAAAAATTTGGCACAAAAATTTGGCAAAATACGCGGTAACATTATTATTTCGGGTCGGTAAGAAAGGCCGGACCGAAATTATTCCAACACTTCACTGCAAGGAGTGAAGTGCAAGAAGACACTGGAGCCAGCCAGCTTTTCGGAAGGGGGAAGCACGGGAGGTCCAGCGTCAATCGGCATCTCTGAGGGTCAAGGATCGGAGATCCAGGTCGCAGGAGTGATCTGGGGTAGCCATCGGTGTTACTGTGTGACGGGTCTGGAAGGAGCCATCAATTCACAGGGTCAAGGAGCAGTTTCCGGAGCAGGGTCCAGGGAGCAGACGGCAGAAGAAGAAGCCTCATTGGGAAGTTTTTGTTTTTTCTGTTTTCTTTCTCTCTATTTGGGTACCTTCTGGGCATTGGGAACATGGAGTCTCGAGGATTGGAGTCCTTCAGTTTGCGTGACGGGAACTGGGAGAACTTCAAGGTCCGCCTCGGACAATTTCTCCTCGTGAATGATGAAAAGTTTGCATCGGATGATAAAAAAAGGGCTATTTTCCTGAATGCATTGAAAGATGATTGTTTTTCCTTATTGGTTAATTTGTGCATTCCTAAAAAGGTAACAGATATTAAGTTAGAAGATTTGATATCTAAACTTGATGAGTATTGTTGTTCAACGAAATGTTTTTTTGAAGAGAGATCTAAGTTTTACAGTGCTAAACAAAGAAATGACGAATCAATCCGTGAGTTTGCAGTGCGGTTAAAGTCTCTTTCTACTAATTGCAAATTTGGGAATAGTTTATCAGTAAATTTAAGGGATTTCTTTGTTTTGGGTTGTAAACCAGGAAAGGTAAGGGAAAAATTATTTCTCGAGGGTGAATTACACTCGTTCGAAAAATGTTTACAAGTCGCCGAGTGCATTGACCTCGTAGCTTCAACTCAAGCGCAGTCCCGAGTTGATAATACGGTTTACGCTAATGTACAGCTCAAGGCCGGTCGACTCTCTTTTAATAATTCGCGTGTGAAAGACAGAGACGTGAAGCGTTTCGGGCATAGCAACAGGGCACGGTCACAGTCGCCAGCGAACGCTGTGAAACAAAATTGTACCGTTTGTGGTCACAATAATCACATCGCGACGGAATGTAGATATAAAAATTATTTATGTAAAATTTGCAGTACGAAGGGTCATCTCGCAAAACAGTGCAAGCGTTCCTCAACACGTAAGAGTGTGAATACTTTGTTGTCGGACACAAAGTTGGGTGAAGTTAATAGTGTCGAACCATTTTTTATTGAAGTTTCACTAGACGGGATCAAGAGTAAATTCATGGTAGATTCTGGAGCATCTTGTTGCGTAATTTCCAAGGAGTGTTATTTCAGTAAATTCAGTAGAATCAAGCTAGTGCACGAAGACATTAGTCTACGGGGTTTTGACAATACGCTCGTGAAAGTGGTAGGTACAATTACGCCACAAGTGGAATTTAACGGTCAGTGTCACAATTTGAAATTTGTTGTTGTCACAAGTGCTTCGTTATCGATAGTGGGGCGTGATTTTATGAATCTTTTTAACGTCGGGATTAACGGAATCGTAAACAGTATAAAACAGAATACTTTGAAGCAGCGATTAGTAAAAAAATTCCCGGAAGTTTTTACGGATAAACTAGGAAAATTTAATAAGTACGAAGTGAATTTAACTTTAAAAGAGACCGCTATTCCGATATTTCGTAATCACAGAGTTATGCCGTTCGCTTTGAAAGAAAAAGTCGAAAGGGAGTTAGATAGTTTACTGTCAGACGGTATTATAGAACAAGTCCAGTTTAGTGAGTTTGCAAGTCCAATTGTTCCAGTAATTAAGAAAAACGGTAGTATTAGATTATGTGGTGATTATAAATCGACAGTGAATAATCAGTTATTAGTTGACAAATATCCATTACCTAGGATAGAGGAGCTATTAACGAAAGTAAATGGTGGGAAAGTTTTTGCAAAAATCGATCTTAAATCGGCGTATAGTCAATTTGTTTTAAAAAAGGAGTGTAGGCGTTTTACAACAATCAATACCCATTTAGGATTGTTTCAGTATAAGCGGTTAGGTGTACGGGTTATCTCCCGCGCCAGCTATATTTGCAAAGGCAATGGCAAATTGTTTGTCAGGATTACAGAACATGACGTTTTATTTGGATGATATTATCGTGATAGGGGAAGACGAAGACGATTTAGAGAAAAACGTATGTGTCGTGTTAGAAAGGTTGAAACATTGTAATCTAACAGTGAATAGTGACAAGTGTGAATTCAATTTAAAAGTTATTGAGTTTTTAGGTTATAAAATAAGTGAACAAGGGATTCAACCGTGTGAACGGAATAAAGAAGCCATTTTAAATGCACCAGCACCTAGTGATTTAAATAATTTAAGAAGTTTATTAGGTATGATTAGTTATTATCGTAATTTTATTCCAAATATGGCAAATATATTGTCACCATTATACGAATTACTTAAAAAAGATGTTAAGTTTCAATGGGGTACGGAACAAGAAAATAGTTTTGCGATAATTAAAAGAATATTAACTTCGGATAGGATTTTAACGCATTTTGACGAAAATATACCTGTGAAACTTGTCACAGATGGTAGTTTTAATGGGGTAGCAGCAACATTACTTCATAGGTTTCAAAATGGCGTAGAAAGACCGATTGGGTTCGCAAGCAGAACTTTAACTAAAGCGGAAAAGAATTATTCTATTCTAGATATTGAAGCAACAGCAATTATTTTTGGAATTAAGAAGTTTTATCAATATTTGTACGGCAGAGAATTTATTTTAGCTGTGGATAATCAGCCGTTAGTGAGAATTTTAGGTGAAAATAAAGAAGTACCTAAGATTGCCGCGTCAAGGTTACAGAGATATGCTATTATGTTAGGTTCGTTTAATTTTAAAATTGAATATGTAAAATCGAAAAATAATTGTTCAGACTTTCTGAGCAGGTGTCCGATTGAAAAGGTTAGCTGTGAAGATGAGATAGAGTCTGATTACATTAATTATTTCGAGAATAATGGGTTTAATTTGTCTTTAGACGTGATAAAAAGCGAAACCGAAAAGGATGATGTGTTAGGTCAAGTAAAAAATTTTCTTATCGAAGGTTGGCCAGCATCAGTAAAAAAGGCACAAAGTGGTAACTTTATTAGAATTTTTTGGGAAAAAAGGTTAGAATTGTCTTTGATAAATGGGTGTGTTTTATATCAACATAGGGTTGTTGTACCTGAGTCTTTAAGACAAGAGGTTTTAAAGATGTTACATAGATCTCACTTAGGGGTTTTTAAGACTAAAGGTATTGCAAAAAGCTTTGTCTGGTGGCCAAAAATTAATCAAGATTTGGAGAAAATAACGGAAAATTGTAGAGATTGTTTAGAAATTAAACCAGAATCACAAAAGAGTTCTTTAGCAGTGTGGCCATATGAACCTGAAGTATGGTTCAGGGTACATATTGATCATGGTAGTTTGTATAACAAAAATTTTTTAGTGGTGGTAGACTCTTCTTCAAAGTGGATTGAGTGTCTGGAAGTAAACAGTCTGTCTTCAAAAGAAAATATCGAAATACTTCATAGATTATTTTCGCAATTTGGTTTTCCAGCAACTTTAGTTAGTGATAATGGTACGTGTTTTTGTTCTGAGGATTTTGAAAATTTTTGTAAGAAAAATGGGATAGAACATATCACTAGTCCAGTCAATCACCCTAGTAGCAACGGGCAAGCTGAAGCTACAGTAAAGACTTGTAAAAATTTCCTTAAAAAAATTTGTAAACATAATGGATTTCCTTCAGATTATAAAGAAAAGTTAGGTAACTTTTTAGCAGACTATAGGAATACAGTTCACGCAACAACAGGATGTGAGCCATCTGTATTATTAATGGGTAGAAAAATTAGAACAGTATTTGACTCTCTGATTCCAAGGAAAATTGAGGATAGAACGGGTAGTTCAGGTTCTACTCGACGAAACAAAGTAATAAAAAAGGTTACTCAGAGCCAAAACAATCAGAAAAGACAATATAAGGGTAGAGTTAAATCAGGTTTTAATATAGGTCAGAAAGTAATGACTAGAGATTTCAGATCTCAGGGTAATAGGTTATGGGTCCCTGGGGTTATTGTGGATAAAAAAGGTAGTAAAATATATTTCATAAAAATTAACAAGTCTAATATGGTGTGGAAAAGACATTTAGACCAGCTAAAGGAATTACATGTTTCATGGCAGGAGGAAGATAACCAGGAATTCGCGTCTGACACGTTGGAATTGTCGACGGACGAATTAGATCTCTCCGGTATGTTACGTAATAGAAGTGTCTCTAATTCTGTTTCTCCATGTTTCAGGTCTAACCCATGGCAAGGAAGGCTTCGGCCCAGGTGACAGCACTTCGCAGTCGAAATGGACAGAAATGGACAGAAGGGATACAGAAAGAACAAAAACAAATGTTTTGTTAATTTTAAATGTAATGTGTTAATTTTAAATGTGAAATATGAAATATAAAATATATTGTATGAAATATGTAGCTATAGGTATCACTTATGTAGCCAGGATTCTCCCGTTTAAGTAGGGGAGGATGTGAGAGAGGTTTTAGGGTGGCACACCTGTTTCCGGCCATACAAGAGCGAGACAGGTGATCCCGCATATAAAAGGAGATGCAGGCCTCTCCTCACTCTCTTTTTCCAACCGCCAACACGTTAGATAGGACGTACTATAGCCAATATGTTACAATAAATATCCATATCGCCAAATCGCGCATCATTGCAAATATCCCAAGCCTACACTCGAGTCTGTATTTAACAGTAACGATTTCAAATATTGAGATATAATCAACAATATATCTCAATTCTTCTGCGTAAATTACGTAGTTACAAATTCGAATATTGGCGCATAACCGATTCTGTTTAGTAAATTACATAGCTAAAAAATCGAATATTACTAAGAATTTTATGCAGACCACGAATCAACTGTCAATCTAACACGGCCGCCAATTTAAATCTATAAAAAAAAATTTCACCACATTCAACAATGTCGCCAAAATCAAATTAACCAAAGGATTCATTTGATCAATACAAATTGTCCCATAGATTAAGCGTTACGTGTGTGTACCACTTCAAATCAATCATATAAAAATATGCATTGTAAATAACCCAAACATTAATCAGCGAAATATGCCCTTACCGCAGTAAAAATCATAACCTACCATTCAAACTCAAACTAAACTCAATATCGGCCACCGAAATTAAATTGGCCAAGTACATTATTTGATCAGTGGCCATGTTTTTTTCATATCTTCGCTCAAAGGCAAATCCTCGTTGAATCGCTGCCAATAAGCCAAATTTCGGGCCCACGCTGATACCAAGTGTTTGCGCAATTTTTAATCTGTGGGCCGACTATTCGAGCGCTCCTCTGTCGGGGCATACAATGCCCCCTCCAAATATGATTGCCACCCTGCCAATTCATAGGAACTGAGGGAGGGCGATCGAAAAATAGGTACCAACCTACTTTCAAAAAATTTATATAAAAAAATAGCCAAATCGATTTTTTTAAGTTTTGTTAATTTCATGTGTGCCAACAGAGAAACTATTCGGTTACAGAGGCGAGAGTACGCGTACAACTTGATCCCGTCGCCATGCGCGGCAGTATTATCAGTGACAACATATTTCTTTAATGTTTTCATTTGAAAAAATATCATCGGACAGCAAAACGACATCCACGTTTTTAACTCTAAATATGCTCAAAAAACGCTGGTTAATCCTGTATTTAAACAAACTGGTAAACAGTACTATAATTGACAAATCATCATTTTGCAAAAAAGACAAGTAAGTTATTAAGGAAAATAGAAACAGCTGGCCCATGGCGAAAATTTAGTGTCGGCGGCCAACATTTTAGGCTAGTGTCACACGAGCACTGTACTTTCATAATGTATATGAGCTTAGCCTATTTCACCATAGCGCTCGTCATACATTACTCCTGGGCATATATAGAGAGCGATATGGTGAAATCGACCAAACCCATGTACATAGTTTGAGAGTATAGCTCTCATGTGAGACTAATATTAATATTATTAATTACATAATACGGTAGACACCTTGTGATATTTTGTGTACTTTGTTACGTTACGGAATTGTTTCCCGTGCGAGCTAATAGCGAATTGACCCCTTGCACAGGCCCTCCGCCCCCTCTCCCCACACCGCGCGGCGCCGGTAGCCAAGCGCCGAGCGGCTCCCCGCACCCATTCCTTCGCCGGCCTTCGGCAGAACAACTGTGTTCCCCGTGATTCGCGCTAGTCGCTCTCCGTGAACTAACTTCACGATGTATTATTTGAATTGTGCTTTGTGCCCAGTACCTAGCCAGACGGCTGACTCCGCATCTCCCGTTATGTGAGTACCAATCTACTCACCTCCCACACCGTGTGCTATGAACTACTTCTAACTTCACTAAACGTGTAGAGAGAGAGGAGAAAATTCTCGTTAGGCTAGCAGTGTAGTTAATTGTGTAGTTAATTTGTGTAGTTAATTTTGTGTTTTGTGCCGAAGCTGGCTTGTGTACCACCCTGTTCTGTTTTTACGAATAAACCCTTTAAGTGCTAAAACTGTGTTCTGATTGAGGAAGGAGACCCGGGGATTGTGAGGAAAGGAGGCGGAGGAGGAATTGCCAAGCGAACCACAGGCACTCGCCCTGTTTTTAGGAGGAACCTTGCTTGCGCCGACTCTGAGCTAGTCGTCGGCCGTGTATTGCGTGTCCTTTACAGGTGTAGGGTTTAGCAAATGGCCGCAAGTAGTGGCAATGCTAGCAACTTTCATGTGGTATTTCGTAGCTTCTTCTTCTTTGATGGCGCTACAGCCTATATTGAGCTTTGGCCTCCTCCAACATTCGTCCCCAACTCCTGTCCTCAGCGGCTGACTTCCAGTTTGTTACCTGGAGAAGCTGTGCCGCATCCCCTCTTACCTCGTCTTCCCACCTTAGTCTGGTCTTCTCACTTTTTTCACATTTCATTACAGAAGCTCCGTACCGCGGACATAGGGCACGAGTGACGTCATCCGTTGCGTTAGGAATGCTGTGTGGAGGGTCTTTTTCAGGAAAGGAAGAGAGGAAGTTGGATGGGTGGGAATATGGGGATCAATGTGTCCAGGAGTGCATGACAAACGTGTGAATCCATTCCTCGCACTGCTGTGCGAGGCGATGGGTTGAGGGATTCCGGCTGGAGAGGTCGAAAGTCTAACCTACTCTCAGAAAACTCAACCAGTCTTTCTCGATCCGGCCCGCCACGCACTAGATGGGCAAACGTATCCGCCGTTAAGACCTATACAAACCTTATCCCATGATCCCGGGTACCTACCGCTGCTAAGTAACTATGTACAGCGAACCACTTGGGGTGACCAACGGCAGAGGTGTTGGTTATCCAAAAAAAAATAACAATTTTAGCAGTACATATACTTTCGATACCATTTGATACCAGTATTTGTGTATGGCAGAGAGAAGTATAACAATTTGGGAGGCGGGTATGGGTTCCGCCGTCCCGGGAACCTTTATTGGATAACCAACACCTCTGCCATAGGTCACCCCAAGTGGTTCGCTACGTTTGGTGATTTAGCAGGGGTGCCCGGGTTCATGGGGTAAGGTTTGTCTTGGAGGCGGATGATCAGGACATACTGAACCTCAGATTCCTACCCATCCCTTAAACCCTTTTCCTTCCCAGAACTCTCATCTCCTTCCTTTCCTTTAAAAAAATCCTTCACACAGCATCCCCAAAGATGACATAGGCCTTGATGAAAATTATTTTCCTCAGGGCCTCCTGTGTGGAGCTCATATAAAAAAAAATTAAAAAAATGATTCCCTGGATGGCGGTACCCATACCCGCTTCCCAAATTGTTATACGCTTCTTGCCACACACAATTACTGGTATCAAATGGTATCGAAAGTCCAATATATACTCCTAAAATTGTTATTTTTTTACATAACGTCAGATTCAAGGATTTTTAAACGATCAAAATCATATCATGAAAACACCAAAACGAAAAAAATGTCAATGCCACCTTTTGATTCAACCTCGCTGTCGAAAATCGCAAATTGCATGTACGAATATTTGGTAATAATCCGTTCTTTCACCATCCCTGCCTCCCGAAAAAAATTACTGACCCCTAACCCACACCAAGGTTCCGCGCCCCTGCTGTAGATGACTGGCTAAACCATCCCTCGGCAACTGTTGGTTTAAGAGATTGAAGATTTTTCTTAGAAATTTAAGCCATATTGGTGTAAAGGGTATAGACGTAATCTCTCTGCAGAGTTTCATAAGTAATGTCAATCTAAGGGTATAAAGCGGTCATTCTCAAAGTGTGGCGCAATTCCAATATTTTGATGAGCAAATCATCAATAATTTGTAATATTTGTTATACTTCCGTTTAAAAAAAATCAGAGTGCATAATTTACGCGTGGCAGAAGTGAAACTAGAAAGTCGCTAGATGTCACTTTCTTTTCTTTTGACTGTTTATTTTAAAGTGGTTTGAAGATTGGATATATCACAAAAATAAAAATGTTTATATTTTTTGGATTTCGTAGGATTCGAACCTCCGTTCACTTGATGTCTAGGTATCTCTCTATCCACTGAGACTTGTCTAGCGCCTTGCCCACTCCGCTATCGAAGGCCCTATTATATTAGAACCGAGGAACCAAGTAATAAATTTCAGTGTCGCATTTCCGTTTCATCCGAATTTCAAATCACTAACGGCGCTAAAGAAGTTTCTCTTCAAAAAAATAATGTGAAATTGGAATAGGTTGTTGTAATACGTTGTTTATAGGATGATTTTATAAACTAACCACTTGGGGTGACTTGTGGTAGGGGCGTTGGATATCCTACAAACTGTTTCAGAGCGACGGCGGCGCGGCGCGGCGGCACGCTTGACAGCCTTCCAAATTGAGAGTCCTACGAAACTAAAAAAAAAACATTTTTATTTTTGTGAAATCAATAACCAATCTTCAAACGACTTAAATAAACAGGCAAAAGGAAAAAGCGACATCTAGCGCATTTCTAGTTTCACTTATACCGCGTGTGAATTACATATTATTAATTATTTTTATATTGTAACTTATATCTATTGTAAATAATATTTTTTGTTGTAACTCATATTTGGTTATGATTTTAGATTTTCACGACCAAAAGTATTTTTGGGGTGTTATGCCGTGTTGCGCTACCTCCTCCTTTAGCCAACGTTTCGGACAGCGCTACTGTGTCCATCATCAGGGCAGATGCGTCACATCAAAGGAGGTAGCGCAACACGGCATAACACCCCAACAATAAATAACTTAACTCATATTTGTATTATATACCTATATACTAGCTTTTATCATACGTACATCGTATTGTTTTATGTCAAGTCTTATACAAACTTAGCACATTAGGTATTTAAATATTGTTTAACTATTTTATTTTTGTTATTATTTAAATATTGATACCTACCCTCGTGTGTACCACTGTATCATGAATCAATTGAATGCAAAAGCCATTTTATGACGTTTAAATAAATAAATACACCTAAAGATACAATAATATTTAATATTCTCCAAATAAGTAGGTACTATGTACCCCAATTTTAAAATAAATAATTAGCGGAAATCATGCGTTTAAAAATTTAACGATTCTTT
The DNA here is from genome assembly GCA_917880885.1 of Limnephilus marmoratus. Classification (NCBI taxonomy): domain Eukaryota; kingdom Metazoa; phylum Arthropoda; class Insecta; order Trichoptera; family Limnephilidae; genus Limnephilus; species Limnephilus marmoratus. The sequence continues at coordinate 19,926,544 of OU862915.1, forward strand.
TAATAATTTATTCCTGAATTCTTAAAACACGGTAAAACGGTTAAATATAGGTTTTTTCGATGGCTATCTATGTGAGCAGTTTGTACGTCACCATATTAAAATTCGGAAGTATGATTATTTGAATTTTTTAAGATCAAGTCAACATTTTTTTAAATTTTCTTATATTATACAGAACGAATATCCAACCCTTTTTAGCAATACATAAAATACAAATTGTAATTTGATCCATCTAATTAAAAGAATAAAGTAGACTTTTAATTAAACGCTAACAAAAGACATCCCCGTCCTTCTTCTTTCTCCCTCCTCGGCGACAATCGCCTGTCAGTTCTGGCGGTGACGTCACAGGGCCCGGCCAAGTCTACCTACTAATTATTACGTAAACCCGCTAATAGATGGCAGTAATGCGACATCTTTTGTTGGAATATGTCACTTGCAGACCTGCGCGCGGCGGGAGATTTGCGAACTGAACATAGGCGGGGGTTACGTATACCTTTATAATAAATTAAATATATCTTTTTCACGAGTAAAATATTGTGGTGTTCTTAAATGTATATTTATTAGATATACTCGTATGTGCCATAACCGTCTGGAGTCTTTGAGACTGTTTCGCAAAGTATGAATTTCGGTAGAAGACTTAGGACGGGTGGCTGCAAATAATTTGAACCATTCATCGAATTTCCACAATAATTTTCCAGTTTTGCGAGAGTTCTCTAAAAATTCTGTTGTTATATCACTATTGACCTGCTAAAACCGACCAATAAAATAACAACATTCAAATTTAAGACCGTTATAGAAATTGAAAAATACATAACAATAGTGCGAGGCACGCGTTGCAGTGCCACTCAAAGAAAGAAAATGTTTCTCCTTGTGTGTCCTTTCCCATGCGTACCCGTTCCCGCCCCCATTCACCTTCCGCGTTCCCTCCCCCTCCCATGTTCCCCTTCCACCTTTGTGTTCCCCTACCGCGTCCTCCCGTCCCGCAAACTCTCCCGCGTTCCCACCTCCCTCGTCCCCCCTCCAGTGAACCCCCGTCCTTCGTTCCCCTCCCCCTTCCGAATTCCTCCCCCTATCCTTAATTTTTTAAAACAACACCTATTTTTTATACAAATTTCATAACGCCAGAGCTCACCAACATACACAGAAACCAAGTGGGCGTGCACAACAAATTACCAAAGTTTCATCGCAATCATACGAATAGTATCGGAAATAATTTCGTATACGAACAGAGTAAACGAATCGTAACAGAGCGTTATAACGCTAGAGTTCTCTGTTACATACAGAAAACATTGCGAGCATGCGCACATCAAATCACCAAAATTTCACCGCAATCTGATGAAATGTTTAGGATCGAATTCTTTGTTTAGGGACAAACAAAGAATTGTGCATTGTTATGTATTAAGATATAATACCTAAAAATTCCTAACTCTTTGTGTATAAATTTATAAAGACTCTTTTATAAAGCTGATAAATAAAATAAAATAAACCTACATATTTAGATCTTGTCACCAATCACAGCTAAAGACATTTTCGGTTCTGAATTTTGATCTTTCACCAGGACGATACTGAAAGTGTCACAAATATATACCACACAATATTACAAGTATCGTAACCACTTTTGTAATTTTTAAACATTAATTTCCACTCTGACGAACCGCCCTTGTCTCAGTTCTGAAGTTAGAGCACAATAGCGTCCCCTATAATATTATTGCTATTAAAATCACCTGATATCGTGGAACGGCAAGGTTATCAATTTTAATGATAAATTGTAATTAGCTACTCGTTTGTTATTCATTTGCATTTTAAAATATTCAAAATTTGGTGTTTATCTGTGGGTTAACATTAATAATTATTATAGGTAGACATTTAGCGAAGAAATCAAGTAAATCTTGTATATATCCTATCCTATCCTACTAATATTATAAAGGCGAAAGTTTGTATGGATGTATGGATGTTTGTTCCTCTTTCACGCAAAAAATACTGAATGGACGTGGAAAATTTTTTTCACTATTATTTACGAGTACCTAATGTAGGCTGTATACATATATTGGTAGGCTCTGGCGTTATGACATTATTTATTATACGTTTATTATCCGGATGAAATGCAAAGCGTTGTTAAGTAATTGTTTGATGTGCACTGTCATTTTGTTATTTGTTTAGGTTACTATGGAGATCCTTTGACAGGAAAAATTCAAATATGAACGAGTATAAAGTACTAATCTATACTAATATTATAAATGTCTATACTAATATTATAAACGCGAAACTGCGCTTGTTTCACTGTTACGTTTTAATAGGTGGCACGCGAGCTGTTTGAAAAATGAACGCAACGGGTAGAGAGGGGGGGAGGCGTGGTGGGGTGGATGGGGGGAAGGGGGCAGGAGTAGGAGGGGGGGGGGTGATGGGAAGGGGAAAGGGGGGAGGGGGGGAGTGGGAATAGGGAAGGTGGAGGAGGCGGTGTGGGAAACCCTCTAATACTATGCGAGCGAAGCCGGTTGCAAAAGCTAGTATATATTTTTTTTTAAATTTATAACGTCACGCGGTTACGAAGAGGTTATTGTAAACATTGAATTAGAAATTGTATTGCTTAAGTACCTATACTAGGTATTAAGGGAGTTACTTGACTTACTTTAACCGGTATGTCCTAATATTATTTGGAGTAAAAAAATTTCATTCAATTTTGGTGTCTGGTGACTTTTTTGACTTTAAAAGTTTTTTTTTGTAAGAACATATGTTGTTACTGGTAACTCAGTCAAGTAACCAACTAACCCCTCCTCCTAACTGTCAAATTCCTAGTATTTTTTGGTGGAAAAAATCTCACCGGACACTTAGATAAATATCATTAACATGTTTTACTGCAAGTAATGTCAGGAATCACTGATCAAAGTAAGTCAACTAAGTCTCTCTCTTAACATCCTTTATAGTAAATAGTGTCTGGAATGAACATTATGATGCTTAAACGACGTACGCAAAATATTTTTTTTATAATTTTTTATGGGGCAACCTTTCATTTCCAAATGTCTAAAATATTACACAGTTTTAATTACATAATTTAAAATGGGGTTTTAGGGGTCGCTACCAGCTGCGAAAATATACGATTTGATCAAAAGAGATAAGCATTTGGTGTTTTAACTGAGTATTTATTTTCTGCAAATTTTTACAAAATCTAGTTTAACACAAGATAAAATCAAATCACAAGTTATAATGTTACGCCTTGTAGGCGCTATTTTATTTCACGATTGTAAATTCCGTCTAAGAACAAAAATCATGTTATTACTTAAAAACTCTAATTACGTTCTTAATTTGTATTAAATTTATTAATCTTTTATTTATGTATACGATACTGCCGCCATGGATCGACCCACAGTGCCCTTCTTGACAATATCAAGGAGGATCAGAATACGGTGCTTCTACTTATGCCGACAGAATAGCACTCAATCCTAACCATGGGAAAACCTCAGCACAGGTTCGCCTAGTGAGGTGTTCACAAAACACTACTTCTAACCAATTTGCATACAGTTATCATTAAATAAAAAAAATTAATTACTGAAACTTATTATTTATGTAAACCAATGTAATAATCTGTGAAGTGTATGTTTGAGAATAGAAATAATTGAAACACAAATAAATAAACGATACTGACACGTTTAAACATGTTTCTTTTGTTTAAAATACTGCAGAGGTTCGGATAGGGGTGTCTTGCCAATCGGTAGCTTTAATTCTGCATGTTTAGTCGGAAGCATTGCAATTAATGCCCTAAACATCGCGTATTTTCGAAATCTTGATCAATTGTAGCGACCCCCAAAATTTATTTATGAATAATGAAAACTAAAGTACCCAAGCGAATTATTTTGGCCAGTGAAAACATTTAAAACAAGTTACCGATAATATAGCGTACATAAATGTACGTTTTCTGGTAAGACTGGTACAATTTACAATCACATAATTTTGCAAAAAGAAAATAATGTCAGCCGACAGCGTACGGCGGACTTTTGGCATTCCAATTGTTAATTTCAGTATAAATTTTAAAATACCTTTATTTGTAAGACCCTTTAAGAATAGTTCAAAGGGTAGGTAATGTTTAAAGATCCAAGCATAATTATTATCATCGAAAAAAGCTAACACTCTATGGCTTGACATTATACAAATGAAAAAAGGTATTTGTTTAAAACCACTTTTTTTGTACTTCTTGGGCACTGACTATGTAACAATTTCTAGACATTTTTTTTTAGTTTGCTCGTTAATGATACGGACGTGTCGAAACCGGTCGCAAAAAAAAATTAAATTAAAGTAACAAATGTACATCGAAAATTAAAACTATTCAAAACAAAAAAACCACTTTATTTTATTACCATTTTTCATTTGTTCTCAACCTTAATCAGGACAATAAAGTTTATATGTTGTCCTGATGAAGGTTGATAGCGGTCAATGTGTGTACATAATATAAAGTGGTTTTAAACAAAGAACTTTTTTCATTTATATTATTATTTATTAGTTTGAGATGAAGTCATGGTTAAGTTTGGGACTAGGTAAGTTATAAGTAAATCCCTGGGGTTACCTCCAACTGTTTGCTGCAGGGGTTACAAACCAAACCCCGCGGTCGTAATACGGTGAGGTCGCGCCAATTATATACCTCTGCGGGTCTAGCCAGATCTGGTCATGGCACCACCCCCACATCTTCCTCTTTCTCTATATCTGCCTCTTTCTAACTCCCTCCTTCTTTACGGCGAGTAGAAAGAAAATAAGTTTGCAGGGCGTGTTTAAAATGATTTGTTATTTTTACAATAATGATTTTATTAAGATTTTAAATCTTCTTGCTGTCGAATAAATTAATATTGACAATGACACACCGTGGTAATTGTGTGTACATGACTTTAAATTAAATTCAAGCTAGCCGGTTTCGGTATGGTTGGACCTTCGTCACAACCATGAAGTGAGAGAGTTATGACAAATGAAAACTAAGTCAAATAAACATGATATATGAGAAGGTTGATTCCTGAAAGGTGCTTATTACGGCAAAGTACCAGAATGAAGAGTCGCGGGAATTTTTCCCATGAATTAACACGTTCCTTTTTTATGAAAATATCGTACAAGAGTCCCAACTGCTCCCAAGAGTCTGGAGCCAGTGAGACTATGGCATCCGGGTATCACACGTGTGGCATCGGGGTAAGTTGTTGTAAGGTAGTGGGGACGGGAAAGATGTGGGAAAGAGGAAGGTGGGAAAGTACCTGGCTATTCAGATCTCGTCACCAGACACGGCTAAAGCCTTTTCAAGCAACGTTTCAACTCTGAATGGTGGTCTTACACCAGGGCGATTCTTTCGAGGGGAAGGAGATAGGGAAGAGGAAGATTTGGAAGTACCTGGCTATTCAGATCTGGTCACCAAACACGGCTAATGCCGTGAATGCTATGCCGCTAATGGTGGTCTTACACCAGGGCGATACTGAAAGTATCTTCCACTCTGGAACGTGCTGCAAATATACGAAATATTATTTTAAATTAATAAATTGTGAAATAACACCAATTAATTAAATAAAAATTATTTGCCACGCCGGGATTCGATCCCGCGACCTTCGGTGTGCGAGTCAAGAGCCTTACCGCTGGACTACATCGGTTGTCACTGGAAGTATCTTCCACTATTGTAGTATATTTGGGAAGCTCTCCGAAGAGATACGGATAATTCTTTTAGTTTTGCCATAAAGGCCACCATACAGACTCAAAACGTTGCTTGAAATGGCTTTAGCCATGTTTAGCCATGTTAAGCCCACCTTCTTCTTTCTTATTTGTTTCTACTCACCACTACATTCATACTCAAAACATACCACAATTGGCGATGTCGTAGTTTCATTGGCTCTAGACAGTTGAGAGCAGTTGAGGCTCTTCTGCAGTAAAAAAAATTTAAAATATCTAGGAATAATACTGAAAGAAAAAATGTTGAACATGTCCTCTTCATCAACCATCTTAATACATCCTGTATAACCAGAACGTGTAGTTTTCAGCAACAATGATAATTGCGCGCGCACCCTATCTAATTTATTTCCTACAACCTTCCTGTATCTTGCCTTTGAACTGCACCCCTCCCCCTTTACTCTATCTCTTCCCCTCCCCCATCTCCCACCCACCCTACTGCACCAACCTACCCCCTTACCTTCTCCACTTGGGATACATTTCATGTTGCAAGAGATTACCTCCACTCAAATTAAAATTATGAAACTAGATTTATTAAACGTATGATGTTTTATAAAGTGGATTTATTTTGCAATTTAAAATGGATTAAAGAGTAAAGAAGATTATTTATACGACGAAATTGCTTTAAAATGGAGTTTGTTTGTTAAAACAGTTTTAATTATATTTTGACGCAGTTGAAATGAGATCGCTGAGAAATATGTGGGGTAAAACCATGTAACTAGGCTATCATTGAGATTTTACTAGATATCTAGGTAAAATGCATTGCCCTTGTACATGTCTGAAAGTGCTGTCGGAAAAGTATTTTTATAACGTGTAAAGGGTGCAAGCAGAAGTAGGTGAAGTGGAGGATGCACGTCCTAAAAAGGCTTGACGATATCAATTTAAATTTGGTAGGCGTGAATAGGTACCGCTGCCCCGGGAACCATTTATTAGATAACCAATACCCCAGCCATAATTTCACCCTAAGTTATTGCTAAGTGGCCGGGTTCATGGGGTGAGGTTTGTCTAGGTGTTGGCGGTACTTGCGTTTGCTCACGAACATCACAGTCAAACGTGATGACTGTGATGGTCGTGAGCAAACGCAAGTCGGATTGGAAGAGACTGGTTGAGGGAGACAGTTTTACCTCTCCGCCGGACTCTCTTATTCCATCGCCTTGGGTCAAGAGAGTGGGAGGGACAGATTCATACATCCGTTACTCCTGTACACATTCAATCCAGATTCCTATCCACCCCTCATATTTTTCCTTCCCAGAATTTTCTCTCCTTCCTTTTACTAAAAAGACCTTCCACACAACATTCCCAAAGATGTCATGGGTACCCAAAGACGACATTATTTTCTTCAGGGCCTCCTGTGTGGAGTTATTGTAAAAAATATAAGTATGTCAGATAATCCATTTCATCCAAATTGATTTTCCAAAAAAAATACTAGTTTTTAGAAAGTGGTGATACTACATTTAGTTTTATTCCCAACGTCATTTCTTTTCTTCTCACCACAATTTATTTTTTTAAATTGTTTCAATTGAGTACTTTAAAAACTGCTTCAAAAGCATTTTTTTTTGTAATATAGACCTCACTAGGTATTATACCTCTTCTGAGGTCTGCACAATACAATATTATTGTTCTACATTGTGTCTCTAATAATTATGACCTACGTTAACATCAATAACTAGCTAATGTAGCCCTCTACAGAATAAAATGTGTAATTAGAAAAATATTGTGTTAAGTGGTTCGGCACTTGGCTGAACCCCTGTTATTTGTTTTGGTATTTAATCGTCAGATGGTAAAACAGATATCTAACCCAGACGGTCACGTCCCTTTTACAGTTGGGTGTTTTTGTTTTCATTGTGTTAATTCCCTTTACATTAATATTTTTTATAAATACGTTGTGATTCTTTAATCTTCTCTCTTTTACCCGAAGCAACCAACGAACTAGAAATGTCTTAGATCCCAGGGACCAGTTATGGATCATATTTCATGCAAAGTTAAAAGATAATGCTAAGTCATATTAAAAGGATCTTAATTAATAATCTTTCATTGAATTCAGATCTTAAAAATTATACAACCTACAAACATAACTTAATATACAATATTGCCTCCAAGGGTGGATGCATAGTATCCTCCTTGGAGGTCTTAGGGGGCAAACATTAATTACGTGAGCTCACAATGGGAGGGAGGGGTCAAGTAACATCTCACCAAATCTCAAGTAAACCGGGTGGGTTCAATATAAATCTCACGTCAACATTAAAAGAATATACTCGTAAATTATTATAAAGAAAATAAACGTGTAATTCTCTTGAAGTGTCCCAAATTTTGTCCGCTTAAAACCGAACAACGCAGGCGCAGACCTAGAGAAAGAGAAAATCATTCCACCGTACCCCATCCCGCTCAATTGTATCCCATTACGCCCCCTACCCCCCCGTAGTTTTTTCAGGGCAACAGCTACTGTCACGATTAAATTTACCAATTTGCGTAATGGGATAGGATGGGGCGTGATGGGATTCTTTGGGGCCCCGCCCACGGTTGAAAACCTATGCACTTTTCCACGATCGCGGAATCTCAAATCAGGAGGAGGGGAGGGGGGGGGGGGTTGCACGAAATCTCACCAAGGGAAGGGGGAGGAGTCTAGATTGAAAAAAAAACTGCTCACGTAATTAATGTATGCCCTCTTAAGGAGGATACTGTATTTTTACTTCTGAAGGTAAAACAAGCGAACACCTCTGCGTAGATTCTACTTCCACTAAACAATTTACATACATTTGATGATTATTAAAAAATTATATTACTCTACCTTACTCTCTATGATAACTGTTATCATCAGATCTGTAAAATTTGTGTGCGAAAAAATAAATAAAATTTAAAAAAATATATCAAAAACAATGGTTTATTTCATTGTGTTAACAATATCAAAAAACTTTTATCTTTTCTTTTATTTTTTTTTCTACCAAATCTTTATTGTCGACCAATACGAAAATTTTATTTTTTTATTTTATTTTATTTTTATTTTAAATACATTAACGGCTATACTGCCTTTTATAAATAAAAATATAATAGAGTACAAAAGTAAGAAAAATAATATCATTACATTATGGTAGTTTTAAACTTAAAAATAACATACAATTATTTTATGGTAAGTTTTAAGATTTTCACGGCCAGAAGCATTTTCGTTATATGTTTTTGGGGTGTTGTGCCGTGTTGCGCTACCTCCTTCTTTAGCCAACGTTTCGGACATCGTTGCAGTGTCCATCATCAGGGCAGATCCGGCAGATCCGGTAGACACCCCAAAAACATATAACGAAAATTATTTTATGTTTCATAACAAAAAATAACAAAAAAGAACAATGAGAAATATCATCATTTCATTTCAACATGTCCATATTGCGTATATAAAGTTACATTATGGAAAAATAATTTTTGAGTGCATGTTTATATTGCGCTAATTTTAAGAAATAAATGTCGCCGATGTTAGCATATTCATTTCCCAAAATGTGTAATCGACTGATTGGTGAGTAATAATGTGATAATGTATGTGTGTTATTATAGTAGAACGGTAGAGTCAGTCTATTGTTAGCGCGACCAGGGCAATGAAATCGTATTAGTTCTATTAAATCAGGGGCATCCAGGACCGAGTGAATTATTTTATATAATATTAATAGATCACAGATTTTTCTACGATCTGATAAATTTACGAGATTAGTCCAGTTTAATAACAAATTATAGTCCACGGATTCTCTTGGAATACCTAATTTAAAATTAATATACCTAAGGAATCTATGCTGGACTTTTTCAATCGCTTGAATATGGATATTTTAATGTGGAGCCCAAATCGTAGAATTATATTCTAAAATGCTTCCCACTAGCGTTATGTATAAAATGCGAATAGTATCAATGTTACAAAATTGTTTGGTTATTCTAATAATAAATCTTAAAATCTTCATTGCTCTATTAATAATATTATTTATATGGCTAATAAATGTAATTTTTGAGTTAAAAATAATACCTATATCATTTATTGTTTCTACTGAGTTTAATATAATTTTGTCAAGATTGTATTCATAAATGGTCGGTTTCTTTATTTTATAAAATCTTATTATTTGACATTTACTAATGATAAGTGCCAGTTCATTGCATATACACCAATTAAACAAGTTGTTTAAATTTTTTTGTAAAATTATGCAATCAGAAATATTTTTAATTTTTTTATATAATTTTATTACAATATCTGTATTTTTTTTTTTAATTTTGGTTCACTTTCGAATGCCATTTAATAAAAGTTTGACAATATTTTTCTAACTTCCTACAACGTATGAGAATTAATTGACTCCATCGCTGCAATTGATTTCAGTGTAGCCTTAAAATCGAATGAAAATAAAACCAAATCCTTTAACAATCAAATCCCAATTCACCGCCCTATTTCCAAATAAAGAAAATATTCAATAATAGAACGTAGCAGCATTTGAATTTCGCGCTCGCGGCCACCATAGACAATCGGTTCCGCTTCCGCTTTGTGTTCTGTCATTGGGAAAATTTTAAATTCTCTTCCTCTTCCGGTAGGCTCTTTATTATTTGCAATTATTCGTCAATCGCTGCAATTTGAGGCCTTTGCAAGTGGATTTCCTTTAGGGTTTTTAGGGCGAGGATTATCAAAGGAAAGATATAATATACTCCTAACTACTATTACGAATTACAGAGTGGAATGATTGTGATTGGGGAAATTAAGTACTAAAGTTACAGATTGTGAAGATGAATACGTGAGGTACTCTGTGCTTGATGTGATTCGCAATAGGGTATTTTTTCTTCTTTTAAAACCTCTTAAAGGCCAGGAAATTTCCGAAAATTCACGAAAATTTCTAACAAAGTACCACTTTGTATTTTGAATTGAATGTTTTGTGGATTAATTTTGAGCTATCGTATATTTTATTGACCGAAACACATTTCTAGAACAATAAACTATGTACCAAAACAACATTTCTTGCGTTAATTACGTAAATTGATAGGTTTTACGATGTTTTCGTCAAGTAACACGCATCGGACTTTGACAGAAAGAATCGCGGCAAATTTGACATTTTGATAAAAGATAAAATCATTTAAAAATATTCTGGGGTTGCCAAGTGAATGAAATTTTTTGCCTAGATCCTGGGTAAATGTTGGCGCAAGCGATTCTGACTTTGTCCTTCATACAAATTCTGTACATAGAAGAGTCAAAATTGTAGACAAACATATTTTTTTAGAATTTTTTTCCACGCGCATGCGCACAAACCGCGCGCATCCGCGCGTCTCCGGCCAATAAGATGGCTGGTTCCTCACTGCTGAGGATCGTGACCCCTACTCCAATTTCCGTGGTGGACAAGGCTCCCAGACTCCTCGCGATTCAGCGCTGCACGAAGAGACAAGAAAATCAATGTACTGAATGCCAGTTCTTTATCACTCCAGCGTATCGGTGGCCTTCCTCTGCTTCTTCTGTATTCCACTCTGTGTACTGCTTGCTAACAACGTATGCAAGGACATTGGAGGTCTAAATTCGTTCTAAACTAAATGTAGCGTCGTTCTTTCAAAAAAATTAGAGTCCTTGCGAGAGCCTCGAAGGAGTAACCATCTGTTACTTATACCAGGCCGGGTAAGTGGTGGATAACCTCCAATAATGTCTTCCACTTTGTCAGTGACTATGAGTTTCTCTAAGTTGGAGCCCTTAGTTTGGCGAGTCTAAAGTATCTTAAAATGTTGTAGGCAGATAGTTTTTTATCATTGAAGAAGAAGATAATATTAATAATCTAAAAATATGAAAGAGAACAAGACACAACAGACAAATAGAAAAAGATAATGGTCGCAACTTATCTTTTTCTGTTTTTCTGTGTCTTGTTCTCTTTCATATTTTCGTTTAGATTATTATTATTATCGTCTTCTTCAATGATTTATTACATTGATGGGAATGATCTTCAAAAGTTATAAAAAGAGAGTTTTTCTTATAAAATTGAAGATTGTTTTTTTTTTTATTTACATTTGGGATGCGGGAATGGGTACTGCCGCCCCAGAAATCTTTATTGGATAACCAACACCTCTGCCATAGGTCACCCCAAGTGGTTCGCTACGTTTGGTGATTAGCAGGGGTGCCCGGGTCCATGGAGCGAGGTTTGTCTAGGTCTTGGAGGCGGATGACCAGGACACACTGAACCCCAGATTCCTACCCAAGCCTTAAACCCTTTTCCTTCCGAGAACTCTCCTCTCCTTCCTTTCCTTAAAAAACCCTCCACACAGTATCCCCAAAGATGACATAGGATGAGGGATATTATTTTTTCGTCAGGGCCTCCTGCGTGGAACTTATGTAAAAAAAAAAACACGGGAAGCCCTGAGGAAAAACCATTACCATCATGGCCTATGTCATCTTTGGGGATGCTGAGTGGAGATTTTTTTAAGGAAAGGGAGGAGAGCAAGAGGGGTTGGTAGAAATCTGGGGATCAACGTATCTAGGAGTATGAATTCATCTCTCCCAGTGCAATTCAAGGCGATGGGTCAAGAGAGTCCTACTGGAGAGATTTAGATAAGGTCTCCCTCAACCAAACTCTCCCGATCCGACCCGCCACGCAGTAGGTGAGCAAAAGCATTGGCCGCCAAGACATAGATAAACCTCACGCCATTAACCCTGGCATCCTTTCTAAGTCACCAAACGTGGCGAAACTTTGGGGTGATCTGTACCTTTATGAAACCAAAGTTTCCGGCCGTAATTTAAAAAAAAATTATGGAACTTAGTGAATTTTTTTTAAAACTGTTTTTAAATTAAATGACAAAAAAGTGAGGTGATGATAAATGATAACGTTTATAATTCATTTGTTCATTTGTGCCATTTTTTAAAAACTTTTTATGGTTTGTATTTAACATGTTTATATTTAAAAAATAACAAAGTTATTTCTATTAATAAAATTTTAAGGTGTGACAATTTTTAGCAATATCTTCCGAAAACAGTTTTTAGTTTTCGGATACATTCACAAAAATTTAATTTATTTGGATTTTAAGGCATAGCAGAAATATTCTTACCTACTGACAGAATATAGTCGGTTCCGCGGCTTTCCAGCCCGCGATAAAAAAAACCCTCGACAAAATATCCCCGACAAACTATCCTACGGACAAAACATCCCCAACAATATATATACTAAAACCTAACCTAACCGAACCTAACCCAACCTAACCTAACCTTACCCTATTCTAACCTAACCTAACAAAAAATGGGACAAAAATAATACAGACATCCTGTAAAGACAATATTTTTTTCAATTTTTTATAAGAAAAACTCTCTTTTTATAACTTTTGAAGGTTATTCCCATCAATGTTATGTATCATTGACGAAGAATATAACAATAATAATCTAATCGAAAATATGAAAGAGACAGAAAATAGTTCAGGTTATTAGTTAATGCGCACGTCCTGGTTAGACGAGAGTTCTGGGTTCGAGTCCCGGTTGCGTCCATTATCTTTTTCTGTTTTCCTGTGTCTTGTTCTCTTTGAATTTTGAGTTTGAGTTATAAAAAGAGAGTTTTTCTTTTAAAAAATTGAATACTCATTTAGACTTTTATAAAAAGTTTATAGTTCCATATGAATAAATTCGGATATATTTATCCGAGACGCTATCCAGGTTACAAACCAATTGTTAGAATGGTATTAATTCCAATAAAAAGGGTAGTTGCCCGTAATATGGAAAACGAATTAGTTAAAGATAATTTTGTTAGCTCTAAAATTTGAAATATGAGATTGACAAATTTGACGGTTTGACAGAAGGTGTTAATAGCAAAATTGGTTAACGCGCTCTTCCCGGTTAGACGAGATGTCTGGGTTCGAGTCCCAGTTACGACCATTGTCTTTTTCTGTTTTTCTGTGTCTTGTTCTCTTTCATATTTTCGTTTAGATTAATATTATTATCTTCTTCTTCAATGACACAATAAATTATTGTTCAAAAACAGTAAAATGTAAACTTAGGTTTGGTTAGATTAGGTTAAGTTAAGTTAAGTTAGGTTAGGTTTTAGTAGATATTTTGTTGGGGGATGTTTTGTCCATGGGATGTTTTGTCCTTGGGATATTAATGTCGCTAGATATTTTGTTGAAGTGTATAGAGTCGGGGATATTTTGTCGCGGGATCAAAACGCGCGGTACTGTGTGGTCGAGACCTGAAGAGTAAAGATGATAACGTGTTTGTTTGCTCTCGTGAATATATGCGAATAAATAGTTGTATTCGCATGAAAACCCAATGCTAAAGAGAGGCTTACAAATACAAAATTTATCGGTGATTCAATACAAAAGATAGTGAAAACAGAACCTTACACATTATAAAATCTTACATTGTAGGTCGGCATACATGAAGGTGGGTCATTTACAAAAAATGTTATTTTTAAATTCTAAGAGCGATAAAAGGGTGCCAAATGGGTTCAAAAGGCCGTGTTTAAAATTTTTCATATATCTAATACGATCTTTTTCCACGGAATTCACTTCAAATTTTTAAAAATTTTCATTTTAATGGGTTATTTCTGGTGTAGTTAAAAATTTCTGTGAATCCTTTAAATCATGTATTTTGTAATCTTCCTTAGCAAATGTCATATATATTTACGTAATCATTTACAAAAAGTCCCAAGATTGAGTCTCGCAAAATAATGAGGTAATTTGAGAGTATTGAGTTATTTGAACACGCTGCTTTGAGAGAATTCGAATTATATTCACATGTTTTTTAAACAAATAAATCAAAACATTCCCCCTTTTTTACTATTTCGTGTTTTATTGAAAAATACTTCATTTTTAATGGTTTATCTAACATTTTTTTACGATTTAACAAGGGTGGGTTTTTTTTCTATTGAGTGATATTTCAAAGTCAATCCGGAGGAAGAACATGATATCCTAATATTATTTTTTAAAATGCATGATTTTATATCTTCATTTCATCACCAATTTGTGACCCACCTTAGTGTACATTCACCAACACTTAAATTCATCACTTAAATTTTCTACGAGTTCGAACAAATTCAAATAAATTGCGACATTTCCTTCATATTCGACATGATCATTTGTTGATTCTTTTCAAGATGGCCGATTTTATTCCACACTCGAGTGCACTTTAAAATATTGTATGGCGGGCGGGGGTAAATTATTGCGGCTGAAAAGCATTGATTATAATCCGGAAGAATTGCTTTCATTGTTTGGGCGGGAATTTTCAGATTTTGAATTCGGAGCACTCGAAAAGAACCGTTTTAAGAACCTTTTAGAATTTACAAAAAATGCTTTAAATTTAGTGCGTTATGTGAATGGGTGATTTAAGAACATGAATTATTAGATTCTGTTCACGTCTTAAGAAATTTATTTTTTACAAATGGTCTTGTATAATTCAAAATTTGAATTTGAAATTGAAACGAAGTTATTGAATTTTGTAACGTATTAATAACAATTGATTATTTTTTCGTACGTATAAGTACTGGTTGTATCCGACAAAATATCCCTCCACATAAGGACAAAATGTATCTCCACTAAGCTGAATTCTTTCTTGTTGTTTTTGAACAACAAAATCAGAGTGTGCAATTCACACGGGTAGAAGTGAAACTGGAAAGTCGCTAGATGTCACTCTAACTTCTTTTGCCTGTTTATTTTAAAGTGGTTTGAAGATTGGATATTGATTTCACTAAAATAAAAATAAAAATGTTTTTTTTTTGGATTTCGTAGTATTCGAACCTCCATTCGCCTTATATTTCTGTCCGCTGAGATCGCGCTTTACTCCGCTACGCTATCGGAGGCTCGCGCGGAGTCGTGAACTTACCGCATTATATTAGAACCAATGACCCGTCAAATAATAAATTTTAGTGACGCACTTCCGTTTCATCCGAATTTCAAATCACAACCGGGAAAAGAAGTTTCACTTCAATAATTTATTGTTTTTATAGGTTCCATCAATTTGGTATAAATTCAGTATCAATTTTGTCCTATTTTACTATTTTTGAACATTCATTTATTGTAATACTTAATTAAATGAAGACACATTAGCGAATCTCAGCTCAGTTGGTAGAGCTGTTGCCATAAAAGTTGAAGATGCTGGATTCGAGTCCTACAGGTGCCATATTCAGATTTTTCTCTCTCCAGATTTTCGATTGAGTTTCGCATTAGCGAAAAAAAAATCTCGAGACAGAAAAATCTGAAAAAGTTATTGGTACCTCTAGGACTCGAACCCAGGGCCTTCAACTTTTATGGCAACAGCTTTATTTATTTATACTGTCTTCATTTAATTAAATATTACAATTTTAGGTTTTACTCATAAAGTTAAAAATTAAAACAAATAATTTATTGTCTTTACAGGATGTCTGCTTATTTTTGTCCCTTTTTTAAAGTTTAGTTAGGTTTTAGTAGATATTTTGTTGGGGGGTGTTTTGTCCGTAGTATATTTTTGGGGGATATTTTTCCGGGATGTTTTGTCGCGGGATGAAAACACGCGGAACCGATAATTATTTAGATATTTATTTGTAAGTTGGTGCAACTGCAAAAATAACGAGTGAGTTGACCGCGCCGGGGTTTTGACAGCGGAAGCGATAGATGGTGATATACTTGCTTTCTCATTTTTTAAACGACTTCAAAAAGGAGGAGGTTCTAAATTCGACTGTATTTTTTTTTTTAATGTTTGTTACCTCAGAACTTTCGACTGGGTGAACCGATATTGATGATTCTTTTTTATTTGAAAGCTGGTGCTTCCCGTGTGGCCCCACTCAATTTGGTCCAGTTCTGGCAATGGCATCCATGAGAAAACCATAAAAGTCTTAAATTTGCATTAAGTATGTGCGCGACAAATAGACGAATAACTCAATATCACGCCAACCGATTTCGATGATTCTTTTTTATTGGAAAGGATGTTTTTCAAGGGTAGTTTGATGAGAGTTTGGATAGGTTCTAATTATTCTGATCATGGGATTCTTGACAAAGTAACGGAACTCTTCAATTATAGGAGCAAATTAATGATACTCGGCCGAATCTTTTATAGGCTATCCGGATCTTTGAGTCACCTACCGTAACGTCGTTATGGTCAAGTAATGTCTGTCTCATATGAGCAGCACGTTTATTAGGTCTACCCATATTCAGACAAATTAGTTAGTGTACTTCAGATTCACTAAAAAAAAAAAAAAACAAAAATTTTAACAATACAAAAAAAACTACTTAAAAAAATGCAATTTCGTTTTCTTCTACAACTTAATAATCAACTTACTTTTTCTATACATCAATATTTAGGTACGATTGTTATTTTTGGAGTCGGTGTCAGCCAAGGTAGCTAGCTCTGATCGTACATGTTATTTGGGTGTATGAGCTATATTATTGTAAAGTTTGAAAGTTTTGCGTGAAAGAGTAACAAACATACATCCCTACAAACTTGATAATATTGTAAGATATTAAAAAAAATAGGCATTCGTTTTTCACAAGAGTGGTGCTTTTAACCCTCCTTTTCAGTTTAACAGAAACATACCCGACAATTTCTTGAAATTGTTTCATGAGCATGCAATCTACGTGGCAATTTATTTATATTTATTACTGAATATCTTGAAATAGTCTAGCATCGTTATGACTTTTAATAGCTCTGAAGAGTTTGATATCGTCAGCGAAGATGAGATATTTTGAGCGGTTAATGGTATTGCCTATATTGCCTATATTAATGAATAAAAGAAAGAGGAGGGGTCCTAGATTCGATCCCTGGGGAATCCTGGAGTTAGTTTTGTATTCGTGAGAGAGCTGGTGTCCGTAACTAACATACTGACGACTGACGACGTAAGTAGCTAGCTACGAAAGCGAGAAAATCCTTAGAGAATCCGAGGTCACTCAATTTTTGTAATAAGATATCATGGTCGACTTTGTCAAATGCTTTTTCGAAAACTGTATAAATCACATCGAAATGTACAAAATTTTCAAAGGATTTATTTATATAAGTGGTGAGATTCATAAGGTTCGTTGAGGGTGATAGAGTGGGGTGAAATCCGTGCTGATTCTCAATGAGTATATGTTTTGTTTGATTATATATTTGTGAGTAAATTCTGGTTTCTAAAAGTTTTGCGGGTGCTGATAAGATATCTACAGGTCTGTAATTATCGATTGCCGACTTTTTGCCTTTTTTGTGTATAGGCGTGACTTTTGTTAGTTTCAACATTTCAGGGAAAGAATTATTACAAAGTGAATGGTTAAAAATGTGCTTTAGAGGTTGAATTAAAAAAATTGAGTATCTTTTGAGTGTGATGGGTGGTATACAATCTGGTACGAAGTATTTAGGTTTATACAATCTGGTATAGTACAATAGGTAATCTAGTATTTAGGTTTATACAATCTGGTACGAAGTATTTAGGTTTTAGCTTGTGAAAAGCGGCAACAACTTTATTTGATTTATTTATTTAAAAATAAAAAACTGTACATTTCTAAAAATTTTTACTAACATTTTCGAAATCTTAGTAAAAAAAATCTATCCACACGATTTTTTCCAAGTCGTTATGAAATCCATGCAAGTGCCCTGTTGAATTTTGATTTTTTTCAAACTTTTTTTTGTATATCAAAAGGATTTGGGTTGTCAAACTTCCTTTTTTAACATTAGTTCACCACAAGAGTCTTTGAGGAAAAAATCCCTCAGGGCCTACGTCAACTTTGGGAATGCTGTATCGAGGGTTTTATCGTTTAAAAAAAAAACGAAAATAACTTTTGTCAGTTTATTAACATATAAAATTAGGAAATGGCAAGAAAATGAGAACAAAAATGGATCTAAGAAAAAAATTTAGTAACGAAAATGCTCATTTTAAATATTACAGGGTTTGTAAAATAATGGTAGATTTTAATTATTTTGAATGTCAAATAAAAATATTGCACTAACGTATCAAAAATATGCGTTAATGCATTACCACTGTAACCGACGTGTTACGCACCCTCATGTTTTTAATTTATAATTTTTATATGTCTTCTTTATGTACAATGCCCCGGTGCAACCAATAAAGCTTGTGTGCCAAGTTGCCACCGGGAGACATTTTAGATTCCTATTGTTTACAAATGATTTATGATTAATCCGCCTCAAAGGCGACCAGGCTGACTAGCCTCCTTTTTATTTTTTATATACGCCCCCGAGAATGGCCGTTTTTCCGGCTCAAAGGAAGCGGACTGCTCCGCCAAGCGGACTGCCCTTCCTCCATGCCGTTCTGCTGTTATGGCACAGCAGGAGGCGGCTGCTCCACCGAGCAGGCTGCTTTTATTTTTTAATTACGCCCCTTTTAAGGGCCTTTCGTTCTGGCCACTAAGCTCGTTAATACCGTGCCGCCAGCAACGATCTTTTGCCAAACACATTTGATCATCTTTAATATGTCTTTTTCTTTATGCACAATGCCCCGGTGCAACAAATAAAGCTTGTATACCAGGTTGCCACCGGGAGACATTCTAGAATC
This sequence comes from Limnephilus marmoratus, assembly GCA_917880885.1. Lineage (NCBI taxonomy): Eukaryota > Metazoa > Arthropoda > Insecta > Trichoptera > Limnephilidae > Limnephilus > Limnephilus marmoratus. The sequence goes on from OU862915.1 coordinate 19,945,644, forward strand.
ATTATTATTTCACCGTCAGGGCCATTTTCCCGGCTCCAAAGCCAAAAAACAGTTTGACGGCTCCCATAAGGGCCCTCATCTTGCTTGCAAATATTATCGTTTTTTAACATAACTTCATTTACACACCCCGTAGGACACTAAAATAAAGACGTTTTATTACAGAGTCCTGACGGGCATTCAGGGAAACAAAAATTAACCCTCTAACTCTTAAACTGCCAACGCTATCTGCATTTGCGCAAAAATTTTGGACTTAGAAAAAATTCCGATCAAAAACAGTCTTTTTCCATTTTAAAAATCCAGGAACCTCGTAAGACGACGAGACATACAGGTTTCGGTAGCCAGTCTTACGAGGAACCTGGGGAAAATACTAACTTCTTCACATCACTTCGCAAACTTAACTTAACATCAAATACCTACCAACAAACGGTAAACATCTCTAAAAATATTCCCAATTTCATCAAACTAAAAATCTACGGATAGAAAATATCTTTGTACAAATGTTAGAATTAAGGAATCCTTTGTAAACACTATGTTATAACCTGTAGAATTATCATTAAATAATGATTTTAAGCGACCACTTTCTTGAGCGACACCAGCAAAATGAAGTGCGACAAGAAAGTCGCCGTACTTATACTTACGGGCGAGGTCCAACCTCCCACCCCATAAATGTACCACGTGATCACCTTTTTGCCCAGATTAGGGTATATAAGGGCACGTTTTTTGAAAATAAATTAGTTCTTCTCTCACAGTCAACTCGTGTATTATTCTTCGGAAATTTATATCACTCAGCTGCCTCCCCCGCCGACCTCTGCCTGTCTTCAGTCCTGGTGCCAACACTCCTCCAGAAGAGCCGGCCCTACTTTGGCAACCGCCAGGCGCCAGGATCAGGCAGAGGATTAAGCACATCCAGTGTCCTTCACGCATCAGGCACTGGGTGCACGGGAGGTCAGTTTTATTATTTTTCCATCATCACCATCCTGTTCGTGCACTAAAAACCCGGTACTTTTTTATAGTCTTGTGAGGACTCTGATACGTCCCTTACAACCACAATATCATAATATCTTAATAATACAGTGCAGCAGTAAATTTAAAAAGTATTTTGTAAATTATTCAGTAAAATAACAACTAACAACGCATTTCAATTTTTAATTAAGTCATAAAGAAGCAATAAATGAACCTAAAAATGCTGAATAAAAATGCAAGTTTTTTAAAAAGCACGTCTTTTTTACTACATCTTTAATACACAAGTACCTACTCATAATTAGAATACCTACTAGTTGGATACATTTAAGTGCCTACAATCAAGAAGAAGTTATAACGTGGAAACTAAAGGAAAATTTCCAGTTTTTTTTAATCAAATTACGAGTAGTTCCTGCAAGAGCTTAATCAATAATTGTTTTGTATATATTTTTAATATTTATTATTAAATTTCAAATAATAAATTCTGCCTACGTAATACTTCTTCACAAAACGTGACAATCAAGTGGTTCTCGTGACGTCATCATTAAGCCCGATTCACACCGCGACATTTAAGTGGCGCTCCATAAAGCCTCGTTCACACAATACGACGTCGCGCGCTCCCTACCATCGTTCCCCTAAATACCCGCATGGCCCGATAATGCCCCGGTACGGATTTACATTAAACTGTTACATGCATTATACTGTAACAGGCAACATGCATGCGATATATATTTTTGAAGTGAAAACTACTTTTGCACCGTCGTGATTTGAAACTCGGTGAAACGGAAGCGAGCGACACTAAAAAGAGACAAACACATACATCTACAGGTTTTAATCTGCGAGAGATTGAGATAGCAATAAAATATTTTGTTATTTCACAAGTACTGGGATTCAACATAATACGATAAATCCACAGTCTCATGCAAGTCTCTTTGGTCTAGTGGTAAAAGCGCCTGATGAGCCTTAGCGGCAGAATTCAGCAAACAAAGAATCAAATCCGTAATCCAAAAAAAAAAAAATTTGTAAAATCTATTTCCAATCTTCAAACCACTCCAAAATGAACAGTCAAAGAAAACAAAAAAGAAAGTGTTATTAGCGACTCCGAAGAAGAAAACACAAATACTAATAAGATGACCAAATGTATAGGAAAGGGTGTACTGGAAATAGACTACAAAAATATGGAATAAATCATACTTCCCATTAATAAAAATGCCTCGTACCCTCCCTACTCTTGCCTGCTTTACACTTCTACCGCGAGAGAATTGCACACTCTGATTCTTTTAATGTACTTATGAAAGACACATTTTAATGGGTAACAAACAGCTTTACAAAGAGATATTTACAATCGTATATTTCTGCAAATAAAGAGGTTTTTGGCATGCAATCCGTGAAAAAATTCTCTGACAAAAAACTTTTATTTTTAATTAATTTTTAATGCCCCTCTAGAGATTGCATCTATTTTTTTACATTAACTCCTATCAGGAGGCCCTGAAGGAAATAATTTTCCTCGTGGCCTATTTCATCTGTGGGGATGCTGTATGGATTGTCTTTTTATGGAAAGGGAAGAATGAACCTTGAGCACCCTTGAGGTGATTTTTCACAATAACGGCGCTCTACAAATTATTAACTTATTATTATTATTAATCTGAATGTTGAAGAGACCCATGTTGTAGGAGGGAGAGAGGGAATACGGAGGGCGCAAATTGTTCCACAGCCGAAACGACCCGTTATCATGTGACAAATGTCAACTGTGTACAAATGTTGTGCGCGTTTGGCGTGTTTCCCACTTTTCACCGATGCCGAATGAACCAATGAAGCTGGTTTCTCGGAGCATCATTGAAATACTAGTAGAAAAAGGACAGTATTCCAACCCGACGCGACGCTTGTGCTCTAAAGGTTGCAATCCGTTTGTTAAGATAGGAGAATCTATCAATCGGGTCGTCCGTCTCGAAAGAATTTTTTTCAATTATTTTGTGGCTCAATACAAGAGGTGGCTGCCAAATTCAATCGTGGGGCGTACTTGGGTTGTGTACTATTAAGAGCTAAGCAGAGCAATCGATTTTGTCGAAATTTTCCAAAATAGTTTAAAAAATTGTCGCTTGTGTCGCCCTCGACGCATTTTAAGTCGATTCTGCAAAATCTTATTTATTGTATTTTGTTACTTGACATGGATTTGACCCTAGTATCTGCTCGTAAAAATCCGAAGTTAAACGATCATTCCCGAACACAAATTTAAAAATTTCCCCCGAGATTCCCTATTATAATGAAAAATAATTTAAAAAATTAAAATGAATAGCTTTTTAAAAACTGACAGATATTTGCGATTCAAATAGTATTAGTTTGAATTGCGAAATGTTTATGTTTATTTAACACTACAATCTATTAATTTTAAATTTAAAAAAGACAACCGAGTTCTTTTTCTTGCACTTGTATTTTGTACAGGGTTAGCAGTTGTGTACTGTTAAAAGTATCTGCGGGCCCTTTACAGTACGCCCAACTTCTGAGAGGCTAACTTATCTCTGGGTTCGATGGAGCCCCCGTACCTGAGCTGTCACTTAAAGTTACACCAAGCATGTCAATGGAAGTCATATGGCAGATTTGACGCATTTAATGGGTTTCTATTTGGGAGGCGGTAATGGATACTGCCGCCCCGGGAACCTTTATTGGATGACCAACACCTCTGCCATAGGTCACCCCAAGTAGTTCGCTACGTTTGGTGATTTAGCAGGGGTGCCCGGGTTCATGGGGTGAGGTTTGTCTGTTTGGAGGTGGATGACCAGGACACACTGAACCCCAGATTCCTACCCACTCCTTAAACCCTTTTCCTTCCTAGAACTCTCCTCTCCTTCCTTTCCTTAAAAACCCTCCACATAGTATCCCCAAAGATGACATAGGCCCTGAGGGAAATTATTTTCCTCAGGTCCTGGTGTGTAGAGCTCATGTAAAAAAAAAATTAACTCAACGTAGACATATATTTTTAAAACCGAATAGTTAACGATAATATGCATGTTACCCATTACAAGTACTTTCGTTCTGTTGCAGCTTGTTAGGCGCTGAGGCAGTGGTGCAGGTTGCGATTTAGAAGTCGCATGGATATTCTCTGGTGTGAGTGTGGGTACGTATATGGTGTGGGAGGTGGGAGGTGGGAGGGATATGGTAAAGTTGGTGGGTGGTGTGGGATCGCAGTAACACACGTAGGAGAGGAGGAAGTACAACTGGGGAAGAATCTTTCCGGTTCCTGAGAGAAAATGGCCGGAAGGAATGCGAGAGAATGGTTATAACTTTGAATATTTTTCACACTTACAGACCGTGCAGACGTACGAAATTAACTTTATTTTTATTTTATTTATGGTAAGGCAGAGTAGTTGTATAAGATTCCTTATTTTAACAATCTTAATATTTAGAAAGATTTTTTTTTTAAATTAATAAAATTCTTATTTAAGTATAAAAACGCGTTTAAACTGGTTAAAAACTAAGATATCTATTAATTTTAAATTATGTGCCACAAAATAAGTTTGCTGTGTTTGAAGAGGAGATTTTTTTCTTTTACATTAGCTCCGTACAGGACATATGTCATCTTAGGTGGTAGTGTGTGGAAGGTCGGAGAGGAAGGCCTGGGAAGGTTAACGTTATAAAATCTGGAGGTCAGTGTGTCCAGGAGTGGCGTATTAACCCATTCCTCCGTCTGCGGTGCATGGTCGAGAGAATCCTGCTGGAGAGGTCAAAAGGCCACCCCCAACCAGTCTCTCTCGATTCGGCCCTCCACTCAATTAGTGGGCGGCGCATCGCCTAACCAAACCTCACCCTCAACCTTTTCAAAGTAAATAGTAAAAAAAAAATCTAATTGTAATGACTTCTAGCGAGGTATTGACAGGACTTGCCAATTCTATTTTATTGTGTTCATTTCTATCTTTATTTGTCTTAACTTTTCATATTCCATAATTTCCTTATTTCCCTTTGTTTTGTAAATTTCAGTTCGTCATCTATGCTGTATTACCTATTTGGAAAATTGGACGTAAGTCAATTAAAAAATAAAAAATAAATAAAATGCTTTTATTTCTTGCAAATTGGTATGTTACCGAGTTATAAAAAGTAAGAAAGAGTATAATTAATGTTATTTACAATCTTGTTGAAAAATGTAATATAGGTATCTTAAATTATTAATAAGCAAGAACCCCTATCTCAGGCAAAGGTGAAGGCCTCCTCTAAAGAATTCCATATATCTCTCTCTCTCTTGGGCTATTTGCGGCCAGCAGGGGCCAGTTATTTTTATTATTTCATATGCGATATTAAAAATTTGAGAAACCACCAAACCAAAGATGCTCTGAGCTACGCTAAAAAACTAAAATGGAAGTGGGCAGGGCAACAAAGTGGAAAAAACAAATAAAATTTTAAAATTCGTATATTTTATTCCCCAGTGAATTTCATAACAGATGCACAAACAAAAAAAAAAACATATGTTTAAACATTATGGTTTATAAGATTATTCATGTAGTTTCAAAATCCTACAATAGATGTCGTTAGTATAAATAGTTATATGTAGTTTTGAGGTGTCTCAACAGTTGGCAGTTAAGAAACACCGTGGAAGAGTATCGACTATCGTCGTTCGTGTTACTGAAATAGCCAACTGGACTCTCGCAGTGACGGGTTTGCCAACTACAGTTAAATATTCAGTGTAAACCTTACGATAGCGTGAATAAAATAACTTGTAATCTCGAAGAACATCGATCATTATCGGAGTTTTCCCGAAAATATTTCTAGTACGTAATCTCAATCACTGGGATTAAAGAATAGTATAAACATTTTCATAAAAACATTAATTTTTCAATTCAATTCAATTTATTTATTCTTTCAAAAACATTACAAAATTTAAAATTTTAATGCGTTTTTAAAATATATTTGTAACAGTATTACATTAAACATAAATATAAATGGTAGGCAAAAAAACTATATAAGCATCAATTGGGCTTGCCTTTTAAAGGCAGCTTCACTGACGCTAAATATGTCGATATCCGAATTAATTCTGTTCAACAGCAAGATTGCTCTCCCGACCGGCATGACCATTGGCAAGTTAGTCCTGCAGGCCGGAAGATAGAACAGTCTATGCTGTCGATGGCGAAGATAACCATCGGGAACATAAAAATGAATGTTCTCCAAGATAGCTGAGTTTTCAAACCATCCGCGAATCAATCTGAAGAAATGCGTAGCAAGGTGTACATCCCTTCTGACACGTAGATGGTTCATTCCGAGCATACCCATAAGAAAGTCGGTAGGATAGAGCCACGGGTAATAGCCGTACTCCCTCATGTACAGAAATCTCAGAAATTTGTGATCTTAAGTCCGACAACGTACCTTCCTACTTCAACAAATACAAACCTTGAATACATTCATTATAATGATTTAAGAACATTGTCTTACGTAAAATATAAATAAAAAAAATCTTGATGTGTTTTGAAGTTACCACATTTGTCACATGTATTTTCATCAGCATTCAAATATCACATATCACACACAACCACCCCCCCCCCTCTGCTCCCGCCCATTCCATCTATAGCCACCTACTCCCCCCCCCCCCCTTACCACTCATAATACCTAAGGGGTGTTATTGGGAAGTAATGCACGCTTCACAGAGGCGATTCCAGCAGCCTTGGATTTGCAAACAGATGACTTGGGTTTCAATTATTAATTTGAAAAACTGTTAATATTATTTATTTTTTAAAAATTTCTTTATAAAAATAATCAACACCACATGTAAGAAATGGGCGTGATGGTTGCAGTGTAGAATGCAGTTGATTTCCCATGGTCGTGGTTTTCCAATAATCCTAAGTATGAATAAACAACTAACAAATTATTAAATATGAATAACATGAGCATAAATTAAAAAAACGTGTGACACTTTTTTCATTAAAAACTGGAATATTTGTTCAAGAATTAGTTGATCAAATTCACAACAAGTGAAGAAAAATATTTTACTATTATTTATTTGAAAGGGGCGTTTTTATGTGTAGTAATTGTAATTTGTATATAAAATTTTATTCCGAGGTAAATCTGTTATTTGTTATTCAAAATACTTGTTTTAATCATTTTTATTTTACATTTCACCTTATTTTGTAGTAAACCAGCGAGAACCCGGTATGCGTTGCAATGCCAATCAAAGAAAGTGTTTGTTTTTTTGAAATACGAAAGAGTAATATACGATAGGCTAGACAACTTTCTGAAAAAAAAAATCATTTCTATATGCCAAACAATACGGTTTCAGAAAAAATCTAATACTCTCTCTGCAACTAATGATCTTATAAATAAACTTAGAACTAGCATAGAAACTATGTCATAGCAATTCTCGTAGACCTTCAAAAAGCCTTTGACACCGTAAGTCATGAAATACTGATTAAAAAAATAGAAAAAACAGATGTAACCGGTCCAGCTATCAAACTAATACAATCCTGTCTGTCCAACAGAAAACAAGGTGTTAACATGGGATATAAAAACAGTCAATTCGAGAGTATAAACTATGGAGTTCCACAAGGATCAATACTGGGACCACTTTTGTTCCAAATATACATAAATGACATCTGTCAGCTAAAACTACATGGTGAAATCTTCTTATACGCAGATGACATGGCAATATTTTACTTCGGCAAAAACGAAAGTCTATTAGTACAATCTCAAACGCATCTTAATGTACTAAACGATTGGCTAATAAAAAATATATTAACAATAAATATTAATAAAACCGGTTACATGATCTTAAGCTCACCTAAAAGAATAATACCATCGCATAAACCGTTACAAATAGAAGAAAGAGACCTACATATTCTAGATCGCGAAAAATACCTGGGCTTATATATTGATAAACATTTGACATTTAGACAACGCTTAGAAAAACTAAAAACAAAAATCATCCCATTAATTGGTGTATTTGGTAGAATTGCTCATCTTCTACCAATAAAGGTAAAGAGGGGCTTATACTTTAGCTTAATCCAGTCCCACCTAAATTATTTAATAGAAATATGGGGAAACACATACATTACGTACATAAACGACTTACAAATAACTCTTCAACTATAACCCAGACACTCCCATAAAAAACCTATACCAGGAAATGAACCTTTTGAAAATAAGAACATTGTACGAATATTACATTTGCCTTTTAATCTAGAAAATACAAAATGGACTTATACACACAAACATAACATATATAAAAACATCACAAGTACTAGACAACACAATAAATTGTACACAAATACTGCCAAGACTGAAAGTGGCAAGAAAATTATTGGCCACGAGGGAGTTCACATATATAATATCCTTCCTAAAAACGGAAAAGAATATAAAAACCTTTAAAAAAAAGCTATTTCAACTTAAGATGTTGGAACAAAATTAAATTTTACTACTATACTTGTACTTTGTATGCTCTGTATTTAAGTTAAGAAAGCGAAATATTATATTTCTTTTAACTGTTTATTGAGTCCTTTCGGATACATAATATTTTTGGTTTTTTCGTCTGACGAGTACACGAATAAATCAGAACATTTTACGACCCGTGAGCAGGCCACATACAGCTAGCAGTGTGATAAGCGAAGAGATTTTTCATATTTACCCCCTGCTTTCCCCTACCGTTATTATGTCTCCTTTGCAATCTCTCCCACTGCCCCTCTGACACCCCTCATCTGTCTGCCCTTTTCCATGCCCCCCCTTCCCGCCCCCGTTCCTCTCCAGCGTCCCCTTCCCCTCTGGCGTTCCCCTTCTACTTTCCCCGCCTTCCCCCTCTCTCTAACTTATTTTTATTTTTTTTTTATTCAGGTTCTCCATAAAACAGTTGTACACTAAAAAATTATGGAGAATTACATTTTTTTTAAAGTGCATGGGGGCAGTTTAAGAGGGCATTACCAGAGAAAACCGGAAATACGTCATTTTCAAAAAAGATTTTAGACGTATTGACTCTTTTCCACAAAAAATTATAAATGGATTTCGAAAAATTGTTCTTTTATCTAGCATTCGTATGTAATAAATTTTGAGAATTTTTTAAAATTTTAAGTATAATAAGGTTATTCCGTAGGTCGTTTGCAGATTTGTTAAATTTTCAAAAAAGTTTTTGTATTATACCACACCCATTTCAAATAATATAATCATGCAGTAAAATAAATCAATACATTATCTAGCAAACGCATGTTTTAGAATTTTAATTTTAGTTTCAATAAAATCATTAAAAAATATGTACGTACATGTGTTTCTTGACGAAAATTGGTCCATTTGTGTATTTATTTGCGCACTTACAAACTAATATATTTCATATTTTTTTTACATTCTTATTAAATTTAGACATTATTGAAAAATGATAAATACTTATAATCAAAAAATAACTACAAAAAGTACACTATTTTAATAGTTTTCTCATCACGCTTTTCAGCATTTTTGGAGGAAGGTATAAATTAAAGCTAATTTGGATTGAAATAAATTCGATATTGAGTTATAGTTTAAAAAAGCTGGTACGGAGAATAATTCATCTTTCTCATTGTAACCGCCCTGCACGATCGGAAGAACAACTTTCGACGAAATGTGGATTTTCGTCCGCTGGCTGGTTAAACGCTCTTAACTATGTTGTGACGTATGTCAAGAGATAGTCACTGAATTCTCTGTAGGTGACATTGAAGATGTCGATGCTCAATACACAGTCATTAAGCAGTTGAGTCGCCCTGCTTAATGGTGCATTCTGATAGGCAGAAGTTCTTGCTTTCGGAGCATAAAAAAGTGTGTGGGATCTCCCACGAGTATACGCGTTAGGGACATATAAATTGATCTCTTTCAATATTGGCGGATTTATTAATTTTAGTGATTTCAATAATTTACCTTCCGACGAATCGCCCTTCCGCATTCATATATTTCCCTCTTGAGCTCCCTCCTTTATGCTAAACTACATGAAATACATACACTTCTCACAGCTGTATACATTTGCTTTCATCTCGTTGCCCACCCCTCCGTCACCCCTTCCCATTTGCCTCCATTTCCCTTCCGCATCATCTTCATCTCTCATGTTCGCCTTCCACCCTCCCCACCTTCCCCCTCCCGCGACCCCTTCCACCCTCCCTCGTTGACCACACGCGAACCCCCACTCTCCTTCCCTCCCTTCTACTAAACTATATGAAATACTTACATTTTTCAAACAACTAGCGCCCACTTATTATACATTTTAAGAAAAATTTCATACACCAGAACTCACTATTATGTACAGAAACACTCGCATAATAACTCACCAAAGTTTCCTCGCAATCGGATGAATGGTATAGTAAATTAATGAATGAAACCAATTTGGGAGGCGGGAATGGATACCGCCGCCCCGGGAACCTTTATTGGATAACCAACACCTCTGCCATAGGTCACCCCAAGTGGTTTGCTACGTTTGGTGATTTAGCAGGGGTGCCCGGGTTCATGGGGTTAGGTTTTTCTAGGTCTTGGAGGCGGATGAGCAGGACATACTGAACCCCAGATTTCTACCCACCCTTTAAACCCATTTCCTTCCCAAAACTCTCCTCTCCTTCCTTTCCTTAAAAAACCCTCCACACAGCATCCCCAAAGATGAGACAGGCTCTGAGGGAAACTATTTTCCTGTGTGAACCTCATTTAAAAAAAAGACTCATAACGCTGGAGGCTGGAGCTCACCATTATATATGGAAACTTTCGTAACCTTGTCATTTAGGTACTCACAAATAATTTCTCAGGTTGTCTCTAAAATCATGAAACGTTGAAATTCATCAAAAGCCTATATTTTGTAATTTAAAACACAAAAAAATAAAGTACCACATGTCCATATTAGATAGTTGAAATACCTTTTCATTAAAAAATATTTTTTTCAGTTTGGGTATTTTGGATTAAAATCCATATGTAAGTTAACCGTTCACCTTAAATACAAATATTAAGTAAAAAAAAAAGTGCATATAAGATTAGTAATGTAAAATCTTAATTTAGTTTACATAACCGCATAAATTTCCCTCCTGTCGCTGGCTACAGGGTGTACACAGGGTATACAGGGTACAGGGTGGGAACAGCCTACAGTAAGTACAGCGATATGATGTCGCTTTAATGAGGTACTACATCGGCTTTTCTTATTTGTCCCGTCATTTTCCTTGCTCCCGTAAGCGTTTTAATCAATTCGGTCTACTGTAAGCTGGAATAGAAGCGACCCAATGCAACCTATTTATTTACAACACTAATTATGATTATTATTAACTAGCTGACCCGGACTCACGTTGCTGTGGCTAACGAAACACAACGCCCTCTGTTAATTTGCATATATAACAAATCCGCACCCCCCGCTTACCAGCCCGCTTCATTTATATATTATATGTTTCTATCGTTCATACTTTAATTCTGTTATGATTTGATTTATATGTACAACCTGGCTTCTTATGGTTACCAATGTATTGATATTTTTATGTAAATTTTAGTTTTATATAGGTACTTAATCTTTTGTTTTATAAAATTTTCGATCTCATAATCCTTTATTATAAATTTCGTTATTTCAATTTTTTTATTATGCCGTTTAATCAGAGGTAAAGTCACAAGGAGAAAATCCATAATTGGTTTTATTTTGGCTATACTAACATGTACAAACAGGAAAAATGTAAACTGTCGATTTCTCGACAATAAATAAATAAATAAATATATTTCAACCAATTTACACAAAACCTTAACAAATTATATACCTAAACCTTACGCATAAATCACTCTTATTGGTGAAAACCGCATGAAAATCCGTTGGGTAGTTTAAAAGATCTGAGCGTACAGACAGCGTAAAGATGTTTATTCGGTAAGAAACAGAATAAATTAAGAATAACTGTGTAGACCCCGAATGCTCAGATCTAGTCACTTATGCTCGAAGTTTAGAGAATCGTTTATGGAATCAAAATACCCAAAAACTTTGTCTCGAAAACAAGGAAATTAACGTAATTAGGTACACCTGTACAATATTTTCTGAGTGTTTTTTATCAATAATCCCTTTCAGCATTATGTGACATCAGTTCCCATTAGTCAGATACCTGTCTAACCTTTATCTAACCTACCAATTTTTATTCTTTCTATACCCTACTTCTTACTTTAGCTGTACAATTCTTATAAAGTTGACGTAATCCTTCTAGTCCTTTTTACGTTTTTAGCAATTAATTCAGTCGAAATTGAAATTCATTATATTTTAAGCTCTTACAAACATTTTTCTTTGTATATATACACGGTGTCCGAAAACTAGAGATAAATCTGGAACCTGGTGAATCTACACCGCATAGAGAACTTTATGTTTTCCTTTTTTCCAGCAACCAAAGAATTAAAAATTGCTTTTGAAATACAATAAACAGCTGATAGTAGCCCGTGATAACTGAATATTTTGAGTTTTTCCAAAAAAAAACAAGGCCTCAAGTTACTCGAAAGGGAAAGAACGAGAAAGTTCTAAACAAACCAAAAATATTAAATTATATTATTTTATTATATTAAGAGCGTTTAACCAGCCAGTGGCCAAAAACCCACATTTCGTCGAAAGTTGTTCTTACGATCGTGCAGGGCGGTTACAATGAGAAAGATTAATTATTCTCCGTACCAGCTTTTTGAAATTATAACTCAATATCGATTTTATTTCATTCCAAATTTGCTTTAATTTATACCTACATCCAAAAATGCTGAAAGGCGTGATGATAAAACTATTAATGATAAGTATTTATCATTTTTCAATAAAATGTCCAAGTTAAATAGGAATGTAAAAAAAAAAACTGAAATATATTAGTTTGTAAGTGCGCAAATAAATACGCAAACGGACCGATTTTCGTCAAGAAACACATGTACCTACGTATTTATTTTTTTATGATTTTATTTAAACTAAAATTAAAATTCTAAAACATGCGATACCCAGATAATGTATTGATTTATTTTACTGCATGATTATATGATTTGAAATGGGTGTGGTATAATACAAAATCTTTTTTGAAAATTTAACAAATCTGTCAACGACCTATGGTACAACCTTATTATACTAAAAATAAACATTTTTCTCAAAATTTAAAACATGCGAATGCTAGATAAAAGAACAATCTTTCGAAATCCCTTTATAATTTATTGTGGAAAAGAGTCAAAACGTCTAAAATCTGATTTAAAAATGACATATTTCTGGTTTTCTCTGGTACTACCCTCTTAATATTACCTGTCACAAAATCACTCCAAATAATAGTGACATTGATTTAAAAAATTTCCGCTTTTCCGGACACATTGTATATTATTTAATAATTACGTAGACAGGATAGCGTTCATCGTGAGCGAATGAATGTTAAATAAATAATATAAAATATCGAACATAATAATTTCAGTTGTCTGTGCTGTGTGTCAATGAAGTCAAATTTGCTATGAATTTAAGTGTCATTTTCAAAATTAAACTGCTTGCGTGAAGAATTTGGACAGATTTTCATTTAATTTTTTAAATATTGTAATTTAATTGCCAGCAACCCGGGCGTTTATTTAATAACATTATCATATACAAACAAATAAGTAACCCGCCTCACTATACGATGTCTGTTCTGAGACGGGTACCTACCGTCTTGGAAGAGTTTGTCGAGAATTCAGATTATCTCGTGATTTTTCCTGGACTGTGCTAGTTTTAATATAAGTCTGACTTTTTCCAATCTTAAAAGATTAAAGGCCAATTTAGGAGGCGAGTACGCGTACCGCCGCCCGGGGAACCATTTTTTGGATAATTAACACCGCTTACATAGGTTGTCGCAGTGGTTCACTGCGTTTTGTTACACAGCAGAGGAGTTCGGATTCGTGAGTAAGATTTGTCCGGGTCTTGGTGGCGGATGTATCTCCCACCAACTGCGTTGCCGGCAGGATCGGGAGTGATTGATTGAGAGAGAACTTTTAAGAACTCTCCAGCAGGAAATCGCCTTGCACCGCAGTGGGAGGGATGGATTCATGCACATCCGTCCCTCCTGGACGCACTATCACCCAGGTTCTTAACCACCCCTAATAAATTTTACCTTCTCAAAACATCCTCACCTTCCTTAAAAAACTTTCCACACAGAATTCCCAATGATGACGTAAGCCCTGAGTGGAACTATTTTTCTCAGGGCCTCCTGCATGGAGCTAATGTAAAATAAAAAATAAATTGCATCATTTAATCTTGCAATATAGTAAGATTTTAACATTTAAGCGATAAGTAGTCAGTTAACCTTTCGATTGCGCCGGGTCTATCCCGGCGGGTCCGTAATCCCCGCGGGTTAAAAAGACCTCTAAGTGTATGGATATTATTAAGTATTTATGGAGTAATGTCTTCGGCTTATGGAAAATCGTTTTGTAATCGTCTCACTTAGCCTCTGCGACAATAGCCGCCCCTCCTCCTGCCCCTCTCCATCCCCATTCTTCCCACCTCATACTTCACCACCTCCAACCCACCCTCTAACCTCAAAATCAGGGGTGACTCGTTACTTTTTTTGTTAGAGCACCACCATTGGAAATGGCATAATATTATTATGGTATTTTCCAAGAAACTATTCAACGCTAAAAATATACAAATGCCGACGTGCGCAAATAAATTAAATTTAATTAATATGTGTTATTTCACAATTGATTAATTAAAAATAATGTTCTAGAGTGGAAGATATTCTGAGAATCGCCCTGGTGTAAGACCGTCATTCAGAATTGAAACGTTGCTTGAAATGGCTTTAGCCATGTTTGGTTACCAGATCTTAATAGCTAGGTTCTCCCCTATTTCTTTCCCCTCCCCACTATCTTCAATTTCACAACAGACCCCAATTGTGGATGCCATAGAACTGGCTCCAGTCGGGAACTATTGGGACTCTCGTCAGGGGTCCTAGCATGGTCTATCGATATAGGTTTTATCGAAAATGTCGGTAACTTGTCATCGCTCCCGAGCACGACTGCTGGTCGCTAACGAACAAACAATAGTTCACAACGACTAAGGGTTCCTAATTTATTTGAGTTTAAGTGTTGTTTGTTCGTTAGCGGCCTGCAGTCGTGCTCGAGAGCGATGACAAGTTACTGCCATTTTCGATAAAACCTTTATCGATCGACCACGCTAGGTATTCATAAAAAAACATTAAAAAACGTTTAACTTTTCTAGGAGCTAGGACCAACCTGTCGAGGTTTGGGGAGAATGCTACCAAACTAACGACCTACTCCTAAACTACCTTTCTTCTGAGGTAGCCTTTTTTCATTTAAACTGCCATGATTTTAAGATGGCAATCAATATTTAGTTTAACATAAGGTGGCGTCTGTAACTAAAGTTATTAATATATTGGTTATGTAATAACAATAGTATTATGTTTAATTGTTGGGATGTTACGCCGTGTTGCGCTACCTATTTATTTAACCAACGTTAAAATTACTCCTAATATAGCCTAATGATGAACACTGTGACGTCGCCCGAAACGTTGGCTAAAGTGGGAGGTAGCGCACGGAATAATACCTCAAAAATAACTACGATAATACATTTGACCGTGAAAATATAAAATTATGATATTATTTGTTTGTGAAATGGTTTTTACTCTATTTTACAACAAACAAACATTATTTTGGGATTGAAAATCTTCGGGATTGAAATCGGCTTCAAAAATACCTTTAATAATCATCAACTAACCTTTGCGTAAGTATCAAACAAATTTATTTCCAGTGTACATTTTTTGTACTCACACGCTATTTTACCTACACAGTATTTACACATGTAGGTTCTTCCTTGATGTATTTGAATGAAATTATGTTTTATACTATTGTTATTCATCGGTACATCCTCTCTGCACATCCCTTTTTTATAGCAATACCGCACAAGAGTCCCAACTGCTCCCGTCTGGATCCAGTGAGACTTGGCATCCCCGATTGGGGTATGTTGTGAGGCTGAAGGTAGTGGGGAGGGGAAGGAGATGGGGAAGAGGAAGGTGGGGAAGTACCTGGCTATTCAGATCTGGTTACCAAACACAGCTAAGCGCCATTTCAAGCAACGTTTCAATTCTAAATGGTGGTCTTACACCAGGACGATACTGAGAGTATCTTCCACTCTGGAACGTGCCGCATATATACTACATATTATTTTTAATGAATTAATTAACAGACTATATATTGCAAATAAGTACGACGGGGCGCCTCTTAGTACATAGCTGCAGGTTAACAAGTAATAAAACTATAAATTAAATTTATATTAACCGTACATACACAGTAAAATTGACAATGCAGAATTTTAAATTCAATACTTGGCATAAATATTTTTTTATACAACAGCCACTGTTCTTAATACATCCCGCATTCCTCCATTTTTCTCCCACTCCGCCTTTGTGGCATTTGCCCCCTGATCCGTCCCATTCCCCCCCCCCCCCCCTTTTGCCAATCACTCGCTGGTGTAAATGCACAGCCTTTAGAAATGTCACATTAACAGAAAAACCTCTTAACTGTGTTTAATATGGAAGCATTAGCAGGGTACATGGCTTGTTCCTAGAAAGGTTGCAATTTTAAGAGCTATGATCAAATTGTTGGTAGGTTGATTTCAACAAAGTTAGGCAAGCGTATATTTTTTAAATGATATGATTTACTTGTTGAAGTTTAAATATTGTAATATCTAGTTATTAAAGAAAATAATTTTATTATTAAATATATACAAGAAACAGGAAAAGGTCATAAGCAGGAATCGAACCCAGAACCTCTGGGCAATAAACATACGTTCCTTATCACAATAATGCTGCAGCTCTTATTAAAAGATGAGATGCGAAATGTACGTATGTCTGTTTCCTCCAAAAGATAAAAGAAGAAAGAAACCATTTTTTGCACCTTTCTCACACACCGCACCGTGACACCACTTGCCATGACGATGATTTCGAAAGAATGGAATTTAGTAAGAAGGGTAATATTGAAGTATGAGTGAATTCCAACAATTCAAAAACCTTAAATTTCAATTCGCTGATGGTTTTGCCATTGTTCTTAAACATATATTGCTGCAGCTCTTTCTTACTCACTAAATAACATAAATCTAAAATGAGGCAAAAGGTGAACGTATATCTGAACCCCCCAAAGGAAACATGCAATCATTATCATACATCGCCTCATACGTACAAAGAAAATGAAACGCAATTCCCGTCGCCGTAACTGAGTCGTAATCACATATATATGTAAAACATTGACGGGTTAGTTATACGATTTACAACTCAAGAACAGCTGGACCGATTTTTATGATCTTTGATTTGTTGGATTTGTCTCCGGAAAAAGGACACGCGGGGAGAATTAATTTATTTATTTAAGTGGCAATCAACGCAAGCCGGGAACTCGCTTGTATAGTATATTATCAAACCTCCTCACTAAGGTTTACGAATCTGAGGCGGTCTATAGTTTATATATATATATATATATATATATATACCTACAGGGGGATAAGGGACGTACTTGACTTACTTTAACCAGTGATTCCTGACATCATTTGAAGTTAAAAAATGTAAATGAAATTTTGGTCTCCGATGACATGTGTTTTTTTCGTTTTTAACTAAAAACATTCTAAAAAAAATTGTAGGAATTGGATAGTTAGGTAGGCAGTGAGGGTTACTCGACTGAGTGACCAGTGACAACAAGTTGAAGTATTTTTTGTTTGATTTTGAATAAAACAAAATTTGAAAAAAAAAATCAAAATAACATTTTTTACTCGAAATAATTTCAGGGTATACCGTTCACCCCGTATATATACACGGGGTGCTAAGGGACGTACATGACCGATATGTCGCTATATATATTATACGGTATATATGTCGCAGGCCAATCGTAAAATCAAGCAGATCATGATGCGCCTCAGGCACTTCACAATCTGTTGCCAGGCAATTCACGATGTGGCTAGGCATATCACGATCTGCCTGATTTTACGATCATATATATTATATGAATACCACATAGATATTATGTGAATAATAGATATTATGGAAAAGTTCATACATTGTGCCTATATTCAAAAAAGGAGACAAGCATAATATTGAAAATTACAGACCAATCTCTAAGTTAAATGTAATGGGTAAACTTTTTGAAAAAATAGCTTTTGATATCATTTTTCCTTGCATACGACCACACATAATTTCGAATCAACACGGTTTTGTCACCAAAAAATCAACAGAAACTAATTTATGTGAGTTTGTTCACACAGTCCTTGTTGCTATGGATAACGGATATCAAGTCGATGTAGTCTACACAGACTACTCCAAAGCCTTTGATAAAATCCCACACAGCATCTTAATTGAGAAACTCGAAGCAATGGGTATACATGGTGACCTCCTTCATTGGTTAGCCTCTTATCTCGACAATCGTACGCAAGCTGTAACTGAACAAGGATTCTGCTCTAGTTTCGTCCCTGTAACCTCAGGAGTTCCCCAAGGATCTCATCTTGGCCCCCTCTTATTCAATATTTTTTTGAATGACATTAACAAAACTATCCGTAACTCTCAACTGTACCTATATGCAGATGACAAAAAGATTGTCAAAATCATTAAGTCTAAGATGGATTGTCTAGAGCTCCAGAATGACCTTGACTCTCTGGTTAATGTATATTGTCTAGAAAATCGCCTTATTTTGAATGCAGATAAATGTAGTGTTATATCTTATTCTCGAAAGAAATACACAATATTATATCCCTACTTTATTAAGAACAATATTTTAAACAGAGTAAATGTAATAAGAGATCTTGGAGTTCTATTAGATAGTAAGCTTCTTTTTCAATCTCACGTCGAGCATATCACGTCGAAGGCTTTGAAAATGTTGGGATTTATTCTTAGAGTAAGTTCAGCTTTCAAAAATCCACAAACATTTAAGACTCTCTACATATCCTATGTTAGAAGCCACCTGGAGTATGCTTCTACAGTGTGGAACCCTCATTGTTCTACATATAAAGCAAATATAGAAAGAGTTCAGAAAAAGTTTATGAAATATGTCTCTTATCGCGTGCAAAATGATGAAAACTATGTCCCCGTAAACCTTAAATCTCTTGATCAACGCCGAGATATCAGAGACTTATTAATGCTCTATAAGATTATTCATAACTTCATTGATAGCCCGTACTTACTACAAAATATTCATTTCAGATGTCCATTAAGAGTTACTAGATCTCCAGACACCTTTTATGTCCCTAAGAGCAAGACAAATTTTCTTGAAAATGTATTTGTAAGAAGAAGCTGAAGCACATTTAACAGATTATGCCCAAATATCGATGTGTTTAATACAAACCTTAATGCAGCATGCATAAAAAAATAACACTATTGAATGCCACATGTTTAACTAATAACTTAATATTTCATTGATTTCTGTATTTCTCTTTTTATTCTTAGTATCACCACATTTTCTCTCCTACTTTTAGCAGTTCGAATTCAAATAAAATCACTTCCTGAAACATATTATTGATATCCATCAAAATTTGAATGTAAATTGAAATGTAGGTATTGTGTATTTTTGCATTATGGTTCTAAATTTAAATTAATTTGTCGTTATTTTATTGGTCTATGACATACTTATTTTTATCACTGTCATTTATGAATTTTGTACAGACTGTTTATAACGCTAATAAATAAAATAAACATTAAAAAAAATTAATACCTCAAGAATTCTCTATGCTCCCTGTCTGTCTGGAGCCAGTAAGAATGTGGTATCACCAATTGGGGTATGTTGTAAGACTAAAGATATTGGCGACGAGAAGGAGGTGGGGAAGGAGAAGGTGGGAAAATACTTGGCTAATCAGATCTGGTCTCCAAACACGGGTAAAGCCATTTCAACCAACAGTTGAAATGGCTTTACCCGTGTGGTCGTGCGGTCGTATAGTTTCGTTACAGTGCACTGCCTCGAGTATCGAGTATTGTTCTACACTTCGTACCTAAAGTACCTCGCCCGGGCGGGCGGGTATTAGAAAGAACATGGATGACATTCTCGAAGATATTAAGAGCGATATTGCGAAGATCACATCTGTTAAAGATTCAAGAATAAAACTGAGTTTGGAGAACAACTTAAAGAAACTAGAAGAACAAATTAAAGTAGAAAATCTTATCCTACAAAAAAAAATTATTAATCTACAAGAGCAAATTATAACAAACAACGAACACTATAATGAGAAATTAGAAAATTTTGTGACAAAAAATATAAAAACATATGCGCAAGCCACAACAATGAATAAAATCGAGAAACAAACTCCACAAAAACACGCCATCATAATATCAACAACTAAAAACTTGAAGGCTGAAGAAATGAGAAAAAGAATCGAAAAAAACATAGATGTAACTAAAATGCAAGTCGGTGTAACTGAATTTAAAAAAATTGGTGATCAAAAACTCATAATCTCATGTGTAAAAAAAGAAGACGCACAAAAATTGGTCACAAAAATAAATGGAACATTCGGCGAAGATATCAACGCTGAAGAAACAAAAAAGAGAAAACCAATAATGATCGTAAAAAGATTGCAATCAAATTTAACAGAGGATGAAATTGTTTTAGGCATAACCCAGCAAAATGAGGGTTTACAAAGTTACTGTAAAGATGATTTTAAACTCATAAAAGAAATCAAACTAAAAAAATTCGACCAACAAAGAACGTCCCAACAAGACGTATCAAACTACTTAATACAAACGTCAGGAGCCATTAGAAAAATCCTTCTTAACTTTGGAAAAATAAACATAAAATACCAAAGAGTCCCAATTGACGACCTTAACCCTCTGACGCAGTGCTACCACTGCTTGAAATATGGACACACTGCCCTAAGATGCCTTAACAGAACACAGCTTCCTACCTGCCCCCATTGTGCACAAGACCATACCCTAGAAAAATGCACAGAGAGAAACAATAAACCAATCTGCTACAATTGTTCCAGTAACAATAAAAAATTCAGGGCGAACATCCTGGACGACCACCGTGCTGACAGCATCAATTGCACATACAGACATAAAATGCTTCAAATTGCCAAAGAGAGAATAGATTATGAATGAAATTTCACAACTATTATTAGTGATAAAAAAAACACTAAGGCTCTCAAAAAATCCGTCCTCCAAAAAATCTTATCCCAAATAAACAAATGTATTCATGGCCACTAATGCATTCATTATTATTATTTCTTCGATATGGATGATTTCGTGTTAAATGCTATAAATAAAACCATGTCAATAGACGAAAGAATATATACATCAGTGAACGAAACAAACAACATTTTAGCGATGAATCCCGAAGTTAGCTTAATCATATTTCATATGAATATAAGAAGCATCGAACGTCATTTAGACGAACTCCTGGTAACAATAAAATAACTTAACAGACTGGACTGCATAATATTAACAGAGACTCACTCATCGAGCGATATAAACTATAATATTCCGGGTTATACATACTTTGCAACAAATACCCGAATTAACAAGAACAGCGGAATCGCAATATTTGTCTCAAATAAATATGTTGTGACTTTTAACAGAGAAATTCACATGCACAATGTAAACGTCCTAAATATGGAAATCAGTTACCAAAAGTATACCTATAGCATATTTGCTATATATAGAACTCACGCCTCAATATTACCGATATATGTAGATGAACTAAAACGCATTCTTCTTGCGAACAGAAATAAGAAAACCATTGTTATCGGAGACGTAAACCTGAATATAGCAAATGATTACTCGTCTTATGATAAAGATAATTATCTTAATATGATGGCAGAATTAAATTATATATCATGTATTAATTCATTTACGAGAATTATTCCAGGTCAACGACCTTCGTGCATAGATCATGTTTTTACAAATATTCAAGACATAAAAAACATAGCATCTGCAGTTATACAAACGACAATCACTGATCATTTCGGGTGCATTTTTACGTACAATTATGAAAAGAAATATTCACCATTGACTACCCGAATTCCGGAGAATGAAAGCGGCCGACGAAAAACGCTTAACATAAATGCCCTAGTACATAATCTAGACAAAGAGAAATGGCACGATATTTTTAATTGTAATGATACGAATGAATGCTTCGAACTATTTGAAAAAAAATTATCAACGCACGTAAGTACTGCACATTCTATTGATTCCAGAAAACAATCATCAAAATTTAAACCGGTTAAACCATGGATAACTTTTGGATTAATTGTATCAATCAGACACAAAGAAGCAATATACAAAAAATTAATCCAACAACCTACAAACGAAACCTTAAAAAAATACCTAAAAGCATACAAAAACAAACTAACGTATTTAATAAAAAACACAAAAGAAAACTATTTTCGGCGAAAACTAGAAGCAACGGAGAACGATGCAAAAAAAGTCTGGAATGTTGTAAATGAAATTATAGATAAGAAAAAACATAAAAAAAATGATATACATAGTATTACACATAATAATATCAAAATACGATGCGAAGAAAATCCATCAGCTGCTGCTAACATATTTAACAACTTTTTTGCAAATGTAGGCAAAAATCTTGCAAATCAAATACAAAAAATACCGTCTAATGACGAACAGAACATTAACGTCAATATCTTAAACAAAATTGACATGTTTCCCCTTACTTCAGCCCAGGAAATCGAACACATCATTTCAAGCATGAAGGGAAGATCAGCACCAGGTTTCGATGGAATTACTGTCGAAACACTAAAAGCTATCAAAAAACATATTTCAAAACCATTAACGCATTTAATCAACATTAGTCTTCAAAGCGGAATATTCCCAACGATATATAAACAAACCATCATCACTCCAATTCATAAATCTGGCAACCCAGAAGAAGTGACAAATTATCGTCCAATATCGCTGATTTCAAACATTGCCAAAATCTTTGAAAAAATTATCAAAAAAAGATTAACCGAATTTATTAACAAAAATAACCTAATTCATGACAACCAATATGGATTTATGAAATCTAGAAGTACCCAAGATGCGATTGCCAAATTATCGAACATTATTCAGAACACATTAGACAAATCTTTGAAATGCCTAGGAATCTTCATAGATCTTAAAAAAGCTTTCGATAGTATTTCTCATGATAAACTTATTAAAAAATTAAACTGTGTTGGGATAAACGATAAAGCTCTAAAATGGATGAAAAGCTATTTATTTGAACGACACCAAGTAGTCAAGATAAACAACTCCCTAAGTCTACCACTAACAAGTAATTTTGGGATACCTCAAGGCACAGTCCTAGGCCCCCTACTATTTATAATATATGTCAACGATATTTTTAAACTTCCACATAACGCAGACATAATATCATATGCCGATGACACAGCTATCATAGTGAATGGGATCGACTGGAATAGAGTAAACGAACAAGCAAATAATATCATGAACATCTTAAAACATTGGTTTGACACAAATCTTCTCTCATTGAACACTAACAAAACATACTACATACACTTCTCAATCAACAAACTAAAAACACTCCCCAACACTAAAATAATTATCCACAATAACAAATGTAATAAAATCACATGTATCCAAGGCTGTTCAACATTGAAATCAGTACCAGAAATTAAATATCTCGGAGTTATAATAGAACAACATATGAAGTGGAAGAGCCATATCTGTGAATTGGTTAAGCGTATCAGAAAGTGTATATATATATTCATAAGATTAAGAAATATTCTAAAACTCAACAATCTAAAAAGAGTATACTATGCACTAATCCAGTCTTTAATTCAATATGGAATAATTGGATGGGGGGGGTCATACAACAATATTCTAACCCCTGTCAAAGTGATCCAGAAACTAATCATTAAAGTAATCCTAAAGAAACCCTCCACTTATCCAACAGAAACGCTTTTCGCAGATTTCACGGTGCCTCGAGTAGAGAATATCTTCAAGAAAAATGCAATTATCCAAATTTACAAAGATAATATCATCAAGAAATTTGAAACTCACCAATCAAAAAGATATGAAGACAACATCAAAACACCAAAATTTAATACCAAACTAATGCAAAAACAATTATATCTATTTAGGAATAAAGTTTTTCAACAACCTTCCCATTGAAATAAAAAAAACCAAAGACATCAATAAACTGAAACTCAAACTGAAGCTACACTTCATCAGGAATAATTAACTAAATAATTACCTGTTTTTCTCTTTCTTACTATTTATTTTTAATACATATTCATCTCTATTTTATTTAGATTTTTAGAATTTCTCCTAAGTGCACAATATCTTAATATGTAACCGTATCCTATGTATGTACACCTACACATATAGATGATCCAGAAGTCTCAATTTATCCTATTATATATTTACTTATTACATAATGTTGTTCTATTTCAGTTATAGTTAGTGTAACTCGCTCATCAAGCACAAGAACTAGCTTCTTCTTTGGTGAGATTGCAATGTTTAAATAATTTCTGTACCGCTATATAATTTCTAAAACTCCACTGTACAATTATATAACTATATTAAATAAATAATAATAATAAAAAATAATTTCAATTCAAAACGGCGGTCTTTTACCAGGGCGATACTGAGAGCATCTTCCACGAGAGTGTCATGATAGAGGACTTAGCCGGCCGAGGAATCGAACACTCGACGCACGGGTGAGACCCAAACGCGATGCCCACTCAGCCACTGACCGGTCTGACCGCGAGTTTTATTAAAACAAATAACACTCGGACACGTCTGGGTTTAAAACTGCGACCTTTGGAGTCGAGGAAAATAATTTAAATTAAATTCTGATGAAATGAAATCTTGATATTTAGGCACTTTTACGAAATGTACAATATTATTAAATTATCGTTACACTATTCTCTTCTTCAAATACAGCAAACTTATTTTGAGGCACCACTAATTTTCTCGAATTGTGAAAGTTCTATTCAAGTTCTGTGATTAATTCAGTTTTATGAAGCTGCTGGTCTATAATGATATAATAACAGTACTTGAATAGAACTTACACGGAACGTGAAAATTAAATATTTATTAATTGTTAAAATATTTGATCGTCCAGTTTTAACAATTTTTTTTTTAAAAAAGCAACATGTTTCCATGAACAACGCTTACTTCATCAGGGCGATACTAGGGATGTCGAAAGTGAAAAAAAATATCGAAATATCGATGTATCGATATTTATTAAAATATCAATATCGACGTCGATACATCGAGGAAAAAATATCGATGTATCGATATATCGGTCAAATTTTCAAAAGATTTTTCGTTTTTAAAATAATAATGTATTCAGCTCAATATTATCAATAGTAATTTTTATGCACAATGTGCATTATTTTAATGTACAAAAATCTCAATAAAAATAAAGGTATTTTTATTAGGTAATAATTACAAACACATATCAAAACTAAAAAGCGCTGTCTTCTAACTTGTTTTTGGAACAAGGTATAGTCAATAATCATAGACAATTGGGAACCAACACATAAGAGTGGCTTAGAAAAAAAATGGCGAAAAATGGCATACATTTCTATGTATGTACCTATACATATGAGATAGTATTAGTGATCACAAATACTAACGCAAAGACAATAGATTTGTAAGCTATTAATAGTTAAAATTTCAACCGCCAGATGTCATGAGTTCGTTCCTATACAGTTTTGGATTCTAGTGACTTTAGTTACATAAATTTAAAAAAATATCGTTTTTGATACAATTTTCGATATTGGATATTTTGTATCGATTTATTGATATATCGGATCAAAATATATCGGCTAAAAATATCGATATATTTAATTAAAAATATCGATACATCGATATATCGATACTTTATCAACAAGCCTAGGCGATACTAGTATTTCTAAGAAATTATCTTCCACTCGGGAACGTGCTGCAAATGTACCATATATTATTTTAAATGATTAAATCGTGAAATGATACAAATTAAGCAAATTAAATTTATTTTCTCACACAGAGATCCTTATAATAAAAGCCTTATAATAACTGAAGCACATATTTTATCAATGCATTCAACTTCACAAATAATCCTACAATCATATTATCCCGTGATTTTTCACGGGTTACGCTAGTAAAACACAAAACATATCTCTAAGAAACCACATTTGTTAACAGATTAATTATATTTGTTGATTCAACTCACGCCTTTCTAAGCGTCGATTTGATCGAGCATCGTCTCGTGATTCACCCCTGGGGATGAAACGAGAGATAGAGAGGGACGACAAACGTTTTCACACCCCCTAACCCCCGCCCTTTCCCCATCTAACCTCTCATACAATCTACTTGATATTCCTTCTCAGTAACTCACTATTGACATATGGAATTTTCTATTTGCAATAAGGTTTTATGAAGAAATCTAAGTAACTCGTAATAAAAAAGCTGAAATAAACTTTTAAAGGGGAGTAGAGTTCGTGCTCTTTAAAATCACAGTTAAAAATAATTTGCTAACCTAGCCTAATCTAATCCAATCTAACCAGAGCCGATATAAATGTAATGTATCTGTTAAAATCAATAACTAACTAATAGAGCCTTCAATGGAATAAAATGTATTCTAAATAAAATAATTTATAAAATGGTTCGGCGCTTGGCTAAACCCCTGTTATTTGTTCTAGGAATTAATCATCAGTTGGTAAAACAGATAGCAGTCATGTCTTTTCAACAGTTGAATGTTTTGTATTCATTGTGTTAGTTCTTTTTTGTTGGCATTTTTATAAATACGATGTGATTCTTTAATCTTCCTTCTTTTATCCGAAACAACCAGCGACCTAAGGAGTGTCTTAGATCCCAGGGACCGAGCCATTGTGGATCATTGAATTGAGACCTTAAGCTTTATACAGAATCATAGTAGTCTATGACCTAGTACATATTTTACCATTCTAGTCCCTTCGGGTCTGAAGGTCTCGTTGCCAAGTTGTGCCAAAGGTCATTTCCGAATTCATTACGTTTAAAAACTAACTAGATCAGACTTCAGCCAGGAAGAACGTTTGTTATCAGAACACACTTCAGATTGCTTACATTTCGGTATCTCTGCTTTGTGTAATGGGAAAATATTGAACTGGTTAAAGAATATGTTTATTTAGGTGTTATTATTGACTGCTTTTGGGATTTACAAATAAAGAACGACTCTGATCCATTATTAGCAGATTATATAATTTAACATTCTATGTTCCAATAATTTATTTATCATTAGCTGAATCTATTAATAGGTATGGAATAACAGCTTGGAGACTTTACTATAAATCATGTTCAATCAGTTCAAAATTCATTAGTTAAATTATTAGTTCATAAAATTTTATACGAACAAAGGCATAATATTCCGTACTTCTACCAGAATCTAAAAATTTCTGTCAGTAAGAGCAATTCTGTGATATAAAATTATATTTTAGTATACGAATAACCCTATATACATAAATAAAATGGACCATACTTACAATATCCGTTTTTGGTTAAATGAAGGACTAATTGTTCCTAAGTATTTAAACAAAAATGGACAAAGAACGCTGGACTACATGATACCTAATTGCTTTAATATGTTACCTGCCTAAATTAAAAAATGTGCAAATGGTAAAACAAATATTATGTTGAAGAATTGGCTCGTCGAAAGAAATAATTTAAACTGCATAATAAAGTAAAATCAGTTTATTTATATCTTCAAAGTAAAAGCACCCAATTACAAACTAAAGTAGTTTATTTGGACTTTTCTTTTTTCTGTAAAATATTTTTATTTTTCCTGTCGTATTGTATTGCTTTGTCTTTATAATAAATAAATAAAAAAAGAAGAATTATTATATTTACAATACGCCAATAAACAGTCACTGTGTTAATTATCTAAGTCTTTCAATAAGCCTCCACATATAAGTTCTAAAGAATACAGGTCCCAGGGTCCCAGGACGTACCATATCATAATATTTCTCCTAAAACGCCAGCCTCCTGGTGATTTGAGAATATATTTTAGAATCAATCGCAACAATTTTTTTAAATTATTATATTATTTTTAACTTAATCGGTTAAACCTCAAATTGTGATATTTAGTTAAATTAAAACAACATACCTAGCCAAACACAACCGCTAATCTGAAAACACTAGGACTAGAACTTTCATCCTTCATGGGTGTTCTAGGACATCATTTCACATTATAGATAGAGGAAAGGTGAATTTATATATTCATTTTATTAAAATGTGCAAATTTAAAAATTATTTGGCAGTTTGCAGTCGAGTTCAGACTTATAAGGGATGACATTTTGAATTGGGGGAGGCCATTTTAGATAAGATTTGATAGAGAGAGAATATTCGTTTTTTGTTTTTTTTATGTGAATGCCTCACAAGAGTCCCATCTGCTCCCGTCTGGAGCCATCCCCAATCGGGGTATGTTGTGAGGTTGAAGGTAGGAGGAGGGGGAGGAGATGGGGAAGAGGAACGTGGTAAAGTACCTGGCTTTTCAGATCTGATCACCAAGAACGATTAAAGTCATTTACGGCTACGGCAAAATCAAGCAACGGTTCAATTCTGAATGGTGGTCTTACACCAGGGCTATACTGAGAGCATCTTCCAGTCTGGAACGTGTCGCAAATATACTATATATTTTTTTTATTGAATTAATTGTGAGATAACACAAATTAATCGAATAAAATGTATTTGCCCATGCGGGATACGATACCGCGACCTTCGGATTTCGAGTCAAGAGCCTTACCTTTCGATCACCCCGGCCGTCAGATGAAACAGAGGGACAATAAAAAAATAGGTGATATAAAGTTCCTACTTCTAGACAACAGAATGTATAAATTTGAGGAGTCACGTACTTGAATTTTAAAAAAGGTGAGAAGGAACGGAACGATGACTTATTCTCATAAGTGGGAAAAATTCTTTTTTGGATGGATGAATTGTTCTGTTGAAACCACGGGATAGTGGTTTGTTTTGAGGCAATGCAGGCTCCCTTGGTTTGTTAGCAATGTGCCAATACTCTTCTTTTTAGAATTAAATTTTACATTTTCTTATGCTTGTTTTTAACTGTGACCCGCAATTATTATTTGCGGTATATTTATACCGTTGATATTAAATGTATAAATAAATAACCCAGTAAAGTTGACCACCTCTGGTTCAATCCATCAACACATTTCAGAGATCCTCAAAAACATACTGTATTTACAATCGAACTCAAATTCCGATAATGTACTTTTGTGTTTTCACCTGTAAATTATATCCAAACAACCTGTATTAATTTGGTGATGATAATAAGGAACTCCAGTCCAATCAATTTTTTAAATGAATAATGACCTTTTAACTTAAATAACTTCATTTTTATTTTTATTTTAAGAGTTAGTTGTAATAGTTAAAATAATTGTCAAAGTTTTAACTTTTCAAGATCCCCGAAAAACACCGTATGGTGAATCATGTGACGCCATCACCACCAACAGGTGTTGTCATTTTGTATGACAGTTATATGGAAGAAGTTATGAAACTATTCAATAAGTAAAAACGTTATTTAGGTGGAATTATTTATTTATTATATTATTATATTTTTCAATATTATTTATTACAAGAGAGTGGTATAAAAATTGTTTGAAATTATTATTTTTTTAGCTTTTTGAAGCGAAAAATCTACAAACGAAGCATCGGTAGGCAACTGGTAAGATACGGCGCCGGACCAGCTGTTCGACTTCCGCCATTTTGGATTTCGGAGTTCGGAGGATTGACCATGGAAGTAGAATTACGATTTTTTTGTACAGTTTAAAGTTATTGAATATTTTTAATAATAGAGATAAACTAAGAGAGGTACCTCTATTTTTGGTGCTGAATTATTTAGGCCTAAATAATGTTTCATTAAACACAAAGACGAAATCTCTGTAAACAGTATGTAAATAAACGAATAACATGAAATGTTGTTAATACCGATGGCTTGTGTCATACATTTCAGTGCAAAGACTGGAAAATTATAGTGAGCAGTGACGTCAGCACTAAACATTCAACAGTGTGTTTTAATGACACGATTAAAATTGTACTTTTTAATATACTTTTTAAAACTCTACATTTAATATTATTTAATAAAACTTATATATTCAGAATCAGTGTTTATCGGTCTATATGAACATATTTTTTTAAAGCCATAATATTTTTCAACGGAGTTCCTTATTTATTTGGGCCACTTCGATTTTTTTTGTTCAAAATAATGATCGCTACCTTCCGGAAAGAAGTTTGAAAAAGAATTCATCATAATATTCCTTATTTGTAATTAAAAAAAAAACTTTACATAAATATCTACATACGGGTACTAATATTATAAATGCGAGACTGCTTGTGTTCGTTTGTTGCGCTTTCACGCCTAAACCACAAAACCGATTTTAAAAATTCTTTCAACAATAGAAAGCTACATATGCGAGTAAAATAAGCATATAATGGTAAGCACTGGCGTTACAAAATTATAAATATTAATATATTATATTTATTACACGTTTTCTGTCTCCTAAAAAAAGCGAGTTATTGCTAACGTCAGAGGAAAAGCAAAACAAATTGTTGTCTTGGAAACGATGTTGATATATTTGCAGGGAATCATTGCAGTTAATATCTATGTAAATAAAAATGAATCGCCGAAATGTATTCGTACGATAACTTCCAAACGACTGCACCAAATTGGATAATTCTTTTCTTTTGTGTTCGTTATTGGCAGGACAAGGTTTATATAAAACTACTGGTGAGCTCTGGCATTATGAAATTTGCAATAGGTTGCACGTCAGCTGTTTAAAAACTGAATGTACCAGGACTGAATGTATGGAATGCGGGAAGGGGGAGGGGAACTCGAGGGGGGGGGGTCGCGGGATGGGTGAAGGGGGGAATGGAATGGGGAGAGGGGAAGGGGACGCGGGAGAGGAAGGGGAGCCGGAAGAGGAGCGGGAAGAATGGGAGAGGACACGCAGGGAGAAACAATATCTTTATTAAATGGCATAGCAACGCATGCCAGCTACCGGCTGGTATGACTATTATTTAAGTACCTGCTTACAAATCTTATTAAATAAGAGAAAAATATAAAAGTACTTCTTGGACGCGACTGACCCGTCTATTAGTGGTAAATGTCAATCCATCATTGTTCAGTAGCGATCGAGTGATGTCACACAAAATACAACATTTTCATTGCTAAAGATATTACCTAACGTTTAGCACCCCTGGAATAAGTTTACCCCCATAGCCAAGTGTAGCGAGTCAAAGCCTTATCGACTGTGCAGACTTTATTAAATCCTCGTCAATGAAATCAATAAAAGTATCAAAGATTCCACTAGTATAATATAATATGAGAACCTACCCTTCTACCATCACTTACACAGGGGTGCTCAACCTTTCTAGTATTGTAAAAATTTGTTGTTTTTGTAAACCACACAAGAGCCTTAATTTCTTGTGTATGATAGGACTATAGCATCACCGGTACAGGAACTTTAGTGAAAATAAAAAAGTGAAGAGAATGATTTGGAGGTAATTGGTAAATTTTTTAACATTAACTCCACACATCGGGCCCTGAGGATAAAAAACCCGCAGGGCTTTTGGGTATGCTGTGTGGAGGGTCTTTTTAAGGAAAGGAAGGCGAGGAGGTTCTGATAATGAATGAGGGGTGGGTAGGAATGTGGAGGTCAATGTGTCCAGGAGTGACAGACGTCTAATCCACCCCTTCCACTGCGGTATAAGCCGATGGATGGAGTTGCATAAGTTAGGTCTCCGTCAACCAGTCTCTCCGGATCCGGCCCGCCAAGCAGGTGGGTAAACGCATCCACCGCCAAGGCAAACCTCACCCCGTGAAACCGGGCAACCCTGCTTAATCACCAAACGCAACGAAGCACTTTGCAGGGGTGTTACCCATACACGCCTTCCGTATTGAAAACACCCATTTTATAAAAAGACTTTATTTACTTTTTAATATAAGTTTGTTTTTGAAAAATTGTTTAATTTTATTTATTTGTTCCGACGATTGATGATACAGTGCAATTCAGAAGGAAAGAAGAGAAGAATTTTTAATACTGAAGTATTAAAAATGACCTCTGGTAACCTAACCTAACCTAACAGCTTTCTAGGTGAGCAATTTCTAGGTCAAATAAACTATTTTCTGTTTTTAATTTCATATGAAAAAATATCCACGGAGGAACATGATTAAATAAAAGTAGACATAGCAACGCGAAATTGCTCGTTTTGTATTTAATTTCAAGAGAAAAAGATGTTTAAATTTCAACAATTTTTATGTAAATGTAAGTTAGGAATGTAAGAAAATAAATTTGTACAAAAATCAAAAATTTCACAAAAGGCCGATATTCTGACAGTAAAATTTGTACAAAAATCAAAAATTTCACAAAAGGCCGATATTCTGACAGTAAATATCATACTTGCGAATGAATACTCAAAAAGTTTTGGTGTTTCTCACCATAAAAAATGTTGTCGATCACTTGCTTACAGCTTCTTAAGCCTTGTGAAAGAGGCGGATCGTCAAAGGGAAGCGTATTTCACATTAATATTAACTTCATGGGAGAAACGCACAATTTATTTCAAATGTCAATTGATTTCACAAAAGTAATGCCTCTTTATTAATATTTGTTACTGGATTTAAAATTTTGAGACGTATTATTTTCTTACACACGAAAGATTAATAATTCAATCGTATTGTAATTTTTGGATAAATGCAGTGCTGTATACTGTATACCCAATGTTACATTAGGTTTTTTCCGAGTATACAATATTACATAGATACTATCGTACCATACTGTAAATTTGTTCTTCACGAATTTCAATAATTGTTATGCTATAAATAGGTTCTTCGTAATTTCTCGAGTACCCACTATGATATAAATATGTTCTTTAAGAGTACTCAATATTGCATGGGTTCTGTTATACTATAAATAAGTTCATCACGACAACTCAATATTATTTGGGGTACTACACAATACTCTAAATAGATTCTTCACGAGTATTCGAGTATACGCTTGCCCTGAAGAAGGAACTTTTGTTCTGAAACTCATAACTCATAACTCATTATATAAGAGTTCAAACAAAGTTGAATTGTTTCATTTTTTTTGTACATTTTAAAGTTCGAATGATATTGATGAAAATGATTTTGCTTGCTGGAATCAGTTGCTTTGACCTTAAAACTTCGTTTAAAAAAGAAGGGCTAATTCCATGCCGCCAGAGTTCACCGTGAACCATTATTCAATTTTCTTCAGTTGTAATTCAACAATATTATTTACTAACATATACCCTTGAACTACACAGGATATTCTGAATTATTTTTATCACTTCCAATTTTCAAAATGACATTTGAAATAATTATCTATTTAAATATTACATTAGAAGTAAGTACTACGAATTCTTGTCATAATCAGTTCAAATTTTGAAAAAGATATTTAAATTCTAAACAAATCCGAATAAATTGAAACAGAGTTACATTACAGACAACAGAAATTTGTATTTTAATTTCTGAAAAATGTGTTGTAACTCGTTCAAAGTCAAAAAGTAAACCAAATGTTTTAAATGAAATGAAAATACACTTTGCCGAATAACTTAGTTGGAGGGATTTTAACTGGGTTTTATTAAAGTATGATGCTTATGACTTATGACAAAACTGGGCAGTAAGTAATACCTAGTTTTGAGTTATTTTCAAGCTACCTAAAACCACCCCTAATTTGACAAGTATTTCATGACTAATTCAGGTCTGTCCCATAGATGGCAGCAGTGTTGGTGACGTGAGCCGGATTTGAGGGAAATGTCGCCAATGGAGTGGCCCAATAGAGCGAATTGTCGCCCCGAGCAATATCATCCCCCCTCCCCCCCCTTGAGGAGGGAGAGGGTACTATCTAGTGAAAGAGGGAGGCTTATTACATAAAACCATAACCAGCATTGCAATGCTTTTACTAAAACTGCTGCGTAATATTTTAATAACTGTGATATTAGTTTTAATAAGTGGTGTTTTGCATGCATAAAATAAAGGATTCCATGCCAGTTAATCCCCCGACACTTTGCCCCCATGCATATTTATGTACAATATGAAGTCGGTTTAGTGAATATACGGTACACGTATTTACACAAAACACTACTAAGTGTCCCGAAGGGGTTTCGGAAAGGATGTACCGCCGAATAACCAAGGTACAAAACGTAGTATTCAAAAGCATCAAGAAAACTATTTAGGTATACCAGCGTTTAAGTACAAAAATCGACACTGTAAATAATATCGTTTAATATCCGTAACAAATTAATATTGAAGGTTTTTTTGGAGCTAGGTTAGAAACTGGTAAAAAATGTCAATTTTTTAAAAATTTTAATAGAATTATAATTTAGGGGGTCAACTCTCAAGGGATCAACTTTCGGGTCGCCAGAATCATCATCATTTTATTTTATTACATAGTATAAAATGAAGTCGCTCAAAATGTATGTGCGCGTTAACCTTTTAAACTAAGCAACGGATTTTCATACGGTTTTCACCAATAGATAGAGTGATTGAAGAGGAATGTTTATACGTATGATACATGTAAATTATATTAGAGAAAAGCCGAGAAAATTAGGGAAAACATATTTTTGTGTGATTTAAAACGGCTGGCGGGCCGAACTTTAGTCACTTTTGAAATTCGTTCTACGGAAGAAATTGGAAAATAGATGTCTTAGAGCAAGTAGGTATTTGATTTGAATTTTTTATTTGATGAAGTCGCCAAAATGTATGTGCATAGATCTTTTAAACTACGCAGCGGATATTCATGCGGTTTTCACAGATAGATAGAGTGATTCAAGAGGAAAGTTTATATGTATAAAAACATGCTTATTATAGTAGAGAAAAGTCGAGAAATTCAAATATTGAATTCAGGCAGCGGGCAGCGGGCAGCTGGCAAGCGGGTGTTGTGGATTTTATAAAGGTTGGGTAATGGCGTTGTGTTTCGTTAGCCACAGCAACGTGTGGCCGGGTCTGCTAGTAAAGAATATAATACTTCCGTACAAATTTGAATGGAAAAAATGTTTCACTGACTTAGTAACTTTTGGTTCTAAACCATGCACGAGGTCTGTCCTTCTCACACTTGCCTAAAATTATGTAATCATAATGAGATCCAGCTTTGTATGGAAATATAGGCCGAAATTAGGCTTGTAGTTGGATTACTAAACACGCCCACAAACTACTTCTTATGTTGCATATATTATATTCATACATTTCTTATTCTATGTATGTATGTGTGTATTTATGTATGTATGTACAGTATGTACAGTATTTGTATTTGTTATTATAAGTTCCAGGTTTTTGGTGCGAACTCGATTGCGTAATAGGCTACACGTTTGTCTTTGAAAGATGAGGTTACTGGTTCGATTCCTGCTAGAA
This sequence comes from Limnephilus marmoratus, assembly GCA_917880885.1. Classification (NCBI taxonomy): domain Eukaryota; kingdom Metazoa; phylum Arthropoda; class Insecta; order Trichoptera; family Limnephilidae; genus Limnephilus; species Limnephilus marmoratus. The sequence continues at coordinate 19,980,840 of OU862915.1, forward strand.
ATGCAATTTAATATAATTTGTATGCATCTAGTATTTATATCCAGTTACTTTATTTTTCGTCGTGTTCTTCACTCTCATGATCAGAGTATTTCTTCGTGATAAATTAAGGAAAATTACGAATTCCCTTATTACACTAATTCTTTATTGTTTGATCGCTAGGAAAAATTTTGAAAATTTTCCTTTTTGGAAACTTTCAATTTGTAGCCAAATGATCCAAAGCGTCTGGTTCGCATTTTAGCATCGCGGGGTTAATTCCGTGTAAGCTAAGTCCACCTTCATTGTGCAAACAACATTAAATTATTTGGGCCTTCTATTATGATAATATTACGGAAAGTTGTCATATTATTCGTAATCTGAGTACGATTGGAGATACATTTTTTTATGTCTTTCTTTTTTAGTTTTAATATCACTTAAAACGTAACCACTCTAAAATAACGTTAAAATTACTAGTCAGTGACCACGTTAAAAGTTGGCTCCTCGCACCCCACCCTCCTCTATTCTGCTCGCACTGGCAGCGATCTTGTATGTGTCTCTCCCTCGCGCGATAGGGGAGTCTTGAGTGGGACAGGCCAGCTTTTACAACGCGTTAAAAAAATCGCCCGAAAGCATTGCGCCGCTAACTGAACATAAATATCTAGTGGGGCTGAGCCTAGTGGTCTAATGGGAAAATAAATTAAATTTAAAAAATGTTCAAGAAAGGGACGATTTGGTGATTTGGACTCGTTAAGCGTATGGACAGATAAAGGAGTGTGAAGGGAATATAAAATCAAAAACTAATTGAGACACTCAACCGAATGCCTTACTCCAAAAATAATCTCGTTTAGAAAACTCAGAAAATTGTATTTCAATAATATTGTTTAAGTGGAATGTTTGCCCGGCTCTTTTCGACCTGTTTCATACAAATCATAATTTTGGATTTGTGATCAAAATTCCCAACTAAACTGAAAATTAATTTTTATAATCAAAAGTTTTATCAAATATCTAGTACGGATGAGAGCTACTTTATTTATTTTTGCTTTAAATGAAAAGATATTGTCCATTAAAGATTTTAATATTTCATGAATTTGGGGGCAACTTGGACAATTATTTGTGAGTAAATGAAAAATATGAAAAAATTATTTTACTAAGAATTCATAATGTACCTACTCTTTCGTAGTTAGCGCTTATTTAATTATTTTAAGACAAATAATTTTTGCAAGTTATGCTTCAAAATATTGAGATGATATTCTGTGTGCGCCCATGAGTAGGTACTAATAAATGACTCTGTTCATATAAAATATCAACTCTTTCAAGAAAGGCACGCAAATACAAAATTGTATCGGTGATTCAATCCAATTTTGCATTTTTATGTCTTACTTCAAATAATTGAGTTTTTTTATATTGCATATGTAAGGACCCAAATAAATTATAATACGGGGTGTCCGGAGGTAAAGTGCATTAACTTCGGGAGGTGATTCTACATGATGGTAGGAGTAAAAAAGATTAACAACTTTTTCCGAAATACCAACTTTTTTTCCCATACAAAAAGACGTACCTACTAAAATTCCTGAGTATGAGGTACGATCTTACTTGCTGAGCGCCCGCCGGGCACGATTGTGGCAACATTGTATGGTTGTGACTGGCCCGTATCGTAACAGCGGAAAATAATAAAGCTGGTGGCACACGCCGGTCTATTTTTGTCTTTTTACCACAAAACAACCCCTAAAGGTTGGAATTTCGAAAAAAGTTATACATCTTTTTTACTTATAATATCGTGTAGAATCACCTCCCGTAGTTAATGTACTTTACCCCCGGACACACTTTATATGTTATTAGAAGCACGCAAACCAAAAGTTCATTTAAAAGTAAAATCATTGATTACCTCCAATAAACATCCATCACGAGTATTTCATAATATATTTACATATATTCCTACCATGTACACTATCTACTTCATATATTTACATTTGACTAAGTTTCACTTGCCTTTTTTAGTATCATTTTCATCAATATGCCTTTTTGTCAAATAGAAATTTAATTGCTTCAAAGTTATTTTAAATTTATTATTAATTTTTTAAACTTTATGAGTAAAATCTCAAATTATAATATTTAATTAAATGAAGACAATATTAGCGAAACTCAATCGAAATCTGGAGACAGAAAAATCAGAAAAGATATTGGCTCCGCTGGGACAGATATTGGCTCCGGGATATAAAGATAGCAGCCAATAATATGTGCGTTAAGTAAGTGAAGATAATGTTGGTAGTTCTTAGTCGAGGTATGATACAGTTAAAAGTGACCGAATTAATATGGGCTCCGTAGCTTAATCGGTAGAGCTGTTTCCATGTAAGAAAAGGGTTCTGGGTTCGGTCCCAGCGGAGCCAATATCTTTTCTGATTTTTCTGTCTCCAAATTTCGATTGAGTTTCGCTAATATTGTCTTCATTTAATTAAATATTATTTTAAATTAATTACTGATTTTGTCTTAATCTTCTACATTCATACTTGAATTGTTTAACGTAAAAAAATACTGATTTTATTTTATTTTTATAACTGTCATTGTCATATTATGTAAACAAAAACCTAGATAACAACCACTTTGTAAATTGCCATCTCAATACAGGCATTTCACACCTAGTGCGATGGGCAATACGTCATTACTGTAATCAAATGTAATATTAAAATAATTAAATAAATATAATAAAAATCTAAATACTTTTGCTAGAGAATATAAGAGTTGCTAAACCATTCATCCGATTGCGATGAAACTTTGGGGATTTGATGTGCGCATTCCCGCAATGGTTTCTATATAATAGTGAGCTCTGGCATTATGAAGTTTGTATAAAAAAATACAATAGATGGTACGCGAGCTGTTTGAAAACTGAATGAACCGGGACTGCATGAATGGAATGCGGGAGGGGGAGGGGAATTCAGGAGGAGGATTCGCGGTACAAGGGAAGCGGAAAGGCGGAAAAGCGGAGTGGGAACGCATGAGGGGAAGGGGATGCGGGAGAGGAAGGGGAGGCGGAAGGGGAACGGGACGAATGAGAAAGGACACGCAGTGAGAAACCATTCCTTTATTAAGTGGCATATAAACGCACGCCGGAAAAGCGCAAGTTCATAATAATGTTTAACGCGTAACGTGCAAAAGCTGTTTTTTTACCAAAAAAATTAAATTAGTACTATCTATGAAAAGGCAGATTGTGAATTATTTTAAGTTTCCCTTAATATTATGAACAGTTGTATTCTCTCAAACTATCGCCTTAACACCGCAGTGGGAGGGATGGATTCATACGTCCGTCACTTCCGGACCCGCTGACTCCCGGATTACTACCCACACCTCATGCATTGTTCCTTCACACAACATCCTCTCTTTCACCCTATGTAAGTAAGGTCTCCAAGGTGCTGCGGTCGTGAGGAACGATTTTATGCGCAATCCTGCAACATTGGCGTGTAGACTGGTTTCCCCTTGCCAAATCCCCACCACGTTTCACCCTCTGTGATGATTAGTCTCGGCGTGGCAGCCGTTCGCGATGGAGCTTCATGTGAATTACGCTTTGTAATTCTTTTATTGAATGACGCCACTGGGATTTTTTTCTTTGTGTGTGGTATCGTGTAGTGTATCTGGGTCTCGTCCCCAGTCACAATTGAGTCCAAGAATTCTTCCCGTGTCGCGGAGAGTGCAGCGTAGTGGGGATTCGGCGTAGGGAAACCAGGCTACACGACAGTGCTGCCGGATCTTGCGTAAAATTGTTCCTCGTGACCGCAGCACCTTGGAGACCTCAACCCTCGTTCACCTTTCTAGAAATATAACAAATTAATTTTGCATTAAAATGATGAAGTAAAAGGGCGTAAGCAGTCGGCACGGGATAAATAGAGTTGCGCAATCCAAACAGCGGCGCTCTCGACTCGGCAATTTTCCGCCAGAGAATAAAAGATGAAGAAGTTAATAATGGTAGACGAGGATGGAACACTGCGGGGCGGGCGCGGCGGGGGGATAGTACTTGGCTGGGACACTGCGCTGATTGAAGTCATTTCATATTATTTTGATTTCGCGATTTTCGCACTATTTTTAACGCGATTTTCTGGAATTTATGCATTCCAAATATTTATTTTTGTTTGGTTTCAATTGCCATAAATTAGAAGGCAGCTAACTTCATGTACTCTCATTCATTTTTTTAAACAAAATCTTAAAAATTTATCGTACAGCCCAAATATTAATCCTTTTGCTGAAAAATATTGCGAAATCTCACAATCCAAACTCCACCGTAATATCAAATCTCACAAAATCCAAATCATCACAAGCCACCACCATTACAACATGTATTTTGAAATGTCGCGATCACAATCATTACAAGGCACCACCATATTATCAAATCTCACAATCCAAAACATTGCAAGACTCCGCCGTATTATCAAATCTCACAAAAGCCAAATCATCTCAAGCTACCACCATCACAACATATATTTTTAAATGTCGCAATCGCAATCATTACAAGGCACCACCATATTATCAAATCTCACAAACCAAAACATTGCAAGACTCCACCGTATTATCAAATCTCACAAAATCCAAATCATCACAAGCTACCACCATCACAACATGTATTTTTAAATGTCGCAATCACAATCATTACAAGGCACTACTATATTATCAAATCTCACAATCCAAAACATTGCAAGACTCCATCGTATTATAAAATCTCTCAAAATCCAAATCATCACAAGCTACCACCATCAAAACACGTATTTTCAAATGTCGCAATCACAATCATTCCAGAGATACACCACCTCTTTATCAAATCTCTTCGCAAGACACCACCATCATAATAAATTATCTCGTAATCTAAAAATCCATAAAATTATCATATCTCTCACTCCAAATCATTACAAGACGCCAACAATGCAACATGTAATTTCAAATATCGCAATCCAAAACATTACAAGACACCACTTATTATCAAATCATTACAAGACATCAACCATATTTTCAAATTTCACAATCCAAATCATCACAATACATCACCATTCAAACGCGTATTAATCAAATCACGCAATCCAAAACATTACAAGACACCACATATAATCAAATTTTCACAAGACATCAACCATATTATCAAATTTCATATTGTAAATCATCACAGGACGCCATCAACATGTATTTTCAAATCACGCAATTCAAAAATTACAAGGCACCACCGAATTATCCAATATCACAAAATCTAAATCACCACAATTTCAATATGATCAATCAATGATATAAAATAAAGTAATCATCCCAAGACGTGCAATTTTCTATTATTCCCAATCCAAGATATCACAAAATGCCACCATTGCAATATTGTACAATTTCACTCTCCAAAGAAAGACAACCGCCATTAAAAAATTACCAAATTTCAGAAACCATATCATTTCAAGACACATGACACGATTACACCATGATCAAATGTCCTAAAATCCAAATCATCACAAGCCACCACCATTTAAATATGATCATGATATAAAATAAAGTCGTGGGCGCCGCGAGTTCGGCCGCCTCCCGCCTCCCGCCGAGTTGGTTTTCATTAAAGTTAGTTACAAGCAAGCCCGCGCTCTGGCAAACACGGCAGCGAAATTCAATAAAATCCCGTGATCTCTCTCCCACTGCCATTGCAGAAGAATCTAAAGTAATTAGTGTCCTTACAGTTTTCCCGACTCTTCTGTTTTCTGTTACCCGGGCACTCGGCACTCGGCTCTCGGCACTCGGCACTCAGCTTGCGAGGCATATTAAAAATTTAACCCAACTTTGGCAAATGAGCGGGGATTAGCGATGATTATTTTTTTATTGTATAGTTCTGTTGGGACTTCTATTGGAATTGGTTAAATGTTCTACTCTAGATTTTGTTTCTATAACGTAGAGTATTATACATTTGATGAGTATGTTATTACAAAATTATTCACGACACGCTTGACACTACTCCAAACACAACCGGAAATATGTCATTTTTAAATAAAATTCTAGACGTATTGACTCTTATTCACAAAAAAGTATAAATTGATTTCTAAAGATTGTTCTTTTATCCAGTAAAGTTATGTTTTAAATTATGAGATACTATGTTTATTTTTAGAATAATAAGGTTACACTCTAGGTCGTTGGCAGATTTGTTAAATTTTCAAACAAATTTTTGTATTACACAACGTACATTTCAAATCATATACTTAATCATGCAGTAAAATAAATCAATAAATTATCTGGAAAAGTTACTTTTCAGAATTTTAATTTTAGTTCAAATTAAATCATAAAAAAAGATCCGCGCCCTTGTTTTGTGACAAAAATACTTCAGTTTGTCTATTTATTTACGGACTTACAAACTAATACATTTAAAAAAAATTACATTCTTATTTTGGTTTTTATTATACTTATGATCAAAAAATAATTACAAAAATTAAATAATTTTAATAGTTTTATCAAAACAACGTTGAACGTTTTTTAACGTAGATATTTATCAAAGCAAATTTTGATTGAAATAAAATCGATATTGAGTTATTATGTTAAAATGCTGGTATGGAGAATAATTAATGACTCTTAATATGTTTATACAAAATTATTCAAATCTCGCTTGAAACTACTCATTGTTACAGTAATATTCACTTTAAAATTCCTAGAAGAAGTGATTTTAGGAATCATAAAACATTTCTTCTTGAGTTATTTAAAACAATATTGGCTATTACAATCCAATGTCTCGAATGTGAAGATTGTATAATTCTGTGGAATGCGAACAGCTACGGAATGAGACTATGTATATCTTTAATCGCGTTTGTACTTCGAGTAAAACTCACTTACTTTTAATGTTAACAAAACTAAATATTTAACTTTTTCTATAACGGCCAGAGAACAACCAACTGAGGATTGTGCTCTTAAATTACATGATTGTCAAGGAAAAACTTAATGAATCATAACACTGCCCCACCATAACACATGTTAGAAACATAAAATATCTCGGCATTGAAATCGGTGAAAATCTTCGATGGGACTCCCACATAAATAGCATTACAAAGAAACTTACAAAGCTCATGTACTACTTTAGAAACATACGCAATTTACTTAATAAAAATGATCTATATAAAGTCTAGTATAATCTTTGCCAATCACGCTCAAAATATGGGATTGTAGGATGGGTGTAGGATTGCCTCAAACATTCACATGAAGCAGCTAGTCAAAACGCAAAAGGTAATAATAAAAATAATCCTAAAAGTACCCATAAAATCTCCATTAAAAGAACATTTTTAAAAACTTTAATGTGTTCAGCATTATTAAACTGTAGGTACTCAAAATATGCACTACTCAAATTTAAAGAAACAACAAACCCCTACGCTACAAGGACGAAATCCTCAAAACTACTGAACATCCCGAAATTAAATCCATCTTTTGGCCAGAAAAACCATTATTTGCGTGCTACATAATTATATCATGCCCTTCCAATTGAAATTAAGAACGCCATGGAGAAACAAAAGTTTAAAAAAGACATCAAATTATGGCTAAGTAAACATGAACTTGAGGAAATCATTAAAATTATCAATGCAACCTGCAGACAACAAGCATAAATACTTTAATTTTATTTATTGTTTATTTTGTGAAAATCAACGAACTGGAAGATGAGGAAATAAAAATCAACACCCATACAACAACGTACAGTCCACCTCGAAACAGGAATACCTAGTGAGGAGGACTGTAAACAAACCACTTCACTTTATATTTTTACTTATTTTGTAATTTTACTTTATCTTAAATTGTCATTAAATAAAAAATAAATAAAGAACTTCGTAAATTTGAAAAAAAACCCTTGCTAATTTCAGCTATAGGCTAAAAGTACATAGATTATTTTAAGTAAAAATACATAATTGCTTCATAATACTGTTTTTTGTATATTATTTTGCTTATTATTAGGAATTTCTATTTTTTAACAAGTAGCATCTCCACCTAGTAACAACTAAACCTGCTGTGAATATTTTTAATAGGAGTGTTGATGTCGATGCACATCCCAATGGGATTCTCATTAATTTAACAATTGTTAACACTCTGTAAATTTTTCACGCAATAAATAAACAAACAAATAAAAGTTATTTTTTTATAAGAACAATTCTCTTTTTTATAAGTTTTGAAGGTTATTTCCATCAATGTAATATATTATTGAAGAAGAAGATAACAATAATAAGCTAAACGAAAACGTGAAAGAGAACAAGACACAGAAAAACAGAAAAAGACAATGGTCGCAACTTAGATTATTATTGTTATCTTCTTCTCCCATGATTTATTACATTGATGGGATAACCTTCAAAAGTTATAAAAAGAGAGTTTTTCTTATAAAAATTGAATATTCATTTAGACTTTTATAAAAAGTTAATAGTTCCATATGAATAAATTCGGACATTTATCCGAGACGCTATCCAGGTTACAAACCAATTCTTAGAATGATTGTTTCCAATAAATAAACAAAAATTTTAACAAAACAAAAAACGACTTAAAAAATGCACTAAAAAGTAAAAAAATAATTTCGTATTCTTCTACAACTTCATAATCGACTTACTTTTTCTACTCATCAATATGTAGGTACGATTGTCATTTTTGGAATCGGTGTCAGTCATGGTAGGTTTGTAACTACATACATAGTTATAGGTGAGATGTGCTTGTGTCGCACAAGCGACTTGACGAGGCGAGAGCAGGGCCGCGGCGTGAGGGGAGCTGTCAAGTAAACACGCCGCGCCGGGCTGGGTACCTTTGCTGACACCGACTCCAAAAATAACAATCGTACCTACATATTGATGAGTAGAAAAAGTAAGTCGATTATGAAGTTGTAGAAGAATACGAAATTATTTTTTTACTTTTTAGTGCATTTTTTGAAGTCGTTTTTTGTTTTGTTAAAATTTTTGTTTATTTTTTGATTTTTAGTGAATCCGAAGTACACTAATTTGTCTGAATATGGGTAGATCTACTAAACGTGCTACTCATATGAGACAGACATAATTTGACCATAACGATATTAGGGTCAAATTAAGAGATTCGGCAGAGTTTCGTTAATTTGCTCCTAAGAATTGAAGAGTTCCGTTACTTTGTCATGGATCCAATAATCAGAACCTAACCATTTATCCTTGAAGTACATCCTTTCTAATAAAAAAAGAATCATTGAAATCGGTTGGCGTGATATTGAGTTATTCGTCCATTTGTCACGCACATACTTTATGCAAATTTAAGACTTATATGGTTTTCTCATGGATTCCATTGTCAGAACTAGACCAAATTAAAATGGGACCACATGGTAAGCACCAGCTTTCAAATAAAAAAAGAATCATCAAAATCGGTTCACCCAGTCGAAAGTTCTGAGGTAACAAACATAAAAAAAAAAAAAAAAAAAAATACAGTCGAATTGAGAACCTCCTCCTTTTTGAAGTAGTTTAAAAATGGTAGTTGCCCGTAATATGGAAAAATAATTAGTTGAAGATAATATTGTTAATTAAAAAAAAAATTAAATATGAGATTGACAAATGTGACGGTTTGACAGAAGATGGCAACGCGCACGTCCCGGTTAGACGAGAGGTCTGGGTTCGTGTTCCAGTTGCGACCATTGTATTTTTCTGTCTTGTTCTCTTTCATATTTTCGTTTAAATTGTTATTGTTATTTTCTTCTCCAATAAAATGAAAGTTGATTTTACAAGATACTTACGCATGATATATTACATATTTCTATTTTTCTGAACTTTTTGAAAATTAATATGTTCTCACTTAGGTACATTAAAAGGGTAGAGAGAGATTGGGTAGGAGTTTGACGGGTTGTGTGGGACGGTTGGCTGATGGGGGGAGAGGAAGGGGGTAGGCTTGTTAAGTTGGCGTAATGGCAGAGGCTTAGTAATAATAACATTGTGAATAGCAGTTTTTAATCTCCCGCCCGCCATGGATTCCCTTACTCCAGTATCGTTACGCTTCTAATACTTTTTTATTATATTTAGTTACAATTTTTAATAAAATTTAGCATGCAGTGAAAACACTTAAGCAATTATGTAAAGAAACATAAAACTTTGTTACATTTAAAATTTCTCGTGAAATACATTTATTTCGGGACCATTATAAAATAGAAGTATCTTGGGTATAATCTACCTACACCGGGGATAACTAAGTTTTATATTTCACTAGCAGACTCGGTCTCACATTGCTGTGGCTAACGAAACACAAGGCTATCTACTAACAACGCCATTACCCTACCTTTATAACCAACGCCATCTGTTAATTTGCATGCATATTAAATTCACACCGCCCGCTTGCCAGTCCGCTCCCTTTATATATTATATATTTCAACCAATTTACACAAAACTTTGACAAATTATATATCTACGCCTTCATCATAAATCACTCTATCTATTGGTGAAAACCGCATGAAAATCCGTTGCGTAGTTTAAAAGATCTAAGCGCAAATACAGCGGGAGCGATTTCATTTTATACTATGTAAAGAAGATGAATATTCCATGGCTAACTAACTAACTAACTAACCATCACGCCGTTTCCCCGCAGGGGTAATCAGAGAGGACGGACCGCCGAACCACATTCCTTGCGTCATTTACATTCATACAACGTCTCATAGATGCTCTTCTATTATTCTGACTCTTAACATGGCCCGACTCGAGTATCTGATTCACTCGTGCCATGTCTTTCTTGGGCTTCCTCGACTTCTTCTACCTTTCACATTTGCGTCATATATCATATATTCTCTTTACACTCCTTTCCTCGTTCATTCGTTCTACATGCCCAAACCATCGGAGCGTCCCTTTCTTGAAAATTATAAATTCAATGCAATATTCGAACATTGCTATTTTTTCTTACTGTTTATACTCTAATAATAACTGATAAAATTAAATATAAATATATATTTTTGCAGTTCCCTGCTACTACTCAAGATAAAGTCAAAGTGCTGTTGATTTACTTATCAATGGGCAATGTCAGTTGGAACCTATCACCTCAATCTGTTTAATGTCTTATTGGGGTAAAATTAGTTAACTTCATTCATTCATTTAAGATATCTATACTTTCCCATAAATCCAGCTAACGGTTAGCTGGATTTATGGGAAAGTACTGCTAACCCATTAAAATAATTTTTCCAATCGTGTTAAAAAATTGTAATATCATTTACAAACTTCCTTCTTCTTCTGGTACTAACAATATTATTTTTAAAAATTTTAAAAAGGGTATAAAATAATGTGTATAAAATGTGTAGAATTACATATGAAATTGGCGTTTTACCGTACTGGCAACTTTGATCCCAAATATCTTCTCTTCTCCAAATTGAAATTTATACAGCTATTTACTCGTGTATTTGTGTTTCGAAAATTATAATTCATTTGTTTTTTGCTTAATTGTTTTTTTCTTTGCGTCACTTAGTTTACAAAATGGAAAACTTGAAATATCGCGTTATTTACGAGTACGAGTTCCACTGTGGCACCAGTGCTGCAGAAACGGCTCGAAGGATTAATGATGTGTATGGCGACGGTGCCGCAAAAGAAAACGCATTGCGTTTTTGGTTCCAACGTTTTTGTTCTGGAAATTTCGACCTGCAGAACAAGCCCCATGGACGGCCGGAGACCAAAGTTGATAATGAAGAATTGAAGGCAATTGTGGAAGCGGATCCATCGCAAACCACGTCCGAGTTAGCTGCAGGCTGCGGTGTTAGTGATAAAACTGTTTTAATCCACTTGAAGCAAATTGGGAAGGTGAAAAAGCTTGAAAGGTGGGTACCTCACGAATTGAGTGAAGCAAATCAACAAACGCGCGTTAGAACACTAGACCACACACTGCACAACAGACGGCTACCAAATTAGAGGAGCTTCAATTGGAATGTCTAAGACATCCACCGTACTCAGCGGACCTTGCCCCAACAGATTACCATTTTTTTCGAAATTTGGATAACTTCTTGCAAAGGAAAAAATCAACTCCGATGGGGCAGTCCAAACCGCCTTCAAAGATTTTATTGATTCCCGTCCGAATGGTTTTTTTAGTAAAGAGATCGATGAACTACCTATGAGATGGCAAAAGTGCATAGATAGCAATGGTACATACTTTGATTAAATAAATATATTATATTTAAAAAAATCGACTTTATGTTACTCCCATACAAAACGCCAATTTCATATGTAAGGACCTAATAATATGTATGTAGGTATGTATATATAAAATTCTCAAACTGCTTCGACTCGCAGCAATAACTTACTTCTATGTTACCTGTTCATCTATGTATGCCTGCAGAGATTTGTCTGTTACTTGGTTTTTATTATCCCTGACAACCCTGGCGAAACTAAAAATATTTATTTTTAAATATAAATACCCATTTTTGTTGTAAATCTCTAACTTTAAATCATGGTAGTCTAAGATGTCACTAGTTATAATTGTAAATCTTAGTTGTAAGCCAGTCATATATTTTTTATTTTTTTATTTATTTATTTTGAGGAAATCAACAGTTTACAATTTGATTAATTTGTGCATGTATAATTTACCTAACTGAGAAACCAATAGTTATAGAATTCTTCATTATACTATTATTATACAGTGTATCTAGAAATAAAACGGTTATCTTACAACAAATAAAAGATATTACGTTATTATAACAGGAGGTGGGTAGTAATATATTATTACATTTATGCAGCTTTGTACTCATTTAATACATTTTTGATAAAATTTTTGTATTTATTTTCGTCACAATTGAAGATATCTATATCAGAGAGAATTTTATTATATGTCGAACACGGTCTTATAAGGCAAGCATTTTGGTTTGAATTTGTTTTCCAGTGTTTTTCTTTAAAAATATTAGACGAAAGTGTGTGCCGTGTAGGAACTTTCAAATCTATTCTGTTCAATAATGCAGGACAGTCAGTTATGTTATTTGCGATTTTATACAGCAACATCGCATCAGAGAATTGTCTACGTACATCAAATGTATCAATTTAAAAAAAAATTATTAAATCGATTGTGCGATTTATAAGAAAGGTATTTTATGATTTTTTTCTGAATCGATTCAATTTTGTTTATATGCAATTATATTAATTTTATTGTATTATATGGTTCTATGTACAGCGCCCTTGCGGTGATTTTTCACGAAAACGGCGCTTCATAAAACAGCAAAATACTATTATTTTTCCCAGGGGGAGGAAAAAACTCTCGGCGTCATTTGTCACAAAAGTCACCAATAGTCGCTAGTCTGTAAGAGATGTTATAGAATTTTCCCACTAGCCTGCGGGTTCCCACTAGCGACTATTTCTATAGATGCATTATTTATCATAAGCCTGTTGACTTCCCGTCTAGCAATAAACCCTTCCATCGACGCAACCTTTTCATATATTGTGATGATAAAAAATATTATTAGAGGATTGTTTTAATATCGGTATTTTATAAGGTTATCTCTCTCTCTCTCAGGTTATGTGGGTCCTAGCGATCCGTAATGTAGGAAGGTTCTGCTTTTTTTTTTTCCAGAATAAAAAAAAAAACAAGAATGTTTGGGAATAAACGAAAACAGGTTTCTACTTGTGAGGTTAAATTGGTTTCAGCAATAAAAGAGTTCATTTCCAAAACAGCCAAAGCCCAGTATAATTTTATAAAGAACAAAACAATGTTGCCCTTTTGAGGGGCCGGGTTTCACATCCCCAAAAACATAACAGATTCTGAAACATAACAGATTCATAACAGATTTGACAGGAATATAATTAAGCAGAAAGAAATATCGTACCTGCGGACCATGGATCTTTATCTAATTCTACACTGACACGAACTCCCAATTCACTTGAATATAGCGCGTCGATGAACCGCGGGCCACATTCTCTCGCAATCTCCAGGATGGGAACCAGGAAAGACCCCCAGGAAGGCCAGAGAATGAGGACTCCCCGCCAGGGAGCAGCATCCAAGATCAGCACCAGCGCTCCGGTTGAGCCCACCGGATGAAACACGATTTCCGTCAGCACACCTCATCAGGAAATGAACGCCGAGTGACCATCCGTCACAAATATGAGCAGCAATAACCGTACCAGGTCATAAGGACTCTCCCTCGCAAAGCTTTTCAATATGCCAGTCGCGATTATGTAGGTAATTTACAATACCGTTATTTCGCGGATAAATATCGGTCCCAATGGCGGCGACCAATCACATTAGAAACAGCGTTCCGATCACATCAGAAAGAAGCGTTTGCAAAATGTACATCGCCCGGCTCGCGATTAAAATCGTTTAAAACAATTTGTAACGAAGAGATTATCCCATTTTTTAAATCCAAAACTATCACTAAAGTGACAAGTCGAATCAACACCGGCTTCCCGTACGGTGCGAATTCAAAAAGTAAAAACCAGAGAGAAAAAAAAAGTGTTGCCAATCCATTCCGTGCTGTTCAAATTATCAGGTTAGTGGTCAGGTAAATAATTATATCACAAATTGATAATTATTTACGTGACAATTCCCCCCTTCTCACGAAAATGTTTGGCCCCAAACATGAAATCCACGGTTCCGATGTAAAAAAAAAATAAACAAATAAAAAAATAAAGGTACACTAACTAACTAACTAACTAGAAGATAGGTCCATCAGGTATCTAGAAATTTTACAACAAGTAACCATTAGCAATCATAAACAATAAATCATATAAATCTAGATAGATTGAAAGAACAATGAGAATAGGATGGTACGAGAATAAGGAGTCTACAACACCTTCAGCAACGATGGAGCTGGGTGCTGGCATTACTGGCTGAAGTCCAGACCTGTTATTCTCATGACATCCTAACATCGGGAACATCTTAAAAATAAAGAACACAATCAATGAAAAGAAAAAAAATTATGCACAAAGCATCACTTTTCCTTCAGCAGGAAATTTTGCCATTAAAAAAGAGGCTTCACTTTAGGGTGGTCAACCATCCCTCACTTCACTGAATTTAGGCTATTTATTAATAGCGAAAAGGTAACTATTCTATCTACCTAGGTCCAACAGGTCTAATAGGTTAACATAGAATTTTATTCAACAAAATACAGAACAGACATTAAACCTAGAATGAGGAATATCTTTCACAGATATTTAACTTAGTTTAATTAAGTTTAAAAAAAAGATTTATAACAATGTAGAACCATAAGTATATGAGTAGTACTTGTGTATTAATGAATTAGTTAGACCAAGATTGCAAAACTTGTCTACTAAAAGTGGTTAGATTAGGGTTTACATTTTTTAGAAATACCTATCCGTACAGGTGGTTACAATAGGGTTTACATAATAAGAAATACCTATGTTTCAAAATTAAAAAATTAGATCAGGTTTTACAATACCAAAGATATACCTGTCTACAAGTGGTAACAATGAGTATCAGTAGGAACACAAAGACAAGCGAAACAGAATCTAGAATGTTTAGCTGAATGCATAGGGATTACAATTTAACAAAAAAAACCTAGCTAATAGTAGTGAACCACTATGAAAAAATATATAGAGTACAAGCCATTTTAATAACTAAAACAGTGTACATAGTTTGCACAAGAAAAAGACTGAGATCACACCGTAGACGGAGATCCTTCAAAATATTACTTCAAAAGTAAGCAAAAGGCAAAATTTCTTGAACAGACAATATGTATTGGTGATCGAATATATTGTGATAATCGACACTATCTAAATTGGTGATCAATCAAAACATTTGAATGACACTAGGTACAAAATTGTGTAGAGAAACACTGGTGTTTCAGCAGTAAGACTAATATAAATATTTTACTTATGACTATAAGCTATACAAAAATACGCTCTCCTGTGCTAGAGGTAGAGTATTATATATTCCATGCTGGAATTACTTAATAGGAAAGTATGCCGAAGCAGTACTACCTTTGTTAGAAAGACATAATAATGTTGTTAATAAACTATGACTTAATATTATTCACTTTAAGGAAAGCTAAACCAAACTTAATTGTAACAAATACTAGCTAAATATAATCTATTTATTATATAATAAAATCTATTTATGAAAATATACACATTTTGTATACCAGAAAGTTGCTCAAATCTCTGCTACACAAAGAACTACACTTAAGAATATATTTTGTTCTCTAGTTCCTTGGAGGATCTTTGGTTATAAGGCATGTCGGAGGGACGACAAAATGGAAAGAAAGCTCCACTGAACTAGAGAAAAAAAATGGATTTAGATTTAAAAGTAGGGAACAATACAAAATATCCGTTAACTGACGGAGTAGAGATGCGATACCAATGTGTGCGTGTGTGCATTGCAGTGATAATACTGACAGAAATAATATAGACAGGGTGTCTACTAAAAAAAACGAGAAATACTCATATCCAATCTAATTATATATATCACTTGAGAGAAAAAAAAAATAAGTCATGTGAAGGAGAGAGAAAAAAAAATAATGACTTAAGGTTTGGGCGCCACTGATCATCAGATCAGATTCTAGTTGAACGAGGGTAAATAACCGTTTATCATCAATAAACTAGAATATTGCGTTTACTCCGACCACATGCTTTGGAGGTACCAAACTCCAAGACACATAACCTGAACAAACACATAAAGAAACAAATGAAATGGAGTGGAAGGTTGGTAGTCTTACACACCACGACATTGGCTTCCTATAATGTACTTAAAGTAATAATTAGTCTAAACGAACGATATCCTTGACGTGAAAATTTCCTACTATTTTTCCTTTCATATCTGCCAAAGTATAAATTAAATCAGAGACTTTACCCTTTATGACATTGCGAACAAATCTAGGTGCCAATTTATGAGAGAAATAATCTGGTCCACTGGATTGAACAAAATTTTTCCTCCAAATGACGTCTCCAACATCATAAATAACCGACTTACGACGCAAGTTGTAGTGTTGGGCATTCTTTTTAAAAGCTTGTAGTAATGCATTAGAAACTTGCTCATAAATTGGAGCTAACTCTTCCAATTTTTTAGCAAATTCACTTCTAGATTGTTTTAGGGTAGTGTCTGCGACACCAGAAGAAATATTTATTTCATGAAATTTTCCGTCAATGATTTGTTCTCTTCCGTGCATGAGGAAAAAAGGCGTGAAACCTGTTGCGAAATTAACCGTATTATTCAAGGCTGACTGAATCTGAGGCAGAAATCTGGACCAATTACGATGGTCAGACTCGGTCAAGATAGACAAGGCAGTCCCGATAGTTTGGTTATACCGCTCAACTACATTGTTTTGCGGGGTGTAATAAGCGTTATAAAAAGGCATGGGAACATTATAATCTGATAACAATTGTTTAAATTCTTTTGAGACAAATTGTTTCCCGTTATCACATATAAAAGTTTGCGGAACACCGTGTACCAAGAAAATATATTGTTCTACATTTTTAACAATGCTTTTAGCAGTAGCATTTCTGAGCGGAAAAATCCAAGTATATTTCGAAAAAACGTCAACAACCGATAAAATGTACATAAATCCCGCGTAACTACGTGGAAGAGGACCAACAAGGTCGATAGACAACATTTGCATCGGTCTGTTGACTAATTTTGGATTCGTAGAAATGCCAGCCGGCGCAGATGTATTTATTTTATGTGCCTTGCACGTTTTACATTTATTAACAAACTTTTTGACATCATTATACATACCCGGCCAAAAATAACGGAGTTGAACTTTCTTATATGTTCTGAATACACCTGGGTGGCAAGAGCTAATAGACTCGTGTTCTTTACTTAAAATAGCGTTACGGTCCTTAAAAGGAACTACCAGCTTCCAAGCTGTATCCTCCTGTAGAGCGAAACGGGACTTAGAGTGACGAAATAAACAATTATCCTTAATTTGAAAATTATTAAAACGTTGAGGATTATTTTTACAATTAGTAAATAAGTTATTGTACCAATTATCCGTGCTAGTAGGAAGGTTGTCAATGGCTCCAATAGTTAAATCGTCTTTACGCGAAAGAGCGTCGGGTACAGTATTAAATTTACCCTTCCTGTGGACTACGTCAAAAGAAAATTGAGAAAGGCGGGTAGACCAACGTGCAAGTCTGCCTGTCGGATTTGATAAAGACACTAGCCATTGCAAACTGGAGTGGTCAGTTACTACTGTGAAGTGAACTCCCTCTATGTAGGGCCTGAAGTGATTCACCGAATCTAACACCGCTAAGAGTTCGCGCTCCGTCACGCCGTAGTTTCGCTCGTGAATGTTCAAACACCTAGAAAAAAAAGAAACCGGGTGTTCTTCTCCTTCAAAGACCTGTGTGAGCACTCCGCCTATCCCAACGTTGCTCGCGTCACAGTGTATGGTAAAAGGAAGTGAAAAATCAGGACAATTGATAACTGGCGCAGAAGTTAATGCCTTTTTTAATTTTTTAAAAGAGTCTTCAGCCTCTGAAGACCAAGAGAAATTACTCACCCCCTTTCTTGAGCCAGTGAGTCTTGTTAAAGGGGCCGCTATTGTGGAAAAATTCTTGATGAAACGTCTATAATATCCACAAAGTCCAATAAATGCTTTTAACTGTTTAGAATTCCTAGGAGTGGGGTAAGTTCGAATAGACTCTAGCTTGACTGGATCTGTGCGAAGACCCTTTGCATCAACAATATAACCCAGATACTTCAACTCGTCCTTACAAAACTCACATTTTTTGAGATTAATTGTTAAACCTGCTTCTTTAATACGTGTGAAAACTTTATTTAACAATTCTAAATGTGACTCAAAATCTTCTGAAATAATAATTAAATCATCCAGGTAGCAGAAAACGTTTTCATCGAACTCTGGACCAAAAAGAGCATCAACAAGACGCTGTAATTCACTAGGTGCATTTTTCAGACCAAATGGCATCCTAACAAATTCAAAAAGTCCATGACCTGGTACAACAAAAGCCGTTTTAGAACAAGAGTCCTTATGTAAAGGTATCTGCCAAAAACTTTTCGATAAATCAATAGAGGTTATAAAGCGTGCACCACGTAGCTTGTCTAAAATGCGCGAAATATACGGCAAGGGGTACGAATCCCTTGTCGTGACGCTGTTAAGTTTCCTAGAGTCCAAGCAGAACCTTGCAGAACCATCCTTCTTAGGCACGATCAAAACCGGATTCGACCAAGCCGAACGCGAACGGCGAACAACACCTAAATCTAACATTTCCTTAAGTTGTGATTCAAGTTGTTGCTGACGAGTTTGAGACAAAGGGTAATACCGTTGCTTAATGGGATCTCCTGTTGTATTAATTTTATGCTGCACTAAATGAGTACGACCCAGTCCACATTTTTCAAACGAAATTGACTTAAATTTATCAATTACATTATTTAGCCTATGATTGTCTTGAGGGGACAGTAGGGAAGCTGATGTGATCTTGCGAATTTCACTTAAAGTATTCTCAACATCACGTCCACTGTTGGCCTTTGAAAACAATTGAGGAGCGATGTCAAATTGTTTCCAAAAGTCGACTCCCAAAACAATCACGGGAGAAAGAGACGGAATTACAAAAAAAATTATATATTTCTTAATACTATTAAAAGTAACTAGTACCCGCATAGTACCAATTACATCTTGATGTTTACCATCCGCGGTGGTAACGTAAGAATCAAGCTTATCTAACTTAAAACCTAAACTTAAGAAAAACCTATACAGTGAACCACCAAAACAACTCACACTAGCTCCGCTATCCAAAAGAGCTGAAAAAACTAAATTGTTAATTGCAATATTAACATGAGGTCTAATATCTTGACCGCTGGTCATCATCGGCATGAATGCGTCCATGTCATGGTCGATGGGACTGGTACTCGAGTTTGAAACTATCGGTGGTCTCCTAGCATCCTCGCTAGCAGAATGTGGGGGACCCCCGTCTAGTTTTTTGAATTATGTCGTTCAGGATTAGCTTGTCGCTTGGTATGATTCTTCTGAGAATCAAACTTCCATTTTCTACAAAACGGCTTGGAATGACCTTTTATATTACAATAAGCGCAAAGTAATTTATTTCTATAAAATTGTGCAGAAGGTGAAGAAGAAGAGGAAGAAGGTGCAGCATTATTATTCAACGGAACGGATGACGGTTTATTCTTGTCTTTGACCGAATTTGCTTCATCGTCGGAAATAGCTAAACTTTTTTCAAATCGCTTACAAACACTAATTAAGGAATTTAAATTTTTATCCTCAAAATAAGCAATAACAAGAGCATATTTCGGCAATAGGCTATTGCACACTAAATCCACAATTTGTTCTTCCGGAAGTTGAACGTTTAATCTTAAATTAGCTAATTGCACGTCTTCAACATAATCAACTACGCTTTGATTATACTTCTGTTTCATAGAGAAGAGAGCTTTTAAAGCTTCGGTTTGGTTAGCGATTGGATCAAAACGAGATAAAATTAGTTTTTTCAGTTCTAGCCAAGTTAAATTATCTTTATAAATGGTACGATACCATAGCAATGCTCTTCCCTCCAAAAGGTCAGCAAACGAAGTGACAACAAGCGGCAACTCAATACGACGACACCTAGATAACTCCTCCACACGTTGTATAAAGTCACGGATGTCTGAAGATCCGTTAAACTTAACACCCCAGCTATGTACGGAAGGATTTGTAGTTATATTCTGATAATAATTATTAGTTATGTTGGTATTTGTATTAGGACTTTCATCACTGCTTGTTTCTTGTTGAGAAGAAGTACCACTAGATTGTTTAAGGTTCCTGTTGTAAATTCGCGCTTGCTCTCTCATGGCGGACAAAGTGGGTTCTGGAGTAATATTAACGTCAGAAAGCATCTGAATCATTTCCTCTTTTGAGGCCCCGTTGATGTTAGACAACGACATTTTGTCAAATGGAATTTATTTATGTAAAAAAAACGAAGAAAAAATTCCAAATGATTCCATATAAAATAGTTAATATTTATGAGATAAACCGAATAACACTATATTAAGTCTGGAAAATTGTTTATAAAGTTATTACGATAACATAATCGAAGTATAATAATGATCGTTTGACATCTGACACATGTCAACAAAAATCGCTATCAGCTGATCTGTAATAACAACTGACATAACCATAGACAAACTTGCCAGCCTACAAAAATGTCCCAAAAATATTATCCGAAAAAAAGAACGAAGCTGTTCTAGTAGGTATATTTATGTTTACGTTACACAAAATTTGAGAGCGAACGAAGCTCAACCGGAAACCAATACAATTTAAAGCAAAGCAAAAAAAATGACATAATAATATGCACAAAATTTCAAACTACCGCGAAATATTTCATATAATCCATTATAACGCATCTACACACACACACTGGTACCATTATAACAGTATGAAGATATTAATGAATAATACATATCCAACCTTGAAAATTCGGAAAAAGAAGCAGAAACTTAAAACATAACAGACCGTTAGAATATACGGGCACCAAAAGCAGAATATTCAACTTAAAACGTTGGGAGCGCCAAATATAAGGTTATCTCTCTCTCTCTCAGGTTATGTGGGTCCTAGCGATCCGTAATGTAGGAAGGTTCTGCTTTTTTTTTTTCCAGAATAAAAAAAAAAACAAGAATGTTTGGGAATAAACGAAAACAGGTTTCTACTTGTGAGGTTAAATTGGTTTCAGCAATAAAAGAGTTCATTTCCAAAACAGCCAAAGCCCAGTATAATTTTATAAAGAACAAAACAATGTTGCCCTTTTGAGGGGCCGGGTTTCACATCCCCAAAAACATAACAGATTCTGAAACATAACAGATTCATAACAGATTTGACAGGAATATAATTAAGCAGAAAGAAATATCGTACCTGCGGACCATGGATCTTTATCTAATTCTACACTGACACGAACTCCCAATTCACTTGAATATAGCGCGTCGATGAACCGCGGGCCACATTCTCTCGCAATCTCCAGGATGGGAACCAGGAAAGACCCCCAGGAAGGCCAGAGAATGAGGACTCCCCGCCAGGGAGCAGCATCCAAGATCAGCACCAGCGCTCCGGTTGAGCCCACCGGATGAAACACGATTTCCGTCAGCACACCTCATCAGGAAATGAACGCCGAGTGACCATCCGTCACAAATATGAGCAGCAATAACCGTACCAGGTCATAAGGACTCTCCCTCGCAAAGCTTTTCAATATGCCAGTCGCGATTATGTAGGTAATTTACAATACCGTTATTTCGCGGATAAATATCGGTCCCAATGGCGGCGACCAATCACATTAGAAACAGCGTTCCGATCACATCAGAAAGAAGCGTTTGCAAAATGTACATCGCCCGGCTCGCGATTAAAATCGTTTAAAACAATTTGTAACGAAGAGATTATCCCATTTTTTAAATCCAAAACTATCACTAAAGTGACAAGTCGAATCAACACCGGCTTCCCGTACGGTGCGAATTCAAAAAGTAAAAACCAGAGAGAAAAAAAAAGTGTTGCCAATCCATTCCGTGCTGTTCAAATTATCAGGTTAGTGGTCAGGTAAATAATTATATCACAAATTGATAATTATTTACGTGACAATTTCCGCACTGCAAACAATTGATTCGGTTAGCTGAATTTCATTTCAGGGGAATCGACGGAAAAATGCGATACTAATAAATATGCATCTACTCTACATCATAGATACTTTAAAGTTAGTGACCCTATGGTGACATTCTTTGAGGCTTTACTGAGTGGTTGGCTAAAGGACACGGAGCTAAGTGTAGTTTATGGTCAGACCGAAAGCCGTACACATTTTTGGTTGGTACTTGCCAATTGATTTGAGGTTTATAGTATTACTTATGTTCTCTATTTTATACAGGTGCTTGCAGGTTTTTACAGATGCAATGCCGCCTCATGGTGCCTTATGAATGAGTTTTTTCTTTTGCCCTGTTTAATTTATCTTTGTCTTACTAACCTATTTTTTTGCATTTTGTTTTTCCTGTTAAGCACTTGCATACTGCTTACTAACAACGTATGCAAGGACACTGGAGGTTTAGATTCGTTCAAAATAAATAAATGTAGCTTCGTTTAACAAAAAAATTAGAATCTTGCGAGAGCCTTGAAGGAGTAACCATCTGTTACTTATACCAGGGCGGGTAAGAGGTGGATAACCTCCATTGACCCTATGGTTGATTCCCCGACATCATCATGTTATTATTAAACAAGTAAGAAAACATTACATTGTCATTGCTAGTAATAAATCACTTAAGCTCCATGGATATTGAAATTGGGCGGGGTAAATAGAATCAAAAGAATAAGTCGTCTAAACATTACCTAACTACTTTTTGAAAATGGCCTTGAATGCCGAAACAGCTGTCATAATATTAAAAAACTAAAATACTTATCTAATAATGAAATTATTAAATTTGATTTACAATATTTTTTGAAGTGAAAACTTCTTTAGCACCATTGAAACTCGATGAAACGAAAAATAGCGACACTAAAAAGAGACAAACACGTACACCTGTAGGATTTAACCTGCGAAAGAATGAGATAGTATAAACGGCCTCCTCTTTGTGTAGTGCTTCGTAGCCCTCCCACTCTTTTCTAATTTAGTTTTCTGAAGGTTTCACTTCTAACGCGTGTAAATTGCACACTCTGATTTTTTAAATCAGATGGATTTCTACAAATATAACAAAAACAATTAATACCTAATTTATAATAATTTCTTCCAATTTATTAAATTGTTTTACAAGATACATAACATCTAAAATCATCACACATTTTAATGTTTGTATACAGGTACTTATTTGTCTACTGTTGTGTGCCTATTCCCAAAATATATAAATTTGCATCAAGCCTGCTGTCAGTACCTAGATTATTGCGCAATGTTTGTGACAAGCCACAAGCTTCTTCTGGAGACAGTCAAAAGCTAGCCATAGACAAAAAAACTCGTGCTTGTGAAAAGCCGCTTGATAGCGTTCGAAGCCAAGGTTCGTAGAAAATGCGTTTAACAGGGTTTAACAGACTGCGACCTATGTCACGATTTTTTAGCTAATCATCCTTCTACCCTCTTGCTAACTTGTTAAGACGCCGTATCCCCGCTCAAAAGAAGAAGTTGGAGAGATATGGAATTACGAATGTTGGAGAGAGTGCGCTATTATGTAAAACTATAAAATTGAAGCCAAAATTGTGAAAATTTTTAATAAAACACGACTCGTTTAAGTAAATAGAATAAAAATCTCTAGGGGTTGTCTAAAACAGAATTTAAAGAAATCCTGTTTTTTTTTCAATCGTGTAACTTGTAAAATAACTGAAACAAACGTGTTTATAATAATTTTCGGAGCATACTTTGCGATTTTTTTCTATCGAGGGAATTTCTTATAATTTGTGTTTCGGCATGGGAATGTATAGACATTATCTTAAAAAATAACATATATTTTTTAAGAGCTTAAAAACTTCAAATGTTAACGCATTTTCTAAGAACCTTGGTCCGAAGCTCTAAATAGTAATTCAATCCACTAGTAACCATGTAGGTACCCCAAGCACCAACAGCTAGGGTGGGGTAGTTAGGTAAGTACTAGATTTCCAAGTGTCTACCTCCACCGATCACCGATCAACGATCACCGATAATACGCAAATATAATAACAGCGAGACTTTGCAAATCCCGATCCATTCTGTCAACTGGCAACATTATATTGGCCTTATAAAAGTTTGTTCATCTCGATCGGCCCGGAGCTGGCAGGACCAGACTCGATTTAACTACGATTTTACAAAATTGCTGCCGATGCTAGCTTTTTTGTTTCTTCATGAACAAAAATACTTATTTAAACCAAAAACTTGAAAGAGACTGGTTGAAGGAGACCTTTTGACCTCTGCAGCCAAATTCTCTCGACCTATCCCCTTGCATCACAGTTGGAGAGATGGATTCATATGTCCGTCACTCCTGGACTTCTACCCAGATGCCTACCCAATTAGTTGTTTTATCCAAAACTTCCTTTCCTCCTACTTCTTAAAAAGACCCTCCACACAGCATCCTGTGTGATGACTTAGTCCCTGAAGGAAAATATTTTCCGTGGGACCTCTTGTGATAAGCGAAAGTAAAAAAAATCATTCTTACCCCGAGATTGGGGTTGTACAACATGATGTACAACCCCAAGAAGACAGAGCTAATTGCATTCCACCATGGAAAAATTCCGAGAAGATGCTCCCCGTGCGAGGAAAACATAAGCACATCTACGAATGTAAAATAATTGGTGCACATCGTCACTGAAGACCTCTTGAATGATGGTGATATTGAACGACAGAGGAGAAATATTCGTGTTTTGTCAAATATGATTGCCCGAAGATTCTTCCAATGCAGCAATAATGTAAAAAAACATTGTTCAATACTGCAATAGCCTGTCTGAATACGTGTGAAACATGGTGTCAACATACAAGTAAGCTCGATGGAACGTCTCCGGATCCAATATAATAATGCTTGCAGAATCATATTTGGATACAGAAGGTATAGCAGCGCAGCAACAATTTTTATGGAATTAGTACTCCCATGGATTCGCCGGCCTGATGAGACACCGGGTCACTGGAGCCAGGATGCGGCTAATGGCTTCCGACAACACGGTGGTGACCGCAGCCTTCCAGCACCAAGCGCCACTCCTCAGTGAGCGTTAGGCCCGATCTCACTCAAGACCACGCCCTGCATAATAATGGATTATTTATTTTTATTATTATTTTTTTTTTCTATTTATGTTTATGTTTCTTTACTGTGTACATTTATAAATATGTATAACTTAATATATGGGACGTGTGGGATTGCACTATCCTCCCCACATCCTGGAGTAAAGAATTATTATTGTTATTATCATTAATTGTATTGTTACTAGAGGAGAGAAAACAAAGTGAGACGAGAGCAAGTAGTAGAATAGGAAGAGTAACAAGTTAGACTTTAGGTTATTGCACACAGCACAATATCAACTACTCAATATATAGCAAGTCACAGGCAGTCTCCATCAGACAGTGAGCTGTGAGACGGATGGCGATCCTTGCCCTGTGCCCAGTGCTTCGTCCCCATTTCCCAATACCCAGTGCGGCCCTGACCGGCTGGCTGGGACTTTATTTGATCATTTACAATACGCTCACGACATAAGCCGTGTGATCCGCAATTCCGCGCGCATTCACTGCCAATATTCAATATGCCCCGACAGACTTCATATTAAAAACTTTTCCGAATCGAGCAGCCACGATTGATTTGTACGTACTGTAAAATGTACGGGGTTCAGTATTTATTAATATTTTTATACAATATACGCCCATGATGATTTCTTCAATTATTTTGGGAGACCAAGGGTGGTGCATACCTACTTTTTTCAATTATTTCTGGCTCTCACAATTCAAAGGTGTTCTAGACCATCATTTAACATTACAGAGAAAGGAAAGGACAATTTATATATTAATTTTATTTAAATGTACAAAATTCAAAATTATGTGGAAGTTTGTAGTGGAGTTCAGATTTAGAAGAGATGAGATGTTGAATGGAGGGGAGGCAATTTTAGATAACGCTTGATAGAGAAGAGGATATTCATTTAGAGAGGAGCAGCCAAAAAATATGTGATTTAAAGCTCCCACATCTGGACCACATGATGTACTATCTGGGGAGTCAAGGACGCGAATTTTAAAAATGTGGGAAGAGACGGAACAATGTCCAATTCCCATTCGAATAAGTGAGGAAAATTCTTTTTTGGAAAATTGAGAGAATAGGCCACTTGCATCACTTTTTTTTAAATTTTCCGGTTTATGCAAATATTCTAAGACATTCTGTATTTTTTTTAATCGTTTTTTTGAAATCCTGGCGATTTTTTAAAAATTTCATACCGAAAAATCAGACCATTTTTTATAAACCGGAAAGACGGGACATAATTTTATAGGTGCGAAAAAACGATAATTACATAGCCGAAAATCATTTAAAAAAAAGAACGTTTTCCACAAGAAAGGGCACAGGAGAATAACGAGGCATACCAAAAATATTACATCTCATAAATATTTTTTTCCTTGATCCATCTTTTTGATCGTAAATCATTATAATGTTCAACGTCTATATTACTAAATCCAATGTAATATACTTGTACTTGTAAATTATAATATTAATAAGAATATTATAAAATTTGATTTTGTTAAAATCAGCACTACCATTATACCTCTAAAAAACCTACGGAGAGCGTAAAATGTACGGGGTTCTCTTCATAACATCTGTCAAAAAGTCAAACCAAATGGTAAGTTCGCAGAGAACAAACATTAAATCTACAGAACGTTAAATGTCAAATTCAAAAATTCGCCTGAAATCAAAGTGATGCCATTTAAAAAAATAAATCAGTGTGGAATTTTACAAAATTATTAGGAACATTTTCGGAGACGGGACATTTTCATGTAGTGACGTCACGGGCCCAAATAATGGATTTATTTATTTAAAAATAAAAAAAACTGTGCATTTCTAAAAAAATTTTATAACATTTTCGTAATCTTAGTAAAAAAATCTATCCACACGATTTTTCCAAGTCGTTATGAAATCCATGCAAGTGGCCTATCGTTGAAACCGCACGGTTTTGATGATATAGTACTTTGTATTAAGGAATAGCAGGCTCCTTTGGATTGACTAGCAATGTTCCAACATTCTGCCCAAACATTACGAGATCTATCTTTGATGATGGAAAAAACATAAGATATGGTTTACGAGGGTAACAATAGGGTTGGACGCAATGTTGGACGCTCCTCGTTTTGCCAAGGTATCCACAATATCTTTACTTACTATGCCAACGTGACCAGGAATCCAAATCAGAGTTACGTTTTTTTCAGAGCTTTGAATGGAGGATATCAGCACTCTAATAAGGCATACAAAGTGATCATCAAGAAGAAGAAGAGGACTGGATTTAAGTTTTTTGGAGGAAACTGAGAGAACTGAGTCAGAGAGAATAAGGGAATGTTCAAAATTATTTTGGTTATGTACGATTATAGGTATATGTTGTTATTTTGTTTTCTTATTATTGCAGAAAATATTGAAATTGGTTTAATATTAAATGAAATATTATCATTAGAATTATTGTGGTAGACGTTAATACCTCTACCACAATTGAGAGGAGATTTGGAGCCATCATTAAATAAAGGAGAAGAGTTGGGCCATTTAGATGAAATAATGTCATTGAACATATTGCTCCTGAACCAAATCATATGTATAATATGTATAAAATTAAATTTGTTAAACTGGCTCCCTACAATCTGCAATCTGCATCTCTTTGCCGTTATGCATTTTGTAGTTTTAAAATATGGAGGCATACGGGTCAAGAAATTTGAGTTGATGGGAATTTGAGTTTCTCAGGTGCTTCTGAGTTGGTTTCATTCTGAGTTGTCCGGTCACCGATGGGAACACGTATTGTGTGTATTAATGCATACATGTGTACCCTTGGACAGTGGTATGCTTTAAAAATGTCACTAAGGAACAGCTTTTTGTCTTACTGACGCCCAGATATAGATAGTATTGGTCGAATTTCGGTTAGTTGTTTTAAAAAGTTTTTTTTAAATATTTGGAGTGTGTTTTAAACTGTAAATTACTGAAGTCGAATAACACGTTTGACATGCCATATTAATTTGTTTATGCACGACATGCATAAACAAATTAATATGTATAATATAACACCTTCAATTTTGACGGCCGGCGTAGTGCAGCGGTAAGGCGCTTGACTGGCATTCCGAAGGTCGCGGAATCGAATCCCATTTGGCATATTTGTGTATTTCACAATTTATTCATTTAAAATAATATATAGTATATTTGCGGCACGTTCCAGAGTGGAAGATACACGCCATGGAACAACATGGAAGGTATCGCCCTGGTGTAAGACCACCATTCAGAATTGAAACGTTGCTTGAAATGGCTTTAGCCGTGTTTGGTGACCAGATCTGAATAGCCAGGTACTTCTCCACCTTCCTCTTCCCTATCTCCTTCCCCTCCCCACTACCTTCAGCCTCACAACATACCCCAATTGGGGATGCCATAGTCCCACTGGCTCCAGACGGGAGCAGTTGCGACTCTTGTGCAGTATTCATGTACATTAAAAAAAAATACTGTAATAAGGCTTTCAGACCCAGGGAACAAACAACCTGGAAATATTTGAACAGGGTAACTTCTACCAGACGCCGAATGGCCGAATACACAGTTTTCACATCAACACTATTCGTTCGAGATCATCTCTATCAAAATTATTTATTTATCCTAGATTTAAACCTTCAATATAATCGTTATTTCATTTTTGTTTTTAAAAAAAAACTTATACTACCCACCGCTAGAGTACCAACGCTCACCGCTAGACTATCGATAAAGAAGAAATCTGCCTTGCGGTTTACCTCTGCCACTTTGACAGTTAATTGTTTGGAGAGGTTATAATACCTTCTTGTTTACAAGCGACGCGTTGACCAAAAGACGTTTTCGTTTATTGTCACTCGTCAAATAACCATTAATTTCAATTGCGTCATGACCAAAACGAAACCAGTTTGCGTGCAGTGCAACGCCACCGAATCCCTCTTATGGCGTCCGCTTGAAAATGGCGAAGTTTGCAACGACTGTTACACCAACGAAGACTCTAAAAAAGACATTACAATTAAAGCTGATTCTGATGAAGCGAACTCGGGAGATGTCAAACAAGACAATACAGAGACGGTAACTTCGGCTAGTGGAAAAGTTACAAGAAAAAGCACTAGATCAACAAGATATAAGCTGAAAAATCCAGGATCTGCTTCAAAGCCTGGCCCTCCCAAAGGACGCGGAAGGCGCTCCCTTTTCAAGCGTCCTCCATTAAAAGCGCCATCAGCTACTGCCACCATAGTCACAAGCGATTCTGTTTATTTCAAGGTAAATTTGTGTAGATTTATTCATAATTTTCGTAACAAAAGTGTATAATAATGGCAGTTATTGTACTTTTTTCAATTTGTACAAACTTTGGGGCACGCATGTTTCTATTGCATATGGCCATACCCACATCTTCCTTGTGAGATTTTTGACACAAAGTAGTTATGCAGTATTGTTAAATTTATTGATTAGTTGATGATCTTTTTGTTACCAGTGTAGGTAATTAGGCTTTCAGTCCCAAGGAACAAACAACCTGAAAATATTTGAACAGGGTAACTTCTACTGTTGTGCACACTTGGTGATGATTTTCAGTGTTCTGTAATATGGAAAATACTGGTCCGAGGCAGTCAATTCTTAGATCAGCAACATAATCAGCTATAGGCAGACTAATAGAACCTAAACGAAAGCCAAATACTAAGTTTGGAGATTGCGCTTTCGGATTATCGGGGCCTAATCTTGGAATAAATATAAAAGATGCATTTTGCTCTCATATCCATTAAATATTATACCTTTCTGAGAGTATCATACTTGTATTGCCCATGATGTCTTAGTCACACTTTTCTTATTGAATTAAAATTATTCGAATTTTTACACATCAATCTGTCTCTTTTCGAGGAATATATCACATTTAGGAAGATAAATATTCTGATTAAATCTTGTGCTATTGTACCGTCCATCATAAAATTTTATTTTTGCTTTACAAAATACGCTCATTGAATACATTATATATAATATAATGATATTTTCTTTGTGATTTGGACGTTTATGAGGAGGTTTATTTTGTTAATCTCAGTTAATAATCAGTAGGTACATAAAGAAAAGTGTCTAGTAACAAAATATTACCTGTAAGGAAAGAAAAGACATTTAATGTTAGTAATTGTAATATCGATTCCTTAGTCACAATCACGACAGTAATTACTCTGGGTGAAATGCAGATCCGCCAATGTCAGGGAATTTAATAAAAATGCACTTTTTAGATGAGAAAAGTGTGGAGAAGATGAATAAAAAATAAATTAAGGCGCGCTCGGCAAAATTGAGGGAGATACAACCGTTCAAAGTATTTAAAATTTCACTTCGCGAGTTGATATTGACAGTCCGTTCGCCATTTTTTCATTGCTTATGTTGGATCCCAGACCTAATACAGAATTAATAAAACGCCAGAATCACAAACCATGTTACTCAAACCTAGCGTAGCTGCTAAACCACTTGAAAACTGGGATGTTTTTTCTTGCCTTGACGTTAGTAGGCGTTATAAAGGGGCACTTTTTTTGTATCACAAACCATGTTTAGGTATTAGGTAGGTATTTCATTTAGCGTATTAGGTTATGACAAAATGGCGGGCGGACTGTCAATATCAACTCGCGAAGTGAAATTTTAAATACTTTGAACGGTTGCATCTCCCTCAATTTTGCCGAGCGCGCCTTAATTTTTGTTTTATTCAGCTTTTCCACACTTTTCTCATCTAGAAAGTGCCTTTTTATTTAATTTCCAGACATTGGCGGTATCTGCATTCCTCCCATTACTCTTAATTATTGAAATTAATCTTATCAATTTGCTTTATCATAGCTCATAGATTATTTTTACTATAGCTTTAATTATCCATAGATTATATAATATCGAGTCGACTGTTAAGTAGGTACTGTGTCGCATATCCAGTGACAGTCTATGTATGATACATACAGCCACAATGACGAATCAAGCTCAGCATTGTTTTAAATTAAGAAAATTATATTTTTCTTTACATATATTAAGAACTAGCAGACCCGGCCACACGTTGCTGTTACTAACGATATCTTTATAACCAACGCCATCTATTAAATCAAATCCACACCACGCTGCCCACTGCCGCTTGGCCAGATATATTATGTATTTCAACCAATTTACACAAAACCTTGACAAATTATATACCTAAAAACCTGCCTCATGAATCACTCTACCTATTGGTGAAAACCGCTTGAAAATCCGTTGCGTAGTTTGAAAGATCTAAGCGCACATACAGCGTGAGTGACTTCATACTTAGTATAGATATAGATATATATCAGGATTAAATAACACGCGTTCCCAATTATGCTCTCAGCGTGCGAACTGTATCTAAATTTCTTTAACCTGTCAAGGGCCAGGGTTTTTTACCTTACCTTTTTTAAATTACCTTAATAACAAGAATGGAGGAAGCTATTTTAAGCTTTATTTTATGTTATAAATTAATGGAATAAAATTTAAAATCGCATCCAAATTATTTGAATTAATATTCTTTTTTGAAATTCCAGTCTCGCGCGCGGGCGCGTTCCTGGCCTTTGAAAGGTTAAATAAACAATAAATAGTGTTAATCTCAGGTGACCTCCCAGGTAAGTATGGTCCTGTATATTTTCTGTCTACACATTATGAATAAAAGTACATTTTTACTCAGCATCGCGTTCATTGATCAAATCATTGTACATATAGTTTTATATCAGTGATTGACGAACTGGTGGATGCAATTTTTAGCCATAAGTTATAAATTTTTGTCTAGTTTGTAGTTGTAAGTAAGATTGTAGAAATATATTATATTAGTAGAAATAGTTTTACAGCACCCTTGTGGTGATTCATTATAAAAATGCCGCTATACAAATCATCCAAATATATTATTATTTTTTTTATTATTATGGCATTCTTTCAGTAAATTTTCCAAACTTTACTTAGTGCTAAATTTGCACAAACTATTGAAGTAGAGTCTGTCAAATAAGAGCAGAAAATATAAAAAATGGAACTCTAAAATTTGTAGGCCGGCAACATCAATTTACCTGTCAAATATTCTTTTAAAGTGCAAAGACCATGAAAATACAAATCACTGTATATACATTTAAAAATACATTTACAATACACAAAAAGAAGCACTGTTAAGTTACCTACTTAATAACATGAATTACTAACTAATTACACAAAAACAAGTTAAACTAAAATAATTATCAATAATTAACAATTTGTACTTATAGGTATACTGAGATCATAGTTAATACTCGTATTTTTAGGAACTCTCCGAATCACTCTTGTTACACTGTTGACAGTATATTTCAGAGTGATCATTGCAAAAAAATTCTTGTTCATTTCTTGCATTTTGTTGGTACTTTGTAAAATAACATAATTACTCGCATGGGGTCACCGCTCAAGAGCGCAGCGACGCGTCCTTCCACTCCCGTGACTTAGTTGCTACTAAAATACAAACTTAGACGCGCCTTATGAAGCTAGCGAGGGCGCGGGGGGAATCGGGCCGCGCCAAGTGCTTCATTTTTTAATCCGAAAATGCTTTGACCCCATGCGAGTAATTAAGGGTCAATGACATAAATTTCTTCAAATTGTGTTTTACAAAGTGATTGGTTTTCATTTAATTAAACAAACAAAAATTTGAATTTAACAGTTGGTAGAAAGGAAGAATCATTGGTAAATATTTCCCTATCGAGTCCACGCTCAAAACACACTTTAAAAAATTAAAACAAATTGTACTAGATAGATTCCAGTTAGTAATAAGTAATTCAGTGACCGGAATTGAAAAATATTCATTTTGATGGTTATTTTGTTATCTTTAAAAACGCGAAATGTCTTTTCTCAAGGAACGCCATGTTGTTAATTACGACGGCAAAGTCTCGCGTGATTTTTCGTGTTTATGAAACCGAACAAAATAATGATTAATACGCATTATTTACCATTTCCAATTGGTAATTATTATTGTCTAACTGACAGAAAGTGATTTTACCTTTTAAAAATGCGTATTTCATCGTCGTAATTAACATGGCGATCCTTGAAAAATGACATTTAGCATTTTTAAAATAAAATAAAAAAATTAAAATGCAATATTTTTCAATTCCGGTTACTGAATTACTTATTACTAATCATTATCTACCGAGTACAATTTGTTTTAATTTTTAAAGTGTGTTTTGAGCGTGGACTCGATGGGGAAATATTTACCGAATGGTGAGTTTAGTTTCACTACTTTTAGATCTGAATGAGTTAAATATATTCAAACCTAAAATCAGAGACATGATCCAACTCCTAGACAACACTAGTAGGTACTTAAGCTAATATTAAATAAACGTGAGCAATTTCTAAAGTGTGCTTTATATTTTATTGCAATATCGTTATTCTTTATTATCTTAACACAAAATTGCAAGGATAAAATAATAATATACCTTTGCAATTCTAATTTTGAGATCATTTTTTTTTAAATAAAATTATAGGTACACATCTTTAGATTATCACCATGATTATATTTTTAGTATTGCCATTTGAACAACAGTGGCGCCGTCCTATGTTTTCTACTCTTATTTGACAAACTGTAACACAGTTCACAGAACTTCTGATATTGTGTAAGCTGTTAGTTTAAACTTCTTGAAAATTTATTAATATCTCTGTGTTTCATTTCCAGGGTTCCTACATGCAGGTGGGTGACATAGTTTCCATGACTGATGAGGATGGCGATGTGTACTACGCACAGGTGCGTGGCTTCATGACGGATCAGTACTGCGAGAAGAGTGCGGCGGTGACGTGGTTGCTGCCCACCAAGGCCAGCCCCCCTCCCAGTCAGTGCTTCGATCCCGCCACTTATATCATTGGTAATTATATTATTTCCGCGTAGATACTTACACCCGTTTTTCCCCAGCAAACGATAATAAACTAAGTTTTAGTAGATGAGTGGATGAATACTTTGAGTTCCCATCAAGTTGTTGCACATTCGATCCTCAGGTAGCCAGTTTCTTCTCCATTATTGCACAAGCAACATTAATTTGCACTATAATTATGGAAGTAGGAGAAACTGAAATATTTTCTTACTGTTATTCGTAAGCTGGTAATGCATCTGTAACCCCTCAGGTTAATTTGTTCACCTTTGGGAACAATTCTCTTAGAAATCCTTGTGTCTTCCTTACTATCTGGTGTGAAATATGAGAGAAAACACCATGCATTATATTCAAAGCTAAAGTTAACCACAAAAGAATTTATGAAACCAAAGTTTACAACCGCAATTTGAAAAAAATAGTTACTTTGTGAATTTTTTGTTAATTACTTATATGCCGGCGCCAGACATGAGTTCAAAGAAGTGATCAAATAAGTGTTCACATGCATGGCACGGGCATTTTATACTGTTGTCACGTATTTGATCACTTAAGTGCGCTTTGCCGTTCATTGTCGGTTTTTTAGCGCACATCAAAGGGATCAAAGTCCAAATGTTTGTGTGCCTGCCACACTGCGCGAAGCCCAGTTGCGAGAGCATGCGAGAGCGTCGCCGTGGAAAGATATCGTGGGTAAACAACCAAACGAACTAACGATGGAGTAGAATAATGAGAGCATTTTAAAGTTTATAGAGTTGATGCAAGGAGAGCTAGATGTATGGGATCCGAAATGTAAAGGGCATAAAAATCGAAATAACAAACTGTGTCTACCAAATTGTCATCCAAGTTTATTTGAAAACTGTGAGCTCAAAGGAGTGATCAAATCTTTGAACACGTATCTGGCAGATACAACAATATGTGACCAAATGTGTGAGTAAAGTCTTCAAAGAAGTGATCACTTCTTTAAACTTATGTCAGGTCCATTTTTAAACCTTTTTTTTTAGCAGTCAAAAATTTTCCTTTTAAAAAATTACTAATAATAAAATTTTAAAGCGCATTTCATTTCCATTCAAAACCGGTTTTTAGTTTTCAGATACATTCAGAAATGTTCCATTTATTTGGATTTTATAGCGAAGTGGAAATATTTTTGGCCTTGTGATAGAATATGGCTGAGGCAGGTCGTATTAAAAATAAGGTGCAGAAAGTTGAGTAGAAAATTAGTGGCCATGACTTGAAAAATAAATACCAAAACCAAATCCATACGCATTACTTTTTTGTATTTAACACAGCTGTCGTAGCTTACGTCAATCAGTTTACTTAACCTCTTGTGTACCAACACATCCTAACAATGCATTGGTTAGGAGTAGGCTTGAGAGTGGGTCGGTGGTTTGGAGCCCACACCAGGTGAAGTATTCCCTCATGTTGGGGAAGGTTAAAGGGATATTTCTGAGAATTCTCTACTTGAGGGAGTATGGCTACTACCCGTGGCTCTGTCCTACCGACTTTCTGCTAGGCATACCATCTACAGGTCAGAAGGGCGTCATACATACGGCACATTGTATCATATTTCTTCAGGTTGATTCGTGGATGGTTCGAAAACTCGACTATCTTGGAGAGCTTTTTCTTCAAGTTTTTCTTTTCTTTCAAGTTTTTATGTTCCGGATGGTTATCCTAGACTGTTTTAATCTACCAGCCTACAGGACTAACTTGTCAATACCCGTGGGGAGAGCTATCTTGTTTTTAAATAGAATCACCACGGATATTTGATATACTAGGGGAGGTCTAAAAGTTCGTGGAATGGAGGGGATGGAGGGGGGATAGGGGCACTCGTTTAGTGTCATACTAATTGGTGGCTCATCATTAGTATATGTATAAATTAAGTTTCAGCCCTATTGAGTCATTCGTTTACGAATATTCGCCTGCTAAACAAGTCAATCCAGAAGAAAACTGAAACTATGGAGAAAATTGAACACCGTGCTGTGATAAAATTCCTTACCAAGCAAGGAAAGAACGCTCAGACCATTTTGAATGAAATGCAAACCTTTTATGGGGAACAGTGCCCTAGTAAATCGATGACTTACAAGTGGCATGATCTTTTTAAACATGGTCGGGAGTCGATTGAAGACGACCCCCGCTCAGGAAGGCCAGTTGAGGCCACCATATCAGACAACGTCGAAAAAGTGGAATAAATTGTACTGGAGGACACCCGTTTGAAGAAAAAACAGTTATCTGCATTAGTTGGAGCATCAGATACCGCCATTTTGCGAATCCTACATGACCACTTGGGTATGACAAAAGTCAGTGCAAGATGGGTACTGAGAATGCTCACGCCGCTTCAGAAACAACAGCGCGTCGATGCGTCAAAACATTTTTGGAATTGTGTGGAGACGAACCTGCACAGATTTTGGAGCGGATTGTTACCGGAGATGAAACATGGGTTCATCACTTTAAGCCTGAGTCTAAACAAGAGTCCATGCAATGGCATAAAAAGGGTACACCACCGCCAAAGAAATTCAAAGTGTCGGAGTCGGCTGGAAAGTTGATGGCTACTGTTTTTTGGGATTGTGAGGGGATAATACTCATTGATTACAAAGAAAAGGGAAGGACCATAACCGGAGAATTCTACGCAACGATACTAAAAAAATTAAAGGAGGCCATCAAAGAAAAACGTTGAGGAAAATTGACCAAGGGTGTGTTGCTCTTGCAAGACAACACGTCGGTTCACAAGAGCAGAGTTGCAAAGGCTGCTCTGTATAATCATGGCTTCGAAACACTAGTCCACCCACCCTACAGTCTAGATCTGGGCCCAAGTGATTTTTATTTGTTCCCCAATTTAAAAAAAGACTTAAGGGGTAGGAAATTTTCCGACGACAATGAGGTAAAGGAGGCAATTTTGGCTCATTTTGAGGCAAAAGATAAAAAATATTTTTACGATGGTTTAGAAAAATTAATTCATAGATCTAATAAATATATTCAGCTTAAGGGTGATTATATTGAAAAGGAAAAATAGATTTATTGTTTCATTTTATTTAAAACCCTTTCATTCCACAAACTTTTGGACCTCCCCTCGTATGTAACATTAACAAAGCAGAATTTAGATGGCAAGCTTTGTTACTAATGCTAGAATATTATAATTATTTATTTAATAATACTGTGTAAGCTTTTTTAGTTATGTAAACTTTCTAAGAAAATTATTTTACAACCATAATATAAACTTGCTGTCCCTCTTCCGCTAGTGAAAATAAGTAGGCATAAACTAGACAAAAAGCTGTCCCTCACTGTTGGAAATGTATACCGATGAATGCTTAACTTTTTTATTGCAGTTAACTCTCGCTGCTTTACCCTAAACCTACCAAGCAATTTTATGTACAAGATAGTTTTACTATTATAATATTTTGTTGCTAAAAAATTTTTCTAAGTGTAGAAATTGGCCAATACTATCATTTTTACTGCAACAGACAAAATTTGAGTGCCTATGTAAAATTACCATCGCAATCAATCAAAATGACTCCCCATGTTCATGTATTTTTTATTAATTAAATTCTTTTATTAATTCCAGGACCAGAAGAAGACTTGGCCCGCAAGCTGGAGTACATGGAGTTTATAATGCATGCCCCCTCGGACTACTATAAGAGTACCACCAGCCCTTACCCGCCCATCGAGTCGGAGCTTGTCTCCAAAAACTACAGCGGATTTATCTGGTCTTCCATGGACCCCAAACACAGATGAAATCTATTTTATTTTATATGTTTAATAAATCAATGTTCGTAATTTTTATTGTGTTTTATTTGTTTGTTCTGTGAACTGCTCGTAATTTGATTTTAATTGCTGGCAATTTTCATTTAGTGACCACATTCTAACGCGTGCGTGTTGGACCACGCTTCTGAATGACAGCGATTTTGAAACAAATTGTTATTGCCTCGAATGTCGGTCATAACACCATCGTACTTCTTAAATACTAACCATCGTGTTTAACCTTTTCTGATAACATCGCTTTTGTAAATTGCAATGCTTAATAAAATATATTCTATTGGAATATTAAATCTCTTTATTTAAATGCGTCCTAATACAGCTTCTGCATCCTTTAGCAATAATTAGCAAATCGACATGTTAACTTTATACCTGCGATAGTGCCATATTTAATTTTTTTATTTGTCCTACGAAAATGAGAAAGGTACCTTAATCTACAGACTTTCTCTAAAGTTGGCATCAAATTCTGCTTGTCCATGTTATTTACGGATAGTATACTCAAAAATGTTGCGAATTGGATTGGGTTATCAGTAAACATACCCAACAGCAACTCGGCGAATGTTAATATCGCAAGCCGAACAAAGCAGCTGAAATACTGGCCATGATTCGTATGTTTATTTGGAGTTGGTTGGACTGTTATTTTAGTTAATTCAAAATTTATACTATGTGCTCACAATAAGATGTAAACAAAATGTTCAATACACACGTGGTAGAAGTGATACCTTAGAAAACTAAAGTAGACAAGAGTGGGAAGGCTACGAAGCACCGCACAAATAGGAGATTGATTATACTGTCTCATTCTCTCGCAGGCAGAATCCTCTAGATGTAGGAATGTGCTTGTCTCTTTTTAGTGTTGCCATTTTTCATTTCATCGAGTTTCAAATCACAACGGCGCTAATAAAGTTTTCACTTCAAAATCGAATGTTCTTAATACCGTAGTGTCTGCGCGGTTAACCCAGCTGCGAGTGCACATCGGACGCCATGCCATACGTGCCGCGCCACAAATAACATCTGTGTACTTGGAATTTCACACAAACTACTGTTGTAATTCGGTTTCGAATTCAACACAAGATGTCTCTACTTCCGTCAGCAGGTTGGACGGGGACGTCTCCCCCCTAGGTATAACTGCTACGAATATTTATTTAATTTATTAACGCCCTTTTTCGGGGCTTTTACATATTAATAGTAAGAAAATACACAGAATATGTGGTATCTCTCCGGATATGAAAAGATTGACGGTAATACATGTTGTATCAAGTGGCTATGTATTACATATGACTTCGTTGCTCTGTCTAGGTTACTTTGTCCTGGCGATTAGCTACAGTGGATCCGAGGAACGAGCTGTTTTTAGAATCAGTTTGTATTGGATCTATAAAATGGTCACCAACACTAACTGGGCGAAGCCGAACCAAAAGCCGCCAGCGTGGGTTTTTAATAGCTAGTGAATATTATTTTATAAAAATCAGTAAGTACTTACCCACATTTCCATTCAAGTCCAAAGTACCCTATAGACAAGTAGTTAAGTAATCTATGATTTAAAAAAAACGTACGGGCAAGGATTGAGAAAGCAATACGCTTGATAAGAAATGGTTGGCTGAGCATTTGGACGTGATGGCCTCAGTTAGTATCTAAGTAAATCAGCCATATGTTGTAGACTTTAAACAATTTTTTTTCTCTTTTACCAAAATTTGAGAAAATATCGATCAAAGAGAAAAAACATTGGCGAGTATGCTAATAAGAATGACAAGCTGTTTCCTGTAATCTAAAAAAAATATCATTTCTTTGGATGATTATGAATAACAACGCTTTTAGGATTAATTGCCTGTTTCAAAAAAAAATAACAACTGCCGGAGAAACAAAAGTTTTATTCAGATAGAGGAATTATTGGTGATAATGTTACTTAATCCTACTGTTCTCCGCGCCGCAACACACTTCCTAATATTTGTTTATTATTTTCTACTGAAGAGTTTTCATTTTCACAGGTAGACTGGTACCTGAAATCATAAATATACAAACCACCCACCCACCCTGAAATATTGTATTTGGGTCGTAAAATTAAATTCCGTGTGTGGTTTGTCAACGACAATAATATTTTCACAACTTGTCAAAAAACGAAAAAACATAGATTGTCTTTGTCTATGAACAATTTTGAAAGGTCGAAAGCGGTCAGTTGTCAGTAAATATTATTTATTTTTTAAAAGAAAGTGTTCATAACAATTTCGAGCTGTCCTGCTTATTCGAGGTTCGTATTCTTATTTTCCATTTGCAACATTTGATTATTACAAATACTTTTTCGCCGGCGTAATGCAAACTTCTAATATTTGTAGGTTAGAAAATGAGTCGCAAAGAAGCTTTGTCAACATTCATCCAGCAAATTCACGGAAGACCCGTGGTCGTCAAGCTAAATAGTGGCGTCGATTACAGAGGTAACAAGTTTTTACTTATTTTAACTGATATCTTGAAGTTTATTAGGTATTTTACAAGTTTTGTTAGAACCTTGGGAGGAATGCAGATCCCGCCAATGTGGGGGATTTTAATAAAAATGCACTTTCTAGATGAGAAAAGTGTGGAAAAGTTGAATAAAAAAGAAATTAAAGCGCGCTTGGCAAAATTGAGGGAGATACAGCCGTTTAAAGAATGAATAAAATGACACTTCGTGAACTTATACTACGCCATTTTGTTACTATTATGTTGGTATCTCAGACCTCAGACTTGCTATTAACGACAGTGTTGCCAACTTAGCAACTTTGTAGCTAGATCTAGCTATTATTTGATGTCAGACAGCTACATTTTATTGAAACTTGTAGCTAAACTTTTTAGCTACTTTTTATAGCAACTTTTCGTCATTGTTCGACATTTCGATTTCGTCGTGAGATGTGAGGCTATCGAGCAAAGAGAATATAAAACGCAACATCGTACAGTAAAAAGTAAAAACCAAACGCGACTCTATGGTCATAGACGCTATGGTATAAGTGGCGTTGGCCGGGAAATCCCCATTTCGCGGGAATCTCCCTCCTTGGAGTACAGTGCCACAAACTTTGATATTTCTATCATTTCTATGACACATTTGTTAACAACTAGCGACACCACCACCTGAACAGATTTTTGTGGTACTGTAATATTGTTCTGTGCGCTAGCTAGCTATGACAGACAGAATATAACAAAAATAGTACGCACTACTCTTATTCTACCTTGTGTTGTTTTGTTTGATCCATATAAAACCTCGCTGTTTTAATTTTATGTGAAAGTGGATTTACCCATGAGAAAGAAAACGTATGCACAGAAATACAGACCGGAGTGGGAAAATATGGACGAATTTAAAGGTTGGTTAAAACCGGCAAGTGGAGACTCAAGCAAAGCGTTTTGTACATATTGTTCTATGGAAAATCTTGCTAAACTATTTGACATAAAGAAGCACGCTGAGACAAAAAAGCATAAACAGAAAGTAGAGTTCAAAACAGGTAAACTTAGAATTCGATTTGTTGATAGTAGACTATCGACGGGAGAAATGAGTTTGATACGCTTAATTTACCAGTTTTTTTCTTTATAAAATAAAAGTAGCAAACTCATTTTTTGCGTCTACGGTCAGTGTTAAAATCTCTTATTTTTTAAATTTGCCGCTCTTGTCGTGTGCAGAGAAGAGCCAGCCAGACTCTATTATCAGTGTTGCCCTAAAATAAATGAAATCCAGTTATTAAGATAAACTAACAGTAATCTTATTATACTTACCAATTTTTTTTTATACTTATGTACCTGTATTAATTTTGTCTTTGCAGGCAACAAAGAAATTCCTTTCAAAGTTGTGCCAAAAGGACAGTCGTATAGACCTTGCGATGAATCTGAAGGCGCATTAACCTTATTTATTGCTGAGCACTGTTCTATATTAAGTGTAGACCATTTAGGTGAACTATGCAAAATTTGTTTCAAAGACTCTGAAGCTACACAGGAGCTAAAATTGCATCGTACTAAATGTACAGAAATAATGAAAAATGTGTTGATGCCACACTTTCGCAAGGAGCTCTTAAAAGATATTGGAAACCAAAAGTTCAGTATTATAATGGATGAGTCCACAGACGTCAGTGTCAGTAAACACCTTGGTCTTGTAATTAGGTATTACAGTGCTGCACAGGAAAAGATTGTAAGTTCATTCTTGGAACTAGTTTCTATTGAGAGCGCAGATGCTAGGGGAATCGTTAATGGCCTAGTATCATGCTTAGAGAGTCACAGCGTAAATATTAAGCAAATGATTGGAATTGGAACTGATAATGCATCTGTTATGACAGGCATTAATAACGGGGTTCATGCAATCCTAAAAAGAGAATATGGTATACAAAATTTGATACTGATACGATGTGTCTGCCACTCGTTGCAGTTAGCAGTAACCCATGCATCCGAAAATACTCTGCCAAGAAATATTGAGTTTTTGGTTAGAGAAATTTATAAATGGTTTTCTGTGTCTCCTAAGCGGCGAGATGAATACACAAAAATATATGAACTGATTAACTGTGGCGAAAGTCCACTGAAAATCACTAAGGTTTGCGATACACGTTGGCTTTCAATAGAGCCAGCGATTACAAAAATTGTGACACAATGGGAAGAATTAAAATTACATTTTAATTTGGCAAGAGGAAAAGATAATTGTTACTCAGCTGAACTTATTTATAACATGCTCCAAGACAGAAGAAATTATCTTTATTTTGTGTTTCTGAGAAGCGTTTTAAATGATGTTCAAATAGCAATAAAATCATTTGAAAGTGAGGACTCTAATCCATTAAAACTTTTCAATACACTCACAACACTGATACAGTCAGTGAGTCAGAGAATTTTAATACCAAGATCCGTAAACAGGAACTTATTAGATCCGATAACAGACAGGGATATTAACCCTAGGCCTTATCTTGGCTACATGTTTGAAACTGCAACATCGCAACAAAATATAGACTCAGAAGTTTTAAATGCAATTCGACAACGCTGCTCCGCCTTCTTACTGCAATTACTCAAGGAATTACAGCAAAGACTTCCAGACAACTACAAGCAGCTAGAGTCGATGGCGTTGCTAAGTCCAGAAGAGGCAA
Organism: Limnephilus marmoratus; assembly: GCA_917880885.1. NCBI lineage: Eukaryota > Metazoa > Arthropoda > Insecta > Trichoptera > Limnephilidae > Limnephilus > Limnephilus marmoratus. Next base: position 20,023,957 of record OU862915.1, read on the forward strand.
TAAAACCAATTTAGTCACACGCTATCATCAGAGTTGCTGAAATCTTGGGATTTACACCAGAAATAATAGACAAAATGATCCAACAGTGGCACATTCTACATATAAATAAGTGGCATTCTCAAGAAATAGTTAAATTTTGGGTCGAAGTAAAAAATTTTAGAAATCTTCCGGTGACAATATATACCACGATATAAGTACTCTTGCTTTAACTTGCCTTTCACTGCCACATTCTAATGCAGAGGTAGAAAGGTTATTCTCTCAGATGAATTTAGTTAAAAATAAGCAAAGAAACCGAATGAGTTTGACAACTCTTAACTCAATCCTCTGCATTAGAGACTCCCTCAGGAAAAGTGGTAAATGCTGCTATAACTGTGTTTTGCCTAAAGATGTACTGCAAAAAAATCGGTTCCTCTGAAAAATATTCAAAATCACTGAAAGACACTGAACCCCAGCCATCGACATCTTCTTCTTTAAATGATTAATGTTTAATTTATATTATTCAATAACTTAAATAAGATATTTTTTACTCTTTTGTTGGATTTAATGGAAATAAAAAAAACAATTGTCAGAATTTGTCATTTTATTGTAACTTATCACCTATTGTAACGTTTAGCTACTTCTAGCAACTTTTTGGGATAAAAAAAACTGGCAATCTAGCAACTTTTGTAAGATGTCTAGCAATTTGGCATAGCTAACAGCTGGCAACACTGATTAACGAAGGTTGATACGATTGTAGCCGACTTCACGTGATAGATGCGTAATTATGAAATTTTTCTAGCGGACTTTTTTTCAACGATTTTTTAAACTGTTCATCACCTTCCAAATTAAAGTAACCTAACCTAAGACTACGCTAAACATGGTTTGTGTAACATGGTTTGTGCCCCTTTATAACACCTACTCGCGTCAACGCAAGAAAAACATCCCAGTTTTCAAATAGTTTAGCGGCTACGCTAGGTTTGTGTAACATGGTTTGTGCCCCTTTATAACGCCTACTCGTGTCAACGCAAGAAAAACATCCCAGTTTTCAAGTAGTTTAGCGGCTACGCCAGGTTTGTGTAACATGGTTTGTGACCATTATTAATTCTGTTTTTCATAATTACGTTTATATCACACGAAGTTAGCTACAATCGTATCAACCTTCGTTTAAAGCAAGTCTGAGATACCAACATAATAGTAACAAAATGGCGTAGTATAAGTTCACGAAGTGTCATTTTATTCATTCTTTAAACGGCTGTATCTCCCTCAATTTTGCCAAGCGCGCCTTAATTTCTTTTTTATTCAACTTTTCCACACTTTTCTCATCTAGAAAGTGCATTTTTATTAAAATCCCCCACATTGGCGGGATCTGCATTTCACCCAGAACCTTTTTCAATTGATATTTCAAACAACAATATTGCACCGTTATTATTATTATTTTTAAATTTGGTTAATATTCAGAACAAACGTCAACGGTTATGTAACAGGATTGTGTATGTTATCTTTACTTTAAAAAACAGCCTACGTTTTTGAATGGTTTGTTTGGCTACGCAGGGTTTATGTAGCGGGCTTGTGTATATTATCTTAATTTTAAAAGTTTTAAAAAAAAAAAGTGCGTATTAACCGTTGACGTTTGTTCCGAACTGCAAACAGAGTGATTTGACAGTGTGAAAGCAAATTTTCAATTTACGTAAATAAAATTAAAAGTGTAACATTTTCAACCTCCCCCAATGCAAATAGTTGTCTTTTATGGTAATTAAGAAGCATCTAAAAGTTTTATAAAAAAAAAGTGCGTATTAACCGTTGACGTTTGTTCCGAACCTTAAATTTAATTTAAAAAAGAAAGACAAACATTCCCGGGTTACGAATAACCTGACAGTAATTTAAAAAATCTTCTACTACCACCACAGTAAGCAGAAAATGTTGCTCGTGTCGTGATGGAGTATTTAGCCAACCGAGGAATTGAATCTATGATGCATGGGTAGGACCCAGATGCGACGCCAATTCAGCCACTGACCGGTCGACTTTATAAACGGATTCATTGGCCACGAATTAAGCTACCAGCAACACAACCTGTACATCTTAAAATTTCATTTGCAATATTGCATCATTGGTTAAAGGTAGATTTTCAATGCAACTCTAACATTTTTAGATTTCACCCTTTGCCATGAGACTGCTCTCTCCAAAGAAAAGTGTGCATTTTTTATGCATCTGACGTTATTATTACGGTCTGTACGGTTGAAATTTAATACAATTCTGGACGCCGCGCCTTATGCAAACCCTTTTCATACGTGGAGTTTGTTACAAATCTGCTTTTGTAATAGAACCGAATTAAAGCAATGCCAAAAGATGGCGCCACTTACGTTGACAGCTAGCGTGAGAAGCGCCGGCTGGCAGGCGTAGGTACTATTGGATTCTTGCTTTCGTCGATCTCTCCGGGTATGGGAGATGGATGTATTGATTATTATTGTAACTGGCAGTTGTGAATAATAATACCACATTGTGATTTTTACCACTCGTCTATAAATACATATTATATAATATGACATCATTGCCTGTCGCGGTTACTTTATCCCGGTGACTAGTTGTCCTAGTAACTGGCTATTTTTGGAACCAGTTCCTACCGGATTTATAAAATGGCCACCAACCCTTAAACTGGGCGAAGCCGTACCAAAAGCCGCCCGCAGGGCCTAGCAGCAAAAACCTGCAGAGCGGGTTTTTAACTGCTAGTATTAACATAATTGTCAGAAGTTGACATAATTGTTTTGAATCAAAAACTTAGAAACTGAGGAAAATATTTTCCCTCAGGGCCTATGTCATCTTTGGGGATGCTACATGGAGGGTCTTTTAAAGGAAAGGAAGGAGATGAAGTTCTGAGAAGGACAAGGTAAGAGGGGTGGGTAGGAATCTGATGGTCAGTGGGTCCAGGAATGACTCCCAATGCGGTGCAAGGCGATCTACCAAAAGAGTTGTGCTTGAGAGGTAACAAGGTCTCCCTCATCCAGTCTCTCCCGATCCGGCCTGCCATGTAGCTGGTGGACCGACACAACCGCCGCCAAGGCCCGGACAAACCTCACCCCATGAACCCGGGCACCCCTGCTAAGTTACCAAACGTAGGGAATCCAATAAATGGTTTCCGGGGCGGCGGTACCCATACCCGTCTCCAAAATTGTAAAACTGCCCCCATTTGGAAGTAAAAAAGCATAGTAGTTATGCTTGAAAATTCCTCTTGTATTTCTGTTTTCTGTCGCCAACCTCTTGTATGGTTTTCGTATTGCATTGTTTTGCAAAAGACTTAATGATAATATGAAAATTTTAAAATATGCATTGTTATCGCATTTAATACTTTTCCAGGTGTGCTAGCCTGTCTCGATGGTTACATGAACATAGCCTTGGAGCAGACGGAGGAATATCACAATGGACAGTTGAAGAACAAATATGGAGACGCCTTCATCCGAGGAAACAACGTCCTTTACATCAGCACACAAAAAAGAAGAATCTAGCTTAATATTTAAATAATAATTTTTGTATCTTTTGCTGTAAGTCTACACAATGTATGTATGTATTTTGGATGTTTGGTAAATATATGCAAATAATGAAAGCACTGAATTTTATATAGAGAAATTTGTTTAAATTATGATATGTTTGTTTATTTTGTGACTTTAAACAAAGTTTTATTATGCTGGGTGTAACAGCTCATACCCGAAGGATTTTAACCACCCATTTCTGAGCATATTTGGTTTGGAGTAAAAATAGCAGATGTCGTTTTGCTGTCCGATGATTATGATGTCTTTGTTTTAAATCACATGTTGCCACCGATTATACTCCTACACGTCGCAACGGGTTCCACGAAGCTATTAATTGAAAATCAATAAAATACATTTTTTAGACATCTATATTTTTCACTCCAAATATGCTCAGGAATCGCTGGTTATAATCCTTTCAGTACATTCTGTTACACCCTGCATATTTTAGAGTTTTGAAAAAACTTTGTCTTGTAAATGAGTGCTTTCAATCTTATGTAATTGTATAATATTATTTGCCAAATATTCCATCCAACTCTTTCTCTAATAATAATACTTTAAAACACTCTTTATTTGTCTGTCTTAACTGATTTTAAAAATTCTTTCACCAATAGAAAGCCACATTATCAGCGAGTAACATAGGCTATATATAATGCTAAGCTCTGGCGTTATGAAATTTGTATAAATTAAAATGTGTGCATTTCATATATTTTAGTGGCAGGGAAGAAAGGCAGGGGGAAGGTGAGGTTCGCGGAGAGGGAAGAGACGAGGGAGGGGGAAGATGGAAGTGAACAGGGGCGCGCGGGAAAGGACAACCAGGGAGAATCAATGGTTATGTATGTCTAATCATATGTCTTTGAATGGTATTGCAACGCACGCCGAGTTCCAGCTGGTACTAAATGGTGACCGGCCAACTTGTGATAATTCTCCTTTCCCCTCTTGATTTTTTTTTCTATTTTTGGAATTCTTTCATCCCTTCAAGTTTTCTTGAACTTTTCTTTTGGCTCTGATCGATATTTAAATTTTTAAGGCTTTGCATGTGTGTAGTAGGGATGGAAAATTCCTTCCCTACGTCACACAAGCCTTCATGAAAATTGGACCCTTATTTTCTTTGATACTACAGAAAGCTTACTTAAAGCTCCCTTGTACTACATACCTTTAGAGATATATGTACTTAACTAATTAATACGTTATTTACGACCTTGAACGTAAATATTTTCGTATTTATGTTGTAATTAAACTCCATCAAACGTTGTGTAATTTTTTTGATTTATGATATGGGACTTTAATTACTTTCATTCTTTGTGGTAACTTCTTGATTCTAGTCAGAGCGTTGAGTTTCAAACTGTATTGGTCTCTCTCTTGCAAATCTAACTTTAAATACTTTCTCTAAAGAGCTAACTTTCCTCCGTCGCTTATTATGTTTCCCTACATCCTAACGAACTCGTAAATAACCTGTACTAATCGAATTACGCATGTTTAATTGAACAAATAATTAAGTATGACTCAAATGGTTAATTGTTAGTAAATTTGATTATGATTGTTTTGTATCTGCTTGTCATCTCTCCAATCCGATTCAGCTGCTATAAGGTACATATAAAGATGGGTTTAGTAGGTTAATGTAATTAATAGATTGCATATTAGACGAACTCAGAATACCCTTTTTCTGCCGAAAATTTGGCTCCTATCCTCCTGCAAGTTAACAGGATGGTCAAGGATCAACTAGAACTTCGCACAGTCAGCCGACGCGATTTTCCAGAGGGTCTTAGTACCTTGTTCTGTCAATCTTCCATGTCGTCGTGCACGTCATTCAGGTCTTTCCCTAAGTCCCGAAACCCCCAAATTCCTACTCCTCCAAGGTCTACTATTTACTTAGGGCGAACCGGTTTCGTCCTATCTGCAATCATATACTCACGGTGTTGTGTAGAGTTACGGGTCGTGAATCCTCCCTCCACGTACAAGAAATGATGTGAGAGTAACTCTGTCGAGTCTAAAACGCTAATTGTAAGCGGGTCCACATCATCCAATGTACAGTACATAGAAAGATATACATGTAAACATACGTTTGGGTAGGATTATAACCCTCAATTTGAGGCTAGCTAGTCTCAAATTTCGGGCTCGGATTTCGTGGAAAGGAATTCTGCACAAAACCTTAACCGATGACCGAATATATACATATTAAAAGTGGGTAATATTAATAGATACTAGTATAATAAGCAATTATCTGGCGATATGTTCTGGAGATTCGCCAAAACTCCAAGCTTTTGATTGATTTGGTTGACAATTTTCTTTAAGAGATTGCCATCTCTATTATGTGTTTGGTTAATGGTCCTTGGGTTTTTTAAGGAGCGACCACTGCCTCCCATTGTTGAACTGTTTTCTAAATTTTCCCCCAAGGTTCAACTTTTGGTAAAATTTTTACTCTCCCGTGATTTTTCAACTGCTTCATGTAAATTATTTATACCTGTAAGAGCAATTATTTCATAAATTTTCCCCGAATTTTTCATGTAGTCCTTCAATAATCTTTTATCTGACTATCCCGTGATTTTCAAATGTTTGATGTACCTATTAGCTACCTAGGAGAGTAGTTAATCCATAAAATTTTTCTCAAATGTTCAATGATACTCTTCAAGTTCTTTTATTTGACTATCCCGTGATTTTTCAAATGTTTGATGTACCTATTAGCTACCTAGGAGAGTAGTTAATCCATAAAATTTTTCTCAAATGTTCCATGATACTCTTCAATAATCTTTTATTTGACTAGCCTATAATAAATCTAATTACCTTCAAGTTGTTCAATCCTAAATATCTCTTCAAGTTCAAATTAAAGATTGTGTTTAACCCCTTTTTTTTATATATATAATTGCGCAACGTTATGGTGTTGCCCTATCCTAAGGTTGACATCTTCCTAAAGCATTCAACACAGTGCCCTACTGACCGAGTTGTTTTATAAACAATTTTAGTTATGTCAACATTCCCACTGGCCTCGTGACCTAGATCCAAGAACGCGTGACACCCGTTTACCTTTAAACATCCCGAATTCAATAATGGTTATTTCTTTCGCGCAAATGTCTTAACCTGATCCCAAATAAATATAGTTATAATTTACATATTTATGTCTCGATACATAAATACACAGATATATATATAATTTTATTATAGTTGAGGTAAATTCTAATTTCATAACTCATTTTTTTTTTGATCATTTTATATTAGCTGAAGTTATAATAAATAGTATATATACTAAATAAATACAAAACTTTGACTTGGAAATTTGTCAAACACATAACTATTTTAAATAGTTACGGATAAATGCAAAGATAGGCATTCGAAATCGAAACCTTTACTTTTTAATATAAGTGTGTTTCTTTTTGATTAAAACTTTCTTGGAATATATATATATATACATATATATATAAATATATCTATTTTATATATAATATTTTAATATAGGTACATATCACATATTAAGCAAGTAATACTTTGTTATAAAATTAATTCAAATACCAACTGTCTGCTGCATGCCGCTATCTCCTCGGAACCTAGAAAATGTTTATACTTTATGTAACTTACCCCTTTAAGGTTTTTTTTTTTTTATCCGACCGGGAGCTACACGGTAAAACCTTGTTATGTTTCCTTACCTAATACCTACTCCTATGTTATCAACTAAATTCAAATAAAATTCTCCGACTTCAGTTTTATTCCATTCTCGTTTAATCTAACTAAATTAAATTATGTTTATCGTTCTAACCGCATTTTATTTCAAATCTCGTTGGTTAACTTAACACTTTTTAAATTAAATTAACATTTGATTACTTATTTTGTGTTCGTTTTCCTTCCATATTTTTATTTCGCAACAAAGCGTTATACAACTAAATACCGAACAGATTGTTATCATGCTTATTTATTTATTATTTATTTCAACCTCCAGATTTATTATTATAATTATTCCATCGTTAAAATAACACTCCGTTTAAATTATAATTTTTAAGCAATAACCACTTCACGATTATTTACGAAATAAGTGATTTATTATTTTTATTTTTGTTTGTCACCGAACCTTTTTTATTTTGCAATAAGATAACGTATTTCACTATTTATTTAAACTTTCCGAAATAGTTATTATTATTAAGTTATCACAATCTCATTTAACAACAACTTAATAATTTGTATTATTTATTCTAAAGTCCATATTTATTATTATTACTTTATCTAACACTAGATTAATCCTGTGATAAATTATTACGTTCGATTTGCACTTTATTTAAGGAACTATTACTGATATGTTTTTTTTTTTCCAAGTATTAAGTCCTAAAATTTAACTAAACACTGCTTTTAAATTTGCCAAATACAACACCACACTTTTCACTAACACAATTTAAATTTATGATTTAATCACTTCACTGAATCTAATTAATTATTATTAATGGTACTAATCTCTTACACTGAATTTAATACCAAACTTTGGACACTTAGAACTTTCTGTTAAAATGCATTTTATCTAACACTAGATTATACTAAGTCCGAAATCACTTCTATTGACTTGACTCCAATTATTTCAGAGTCATAAAATTTTTTAACACTTAGACAATTTTTCAATTAATAACCGCTTTAAACGTCACGTCACGTCTCACAAACTTCCGCTTTTCAAAACCCCCGATGACTAACCAAAAATCACTAAGTCCTGTCTTTTAAACCCCTTTCAGGATTAGAATGGCCTATCTAAGCTATCTTTGATCCACGAATTTAATCTCTAACAACTCGAGATTTCATATATCGATTCTGTCATTTTTGTTTAACTGTCGTTAGGTCCACCTTTCATGACTTTGTTCATGCCCTATCTCGTTTAAACATTTTTCCAGGATCGGACCGGCGATATTACGTCAAAATGCCCCTCATTCCTTTTGTCTGTTGGTCATACAAAATTAGCTCAAATTTCATAATTTTTTAGTTATTTTTTTTCTCAATTCGTAAAAGGTCCGTCTTCGATAACTATATTTACGTCTCGATTTTTCCGTACCTATCACAAATCATGATTATCTCCATATCGAAATGTTTACTATGCAATTTCGAGTTGCAATTTTTATAATTTCCACTCTATCTCACTGCTACTTGTATGAATTTTTCCATTAAACCCGTATTTTCTCTATTTACGTAGTATATCTGAATTTTCCCCTTTCCCCTAGAATTTTCTTGTATTCACAACACTCTTCCTACGAATTTCCTCTTTTATCCTTATGTTATTATCCACATCTATATGATTAGTTACATTCCAAGCCAAATTTATTGTTTTCATCGATACTTCTGAATTTTCATGAGTTTTCCTTACGGAATCATCTTTTAATTGTTTTTATTTTCTTTTTTACTACCCCCCGTTTCGTCTTCGATGTATGTCACCTCTTAGAAAATTTCATTTTCTATATACTATTACTTTTTATGTTATTTTCCACATTTTTTTTAGGAGAAACTTCCACTTCGGCCCTTAAATATATGTCAATTTTTATTACTTCATATGGATCTTCCCCCAAATTCCGTCCCTTTCTTCCCTGAATTCACATTAATTTAAAATTTGACATGTGTTTATGTCTGGGTTTCCGAGGTGTTGATCAATAACTCAGCTTTTATTCGAGGGTAATAAAATCTAATCGTTTTTAGTTAAAGTAAACTGTCCCTAAGACCAATGATGATTTTTATCGTCCAAAAAGCCATTAAAATGGGTTTAATCGCCTAAAACCATGTTCGTTTTCTGGTTGTTTAAATAACAAAATCACGTGTGAGGTCGTCAACTCAAATAATGTTTACGTCTATCATCAAACTTTCCTATCTTCCATAGTACTTTCGTCAAACAATTGACGGAAAACAATTCCTTTTTGTTTGATTTACCTAACGCAATGTAACCAGTATGACCTCCCTATTCCAAATATATAACGATATCTATTTAAACTCGTCTGAAAACGCAAAATTAAGTCGAAATCTTATATTGTTCAATAAACACTTCCGTTTAAACGTCCAGTTTTTCCATTAGATTTCCTTTTCAAATCGTTTTTCCTGATGTGACAAAAGTGACATTCCAAATTTCCAGCGTTTTTCTTCCTTTTAAATGTAAAATGTACGCTTTCCTTTTAATCTGGTCTCCCTGACCCTCTATGTACTCGTTATACGACTGAATAACCCTACAGTAGCTTTTCTTACGTTTTACACGTCTTTTCTTTAATTTTCCTCTTATCATAATTCTCTTGCTATTTTCTTGCCTAGTTTTTCCAACATAATATGGATTAATTTGTTCGTTAACGGCGGTCGTCAACACCTTCATTGTACTGATTGTTTATCTTAAATCTGGGGTCATTGTATCTAATGCACCGGGCGTGAGACCCTGTTTACATTATAGTGTATTGATCTTTCGGTCGGTGACGATATTCTTTCTCATAAATCTCTGATTAATTGCTTAGTTCAAAGTCCATTTCTTTGTTCAAAATCTGGCTACGCCTTCCATTCTGTGATTGGTTTCATTAGTTATTTATAGCTTTCTGCTTAGACCTGATTGGCTGTTGATTTCAACTATTTATTATTACGCTGATTAATGATGATTTCTAGCACCCTCCGTGTTCTTTTCATCAATACTCATCTCAATCTACTTAATTGTAGATCCCTATCGTCAACAAGAATTCAATTTACTTTGAACCGGTAGATGTCGCAGGTGTGTCTGTTTTATAATTAATTGGTATTTTCTTTTTGAATTAAAGTGGGAAGCTACGATATTTTCTTATTTTCACTGTTGATTAATGCAATTCATCACAAACTCAGAATGAAACCAACTCAGAAAGGTCACGAGTGATGTTACAAAAATATAAAAAAATAGGTTAGGGTTAACGGCTACTTTAAATTTAATTTTTCATAGCTTTTAATGACCTTTCTGAGGTGTTTCTGAATTGGCATGGAACCTACTAAATATACCTAAGTGTAATTTTATCTTAGACAAAGAATCTCTGAATGTTTAGCAGTAAAGTTATTTAACCAACAGTATCAAACAAATTATGCAAAAAATAACTACATTGAGGACATCAAATCTTATCATAAGCTTGTTTACACGATAATTTGATGTTACCAGATATAAATAAATGACGTAGGAGGCTTACCTAACTTATCGGAAAAAGTACTTAATAGTATAATAAAAACATCTTCATAGAAGTTTCTGATAAATCCTTACCCAAACCATGAAGTCATAGGCGCAAACTACACGAGCGGTTCTCCCGCCGCGGGAAACCGCAGCAGACACAATTTACTATGAGCGTTGTATGGCGCAAACTACACGAGCGGTTCTCCCGCCGCGGGAGCTCGCGGTTCACAGGCGGGAGAAATTCGCCCGCCACATGCAGCGGGTCTCCCGCCGCGGGAAACCGCCAAGTTCAAACTACACGGGCGGTTTCCCGCGATTGCATCATTTCGTGCGAGAGAATGTTGTTGATCGGTAGTGCGCATAAAGGATCGGGCGGTTTCCCGCGGCGGTAGAACCGCTCGTGTAGCTTGGCGAAAAACCGCCACCCGTGTAGTTTGATATGTGCTGCCAGCTTTCTCGAGCGGTTTCCCGCGGCGGGAGAACCGCTCGTGTAGTTTAGGCCATAGGAGTCGCTGAAAACTTATCCAAAACAGCACAGGATCTCCTAAAGACGAGATCCTGTGCTGAGGTCACGGAAACACCTATTTTATATTTAACAAGTATCTTCTATAAATTTTAAATTAAAATATAGTAACTAAATGAAAAAATAATCATTTCTTCACCATTTATTTAAAAACAAATTAAATTATTGAATTATTTGTTACATATTTAGAACTCGGAGTAATAAATTCATTGGATTGCAAATAGACCATTTGCTGGACATTGATGATTTTTCTTACATTTATTAAACTTTACTATTCTATTACTTCTCAAATAAAGTAATATGTACTCAGAAATATTTATCTACTTGATTTACAGTGAAAAGGTGTACTCAGATCGTTGTTTTCGGTTTAAAGTGAATCCATTTTGTATCTTACATTATTTTTAGTTTAAATATATACAATTATTAATAACATATTTCATGGATTAATGGATTCCCTCGAGAGGTGTGTAGGTCTTGTATTGATAAAGTTCTGAGCCTCCATATCCGTAGAGTAATTTTCCTTTGCCGTCTTCATCATAGTAGGGGTAGCGATATTTTGGCCTGGAAACAAAAAGAACATTTTAACATTATAAGTAGGGAACCTTCGTATCTAGGGTGAACGAAGTACATATGAAGAATGGTTTAATGATGAATGTAAGTAAGTCTAAAGTAGTGGTTCCCAATCTCTTTTAGCCCACGGACCCCTCCCTCAACCCCCAACTCAATTTTAATTATCCACGGACCCCCTGAATGATCCTGGGGACCCCTGGGTCCATACGTACCACTTTGAGAACCACTGGTCTAAAGTCATGGTGTTTGTAAGAGAGAGTACGAAAACAGTGTGCAATATTGTGAATGATGAAGAGCGGGTGGATGAGTGCCGTTGGCGCTAATAAAAAACTTTCAAAAGAAGCGAAGCTGGCAGTTCATAATGGAGTGCTGGTACCTACCCTAATATATGGAAGTGAGGGATGGAAGGGGAAAGATGAAAGCAGACTGAATGCTGTTGAAATATCCCTGAGGTGGATGTGTGGTAAAACCATGTAAGATCGTGTGAGAAATATGGAGATCCGCGAAGAATGCAAGGCTGACGTGAGCATAATGAGTAAGATTAAGAATGGGACCCTCAGATGGTTTGGGCATGTAGAGCGGATGAACGAAGAAAGTAGTGTAAGAAGGATATATGAAGCAAATGTGATTGGTAGAAGAAGTCGGGGACACTGAGGAAGACATGGCACGATCAAGTGAATCAGATATTTTAGTCGGGCCATGTCAAAAGTCAGAATATTAGAAGAGTATGTATGAGACGAAGTATGGATATGAGTGAGACAAAAGAGTATGTCCATCCTCTCTGCCTACCCCTGCGTCGTGATGGTTAGTTAGTTAGCTGGTAGGGAACCAATTGTTTGGGGAGCCGTCAATAGCAGTCCTGGATTTGTCAATAGGCCTTATAGGCCGCGGCCTAGGGGCGGCAGAGTTCAGGGGGCGGCACTCGCTCGCTTTTGTAAGCTGTTCATTTTGTGAACGATTATAAGCAACATAAAAGTCACTGTGGATAGATAGAGTTTTCTATCTATTAACCTTTAGAAGCCCCGTGGTCCCGTACGGGACCGCGGATTTGTGTCGTTCAATGCCCAACGGTCCAATACGGCCCGGTGATTGTGGTGTGAATATTTCACAAAAAAGGCTTTGGGATGGGCTACCTTTATTGCACGAGGGTTTAAGGGGAGAAATAGGTGTAGGATCTCGTATTTTTAGTGATTTTCATGATTTTTTTAAATACATTATAAATATTTCATTCATACCTTGCGGTCATTTTACATATATGTATATATTGAAAAGTAGGTATATCCTAAAATTTTCAAATAATTTCCGCAAAAAATAACGCAGTTATCAACTGCCGCGCATTGTAAGTCGCTATCTGACAGGACAATTTGCGTAACTCTTGGAGGTCACAATTTTCACCCGAAATCAATTTTTCAAAAAAAAAATCTTTTTTATAAGTTTTTCTTCTCTTTGAACATCGCTTTTTACAAAAAAACTCGAGATGTGAAAATTTACTATTTATGATTTTTAACATTCTTTTGAAGGTTTTTTTGCCATAAAAAATAGTCAAAATATAGCTATTGTTTAGGATTGGGGTTCAAATAGAGCGCATTTATATAAAGAAACTATGTGCTGAGTTTGATAAAGATTCATAAAAAAACTGTAGGAGCTAGAGGTTACACAAATTCGAAAAAAGTTGTTTCCAGAAAAATGCGTTCGAAAATAAGAGTGGTAGTAAAATAGTGGTAGTTCGACCGAGGGACACTCACTCAAACGCAAATAACTTTTAAATGGCGTGGAATTTTGGTTTGAAATTTTCAGAAAATATTTTTTAATAGTTTTACCATCGATTAATGAAAAAAAAAAGAATTTTTGAAGCCTCTACGCCTATTTCGGCCTTAACCTTTCAAAGGCCAGGAACGCGCCCGCGCGCGAGATTGGAATTTCAAAAAAGAATATTAATTCAAATAATTTGGATGCGATTTTAAATTTTTTGTATAAAGAAACTGTACCAAGGAAAAAGTCAGAATAGCTTCCTCCATTCTTGTTCTTAAGGTAATTTCCAAAAAATTTTCCAAAAAACCCTGGCCCTTGACAGGTTAAAGGAACTTTTACACGCCCACTGATCCCGTACGGCACCACGGATTGCATCTTGCGATTATGGTGCGAATGTTTCACAAAAAATGTTTGGGCAGTGGGCTACCTTTATTTGGTTACTAATCGTATTTTGGAATGCTATTTTGGAAAGACTAAATAAAGTGAGTTCTCAGATTCATAGCTCATATGTTGATGTACTGACGGTATTTGATTTTTATGGATCTCTTCTCGAGTTTATTATACCAGAACAAGAAAATTTTGATTACTTCGAAGAAAGTTCAATTGAAATGAGCGCACTTTAGCAATATCAGGGCAACATTTAGAGTAAGATGACCCTAAGAGAAAAAACTTTATAGACGAAACATCAAATGAAGGTATTGAAACAACTTCCTGACTGAGATCTGAATTAGAGAGAAGGCATAATACTTTAAAGAAAAAAATTATTTAAAAAAAAATGGGCGAACTTTCAACACAAAGAGTCTCAGTAAAAGCTCAGTCTCTTGTGCAATGATTTAGAAGACGATTTAGTTCAGGAATGGGTACACTTTTCTCTAATAAGACGGCAGAGAAATCTGAATCTACATCATTACTGATTCTTTCTAAGGAAAGTTTCTGAGAAAACCATATTTGTTCAACGTTTACCTAAACTTGGATATAGCTCTCCGCGTCGTACTTTGCACTCCAGCTACAAATAATTGTTCTGGAGAAAGGAGTTTTTACTGTTTAAAGCGAGTGAAGAAATACCAAAGGTCTTCATTATCGCAAGAAAAACTTTACTCTTCGGATCTTCTATGCATAGAAGCAACCATAAAGCTATTATAAATGATTTTGTCAAATAAAAAATCCCGTAAAAATTATAATTCTTGTTTCATGTTACACTTTTATTTCACGAATAATTCATTATTTATTTCATTTTTAAATACCTACTTAACGTATATTTGAATATGTATTTTTAAAATTGTGCGTCACCTAATGAAAGCCTACAAGTGAGTGATCATGGTAAGTGGCAACTTCTAAGAAGGAGGAAGGGGCGGCGCAAATGAAGTGGCCTATACTGAAGAAAAGTGTAAATACGGCCCTGGTCAATAGCAGGATTTATAAAACTGGGACAGTTTGCTGGCAGGACATTTAGCAAGGAAGATGGATAACCAACCGCAAATGAAGCTTCTCTTTAATTTGTCTGAGGGGCAAAAGAGTGTTGGGAGGTCTAAGTTAGGGTGGATGGATGGCGTGGAATAGAATTAGGCATAAAAAACTGAAAAAATACCCTTCTCCTGTGCAGAAACGAGCGGTCCATTTGATAGATATCGCTGTCTGAACAAACCTCATGCGAGATAAAACAAGGAACCCACTTGAGAAAGTGAAATTTGTTTTAAACCGCTATATCTTTGAAAATAATATGTACATTTTAATGATTTTTTTTGTACTGTACTCACCACACCCCAATTTTAAAAGTGTTATCCAAAATTATAGCCTTGATGTAGTAGGATACATAAACTGAAGTTAAAGTCAGTTTTGGGCCATTTTGTGACGTTGTATGTGTAAAAAATTTTAATATTTTATTACATTACAAAAATTGGTTTTCACTTTGGTGCCAATCATTCCAAAAAAAAAACAATTTGTATGTCTCCAGCACCGAAGTGTAAGTTTCTTTTGATAAAATATTCTTCCACACAAAAGACAAGAAGATGGGGAAGACTTGTATTACATACACATATGTTTATATTATATGTATATGTAGGTACATATTTACATGTTTTATACAAATACATATTATAGTTGGAACCAAGGTTTGTAGAAAATGCATTTAACAAGATACTTTAATTGTACACAACTGCTAACCCTGTACAAATACCCTCGACTCTTTGCAGAAACGGGCGGTCCGTTTGATATATTCTCCCATCTTAACAGACGGAATCTTTAGAGCACAGGCTTCGGGTGGGAATGCTATCCTTGTTCTACCGGTATTACAATGGAAGATACTCCGAACAGGCTCGGCACAGGTGCATAGTCAGGAAACATGCCAAGCGCGTGCCACTCGAGAACGTTCTAGAGTTCAACAGCTCGGCTATTGAACGATTTGCCAGCCCCTGTATTTCCTCCCTCCTATAAGAGAGTCTCTTCAAGACCCGTGTTCAGTCATTCCTCTTCCCAAAAAGAGCCTCCACACAGCATTTTCAAAGATGACATAGGCCCTGAGAGAAATTGTTTTCCTCAGGGCCTCTTGTAAAAAGAATAGGAAGAAAACAGCAGCAGGAGTGCAGGCAACTAAATCTACTATGAAGGAGTTATGTAAGCAATAAATATGCAATAAAGACCTTGGAATATGCTATATATGAATATGAAATATGCATGAAATTTAAATTCAAATATGTTAGAAAATGCACTTCGGAATACTTGCACTAAAATCCTTGAACTAAAAACATGCACATTTTGTAGAAAACATGCATTAAAACCTTGAAGCAGGCACAAATAATAGAGATTGAGTATTTATTTTTACTTTACTTAATATCAGGTTTTATACTAACAAAATTTTTTTTTTTTTAATTCCTTGAGTAACTCTTTTTTATATCTTATTCTCATGTATGAAAATCAATATTTGTTTGTTTGTTCGTATTTTATGCGCTGCTATACCGTTCGACCGAATATGATGAAACTTTGGTGAATTGTTGTGCGCAAGCCCGCGAATGTTTCTGTGTATAATGGTAAGCTCTGTTATTATGAAATTTGAATGAATGAAAATGTGTTTATTTCATATATTTTAGCGGCAGGGAGGAAAAGAAGGAGGGGTGGGGGTGACGAAGGAAGTGGAATTCGCAGGAGGGGTGACAAGGGAAGGGGAATGGAGACACATGGGAAATGAAGGGAGATAATTTTAATTTATTTGAATGGCATTGCAACGCATGCGGGATACCTGCTATTTAAAAATAAATAAATAATTCAATGATGTTTAACTTATATTAGTATTTTTCGTTGTAATGGTATCATAACAGTTGTATCAATAATATAAACTAAAATACTTGCAGAACTTAATAAGACTTTTTTAAATTTGATTTACTTTAACTTTTTAAAAGAAGATCTGAGGTGAGTAATGAATGCTTTCAAATAATTGAGTAAGGCTTCGTTGTTCATTGTTTCTTCAGTGGTACATGGAATTATGTTATATAGCTTGTTAAGGAAAGTACTTTTATCAGTGATTCCTGACATTATTTTGAAAAAAATGATGTATTTCTTTTTTAAACTAATAAGGGGTCGTCCATTAATCATGTGAGGCTCGAAAGGGAGGGGGGGGTGGGGTTCGGAAAAAATCACAAGGAGGGGAGAGGGATGTAATGAGATATCACGTGTATTTATTTTTCGTTGAACGCACGATTTCTAAACCAAACAGTAGCGGCGTGGCCTTGACTCACCGATGATTTCCCCGTGCATTGCGACGCTCAGCTCACCAGTCGCCAGTAAGTCAGTGATTTTGATGCCGAATACATGCGTAAATTGTTGCCACGTATGCTTTGCCTTAAAACAATGGAGCATTGTCTAAACTAAGACATCTGTATAAAGACCTATTTGTAGAGTATAAAAAGGGAAAAAAACCTAGCTCAGAAAGAATTTAATGAGTTGTGGGTTGATGCAAAAAAAATATATACCACAAAAGAAGAATTGACCAGGTGGGCGAATGATCCTATTCCTATATCCTATCCTTTTCCTATATTCCTCTTTCTCTCCCTTTCCAATAACCCAAAATTAATTTTAAGATATTAAAACTTTATTTCCGATGTACTTTAGCATAAGAAACTTCTGTGGCTTGACTTCAGTTCACTTGTATATTTATCACTGTATATTATGAAAAAGCTGTTTGTTTCTTACAAATAAATAAATGATCTTTTAGTAGCTTTTTCTGCGTAGTGCGTAGTGTGCGAAAATGATGACGCCGAGTGGCTTGATGAAACCGACGCTGATCTTCAACAAAGCACAGTGCCAACAGCTGACTTTCAAGATGCTTATCCACTTGTTAGTGTTGAAGAAAGTCTCGCTAGTCCGTGGTCCGAGGACAATGTCCATTAAATATATTCATGAACAAATATATGTTTTTTTTTCCACCTTCCTTTATTATTTTTATGCCAGTCATAAACAAACTGTAATCTTAATGACATGTCTGTCTGGACATTTTTATCACAATGCTTTTTTTCCAAAATTTAATCAGGTTATACCTGAATTTAAAGATAATATTCTGAAAATTTCGATATACTTTGTACTAAAAAAATACATGTGATTTTAGGAATGGGGGGGTGATCTAAAACCTCACCACATATCACCAGAGCGAGGGGAGCGGGTTAAAAAGTTCCTAATAAATGGTGGGTATTGGGCAAGGGTGGATGTGATGGCTTGGTAGGGTGGTCACTCGGTGACCAGTGATGACATGTGAAAGATTTTCTTTTGAGTGTAGGACAAATAAAAAATATTATGTTTATATTACCTTTCAAAATATTGGAAATTGGGGGCTCTAGGAGTAATGGTGGCATCTGTGGAGCTGATGGAGAACAGTATCAATATGGCCACCTGTATACACTGCAAACAAATGAATAACATTATGTCTATCAATTTATTCATTTTTAATGTTTTTCTCTTTAAAAATTGGCGTGTAACTTGTGTAATCTGTGAAAGTGGTGAAATAAATTAAAAATCAAGATATTCAAAGAATTATATTAAGATATTTTAGCTTTATTAGGTGGCTTCGCCATATATAATTTTTTGATAATGCACACAATATTGCACTGCTTTTTTTCAAATGCACCATGTCATGTAAAATTTGGGATTAGGCAGCTAACAATAACACTTCTTATCTATGTGTTGAAAAAGTTTAAAATCTCATTTAAAACCAGCCATCCATTTTGATTTATTTAAAAAATATATCGCCAGAAAGCGTTTTTTATTACATTTTGCGAAGCATTTTAATGTTTTACGATCATTTTATAAAGAATTTAATTTCTCTCATTTTACAATTTAATTATAAACGAAAAGGGGTTCGTCAGTAGGATATTTTGAACTTTTATGCAGTTTTTTCAGGCCTGACACTACTATTTTCTGAGCTTATAAAAAAAATAATAATTTTTAAACCAAAACCATTACTTAGCATATTTTTAGCTCCATAACCCATGGAAGTCAGAGACTCGAATCTCGATAATCTGCAAATTTCAAGCAGTAATAGTTGAGCAAATTTCACGACACCGGAGCTTATGTAGGAGTTCAGAGTTCTTCTTCCTCCTACAAAAAGTTTCCCACGCCTGTATTTCTACTATTTACGCAACACCGACGCACATTTTTTAGTGCAAAAGGCGTTTGCCTCGAAAGACTGAATTAATTTGTGTATAGGATTGGAACATATAATATTGGTGACCTCAATCAATTGGTCATCAATTTAAACAAAAACATATTTCACGAAAACTTTTCTTCATAATTAGTAATAATTTTATTTTTATGTTTGGGATTCTCTCAGGTTATTGCAAAATATTTACGAAGACGACATTATACAACCGGTTTTTATGACAACACTCAGAATAATTATTAGGACACGGAGTAGAGTATTTTATCGTATTTCAAGATAATAAAGTTATATAACATATATTTATACAATATTTTATGATGTTTTATAGGAAAATGTCGATTGGCATATAGGTACACGTGATTTTAATCAATTTTATAATGCTTGGTATTTTAAAACTCAGATCTCATAGTTCTATTCTAAAACCTTAAAACAAAAGTGCTATAAACATTTATGACTACTTTATTGGTAATTTTTTACAAATATTTTGATATCTTTAACTTCTTTTACGCAAAAACGTCCAACTTATATTTACAGCGTTTTTGTGTTGTTTATTTTTTTCTTATTTTTATGGCGAAAAAAATTGTTAGAGTTCAAAGTGGTACGCCAAGATCTTCATTGGTGACATATTTAAAAAAAAAGCCACACGATAAATTAAAACCATAATTACCTAAAACAGCTTAAAAATAACTCATTTATTCGCACACAACAAACAAACTTCATAATGTAATATTTTGATATTAACATGTTTAAAAACATCGTATACAAAAACTTAAAAGTCTTTTGTCGTATTAAATTAGATAATTATCTTTTAATTTTTTTTTTAAGAAAGACAAACATTCCCTGGTTACAAATAATCCAACGATGTTTGGAAATCTCCTACCACCACCACACTAAGCCGAAAATGTTGCTTGTGTCGTGATGGAGGACTTAGCCAGCTGAGGAATCGAACACGCGACGCCCAAACGGTGGGACCCAAACGCGATGCCCACTCAGACACTGACCGGTTAATTAAAAAAAAATTACGAATAAAATTGAAATCAAAATAATTAGTCAAAAAGATTTACGATAACAAAATCATTACGAAGAATTTTGCAACTTTTTGCTGCACAAAATAATTTATAATTCATTTTTTCTTTGTTTTCACTCCACCCATATTACAAGATCACTTTAAAAAAAATCACAAAATATAAAATTTTATTTTCCACGCTTTTCGCTGCGATTAAAAAGCGTTTAACGGTTAAAGTGTATGTATGGTTGCTTACCGTAAAAAATAGCACAAATTTGCTAGCTGCCATTTTTTATAATTACTGTCGACTACGACCTGCGTTCACTATTGAATTATGACTTGTGCTGTGTTATAACAATGTGTAATATTAAATAATCTTTTCCAAGATGGAGGACGTGACGTTTGACACCAGACACAAATTCTTTTCACATACTAAATAGCTCGCAACTCCAAAAAATACTTCTGCCGAACGAAACAGGCAGTTGTACGAAATTGATGCGGATTGAATAAACTGAAATATATTACAATAGTTGCGACAGTGTGGCGAAAGGTTCATAGCGTTGAGTACAGAATAAATAATGTGTTGTGTTATTTAGTGGTTCTTTTTCGTTCAGTGCTCTTAATTTGCTTTCATTGAAGTTGAGTTGCCGAACGGTGGCTTTGTATGAAGGAAAGATCAACGCGCGGTTCGTAAGAAACCTGTAGCAATCCAAGAAGATTCTTGTTAAATTATTTCGCATTGTAAAAAGATTCTACCCGCTTCGAAGGAGATTTTAACAAAATTTTTGAAGTGAAACTTCTGTAGCCCCGCTGTGATTTGGAATTCGGGTGAAACGGAAATGACGCATTACTGCACCTGCGACGCATCAACTGAGCTCATTGGCCGCTTTGATTATATTGTCACTTTTAAAGGCTCCTATTGGTTGAGATATGGAATGATGCTAGGATTGATTATGACCACATTTTTCAGGTATTAGTTGAGATTGTTATGGTAAAGTTTCGCTTCTACCGCGTGTAAACTGCAGTCGAATTTTTTCTTATTTGGTATACGGAGTAAGAAATATACTTCGAGGGGAGAAGTATCACTTGCTCCAATTAATATTGAAAGGAAAGATAGAGGGTCGACGAGGGCCTGGTAAGAAGACAAATGTCTTGGCTGCGAAATATACGAGAGTGGACCGGCATTGGAAGTGTGGAGGAGCCATTCCGGGCAGCGCAAGACAGAGAGACATTTTCAAGAGTGATCGCCAACGTCGAGGGGACCTGATACGGCACACAAAGAAGAAGTAATGGCCGTTATTCACGACATCTTTTTTCAGCCCGATTCCAATTAGACACAAAAGTCAACATTTTTCGCTCTACGCCATCGCTATTTTCATCTCCATTTTCATATCTACGATTTCAATTGTCATCACTGCAAACAAAACATGAACCATTCTGTTTGCTGTGATGCCAACTTAAATCGTAGATATAAAAATAGAGATGAAAATAACGATCGCGTAAAGCGAAAAATGTTGGCTTTTGTGTCTAATTAGAATCGGGCTGAAAAAAGATGTCGTGTATAACGGCCATAAGAAATGTTTCTTACATTTCAATAGTTACCTACGAGTTTATTACACGCCATAGCTCCAGAGGAGGTCCAGAGGAACATAATCTCCCTGAGGGCCAATTTCATCTTTATAAATGTTGTGTAGAGGGTCTTTTAAAAGAAAGGAAGTTCTGGGAAGGAAAGGGGAATGCGGTTTGGGTAGGAATCTGGGGGTCAGTGCGTCCAGGAGTGATGGACGTATGGATCCATTTCTCCCACTGCTGTGAGAGAGAGTTCTGCTGGAGAGGCCAAATGATCTCCTTCAACCAGTCTCTACCGATTCGGCCAGCCACGTAGTAGGTAAATCCTGCATCCGCCGCCAAGACCTACCTCATTCCATGAATCCGAGCAACCTTTCTAAGTCACCAATCGTAGCAAACCACTTGGCGTGGTGTTGGTAATCCAATAAATGGTTCCCAGGGCGGCGGTACCCGTACGGACCTCCCGAAATAGTTGATAAAAAAAATTAGAGTGTGTAATTCACACGCGATAGAAGTGTAACTAGAAAGTCTATTTAAAAATGAAGTATGTTGATGTATGATAGAAATTTTTATTTTTTTTTATTTCGTGGTATTCGAACCTCCGTCCGCTGGATTTCTCTGGCCGCTGAGGTTATGGGACGTGCTCGGCGAGGTGCGAATTTATGCATTGTATTCCGACGACCAGTAAAAAATAAAGCAGCCAATGAGCGCAGTTTTTTTATCTCAACCAATAGGAGCCTTGAGCGCAGTTTGATGCTTGCAGATGCCGTAGGGCGTCATTTCCGTTTCATCCGAATTTCAGATCACTCTAACAGGGCTAAGGAAGTTTCACTTCAAAAATTTTGGACGGTCTTTTTATAGCTTCTGAGCATTAATCCGATAGCACGAGTCACTCCAGGAAAGAGGGCAGGCGAAGAAGGTGGAACGGGGGCGGGAACGGGGATGCACGGGAAACGACACGCCGGGGAGGGGTGAGGAGACATAATAGCGGTAGGGGTTAGCAGGGGGGGTAAAGTTGGCCTGCTCACCGAACGGAAAACCTTAAAATTTATTTGAGTACGCACCAGACTATAAAACTAAAAATAATGTTTACCCAAAAACACTTCAATAAACAGAATCAACACACAACCACTTCGAATGGCATTGCGACCCATGCCGGGCAGCGTATTCCCAAAACCTATACCGGTTCAGTCGCGGCAGCGACAATTTACATTTTTAATATACCTCTATATTGGTTATTTTTTATCACATTGCAAAGACAAAAATTGTTCTGAAACCTAGATAAAGTAATCTTTCCAATGTGTATATTAGAAATTAATAATTTTATTTTTAAATATTTAAATTTAGAAATTGAAAATGTAAAGCGATTGAACCGGTCTAGGTTTTGGAAATACGCTGCCGGGCACTCGCTAGTTTGTAGGTAGGTATCTATTTACAAATCTAATGATTTGAGAAAAAAAATTTTATTGATTTAATAAATAAGAGAAAATTATAAACACCATTTTTTTTAACCCGAGATCTACTAACTGTCCGTAGAACTAATGAAGAAACCGTCTAATAAAGAAATTGATATTTTTAAAGACCCATCACTAAAATATATTTTACCATCAATCATGCCAAAATAAATTGTTGGTGATAGATACTTTTGTATACTACCTTTTACTCATTCTTGTTTGTCATTCACATTTGCATATTTAGCTAATTATTTGTTACTATTTTTGTTATAATTTCTGTTATACATTGTTTTTAAATAATCCATGTATATAATTTTTTGGGCAACATGCCTGTTTTACGTACTTAAATAAAAATAAATAAATAAAAAAAGTAATATAAATATTAGTGTCCGTAAGTTGAGCCTCCCTGCGGTCGTTGAGGCCCGTATAGAAAGTGAAAACTGGGTGGAGCGTGGGAGGGGGAGGGAGAGGGGCTCAGCCTTGGCGCAGAGGAAAGGGAGGGTAAAGAAGTGGTATTGGTGAATGAGAACGTTTTGCTTCAAGAATAAGAGCGACCACACGTTTCCAATCAATTTGGAATTATTTTATTTGTAAACATTTCATGACACCTGTCTTATTTCCTGTTTATGGACATTGGAGGTTATCCACCACTTACCCGCCCTGGGATAAGTAACAGATGGTTACTCCTTCAAGGCTCTCGCAAGGACTTTAATTTTTTTGAAAGAACGTAGCTGCATTTAGTTTAGAACAAATTTAGACCTCCAATGTCCCTGCATACGTTGTTAGTAAGCAGTATGCAAGAGCGGGAAATACAAGATACAATATGTGTTTATCCCTTCCGCAGCCAACTGGGGCCGAAGGTAGACCCCAAAATAACTATCCTTCTTATATCTACTTAAATACATGAAATATATTTTTAGTATTTTAGGTATTCCTGCGCAAAGGATTAATACATAATCTGCCATTTAAAAAAAAATGTGAAAAAATCGTTGATCGCAGGAAAAAATATTTTGTCAAATATAGGTAGGTAATATTCCCTGCAAAAACATAAAAACCAAAACAAAAAAAATCAAAAAAAGAAAAAGTGTTTTCTTTGGTTTAAAAGTTAAAAAAAAAAAAAATGAGGTCATCAGCCGACCCCCACGGTTACGGACGTCCTGTTTGGCATCTTGGCCTGTCAAGAGTTATGGACACAGCACGGGCTTACACGGGCCTAGACGAACAATAATAATATCATGTCATTAAATGTTCCCGCTTGACATTCAATTTGGGAGGCGGGTATGGGTACCGCCGCCCTGGGAACCGTTTATTGGATATCCAACATCTCTGCCATAGGTCACCCCAAGTGATTGGCTTCGTTTGGTGACTTAGCAGGGGTTCCCGGGTTTATGGGGTGAGTTTCGTCCGGACCTTGGCGGTGGAAGCGTCTGCCCACCAGCTGCATGGCAGGCCGGATCGGAAAAGAATGGTTTAGGGAGTCCCTTGACTTCTCCAGCCGTACTCTCTCGGAATATCGCCTTGCACCGCAGTGGGGGGATGGACTCATACGTCCGTCCCCCCCTGGGGTGGGCAGAAGCATCCGCCAAGATTGTATAAAGAACGGTAGTTTTAAATTAATTTAATTTTAAATTCATTCAATTAATTTAAATTCAGTAAATTTAAATGATTAACCTCTTCAAGGCATATAATAATCTAGAAAATGAAAAATAATATATATCCGGACAAACCTCACTCCATAAACTCGGGCACCCCTGCTAAGCCGCCAAACGGGCAAACCCCCTCTTGGGGTGATCTGTGGCAGAGGTATCGGTTATCCAATAAATGGTTCCCGGATCGGTGATAAGTTAACCATAAAATTGATTCGAAGCAGGAAATTTGTTTTTGTGATACGTGTGAATTATGGTGTTATGAAATTTTAATAGCTTTTCTTTCCGCAGTCCAAACTGGCTCACAACGTACCCCGATTGACGGTGCCTTGTCTCCAGACGGTTGGGAGCGATTAGGACTATTGTGCAGTGTTCACGTTAAAAGATAAAATTCCTATTCCTTACTAGCGTCCGATGAAGAATAAATCGTGGCCCCAGGAAAAACAGTTAACTATATTCAATAGTAAAATACACACTTTCACTTCTCAGCCGGCAGTTACAACGGAGTACGTAGGTAGATGTTCTATCTGCCCAGGGCCGGATCTACGAAATCTTGCGCCCTGTGCAGTAGGTACCGATGGCGCCCCCCCCCCCTACATTTTTATTTTGATTAAAAATTCGTTCACCCTAATTTTTTTATTTTTTTTTTATATATATTTTTTTTACACTAATTTATCTTACTAATTTATCTAATAAAATCAAGACATATAAAGGTGTAACTTTTCCAAGTGACCTGGCGGTAGCTCTCACACTCGTTTTTTTTTAAAGAGTGAATCGCCAGGAGCCCTATACTCTCTGAATCTATTGGGTAAACATAAAATTATGGTGCTATTTTAATTATTTTAGGAAAAACTCTTTTTGCAAGTTATGCTTTAAAATAATACAACGAATTGTTTGTTTGTGCCCGTACCATGATTTAAAATATAGGTTACGAGACAATGCGGGTGGTTTCGCTGAACTAGGTCCATTAGACATTCTTGACATTTACTGCGTTTATGTATATACCCAACGCGAATATTAATAAAAAAAGCAAATACAAATACGTTCTCATGGCAACGTACAACACAAGAATAGCATCTACAGCTTCTGACTAGCAACAGGCAGTCCCGACGAGAGACAGTGAGCAGTGAGACGGAAGGCACTACCACAGTACTTTTAAGTTATAAATTTAAAAATCTAATAATATAACCTTAAATTTGTACCGTGTATTTCCATTTCCACTAGGTTCTGTGTTGACTGAACAAACACCATAACTTGAAACACTAAACTAACGTATGACGTATGGAATCAACGGCTTTTACGAAAGACGCACTCATAAATATACCAAACCACCCAGGACGCATTGACACCATATGACCGTAACAGTAAAATTACAAATTTAATAGAAATTAATTATAGGTACATTTTACGAACTTCAACTGTCAAAACAATGATGAAACTGTTAACAAGTTGCAACCTTGCAAACCGTGCGATGTTTATGCTAATGGAATTTTGAATTTACTGAAGATTTCATAATAAAATGGTCTTTAACTACCCTTCTCCTAAAGATTTAAATCGTACAAAAGCATTTTGAAAGGCGCCGCCGGTTTGTTTGTTCTTTTGAATAAAAGTACGGCGCTCAGCCGGCGCTGTGATTGGTTATTGAATTTGGATCGCACTCATTCGTCGTAAAAGACGGTAAAAGATATATGGAAAAATAGATCTTACGTTTAAACTAAATATATGGAATATCGTTGAATTAAAACCAGATGCGTGCGCAGTCTGTATCTTTGGAAAGTGTTGCTAGAGCGTAATAATTATTTCGTACTATGGGTAATTTTTAAACGATTCAGGGAATATTATAACAAATTTTTAATACAATATTTATTTTCTCACGGCGCCCCTTCGGAGTTGGCGCCAGGTTTTTTGCACGTTTTTGAACGTATGGCAGATCCGGCGCTGTAATCTGCCTACTTACTGAATAGACCTTTACACATAATATAGAGGTACATACACATACCATAAATACTACATCTTCCGTATCATGTAATATGTACACAGAACATTTATTATAGATATGTGCTATGTGCCATGAATATTGGTGGAAAAATATTATCATTTGCTGATGACACGGTCTTAATATTCGAAGATGAAACATGGCAATCAGTTATTAACAAAACTAATAATGCTCTAATAAAAGTAAAGCATTGGCTTGACACAAACCTCCTCACACTTAACATCGACAAAACACAATATATGACATTTTCCATACGCAAATACGATATACCCAACAACTGCCCTAAACCAATCATCCACTCGTGTCCACTCAATTTAGACAATCCGGAAACCACATCTAATATTAATTGTACGTGTTCGACCCTCAAATCATCAAAAATAGTTAAATATTTGGGAATAATCATAGACAACCAACTACGTTGGGAAGCTCACATCGGTGACACAGTAAAAAAACTTCGTAAACTCTGCCATATATTCTGCTCCCTTAGGTCTATCTTAGATTTACAGACTCTAAGAAGCGTATACTTTGCCCTTTTCCAATCCATAGCAATATACGGTATAGTGGGATGGGGTGGTTGTGCTGAATCCATTATTAGACCAATTATTTTAGTTCAAAAACTAATTCTGAGAATTATATTTAAATGTCAACCTACCCATCCGTCAAATGAACTCTTTGCAAAAATCAGGGTCTTAGATATTCGACAGCTATTTACTAAAACAAGCATTTGTTATATACGAAAAAATAATCTATTAATTGCTCCACAACATCAAGCACACACCCGCTTTTCATCAAACCTGGGTTGCGTGGTCCCAAAAACTAACACCTCATTCGCTCAACGACAATTCTGGTTCATCGCTCCTAAAATATATAATGCTCTGAGTACTGACATAAAGTCAAGTAATTCTAATTCTCTTTTTATAACACGTGTACAACATTGGATTTTTGAAAGGGGACGAACGCACTTTAAAGAATTCATGAGTTCTAACACTACATTTTAATTATTAATTTTTGCATTTCAAAATTTTAATTTCCATTTGTATTTCTATTTTACTTTAAAATGTTGTTATTTTTTTCTCTTAGTTTTTCACTAAATTTATATATGTTTTTAATTTTGATTTATATAATTATATGTTTTAATTTATACAGAACACTTGAGTTCTTAACATTTAATTTTCATTATTAATTTTTGTATTTCAAAATTTGAATTTGAATTTTCATTTTTACTTTTCTTTAAAATATGGTCTTTTTTTTCTCTTTAGTTTTAAGTATTTCTTAATATTTTTTGAAATGTTAAAATATTAAATGTACGACTACCACAACACGGGCTTAGCCTAGTGTGGTAGCCAAAAAAAACCCAAATATCTGTTACTAATAAAAAATATATGAAATAAAAAAAAAAAAAAAAAAAAAAAAAAAAAAAAAAAAAAAAAAAAAAAGATACCTGTGTAGATTGGACATTGCACGTAGTCATTTCCACGGGGTGTTGAAAAGTCTTCCATTTCAGATTCCGAGTAAGCTATTACGACGGTCAATACGTCATTTATAATAATAAATATGAAATAATATTTTTTATGTATTATTAACCTATTTCAAACGTAAAGTCGACTTCAAAAATACCTTGAATTATGAGTTGGTGTGGATATCAAAAGAATTTATTTACATTGTTGATTTTTTGTATTTATTTGCTGATATATACAGAATATAGTCAAGTAGTTTTTTATTCTTGATGCATTTGAATGAAAATGTGTTTTACACTTTTGTTATTTGGCGGTACATCTGCTCTGCACACCCCTTCAGAGACGCTTATATTTTGTGTAAGTAAGTGTACCGTGTTCTGCCTTTAACCGACTGCATATTGTATTTATGACGGGGGTCAACTGTCGGGGGATTAACTGTCATGGAATCCATTTGTTTGTATTAATGTGTCTGCGGTGGGAATCCTGTCCACCAGGCTCGGTCAAGAAAATCTAACTAACGCATTTTTTATGTGAAATTGGTCTCAGAATTTACGCATGCACAAAGGTTTTTTTTCCAATTTTCGTAAATAACTATTATAGTTTAAAAATAGTTATTGCTTTTTTTCTATGAATTGAAAATTAAAAATTGAAACGTAATATTGTTTCTTGTAGATATCGAAGGAAAAATTAAGATATGAGGTTTATTTATGTTTATTTATTACTGTTCAAGAGGTCCACGTTGCCCGGAACCAGTAGAATGATTGCATCCAAATTTTGTATGTTTTGAGTACGGAGAAAGCGGAACTTGGGAAGTACCTGGCTATTCAGTTCTGCTCAGTTAACATAGCTGAAATCATTGATTCGATTCGATGTTTTGTGGTTACTCCCCACCCCAGGGCTATACTAAAAGTATTTGCTCTGCAACAAAGTGCAAATTTAAAAAAATAGTTTTAATAACAACTAACTAACTAACTAACCATCACACCGTTTTTGCAGGGGAAGGCAGAGTGGACAGACTGCCAAACAACTCAGTCTTGGCACACATTCCTTGCCTCATTCATATTTATACATCGTCTTATACACACTCTTCGACTATTCTGACTCAAGAATCTGATTCACTTGATCGTGCTTCCTCGGGCGTTCCCAACTTCTTTTATCATTATAATATAATAATAACATTATATTTATATAGCTCAGTTTTGTAACATTTCACTTCAAGTGACATATTTACGTCAAATATTCTCCATACAGTCCTTTCTTCGTTCATCCGCTCTACATGTCCAAACTATCTGAACGACCCTTTCTTAAGGCGCCGAAAAACCCGCCCAAAAAGAATAAGATGGAGAAATATGTAATTACGAATGTTAGAAAGAGCGCGCTAATATTTAAAATGATGAAATTTAAGCGAAAATTGTGAAAATGTTTAATAAAACACGACTCGTTTAAAATAGAGCAAAATAATATAGGAAACATCTAAAATAACATTTAATGAAACACTGTGATTTTTTTCATACATACCTACAACTTCTAAAATAAGTGAAACAAACGTGTTTATAATAATTTTCGGAGCATACTTTGCGATTTTTTTCTATCGAGGGAATTTCATATGATTTGCGTTTCGGCGTGGGAAGCTTTTTTAAGAGCTTAAAAACTTCAAATGTTTAAGGGAGATATGTAAGACATCGGTAGAAATTAAGCTTACTCAATATGTTTGCATCAGCCTTGCATTCTTTTCGGATCTCCATAAGTGTAGTAGTATCAAATTAATCAAAATAGTGTTTGCCAAAGCCGAGTTGCGAACCTGCGACCTGATAATCGTACAATGTAACGTGAGCCAATATAACTAGATATTGTGTAAATATAATATGGCTGGTATCACAACACACTCAAGTGTAGGTATGAGTACCTAAGTTAAACATTTCCAATGCTTTCCAATGTCATAATGCTTGGTTTGAGTGACGTAAGGTTTGTCGGAAATACCAGAATACTCAATTGCTGGAAGACGATTCTACCAAAGTCTACCAAAGTCAATACAAGTCATTCCTATAAGTAGGTAAGTACCTGATTCATTTCCTTTTCACATTTTCCCCTTTTTTATTGAAGCGAAAACTTCTTTAGCACCGTTGTGATTTGAATCTCGATGAAACGGAAGCGAGCGACTCTAAAAAGAAACAAACACATACATCTACAGGATTTACTCTGCAAGAGAATGAGATAGCAATAAGATATTTATTTATTTCACTACTGTACGAGTACTGGGATCCAATATAATACGATAAATCCACAAAGGAGTTCAGCAGTAACCGACGCACGAATCCATCCCTCCCACTGGGTCGAGAGAGTCTGAAGAGGTCTAGGTTAAGTCTCCCTCAACCAGTATCTCCCTATCCGGCCTGCCACGCAGTGGCGGTGGGAAGGCATGTCGAGACCTAGACAAACCTCACCCCATGAACCTGGGCACCTCTGCTAAGACATCAAAGGTAGTGAACCACTTGGGATAACCTGTTAGTTTCCAATAAACGGCGGTACCCATACCCGCCTCCCAAATTGAAAACGTATATTTTACTAAATTGGAACACACATTTAGCAGACCAAATGATTGTTTTTTAAAACCAACTCAAAATTTTACAAATTTCTTATTATAATGCAATATATTAATGCCAAAATAAAGTCCAATAAATCATGTAGACATTTTATTAGATTTCAATAACAGGCTTCGTTTGGTCGGCCTCGAAAATTCGTCAAATTGATAGCTCCGTCACCTACTTTAAAATGCCTACAGGCCTACAGGAAGGTATGTACCGATCGACATACATTCGTACATACGTTCATACGTTTGTCATTCCAAAGATCGATGGATTTCACGAAGAGTTCGCTCGTTCGTAAGTCCCACTTTTGTCCGCATGATGAGTTAAGTATGTCAGTCGGCAGGTCCGTCGACTCTTTCGTCTCTTGACCGATAAAGGAACGAGCGAGATTTAACTGCATTTTCTTATTTCCATGTTTTCGGACAAGATTGTCGTGTTTCTTTTCTTGTCTATCCTATGATTGCCTATTGTTACCGAAGTATTGCTCTTTCTTGCCTGTGAGTTTGCTCGACTTAGGGGCCATTCATTTATTACGTAAGACGAATTTTGTTATTTTTGACTCCTCCCCCCCTATTATAAGATTCCAGAACATTCCGGACCATTCTGAAATGTTGTGGAATGATCATGAATAGTCTGAAACGTTCTGGAACATCCCAGGTCTTTGTGGAATATTATTGTGGACCCATTTAAAGTCTTATTTGAATGGGTGGGGTACATAAAACAAGATCCGTCGTGGGTTCGAAGCCAGTTCAATCACATATCACATATCATATGATTATAAATCATATCACATATCATATCATATGATTATATAGCATATCACATATCATATGATTGAACTGGCTTCGAACCCACGACGGATCTTGCTTTATATACCCCACCCATTAAAAAAAGGCTTTGAATGGTCCACAATGTTCCAGAACATTCCACCACAGTCGAGAGTGTTCTGGAATATTCCACAAAGATCTGGGATGTTCCAGGACGTTTCAGACTATTTCTGAACATTCCACAACATTTCAGAATGTTACGGGATGTTCTGAAATGTTGTGGAATGCTCTCGAATGTGCTGGACTATTCTAAAAGTTTGTAGAGAGCGAAACTTTCAGCCCTTAAATCAATAGCACGCCCTTCAGGTACAAACGGGAACGTTCTTCATGGATGGGGGATACAGGGCTACCACACCATACAACTCCCTTGATTGTACCGGGATTCGTTTCTGAATTTTAGCAGCAAGCACGTTGTAGAACACTTTCTTTTAAAA
This sequence comes from Limnephilus marmoratus, assembly GCA_917880885.1. Taxonomy (NCBI): domain Eukaryota; kingdom Metazoa; phylum Arthropoda; class Insecta; order Trichoptera; family Limnephilidae; genus Limnephilus; species Limnephilus marmoratus. The sequence goes on from OU862915.1 coordinate 20,056,040, forward strand.
ATATGTTTATAGTTCTGTTATATTATTACCTCAGCACGGGTAAACCACCCAGTGAGGCCAACATCATTGAATTGTTTTTTATAATGTAAATATATTGCATCAAATAAAATAAATAAAATAAATACATTATAGTTCCTACTTAATTTTCCGTTTATTATTTACCGAACTGTCGTCATTGTTTGTTGTCAAGAACCATTATATTGGTGTCAAGAACGATTCTGTTTAACTTTGACAGTAAAACAATAAATTTCAATGTCGTCGTTGAAAATCAACTAATTAACGAACTCAAATAGGTAAGCTAAATGAATTTAATGGGCCATTTTGACCATAAGGTTTCAGCACCTCTTTTATTTAAAACTGATTTAATTTAAAAATGATGCAATGCTTGACTAATCTTTTTTTGTTACTAATTTACAAAAATAAAGATTCCTGCTCATCACCTCAACAAAATAACTTTTTTGATAATATTTGTCCCGTGTTTAAAATTCGACAAAATTATAAACATTTTTTTTTCTATTATACATGGTGTCCGGATACTCGTAGTAAAAGCGAGATAAGAGTGAATCTACGTCACATTTGGAATCGATTTTGTGATATAACTTTGATTGATTTGAGCTTTAGTTTTTGAAGTTGGAATCTTTAAGGTCAAATTTGAAACAAATCGGAAACTAGGGGGTTAATATCAGCTGTTTAATGTCTTTTAAAATGCGCCGAAGTGTAGACCAAGGTTCAAACGTTTTTTAGGTTTCTCTATGTATGATGTAATTCATCACTTTGAGATTGTAGATCACTCCAGATTGTAGGTGCTGCGAGTTTATGGGCACCATGTATATTTTTCTAGGCGTTATACCTAGCTCTCTCATTCAAAATTTAGGCATATTAGATTTGTCAAAGAATTTTTGTGTAAAAATGCAAAAATCAGTCATTTTAAATACATGTAGGATTACAAAAGTTTTTTAAGTATTTATATTGAGGGATCAGTAGGATTTATAGGTCCAATTAGGAGTTCCACCGAGCCGAACCCTCTGATATGAAAATATCTGGAGTCGGTGAATTATTTTCCGATTTGGTATCTGGTATCTGGTAGGTTGACAGTTCTTGAATTATTTTGTATTTATTTTGCTTATATATTGCAACTGCATAGCGTGAATTGACTAGATGATCATTGGAAATCTTGGAGAGTGGAAAAGTGTGTGAAAGGGTTTAGTTTTTCCTATGGGGAAGATTTGACCCGGACATACTGTCAAACTATTGCGAAATTAGATATTTATTTATTTATTTTTTCATGTTCTCCGTAAAACGGTTATTCACCAATACATTATGGAGAAGATTACAAATTAGACAAAAAGTATAGCAAAACACATAAAAAGGTCAGTTTCACTACTTTGTGACATACGTCAAAAGATAATTGTTAAACTGCCCGTAGGTTACGTTAAAAATGTCAATGGTCAATGCAAACTCGTTGAGCAGTTCAGTTGCTCTGTTGACTGGCGCGTTCTGATAGGCAGAAGTCCTCGCTTTTGGAGCATAAAAAAGGGTATGGGACCTTCCACGAGTATACTTCTCATATATATACATATAAGATATGAGCGCATCAGCAGAATGCTGCCTGCTCATTACATAGTAATAATAATAATAATAATCGGCACCGGTGCATAGTCGGGAAACACGCCAAACACGCGACCAACATTTGTACACGGTTGACATTAGTCACATGAGAACGGGTCGTTTCTATGACTCGTTCTTGAGTTCATCGGCTCGGCTGTGGAACGATTTGCCGGCCTCTGTGTTTCCTCCCTCCTACAACATGGGTCTCTTCAAGACCCGTGTTCACTCCTTCCTTTCCTCAAAAATACCCTCTACACAGCATCTTCAAAGATGACATAGGCCCTGAGGGAAGTTATTTTCCTCAGGGCCTCCTGTGTGGAGTTAATGTTAAAAAAAAATCATAAAATCGAAGAAATTAAAATTAAAATGGAGTTCTACAAATTAAACTTCATAACAATGAATAAAAAGTTATTCATATTTGCAATGTTATATTTTTACATCATAAGAAGGCATAAGATGATTAAAATTTGGGAGGCGAGTATGGGTATCGCCGCCCCCGGAACCATTTATTGGCATTCTTCTAGCATTAAGTCACATATAATTTTTTTTAATGATATATAAAAGCATGACGTAGGTACCTAAGTACAATAGCTCCACACAGGAGGCCGTGAGGGAAAAAAAAACTCTCTGTGTCATCTTTGGGGATGCTGGGTGGAGGATCGTTTATGGAAAGGAAGGAGAGGAAGTTCTGGGAATCGAGGAAGGGCGGGTAGGAATCTGGGGGGTCTATGCGTACAGGAGTGACGGACGTTTGAATTCCCTCCCACTGCGGTGCAAGGCGATTTACGAGAGATCAAAGAGTCTCCTTCAACCACGCAGTTGGTGGGCAGATGTGAGGTTTTAGAGTACCTTCTCCGGTACCTAAATCAATTTATCAAAACTGGCGGAGGCACTTCTAGCATTAATCCTCATATGTATTAGGTATGCGAGGTATACTTACCTACTATCATAATCTTACCTAAAAATAAACTCCAACCTTTTCTCTTACATCCGCTTTTCTTCTTGTTTTCTCCTCTATACTCTTTCCCGCCAATTATCTCGTTCAAAACAATTAATTTGTCTTTTTTCAGAAGGTAACCTTGGTAGGTGTTATGTTCTCTTAACACACATTCAAATACAACTAAAAATATTTCAAGATAGTACCATCTCTAACTGGTTTTCCTATCTCTACCAAGCAAAGAATTGCCATCTTTGACGTTCTCCCGCTTTGATTCAGATAAAAAAACAACTCATCATTTTTTTTTAAATTCTAAAGTTTAGTAAATGATTCGTTCATAAGGAAAAACCATGTGAAGTTATTACAGTATTTCATTTTAGTACAAATTTTGTAGATACCTACTTACTAACCTACTAGACAAAATATAGTTATACTGTAGGAAACTACGTGGGAAATTAGAATCTTTTCTCCCACAAAAGATTAGTTATAAATAAAGATTTATTCGACTATTAAGAACTATTTATTTACACCATTATAAAATTACAAAATAAAACATTTATACAAAAAATCTACGGTCTATAATAGTTGAGTCCTCCGAGATGGCCTTGATCCCTGGCCTGTTGTTTCTCTAGCCTCTCATCGGCTTCCCCGTCGATTCCTAGCCCCAGTCTCTCTATCAGCTTTTCCCCTTTTATCCCGTTTGTTTCCTCCCAAAGTTTTCTTCTCTTGAGGGAAATTTCGGGATCGAAAGGCCAGGAAGCTTCGGCGTGAATCACTGGATAACCTAACAGGTTGCTGTGAAGGAACTCTCTAATGGCGCCCAATTGACAGTCGATGTTGGAGGCCATAGATAAAAGCAAAATGGCGGCAAACTGAAATAGAAGAAAAATATCAATCAATTTACAATCATTATTCACGAATAATTGAACATGAAACTAAAAGCCCTGGACGGAGAATGACATTGTAGCCACATCTAGGATGAAGGGAAATTACCTGGCAGCCATCCTGTACGACAAACTATTAGCAAAGTGGTATTATTATTGGTGTAGCGGCTACTTAACCCGCTCTGCAAAATTTACCGCAGCGCCACTGACCTCCACAGAATTAGCTGGAAGATAAGGCATACCTACCTTAGCGTGGTAGTAACTGGCGCATCGTAAATAAACACCGCCACCTAGGCGAAAGACCTAGAACGTCTGGCTGTACCGTTCAAGTGCCCGCAGAAAGTTCGAGCGATTTCTCACCTTTACGTGAATTCGCCGCATTACCTACCGCGAGAATTAATTACTTGCCACGGGTATATAAGCCGCGCTCGCCGGCTCGGAGCTAGTCAGTCAGTACCTCAGTATTCATTCATCGGCCGGGCAAGCAACACAGAACGAGCAGTGTCGCGACTAAGTACCTGCCCGCGCGGGGCACGGGCCTCGCGCTGTCAATAGTGAACATCAATTTATCCAGCGTGACACAGGAACATTCCAGCACCTTTGAGGAACCTCTCCGACTACCATCTCGACATGAGATGTCAACCAGCACCCTGCAACGAGCAGCTACCACAACCACCACCGGCAACGCGCCATCATCCAACATCCTGCAACGAGCAGCAACAACAACTGGCAACGCGCCAGCATCCTCATCCTGCAACGAGCAGCAACCTCATCGCCTCTCAAGGTTCCTTCCTGCGTCACGTGTGTGCTCCGACTCACTGGACACACAGCCGCCATACCTCGTCAACGCGACGACGGTCAACCGCCTGGACCAAGGTCACGTCTACACCGCCACGGTGTAGGGTAACATGCCGGCTTCCTGAAGACCTGTGATCTTCACTGCCGTAATGTCCTGACCTTCATCTTCACTCACCACGCAGCAGCATCACTCCACTCCGCTCCCGCTCCGCATCGACCTCCGCTACGTAGCCACAATAAAGACTGACTCACACATCGACTGCACGCCTTTCATTTATCTCCCGTCTCTACCGATACGGACCGCTCCCTCAACTGGTGACCCCGACGTGATCACGTCGCGCTCCCTCAACTGGTGACCCCGACGTGATTTGAACACGCAACCTTCCATTCATCGGCCGCTACATTGGTAATATTTTAATTTTATTTTTAAATTTTCAGCGCAATTATAAAAGCTTATGATTTTTTCGGTATTTGATGAAACAGGTAATGGGACACAAAGGCTTCAAATAGCTCCGTTCAGGACCTTTCAGGTTTGTAAAATTGACAATTATTAAGGGTATTTGGAAGCCATAGATAATATCAAGATAGCGAAAATCTGAAAAAATAGGCGCTAATTAAAATTGAGGAATCTTTCGTTTCGAGCAAATGTGAGGTAACGATTTCTTTTTATGTGAATACATCTAGGTTACTGTCCGGAGCCAGAGGGATTATGTTTCCCCATTTGAAGAATGTTTAGAGCATGTGGGGTGAAAGAATATGGGTAGGAATCAGGCTTAACAGTTCGGTTCTTGTTTTTAACGACAGTTTTTTTTTAAATTAACTCCACACAGAAGGCCCTAAGGAAAATAATATCAAAATAATATGTCTGTGTCATCCTCAGGGATACACTATGTTATTTTTAAGAAAAGAAAGAAGGGGAAGTTTAGGGAGGTTAAAAGGTATGAGAAATATTATGGCTTTAAAAAAATATGTTCATATAGACCAATAAACGCTGATTCTGAATATATAAGTTTTATTTAATAATATTAAGCGCAGAGTTTTTAAAAAATTATTAAAAAGTCCATTTTTAATCGGGTCGTAAAAATACGCCGTCAAGTTGGCATTATTGAAATGTTTAGTGGTGACGTCACTGTTCGACGTGTCGTTACGAAACCGTAAAGTCATTGTATGGAAATATATGATATGACACAGGTCTTGAAAAATTAAAACTTTGACAATTATTTTAACTATTAAAACTAACTTTAAAAATAAAAATAATAATGCAGTTATTTAAATTAGAAAGTCATTATTCATTAAAAAAAAAAAAAAATTGGACTGCAGTTCTCTATTGGGGGGTTAGTTTATTCAGGAGTGACGAACGAATGAATTTTTTTATGTGAATATCTCACAAGAGTCCCAGCTGCTCCCGTCTAGAGCCCATGTCAGGTTGAGGCTGAAGGTAGTGGGTAGGGGAAGAGATGAGAAGAGGAAGGTGGGGAAATGGGGGATGAATCCATCCATCCTACTAAGGTGCAAGGCGATGGGTCAAGGGAGTAAAACTGGTAAAAGGTAAAAGGGTCTCCCTAGACCGGCCTCTCCGGATGCATCCGCTGCCGAAACCCATGAACCCGGGCACCCCCGCTGTGTCGCCAAACGAGCGAATCGCTCGGGGGTGATCTGTGGATTTTGGTTATCCAAAAAATGGTTCCCGAAGCGGCTGTACCCATAACCGCCTCCCATTTTTTTACATGTCGCTAAGATTTTATTGTTGATTGTTGGAGCCGTAAGAAATCGTCAAGTGTAAATTTCTATTAAAATATTTTATATAATGTAAAGCCGTTAACTAAATATTTAAATTAGGTAATAATTTACTTAAGATTGTATAATCTACGCAAAACCATTGGCATTACACCTTTTGTGCATAAAGTTTAACAAAATCCAAAAAAATCAGTATTATTCACTGTGCTTATAAACCAAGACGACCTTTATACTTTGCTGAATACAGATTCGGCATTGATTTGATATGACATTAAGAAAACACAATTATGTAAGAGAAATCGTAAGGTGCCACCACTATTACGCGAAGTTTATGTCACAAACAATAAAAATAATATTACCAAATAATGCTAAAGCCAAAAAGCACAGCATCAAATTTCTAAGTAGGTACCTACTAATAAGATTGTATTTACATAAAAGATTTTTCTCCCAACTTTATCATTGTATTTCTAGAATGCGTGATTTTTTATTTCTGTATTGTTAGAATTACGAATCTTCTCCGATTTTTTGTCATATTTCTGTTCTGCTTACATATATCAAGCTGAAAGATGGTTTATTTTATAGGCAATAATTTATTGAGATGCGCAATCGATTGCCTAAAATAAATATTCAAATAATTCACTAGAAACATGACATCGAAAGGTTATTTTATTATTTTTATTAATGGTCGGGCCGCTTTCGAAATTTCTAACTCGTAAAGTAACTTGAAGTAAAACACTACCACTTGTATTGAATTAAATTAAATGAAATCTCGCAGTAGAACATGGACTTCAAGCTACGTCGTGAATTTTCAGCCAATCACCGCTCCATCGGTGAGCGGGGTCTTTAACCAGCCAGCAGCCGAGAATCCAAATTTCGTCGAAAGATGTTATTACAATCGTACAGGGCGGTTCCAATGAGAAAGATTAATTATTCTCCGTACCAGCTTTTTAAAATTATAACTCAATATCGATTTTATTTCATTCAAAATTTGCTTTAATTTTAATCCAAAAAATTTACTTTAACTTTAATCCAAAAATGCTGAAAGGCGTGATGATAAAACTATTAAAATTATTATTTTTTGCAATTATTTTTTGATTAAGTATTTATAATTTTTCGATAATGTCTAAGCAAAATAAGAATGTAAAAAATCTTAAGTATGTTAGTTTGTAAGACCGTAAATAAATTGACAAACTGAAGTATTTTCGTCACAAAACACGTGCGCGGATTTTTTAAATGATTTTATTAAAACTAAATTCTGAAACATATTCCCAGATAATTTAATGATTTATTTTACAGCATGATTATTTCATTTGAAATGTGTGTTGTATAATACAAAATTTTGTTTGAGAATAAACAAATCTGCCAACGACCTGCGGGATAACCTTATTTTATCTACCTACTAAAAATAATAATTTTTTCTCAAAATTTAAAACAAGCGTTTACTAGACAAAAGAATAATAAATCAATTTATATTTTTTTGTGGAAAAGAGTCGTCAATACGTCTAAAATTTGATTTAAAAATGACATATTTCCAGTTTTCTCTGGTTATTCCCTCTTAAACATTTTCTACGAACCTTGGGTATCAGTCAAACAAAGGCAGTGATATGTCAAAATTGACAAATTTTTATTAAAAAAATAACTATGCGCATTTCGCGAAATGCATTATTTAAGTGATGTGCAATTTTAAATTACTAATGAATAAATACCGAGACACCTATTAGCGAAGATATTCTTCATTATTTGTATTAAGATTGAGGATGTTTAGTTATTTTCTTAAGTTATTTTCGCGTCCGTCCCATGTTTACAGGCGACTTTTTTGTCACATAAATATATGCACTACGCGTTATGCACCTTCAACATTTGAAATTAATGGCAACTATTCAAATAGTGAACATTTGAAAGGAAATGAATATGGTTATTTTGACTTCTTAGCGGTTAAACTCTTCGTCTGGTCGAAAAATAAATTCACGTCATCGTAAGCTACGTGTATAGGTATAAGGTAAAATGTACAGATACCATTGAATATAGGTGTTTCCATTTATTTATAACTAACAGACCCGGCCACACGTTGCTGTAGCTAACGAAACACAACGCCATTACCCAACCTTTATAAAATCCACACCACCCGCTTGCCAGCTGCCCGCTGCCCGCTGCCTGAATTGAATATTTGAATTTCTCGACTTATCTCTACTATAATAAGCATGTTTTATACATATAACCTCTTGAATCACTCTATCTATTGGTGAAAACCGCATGAATATTGGTTGCGTAGTTTAAAAGATCTATGCGCACGTACATTTTGAGCGACTTCATCAAATAAAATAATTCAAATCAAATACCTACAGACTCCAGATACTAATATCTACAGCCTGTATGTCGGACGAATATCTACAGCTCATATGTTGAACTAATATCTACGAACTTCAGAGTGTTGACCAATATCTACAGAGCTAAGGTCGGACGAATATCTATGACAGTCCCAGTGTTGACTAATATCTACACAGCGTAGGTTGGACTAATCAGCTAAATGTGTTCAATAGTCCGATATTAGGGATTTTTACATACATACATACATAAATTAAGTTTTTTAAACTGCATACGCAATATTACGTTATTCCAATATGCAATACATAATTGCAAATCCAACCTCTGCCAGTGCTGTAGATATTCGTCAACACTTTGGTTCTCATAGATATTAGTCAGCAGTTTGAGTTGTAGATATTCGTCAACACTTTGGTTCTCATAGATATTAGTCAGCAGTTTGAGTTGTAGATATTCGTCAACACTTTGGTTCTCATAGATATTAGTCAACAGTTTGAGCTGTAGATATTCGTCAACACTTTGGTTCTCATAGATATTAGTTCGATTTTTTCAGTTTTTGGCATTCCTGTAGATATTAGAAGACGCCTCCATACCTACATACTCTAGGACATCCATTTTCCAATTTCTTCCGTAGAACGAATTTCAAAAATGACTATAATACGGCCAGCCAGCCGTTTTAAATCGCACAAAAATATGTTTTCTTTGAATTTCTCGGCTTTTCTCTAATATAATTTACATGTATTATACATATAAACATTCCTCTTCAATAACTCTATCTATTGGTGAAAACCGTATGAAAATCCGTTGCGTAGTTTAAAAGATTAACGCGCACATACATTTTGAGCGACTTCATTTTATACTAAGTAATGATGATAATGATGATGATGATAATGATGAAATGATGATGATGATGATAATGATAATGATGATAGTGGAGTAAATGTAATAGTAAAAAACTTGACTTATTATCACGGCGCGTGATAATAAGTCAAGTTTTAATCTAATAAGACGGTATGTTTTTATTTAGTCCCTATTTAAAACTCGAAACGTTATCGTCGAAGTGACACCTTAACTGCCCCATTTCCCCATTTTCTTCTCCAAAACTAGACTGATTGTTAAGATTTTTACTGACTGTATAAGAAGAAAATACTCCATGTCTGTACGGTTTGCTTTAAAAAAAACATTTTCTAGTTTGTATACTAAATGTCTGTTGAAGTTGTTCAAATCAGGCAATTTTAGGAGGTTCCTAACTCCTGTAAGGAGTAACCTATCAATAAAAGCAAAACGTACCGACATGCTAGTGATCGGTATCTGTTCTATTCTAAAACACGTTTGCAGTAGTATCGTCTAGTGAGAAAATTGGGGAATTTTTTTTTTTTTACATGAGCTCCACACAGGAGGCCCTGAGGAAAATAATTTCCCTCAGGGCCTATGTCATCTTTGAGGAAAGGAAGGAGAGGAGAGTTCTGGGAAGGAAAAGGGTTTAAGGGGTGGGTAGGAAACTGGGGTTCAGTATGTCCTGGTCATCCGCCTCCAAGACCTAGACAAACCTCACCCCATGAATCCGGGCACCCCTGCTAAATCACCAAACGTAGCGAACCACTTGGGGTGACCTATGGCAGAGGTGTTGGTTATCCATTAAAGGTTCCCGGGGCGGCGGACCCATTCCCGCCTCCCAAATTGAATACGTTTGTATGGACAAAACGCCGCCCGGTCTCCTCTTAATCTAATTTAAATGGGCAAATTTCATAATTATACGGGAGATTGAAGTCGAGTTCACGCATAGAAAAGATAAGATATTGAAGGGAGGCAATTTTAGATAACGTAGAGAGGATATTTGTTTAGAGAGGGACAACCCAAAAAAAGTGTAATCTTAAAATTCCTACTTCTAGACTACAGAATGTATGTAGATTATGGGAAGTCAAGCAGGTGAAATTTAAAAGGGCGAGAGAGCGTCCAATACTCGTTCAAATATTTGAATAAATTTCTTGGTAAAATTGAAAGAACTCTAAGCATTTTTTTTAAATAACACTTTGTTTTGATTAGGTACTACAAGAGAGCTGTTTATGTCAAGAGAGATTTAAAATTTTAAAAATTTTGTCGATCAAAGTTTCAAAATTTTACATGTTTTGAAAGTTCGGAGAGGTTGTGAAATTTATTTTTATTTCATAAAATTTAATTAGTTACAGATTTTTTGTTTTTTTTTGGCTACAACACTGGGCTAATGCCCGTATTGTGGTAGTCGTACATTTTAATCTTTTAAATAGGAATTAATTTTTATTGAAACAGATAATTAAACATACTAAATAATAATTTAAAAAATACTTAAAAGTAAATGAAAATTAAGAGAAAAAAAATCATATTTTAAAGAAAAATAGAAATAAAAATGGAAATTCAAATTTTGAAATACATAAACTAATAATAAAGATAAAGTGTTAAGAACTCAAGTGTTCTGTACAAATATATACATTAAAACATATACCTAGGTATTTAAATTTAAATTAAAACATAAATAAAAGTACTTAAGTGAAAAACTAAGAGAGAAAAAAATAATAACATTTTAAAGAAAAATAGAAATGGAAATAAAAATTTTGAAATGTAAAAATTAATAATTAAAAAACTCATGTATTCTTTGAAGTACGCTCGTCCCCTTTCGAAAATCCAATGTTGTACACGTGCTACATAAAAAAGACGAATTACTTGACTTTATGTCAGTACTCAGAGCAGAAGGCGTCTACTAATATCTACAGGAATTCCAAAAACTGAAAAAATCGAACTAATATGAGAAGGAAAGTGTTGACGAATATCTACAGCTCAAACTGTTGACGAATATCTACACCACTGGTAGAGGCTGGATTTGCAATTATGTATAGCATATTGAAATAACGTAATATTGCGTAGGCAGTTTAAAAAAAATTATGTAAGTATGTATGTAAAAATCCCTAATATCGGACTATTGGACACATTTAGCTGATTAATCCAACCTACGCTCTGTAGATATTAGTCAACACTCTGAAGTTCGTAGATATTAGTTCAACATATGAGCTGTAGATATTCGTCAAACATACAGGCTGTAGATATTAGTATCTGGAGTCCTCAGAGCATTATATATTTTAGGAGCGATGAACCAGAATTGTCGTTGAGCGAATGAGGTATTAGTTTTTGGGATCACGCAACCCAGGTTTCATGAAAAGCGGGTGTGTGCTTGATATTGTGGAGCGATTAGTAGATTATTTTTTCGTATACAACAAATGCTTGTTTTAGTAAAAAATAGCTGTCGAATATCTAAGACCCTGATTTTGGCAGAGTTCATTTGAGGGATAGATGTTCTTAAGAGGGCATTACCAGAGAAAGCCGGAAATACGTCATTTTCAAAAAAGTTTTTAGACGTATTGACTCTTTTCCACAAAAAATTATAAATGGATTTCGAAAGATTGTTCTTTTATCTAGCATAGTTATGTAATAAATTTTTAGAATTTTTTTTAATTTTTAGTATAATAAGGTTATTCCATAGGTCGTTGGCAGATTTGTTAAATTTTCAAAAAAGTTTTTGTATTATACCACACCCATTTCAAATAATGTAATCATGCAGTAAAATAAATCAATACATTATCTAGCAAAGTTATGTATTAGAATTTTAATTTTAGTTTCAATAAAATCATTAAAAAATATGTACGTACATGTGTTTCTTGACGAAAATTGGTCCATTTGTGTATTTATTTGCGCACTTACAAACTAATATATTTCAGATTTTTTTAACATTCTTATTAAATTTAGACATTATCGAACAATGATAAATACTTATAATAAAAAAATAACTACAAAAATTACACTATTTTAATAGTTTTATCATCACGCCTTTCAGCATTTTTGGATGAAGGTATAAATTAAAGCTAATTTGGATTGAAATAAATTCGATATTGAGTTATAATTTAAAAAAGCTGGTACGGAGAATAATCAATCTTTCTCATTGTAACCGCCCTGCACGATCGGAAGAACAACTTTCGACGAAATGTGGATTTTCGTCCGCTGGCTGGTTAAACGCTCTTAAGTAATAAATGAATGGCCCCTTATGCTTTTTGTACTTAGATTTTTTGTATGCGCGCGAAACGGAATTCTTTGACTTTACCTAAAATATGTATTACTTTATCAGTGCCTTGGGAGCGAAGTTTAAAAACTATAATATAGTAATTACTAATTACTTATATGGCTTCGTATATACGTTTCTAAAGTAGCAAAATATTAGAAGGTTCTTTTTGTTGGAAACCCGTTTTTACGAAAATTGTGTGACACAAATGCTAACAAGGGGTTAAAAAATAATATCCCACACCAGCCGGTGAAACTATCATTTGAAAATCAAACCGCAACATGTAGATAAACAAAAACTATAATGATTATGCATTAAAATCTTCAATAGGACCGAACACGCAACCATTAAAATAACAATAACCAATAACAACATTCTGTTTATTCAATGCTAATGAGAAATAAGACCGAAAATAACTATTGCACTTTCATTTTTGTTTACTTTCTCGATGCGCTTCTATTTCTAGTTTTGAATGCACTTTTTCTTCTGAAAATAATTATTTCGAATAAATTACCGTTTCACGGCTTTTAAATATTGGAAGAGGGTTAATCATTATTTTTTTTAAATACTCACAATATTTCGCAGCGCAAACATCTTGGGGTTTAATTAATTTCAAACAATACACAATAATGTCCTGCAGTACTGTCGCATGTCAGGAGTATATTGCACGAAGACTTAACTTTCCCACCACTAGTTTATTGAATATGACGATTTTTTCACGTCTGCATTGAAGTCAAAGCCAAATTACGTAACTATTGCACGAAAACGGTACAGAAGTGGTATGCATGAACGTACGGTTTCGACAGCAGTGCAGTTCCGTCAATGTTGAAGAAACTGGTTTTATTATTTGAATTTCAAAAGTTTTTTTACTGTAGGCGACTACTGCCATCTGTGAAATGACGAAATATTAAGGTTTGCAGCAACACCATCTATGAATGAGGTTCAAAGCTTACATACTAATTTTTTAGCTTCGTACAACCACGCCGAGTTCACACAAGGACAATTTATAAGACAGGACAAAAACCTCGACCATGCAGGGCAGGACAATGGGACAGTGAATTTTTTCCTGAAATATTAGGTCTTTAAAACGAAGTCGTATTGGACTTGTTGGAGGATGAACTAAATAATAAAAAGACAATACAATGGATTACAAATTGGATTGTTTTGCCTGTTACTTTATTATTTCTTTCTCAAATAATTAAAAATACTATTAATTACTGATCAAATAACATGTCATAAAATAACTAGCGAAGACCCGTGAAAATTTTACAGGGTATTATAATTTCAATTTTGAAACTGAAAATATTATGTTGTAGGAAGGTACTATAGGTAATATCGTTTGTCTGAATTTGTTCAAATAGTTCCAATTTTGAAAATGCCACTTAAATTCAAAGCAAATCCGAGTTCTGAAATTGATTGAATCGGAGTTAGAGACACACAACTGAAACATTTTTTGTAGATGTAAATCAAAAATATGAACCCGGAACCTTAAAGCTTGTAGATATCTGTATGAATAATTTTATTCATGTACCAAATTTTCTTTTACAATTCTCTAGACGTTTTTTATTTAAATTAAAAAATAAAGCATCTTATATAAACTACTTGTATATGTTAAAATTATCTGTGATATTCAGCTTTTGGGATGAAAATATATTACATTATATAAACATACTAGCTGACCCAGCGAACTTCGTACCGCCTCAGAATCAATAACTGTTGTGGTTATTTATTAGCTTATTAAATTCAGTTTTTCAATTAAGTTAAAAATTACACAATGAAGCAAAAATCGATGCACAACTGTCAGTGTTTTTTTTCTGTCAGTATTAGAGATAGGGTTGTATACGGATTTATAATTTTTGTGATTTTCTTGCTTTTCCACTTACTTACGGGAATTGCCTTTCATTTTCTTTTTACGTGTGAGGGAGATTTATTATAATTATTCTATTTTTACTTTGGAGGGGTGCAGACATACGTTCACCATTTGTCCAGTTTTCGGCTGTTGATGTTATTAGTGTGTAAGAAAGAGGGGCAGCATTATATGTTTAAGAACAAAAGCAATACAATCAGCGCATTGACATTTTTTGGCATTTTTGAATTTTTGGAATTCACTCATTATTCAATATTATACTTATCACAATATTGCTGCAGCTCTTTCAAAAGATGAAAATTCGTTCCATACAAAATGTATGACGAAATGAATTTTCTTCATAACTTTCTTTTTCGTGAATTTTTGCGATGTTTTAATAGTTATTCTGATCATCAAAATCTGTCCAGCCGTTCTCGAGTTATAAATAGTGTAACTAACCCGACTTTGTTTTATATATTAAGATATTGAAATAAAAATACAAAATACATTTTATCAGGTATTTATTATGATAAAAAATAAATCACACAAATAATAATTATCAAAGGGTATCTACAAATTATGAGAATTATATTATATAAAATAGTTATTTTTTCACAGATAATACCTAAAAAAAATTATAATAACCTTAAATAACCCAATGTGGTGTGATTTGTAAAAATGAAATAAATATACCAGTTGGAATAACAGAACTCTCCTGTTATTCCGATAGTAAATGATTGTGATGAAGCAAGGGGAGTGTATCAAGATAGTTGTGTGACATTCCATTCGGCGTAAGTGTAGGAAACCTTTGCCATGTTTATGCCTACTTATTGTCACTAGCGGAAGAGGGACAACATGTGTATGTGACGGTTGTAAAAGAATATTGGAAGCTTACAGCATGTCCTATTCATATACAGTTCGATCGGGTCCACGATATAGCAAGTAAAATAATCTCAGATTTCTTTAAGTTCGCATTGTTATTTTGAGATAATGGGGAAAGCAATACTCAATTCTCGCCATGAATCAAATATTATTTACATGTGTCCGCATTTTACATATTAAATCTTTACATACTATAAAATGAAGTCGCTCACGCTGTCTGTGCGCTCAGATCTTTTAAACTACCCAACGTATTTTCGTGCGGTTTTCACCAATAGATAGAGTGATTGATGAGGAAGGATTTTAGGTATATAATTTGTCAAGGTTTTGTGTAAATTGGTAGAAATATGCAATATATCTGGCCAAGCAGCAGCGACCAGCGGGCTGCGGCTGGCAAACGGGCGGTGTGGATTTGATTTAACAGATGGCGTTGGTTATAAAGGTTGGGTAATGGTGTGGCGTTGTGTTCGTTAGCCACCCCAACGTGTGGCCGGGTCTGCTAGTACGCTATAAAATAACACCGGGTCCAATACATTAGTATGACATTTTTGAAATTTCCTACTAGTAACCCAGAAAACATAATTTTTTTGTTTACTTCACTACAAGTTTTTGTGCATTATAATTTTATGAGTAATCTGAGTATTGTACCAGATAGAGAGTACATTTTTACATTGAACTGCATACTCAAGTCAAATTTCAATTTTCAGAGATGTCCGACTGATCAACTGGACGATCCACATGCACATTACTACAATATAGATATATTTTCCATGAACCTAATGATTTAAAATATATTAATTCCCCCGTATAGTTATGCGCTATATCTACATATTGTGACTAGCGAAAAAGGGACAACAAGTTTACATGTTAGGGCATACATTATCATTGTTTATTTTTAATTTGAATTTAATCCAGTGACGGTCCTTCCCTCAGGTCAATTGGTTAAAGACCTCCCAAAATTATAAGATGATAATAAAACATAATGATACGCAAATCAAAACAACTGGTATTATTCTAATGTATTTGACATCCACCGCGATATAGCCGGCAGCAGCAAGTGGTGACATCTAACGTCTTAAATGGAAGCTTTCTTTTCCACACACTATGATTGGCTGGGTCAATTTATGAAGTATCCCAATATCATGTTTCTGTCTCTTTACACGCCATACAATAAACAAGATGGCACTATGTCGCCTAATAAAAATGATTTCGGATTCTGAAGACAGTTTGGGTCATTACCATGAGGGAGAGAGCAAGATGCAATTATACGCCTGAAAGAGATGGTTTGATAAACGTAGGTTGATTTTGCGTATCGTACGCTTGTCGCATAAAATAATTTACTATTTTAAACAATGTACTTTGACTCTCAAACTCGTGAAGTACCCACGTGATTGAATATTATCGTATTTAATCTGATATTGTATCATAAATGACCTTCCACTTCTGGACCCCTATAGCTGCCTCTATTTAATCCCTTTTTTAAATTTCAGATAAACAGTAGAACCTGAAGCCGAAGCCAATTTCGGAACATGTAATCATTAATGTTTTTATTTTTTTAAGGTTTATATGAAACACGCAGTATGTTAGTAATGCATCTGATGAAGTTATCTAAGATTATACTCCTTGCATTAAAAAGGTATCTTGGTTATATTACTAGTTAGATATAAATTTTCATTATGACGCAGCGTTGAATCTTCTCAGTTCTGACATTGGGTAGCCCGCTCCAATAGCATGGATTAGATTTTCTCCTCTAAAGCCATAAGTCTGTTGAAAGGCAGTTGTGAGTCTGGCCGACTGGTATGGATCGAAGGGCATGCTCCTTGTCTGTGTGTATTTGGGATCTCCGACCAGCAAGTTTCTGCCTCTCCGTAAGTGTTTGCCGATGTTTAAGAAGTCTAGTTGCTGGAGAGATATGTGCGCCAGTGTGCAATGGAGAAGGAACAGAAAAGAGAGAATCTGAAACCGGTAGGAAAGATAATGATTAGTTTTATTTTTTTTAAACTTTATGAGTGATACCTCAAATTGTAATACTTAATTAAATGAAGACAATTTAAGCGAAACTCAATGGAAAATCTGAAAACAGAAAAATCAGAAAAAGATATTGGCACCTCTGGGACTCGAACCCAGGACCTCACTAACGATTGAGTTTCGCTTATATTATCTTCATTTAATTAAATAATGATTAGTATTTTATCAATATGAATAATAAATAATAAATTATAATTTATCAAGGTGAGATACCAGATTTGAAAAATTAAAATTATTGTGTTAACTTTACAAATGTAACTAACCAATGATCTATTACAAAGGAGAGCAATTTAAAGATCTCGGTGTTATACGATGTAAACGTCTTCTTTAGAAATACAGTAGAGCCTCGCTAATTCGGTGCACGCTGTAATCCGGACGGGTGCGTGCGGGTCAAAATGTGTCAATATCCAATCATTTGCCGTCACTCGTTAATTAACTCTTATTTTTTTTTTTTTTTTCATGTTAAGTGCCCAAATTTCTTACATATTTGAATTTTGTATTTAAGTACATTTGTACGTATATACATATTCTTGTCTAAATTGACTTTAAATTTTTACTTTAATAAATGAAACCCAGGTTAAAAATATGTTTTATTCCTATTAAAAAATTGCATACTATAATCCGGACGCCTCGATAATTCGGAAGGGGTCTTGTTTTTCCCTATCCGGATTAGCGAGGCCTTACTGTATATATATTTTTTTAATATTTTTCCAAATTTATAATTGTGTTGTTGACATATAATAAGTTATACACACATGATATTTGTTTTTACATAACCTCACACAGCCCCGAGGAAAATGATTTCTCTCGGAGTCCATTTCATCTTTGGAAATGCTGTGTGGAGGATCTTTTTAAGGAAAAGAAGAAGAGGAAGTTCTGGGAAGGAAAAAGGTATGAGGGGTGGGTAGGAGGTCCGCTTAAGAGCAGCTGATTTGGTATACATGGTGTCCGGAAACTCGTAGTACAAGCGGGAAACTGATAAATCTACATCACATTTGGAGTCGATTTTTGATATAAATTTTTTGATTTGAGCTTTCGTTTTCGAGTAAATCGGGTCCGAAGTTGGAATTTCTTTGGTTAATTTTGAAAAAAAATTTCACTAAGGGGGTTGATTTCAGCTGTGTAATGTCTTATAAAATGCATCGAAGGGTAAACCGGGCTCAAATTTTTTTTTAACCCTTTAGTTGCCGAAAAAATGGAAAAATAGAAAAAAAAAAAATTAAAATCGAAATGCTCAGATCGAAAAAAATAAGTTTTTTCGGTTCTCTACGTGATGTAGATTCACCAGTTTCCCGCTTGTACTACGAGTTTTCGGACACGTTGTATATTTATATTTAATACTGGAAGATTAAAAATTAATGGAAAATTTTCCATAATTTTATTGGCAGTTGAGAAGAGTTCATATTTTGTACCAAATTACTAAAAATATTAATTGAACTTTTAAACTATTAACAAAAACTTTTTGCAAGTTATGCTGTAAAATATTAAGGCAAATTGTTCGTTTGCGCTCATGAATATGAATAAATAGTTTTGCCATATCGCCGCTTTAGTTCGTATTTGTCCAACAGACCATTAGAAAATTTTACACGAAGAGAAGATTTTCTCTCATTATTTCAATGAAACATTATGGTAGGTGTATACGATAAAGTTATTTCTGTAAAGGTAAAGGTCTCATTAGTTTAAATAGTTCTTAGTTAAATGATTAACTATCATTTTTGATAATTAATTTTTAATTTTAAAATGGAGATTGAACAAAATTTAAAATGGTCTGTTGGACAAATAAGAACTGAGGCGACGATATAAAAACTCAATTCTTCCAAGAAATTGGATGAATTACCAATACAATAATGTACTTTTATGCTTTTCTTCAGAGAACTGGGTTTTTATATGAACAAAACTATTTATTCATACTCATATTGCGTATTTACGGGCGCAAACAAATAATTCATCTTAATATTTAACATTACTTGCAAAAAGGTTTTTTTTGCTAAAATATTTAAATTACCGCCATCTATGAACAAGCAGATTATGAACTACATATTTTAAATTTCGCATATATCATAAACGTCACTGATCAAAAGAGGTAGGTACTTGCAAAAGTAAAAGCATTTTTTTTTAATAAAGTAATTTTTGTACTCACAATGATAAACGTCTTCATTTTTTCTAGTTTAATTGATCACTTGTCAAAGTACCGGTGAATACTGAGCCAAGAACTGTCATATTGGAAAACAATAAAAGTGAAATTGTTTTCACCATCAACTGCTGAGGGCTATTTAGTATGCAGCGCACTTGTGTCCTGTTTCCTACACTGTTGTGTAACACCCAACAATGTAAGTCTTGCATAATTACATAATTAGATATTGTATTTGTCCATCATAGCCTGACCTACGACAATGCATTAGAATTCTTCTTACTCAATAAAGTGTACATGCATTTTATCATGTTTTCTTTGTGTCTAGAAATTTTAAAGTTTTCTTTTTTTGGTTTATATTCCCATATTTTATTCATACTAGTAAAAAAAATTGAATAATAATTATTGTGATTTATTTTTGGAGTTTTATGCTGTCTTCCTCCTCCTTCTTTAGCCAATGTTTCGAACAGCATTACTGTTTCATAACGCTGATGGATTTCATACGTAGGTATTTGTGTTCCAATTTACCATGCAGATCGGAGGAATCCAGAAGTTGGACTTCCGCACATTAAGTATACTTACCTATACGGTGGACTAAGTCAAGTACCGCTATATCGCCAGTCTATCAACAACCATCGAAACAAATCGTAACGTGACATTTGGCTCTACGTTGAAATGTTATTTTCTATCAATCGGAAGCGTGTAATGTGAAGCATTATTATATCGTCGTCTTTATCAAATGTTTTATGTGAACCGCTTCATCGTATCGTGACTCAAACTATATCGTAGTTATAATAACCGAACAATCTTATTGTACGCCTTGGATACACCTATGACCGTCCCGTCGCCAAATGGAGATCAAGCTACGAGACACAACAGTGAGTATTGCTTAATTGTGTATACCGGATCTTGTTTTGGTGATTGGGCATAATTCTTATCGAAATCCATAAGCGTTTTATTTAGCAAGGAATATTTTTTTTTTAAAGCGGAGACGGTTTACCATTGGTTCCCGTGAGTACTTAGGCCCATTGTACTTTCTCCCATTTTACCTCAATCCTTTAACAATAACCCAGTCCCTTTAATAAAGTTCACCAGAGTTGTTATCGGATATGTGGCTAGGTCTTCTGGTTCTACAACATGTCTCCCCAGGTATCTGAGCCTAATTCCCACCAGGGCAGGACATTGGCACCATAAGTGAATTGGAGTCTCTTCATCCTCTTCACATTTTCTACATCTACTGGTGCTTTCCACTCCCAATAGCTGCATGTGTTTCCTGAGATGGCAGTGTCCCGTTAGTAGGCCTACCAGTTCCCTCAGCGAGTTTCTGTCCATATCGAGTAGTTTCCTGGTCCGTCTGGGGTCGGGTCCGTTTATGAGTACTTTGGATTGTCTCATTCCGGGTGCCCTCTCCCATTCCTTCCAGTGCTGGGATTTGACCCACCTCTCGATATGTAATTTGGTGTGGCAAGCTGCTACTCCTACGGCCGGCTCAGATCCCGCAAGTGGTGCTTACGCCCCTTTCCTTGCTAGTTCGTCAGCCCGCTCGTTGCCCTCAATACCCTTATGTCCTGGTACCCATATCAGGGTTATTTTATTGATGGTAGCGAGTTCTGTAAGAACGGTTCTACATTCCATCACCAGTCTGGAGTCGCATCGGTTACTTTCCAGTGCCATAAGGGCTGCCTGGCTATCAGAACAAATAGTTATGTTCTTATTCCTGTACCCGATACGTATATTCTCCTGTGCGCAGGCCAAGATGGCTTTCATCTCAGCCTGAAACACAGTGCAGTGTATTCCTAGAGGTATACTTAGTTCCCTCTTGGAACCCTGTAAACATACCCCAGCCCCCTTTCCTTCCTCCATTTTGGACCCATCTGTGAACCAGATTAGTTCCTGTCTGGAGGTTGGACCTGGGACCATGTCCCACTCCTCCCGGGTGGGGTACATCACATCAAACTGCTGTCTGAAGAAGTATTCGGCTTGTTTGCCGTCCTGCTTCATTCCAGCTGTCGGACTAATTGCCCTCAGTCTTGTTCCGATCTCCGTATGACTGTTTTTGGGCAACTCACCTCTCCATTGACCTTTGCATTGTAACCTGTAGGCTGCCGCCATCGCCGCCCCCTCTATTTCTAAGTTTAGTGAGGGTAGATCTAGCAGCACTCCCATGGCTAGTATTGGAGTGGTTCGCATAGCTCCTGTGATTCCTCTGCATGCAAGTCCCTGTATGTGGTTGAGTGTGGCTCTCACTGTTTTCAGTGTTGTTCTCCTCCACCAGACCAAGGCTGCATGCATGAGTCTTGGTTTTACAACGGCTGTGTACAGCCATCGCATCATTTTGGGTTTGAGTCCCCACTTTCTGCCGCAGATTCGCCTAGTTGCCCACATGAGAACACAGGCTTTTCTGCTTACAGTCTCCACCTGGTTTTTCCAGCTCAGTTTGGCATCTAAGATGACTACGAGGTACTTAACCGTGTCAGAGGGTTCTACTTCCTTTCCGTAGAAGGTTGGATTGCTCCATCCTTCTAGTTTCCTTTTGCGTGTAAAGATGACTAGTTCTGTCTTGTCTGGGTTGACCGACAGCCCTGTTTCTTCACACCATTCTTCCACTGTTGCCAGTGTTGATTGTATGAGGCCTCTGGTCGTGTCTGCATCCCAACACCTTATTATGGTTGCGATGTCATCCGCGTACCCTTGAGTATACAGGCCCTTGTTGTTGAGTTTCCTGATGAGGTTGTCCACCACCAGGCTCTACAGCAAGGGTGATAAAACCCCCCCCTGTGGACACCCTCGCGTCACCAATACTCTGAGTATCACCTCACCCCTTTTCATCGTAAGAATCCGACCTGAAAGCATGTTCTTCAGCCATCTTCTAGTGGTTTTGTCGAGTCCATGTCTTTCTGCCGCTTCATCGATGGATTTAATAGTGGTGCAATTGAATGCTCCCTCTATATCCAGGAAGAGTCCAACCGCTAGTTCCCCGGTTGCCTGCGCCTGCTCCAGTTTGTATACCAACCTGTGCAGTGCCGTGTCAACCGACTTACCTGGTTGATACGCAAATTGTAACTCATGGAGGGGATTTTCTCTCAGTGCCCCGTCTCTTATGTGCCTATCCATTAGCCTCTCCATTGTCTTTAGAAGAAAAGAGGTGAGGCTAATTGGACGGAATGCGCCTGGTTGGTCGTAGTCAGTTCTCCCTGGTTTAGGTATGAACACTACCCTTGTTTTCCTCCATGGTGTGGGGATGTATCCGAGGGCGCAGCACGCCCTCAGAATCTTAGTTACCGGAAGCAAGATTGTATCTAGGCCCCTCTGAAGAAGTGCCGGAAAGATACCATCTTCTCCCGCGCTTTTAAAAGGGTCGAACCCTTCGATTGCCCATTTAACTTTGGAGGGAGTCACTATTTTAGCTGCAGTGTCCCAGTCCTTACCTTCCCGCATAACTCGGACTGGTGGTGGCCCGGTGTCACCTGCTTCTAACTTTTTATAGCCGGGAAAATGTTTCCCCAGCAGTTCCTCCAACTCCTCCTCACAGTTATCGGTGAAGCTTCCATCGGCTTTCCGAAATGGGTCTTTAGCTGCCCCTGGGTCTTTAGCAAGGATTTTTTGAATTCTTGCCGCCTGCGGGATGGTTTCCACCTCCCCGCAGTACTTCTCCCAGGAGTCTGTTTTGGCTATCCGGATTGCTTCCTTGTACTCTTTCTGGTATTGCTTGTGAGCATCCCAGTTTCCAGATTTTTTGGCCCTATTGAAAGCTTGCCTTACTAGTTTCCGTAGCTCCTGCAGTTTCCTGCTCCACCACGGCGTTTTATCCCTGGTACTTGTCTTCAGAGGACAGCTATTTTCGAATGCCCCTATCATCGAGTCCCTCAGTATTTCTACTGCGTCCTCAATTTCTTCAGGGCAGCCGTATTTCGCTGGGAATCTAGTCATTCCTATTTTTACTTCCTCTGAATACCGAGTCCAGTCAGTTGCTTTTGGGTTCCTGTATGTGTCGGTCCCCGTTTAGCAAGGAATAACCGCAAGGTTATTCTAAACCCCCGTGCCATCGTGCACGATTCAATTACAGTGTCCATCATCAGGGCAGATTGTGTAATTGAAGATTGTGGTGAAGTATGTGGTGAAGTATGTGCTTATGTATTACCGTAGTAGATGCGATACCGTGTTGCCAGCTCCAATCCTCTACGGGCTGCTATTACAGTATAATTTTAAATGCTTTTCTCCATTTAGTTTTGGTGCAGCCGTCAATTTTAGAATATCAAGAACTATTGAGATCAGCCATATCATCTTAATTAATATTAATGGGATTCTTGCGAATTTCAATTGCATCCGCAATTGGGTGTGCTCTGTGCGTTTTGGGTCTTCCCTAATTAACAATAATTACAATAGATATTATAATATAGTATATTTATTTGCACATAAGTATACCTAAGAATAATTTATCTATGTGCAACAATTAAGTAGGCTATTTTCATGCTTTATAATTTTAAATGCTTTTCTGCATTTAGTTTTCGTGCAGCCGTCAATTTTAGAATATCAAGAACTATTGAGATCAACCATATCATCTTAATTAATATTAATGGGATTCTTGTGAATTTCAATTGCATCCGCAGTCGGGTGTGCACTGTGCGTTTTGGGTCTTCACTAATTAACAATAATTACAATAGATATAATATAGTATATTTATTTGCACATAAGTACCGAATAATTCATCTATGTGCAACAATTAAATACGCTATTTTCCCTTATTACAAACTGAAGAGTATTTATTTTCAACAATACGATGCAGAAAATGCTTTTTCTAATAAGGTTACTTAAATTTCAAATAATGTTACTTACGTTTCAAATAATGTTCATTACACAAAATAGTAATTTTATTTATGACTTGTAAAAACTAATACATTTTATTAAAGTACTAACCAATTATCTGAGAGTAGTGCAATTTATTATTATAATTACTAGTGCAGACCCGTGAAAGATCACGGGATAGCCTGAATTCTCGATACTTGGTAAATCAGTTTAAATTTTTTAAATAATAAAACATTATAATATATTTTATAGAGGTTTTATCGCATGTTTGAACTGTTTACAAAAATGATTCAAATTTTGTAAATTTCAAAAATTTGAGTTCATTAAACTAGATTTCACGAACAGACAACCAAAATCAGTATTTTTGATTAATAAATGAGAAAATATTTACATTGGTTACATTTTTTTGCAATCTGATTTTTTCCATAATAAAACAATAATATTTTTTGGAAATCTAGATTGCGTTTTGGAATATCGAATTATTGCTCGAATAAGTAAATTTTAGACAGGCCTTGCAACACCTAAAGCATTTATTTTTGATTTTTTACTCAATAATTTGCTCCAAAGCAAGGCACTTGTAGCATTAGATTTAATGCTGAAAGAAAAAAATTCAAAGTGATTTAAAATCATTGAAAATGAGTTAAATCATTTTTTAAAATATTTTATTCTTAAAAAACTAAAATTTCAATATAAAAAATTACAAGTCTGCAGTTCACATGCAATAGAAGTGAAACCTTCAGAAAACTAAAGAAGACAATAGTGGGGAGGCTACGAAGCATTGCACAAAGAGGACACCGATTATTCTGCCTCATTCTTTCGCAGGCTAAATCTTATAGATGAATGCGTTTGTCTTTTTTTAGTGTCGCTTTGCCGTTTCATCGAGTTTCAAATCACAATGGTGCTAAAGAAGTTTTCACTTCAAAAACAAATCTTAATTGACCAAGAAAATCTTAAAACATCATTTATGGCAGATAAAATGTAGTCTGTGAAACATGGATCCAATTTCTGATATTTTAGTATTATTTATGTCCAGTAAAGCAGGAGTTTTTTTTAAATGTTATTACTTCCTGACTTTCTCTAATATTTTTAATGAAATGTATAGAACAAACAACATCTTTTCTTATTTTTCAACAGTTAAATGATTATTTCCAAGCTCGATAGCTCATGATGGAAATTACACTATATTCTGAAAATAGTTGCATTTATCTACAAATTTCAGGCAAGAAAAGTTGTGCAAATATCACAATGCCAGACTACATAGATTAGAAGTTTTCGTAACTTCAAACAAGTGAAAGAGATTTATTTTTCATACATAAAGATAGCCGCCAATAAAAATATGCATTTAGAAAATGAAGATAATGGTAGTAGTTGTCTTCAATGATTAAATATTACAATATGAGGTTTTGCTCAAAAAAGTTATTAAAAAAATAATAAAATCAAATAAAAGTTTATATTAAAGTCCATAGATGTCACACATTAAAATAAAAATGGATATATTTATCCAAGACACTATCTAGATTAGTTTAGATTTAGTTTAAAAAAGAATCTTGCAATCATACATAAACATAGCAACCAATACAAATGGATCGTCAAATTAACCACTTGGACCCATAAGCAAGTTTTCACGACAATATAACATTACGTAAGACGTATGAGGCATACCTGACTTATTAAACCATAGTGAACTAACTCACTTTTAGCAGTTTCTGCGTTAGAGCTTGAAATAAGGGCTCCAAATCATAAGCCAGAGAGAACCAATCAGAGAAATACTGTCTTGACCAATCGTAGACAGTTTTTCTCTGATTGGTTCCTCTTTCTGGCAGAGCTTGATTATAATTTGGAGCTGTCATTTCAAGCTCTAACTCAAAAATTGCAAAGTGAGTTAGTTCACTAAGGTGTAAGAGATCCAAATACGCGTTAAGAAAATGAAGATAATGTTGGAAGTCGAAGTATGGTACAGTTAAATTGACTGAATCGGATAAGGTCCCATTAGCTCAGTGGTAGAGCTGGACCGCTGGACCTTAACCTTGCCCTGGCAAGGTTAAGATGAAGTCATAGTAAATAATGCAAAATCATATGTTTTTGTTTTGAAAATTTGATCGCTTAGAAGTATTGTAGATGCTTCAATTAAATACTGCGTGTAGAACATACCTTGGCCCTTAAAAATATCGGTCATTTTTTTTATAAGTTTTTTTAATAAGCCTATAAAAAAATAAAGTATGAGGTCTAAAAAACACACTTTCAAGTCCAAACTCTCCTATTTATAAACCCCTTTTCGGATATGGTTTTATTGTGTAATGTGGCAAATTCAGTTTATTTTATAATAATCGCAAAAAAAGTTGATATTTACACCCAATCTTCCCAAAATAAAATAAAATATGCATTTTCGCGTTGATATTTTACAATACGGCCGCTAGTCGACGAATTCGGTTATTCAAAGTGACCCCTATGGCGTCCACCGAAGAACTACTGTCCACGGCACAGTAGTGAACTAGTGGATCGCCTTAAGGTCCAGCGTTCGATTTCTAGATGAGATTGAATCCTTTTCTGTTCCAGATTTTCGATTGTCGCCAATATTGTCTTAATTAATATTAAAAATGAAAGAGATTTCAGTTGTACAGCAAAGATTTCAAAAATAATTTTCTGTCTCCATTAGCAAAATTTTACTAACAAAGTGTTGAAAATTAGTTAACCAAATTACTTTTTACTAATCTTATCTTCAACTACTAAAATACATTTAAAATAGTTTTTACCTAAATTGTGCTAAAAATAGACAGACACCATTCACTGAAGATTTTCCATTTACAGGCACCAAAAGTAAATAAAAAATTAGATTTGATGACAATGTTACATTTGGATATCTGCAAAAGCCCGCCTAACGAAGGGATGGTTTGTTTCACAGAATTTGAACAATTCATCAAATTTCAAAATTAAAATTAACATTCTGTGAAAGTCTTATTCGAGTTCTTTTTTATCCAGATACTGTGGAACAACCAACCAATGATGAAATAATAACAAAAAAACAGAGTGTGCAATTCAGTAGAAGTGAAAC
This sequence comes from Limnephilus marmoratus, assembly GCA_917880885.1. Lineage (NCBI taxonomy): Eukaryota > Metazoa > Arthropoda > Insecta > Trichoptera > Limnephilidae > Limnephilus > Limnephilus marmoratus. The sequence continues at coordinate 20,083,155 of OU862915.1, forward strand.
CGTAAAAAAACTAAAGTAGACAACAGTACGGAGGTTACGAAGCTCCGCACAAAGAGGAGACCAATTATACTATCTCATTCTCTTGCAGGCTAAATCCTACAGATGTGTTTGTTTTTTTTTAGTGTTGCTATTTTTCAATTGTTTCATCGGTTTTCACGGTGCTAAAGAAGTTTTCACTTCAACAAAATAAATTTTAACTTTTAAATTTGATGAATTGTTCAAATTCTGTGAAACAACCAAGGGCGGCTGGTCGCACAGTGTGTTTGTGTGCAGCACTGGCAAATTATAATGGCTATATTTACTTATTGAAGACCAAAAAATCTCAATTTAATTTCTCCAATTTAAATTTATAAAATCTCTAATTTAATCACATAAGAATATTAGTTACCAATATAATACTACGAATATTATCAGGGAAAACGCTTTTAATCTCCCATAGCGCGGCCGCCGCAGAGCGCCCTCGTATCCAGCCGTATTGGTGTGCATTCGCTTCGCAAGCGGACCAAATCATATTTTTGTATGAGATATGTAAAACATCGCGAGCGCGTCGATTTCGCTATTTGTACCAGAATTTAGAACGAATCGGTGTGCCACCCTCAACCCACATAATCCGAGTCTTGCCGAAGTTTACCGATAGGTGACACGAATACAATCGAATTTCGGCGAAGATCATATTATGTAGATCAGTCTAGACGGCTAGCGACGCCGGCGCGGCGCGGCGTTGTGTTTATTGACCCTTGACGTGATAATTGTCATTGTTTTGGTTTTTTTTTTTGTATTGATTATGTTAAATACTAATAACAAAATTTGTTAATATATAATTTAAAATGAAAAAAAATGAGTGCAACCAGTGTTGAATATATTAGAAGAAATAACAATTTGTTTATAAATAAATTAATAATTAAAAATTCCTAATTAATAATTTTTTTGTCATAAGTAGGTACGGATTGTCAGTGAACCACCACATTCTCAGGGCAGCGGTCGCCACTGGAAACAACCCATCCTAAGACGTGAATAGGCTTAGCTTTTAATGTTTCGACATGTTAATAATAATTTATTAATGTGTTTAAAAATTTTATCTTTTACAAAATGGGGAATAAATGGGATTGAAAGCATATGGTAACATTTACTTAAAATGTGATTTATTATCATAGATAAATTATATATTACAGTGAAATGAAAATAATAATAGATCATACATTTTAATGTTGCATTGTTCAGAAATATTAATTCACAGAGAAAAATATAAAATACCTGACTCAAGGTACAGAAAAGGATCTTACAAATTAAAATAAATTGATTATCCTAGCTTATTGAAGGTTTTCAAAAGATACCAAGCCATTATTGATACATATATAGATAAATAACTGAACAGATGAATAAAAATGAGAATAAATTGGTAATTATTTATTCCATATTTACCATGAGAGAATTAATGAACTTTACACTGTTTTGTAAGTATGACTATATATTAAAGTGTTAATATCCTGCTGCGAGCATCGAACTTGATCCATCTGGTTGCTAATCGAGGGTCCCTCCTACTTTGCTATCATAGATCACTTATAAAAAAATATGCTATAAGGGCAACAGAGCAGGCTGGTCACAGTACAGAACAATAAATAGGAAATTTTTACACAGTATGGGGGATCTAGCACGGAGCAATAACTTTACAATATCTGACGGAAATGCGAAACTACCAATGATTTTATATCTTTTTCAGAGCACGATCGCACTATTGGTAGCCAGACCAATATTGACAAGGAATAAATAAGAAATCCATATATGATGGCAACACTGGCAGATCTGCCTATGGATAAATGTCAAATGGCTTTGTAAAAATTAAAAAACTAATAAATTGACAATTTAGAATTGAAACACCAACTTTAATACAAATTGGTGCTTCGCATGTACTTTTTGAGACTGAATGAGAGTTGATTAGTTAATGAGGTCTTTAGTCATATTTCAACCATTTTCATTTCTCCATCATCGAATGGAATAAATTGATCGCATCTTGATGAATTTTTTAAGTGAATGGATCGCGTATACGATTTCTTTCAAATCTTAGAGCTTCGTTAGTTCACCTCCATTCATTAATAAACCAGTTATTTTGCATAATGAATGACATTATTAAAAAAAAATTGAATATCGATAGCTTATCTGACACTCGGAGGACGTGCTAAAATTTGTCAATTGCCAGTCGGAATATCTCTTATTAATTGTTGACTGTGCTCGCAATATTGATAACTGACCATAGATGACGGATTTAGTCAATATCGTGTCGATATAAGATTTTATCGATCATCTTTCCTAGGCTTGGTAAATATGAAATGAAAAAAATATGATTCAAAATATTTTTACAAAAAGTGCTACACATCTTTTTAAAACATTTAATTTTATTTTTTAAAAGTTTTATTTATTTCTCATTTGGTTGGTAGCACTGTGCATAAGCTTCAAACACAAAGATAGTTTCAAGCAAACAAAGTTTGAGCCAGCAAAAGTAACTTTGTTCACCAAAATTTATTTTATAAAATTCATAAGTTTGTATCAATTTTCTTATTGCTTGTTGTTAAGTGTCTTTATGAAGAAAATAAACATAATTTCAAGTGTACTTTATTTTCACACAAATTTATAAATCTCATGTTTATTTAAACAAGAGATTTTAACATTTTAGCCTTCAAAGAGATAAACTGATAGAATATGTGTGGGCGTGTGTCTGTGTGCAAGATGTTATGCAAATTACCAAAATCAATATTCTTCCAAATCGGTTTAGATCACACTTCTATTGATTTTGTGTTCAGTGCATTTATTGAACATTTAACAGAAAAATCATCAAACAATTCCAGTTAACACAATCTAACACGAAAACCACTTGAAACAATTACAATTTGAATATAAATTTATTATCCCAACAGAATGTTAAAAGATATCATAGATGAAATAAACCATAGAAGGGTACCTGATCTTCAATTGGGTACTTTTAAACATAGAAAAAAGCCATATTTAGATCAATGTGCTGTCACTATGTTGCCGTAGACCACAGATGTATAAAATATGTAGATCGGGTGTTCTCATGACAATATCAATGGCATATTATAAGTTTACCGTTCCCTTGAAAAGATTTGTAAGAGAGATTTATTCAATTATGATATAATAGTCATTTTAACCCGTGGGCAAGAAATTTCAATAAATAAAAATATTTTACTTAAAACCAACATGTGGACAATACCATACTTGATAAAGTAACATTTTTTTATATTTATATTTAACCTCTTACGGGCCTTGCCGCATTTCGTATGAAATCTTTGAAAACATCACTTTGAAGTAATATTTTGTGGATTTATTTTGAGCTATCGTATATTTTATTTACCGAAATCCATTCCTTGAACAATAACCTATCTATAAAAACAACATTACTTGCGTTTATTTTTTTGAGATGTTTTTGTGACCTACCATGCTCTGACTTTGACAGTTCAAATCGCAGGAAAAAATGATGCCGAGATCCCATAGAAAATTTATTACAAATTTTTCCCAGTGTCTAGAAGTAGATTCCTTGTCCTTCATACAGTTTCTTTATACATAAGGATTAAAATCACATTTAAAAAAAAAATAATTGAAAATTTTTACTGTTTGCGCCGGCGCACAAACGGTTTAAACTAACCAAGTAGAGGTAATATTCAAAGACAAAATGAATATGTAAGGTGGACACTGCAATTGCAGGGCTCCAGCTCCTAGGGGAAATATAATGTTGGTAATATTTGATTTTTTGGAGAGTTATTCTGAAATGGACTGCAATGACGACCATTTCAGTTATCTACATTCTCTATGACGAGAAAATATTTTGAGATGCCCAATCTACAAAATATATACATTTATGGTCGCTCATCAAGTCGATTAGTGACCCGATCGATCATTGGTGGTTTGTGATCAGGTTAAAATGATCGACCCATGACTCTCTGTTCTTGTACAGACACATAAACAATTTAAATGGCCTATCTGTGGCACAGGAGTTAAAATGTTTTACTATAGTTAATAAGACAGCATTAGTTTTCTTTTAATCGGTGTACGTTATACTTCTAGAGAAAATTCAGTGAAAGTTACAAAAAGAATCTCAGATTTTGTAACATAAAAATACCCGACTGCCCTTTGCTAATAAATATAGATTTAAATTGGGCTATCTATTTTTTTTACTATTGCAAATTAAATATAAAACCCTCTTTCTATATATTATATTGTGAAATATAGCAACAATTTAATGTCAGCCCTTTGCAGATGGTGGGCTGTGAATTATGGCTTGGTAGTCTAGCGTGCATACAAACTAGACTTAACAATACGATGTTACAGTAAAACCCTCTTATAAGGATTATCTCCTTTTCTGGTGCCTTGAAAAACCTTACAAAAGTGTTTCATTGCAGAACGACAATAGTTAAGAAAATAAAACAGAATACAGTGAAACCCTCTTAAGAAGTTTTCAAAGGGACCAGAAAAAACAACTTCTTAACCTCTTATTTGCCAGAGACGTGTGGGCGCACGCTTATTGTGCGCAGGCGTGTGAAAATAATTCGAAAAAAATTCGAACAAAACATGTTTGTCTGCGATTTTTGTACAGAATTTACTTCTATGTACAGAATTTGTATGAAGAACAAGGTCAGAATCGCTTGCGCCAACATTACCCCATATGATGGGTAAAAATTTCATTCATCTTGCAACCCCAGAATATTTTTAAACGATTTTATCTGTGGCATGAAAATGTCAAATGTCAAGGTTGATGCTTGTTCCTCGACTAAAACATCGTAAAACCTATTAATTTACGTAATTAACGCAAGTAATGTTGTTTTGATACATAGTTTATTGTTCTAGGAATGTCTTTCGGTCAATAAAATATATGATAGCTCAAAATTAATCCACAAAACATTCAATTCAAAATTCAAAATCGTGTTTTGCTACGAAATTTCCGTATTTTTCCTGGAATTTGCCGTCCTTTGACAGGTTAAGCAGGAAAATTTTATATGTGGGAAAAATTGGGCCTATTTTGGGCCGAGGGAAACTTCTTAAGCCACGAAACTTCGAGGATTTCACTTTATTTTAGTAAAATCACATTATAATGTTTCTCCAGTCCCTTAAAAAACTTTATAAGAGGGCTTCACTATTTCAAGGCATCAATTAAAATTCAAAATGGAGTATGTACCTACAATAAAACCCTATTACAAGATTCCTGCATAAGAAGTTTTTCTATCCAAACTCTTCAAAAATCTAGCAAGAATCTTTCATCCCTCTTATATATAATATAATATGTCCCCAGCATATTATAAGAGTTTTTATCGTTACCTTGAAAAATCTTATAAGAGAGATTTACTGTATTATAGTATCTAATAAAACATAATATTTATAACTAAAGCTTGCTGTGTTCGATACATGGCTAAGTGAATGATCTGCTTTAGTACAATGTTGGTAATATTTGTGTTTGGAAGGTTGGTTAGTTATTATGTAAGGAGTAGAGTTATTTACATTTACAAATTCGTGAATAAAAAAATATGCAATATTTTATTCATTTTGGAACACAGGTAAAAAGTAATAATATTATGCTAATAAAGCGATATGATGTAAAAAAGCAAATACGGTCTTAAACTCTGTTGGTTGGTGACGATTTCTTGGATACATCTGAAATCAATAAAAACAAATACAAATTAGAATTATATGAATATATTAAACAGTGAAACCCTCTTACAAGGTTTTCCAAGGGAACAGAAAAAATAAGACTTTTACGGAAATTTTTTAGTAATTTCCATTTAAAAAATAACATGGTTATTTCTAATAATAAAATTTGAAACCATATTTCATCACCTTTCGAAAACAGTGAAGCACAAATAATACTTATCAACTTACAATACAACTGTTATCAATATTAATCCCACAGTAATAAAGATAAAAAAGTATGCATTTCTGGAGTCATTATTACTACCTGGCCACTCCTATGTTCCAACAGGTTTTTAGTTTTTTTTTTACCCATTGTAAAATTAATAAATGATAAGTCGCTGCAGATCTAGAAATTCCATAGAGAAAAAACTGCTTAAATTTCAAAATGCCAGAGCTCACCGTCTGAACGATATTTAGATTAAAAAAAAAATTAAAATAAAACAATAACTTTGTAAACACCACTTTTATTTTATATACTTTACGCCAGTGTTTTTCAACCTGTGGGTCGCGACCCCCTGGGGGTCGCGAAGCCTCTACAAGGGGGTCGCAGGGGGTCCAAAGTAAAATATTAGTAAATCCGAATTTTAAATAGTTGCCGTCATACAGGCGTTTTTTCTTTGGTTTCGTTTCAGTACTCTCACTACAACTAGAAATTGACGGTTGTGTTGATCTTTTTATAAATTTATCCATTTTTTCACTACAAGTCACTTAAATAAATTCAAATACGTGAGTTCAACACAAAACAAACGCGCGCATATGACACCGAATCGCCGATTGACAGGGTAACGTTATTCCCACCGTCCGACGTCCGTCATAGCCCGCGTCGCCCTGTACCCCTGTACCCTTCGACAACCCCGCAACGCTCATTGTGTCTCGCTCTTTAACTCAACCACATTCGTCGGCACGGCGCGGCCTCGCTCGCCTCAATCTTGAGTCGGCATCGGCCCGGCCTGTACGTTGTACGAATGGGCGATAGCTCTACCTACTATTCCTTGGAGACGTTTAGCGAATCAGTTTGACAGCAATTTCCCTGACATGTCCGAAAATTTAGCGGTCTGTCAGAGAAATTGGAAATTGTCAGGAATTTTAAAAATATTAGAAAAAAATTTATAGAATTTTCTGGGCAACGGAATTCACAGGATTACGGATTTCCTGTCAGAATCAAAAAGAATGCCAAAACATAATTATACAGGCGACATTGCCCTGAAAAATTCACAACCTGAAATTCTCTAGCCATCCTCCTTCAAAGGTAAATTGCCAGGCGAAGGGTAGGGGGTCGCGAAATATTTTTTACATAATAAGGGGGTCGTGCCATGAAAAAGGTTGAAAAATGCTGCTTTACGCCAACCGGGTTTTACTACAACCGTAGCTTCTTCAGGGCAATATAATACTCTACAGTAGAATAGAAGAAGCTAGAGTTGTAGCGAAACCCGGTCAGCGTAAAGTATATAAAATAAAAGTGTTAATTATAAAGTTATTGTTTTATTTTAAATTATAATGTCACATCACAAAGTATCTGCTTCATATGAACAAAAACAAATGGTTTCTGATTTACAGTTAACATTTTCTAATTTTGCATGTTCCTTGTGGTAAAAAAATGTATGCAAATTGATCGTCCAATTGATTAGTCAGACTTCTCCAAATACTAATTTTTGAGATAATGAGAAAAGCGATATCCGAATGCTCACCATAAATCAACTGTTATTTACATATTAAATATGCTGTAAAATAACACTGGGAGGCATAAAAATCCGATACATTAGTATGACATTTTGAAATAACTCACTAATGACCCATAAAACATCAACTTTTTGTTTAATTCACTATTTTTCCAGCATTATAATAGATTTGGTGGTGTTTATAAGTAATCTGAGTATTGCGCCAGATAGACGGTTCACTTTTACATATAACTGCATACTCAAATTAAAATCCGATTTTTAAGAGATGTCTGACTAATTAACTGGACGATCAATATTGTGACTGCATTATTATCATAAAAAATGATATTTCCAATGCCAGTTTTGTACATCAGAAAATTTTATGTTTTAAACACTTCACAATTTTACACACATTGTGCGTATTGTTTGCTAACACTATAATAAAAGCCGTAAGCTTGAAATGTATAGATAACAAGTATTTGTTTACACAAGAGATAGCAACCACAAACGCAAATGTAATTTAATTTTAATCAATGCATAAGAAATATTTCCAGAACTCCTCTGCTCAATAAAAACTTATCATTATTATTGGAGGTTGCACCTAAATACACAATGGAGTGCAAATATGACATGCGCACAATTAGATTCTGCATGTTGAAAAATTAATGATGCAAATGTGTCAGTTTTTAAATATTAATACTTCTGTTATGAAACCAATTTATTGTCAACTCATACGGCCATAATAATTAATAGTACATTATAGTTTGTAACTTCGGTTGGACAGTGTTCTAACTTCACTTCACCTTTTTTTTTTTTTTTTTTTTTACATTAACTCCACACAGGAGGCCCTGAGGAAAATAATTTCCCTCAGGGCCTATGTCATCTGGGATGCTGTGTGGAGAGTCTTTTTGAGGAGAGGAAGGAAAGAACATTGGTCTTGAAGAGACCCATGTTGTAGGAAGGAGGAAACACAGAGGCCGGCAAATCATTCCACAGCCGAGCTGTTGAACACAAGAACGAGTCGAAGAAACGACCCGTTCTCATGTGACAAATGTCAACCGTGTACAAATGTTGGGCACGCGTTTGGCGTGTTTCCCGACTATGCACCGGTGCCGAAGGGATCAATGATGCTAGTTCTTCAGAGCATCTTCCATTGTAATACCGGTAGAACAAGGATAGCATTCCCACCCGACGCCTGTGCTCTAAAGATTGCAATCCGTCTGTTAAGATGGGAGAATCTATCAAACGGACCGCCCGTTTCTGCACAGAGTCGAGGGTATTTTTCAGGTATTTTGGAGCTCCAGACCAGAGATGGCTGCCAAATTCAACCGTGGGGCGTACTTGTGATTTGTACAAGGTTAGCAGTTGTGTACTATTAAAGTATCTGCGGGCCCTGTACAGTACGCCCAGTTTTTGGGAGGCTAACTTTACTCTGGCTTCGATGGAGCCCCCATACCTGAGCTGGTCACTTAGGGTTACACCAAGCATATCAATGGAGGGCCTGTTCGGAAGATTGCTTCCGTTGAAAGAGACTAGATTTTCATTTCGATCCCTTTTAGACGTAATCAGACAAGATTGGGTCTTTGAAACATTAAATTCAACGAGATTATTTTTACCCCAAGAGAAAACACTCTCGAGGTAACCGTCCATTCTTTGCTTCAAAGCCCTACGAGCTGTTGGAGTTTGTGAGCCCTTTGGGGGCTTGTCAAACAAAAAGCTATCATGAACTGTACTGTCATCCGCGTAACAGTGAATTGGTGCACACGACAAAAGGTCGTTGATGTGCAACAAAAACAAAGTCGGAGACAGAACCGATCCCTGCGGGACGCCAGCATTTATCGAGTGTGAGGAAGAAGTGAAACCATCGACTACCGTCTGAATCGACCTCTCCCTCAAGAAGTCGGCAATCCACATACACAAGGATGCGGGAAGTCCGTAAGAATGCAGTTTGTTGACAAGTCCTCGGTGCCAAACCCGGTCAAAGGCCTTGGAGATGTCCAGTGCAACCGTTTGGGTCTCACCGAAACGTTCCAGGCATCGCCCCCAAACATGCGTCACATACGCGAGAAGATCACCGCACGAGCGGTTCCGCCGGAATCCGTATTGACGGTCGTTAATAATTTTGTTCTTCTCGAGGTATGTGAGCAGTTTGTCGTTGATCACACGTTCCATCACCTTAGACAGAACTGATGTGATCGCTATGGGACGGTAGTTGGCCGGGTTGGAGCGGTCACCCTTCTTTGGAATAGGATGGATAACCGCTTTTTTCCAACCAGAGGGCACAGAGCCAGTCTTCAGGGACAATTTAAAAAGCTTCGTCAAAATTGGAGCTATTTCTGCAGCGCACCTCTGCAGTACCAGGGCAGGTATTCCGTCAGGCCCACTAGCTTTATTAACATCAAGCCCTCGTAAAACATGGAGTACTTCCCGATGCCGAATCCTCAGCTTTTTCATACGAAAACCGCAGTGAGGAACCGACGTCGGGACAGCACCTTGGTCATCGAGGGTTGAGTTATCTGCAAACATTTTACCTAATAAGTTTGCCTTTTCGGTGGCGGTGTTTGCTAGTGAGCCGTCAGGTCTGGTGAGAGGTGGCAAACTGGATTTGCAGAAATTGCGACCTATTGAGCTCGCAAGCGACCAGAATTGCCTGCTGCCATGCGGGCATGCAGCCAGCTTTCTGCTGATCTGCAGGTCGTGCTCCAATTTCGACCTATTTATGATTCTCTTGGTTTCCTTTGCCATTTTGTTGTAAGCTGTTCTGTCTTCGGATGTTCTAGATGTGTTGTAGGCTCGGTAAGCCGCGTTTTTTCGTCGCACTGCTTCAGCGCATTGTCGACTGAACCACGGCTTTGAGCCCACACCAGTTTCCTTAACAGTAGAATGGATGAAGCCATCCATCGCGGATGTGATGACTTCACCAATTTCCTGGGCACATCTTGAGGGATCCGAAGTCCGAAAACAGACAGCTGACCACGGAAAAGCATTAAAATGTGCCCGCAGACCGAACCAATCTGCTGACCTATAGTGCCACACTTTTCTCTTCAGCCTCTCGTTTGGTGGTCTGAAGTTTACAGGGATTGATGTCGTCACCAGGCAGTGGTCGGACGATCCTAAAGACGCTGTGACTTCAATCCTGTAACCGTGTGGCACAGTAGTTAAAAATAGATCTAACAGATTGGAACGGTGAGTCTGGACATCAGGAACCCTTGTAGGCTCCTGAACCATTTGTTCCAATCCGTAGCAAAGGGCAAAGGATTCCGCTTGGCGTCCAGCCGAGTCTGTTGATCCTGAGAACTTCAACCAAGGTTCGTTATGAACATTGAAGTCCCCCAGGACCACAAACTCTGCCGTAGGGTAGCGGGGCAAGAGGTCATCAATAGTATCGCTTAAGTGTTTGAAGAGCTCGGACGTGTCTGATTCGCTTAGGTTCGGTGAGCGGTATAAACACGCGTAGAATCTTACCGTACTGGCAAGATTGACGCGTACCCACATTACGTCGAATCTGGAGTTTTCCAGATTCAACAGTCGCACACAGTTGACGTCAGCTCGACTATAGAGACAGACACCTCCTTTAGGTCTGAACTTGCCTGCGAGGGTGAAGCCCGGGCAGTTCAGATAGGAGGTGTCTACAGGCTCAGCTATCTGGGTTTCAGACAGGAAAAGTAGGTTTGGGCGTTGGGAAAAAAGGTGGTGGTGGACAGAATTTAAATTGGTGTGCAGGCCGCGAATGTTGGTGTAATTCACCAACAGTTTTGGCCCGCACCGGGGACGCCTACTCCTCGCCGCTGTAATGACGTTATTTGTTGATGGTTGTATATTCATGATTTTATTTGTAGGGTTATTTAAGTGTGATATGAGGGGAAGGAAGGTCAGGGAGGGAAAAGGTAAAGGGGTGGGTAGGATGCTGGGATTCAGAGTTTCCAGGAGTGACGGACGTATGTATCCAACCCACTGCGGTGCAAGGCGATGGGCAGGGAGAGTCCGGCTGGAGAGGTCGCCCAATGCGCCCCAAACGCTACTGCTGGGTCCCCTCCGGTCACGAACCGGCACAACAGCAGCGGCGGGGTTTTTACACTCGTTGATGGGGCAGCCCACCCTCAGTCGTGAGCCTAGATATGAGGTGTTAAAGTTTGCAAAGTTGATTTTTTATAATCTACTAGCGGTTTCCTTGTTGCAATGCCACTTAAATAAAGAAATTGTTTCTCCTTCGTGTCCCCATCCCATCCCGCATCCCCTTCCCCTCCCATGTTCCCCCACCCGTGAACACCCTCCTTCATTCTCCTCCCCTCCTGCCTTCCCTCCCTGCTGCTGAAATACGTGAAATACACTGCTTTTTCAAACAGCTCGCACGCCACCTATTGCAATTTTTTTATACAAATTTCATAATGCCAGAGCTCACCAGTACATATAGAAACTTTCGCGGGCGTATGAACTAGTGATGTAATGAATATTCGCATATTCGCAATCGCATTCGCATTCGCAAAGTTCGAGCGAATGTTTTGCAAATATGACCATCAGAAAAAAACATAATTTTAGGTTAATAAAAAATCCATTACTTTCATTTTTTTATTATTAGAAAAAATAACTTAATCTCGTAATCAGTCAATAATAATAACATTATCAGTCTTCACTTTACTTTATCATTTGGTATTATTTATTTACCATCTTCTTCTACATTGGGTGATAAAGCTTAAGATTCCAAATCAGTACTAAATAACAATTAATTTCTCATTAGAACTTAGAAAACAAAAAATATAATAATGCAATGTAAACAAACAAAAACAAATTCTTTTCTGAAACTTTTATCAGTATTTATGTAAGTTTTTCAATATTCGTATTCACATTCGTTACATCACTAGTGTGTACAACAATTCACCAAAGTTTCATCGCAATCGGATGTGTAACGGACGTGTTGCTCTCCCTCATTGTTAAAATATAAAATGTCTAGCTATGTACAATGCCCCGGTGCAACCAATAAAGCTTGTGTGCCAAGTTTGCACCGGGAGCCATTCTAGCCTCCTATATTTCTCTATGTTATATGTTATACCCCTGAGAAGGGCCATTTTTTCCTGCTCCAAAGGATCAAAGGATCGTTTCCTGCTCCAAAGGATCGTTTCCTGCTCCAAAGGATCGGTTCCTGCTCCAAAGGATCGGTTCCTGCTCCGAAGGATCGGTTCCTGCTCCGAAGGATCGGTTCCTGCTCCGAAGGATCGGTTCCTGCTCCGAAGGATCGGTTCCTGCTCCGAAGGATCGGTTCCTGCTCCGAAGGATCGGTTCCTGCTCCGAAGGATCGGTTCCTGCTCCGAAGGATCGGTTCCTGCTCCGAAGGATCGGTTCCTGCTCCGAAGGATCGGTCCTTTTTAGGGCCTTTTTTCGTCCTGGCCACGAAGTTCAATAATACCGTGCCGCCAGCAACGATCTTTTTCAAAACACATTTTTTCAATTTTAAATGTCTTTTTCTTAATACACAGATGCCCTGGTGACACAAGTAAAAAATTTTGTTACCAAGTTGCCACCAGGAGACATCCTAAACTTATTATTTCATCGCCTTCAGGGCTATTTTTCCGGCTACAAAGCCAAAAAACCAATTTGGGCGTCCCTATTAAGGGCCTTTATATTGGTCAAAAATACACCATATTTTAATATAACTTCGTTTAAACACCCCGTAGGACGCTGAAACTAAGACGTTTCAGTGCAGAGTCCTACGGGGCATCCATAGAGCCATAAATCAACCTTGTGACTCTTAAACTGCCAACGCTATATGCTTTTGCGCACAAATTTGTACTTAGAAAATTTCCGATCAAAAAACAGTATTTTTCCATTTTAAAAATCCAGGAACCTCGTAAGACGACGAGACAGACCGGTTTCGGTAGCCAGTCTTACGAGGAACCTGGGGAAAATACTAACTTCTTCACATCACTTTGCAAACTTAAATTAAACTCAAATACCTACCAACAAATGGTAAACATTTCCAAAATTGTTCCTAAATTCATTAAACTAAAAATCTACGGGTAAAGAATACCCGTACATACATGTTAGAATTAAGAAATACTTTATAAAAACTATGTTATAACCTATAGAATTATTATTAAATAATGATTTTAATCGACCACTTTCTTGAGCGACACAAGCAAAATGAAGTGCGACAAGAAAGTCGGCGTATTTATACTTACGGGCGAGGTCCAACCCCCCACCCCATAAATGTACCATGTGATCACCTTTTTGCCCAGATTAGGGTATAAAAGGGCGCGTATTTTCTAAATAAAGTAAGTTATTCTTCAACATTCAAACAAGTATTTTATTTACTCTACAAGTGGTCCTTTCTACCTACCTCTGGAAGTCTGCGACCTGCTGCCAGCTGCTGCCTCCTGCCGAAGTTCTGCCTGAACGGGAACCCGGTGCCTACCGCTGCAGTCGGCCCTGACTCGGGGCACTGCCAAGGCACCGCTCAGGCAGAAACTAGGCGCATCCAGGACCTATACCACTGGATGTAGGGAGGCCAGCCAACAAATATCACCATCATCAGCGTGAGCTAGTGGAAGGCGTGCACAAGACCGGTGCCCCTTATTTTACAGTCTTGTAAAGGCTTGATACGTCTGTTACAAGTGGTCCTTCGAGCCGGATCCGCTGCACGCCTGACACGCCACGCCTGATGCCACGTCACGCCTGAGATACCACGCCTGACGCCACGCTGACGCTACGCCTGACGCTACGCCAGACGCCACGCCCGATGCCATGCCTCATGCCAGGACTGACGCCACGCCTCATGCCAGGACTGACGCCACGCCCCATGTCAGGGCTGATGCCACGCCTGATGCCATGGCCCATGTCAGGGCTGATGCCACGCCTGATGCCATGGCCCATGTCAGGGCTGATGCCACGCCTGATGCCACATCACGCCTGATGCCATGCATACCCACGCCCGTGACACGCATGGTGCGACAACTACAACGAGAGCTGCGCCGTCAGCAGCAACTTATTGACATGCTGACGGAAACCCTGCAACCACAACAGCATGGAGCAAAAGGGCCGGCACAAAAAAGTGCGACGGGGCCCGCTCTACCTCATCCTACAGGACTGATGCCACGTGGAGCAAAAAGGCCGGCACAAAAAAGTGCGACGGGGCCCGCTCTACCTCATCCTGCAGGACTGACACCGCGTGGAGCAAAAGGGCCGGCACAAAAAAGTGCGACAGGGCCCGCTCTACCACATGCTGCTACAGGGTTGCCACAACACGACGCTTTAGGGTTGGCACGCGATAGCCAAGCCCCGCAGCCAAGCAGCCATGACTCAACATGGATGCTGCCTCGTCGTGCTTCAGGGTTGGCACGTGATAGCCAAGCCCCGCAGCCAAGCAGCCATAGACAACCACCATGGATGCAGCCTCGTCATGCTTCAGGGTTGGCACGCGATAGCCAAGCCCCGCAGCCAAGCAGCCATGACTCAACATGGATGCAGCCTCATCATGCTTCAGGGCCGGCACGAGATAGCCGAGCCCCGCAGCCAAGCAACCAAGGCAGTCCAAGATGGATGCCGCCTGGACCTTCCGGCCCCGTACCGCCCGCACCTCTGGTGGACCAGAGGCCGCGTACCGCCGTACGTGAGATGCCCGTTGGACCTGTGCCTCTGGTGGACCAGAGGTACGCCTCGCTGGCGCAGCTAGGGCCTGAAGACCCTCCGCCGCCGCCCCCTCATTACAATGGCAGTCCGAGATGGATGCCACCTGGACCTTCCGGCCCCGTACCGCCCGCACCTCTGGTGGACCAGAGGCCGCGTACCGCCGTACGTGAGATGCCCGTTGGACCTGTGCCTCTGGTGGACCAGAGGTACGCCTCACTGGCGCAGCTAGGGCCTGAAGACCCTCCGCCGCCGCCCCCTCACTACAAAGGGGATCCAACATGGATACAACCTGGTCCTGCCGGCCCCGTACCGCCCGCACCTCTGGTGGACCAGAGGCCGCGTACCGCCGTACGAGGGATGCCTGTCGGACCTGTGCCTCTGGTGAACCAGAGGTACGCCTCGCCGGCGCAGCTAGGACCTGAAGGCCCTCCGCCGCCGCCCCATAACTATGGCAGCAGTCCCCGACGGATGCCGCCTGGACCTTCCGGCCCCGTACCGCCCGCACCTCTGGTGGACCAGAGGCCGCGTACCGCCGTACGTGAGATGCCCGTTGGACCGGTGCCTCTGGTAGACCAGAGGTACGCCTCGCTGACGCAGCCAGGGCCTGGAGCCCCCCTGCCGCAGCCCCTCAACTACTATGGCAGCAGTCCCCGATGGATGCCGCCTGGACCTTCCGGCCCCGTACCGCCCGCACCTCTGGTGGACCAGAGGCCGCGTACCGCCGTACGAGAGATGCCTGTCGGACCTGTGCCTCTGGTGGACCAGAGGTACGCCTCACCGGCGCAGCCAGGGCCTGAGAGCCCTCCGCCGCCGCCCCCCTCATCACAATGAGCGTCAAGGATGGATGCAGTATGGACCTTCCGGCCCCGTACCGCCCGCACCTCTGGTGGACCAGAGGCCGCGTACCGCCGTACGAGAGACGCCCGTTGGACCTGTACCTCTGGTGAACCAGAGGTACGCCTTGCCGGCGCAGCCAGGGCCTGGAGGCCCCCTGCCGCCGCCCCCTTACTACAACGTTGAGGGACCATCATCACACGCCCAGTGGACACCACCTGGGCCATCACAGCCAGTACCGCTGCACAAACAGCAGTACCGACTACCAGCAGCAGCAGCAGCTCCTGCCCAACCTGGTCCTGCCGGCCCCGTACCGCCCGTACCTCCGCTCAATCAGAGGTACCGAGAAGCCGTACGTGAAGAGCCTGCCGAACCTGTACCTCTGGTGGACCAGAGGTATGCACCACCAGCAGCAGCAGACCCTGCCCAAGCTGGTGCAGTCCTTGAGCCAACCGAACGCTCAGCTCCGGACCAAGGAGAACCTTGGCGACTCCAGGAAATTTGGATGCAGCCTGGACCATCCGGCCCCGTGCCGCCCGTACCTCTGCTCGACAAGAGGCAACGTGAAGCCGCACCGGAGAAGCCCGTTGGACCATATGCATCACTGGCGCAGCTAGGGCCTGAAGACCCTCCGCCGCCGCCCCCTTCCTACAACCCAGGAAGAGCCAGTTTTGCGGCCCCATTAAGGGCCAGTTTTGCGGCCCCAAGAAGGGCCAGTTTTGCGGCCCCGAGAAGGGCCAGTTTCGTGACACCGGACCCTGCCGGATCCGCACCACTGCCGGAGCAGTTGTACTCACTGCCGTCTGGACCTTCTGGCCCCGGACCGCCCCTACCCCTGCTTTATCAAAGGCAGCCAGCCGACCAGCAGAGAGCATCTGCCGGATCCGCACCGCTGCCAGAGCAGTGGGATTTGTTGCCACCTGGACCTTCTGGCCCCGGGCCGCCCTCACCCGGGCTCCACCGGACAGCCAGCTCTGCACAGTCAGCCGATCAGCAGAGAGCACCTGCTGGATCCGTACCTCTGCGCGAACAGAGATACCAAGCACTGGCCCAGATGGATGACCAACCACATTCCGCTGTCATAACAGTGGTTTTCCTCATTGCCGCAGCGAAGACGAGCCCGCCCTGCCCCAGCAGTATCACTACCACATTCGTGATACCTGTTATCGGCGCAGCGAAGACGAGCCCGCCCTGCCCCAGCAATGCCACCATCAAAGAAGTGGCGCTCTTCACACGGGGGGAGCCAATCAACCCCAGCAAAAGGAAAAATTTGCTGGCTGTCATGGACCCCGTGATGCTCCACATCAGCCGACCACACGGCCGAGTCCTGGACGACACCCCCGCCGCAGATGGCCGAGAGAGGACAGCCCGAATCCAGACGAGCCCCGCAGTCTACACCCGACCTGCCGTGAAGCCCGCTGGGATCCTGTCGTTCCCGCCTATGCAGCTTCACCTACTCATCGTTCGACACGTCCTGATGACTAGTGCAGACAAGCAGCACGGGGGGAGTGTAACGGACGTGTTGCTCTCCCTCATTGTTAAAATATAAAATGTCTAGCTATGTACAATGCCCCGGTGCAACCAATAAAGCTTGTGTGCCAAGTTTGCACCGGGAGCCATTCTAGCCTCCTATATTTCTCTATGTTATATGTTATACCCCTGAGAAGGGCCATTTTTTCCTGCTCCAAAGGATCAAAGGATCGTTTCCTGCTCCAAAGGATCGTTTCCTGCTCCAAAGGATCGGTTCCTGCTCCAAAGGATCGGTTCCTGCTCCGAAGGATCGGTTCCTGCTCCGAAGGATCGGTTCCTGCTCCGAAGGATCGGTTCCTGCTCCGAAGGATCGGTTCCTGCTCCGAAGGATCGGTTCCTGCTCCGAAGGATCGGTTCCTGCTCCGAAGGATCGGTTCCTGCTCCGAAGGATCGGTTCCTGCTCCAAAGGATGGGCCCCTTGGCGGCCCTTTTTAGGGCCTTTTTTCGTCCTGGCCACGAAGTTCAATAATACCGTGCCGCCAGCAACGATCTTTTTCAAAACACATTTTTTCAATTTTAAATGTCTTTTTCTTAATACACAGATGCCCTGGTGACACAAGTAAAAACTTGGTTACCAAGTTGCCACCAGGAGACATCCTAAACTTATTATTTCATCGCCTTCAGGGCTATTTTTCCGGCTACAAAGCCAAAAAACCAATTTGGGCGTCCCTATTAAGGGCCTTTATATTGGTCAAAAATACACCATATTTTAATATAACTTCGTTTAAACACCCCGTAGGACGCTGAAACTAAGACGTTTCAGTGCAGAGTCCTACGGGGCATCCATAGAGCCATAAATCAACCTTGTGACTCTTAAACTGCCAACGCTATATGCTTTTGCGCACAAATTTGTACTTAGAAAATTTCCGATCAAAAAACAGTATTTTTCCATTTTAAAAATCCAGGAACCTCGTAAGACGACGAGACAGACCGGTTTCGGTAGCCAGTCTTACGAGGAACCTGGGGAAAATACTAACTTCTTCACATCACTTTGCAAACTTAAATTAAACTCAAATACCTACCAACAAATGGTAAACATTTCCAAAATTGTTCCTAAATTCATTAAACTAAAAATCTACGGGTAAAGAATACCCGTACATACATGTTAGAATTAAGAAATACTTTATAAAAACTATGTTATAACCTATAGAATTATTATTAAATAATGATTTTAATCGACCACTTTCTTGAGCGACACAAGCAAAATGAAGTGCGACAAGAAAGTCGGCGTATTTATACTTACGGGCGAGGTCCAACCCCCCACCCCATAAATGTACCATGTGATCACCTTTTTGCCCAGATTAGGGTATAAAAGGGCGCGTATTTTCTAAATAAAGTAAGTTATTCTTCAACATTCAAACAAGTATTTTATTTACTCTACAAGTGGTCCTTTCTACCTACCTCTGGAAGTCTGCGACCTGCTGCCAGCTGCTGCCTCCTGCCGAAGTTCTGCCTGAACGGGAACCCGGTGCCTACCGCTGCAGTCGGCCCTGACTCGGGGCACTGCCAAGGCACCGCTCAGGCAGAAACTAGGCGCATCCAGGACCTATACCACTGGATGTAGGGAGGCCAGCCAACAAATATCACCATCATCAGCGTGAGCTAGTGGAAGGCGTGCACAAGACCGGTGCCCCTTATTTTACAGTCTTGTAAAGGCTTGATACGTCTGTTACAGGATGAATAGTATGACATATAATTTCATGATGCCAGAGCTCACTATGATATATAGAAACCATGGCGATCATACGCACATCAAATCACCAAAGTTTCATTGCAATCAAATTAATGGTTTAGGAGCGCATAAGGGACAAACAAAGAAACATTCATTTTTATACAATGTGTCCGGAAACTCGTAGTACAAGCGGGAACCTGGTGAATCTACATCACGTAGAGAACCCAAAAAACTTATTTTTTTCGATCTGAGCATTTCGATTTTAATATTTTTTTTTTCCATTTTTCCACTTTTTCGGCAACTAAAGGGTTAAAAAAATTTTTGAGCCCGGTTTACCCTTCGATGCATTTTATTAGACATAAACAGCTGAAATCAACCCTCTAGTGAAAATTTTTTTCAAATTTAATCAAAAAAATTGCAACTTCGGACCCGATTCACTCGAAAACGATAGCTCAAATCAAAAAAGATGTATCACAAATCGACTCCGAATGTGATGTAGATTTACCAGTTTCCCGTTTGTACTACGAGTCTAGCTGATCCGGCCACGCATTGCTATGGCTAACGAAACCCAACGCCATCTACTGGATGGCTACGCAACCTAGACAACCAAGTGTTGTGTCGATAAATTAACTCACACCGCCATCTGTTATAAACTTACGGAACTTACAAATAATTATAAAGCGTTGTCCTATAACAAACATTTAATTTGCAATAATAAATATTGAGGTCAATAATCAAGATAAAAACTATCCTACCTTCTAAGTTGCACCAAATTATACATTGAAAGCCAAATTCCATCAAAATCTGTTAAGTAGTTTCGGAGTTTATCTTGAACAAACATTGGTGATGCGAGATTTTTGCGAGATATATAAAGATTTACCGATTTCTGATTTTGAGGTTGAATCTTTTGTAAAGAATTATACTTCTGCATATTTTAAAGGAAAGTACTTAAATAGGACACACACTTGCCATTTTAGAACACACCCTTGTTTGTCCAATCCCGATTTCGAGGACTTCAACTGGCTACCCGAATTCGAGGTCCTGTTATATTATATAAAGTAGACATGTATTCTACACTTATACGTATACTCAAGTTAATCGTGATCGTTGCTGTCTATTCGGTTTCATCATACACCCGGTAAGCACCTAGAAAACGGTCCTCAAAAAACCGGAATACACACCCGGTAACTGAGGACTTCCCATATCCGAGGCCTGTCCACGTATTCAGGATTACACATACGTAAAATACACGGATCTCGGAAGGTCCTCGTTTTAGTGGTCTGTAGTTTTTGGAGGTCTTGGATCCTCGAAATAGTGTGGAACGAATTTCTTACACGTATCTTGGAAGCAGGCGCGGCTCTTCCTAACGTTCACTCATGCGGTGAACAGGCAACAAAATTATACGCATCATCGTATTCCTAAATATTTTATTTAAAACATAAATTTGCACAAAACTTAAAAAAAGGTTCAAAATAAAATTGAATTGCCTATCTAAATATATGAATTTGGTAAGAGATCATTACGGATGACACCCGACAGGCAGTGCACCCCTCCACCCGCGCGCCCGGTGCAACAACAGATCGGCTAGTAATCGGCGTTCGTAATACGGAAAGTACTGAAAACTTCCGAACTGTTCCGACGACAGGTCTCCAGCGAAATAGTATTCTTACATAGGAGACTAGGAGGCGAGATAGGTAAACCCTACGTCATCGACTACAGACTACACGGATGAAACTACTTTTAAGTGATTATGGGCATTTAGAAAACCTTTAAAAAGCTGGTCTGCCGGTGCGCCTTTTGGCTGGAGCCGCGCAGTCATGGAAATAGTCAGCGATTTTTTTCGAAAAAATTACGTCATCGACTACACGAACGGGAATGGTTTCATATGATAAAGGTCGATTAGAAAATGAGAAAAAAGCAGGTCTGCCAACCGGCAGCCTGGCAAGTTCGCAGGCAGCCGGCGTCAAAGTGGGGTAAAAAATAGAAATTATTACGTCATCGACTACACGAATAAAACCAATAAATAACTATAGTCCAGATCATTCCATATAAGAATTTCGAGGTCTGCCGACCAGCAGCCTGGCAAATTTTTCTGAACGATTTAAAAAAAAAAAAAAATTAATTGTTCGTTTATCTTTATTATTATTTTTATTTCATTATAGTTTTAAAAACTTAGATTGCCATATTTTAAAAAAATAAGCGACAACGATAAAAAAAAAATATAATTTGAGAGTTCCGAGTGTACCCATCCGTCGGGCAAGCCATTCGACGCCAAATCACTTACAAAACCTGCTGCGGTGCCCCTCACCGCTGTCGCGTTTCCATATTCTTATACAAATTTATAATAATAATTCATAGTCTTTTTAAGATTACCTAATAGTCCATAGTAGGTTGAAAGTTCGAAAAACCAACGCACCGTCGCTGTAAGAGCTGCGTTCATCCGTAAAACGAACGGTTCAATAATTTTAATTATAAACGACTTTTTTGTCTTAATTTTTGTGTCAGACTACCTAAAAAACCATAATTTTTTTAACGATTTTTTTTATTTGATGATAATGTTACTCTGCGTTTAGTAATTTTTTCCGACTCTTCAAGATCCGCATTAATAAAACCCTTCCTACAGCTCCTCCTTAACCCGCTTGACAACATCACCCATCCAGGTGGCGATATTCTTCCCTTGTCCTTAATTCAGACAGAGGCGTTTTTGTGAGGTGTAGGCAGGGCTGGGCAGTATTTCAAATACGTATTTGAAATACAAATTCCTAAAAATGTATTTTGTAATTAATATTTCAATTACCTGATGCTGAGGTATTTTGTAATTTATATTTCAAATACTTATGGCTTCAAAATACATTTTAAAATACATTTAGCGATCTTAATAATGATAATGAAGAAAATAAATTGACATAGATAATACATAGACTAAAAACGCTGGAATCCAGAGCAAGATATGTTAATATTTATTTGTCGTTTTCATCGTTCGCGGTATTTATTCATGAATACATGAGTTTATTGATAGAGGATGAAAAAGATTATTTTTAATATTTAATTAAAAGAAGACAATATTAGAGAAACTCAATCGAAAATCTGGAGACAGAAAAATCAGAAAAAGATATTGGTTCCACTGGGGCTCAAACCCAGGGCCCTTTGCTTACATAGCAAGTGCTCTATCAACTGAGCTATGGAACCCATTTCCAATTCGGTCACTTTTAATTGTATCATAGGTACTTCGACTAAGAATTACCAACATTATCTTCATTTTCTAAACGCACGTATTGCGCATTATTGGTTGCTGTCTTTACATATAATAGTCAATTTTGGAACCTTTATTGGATAACCAACACCTCTGCCATAGGCAGGGGCGTGCACAGAAATTTTAGTGATCTAGAGGGCTAAGACTGGAAAATACAACATTATTGATGTTGTTGTAGCTGAAAATGATTTTTATTTTTTTTCGAAATTTCAATTTTTTGTATGAAGATTTTTATCTAGCGTAGGCATACCTATAGGTATGCCTACCCTGAATAAAAAATCTTCATACAAAAAATTGAAATTTCGAAAAAAAATAAAAATCATTTTCAGCTACAACAACATCATTTACGTCGAATTTTTCAATCTTAGCACCCTAGCTCACTAAAATTTCTGTGCACGCCCCTGGCCATAGGTCACCCCAAGTGGTTCGCTACGTTTGGTGATGGGGTGAGGGGTTTATGGGGTGAGGTTTGTCTAGGTCTTGGAGGCGGATGACCAGGACACACTGAACCCCAGATTCCTACCCACTCATTTAACCATTTTCCTTCCCAGAACTCTCCTCTTCTTCCTTTCCTTAAAAAATCCTCCACACAAAATCCCCAAAGATGACATAAGCCCTGATTGAAATTATTTTCCTCAGGGCCTCCTGTGTGGAGCTCATGTAAAAAAAAAATGATTGCAAGATTCAACCCGAACTAAATGTTATCTAGATTTTTAATACACGACATCGACATTTAATACATACAATTTGGGAGGCGTAATTAGGGTACCACCGACCCAGGAACCTTTATTGGAAAACCAACACCTCTGCCATAGGTCACCCCAAGTGGTTCGCTACGTTTGGTGATTTAGCAGGGGTTCCCGGGTTCATGGGGTGAGGTTTGTCTAGGTCTTAGAGGTGGATGATCAGGGACACACCGAACCCCAGATTCCTACCCACCCCTTAAACCCTTTTCCTACCAAGAACTCTCCTCTCCTTCCTTTCCCTAAAAAAAAACCTCCACACAGCATCCCCAAAGATGACATAGGCCCTGAGGGAAATTATTTTCGTCATGGCCTCCTGTGCGGAACTCATATAAAGAAAAAAAAATCTATTGACCTTTTCTGCAAGTCTAGGATGAATATTTTTATTTTTATTCACAAAGTTAAAAATAAAAAAATAAAAATATTTTTAAGTTAATCACAGTAGAGCGCACTTGTAGTGTAATAATACAAAACTGCGCACAAATGTCATATTATTATTATTATCTAACACCTGGGTCCTATACCTTTACAAGTGGAGCGGAGGTGAGATGCATTTTCTGAGCAATATGATTGGTCAATTTTTGCAAGTCTCTGTTTCACTCTGCTCAGCTTTGCTTCTATGAAAACGCACTCTTATACCTATAATACACGACACCTTTTTTCAGCCCGATTCCCGCATAGAGACTAGACCATAGACAAAATTTTTCGCTTTTCGCGATCGCTATTTTCATCTCTATTTTCATATCTATGATTTCAATTGGCATCACAGCAAACAGCACATGAACCATATTGTTGCTGTGATGCCAACTAAAATCGCAGATATGAAAATAGCGATCGCGTAAAGCGAAAAATTTTGTCTTAGGTCTCTATACGGGAATCGGGCTTAAAAAAGTTGTCGTGTATTGTAGGCTTTAGATAAGGGCACTTATGTCAATTTATTGCAACCAAAGATTCTACCAAAACCAAATGTAGTTTGTATTTTGTAACTTGCATTTTGTATTTGAAATAAAAAAAATGATTAAAATACTGTATTTTGTATTTCAAATGCACGACTCGAAAGTATTTTGTATTTCGTATTTTAAATACATGCGAAAACGTATTTTGTAATTTGTATTTCAATTACAGCAAAGCATGTATTTTGCCCAGCCCTGGGTGTAGGTAATAGGGTCATAGAGCAGATTAACGAAGAATGGAGTGAAAGAAGAATATATGACGTGGATTAATCAAATACTTGAGCAGGTGTTCTAATTACTTATTAAATATTACAATACCGTACAGCGAATTAAACAGTATTACAGAACATAGTTCACAATACGAACTAAACGCAATATTGAATCTTGTTTCAACTGTCAAAAACTGAATTCCTTGTCGGCACAAACTTAATAGTGCAATACTTATTATATTCACATGCACGTAGGAATTTCGAACGACGGGTCCTCGGTTTAGGGCGTAAGTGAGATTTCTTGACACTCGAGCTTGCAGCGCCTCCTGGTGTTCACATTCCGGTGATCGACACCTTTTAACACGAAACCGAGGACTTTGATAGAGTCCTCGGTTTAGGGTCTGTGTGTGATTTCCAGCATTAGCGGCGCCGCCCTGGTGGTCACACACCCGTACTAATGAAACACTAGCGAAATTAAACACGATATTTTTCACCACGAAAATGAGGACTCTCTCCGATTGGCCCAAAATTTCGACAGTTGACCAATCAGAACGCATAGATTATAGGTACATATTCAGTTTTTCGCATTTCGAATCCGAGGACGTCCTCGGATTCGTGTGAGTCCTCGGATTCTGGGTCTAAAGGCCTGTGAAGGTCCTCGAATAAAGGTGCATACCAACTCACCTAAACATGCAGATAGTAACATATGCAACCAGATTGAGCATAATAATTCATTGCATAAGGTTCAGACTACATTTCTCTAATGACATTCAAAGACAGGCCACATTCTAATTAAATACTTTCCTTTAAAATATGTTCAACTTTCTTTTAAAGTACTTTACACAAGATTGAATTTCAGAATCAGAAATCGTTAAATAGATTATGACATTTCGTCTTTGCAAACTTTGACACCTCAGAACATGGTAATGCAAAGTTAGAAATCCAAACAAATGGATGAGCTGCAATCAGTGGCGGCCGCTGCCCTGAAAACGTGGTGGTTCACTGATAATCCGTAACTATGAGATAACGATTACTAAGCAACATTAGGTAAAAATGATCCCACTAATCTTATTTGGAGAGAAGATCTATTTTAAGCTGTTTTCGAAGTGCGAAAACTTCTACATATCGCTTTTTAATTAAAATTTTTATTTTTCGGTACTAAGAAAATAAAAACACAATACTATTTTTTCGTAAATAAATCTTAAATTTCAACCCAACAAACGCTTTTTTTTACAATGTTTAATTTATTTTATTTAATATTTCAAAAATAAAATAAATTTGAAAGTAGTGTAGGAAGAATATACGATGCAAATGTGAATGGTAGAAGAAGTCGGGGACGCCCGAGGAAGACATGGCACGAGCAAGTGAATCAGATACTTGAGTCGGGCCATGTTGAAAGTCGGAATAATAGAAGAGAATGTATGAGACAATGTATGAATGTGAGTGAGGCAAAGAGTGTGTACCAAGACCGAGTTATTTGGCGGTCCGTCCTCTCTGCCTACCCCTGTGGGGAAACGACGTGATGGTTGGTTAGTTATTTTTTATATTTAATTTTAAACAGGATACAAACAGTATTTATAAACAATGTATAAACAGCACGAGGGCAAAATTGTCAAAGTTACCTATAAAAAAATTGTATTCCTTAATGATCAGCGTTTTATAATTTAAAACACCAATCAATAAAAAAGCAAATATATGTAAAATTTAGGTATTTGCTGTAACTTTTGATTAAAAAAAGAATTATTCAGTTTGGTTAAGTATTTTTGCCTTAAATCCAAATTTAAGTTTGTATGATAAAGGCCGCCGGGTGGCACACCAATATAGCTTAATTTTTCATACATATGGCCGGCGTTGCGCGCTGGCGATGTTTGGGATATTCGATACAAAAACATTCGTTCCGCTTGCAATGGGCCTGCACACCGGACAGGGTAACTTCACGCGGAACTTTGAGAATTTGCTCTCTCCGATTCATATTATATTATGCATTATATTGGTAGGTGATATTTTTAATGAAATTCATAGATTTTATATTTTTCGGTAAGATATTATAAAGTAATTTTAGACGATATAATTTACCAGTGCTGCACACAAACACACTGTTCAACCAGCCGCCCTTGGCTGCAATGCGCCTCTTAACAAATATCAACTGTCAGATACAAACAAAATGGCAATTGCAAAAGGTTCAGTGATGTTAAAACTTGTCAAATAAAAGGAAGCTTTAAATACTTGATGTTAGAAGTATCTACGGACGCAGTTATAGAAATGAGCAAAAGAAATGGTTTTGCATTCAAAATATTATTTTTTTAAATTCAGTTAGAACCTTGTCCAAATAAGGAGACATGTCATCTTTGTAATGAATGGGAAATAATTTAATAAAAATATATTTCAAGAAATGGATTCAAACTTTTAATGGTTTGCATTTTATAGATGATTACATAATTATAATAGGTAGTAAAGTGAAACTTACACAATTATTGAGACCACATCTGCAACTGTCTGAGGTCTGGATCGTCTTCCTCCACAACAACTGAAATTGCAAAATAACCCAACTTTATTACAGTGATCAACATCTTAGCAGCACTCCTCAATCTCTTATTGGCCGGAGCCGCGCGCGCGCAGAACAAATTTAACCCTCATGTATAAAGAAGCTGTATGAAGGACAAGGTCAGAATCGCTTGCGCCAACATCATTCTTGATGTTGTCATTCACCCAACAGTTTCATTCACCTAGCAACACCAGAATATTTATTAAATGAATTATCTATGGCATCTGGGTGTCAGATTCAGCCGTGATTTGAACTGTCAAAGTCCGAGCATGATAGTTTACAAAAACATCGAAAAACCTATCAATTTATCAAATAAACGCAAATAATGTTGTTTTTATAGACAGTTTATTGTTCAAGGAATGTGTTTCGGTAAATAAAATATACGATAGCTCAAAATAAATCCACAAAATATTACTTCAAAGTGATACATTCCGCAATTTCCATATAAGAAAAAGAAGCAATATAAGAAAAAGAAGAAGTTTCAAGCATGGCTCTCGACTGGTTAAAACTACTCTAATTAAATGCAACAACAACAATCATTATTTTCATTTAATAAGTTTCCTACCACTCCAACTACAAAAGACTTCTAGCCACCGCAATGGGAATCCTTACTGGGGTTCCATGGTAGAGATTTTCATAATCCTTTTAATATAAAAAAAATTACTGTAATGAATCGACAGGCTGAATGCAGCATTATCAATTAAGAAAAGTCAGGTCTTAAACATTTTTTTTACATTAGTTCCACACTGGAGGCCCGGAGAAAAATAATTCCCCTCAGCGTATTAGGGACGCTGCGTGGAGGGTATTTTTAGGAAAGGAAGGAGAGGAAATTCTGGGAAAGAAAAGGGTATAGGGTAGGAAACTGGGGATCAGTGTGTCCAGGCGTGACGGACGTATGAATCTATCCCTCGGTGATGGGGATATACTGGTATCCGATACTCGTGTGGTGTACTCATGTCACAAACAACTTGTCGCACACCGTACGTACACGCTGCTTGACACCAATCATTATTAGTCGCCAAGGTACTTGAATCATCGAATATCGGATACTTGCGTATCTCTGATAAAGAAGGGCCTTACTTCTAGATATAAATCCCATTTGTAGTTAAGAAATAAATTGTATTTATACAGAGAAACACATTGTAATGAAATTAGAGTAAGTGTGTACTGTACATACTGTACTGCTGGGCGTACTGTACAGGGCCCGCAGATACTTTAATAGTACACAACTGCTAACCCTCTACAAATCATAAGTGCGCCCCACAGTTGAATTTGGCAACCACCTCTGGTCTGGAGTTCCAAAATACATGTAAAATACCCTCGACTCTGTGCAGAAACGGGCAGTCCGTTTGATAGATTCTCCCATCTTAACAGACGGATTGCAATCTTTAGAGCACAGGCGTCGGGTAAGAATGCTATCCTTGTTCTACTGATATTATGTACAATGAAAGATGCTCCGAGGAATTAGCGTCACTGATCCCTTCGGCACCAGTGCATAGTTGGGAAACACGCCAAACACGTGCCCAATATATGACCGGTCAGTGTTTGAGTGGGCACAGCGCTTGGGTCCCACCCGAGCGTCGCGTGTTAGATTCCTCGGCTGGCTAAGTCCTCCATCACAACACAAGAAACATTTTCGGCTTTCTGTGGTGGTAGTAGGAGATTTTCAAACATTGTTGGGTTATTCGTAACCCGGGAATGTTTTTCTTTCTTTAAAAAAAAAAAAAAAATATGTACAAAGTTGACATTTGTCACTTCTTCGACTCGTTCTTATGTTTAACGGTGCGCCTGTGGAAAGATTTGCCGGCATCTTACACCTACAACATGGGTCTCTTCAAGACCAATGTTCATTCCTTCCTCTCCTCAAAAAGACCCTCCACACAGCATCTCTGATGATATAGGCCCTGAGGGAAATTATTTTCGTCAGGGCCTCCTGTGTGGAGTTAATATAAAAATAAAAAAAAGTGTGATTTTCAACTGACCTTTCTTGGTTTCTTTCGCTTTGGCGGCGGGAGCCAACTCTCCCACAGGAACATCGGGTAGCTGGTCTGTCTCTCCAACTCCCAGCAGTTCTTTGTCCAGTTCCTCCTAGAAAATAAAAACAACGATAATGATGAATAATTACTACTAATAAAAAGTAAAAGAAGAGTCTAATTTTAACCTCATCACAGGCTTATTCTGGTGAGGTTAAAAATTGAAATGTAAATAGTAATACCATGGAAAAATAATAAACAAATAAAGTGGCTGAGTTGGTATTGCATTTGGGTCCCACCCAGGCGTTGCGTGTTTGATTCCTCGGCTGACTATGTCCTCCATCACGACACAAGAAACATTTTCCGCTTACTGTGGTGGTAGTAGGAGATTTTCAAACATTGTCAGGTTATTCGTAACCTAAGAATGTTTGTCATTATTTTCTTTAAAAAAAATACAAATTCTCTACCAGCAGACAAAATGAAACACTTGAGATTAAAACCTTAACCCCTCAGACTAATTTGTTCGCTTTTGGGAACAACTCATTTAGGTCTCGTAGAAATCATTGTGTCTCCCTTGCTATCATCGTGAGAAATAAGAAATAAGAGAAAACACCACGCTTTATATTAAAGTCTAAAAGGTTACCATAAAATTATTCAAACTACCAGTTAAAAACCCGCTCCCCAGGGGGAAAACATCCACATGCGAGCTGCTGACGGAAATAGTGACATCTTGTGTCGAATTCTTGAATTTGAAACCGAATTATAACAGTAGCTTTGTGTGAAATTCCGCATACACAGATGTTATTTGAGGCTCGGCCGTTAAGCGTGGCGTCCGACTTGCACTGGTGGCTGGGTTCTGCAATTCAACCACGCAGATGCTAACGTAATAATACTGTTCGATGTATACCTTCACGAAACCAAAGTTTTCGACCGCAATTTGAAAAAAATGAGGTGACGTTAATGTTTATAACACGGCATATGTGTTTTTTTTTCATTATCAGTAATTTTAGTTAGAAAAAGGTAAGGTGACACGTTTTTAAATTTTTTTTATTTTTAAAAAATGAAGTATTTATTTCTAATTATAAAATTTGAAAGCGTATTTCATCACTTTTCAAAAATAGTTTTTAGTTTCTGGATACGTTCAGAAATATTCTATCTATTTGGATTTTGTGGGTTGAAGGTGTACAGTAAATAATTAAACATGAACAAACCTGTTCCAATTCTTCGAGTTCCTTCTCCATTTTGTGGGTTGAAGGTGTACAGTAAATAATTAAACATGAACAAACCTGTTCCAATTCTTCGAGTTCCTTCTCCATTTTGTGGGTTGAAGGTGTACAGTAAATAATTAAACATGAACAAACCTGTTCCAATTCTTCGAGTTCCTTCTCCATTTTGTGGGTTGAAGGTGTACAGTAAATAATTAAACATGAACAAACCTGTTCCAATTCTTCGAGTTCCTTCTCCATTTTGTGGGTTGAAGGTGTACAGTAAATAATTAAACATGAACAAACCTGTTCCAATTCTTCGAGTTCCTTCTCCATTTTGTGGGTTGAAGGTGTACAGTAAATAATTAAACATGAACAAACCTGTTCCAATTCTTCGAGTTCCTTCTCCAGTTCCGATTCATCGATGTCCTGCCCGAAGGCCACGGGATTGCTGATGGCATCGCTGATTTCTCTGGCCACGTCTTGCTGCTCCGCTATGTCATCCATCATGTCGTGGACTTGATCTACATCCCTGCAACAACATGACAATAATCATTGTATTAAATATTTAAAAAAAAAACATGAAGATGGAAAAAGGTTACTAATCGTGAACTCTTCCAGTGTTTGAATAATTCAGTATGTACGTACACCTTTTCTTTACGTTAGCTCCACACAGGAGGCCCTAAAAAAAAAATCCATAAGGGCCAGTCATTCTTGGGGATGCCATGCGGAGGGTCTTTTTTGAAAGGAAGGAAATGAAATTCGGGGAAGAAAAAAGGTGGGGTGGGTAGGAATCTGGGGGTCAATGTGTCCAGGAGTGACGGACATACAAATCCACCACTTCCACTGCGGTGTAATGCGATGGGTCGAGAGAGTCCGGCTGGAGAGATCTAGGCTAGGTCTACACCAACCTGTCTCCCAATCCAACCCTCCATGCAGTTAGTGGGCAAACGCATTCACCGCCAACACCTAAACAAACCTCACCCCATGAGCCCGGGCTCCCCTGCTAAGTCACCAAACGTAGCGAGCCACTTGGGGTGACCTACGGCAGGGGTGTTGTTAGGAGGCACACATTAGTTACGTGAGCTCAAAAGGGGAGGGGGGTCCAGCAAAATCTCACGTTACTTGAAAAGAATATACGAAGTGGCCCAAATTTATCCTAACAAGGGGGGAGCTAGATTGGAAGAAAATCTGCTCATGTGATTAATGTATGCCCCCTTATATACTAAAGGGAACCTACACCTGAGGATCTCATAATGGTGAAGCTGCTCTAATTTGGGAGGCGGGTATGGATACCGCCGCCCCGGGAACATGGAACATTCATGGGGTAAGGTATGTCCGGATCTTGGCGGCGAATGAATCTGCCCACCAACTGCGTGGGAGGCCGGATCGTGAGAGACTGGTTGAGGAAGACCTTTCCAGCAGGACTCTCAGAACATTGTCTTACCCGCATTGGGGGGATTGATTCATATGTCCGTCACTCCTGGACACACTGACCTCCAGATTCCTCACCCACCTTTTTCCTTCCCACAGCTTCCTCCCCTTCCTTTCCCTAAAAAGACCGTCATACAGCATCACCAAAGATGACACAGGCACTAAGGGGAATTATTTTCCTCAGGGCCTCCTGTGTGGAGCTAATGTAAAAAAAAATACATATACAAGGTGTCCGGAAACTCGTAGTACAAGCGGAAAACTGGAGAATCCACATCACATTTGGAGTCGATTTTGTGGTTTAACTTTTTTTGATTTGAGCTTTCGTTTTCGAGTAAATCGGGTCCGAAGTTGGAATTTTTTAGTTTAATTTGAAAAAAATTTTCACTAGGGGGTTGATTTCAGCTGTGTAATGTCTTATAAAATGCAACGAAGGGTAAACCGGGCTCAAAATTTTTTTTAACCCTTTAGTTGCCGAAAAAATGGAAAAATAGAAAAAAAATAATATTAAAATCGAAATGCTTAAATCGAAAAAAATAAGTTTTTTGGGTTCTCTACGTGATATAGATTCACCAGTTTTCCGCTTGTACTACGAGTTTCCGGACACGTATAACACACCAAAATGTCCATCAATATAATCGTTAATTTAAGAGTAAATAAATGCCGAAAATTGTGGTGCCCAGTAGAAGCGACCGGCTGTCCGAGAAAGACTGTATTGACAGGCTATGTTGAAGAGCATTGGATCAGGACGGGAAGGACTGAGGAATAAAGGCAAATGGCGAGGGACCACAGACAGCTAAAGGAGAATATTTATAGAAGAGGACAAATTCCTCCCTCTGATATAGCACCGTGATAATGAGGAGAAAAAGCAAGACTCACATGTGTTTATGTGCAGCCTTGAGGGCATCCGCTGCATTCTTCATGGTGGTCAGCACGGCCGTGTTAGTGTTGGCCCCTTCTAAAGCCTCCCGCTGCATCTCCACGGTGCTGAGGGTGCCATCGATCTGCTGCAGCTGCTTCTCGTAGCGCTTCTTGCGCTTCAGTGCTTGTATGGCCGCTGGAATATGTTCAAATAAAGACTGAGATTGTTGCCAGTTTAAATATTAAAAAAATATATAATACAACTTACACAAGTAGTAATGTACTTTAAGATGTTCTTTTTTCAAATGTATGAAAGCGAATACAGCTTCAAAGAGTTAACTTTGTATATGGCCAAAAAAGTAACTAAAGATGGCATGTTTTCCATTATTTGACTGCCAAAATTTCAATCTAATGCTTATTAATTTCATTGATTTTGTGATACAAATGGGAAAACCTCTAAAAACTATAGATCACTGTAAAAAAAACTGATGCTTATCAATATTTTGACTTTTATGGACTTTCAAAGCCCATAAAGAAACAAATAATTCCAGTTCTAAAACGAGATGCCGCCATTTTAACTTATATTGTTGATGCAAAAAATAATATTACACATGAAAACATTAGTTATTTTTGATTGGTTATGTATTTTAACCCATTATTTGCCGCTCGTGCACCGGTGTCAGGAGTTTTACATGCGATTTTGACCCTTATGTATAAAGAAAGTGTATGAAGAACACGGTCAGAATCGCTTGCTCTATTATCGCCCTTTACCATAGCGAAACCTGCAATGCGCCTAGTCACTCCAAATAATTTATATTAATAATTTACCGGAGCGCGGGGATGTGCGCAGTTCTTGCGCATGCGCGGGAAAAATTCCTTTATCTATGATTTTGACCCTTCTATGTACAAAATTTATAAAGGACAGTGTCAGGAATCGCTGGACAAGAAATGTCATTTCTGCCGCCGGGTGGTGGTGCATAATTGGTGGTGCTTTTTGCTGGCCTACCCTGGCAAACAAGAGGTTAACCCCTCAGGCTAATTTGTTCGCTTTTGGGAACAACTCATAAAGACCTTATAGAAATATGTGAGTCTTATGTTACTCCCTTACTATCAGTAAGAAACATAAAAAAATGACATTAAAAAGATGAAATATCACACATTATATTCAAATCGGGAGGCGGGAATGGGTACCGCCGCCCCGGGAACCTTTATTGGATAACCAACTTTGCCACAGGTCACCCAAAGTGGTTCGCTACGTTTGGTGATTTAGCAGGGGTGCCCGGGTCCATGGGGTGAGGTTTGTCTAGGTCTTGGAGGCGGATGACACACTGAACGGATGGACACACTGAACCCCATATTCCTACCCACCCCTTAAACCCTTTTCCTTCCCAGAACTCTCCTCTCCTTCCTTTCCTTAAAAAAACCCTCCACACAGCCTCCTCAAAGATGACATAGGCCCTGAGGGAAATTATTTTCCTCAAGGCCTCCTCCTGTGTGGAGCTCATGTAAAAAAAAAAAAAAAAAATCTAAAAGGTAACTACAAAAGAAACCAAAATTTCAACTGTAACTACAAAAGAAACCAAAGTGAGCCATATTAACTTTTTTATATTTGCATTCAAATTTTTATTATTATTTTCACAATAAATATTCTTATTAATTTTAAATAAATTAGAAAGATAATATTAATTAGCTAAAATAAAGCTAGGATTTGTTTTACAGTGGTATCCTTAATATCAACAACGGTAGTGATACCACCCACATAAAACTTAAATGTGTCAATCTGTAGAGTCCATAGATTTTCAATATATAAAAAAGCGATGCTTCCCTCCAAAATGTCATCTGTTCATAAAAGAAACACATTCACACAAAAGTGCAGATGAGTCTGTATTGGATTGGCAGGTGACAGGTGTGGGGGGCAGCAGATGTTCTGCCAGTTATTTGAATGCCAAGGAAAACTAGCTCTTAGGGGACAAAGGACTCTGCCTGTACATTCTGAAGCATTCACAATCTTTTCGTAACTGTTTTCAAAAAATATTTTGGTAAACTTTGAAATCGCCGGACACAGTAATATGAATATTTTTTAGAAAAAATTCTTCGATTCACCTTAATTACTATAAAAGACAAATATATGCTTCCTTTTTTTTAAAACTTAAAACTTGCCTAAAAACCTGTATGTAATTATATTTTTTTTCAAGAATTCCGCTCAAACTAGTGCCTACCTGATATGATATGCGTAGATTAAATCGTAACAACGTCTCTTCTAGCCCTCCGTTATGTATCAGAAATACCAAGATAACAAAATGACAGAAATTATTGCAAATGCAATACGACGAAAGCAAATTTGAAATTTTGAATGCTGTATTTTCAATCACCGCGAAGGCAAATCGTTGTCTTTTAACCCCTCAGGCCTCGGGCCTATTTTGTCGAAGAGCAAAATATTTCCGCTTTGCAATAAATTCCCAAAGTTTCATAATTTTTTAAATTACGGTCAGAATCT
Organism: Limnephilus marmoratus; assembly: GCA_917880885.1. Classification (NCBI taxonomy): domain Eukaryota; kingdom Metazoa; phylum Arthropoda; class Insecta; order Trichoptera; family Limnephilidae; genus Limnephilus; species Limnephilus marmoratus. The sequence goes on from OU862915.1 coordinate 20,117,836, forward strand.
TTGCTTTCATAAAGGTGTGCATTTTAATTAATTTGCGGTCAACTTTTAGATTTTAATATAAAGCGTGGTGTTTTCTCTTTCTAGCACCGCTTAGGTCATATTTTTAACCATGATAGTAAGGGAGACACAATGATGTCTACGAGGCCTGTATGAGGACTGGAAAAAAATAACATTGCAGCGCAGAGCTATACAATTAGAGGTGCTATTGCTTACTAATATCTGGTCAATACATGTTCCACTAATAGAACATGATAATCATTGTCAATGGAGGTCAAATCTGACTTATTGGATGTACAGAAGTGGAACCTAAACTTCCACTTCTTGTCTCATCTAAATACATTAGAAACAAAAGAAACATCATGTCCAGATTTACAAAATTACAGTAGAAGATGTTGGGGATGCCCGATGAAGACATGGCAAGATCAAATGAATCATATATTTGTTAAAACTTGTGGAGTGTCTACACTCCCACCATCCAGAGACGAGAGGTGGGGAGACTTGCGGCACGGCAGGAACACTCCGTGACAGTAGGTGCATCAAGCAATAACTGTTCATTGCTATTTAAACATTGTATTTATCTATATACTAAGTGAGTACAATACTTCTTATTTTATTTTAACAGAAACCTACAAATTAAATTTAATATTATGTGAGTTGGGAAACAACTCCCGTAAACTATGGTCATCTAGATGTCCTGTATCTTCAAGGCACATTTTTACAGGAAAATGGTGCCATACAAATTATTCAAATATTATTAAGTACCTAACCCTTTCACCGTGTTCCTGATGTTTATAGGTTAATGAGTGTATACAGTACTTTAGTGTCTTTTGTATATTTTCTATGAAAATGAAAACATACATTTATACGATTCATCCACGCGTACATGCGTGCAGTGGTGACGTCATTATAAATCAGTTTCAAATGTTAGACATGTTATTAATTTCTTTTTATATCAATAAAAAATATACACAATATTATTTGGACAAGTGGCAAAAGATTGATAAAAAAAAAACATAAATATGATAAGATGAGTCAACAATGAATGTTGATGTTTATTTATGCCAAACTGACGTTTGAAAGTTGTAAATCATTTACTGAAGTATTTCTGAAATTCTTTTGAAATATTTCATAGTTCTGAATAAAGAATTTTTATTATATCCGCCCAATTACAACAGCGAGGACATCATTTTTGCGAGTTTGATTAATAAAATGAAGGTCACGTAGCTATGACGAATTTAATTTTATCTCTAGTGGGGAAACCTACAAACGTAAGTTTGACAGAAGCAGTTTGTTGTAGAAAGTATCTCAAGTTTTACTAACCTCGTTTATTTTTCGATGCATTTTTCTTGGCTAGTTTAATTTCATCTTCTATTTTGGCTTCTAAGAAAGTTTGTTTTTTAATTAACATCTCTTCCGTATCTCTTAGTTTTTGAATTGCTTCTCCGGTTGTCATCGCCTTATCCTCCTTCTTGCCCCCAAAAACTTTGGTAAAGAAACTCATTGTGGCCGATTTTAAAAATAAACTAAACACTGAATAATTTTGTAGTCAATGGTGATGATTTATCATCACAACGAGCGAAGAAACACTAGGGATAATTGTGCAATCTCAAGCAAAATGTCGGAATAAACTGTTACGGGTTTTTATGTTTAGACGTCACACACAGAGAAAATTCAAGTATGCGTCACTTTTGCAGCAGAAACAGATGTGCCATAAGAAACTCAGTGTTGCCCTCCCAAAACATGTAAATATTGCAATTAATGGTACTTTCTTAGAAGCTCCTTATTGCTATCTACCGAAATGTACCCAAGACACGGGAAAAAATCCACACAGCTTGACACTTCTGATGGCGGATCAGCGCTTCGGCGTCGCGCGTCTACAATGTAGTTTTTTGGATCACAAATACTGTTAGTTTTTAAATTTTCTTTTTTCGTTGCTTTGTAACTACACAATTTCAGGATTTTTCGATCATCACGCGAGACTCTGTGTATTGTAATAGGATTATATCGATTTGTAATGCCAAAAAATGCAGTTTCGTCAAGTTATTTATGCTACCATAATTTTTTTGTATGATTTCATCGGTTAGTTAAACTGTAATGTCATTAAAAAATTCGTAAATTACTGTATTTTTCCGTTTTTTAATTGTGTGCTCATGTATTTTATTTTTTGCTGTTTATTGCAATGTTTTAATACCTTTTCTGCAGGATTAAAATTTCCATAAATAAGTGGTTGTGGAAAAAGAACTGGTAATAAAATTATATTATAATTATCAAGTAAGCCTCTGTGTGTCCTTCTTCCAACAACATGAATCTCTTCAAGGCCAATGGTCATTTCTTCCTCTCCTCAAAAAGACTCTCCATACAGCATCTCAAACGATCTTGACGACCTCCGTAGTCCAGTGGCTAAGACTCTTGACTCACATTCCGGAGGTCGCGGGTTCGAACCCGGCATGCGCAAATAAATTTTATTTGATTAATTTGTGTTATTTCACAATTAATTCATTTAAAATAATATATAGTATATTTGCGGCATGTTCCAGAGTGGAAGATACTATTAGTATCGCCCTGGTGTAAGACCACCATTCAGAATTGAAACGTTGCTTGAAAATGGCTTTAGCCGTGTTTAGTGACCAGATCTAAATAGCCAGGTACTTCCCAACCTTCCTCTTCCCCACCTCCTTCCCCTCCCCACTACCTTCAGCCTCACAACATACCCCAATTGGGGATGCCATAGTCTCACTGGCTCCAGGCGGGAGCAGTTGAGATTCTTGTGCGGTATTCACTGTAAAAAAAAAAAAATAAAAATGACATAGGCCGAGGGAAATTATTTTCCTCGGGGCCTCCTGTGTTGAGTTAATGTAAAAAAGTAAATGATTTGACGTTCAGTATTTGACATGTACCCCCAGGAGTTACAGAAATTCTTCACAGGAACAATACAATATGTTTTTTTGTATTATCACCACCGGTACGGTATATTTCTTTTTTGTAGTAAAACTTCTTAACGCACGCTTGACTTGGGGAGTAAGCTGGTGAATGCGTGACGAGAGCGTTATGAAAAGTGTGATCGGGCGAGGCGAACGGTCGGGCGAGGCGAACGGAAGTTGAGAGGGTGATATAAGTTAGTGAAGTTTTACTTCAGTCGTGTGGTCTAAAGCACACTCGTTTTTATGTCTAAATACCTAATATATTTACTTTATTTTATAAGTTTAGTTTTTGTCCGAAAATACTTAGTATGAACATTTTAAATTGAAATAATTATTACATTTCTTGAGAATAAACTTTTTAAAGAAATAGTGTAAATGAACAATGTTCGAGCTTTTCAAAAGACACGTAAATTATTATTGAAAAGTGTGCTACAGTGAAAAATGCTACGATTTTTTTTTTTACTTCCAAATTTACAAATCATTATGTTGGGAATTGCAAGCGCCACTGTTATGGTAACAAAACCATAGAGAAATACTAATTCATCAACATTGTTTCGTGACGTCAGACGTCAGATGTCACTGGATGTCACATTCTGACGTTTTTGATAATAATATTCTTGTTTATCTTTTATTTGACACCACGAATTTGACTGTGGAAAATAATTCTCTACAAAACCGTTTCTGTACCAGTTCAAAATAAGCTTTTTAATTTCCATACATCTTTGTATTCATCAACTTGGCTTGTACCAAATGTAAGACCAATAACGAAACACTCGAACGAATAGAACAATATCGAAACAACGTTCGTCGATAAAATTCATAATAATACATCAGTGGAATGAGTCTTCTTTTAACTTCAAGATGGATTTGAAAATAACCAATCACTTAAAATCCCTCGGCTGTAAATCCAACATAAGCATCGCTCTTGCCTACCAAGTTTACATTGAACTTTTTGAGGTTAAGTTGATGTATGATGTCGACTTTGCTTACAGCAAAGACTTGGACCTTATCTACTTGACTGCCAAACCCATAAAGAAGGCGAATACTCAGATATTTATACCCCAGTCTACTTCTCAGTCAATTAATATGAAGATTATAAGTGAATACCAAAAAAAGTTGTGTGATAAGGACAAGGAGCAGAGTGTTACCATTGCTTGTGTCGAGTCTGACTCTACCGTGGTTTTATATACATTTACCAGAGGCCTCATCGATGTTCAGGATCCAGAATACCTCACGAGGCACAGAACAAGAGAAGAGCGGAAAAACTTCTTGGAGAATGAGATAAGAAAGAACAAATTTTCTATTTTGATGGAAGCACATAAGCAAAGTGTCGTTGAGGATTGATTATTGAACTAAGACTGAAATTTAGTTGCTAACAAACTGTGAAAATGAATTCTTATTGTTTTATAGTTAACCACTCGGACACATAAGCTTGTTTTCACGATAATATAACATTGCCAGACATATGTATGACGTATGGGGCGTACCTGACTTATTACATCAAAGTACGGTAAATATTTCCCTATCAACTCCACGCTCAAAACACACTTTAAAAAATTAAAACAAATTGTACTAGGTAGATAATGGTTAGTAATAAGTAATTCAGTAGCCGGAATTGAAAAATATTGCGTTTAAATTTATTTTTTTTTAATTTAAAAAATGCGAAATGTAATTTTTCAAGGACCGCCATGTTAATTACGATGATGAAATACACATTTTTAAAAGAAAAAATCACTTTCTGTCAGTTAGAAAATAATAAGTACGAATTGCAATCATCGGAAATGATAAATAATGCGTATTAATCATTATTTTGTTCGGTTTTATCAATACGAAAAATTACGCGAGACGTTTGCCGTCGTATTCTTGTAATTCTTGAGAAATGACATTTAGCGTTTTTAAAGATAACAAAATAACCATTAAAATGCAATATTTTTCAATTCCGGATACTGAATTACTTATTAGGGTAAATATTCGGAACAAACGTCAACGGTTATGTAACGGGATTGTGTATGTTATCTTTACTTTAAAAAACAGCCTACGTTTTTGAATGGTTTGTCTGGCAAAGCACGGTTTGTGTAGCGGGCTTGTGTATATTATCTTAATTTAAAAGTTTTATCAAAAAAAAGTGCATATTAACCGTTGACGTTTGTTCCGAACTGCAAACAGAGTGATTTGACAGTGTGAAAGCAAATTTTCAATTTACGTAAATAAAATTAAAAATGTAACATTTTCAACCTCCCCGAATGCAAATAGTTGTCTTTTATGGTAATTAAGAAGAATCAAGTTTTATCAAACAAAAGTGCGTATTAACCGTTGACGTTTGTTCCGAACAATTACCCTTACTGTAATCTACCTAATACAATTTGTTTTAGTTTTTTAAAGTGTATTTTGAGCGTGGACTCGATAGGGAAATATTTACCCAAAGTACATATCGTCACCTCATTTGGATAGGGTTTTCACTGGCATTTTTTTTCAAAAATGACCCTTGATTGCCAAAGCATTTTGTTCATTTCTATACCCAAAATAATTTTCAGAACCATTTGTGTTGTATTTTCGTAGATATATGTACGACAAGGTTCTAACATCATGCATTTTAAATAATCTTTCATTTTACAAGGCTCTAACATCACTTACACTCAGTGGCGGCGTAAGGGGGGGCGGAGGGGGCGGTCCGCCCCGGGTGCCAAGCACCAAGGGGTGACAACGACAACTCACTCGTACAGTCAAAAAATGCGCACAAAATCTACCTCTGTAAAGACATAACAATAAATAAATACCTACTCTTATATCTAGCTACTTACATACTAATATCATATTTTGAAACGCATCGCAACCATATTTTCTTTTTTTTTAGAATATAATTTCTAATTCCCTAAAAGATTCCATTCATGTTGCACTTGGTCTGATCTTAATACCGCACGTAACATCGAGCGCGGTGGGAAATATTAATGTAAAATGTAGGCATGTCCGTTAAACGACTATCAGAGACGAGATGGATTGTTCATCACGACGCAGCTAAACCACTGAAGAATAATTTTGAGAAGCTTGAATCAACACTCGAAGAGATATATGATCCCACCACCAGCAAAGAAAGCGTTGAAATAAGAGAAATAGCATCAACACTCTTACCAGCTTTGTGTGACTTCAGTTTTCTACGCTATCTTTTGGTGTGATCTGGGCTATCATTTGAAAAGTGTGTCATAAACATTAAAGCTCTTAAAAATTTTCTTCCTAACCAACGTAACCAAATAGTGGAAAAGGCTATTTGCTACGCAACAAAAAAATGTAAAGACTTATACATTCCGATTGAAGAAAAAAGTGGAAGGATGAGATTTTTAAAACGTATGCCTGAAGAAATGGCCCGAGATGCTGGACTTACATTACCAGAGGAGATGCAGAGAGCAATATTAGAATGTCACGATAGATTTTACGAAGAATTAGACCATCGTTACGAGGCAATGGATTTTATTCTGGTTACTCAGCGTGTTATTCAGCCTAAAACATTTTGTAACATCACCAGAAGAAGATCTTCGCGGAATGGTTCCAAATCTGTTAACAATTTACAATGAATTTTCAGCAAAGGACATCGTGTTGGAGATTTTAAGATTGAGGTGTCATTTGGAAGACGCCAACAGTTCTGCCCAAGAAGCGGTTCCATGGACTACATTGGAGTTTTTCAGATTCATTGTAAAATGAGGCTATTCAGAGTCTATTCCAATTTTAGCGCTGTCTTAGATTTTTTTTGACAATTCATGTTTCAGTGGCTTCATGTGAAAGAAGCTTTTCAAAGTTAAAATAAATAAAACTTACTTAAGGTCCGCAATGAGCCAAGCGCGACTAACCAATCTTTCGATTATATCAATTGAAAAAGACAGGTGATTGAATATTTTAGTCAAAAAAATCTCGTAAGCATGTTTAGTATTTGGTGTTTTATTTTAAGTAGGGGGTGCTTAATACAAAACCGCCCCGGGTGCCAATCTACCTTACGCCGCCACTGCTTACACTCTCTATTTTGTTTGTGTCTGACGCTTGATCCTTATTACGAGGCGCGTGGTTCGTCACTTTGGTTGGATATGATATATTCTAACTTCGCCTTACCATGTTTTAAGGTTTCAAAGTTTGCAAAGACGAATTTTCATAATCTATTTAACAATTTCAGTTAACGCATTTTAGTTTATCATATTTTAATGGAAAATATTTAAATAGGTCGTGGCCCTGGCTTGGAATTGCATTATAAATAAATAAATTTAAAAAAAATTAGAAACTCATGCAATGAATTATTATGCCCTAGCTGGTTGCATATGGTTCTATTTGCAACTTTAGAAATGTTCTAAAATGGCAAGTTTACATCCTATTTAAATATTTTCCTTTCAAATACGTTCAATTAAATTACTATACACAAGATTCAACCTCAAAATCGGAATTTGATAAATAGATAATGAGAAATCATCTTTTCCATAATAATAATATTAGGCTAATTTATATAGCTCCGTTTTTGTGAAAAATCACCTCAAGGGCGCTGGACAAATAAGTATTTAAGGAAATTAATATTACTGGCTTACAACTAAGATTTACAATTATAACTAGTGACTTACATCTAAGACTTATAACTAGTGACTTATTTTACAATCTTTGACACCACCTCATATCTCAGAACAAGGTGAAGCGAAGTTAGTATCTATATCAAAATGAAGTGATGATATCTATTTCAAGATGTGTATTTTCTTATATCAAGTGCTAAAGTTATTTTTATATTTATTCAATAGATGGCTCTGCCTCGCATGTAAATGTTTTTATCATAGAAAACCTATATGTTTTGCTGTAAACCACTACCTAAGTAGGAACACATGAAAATACTTTTCAAACACTTCTATAAATTTTCTTGCTTTACAGATTTTTTTCTTTCCTGCGACGATATCATGATCAAGTTTGCACTCGGAGCTCGAGGCAATATTATTAACAAATACCTTAGAATAATAATGTGCTCAACTCCAGTAAAATATTGAAGTATTTACTATGGGCTGGCAACTCTGGCTGATAGAGGCGCTAGTGTATGGCATAAAATCCAAGCAAATGTAAGAAAAAAACGAAGCGCTAGTCATCAGAATGTATGAGAAATGTCAGAAATTTGATATTACAGTGGACCCGCGGTAATCCGACAAACGTTTTGCAGAGCGATGTCGGATTATCGAATTTGTCAGATTATAGAGTACTGCCTAAGACCCTCTATAGTCCGGAATTTTTTGAATAAGAGTACATTAGAGCGTCGATTATCCAAACTAATTGGGGGACATGGATGTTCGGATAACCAGTATTTTCGGATAATCGAGCCATACGTATTTACGTACAGGTGAATAAAAACCATATTTACATTTATATCTTTAATGACAAATAGGAATTGAACAAAAACAGTGCAAAATTAACGCTTAAAAAAATCTTCATTGTTCGTCTGCCGAAGCAAGCCTACCCGCTTATGAGCGGCTAGGTCACGTACTTTTTTAAGGATAGATATTTGATATTGGTCACTTTCAGCTTGTGTTTCAAACCAACGCAAGGCAATATCTAAGCAAGTACTTTCACGCGGCAAAATTGAGCTTATCGACCAGCGGCGGCAAGGGCCATAAAGTGACTAACACTGTATGGCCCTTGCCGCCGGGTCGGGTGGGCATAGTAGTTCGGATAAGCGGTCGTTCGGTTGATCGACGTTCGGATAATCGACGCTCTACTGTACCTTGTAATTCGACAAATTACAAATCAAAGAATCTATTTGAACTACGAATCATACTACACATATACCAGATCTCCAAATCTCTCGAAGTAATCTGTGTTTCTGGGGGCAATGCATTCCAAGATTGATAAAGAGCAAAAACCAAATCTTTCATGTTGAGTTCTTTTAACGTTTTTTCTATGGGCTGGTCCTTAGATGCGGGTCTCAGAAGTAGGTTTTTCTTGCAATCTTGCTTGACAAACTGATCCTGACGTGTCGGATCACAGGGGGCGCCCGATTAGCCAGGGTCCGAATTACCGCGGGTCCACTATATTACATACCTATGCTAATTGTTGCATCCAATGATTTTTTTCTTATATTAGGAGAAAAAATAAATCTGTTGTGTTATTTGTATTGTATTATTATTAATAAATTTGACTGATTTGAAAGTTAAAAGTGTCATCTCATTTTGAAAGTTGTTTTTTTTTATTACCTTATGTATTTTTGTTCTTATTTTAATTTATTTATACTTTACCATTCACATACGCTTCGAAGCCACGATTTGTGGCAACTTCCTATTCCGCGTCTTCAGAGTACCAGATTTAATAAAACACAATTGATTTAACAAAGTATGTTAATTAAATAATTTGAAACTTTTTGAAGTATGTTGTAGTTTATATTTATTTAAACATGAAATTAATACCTAAAACTTGTTAAAAAAATAAATTACAGTTATCATATAAAACCTTAAATATGGTATCTTTAAGCAGACACTTAATTGTAAGTTATTCTAAATTAAATTATGTACAATAAACATGTTTTGTTTTTTAAATGAATTGTTGTACATATTACACAAAACATTGTTTAATATAACACATTATCTAACATACGTACTTCTCCACTTAATCAATGACTAACTAATATATTATGAATGTTAATATTTACACTTTTTTTATCAGACTAACGGAATATGCTTTGAATTAATCAAACACTATAACTAATAGATCATAATTAAAAAGATAATCTGTTTGTAAATATATTGCATTCAAAACAAAAATCTTAATAATTGTTAACACGTATCCGACGACAACACTTAAAATTTAACATGTATCGAACAATGACATAAAAAAGGTTGACATGTATTCAACAAGGACACTCAAAATGTTAACATTTATCAAACAATGTCTTTTCAAATGTTTATATTCAATTTGGTTCGATCAGTGCCGTCGTTTGAAAGTTTTACTTTCAAGGATTTCTGTGTAATTGACGTTATAAACTGTTTTATTTACGTTTTAAACTGTTTTGACATTATCTTGTAGCCGGGAAAAGCTGTTATGTCAAAATCATTATTATTTTATTGAAACAGCTTTTGCTCCGCGCAGGTTTATGTAAAGTACATAATTTGTTTTATTCTGCACTTCTGTATATTATTTCATTTGGTGTAATTTTTCCATATTCCGATCATAACACAAATATTTATAAACTAAGCTAAATTTCTACCTAACTAATTCGTAGAAAACACTATGTTTTCTTTGATGTCTTCTAATAGTTGTAATAAATTCCACCAGAGAACTTAAAATGCAATGCTCACCATACTAACAAAGTAAGAACTTAATACATTATTATTGATTGACTGTTTTTTCTTCTTTTGTCTGAAAACATCTTAAAAGTCTATATTATAATAAAAAAATTCTAAGTTTTTCATAAAACTCATCCCTTATGTAATGGGAAAAGTAAGATAATTAAATGATGAAACAATAAATAATTTATTAATGCTTTGAACAAAGCAATGAAGTTGGATAGAAAAGTAAAGTTTCTCTTTGAGTTATTTTTGCATTCTAACACTACTAAGGCGTCCATAAAAAGACTTAAAAAGTGCTCCTTTTGAACTGGCAGTGAATGAAAGAATTCTTTGTCCGTTAACTAATCAGGCACTTGATTTTTCAACTAACACGAATCACCACTTATTTTAGGTTAGGTTTCTCACGGTTCTTTCTCGGCTTTCTTGTGATTGACCTTTTTCGTCTTTACGCATTTTCCTCGGTAGCAGATTTCTGTCTCGTGTGAAATTTCCGTTGACACTGATGTGCCGATTATTGACATTGGGTCGAGGAATTTAAATCCTGAAGTTGTTGCTTCAGTTGTTTGCGTTGTGACCTTTTTAATTTCTTCATTTTGAATCTTCGCTGCTTGTTCTTCAATGTTCTTCTGTTCCTGAGTTGATTCAGAATCGTCTTTCATGCTTTCGACCTCGGCTAAAATTTCTTCCATCGCTTCTGAAAAGCTTTTTACTTCTGTTGATGATTTAGACTTTGTTTCAACTGCTGCTGACATTTCAAATAGTTCGCTTTGTGGCTGTACGGTTGTAGTAATCAATTCTTCTTCTTCGTCTTGTGTCTGCTCTGTTGTCTGAGTTTTGTTCACTTCACTGGCTTCTGTACTCTGGGATATCAAACTGTTCATGAAATCAACTATTGTTGTCTTGATTTCGTAATTCGATTCAGTTATGGGGGCAATCTCTTCTACGTATTCAAATAAATCTGTATGGTCTTCTTCTTCTTCAATTGGTACTTCAGCCTTAATTGGTTCTGAGTTGTCTAGTGGCAAACTGACTTCGTGATTAGTCATCTCCATGGCAATCAAGTCTGGTGCTCCTGTTCCAAGGTCCATAGCTTCAGGGTTAAATTCTGTCACAGATTCTTCTTGGTTGGACACTGCCGGTGGTAAAGTTGTCTGAATCATTTCCAAACTCTCCACTTGTTGATATGATACCGTTGTTGCTACTGTTTCTTCAACCTGTGGTAATGGAGTTGTTGTGATGACTTCTTCCAAAGATTTTTCAGTGGTTTTCACGAATTTTTGCTCTGTTTTTTGCTCTGCTTTTGTTTTCTCCTGGTCGCGCACGAGATCGTTTGCCGAGCTTTTGTAGAACTGTGATTCTGCGGTTTCGAATACTTCTTTGTTTACCGGACGAAGTTTGCGCCAAAAGCCCCTGCGGCGTGGTTTCCTTGATGTGCTAGTTTCCTCCTAGAAAGTAAAAAAAATTAGTTTGCTTTCGTTCATGTTTTAAAAACATGTTGAAAAATATTAAAATAATGATTATATTAAAAATCCTTACCTCTGTATCATCGGAGTCTGTTTTGAAACTACGATTCTCGGCAATGGTGGTAAAGCTTGGGGCTGTTGGTTCAACATTCTGTAAAGAGATCTTTCTGATTTCTGAGTTGACATTCATGATAGCTTTGGCATGGTTTGTTTCGGCGGTGGACTCTGGCGGTATTTCACCAATTTCTCCACCTTCATGCTTCATGACTGCTACGTAATCTTTACTGTATTCGTCTTCATCCTGCTCTTCCAAATTCCTCATTACTTCTTCCAAAACGCTTTCGAATGTTGAAGTGGCATCAGATGCCTTCACGCTCTTGTCTTTACGTGTTTCTGTGTGAACAGCTCCTGCCGGTTTGTTCATGTGATTACTAGCTGGTGTCACCGAAATCAATACATCTTCGTATGGACTTCTGGCTGTAATAATATCAGGTTCCTCAGGATTTATCTTTGTCCCAAATTCAAAATCTGTTTTGAGTGTATCAACAATTACATTAGGATTGAAGACAGGTCGGAAAGAGTTGGATGATAGTTTTGGAGACCAATGGCTATCAGTTTTTCCGCTGTGTCGGCTCGCCGAGTTGAATTCAACGATTTCGGGTCGATTTATGGAGTCGAAAGAAGCTTGATCTTCTTCATTTTCGTCTGTATTTTGGGGAGTCCTGTCAGCTAGAGTTATTGGCCTTTTGAAATATCTCGTGGTTGGTTGTCTTCCTCTGTACTTTGTTGGTGCCCTTGGTGTGGTTACATCTGGTGAGCTGAACGATTGGGCTGTATCTTCTTCGTATGTTGATTTGCTGAATTCTGGAGCTTCTGTTGTTGTTCTAGCGCGCATGCGCCCACGGACCCGTATTCTTTTATTTGTTGGCTTCACACTAGTGACCTGGCTTTCTGTAGTTGTTTCCAATGCTGCAGCAGTTGGCCTGATTGGTCGCCTTCTGATGAAATGATTTCTTCTAGTTGTTGGAATGAAATCACTTTCGGCATCTGCAGATGGTGATGGCATAGCAGATGTGGATTCCGGAATAAAGACGGGGTATTTGAAGGTTGTGGGGCGGGAATCCGTCCTTACTTGCTTCCTCTTAGATTTCAATTCTTCTTCGATCTCTTCAATCTTCATAGTCGTCCGTCTGTTACTGAACAGAGGCCTGTAAGTACTGGGGCTGTTCAGTGGCTTTCTCGTGTAGTCAAAACTGTTTTCAGTTATTTCTTCAGCCTTTTTACTTGAAAAAGAATCTGATATGGATTGATATTCATCATCAGTGCGCTTGGGAAAGTTCAAAGAAGACAGCAACTTTGGACGTGCTCGCAATTTGCTTCTGAATTTTGGTGCTGGTTCTTCAAATACGGGAGCTTCAGGCGTGGAAGGTGCCTCAGTAACTGGACTGATTTGTTCCTCTTCTTTAACGACTTCCACAATTTCTGGTTCTAGAATTGCCTCGGTAATTTCTTCAACTATTTTAGGTTCAGTTAATTCTTCATATTTTGGAGTTGATGAACTAAACAGAATGCTTTGAGTTGTCCTATCGGGAGAATATTGCTCGCTTGTTGGTCCACTAGGGGAGTTTCCATTAATTTCAACATATATTTCGGGTTTTGTTATGTAACGCTCTTGTTCCCCCTGGAAAATAGGTTCATTTTCGTAAATTGAAGGAGGCGCTGAGGACGCTGTATCTTGAACAGAATAAGACCGCTGGGTATTGCTGGTTGTTTCGTAAATTCGTATGTTTTCTCTATCACTGCTCAAGCTGCTCGGCATGGCTGTAGTCGTGTGCACTTCAAGGGTGCTTCGTCTTTCGGATATTGTGACGGGGTAATTTTGGTGTAAGACATCTCTCTGGTAGGCTATGTTATCTTCTTCGGTCTTGACCTTCTTCTTGGGTACATAATCAGATCCTTCAGTCGCCTTGAAGTGTGTCCTCCCCCTCATCCTAATTCGGGTATTTCTTGTTGTCGGTTTTTCGGTTGGAATTTCTGTTGTTGTTCTTTCATTGTCTGGTTTGTTTCGGTTATATTGCTGTCTGGTAGTGAATTTTCCTTGTCCTTTTTTGGCTGATTCGAAACCACTCATGATCTCCACACTTGGGTCAGTTGTTGTGGTGGTGGTTGATCTTGAGCTTTCAAGTTTGGTGCGGAATGTATTTGGTTTACGTTCCCTGATTGGTACTCGGCGTGTAGTGCTCCTTGATGAGACTGTTGTTTCGGCATCGTCTGGTTTGGGGGTTGTGTAGCGTGGGCGACCCCTGGGGGGAAGTGGCCTCCTCTTGAGTGCAGCCTTCGTGGTTGTCGGAGGAGCAGTAGTAGTTGTTGTGGTGGTAGTCGTGGTAGTGGTGGATGTTTGGATGATTTCAGTTGTAGGAATCTCAGTTTCATATTGAATTTCTTGAGTCACGTCAGTATCTTCCGGTTCAACTGGACCATTGGTGTATTGGTTGTAGGACTGCGTGAATACATCTTTCGGTTTGTTTCTGAAAGAGTCATACTGCTCTGGGGTTGTATCTTCTACTGGAGGCGGTTTTGTTTCAGAAATTGCTTTTTGGAATGATTCCGTTACGTAAGGCCTAGGTGAGTAGTCGCTGAGTGTAGAGAATCCAGAATTTGGTCTTTGCTGGTTTTGATTCTGGTTCTGGTTAGAGAACTGTTTATATTTCTGTTCAGGCTGAGCAAAAGCATTTAACAAGTGCTGATCTGTTACTCCTGCAGGCTGTCTATAGTTATTGGTATTGTAGTTCCTAATTTCGTTTCCTCGAACACTTGTTCTAAAGTCCACTGGCTCGTAGGGATTTTTGAGTTGAAATGCTGAATTGACGTTATATGGATTCTGTAACTCATACTTTGAGGTAGAGGGAAGTGGCGATGTCTGTTGCTGGGTTGTCGTATCTCTTCCAGCAGTGCTAAACCTCGGTGGTGAAGAATTATCTACTGCGGCATTGGTGATATAATGGCCTCTGTTGTCATAAGATATTGGGTTCGGAGATTTAGTTGTGGGAAGTGTGCTGTAATCTGGTCCTGGGAAACTGAAGTAGCTTACTGAAGGTCTCGCAGATGTGGAAAAGTACGCACTTTGAGGTGCACGCGATGTGTTAATAATGGCAGGCTCTGGCTGCCGAGAAGGCTGTGGTCTGAATGGATTGAATGATGATTGTTCTAATGGCACAAATGGTGGCGGTTTGATTCCTGATAACGTACTCTGCTGGAAGTTTCCTGGATTAGGAGTAGCCGATGGGAAGAAGCTGAAATTATTCTGCTCTGTGGAAGATCGGAACGATTCTGTGGTAGGAGATTGCGGGAAAGTAGAGTAGTCATTTGCGCTTGGGAAAGCGGATGGCGGCAGATCATCAGACTCTTGCATAAAAGGGTTGACAATCACTGAACCAACATGTGGAGCGGGGAAAGGAATCTTTGCAAATCCTTCTGGGGCCTTATAACTCAGAGGCGCAACGAAGAATGGCAACTGGTTTACCTTGCGCTGAATCCTGTTTCCATCAATGCTTGACAAATAGGGGAGGTCAAACTTTGCATATTTAGATGGTACCTTCAAACTTGAGGGACCGACGAACACATCAGGAGAATCGGGAATAATTGTGTCTAAAACTGAAATACTCCTAGATTCTTTAAGGATTCTCAAAACATCGCCGAGCTGGGGACTTCCTTGACCCTTGTGAACCATAAAGACAGCCAGAGGAGGTTGATGAGCCTTCAACTTCTTCGATCTCGGGGTTGTGATAGCAGGAGACGGAAAAGATTGGGTGAATGGCAAAGCTACTGGCGATGAAGGCTGATGGTATTTTGGAGCAGAGTGTCTATGGAAATGATTCTGATTCTGGAAAGATCCCTGTAGATTTTGCGTGTTCAAAGCCTGCTGCAAAAGATCTTGTTGAATGTTATGCAATTGCGTTTGTTGCCTGATATTGTAATTAGGAGTGGTGGGTGAATACAGTTGATTGTTAAATTGAATCGGTGATCCTACAGAGTCTATCAACGGATTATCCTTGCGGGAGTTTTTCAAGAATTGTTTTACATCGAACTTCTTATTTTGAAGAGTTTCAAGTGGCACGTATAAGAGCTGGACTTCTTCCTTTTCTACAGTGGTTCCAGAAGGCGTAGTATGCGGGTAATTCGAAGAAGATCTCTCTGTCATAATCTGAGGATTTGGAGCAATGACTGAATTTTCTTGAACCTTTTCCCTCAAGCTTGGTAAAGGAACCTTATCATTGGTGCCTCCCAGATATTGTCCTGACACATTCTCTACTTTATATCCATCAACGAATTTTGGGATTTCTTGCTTGAATGGCTTAGGAGTCTGTGAAAATGGCAGAGCGCTTGCGTGACTAGGGTTCACAACATTGCTATAAAACTGATTGTTAAAGGCCTGTGGAATAGACTGGGGCTGTTGTTGGAACTGTTCCTGAATACTCTGCCTGAAAGCGTTGTATTGTTGCTCCTCTGGAGTTTGGGGAATAAATCCCTGTGGATTGAATCTGCTTCTTAAAGTCAGCTGAATCGGTTGATTGAGGGTGTTAGGTTGATTCAAAAAGCTTTGTTCCGCTGGAGCAGACTGTAGGTAAAGCTGCCTGGAGGCTTCTTGCGGGATATAGTCCTGAAAGACTGGAGTCTCGAAGAAGTTAGGCTGGAAGGGTGCAGGTGCTGGGAGGTTGAGGACCCTGGCAGAGGCTTGTCTTTTGCTGATGGAGGACTGGAGTGGCACCCAATCGCTGCTCTCTCCAGTTAGTTCTCTGGACCACCCCTGATTGGCCTCACAGCAGCTGACGGCGAGAAGGAGGAATATGACCTTCATGGTTGCAGCGGCTCCTACCCGCGCCGCACTTGACATCTGGAATGGAAAAAGGAAAAAATTAAAATTAAGATTCAAGAAATCAAACAGACAAAATCTCTAAATGACCTATCTTCCTCTTCCCAACTCCTTCCCCTCCCCCTTCAGCCTCACAACATTTCCCAATTGGGGATGCCATAATCTCCCTACCTCCAGGCGGTTGGGAGCAGTTGGGGCTCTTGTGCGGTAGCCACACATATAAATTAAAAAAGGAATGCAAATAATTTATATTAAGACTTTATATTTTCACTATTTCTGAAGTATACTCCAATATTCAAATAGTCATTTCATCACATTTTCTTGGCAAATTGGTTTTCCGTTTTTTTAAGTTTTCAATAACCAACAAAAATTCAACAATCATTTCACTGCTATTTTTTTTACATTAGCTCGTCAGGAAGTCTTGAAGAACATAATTTTCCTAAGGGCCTATGCCATATTTGGGGATGCTGTGTGGAGGGTCTTTTAAAAGAAAGGAAAGTTCTGGAAAGCAAAGAAATGTCTGAGGGGTGGTTAGAAATCTGGGGTACAGTGTGTCCAGATCATCCGCCACGAAGATCTAGACAAACCTCACCGCATAACCTGGGCACCCCTGCTAAATCACCGAACGTGGCGAACCACTCGGGGTCAATGTGTTCAGGAGAAATGGACGTATGAATCCATCCCTCCCACTCCGATACAAGGCAATGTGTCCGGCTTGAGAGGCCGAGATTAGGCCTCCCTCAAACAGTCTCTCAGACATGCAATGCAGGTGAGCAAACGTATTCTCCACCAAGACCTAGACAAACCTCATCCGTGAATCCGGGCACCCTTGCCAAGTCACCAAAGTTGGCGAACCACTTGGGATAACAGATGGCAGAGGTGTTGGTTTTCCAACAAATGCTTTCCGGAGCGACTGTAGCCATTCCCGCCTCCCAAAAAAAGAACTAGGCACAAAATGAGACTCAATCGACAATAATAAATCTAAAATCTACATTAATTAGCTACTAAATTAGCTAATAGATATTTATAGTCTTTATATAAACTACCGGCGTATTAGGAAAACGTAAAGCAAGGTGGACTTTGCAGTAATTTCTCCGTATGAATATTTTACGTAATTCGACACCATTCGTAGGTAAGTTTTCTCTGGCGGAAACGACACCATCTTCCGCATTGCTACATTAACATTATCACAGGCGACGTTATGCATTCGCGAATAATAATAACAAATAATGCTTTGCTTTAGTTAAGTAAGTATGTACTTGGTTTTACCGATGTACAATGACCCTGTGTAATAATGTGTCATTATGTAAAGTAATAGGCTCGGTAAGTGTTATATACAACGAGGTAAAAGTTGCATATTTTGTGGAGGATTGCATGTTAAGAAATGCAACTTTGTACCTATAGAATTTCTTTTTTTGCTAACTACCACGCACCGGGTATCATTTTTTGTGAAAGTTTTACGAATTTTAAGATTCAACCGAGGTTTTAATCGAAGAATAATCATATTTTTTTTATTTTTCTCTGTTATTTTGCTCTCCCGCGGCGTATTCCCAAAACCTGTACCTACCGGTTCAGTCGCGATAGCGACAATTTACATTTTCAATATTTACAAATAAAATTATTAATTTCTAATATACACATTGGAAAGATAATTTTATCTAGATTTGAGAACAATTTTTATTTTTGCAAAATGGTAAAAAATAACCAATATAGAGGTGTATTTAACCCAATTACTCGCGCCTTAAAGTTACGTAAGTGGTCGCGTGGGGTGTCAAACAACCCGTTTTAGTTTATAGAAGTAAAGAAATATGTATACGCGAAATCTGACTTTTATTAATTTAAACTCTTAACAACCCAACGTTTAAACTCTTTTTTAAAGTAAACAACAAAGTGATAATAGTATTTGCAATAACTACATAAAAAATATCAGTTTTTTATCACAATTTTGGCAGACAACAATCATTGGCATTTGGAGCATGTAGTCTTTGTTTTTCTATCTTTGGTTCTTTGACATTATATGACATATTTTGTATTTGGCGGTTGGATAGTTCCAAAAGATGAATCATGGCCATTAACTTCATGAATCCGTTTTAGTCGCGCGGGGTGTTACACACCCCAAACGAGCTCTCCAAGCACAACCACACACGATCGAGCGCGGCTCGCGATTTATTTACGAAGGTTACACGATTACATGAAATTACTAAGAGAATTAGTGCGGTAAATTCAAATTTGATAAAGTTATAGGTTTTCAAACATGGTCTGGGGTGTTTGGCACCCCAAGGGAGTAATTAAGGGTTAAAATGTAAATTGTCAGTACCGCGACTGAACCGGTATAGGTTTTGGAAATACCGTCCGGTTCCATGACAGAAGACCCCAACAGTTAGTAAGTATACTTATTTACATTATGCGGTCGGCTTAGGGAAAATATGGTATACCCACAAGCACAAAATATAACTACCACCGAATAACCAAAGCATAAAACATATTTTACTGAATACACCAGCAGTAGCGTAGCGAGGGGGGGGCGGGGGGGGGCGGACCGCCCCGGGTGCCACCCGAGGAGGGGGTGACACTCGAACGTGGAGAAAAAACTTACGAAAGTGCAAAATTGCCGTAAAAAATATTTTACACGTTAACACCGACTGTATTTTTGCTCTATGGCTTGGTTGGTCGGGGATTCCCGAAAAATGTTTTTTTTTATTCCTAGCTCAGTCGGGGATTTCCCTGAAATATTCCTTGTGTCATTCTAATTTCGTTCGTATATTGTGATTAACATAGACTCGTGAAGTGAATTGTTATCTATGGACTGACGTGTATTAGTGAAGAAGTTATTATTGTGTGCGTGTTTATTAGTGCTGAAAGACCAGTTTGAAAAACAAGGTAGGTAGGTGTGAATGTTTTGTAGCGCATGAATAGTTACAGTCGGGACAATAAAAAGGTTTTTCATCACTGTGAGTTGGCAAGTGCCGTTTTAGTTATTTTTTCGAGAATAAGAATAGTTGCAGTCAGGACAAGAAACAGGTTTTTTTCCACTCTCGGTAAACGTGTGATTTTTAAATTTCTCTTCATAGTACATGAATAGTTGCAGTTGGAACATGAAAAAGGTTTTTCTCCGCACTGAGTCAGCAATTGACTTCTTATGTATCCCTTTTGAGAACACGAATAGTTACAATCAGGACATGAAAAAGGTTTTTCTCTTCTGTGAATCGTACTGCGGATATTTAAATCTTCCCTTTGAAAACTTGTATTACTGCAGTCGGGACATGAAAAAGGTTTTTTCCGGTATGGGTAGGCATGTGAATTTTTAGATACCGTTTTGTAGCGCATGAATAGTTACAGTCGGGACAAGAAAAAGGTTTTTCATCACTGTGAGTTAGCAAGTGCCGTTTTAGTTATTTTTTTCGAGAATAAGAATAGTTGCAGTCAGGACATGAAATAGGTTTTTTTCCACTGTCTGTAAACGTGTGATTTTTAGATTTCTCTTCATAGCACATGAATAGTTGCAGTTGAAACATGAAAAAGGTTTTTCTCCACACTGAGTCAGCAACTGACTTCATATGTATCCCTTTTGAGAACACGAATAGTTACAATCAGGACATGAAAAAGGTTTTTCTCTTCTGTGAAACGTACTGCGGATTTTTAAATCTTCGTTTTGTGGACCTGTATAACTGCATTCAGATCATGAAAAAGGTTTTACTCCACTCTGAGAAAGCTTATGAATCATAGTGGAGTAAAGTGTTGCTCCATATGGAAACCTTTGTAAAATTACTTTCTTCAGGGCCTCCTCAGTGTAGCTAATGTAAAACAAAATATGTGTTGTAAAACGAAGGGTGTATTAAAGGTAAGACAGTATTAAATTGTGGAGATCCGGAAGGAATGAAAGACCGATAAAAATAATAATATTTTCCAAATTTTATTTATGACTTACAATTTAAAACAATAAAATAAACAATATACGCATGGACCTATTGCGAGTTTGAAATCTCTTGTTTTATTTTTACCGTAAACGCGATTAAAACAAGAAATGGGTATTTAAGCGACTTTCCAGTACTTTGCGCAATTTAATTGAGACTTTTAGGTAAAAATAGTCACTTGGGTGTTACGTAACGCTTAGGGGGAGGGAAGTGCAGAAAAATGTTACGGCGCGTTACATGGGGGGAGAGAGGGTCGAAAATTTTCAAAAATTGCGTTACGTTATACTTGAACGCCCCCTTTACTATTTCGCGATTGAAATTTTATCCTTACACTCTGAACACAAAACTGGTTTTAACCTAAGTATTGGTTATTATGTTTTCAAGCCAGCAAATGATTTTCTTCGGATTTTTGCAGCATATTAGAATTGAAGACTCCACACGGAACTCTGTTATTTGTAGCTATATGGCTCGGTCGGTCAGCATTCCCCAAAAATTCTGTTATTTTATTTTCGTTCCTGGCTCTTACTATTGATTTATTGGGAATTCCCGTGAAATATTCCTCGCTTTTCCCCTGTGTCTTTCTCATTTCTTTCGTACATTGTGATTGACGGGAACTCGCGAAGGAAATTATCACCTATCGATTATTGAAAAAGCTGTTATTCTGTTAGTGTTTTTAATTTTGAGGATAACATTTTTTTTTACATATTTGACTAGCTATAAATGTTTTTTATATTTTAGGAAGTCAAAATTTGTGTTTTGAATTTCTCAAAAAAAATATAAATGGGGGGGGGGGGGGGGGGTGACACGTCGTTTTCCGCCCCGGGTGCCACCCATGCTAGCTACGCCACTACACCAGCGTATAATAAGTAGGTACAAAAAATTGACACTAAATATAAATTGGTTTGATATCCCTGCCAACTTATCTATTAATAAAGATATTTTTAAGTCGATTTTTGGCTTGAAATCGGTAAAAAATGCACGGGTTACGAGGGGGGGGGGGGTTCGAACAACGCGTTACGTAACATGTTCTTCTTTAATTAGATAAAAAAAACTAGGGAATTAAAATCTTCTAAGTTGGCAATCCCTTTCGTTCTCGAAATCTCTCATTTTATTTATTACCGCAACGCGATTAAAACAAGAAAAAAAGTATTTAAGCTACTTTCCAGTACTTTGTGCAACTTAATTGAGACTTTTTTAGGTAAAAATTGTCACTTGGGCGTTACGTAATTTTAGGGGGGTGGGGGGGGGGGGGGGTGGTACGGAAAAACGTTACGTTAGGTGTTGAAATTGCCTGATTCTGAGTTGTCATGGAACCAAAAATTGTATCCCCCTGTAACCTTTTGACCTATTCAGCACGACTCTCTCGAAACATCGCCTTGCACCGCAGTGGGAGGGATGGATTCTTCCGTCACTCCTGGAAACACTAACTACCAGATTCATACGGCATAGGCTCTGAGGGGAACTATTTTCCTCAGGGCCTCCTGTGCGGAGCTAATGTTAAAAAAATACCCCTCACGGCCAAAACATTTAGATTGTTGTAAATTAATAGAGCTATGAAGTAATATGTTGGTACTATTGTATTTAAATTCAATTTTCGCAATGTCTGCTATCAAATTCAATATCTCCAGTCGTTTGTTGAAACAACAGATGCATAATAAATAATAACAATGCGTTGTGATTTTTTTTAATAATAGCATTTCTGAATTCATTGTTTACCTACAATTCTGACATCACAAGTAGTTAACCCGATTCCTTGTTATTAATTATATAAATTCAAATATTCTTCGTTTGTTTATGAGGTTGTTCTAAGTAGGTACCTATCTACTATCTATCAGGGGTGCCCAACCCTAACAAATTGACAAATAAAAATTGCTGCGCTAAGGTGTGCCACTCGAGGGGGGGGGGGGGAGATTAATTATTGCGAAATCGCGACCTTTAATGTTAGAAGACATGGCTATAAACGCGCCTATGTGTTCTCTTTGCACTCACCCTTCACTTATTAAAATCAGGAATATTGGTTGCAATCGATAAATTCGTAGTGTGGGCATCCGCCTGGGGCTTTTAAAGCAATAAATCAAAACTCCCATCGAGAGTCCGAGGTCTAATAACAATAAGTTCGAATTTCATAAAATATAACACAAATGTGATAAATTCACGAGAACGATTTTTCAGATAATGAAAAAATAAAATTTGTAAGTAGGTACTTAAATATCCATCTACTTAATCATAATCCATAAATATTTCACGCA
This sequence comes from Limnephilus marmoratus, assembly GCA_917880885.1. Taxonomy (NCBI): domain Eukaryota; kingdom Metazoa; phylum Arthropoda; class Insecta; order Trichoptera; family Limnephilidae; genus Limnephilus; species Limnephilus marmoratus. The sequence goes on from OU862915.1 coordinate 20,140,545, forward strand.
ACATTCTTTTAAATATTTAATATAAGCAATTGTGCAATTTGTCCAAAGAAATGTCACCATCTCAATGACGATTATTTTTTCAAACTTTCATCAGGTTGATAAGCACCATAACATTAATCATTTCGATTTGACTGCGTGTAGTAAGAACCACGATCATGCGAACTCTGGCGGGATAAAAAATATGGTATCCAACGTGGCCACCATCTTGAAACTGAACCGGAACGTAATAAATAAATTGAAATCCCAAGATTGAGTTAAAACAGGACTTCACCAACGCTCAGGCAACTATACAACATTTCGATTAAAATATAACTACTTACTTAATACAACTTTCAAAATGATTACAGAATCAATAATATTATAGGTACTATTACATTGTATTATAAAACGTTAATTATTACGTGATCGACTGACTAGATTTTCTTCTAGAGCAATAATAGACCATATGGATTTGCATTATTGAATAGACATCATGTCTCAGACCCTTATACGAAATGCAGGTAACAAGTCACGAACAAACCATCTTCACAGTTTAAAAATCCCTAAACACCTGAGTCTAGAAATCTAAGTTGGGAAATTTTGTCTGCTATCCAATACAGAATGTGGGCCAAGCGACTGAGATCAACTGTTTGTTCAGAATTGAAGAGTTGTTTCGCAAATGGGTGAATCTGTTCTATCAGATCTCCCACATACATATTATACTAATTAAATCCACCATTTACGTAAATACTGAATATTTATCTTGTGCGATCGTGAACACGGAAACTTTTAGAAAAGCCCACAGAGACGAACTTAAGAGGAATCCACAAGCCAAAATGCATGTATTCTTAATAATAATAAAAACAATAATTGACTAATTTATACAGCGTTGTTTTTTGAAAAATCACCTCAAGGGCGCTGTACAAATAAATATATGAAAGAATTAATATTACTGACATACAGCTAAGATTTACAATTATAACTAGTGACTTATTATGACTAAGACATATAAATGCTGACCTAAAACTAGTATTACTAACATACACATTTACAGTAAAATTAGCGCCAGAAGAAATAAGAAGTTTTTACATAATATTACAATTTAAGATGAAGGTATACGTGAAATCCTATTAAGATAGGGGAGACCGAGGGGAGTTGAAACAATTTTCACATTTTGTTTCATTCACCAAATACTATAGACAGAAATCGTATGATATTAGTACCAATTGATAGGTCATTCTTTACACTTGCGAATGACTAACATAAAGACATTGTAAGCGTTAAACATTGTGGTGAAAAATCGACTTATCCGTAACAAGTCAACTTGTTTCAACTCCCCTCATACCGAGGTAAGATGAAACAGGGGTCGGGGAGATTTGAAACATATGTTTTTTGAGAAGTATTAAGGGCTGTAAAATAAAAATTATGATATATTTAAAGGTATTTATTAAAATTAAACATTTCAAGTACAAAACAAACTGACAAAAATAAAAATATTATGAAAATAAAAAACGTCAATCTGAAAAGCAGTTGTGGCAAACAGGTATTTATTAAAATTAAACTTTTCAAGTACAAAACAAACTGACAAAAATAATCAGAAATAAATAAATACTTTTATAATCAGTAGGCATTCTGAAACAAAATAAACAAATTAAATCAACGAAAAAAAAACATTTTATTTTATGCCCGTTATTTATTGACTGCTGTCCGATATAAAATTGAAAACGAGGAGAGTTGAAACAGTCTGTTTCAAATCTCCTCAGTAAGAAAAAACCTCCCAATTTTTATTTAATCCACAATCAAGAAGCAAATACACAAAAATCAATTGTACCAAACATATGTAATAAATCTTTAGTTAATGAGCTTTCGAAACACATGCAATTTAAACCAAAATACAAAACGCTTATCAAAATATAGGCTTCGTAAAAAAACGTCAAAAACTTACTTTTCACGATTTTTGTCAGATGGCACGCACAACTCCACAGCCGCACGACTCACGCCACCGAAGCGAACTGACAAGTCAGCAGGCGGAGGTAAATACTTGAAAAGCGACGTTGCCAATTCGCAAACGGTTTTAAGTCCCGAGAAATCGGTACTGTTTCAAGTCACCTTTGTTTCAAATCCCCTCGGTCTCCCCTACTATTTAGATTAATCTTTACGACAAATCGGCTTACAGTATGAACATCAAAAAATATGCTACAGATAATTTGAAGCTTTTACTAGCTTTTCTATGTATTGGAATTACAATAAAATTATTATTTACGTAAGAAAAAATATAAGCGTAAACCACTAAAAAAAATGTTTTTTCATGACTTAACTGTGAAGTAATACAAAAATTTTTTTTTAAAAAATACCCCTTTATGGCTAAGACTATTTGTAAGGTTTTCTATGTTCTAACTTTTTTCGTTCTTATAAAATTATGCACAAAATAAATAAAAACCACTTTTTCGCTTACTTGCCTCGTGTAAATAAGACGCTCGATTTTAAATTTTGCAGGCAAGAGAATCGAAATATGTCTAGCGTTTATATTCCTCTTAAGAACATGGGTGCAAAAATGATCTTAATGGGTTTACGGGAAGGTGTAGACATCATTATCATTACATAGTATAAAATGAAGTCGCTCAAAATGTATATGCATATATATAAAGTGTATATCTTTTAAACTACCCAACGGATTTTCATGCGGTTTTCACCAATAGATAGAGTGATTCAAGAGGAAGGTTATAATACATGCTTATTAGCCGAGAAATTCAAATATTCAATTCAGGCAGCGGGCAGCGGTGGTGTGGATTTTATAAAGGTTGTGTAATGGCATTGTGTTTCGTTAGCCACAGCAACGTGTTGCCGGGTCTAATTAATGAAATTAATAGTCGGTCTTTACCGCATTAAAATGATTCATCGCTCAACAATAAATATATTGAGGTGTTAGCTTACCACTGATATTGTCCATTGTTAGGTAAATAAATATCTCTTTCACCTTATCATAAGTACGTACAGAGAATTGCAAAATAAAATAATATATATATTCATGGACATCAACAATTATTATTAAACTACTAGCTGATCCGGCGAACTTCGTACCGCCTCAGAATAAAAAACTGTTGTCAACTTATTAGCTGAATTGATCTAAGTTGTTTCTCCCTGCGTATCCTTTCCCCTCTCGCGTTCCCTCACCCTCTCCCCACTCCACTTCTCCCCTTCCCCCGTCCCGCTAACCCCCCTTCCTGAGTTCCTTTCCCCCCTCCCCCCTCCCCCGGTTCACAGTTCAATATTATACCCCTTACAATATTGCTGCAGTTCTTTCAAAATAGGAGAATTCGTTCCATACAAAATGTATGGGGAAAATAATTTTCTTCGGAGTGGAACACCCTTTACTTTTAGGGGTATGAAAAATAGATGTTGGTCGATACTCAGACCTACCAGATAAGCACACAAAATTTCATCAAAATTGGTCCAGCCGTTTCGGAGGAGTATGGTAACAAACACCGTGACACGAGAATTTTATATATTAGATTAAACAGAGGGAAAAAATGCAAAGCTTAAATAGAATGACGAATTTATGGAAAAGAGTAGGTATCTGAAAAATTGAGTTTTAAGTTTGGATCTAAATTCCACTGGGTTGGTTATGCATCTCAATTCCATAGGAAGTTAATTTCAAGCCTCAGGGCTGGATACTCCGAATGCACGATTACCAAACTTAGTGTTCGGATTTCGCTTAGGTTCTTTCAACCTTCCAATTGCAGATGATGTCGCTGATCTAAGAGTTGTCTGCCTTCGACCTTCTTAGTGTGCCTTGTACCGACATAAAATCGATAGGTCACGATTTCAAGCGCAAAAGTGGTTTTTATTAATTTTATTTTGTGACAAATTTTATAGGAAAAAAAGAATCAATGGGAATTTTTTTAAAAGTTGTTTCTTTTATCTATATATATATAAAGATCTCGTGTAACGGTGTTTGACTGATTTTTGACAATTTTTTTTTATATTTTTTTTTATTTGATATCAAAAATACCTATAACTCCAAATATCTACCTCCTACCCCCTCCCTCCCATTTTTTAATCGCCATTTTAGTATTTTTGTATGAACAAATTTAACGGTCATTCGTACTTCAAACAGAACGAAATTATTATATTGTTGAATGACAGATGGCGCTACGTCCGCCTCATTGAACTTTCATTTATATGGCACAACAACGTTTTCGGGGTCAGCTAGTACGTTAGAAAATTTCTAAGAAACAAAAGCATTTTTTTTTTGTTTGCAGATATATTTTTTATAAAGTAATTAATAATTTTATTCAATGGAAACGCTAGAAAAAGCTTCAAATTATCCAGGGCATTTTTTTGGTATTTATAATGTAAACCGATTCCTAGTAAACATTAATGTAAAAATAATGATTTAGCTTCAAGCTTCGCCTTAAACAACATAATATATCTGTTACATGATTTTCTGTCCATTACTAGAGAAAACGCCTTGGTTTGTTAAAAGCTTTAAGCCCCCGCGTTACGAATTTTTACCGATTTATTAATATATTTTCTCTTAATCACTTTAAGTTTTAAGTTCCTTAAAAAATGTGTTTTATTTTTTTATCTATACATTTGTAGAGCCGAAATGGTAAAAAAAATCGCGCAGTACGTTCCGATAATTATTAAAAACACATTTTTCTGTTATTTAACATGTTATAAGTAAAAGAGACGCAACAAAGATTTTTCCCACGGGAATGAAATTTTTTCCGGGAAGAAAAGTAGCCTCTGTCACTTCCCAGTCCTTCAATTATCCTTATTAAAAAAAACGTCATTCGGTCGCTCCCTTGCGACGTGAAAGAAGGACAAACAAACAAACACACTTTCGCATTTATCGTAATATTAATATAGTTAGGTCTCCCAAGCGTAAAGATTAAAAACATACTCGTAGGTGGAAATTGCAGATGAATCTGATTTTACGGCTGTGACGAGATAATCCGGTTGTATTTAGATGGATACCGTGTTGTTATCCATCCGTGTCTTAGCAGGCACGTTGCCGGTTGCTATTACAGTCAGTAAGTTGTTGTTTTTACTGCAAATAGAGCAGTGGCGGCGTAAGGGGGGGGGGGCGGAGGGGGCGGTCCGCCCCGGGTGCCAAGCACCAAGGGGTGACAACGACAACTCACTCGTACAGTCAAAGAATGCGCACAAAATCTACCTCTGTAAAGACATATCAATAAATAACTACCTACCCTTATATCTAGCTACTTACATACTAATATCATATTTTGAAACGCATCGCAACTATATTTTCTTTTTTTCGAATATAATTTCTAAATCCCTAAAATAATGAATTCATCTTGCGCTTGGTCTAATCTTAATACCGCACGTAGCATCTAGCGCGGTGGGAAATATTAATGTAAAATGTAGGCATGTCCGTTAAACGACTATCAGAGACAAGATGGATTGCTCATCACAACGCAGCTAAACCACTGAAGAGAGAAGCTTGTATCAACACTCGAAGAGATATATGATCCCACCACCAGCAAAGAAAGCGTTGAAAGAAGAGAAATAGCATCAACACTCATACCAGCTTTGTGTGACTTCAGTTTGCTACGCTATCTTTTGGTGTGATCTGGGCTATCATTGGAAAAGTCTGTCATAAACATTAAAGCTCTTAAAAATTTTCTTCCTAACCAACGCAACCAAATAGTGGAAAAGGCTATTTGCTACGCAACAAAAAAATGTGAGGACTTATACATTCCGATTGAAGGAAAAAGAGGAAGGAGGAGATTTCTAAAACGTATGCCTAAAGAAATGGCCCGAGATGCTGGACTTACATTACCAGAGAGCAATATTAGAAAGTCACGTAGATTTTACGAAGAATTAAACCATCGTTATGAGGCAATGGATTTTATTCAGCGTGTTATTCAGCCTAAAACATTGGTAACATCACCAGAAGAAGATCTTCGTGGAATGGTTCCAAATCTGTTTACAATGAATTTTCAGCAAAGGACATCGTGTTGGAGATTTTACGATTGAGGTGTCATTTGGAAGTCGCCAAAAGTTCTGCCCAAGAAGCGGTTCATTGGACTACATTGGAGTTTTTCAGATTCATTGTAAAATGAGGCTATTCAGAGTCAATTCCAATTTTAGCGCTATGTCTTAGATTTTATTTTGAACAATTCATGTTTCGGTGGCTTCATGTGAAAGAAGCTTTTCAAAGTTAAAATACATAAAATCTTACTTAAGGTCCGCAATGAGCCAAGCGCGAATAACCAATCTTTCGATTTTATCAATTGAAAAAGACAAGGCAATTAATTTTGAGAAGGTGATTGAATATTTTAGTCAAATAAAATCTCGTAAGCATGTTCAGTATTTGGTGTTTTATTTTAAGTAGGGGTGCTTAATACAAAACCGCCCCGGGTGCCAATCTACCTTACGCCGCCACTGAAATAGAGCCTACTTCAGGCTGCGGGTCTTTGTCTTTCCGGTCAGCGATTTCCGTTCTGCCTTCTTGCCGGTGTTGGTCCACCTTCCGGAGTAGGTACCTGTACCTGTACAGGTGAACGGTATCATCTCAGTGTTACGGTAACAATGAGGTAAATCTGCAATCTGCTTATACAATGCATATATACATATAAACAGTAACAAATAGGAACGTCTAAATAGGAATTCATTAACCTCATAGCTGCAACTGTATCCAATATGAGATATCGACTGCATGTCCCGTATGAACGCTGGAAGGTTCAGAGTTACCATTACTGGAGCGCTTTTGGCCACATTTTGGCAAATTTCCAAACACCCTAGAGCCTTTGCTGGCCAAAATGTGGCCAATTTGAAGAGACATTTTAAAACATTTATTGGAATTTTTCAAAAGTTTAAGTTGTATGCTTCGATTAATGAATGACAAAGACAACGGAATATCTTATGAAAAATTATTCGTTATTGTTGTACACAGAATTCATCTATAAATCGACCCTTTGGAATAACAACGTTCCATCTGTTGCGGTAACGTCGTGCAATTATGGGTTATATAGTAAGCTACTTTAAAGTTCATTATACCATGACGTTACCGTCGCAGATGGAACCTTGTTATTCCAAAGGGTCGAAAAATAAAAATCAAAATATGCTTGCTTGGGTGGATATGAGCGTACGAGTGTACGAAATGTCTGTGCATTGCTAAACCATTCATCAAAACTTTCGGGATTTGATGTGCGCATGCCCGCGAAGGTATCTACATATAATAGTGAGCTCTAGTATCATGAAATTATATATATATTCCCACAGCAATACTTCGAGGCAATTATCGCCAAACCAAAAAACAACTTGCTTCCAAGGTAGTTCCAAATCTTCAGTTTTCGAAACAAATGCAATCGATTTTGCACTATTTTTCATGGCATTGTTCCAAATTTCAAATACTTTTCCATCAAGGTGATGGTTAGGGAGAGGCAGGATCTAAGCATATTCTCATTTCAAAACCAAAGAATGATGATTTTGTAGTTTGTAGCAAGAAGTGTATGTCGGGAAAGAGGTTCGGGAAACCGTTCATCTGATCGCGATGAAACTTTGGTGAGTTGTTGTGAGCTCGCCTGCGATGGTTTCTATATATACCTACTGGTGAGCTCTGGCATTATGAAATTTGTATAAAAAAATTGCAATAGGTGGCATGCTAGCCGTTTGAAAACTGAATGTACCGGGACTGAATGCATGGAATGCGGGAGGGGGGAGGGGCACTCGGGTGGGGGGAAAAGGGGGAGGGGAGTGGGGAGAGGGAAGGCGGAGTGGGAACGCGTGAGGGGGATGTGATTTTGTATAATTTTTTGTGAATCCTAAAAATTTAAGATAAACAGTTAAATCCAGGTGCTTTCAATGTCTCTCTAACACTTACAAGCAGTTTTTTTATGTCACCATATTTAAAGTAGGAGGTATAATTTTTTGAAAGAGGGACGGAAATTATGAATGCTTGATTCAGTAAGATGTAGAAATGGGGTTTTTGCATCAACCTACATACATCCTGTGTTTCTTTAGTCTTTGTCTACAGCAAACAGGCAAACCCTATATTTTACTGTTGGCAGATAGATACGAGTACTTCATATTGTCCGCGGTTGTGGCTGGTATTTTCAACTGCTAGTAAAACTGCAACTAACAATAATGGCAACTTCCTCTTGTCCTTTGTCTGCAACTATAATGAAAACCTCCAATTTCCCGTAGGAAAATAGAAACAATATGAACAAACTAATAGATAGCTTGGAATGAAACACACCTCTTTCCCGACATACACTTCTTGCTACAAACTACAAAATCATCATTCTTTGGTTTTGAAATGAGAATATGCTTAGATCCTGCCTCTCCCTAACCATCACCTTGATGGAAAAGTATTTGAAATTTGGAACAATGCCATGAAAAATAGTGCAAAATCGAGTGCATTTGTTTCGAAAACTGAAGATTTGGAACTACCTTGGAAGCAAGTTGTTTTTTGGTTTGGCGATAATTGCCTCGAAGTATTGCTGTGGGAATATATATATATTTTTTATGTGAATACCTCACAAGAGTCCAAGCTACTCCCGTCTAGAGCCAGTGAGTCTATGGCAGCCCCAATTGGGGTACGTTGTGAAGCTGAAGGTAGTGGAGAGGGCAAGGAGATGGGGAAGTGGAAGGTGGGGAAATACCTGGCTATTCAGATCTGATCACTAAACACGGCAAAAGCCATTTCAAGCACGTTTCAATTCTAAATGGTGGTCTTACACCAGGGCCATATTGAGAGTATCTTCCACTCTGGAACGTGACGCAAATATACTATATATTATTTTTAAATGAATAAATTGTGAAATCACACAAATTAATCATTTATACGAGACCTATGTGAGCTGGGATAAATTATATTAATATAAATGAATTAATTGTGAAATAACACAAATTGCGAGTCCCTACCCCTGGACCACGCCGGTCGTCATAACTATATTGTGATTGTTTTCGCAGAGATACACTGGTAAGTGATTGGTCATCCCTTTTCCTTGTACACCTTCTTCTATCTACCTGTATTGTAACCCAATTCCAGCAAACGCTATTTCGTCTCGTTTCGTTTTAGTAGATACAATAGCATCTGAAGCTGTAATTCTAAAGCTGTTTTGGATGCAACGTACACATTATTTTATAAAATTCTTTCCCAAAATAATAACCTTCAACTCTAATACTTTTATTTTTATTGATGTCCTGATTTACTAGACTTTATTATTAGACACTCCTCCATCTCAATTCTTTATCACACCTTTTCTTAAAACCCAGTCAGTACCTACCTACCATAAGGTATGCATTTATTATCCAGCCTCAAAAACCTAGATTATTTTTATCCTATAATTGGATATAGAATGAAGCATTGATCTAAATGCTCAAAGCCGTCCACATCAAATTTGTATTGTTATCTGAATAATATCTAGAAATATAGCAAGTCATTCCTCTAGCACAGGTCTTCACTCTATGACCACAGGTTGCCCAAACATTGTGGTACCAATCTTAGAACAATAAATTTAAAAAAGCAATCTTATTCTTAAAATTTTCTGCAACGCAATTGGGATTGAATCTATGCTCGATGCAAAACTTAAAAAAAAAATAACAAAATATATATGTTTTGTTTTTTAATCTTCTTTTTCTAGAAGTTTCCGTTGAAAGCAAAAATTAAATAATATCGTGATTAATATATGGGAAGATAAAATTATTTCCTCTTTACAATAAGATCCAAAATAAATGAAATATTTGTGAACGTATCCGAAAACTAAAAACTGATTTTGAAAGGTGATAAATTAACTTTTCCAATTTTGTTATTAAAAATAAATATATATTTTTTTTAATACAAAATTTTTGACTGCAAACTTTGAAAAGTTTTAAAATACACACGTATTTTATTAAACAAATAATTATAAACGTTAGCGTCACCTCACTTTTTGTCGTTTCGTGTGAGAAGAATTCTTAAAAAATTCAGAGAATTTCATCATTTTTCAACTTTTAGATTTGAATATATAGCGTGCTTTTTCCCCTTTCCAACACCTTTAGATCGTGTTTCTCACTATGGTAGTAAGGGAGACACACGACCTACGTGAGGTGAGAAATCCGGTCTACTAATACAGTCCACTTTAAATACGGTGATTAAACGGGTTAACCAACGTTTCGGACAGCGTTACAGTGTCCAGTCCATCATCAAGCAGCTGTGTATATTGTGGTGAAGTGAATGTAGAAGGTAATCCCCTTTAGACCGATATTTCAGTATAATAATTAGTGAAAATCAAAGTGTTTACAATTAGCTAGACACTATTTTTAATACGGCATTTTCTATAAAACTCATTACGTTATCAAAACCACTTTGATTAATAACAACACATCAACTAGTTTCGGACATAGCCGTACCTTCATCGGGGTTCAAATCAATTTGTCATCCACTAGTGGGTTGAGGAATTTGGGGTCTACTCGTAAATACTAGAATTTAGGTTTGTAACCCGCGACAATAATTCAACGGATTAACTCTCACCTCCAAGGAATTCCTAACATATTAACGAGCTGTATCACAGAAGCCAAGATGAATTAAAAGTTAAGTCTACGGCTGCATATGAGCTTTTTTTCTCAGGAATTAGGTGCCATTGACACTTCTACATTTCAATACGTCGTAAAGGATGTAGTGCAAAACATCTCAAGATTTGGACTTCTTATCAGTCTTTGAGTGACTGAAATACTAAGTTTTTGGTTCAAAGATTGTCGAGCATCTTTATTGTGGAGCATTGGAAAACACCTTTTAAGAACCCAGTTGGGACCATTTATTACAGTTTGTGATCAGGTGTAGAAGTGTATTAAACCAATTTGCAGTTGTATTTTGTGTTGCCCTCATTTCTAGTTGACTCATAGATCTATGCAGTTATGTTTATTAAAATGGATTATGGCATGCAATAATGCCTGCAGAACATACGCTGAATTCCAATTGATAGTTGATGACGTGTTAGAATCGGGATTGCTTCCATAGATTAGATGATTAATGGTTTGGGGAGGGGGAGGAGGTACGGAGTAGGAAGGTTGGGTTAAAACCTCAACACATGCTTAAAGTGAGGTTAAAAATTGAATTGTGAACAATAATACCTATGATGTAAAGAAACAATAAATTATGAAAAAATAAAATTAGATCTGGTCGCCACATTCAGCTAAAAGACCAATTCAAGGACTCTAAAAAGAAACAAATACACACATCTATAGGATTTAGCCTGCGAGAGAATGAAATGGTATAATCGGTCTCCTCTTTGTGAGGTGCTTCTTAGCCTACCGGTCTCCTCTTTGCGCAGTGCTTTGTAGTCTCCCCACTCTTCTCTACTTTAGTTTTCTGAAGGTTTCGCTTCTATCGTGGGTGAATTGCCCACTCTAATTTTTCTAAATATTTCTATATTTATTTATTTTAATAATATTATCTATACTAGCGAAGCAACCTACTGTACAGTTAAATTTGTCGATCTGCAAGAGCTTGCATACGCGTATTAAATTTCACTTTTAATCGAATTGTTAGATTAGTGCCTGCCTACATGTGGTCGGTAATTGCATTGGGGTAGGTACCTACCTTTCCTATCAAGATTGGCGTGAAATTGCTACTCTGGCAACATCGCCGTAATTGGGCGGGAAAAGTTGTCAAACGCAAGATTATAAGCGCATTAATCGTGATATTAGTTAGATATTCGTTCACTTTTACTCATTCCGTTACGATGAGTTATTTTTCTATTATTTTTGGACGTGACTCGATTTTACAGAAATTGTTTTTACGGAATGTATTGTAGAATTTATCGAAATATTTAGGTACAACATACTGAAACGGATATAAGCAACATTCCCTGGAATGTAGGTATGCCACTTGACACTGGTTCAAGATGGCCGCCGCAAAATAATGTTCTTTATGAATACGCATAATAAAATTGATTTAATTGTATAATGGGTGTATATAATATAATAAAAAAGTTAAATTCATTGCAAAATATGCGTAACACTGAAGTTAAAAGTCACACTGTTGGAAAAAACGCTGACGTGGAAAAATAAGAAAATTAACTGGTTTAATAGTTAAGGCGTGGAACCGCCGCGAATTAAAAACATACATACCTATACATATGTAGATAAAAAAATTGTTGCACTAAACATAACTTATTATGTACCTACTTGAGGTAATCCAACCGCTTTCCCGCCCCGGTGTAAGTAACAGATGGTTACTCCTTCAGGGCTTTCACAAGGACTCTAATTTTTTTAGTAAATTAAATGAAGCTACACTTATGATGCACGAAGCTAAACCCTCAAATGTCCCTGTAAAACAGGAGTTAGTCTGAAAATGGGATGACGAGTTAGTGTAATGAATGATGAACATAATATGAGATAATACATAGAATATTATTAATATTATTTTATAAAAGTGTGTTGATAAATATAAGAAAAAAAACGATGCCACCACTCAAAACAATGGAAAAATTATAACTGCAAAAATACTAAGATTACAAGTAAAGTCACCTGAAAGATACAGGGACTGAGGTGGAGTAGACAAAACAAAATATATATAGTTCTAGGAACTTTGCACAACCAAAATCAACATAACTAGATTGATACACAGCGATATCACAATAAAAAACAAAATAAGGAAAAAATAACAAAAATAAATAAATATAAATAAATATCATGTTACTTATTATCTACTAGCAGACCCGGCCACACGTTGCTGTGGCTAACGAAACACAACGCCATTACACAACCTTTATAAAATCCACACCACCCGCTTGCCAGCTGCCCGCTGCCCGCTGCCTGAATTGAATATTTAAATTTCTCGGCTTTTCTCTGCTATAATAAGCATGTTTTATACATATAAACCTTCCTCTCGAATCACTCTATCTATTGGTGAAAACCGCATGAAAATCCGTTGCGTAGTTTAAAAGATCTATGCGCACATACATTTTGAGCGACTTCATTTTATACTCCGTAATGATGATGATTTATATAAGTATGGGTGGAACCACAGTATCCGCCTTGAGATAAATAATAAAAAAAAATTAATGACATACTTAAACATAATTTATCTTATGCTATTAAATATTTTTGTGATATTTTTAACTAAATTTGCTTTATTTTTTTATATTATTATTTTATTTATTAATAATTGTATTTAAACACGAGCTCCTATACCTCAACAGGAGTAGTAGAATAAAATATGAATGATTTTATAACCTTGCACATGAAATCATTTGTAATGTAAAAACAAAATTCTTGAAATTGATAAATAATATTAGTAAGATCCGAATTATTAAAAATAACGAAAATACTTTTGGCCGTGGAAATCTAAAATCATATCCAAATTTGATTTACTTTAATAATATTTTCCAGGAAAAGAAACTGCCAGAGTCCCAAAATATTCGACCATCCACTTTCGTTTAATTATATTATAATACGTATTATTATTATTCCATTAAAGATAACAAATCTTCAGTAAGTATAATTATATTGAGAAATGACAGAACACCCCCCACCCCTATTAAAGTTGACTTTGGGGGGGGGGGGGGGGGGGGGAAGCTAGAGATTTTCAGGGATAAAAATTTCTCCATAAATATAGGATATTTTCGCCGATAAAAAGACCGTTATACACAAAATTATCCTGTTTCGGGACACTCCACGGGGAACCATAGAGCTACGAAAATATAAATAACAGACCGTGTTCATGTGTAAAATATTTTTGTGTATCCTTCGTAATTTTTTTTCATGGTCGGGTGTCACCCAACGACGTTATAAATACTCACAATATAATGTGGAAAGTAAGGAACACTCTTTTGTTTTCAGCGGTTTTCAGTATAATTTCTTAATTCAAAAGTTTATTTCTGTGTGATAAAGATAGACAATCAAATAATGTGTGTGTATGAATGTCATGAATACATGAGCGGGCGGCGTATAGCTTGTCACTTTTTGATGCAACGTTCGCTGTCAGCTTTTCTTGAGGCCCACTAGAATAAAAGCCTGTCGGAGTTTGATATGTCGAGCTATACAATAAATACAATAGGGCAACGACAGTTTTCAAATGGTGGCGATTGTAATCAATACTTGTTGGAACTACTGATTTATGTGTTGTTTTACCGCAAGCAAACAAATAAACAGAGTGTTTAGGCTGATTAGTCTACTTAAAAACAGTAAAGTTTACTTAGCAACAGAAATGTGGCTGTTGCGCGTCCAGACCCTTTACTTTAGTAGGACTTGAATTTTCTCTAATGACGTGTAAAACCACGGGCGGGAAACATGAAAATTAATTGTAATATTTATAATAATCGATAATAATAAGTAATTTGCTTGTATTTACAAATGAAATGTTATTCCTTCGCCTTTACTATTATTTGCCGCGTAATTGAAACATTTTCTCATCACACGGAGAGAATTTCGGCACTTTTTAAAATGCAATTTACTTACTGGTAAGACGCAACCTTACTCGACGCGTAGCAGTTTAGTACTAAAGTACTAGATATCGAGAACGGTGCAATTGTCTCGCTTTTGTCTTCCCACTTTGAGATTTCTACCCCTCGTCTAATATAGTATGTAACGTCATTGGTGTCACCCCCATCGGGTAGCACCGGGGCAGGCCGCCCTCACCGCCCCCACCGCCCCCTTAGCTTCGCTACTAAATTATAGCTAACTTCGTGCTTTGTCTTTGTATGTGTGTAATCCATAACTCATGTTATAAATGACGTTGTGAGCTGAAAATAATTACGTTGATCTAAAAATTGCAGACAGCAAAAGCTGTGCAAATTATACGACATCCTGAATTTACATTTTTACAGTATTTGCTGCTTCAGAAAACAGCTAAGATATTATCTATTTTACTGTATGAAAACAATGAGTTTCTAATGAATGAGATATGACAGAATATACCAACATATATCATGGTCCTGCACAGAGTTTTCTTTTATTGTTTTTTTTTCTTTCTAAACACAATTCCCCATTTATCTTTCAAACGCCTCTCCATTGAATTCGATACCTGACAGCTATGTATCCACTGAAGACATTATTCGTAGAAGTGAGATATATGACGATTGAAAAAAAAACAAACTTAATCATATCGTATTTTTTACATTGTCTTTGGGGGCGCTGTGTGGAAAGGAAGGAGAGGAAGTTCTGGAAGCAAAAAGGTAAGAGGGGGTTGGTAGGAATCTAAATTAAATTTTAATAATGTTATTTAAGTATTTTAGTTTTTATTTTTGCGACAGCTGTTTCGGCTTACGAGGTTATTTTCATAGCAGTAAAGTCAATACTAAAACAGATTTCGAAGAACCCAACATAATAGAGTGTCTTCTGTCTCAATTATTTTCTTGGCAAATTGGTTTAGCCGGTAATAAATCAATTTAGACACCTTCAAAATAATGAAATTTCGAATCGTATAAATAAGTAGTCTAAAAGTGGTTTAACCACATTTTGAAAATGGCCTGTTAAGTCGAAACAGCTGTCGCAAAAATAATAACTAAAATTCCTGCAAAACTATTTTTATATCATTTAAGAGGTTGTATACATTATATTTGCATTCATTCCTTAACAAGAGATGTATTTAAATTACTAGTTTAATCTGGGGACACCAACACGTCCACAATACACATTTGTAGGTTTATTTCTCCAGTGTCGTATCGAATAAGGTAATAGTAAATAATTATATCCATTAATCCGTGAGGCGGGCCTCTTTTGTTTCTGCTTTGTGGATCCAAGATGGCGTCACGATCGAAAGTGCTCGTGGAATTGAAGAAATTCCTGAATCGAATCGCGGACACGCCTGTTATTTATTTATTTCTAACAAATCACCGTGAAGTCAGTCGCAGTCGTTGAGGCTTGGTCCACATATTGCAAAGTTTCCATTTGCAGTCGGTTGCGGAAGATTCAGTGGCGTTGCTAGGAATTTACCTTAGCTGTTGAGTCCAAAACTGCTTACGAATTACCTACAGCTTCAGATGGACTCGTAATGAACTGTAAGTACTAGAAACGTAACGAGATAAAATGGTGTATGCTGGTGATAATACGTGTTGGAACAACAAGGTTTGCATGGAAAAGGGATGACCAATCACTTGCCACTGTATCTCTACAAAGGAGCGTACAACACAATCACAATATAGGTATACCTCGATGAAATTATCGCCACAACACAACGAATAAGTACCTAAAAAACGATATTATGTACTTCTGAGAAGGTCAAATTCCTTCTTTTTTCTTTAAAATAAGATTATGTACGTGTAAAACACCAACAACTTGCTTCCAAGGTAGTCCCAAATCTTCATATGTTTTGAAAACGAATGCACCATTTTTCTTGCCATTTTTCCAAATTTCAATATTTTTCAAGCAATGTAATGTATGAAAAAGGTTGCAAGTGACATCATTATATTATACGGATTTTAGTAAAGCCTTTGATAAGGTTTGCATTAAAATTCTTATAAATAAATTGTCTAAACTAGGAATAAGTGGTAAATTATTATGCTGGATTAGGAATTATTTATCAAAACGTGTACTAACTGTCTCTATTAAAGAACACTTGTCTTACGAATTTGAAGCAACTAGTGGTGTGCCTCAGGGTTCGCACCTTGGTCCAATATTGTTTATACTATTTATAAACGATGTCACTTCCATATTCTCTGATGTTAACATATTATTATTTGCTGATGACATGAAAATTTATAAAATCATTAAAAATATACACGACTGCTTGTCCCTTCAATCCAATTTTGTAAAATTCGCAGAATGGTGTACCATTAACAAACTTACACTTAACATTAAAAAATGTCAAATCATGAGTTTCTTTAGAATAAAAAAACCCATCAAATACAGTTATTCACTTAACAATCACAGTTTAATGTCAGTACCTGTAATAAGGGACCTCGGAATAACCTTCGACACTAAACTACTATTTATCAACCACATTGATATCATTACTAATAAAGCTATGAAAATGCTGGGCTTCATTCTAAGACTATGTAAAGATTTCAAAAACATTCATACATTTAAATTACTATATACAACTCTGGTTAGGAGTCATTTGGAATATAATTCCCCCATACGGAACCCTTTCTACAAAAGCCACGCAAACACCATTGAAAAAATCCAACGGAAATTTCTCAGATCAATTAATTTTAGATTAGGAATTCCCGCGGATGACGTTAACTATGATTCTCTATTACAAAAAATGCGACTCTTATCGTTAAAAGACAGAAGAATACTCAATGATCTCATTTTTTTATTAAAATAAACAACAACTGGTTTGACTCCCCTGAATTGGTTTCGTTAATAAATTATCATGTACCTAACTCGACTCAAAACACCTTATTATTGCAACAACACTCTCAGTAATGCAGAACAAAATTCACTAATACATCGTTTACACACTTTAGGTTGTATATTTATGACTTTAGGTAATGAAT
Source organism: Limnephilus marmoratus (assembly GCA_917880885.1). Lineage (NCBI taxonomy): Eukaryota > Metazoa > Arthropoda > Insecta > Trichoptera > Limnephilidae > Limnephilus > Limnephilus marmoratus. The sequence goes on from OU862915.1 coordinate 20,157,920, forward strand.
TTGCTCATATCGATCATGCCGAAAGTCTGTCATCATACAAAAGATGTATTAGACAAAATTTATCTGCTAGTACTACCACGTAATCATAATAAATATAATCATGTAACCATAATATTATGTCCTACCAGCATGCACTCTAATATCTATGGATTAGAAACATATCATAGGTAGGTACCTACTTTTCATATCGCTTTGTATACTCCGTAATACCTTCCTTTTATTCATTATATATATTTTTAAAATTTTTGGTTATCTTCAATATTTGGCTCCTAAGAGCATTTCTTACTGTTTACTTGTCATACTTTTTTATATTTATAACTTTTGTACTTTATATTATTTACAAAGGTAACTTATAGTCTATATTATTTCCTGCCTTTCAACTTTTTATCTTAACTTTTTACTTTTACATTATAATTTATATTGTATAGTTTACACTTTTACTTTATACATTCATTTTATACATCATAACTCTATTTACTACTCATTACCTTAACTCCTTTTTTACCTTTTGTTTTTATATTTAACTTTACATTTATATGTCACTTTCTTATGTTATTGTATTATAATATATATAAACATAATTATGTCAATGGCACATGTTGTGCCGTATGTTTTGAAATAAATAAATAAATGATAGTAGGGATAAATCTAATATTTACGCTAGTCTCACACGAGGACTGTTCTCTCAAATATCTATATTGCACATCCAAATTGAAAAGTGTCGTAATTCAAAAAAGTTAATTTTACAGGAGAGTTACATAAAACAAATGCTGATTGATGAAACAAGCGGTCCCGTCAAGAAGGAACACTAGCGACATCTTGTGGAGAGAGAGTGACCTAACTTTAATACGGTTTTCGTGGAGCATGGATAGTTATAATCACTTTACTTTTCAGAGATAAAAGACAAAATTTAAAATTTTATCTTACGATACTTTTCTATGGGATGTGCGATATGTGTTTCACCATTAATAATAGAGTATAATAGCTCTCTTGTGAGAGTATCTTTACGCTACTGAGAGATCTTCAAACTGGATACTTAACTAGTTGACCTCATTGAATATATTCCAACCAAAAGGTCGCAACCTCTATTTAACATTACCATTCCTACTCACTTCAACGAGGTGCCTAACCTCTAGTTATTGGAGAAATCCTAATCAAATAGCATAATTGTATGGTAATGAAATGGAAAACAATGAATGATCATTAAATTCAATGATAAATATTAAAGAGCTTGATTGATGTATGTGCTGACAGCTGCTGGTGATGTATTTTAATTTAATTTAATAAACTTTGTCTGATTCTATGTAAATAATCTGAATAGATGGGGTAACTAGGAACTTTCCTGATGCATTTTTTTCATGGTTTATTTTTTTTAATTAGAAGATTAATTTATTGTTTCTTTACGTGGTTTACAATATAATCTCGATTTTCGCAGAAATACATTATTACGGTTTATAATTATTCAATAATTTACAATTATTCAGTTTACAATTATTCAATTTTCAACCTCACTAGGACAAACCTGGGTTCTGGGTTGAAGTTAATATTTTTATACAGTAATAAAAATAACACCAAATAAGTAGGTATTGAAAGAACAATATTGTTGCATTAATGTTTCTTGCAGGTAATGGCAGGAAGCTAATATCTTTCAATGAAATTTGAAGATTGTTTTTGATTTCGTGAAAAAAATGAACCAAGAAAGAAAGGTCCCGGTAGCGTATTTACAAAACCTATACCGATTCAGTCGCGGTAACGACAATTTACATTTTAAATATTATACCTCTATATTGGTTATTTTTTATCACATTGCAAAAACAAAAATTGTTCTAAAATCTAGATAAAATAATCTTTCCAATGTGTATATTAGAAATTAATAATTTTATTTCTAAATATTTAAATTTTTAATATTATTCCCATATATTGTAAATACACCTCTATATTGATAATTTTTTATCACTTTGCAAAAACAAAAATTGTTCTAAAATCTAGATAAAATAATCTTTCCAATGTGTATATTAGAAATTAATAATTTTATTTCTAAATATTTAAAATTTGATATTGAAAATTTAAAGCGACTGAAACGCGGTAGGGATTGTAAATACGCGTCCCGGTAAAGCAAGGCCTAGAGGATCTGGGTTCGAGTTCTAGGGTTGTGATAATTTTCTTTTTATTTTATGCGTCTGTTTGTTACCTTTTTTCATTGAGAGTGCTGATATTTATTATCGTCTTAGGAGTTGAAGTGAATAAATATTTTCTTAATTATGTAGTACCTTTTATTCATATTTAATTATTCTGTTTTTGAAATGCTTTAAATTAGGTAGATACTAAAATAAATGGGTTTGGAATGTTTAAAAATTAATAAATTGAAGAGGATCACATTTTTAGAGAGAAACTCAATTTTCGATGAAAAGCAATCAAGAAGGGAAAAAAATCCACAAACAATCATTTTCTGGGCAAGGTGCCAATGAGATTATGATTCGAAAAGTTTTCCTAAAGCTAGTCATTAGAAATGAAAAAATTAAATGTGTGATTCTGCCTTTGGACAAAGGAGCTCTGAATTTTTAGCAGTAAAGTTGTACAAACACCCACTTAGCATCAAATAAATTAAAACAAAAAGTAACTACATTAAGGACATTAAATCTTGGCTTGGAACTATCGGAAAAAGAACTCACTAGTATAGTCATAGAAGTTTTTGAAAAATCTTAGCCTTCTTCTTAAAAACTTATAGTCCCCCTCAGCACAGGACCTCCATTAATAAATGGTGATTAAATTTAAAAAAAAAACAACAGCAAAAAACCTTCAAATTATGATGTCAAAAACCGCTTTAAACATTTTTTATTACTACACCAATCATTAGAAATACAGCTTTGGTAGAAAATGAAAACTGGTCGGCATCTTAACTATTAATAAATATTACTGTTAAATCATCCTTAATGTATTTCAATTATATAGTCACACCACAAAGTGTTTTTACTTTCTATGAAAAAGAAATTGTAAATATCTAGCCATAAAATTTACATCATTTGACACTTCTTCTAATTGATGGCGATGTGACGTTCCAACTCATTACGTAAAAGTAACAAATACTAGTTACTTACATCTTACGCCTTCTGTAGGCGAAGGTAACATATTATATGTAACAAGTAATATAGACATGTATTATATACAGTAATAACCAAAATCTAAATTACCTGCTATTAAAATAGCATAATATTTGATACTAATCTAGGTACGTGTGTTCACTGCCACAAGCCTATTATTATGATAGTTAACATTGAGAAAGTGGCTATTAAAATATTGATTGATTCATTTGAAAAATCAGCAGATTTAATAATGTTTGTTTTAAACACTCGAGCGATCGCATTGAAATAAGCATCCAGCGTTTGCGATTTCTGGGCGTTCGATTTGGAAATTTCCCGCCTTCATTAAAAATCCGTATCTCCGAATTTTAATGTGTAGACCTATAAACTGCTCACAGCCAAAATGTGGCAAAAATTGGCCAAAATGTGGCAAAATTTTTGCCAAAAAGCTCCAGTGGTTGCTGATACGGTAGAAAAAAGTTTTATATGATTAAAAGTTGATAAATAATATTGTGTATTTTTTATAGAAAGGACTTGATTTTATTAATAAAAATTGATGGATGGAATGTTTACATTAAATTATCATAACTTATGCAATACTTTACTGAGTCCTTAATTTTGGAGAGTTTTATTATTATTGAGTAGACAGTTTTTAAATTTGATGCCGTGACCGTCAATTTCACACAGAATTTTCAAATAATAGTCATCATTCACATTAATGTTAAGGTATGGATTTTCTCTCAAGATTCTTAACGTTTGAAGAATTATGATTTTCCCGGTTTTTTTTTTTAATTTTTTCCAAATTTACCTACTAAAACTATCTATTTTCTAAAAATATATTAGGTAAACTACTGTGATACACCACAAAATTTATCTTATACACCTACAATTAATTTCGAAATCAGACTTTATTTTATTGAATGTATAAATGGGACACGGTAAAACACACTTCTTTTTGATCTAATTAATTAATTAAAAATATGTGCAAGTTCGACCGTTGTATTTAACTGACTAAATAATGTGAATGAATAAAGTTATAACTTTCCAATATTCTGTAATTATTAATTATAAAAAATCCAATTAAAATCGTGGGACATGTCAAAAACGCACACTTTGGGGATGCTGTGCGGAGGGTCTTCTTCGGAAAGGAAGATCTGCGAAGGAAAAGAATCCAGATTCGGCCTGCCATGTTATGGTGGACTCGGACAAACCTCACCCACGAACACCGTCACCAAATTTAGCGAACCACTTGGAGTGACCTATAGCAGAGGTGTTGGTTATCCAATAAATGCTTTCCGAGGCGGCGGTACCCATACCCACCTACCAAAATGAAGTAGAATCTTACTCCGATGCTAGAAACGACATGGAAAATAGAAGCGCCTTAGCTCGGAAACATTAAAAATAGTTCACTTTTATAAAACCGTTTTCAACGTCTTTCTCGACACGGATACAGGTGAGACAGCCATCGAAAAATTGCATGATAATAAACATTACACATGTAAAAAAAATCAGAGTGTGCAATTCACACGCGGTAGAAGTGAAACTAGAAAGTCGCTAGATGTCGCTTTCTTTTCTTTTGCCTGATTATTTTAACGTGGTTTGAAGATTGGATATTGATTTCACAAAAATTAAAATGTTTATTTTTTTGTATTTCGTAGGATTTGATCCTCCGTTCGTTTTTGGATGTCCGTCTCTCTGGCCGCTGAGACTTATCAAGCGCCTTACCCGTACGCTATGGGAGGTTCGCGGCGAGGCGCGAATTTACCGCATTATATTAGAACTTCCGTTTCATTCGAATTTCAAATCACTAACGGTCTAAAGAAGTTTCACGTAATGTCAAAAAATATTAAAATTCTAAACAATATGCTGCATAAATAAACCCACGATTACGATTCGTAAAACGACTTCTAACAAAAGCAGTGGGAACACTGCCAACTAATAAATTAATTTTCTACTGAATTCATTGTCGCAAATGCAGGAAAAGAAACGCATGAATAATTAGCAACACAATAGGATGACATTCCTTACAGCTTCGCCCAACGGGTCACCATTTCTGAATATATTTAAAATCCGCCTACCTGTGACTTGAGATGAATCTCGTATTATTAGTCATGCAGTTTATACATAAACAAAACATAAAATCACAAATATTTGATTTATTAGGTGATTGACAACTGACAGATTATTTCGCACTTTCGATTTTTTGAGAGTTATCAATGTTGTGGTTTGGATTTGAAATGAAAATATGCTTATTTTCTACCGGGAAGTCTTTTTTATCCAGTTCCTAGCACTTCCTAATATTACCTTGGTGGAAATGTATTTGATATTTGAAACAATGTAAGAAAAGAAGTGCAAATTCTGCTTCTTTATTTTTAAAACAATAAAGAAGAAAAAAGAATGATAATAATAAAAAGAAAAAAAAGAATTAATTACTTATCATTATTATTATTTTTTTTTAACATATAGATGTAAAACAAAAAATAATAGAATAAGTAATATTACGTAAAGAAAAAAAGAGAAAAAGGAAGAATAAAAGGGATATCTAATATAATAATTTTGTTGTATTATATAAGTTACTAGCCGACCAGACAAACGTTGTTCTGCCATATAAATTATTTCTAGTGAAAATTTTGGTTAAATAAAAAATAACGAATGTAATGTAAGTGTGTGGGGATGGGATCTATGACAGAAACAGGAATGGAGCGCTGTAGAGGATGACCGCCGATAACAGCAAAAAAACATCAACTAAAGTAGGAAAATGAAATAAAGAAAATCTATATGAATTTCGAAGAGCAATTGAGTGTACGATATTTTTTGTCAGTTCGTCTTTAGCCAACACAAATAAGCTCGATGGTATTACATATTGTAATACTGATTTTTGGGAAAAATAGATGGTTCTTAATAGTCCAAAATTTAATATGTTTCGTATTCTTTTTTTTTTTTTTTTTACATGAGCTTCACACAGGAGGCCCTGAGGAAAATAACTTCCCTCAGGGCCTATGTCATCTTTGGGGATGCTGTGTGGAGGGTTTTTTTTAAGGAAGGGAAGGAGAGGAGAGTTCTGGGAAGGAAAAGGGTTTAAGGGGTGGGTAGGAATCTGGGGTTCAGTATGTCCTGGTCATCCGCCTCCAAGACCTAGACAAACCTCACCCCATGAACCCGGGCACCCCTGCTAAATCACCAAACGTAGCGAACCACTTGGGGTGACCTATGGCAGAGGTGTTGGTTATCCAATAAAGGTTCCCGGGGCGGCGGTACCCATTCCCGCCTCCCAAATTGCAACCCATTCTGATAAAAACGTACATTAATTTTCTTAACTTTTCTATACACCGAGGTATTTTACATTTGTTTTAACAGTGAGTATGGAGCAGTCAGGTTTACGTAGATATGAATTTGGATTACAACTATATGAGTGTATATATAATATGTTTAGATTCTCAGGGGTAGCATTTTTATTCAGTGTCTGGTATTACAAAAGTTTTATCTGTATTTAGAGATAGTAAATTTTGATCAAACCATTTTTATATTAAATTTATATCTAGTTTAGCCGTTTTCTGAGTTTCATTCCAGTTTAGTCCCTGAGTTAAAATACCCCAATACCCAAATACCCCAATCAGGATTGCCATAGTCTCACTGGCCTCAGACGGGAGCGGTTGGGGCTCTTGGGAAGGTATTCACATAAAAATAAAGTGTTTTCACGAACCTACAACCTACTACTGTATATTTTGCATTTTTTTCTCATTTTAATCTAACAAGAATCCCTCTGATCAGAGCTTGTTGCTGCAATAAAAAATATTAAAAAAGTAAAGGTTTCGAAATATGAATATGATTCCAACCGAGCCTTGTAATATATCATCATCATTATCATTATCATTACATAGTATAAAATGAAGTCGCTCAAAATGTATGTGCGCGTTAATCTTTTAAACTACGCAACGGATTTTCATACGGTTTTCACCAATAGATAGAGTGATTGAAGAGGAATATTTATATGCATAATACATGTAAATTATATTAGAGAAAAGCCGAGAAATTCAAATAAAACATATTTTTGTGCGATTTAAAACGGCTGGCGGGCCGTACTATAGTCACTTTTGAAATTCGTTCAACGGAAGAAATTGGAAAATAGATGTCCTAGAGTAAGTAGGTATTTGATTTTCCCTTTTCAAATATCCAGTGTTGTATTGCAACCATTGTATAATTAGTGGCGAGTTAATTAGTTTATATGTATAATACATGCTTATTATAGCAGAGCAAAGCCGATAAATTCAAATATTCAATTCAGGCAGCGGGCAGCGGGCAGCTGGCAAGCGGGTGGTGTGGATTTTATAAAGGTTGGGTAATGGCACTGTGTTTCGTTAGCCACAGCAACGTGTGTCCGGGTCTGCTAGTAATATTATAAATGCGAAAGTGCACGAGTTTGTTTGTTACGCAATCACGCCTAAACCACTAAACCGATTTTGAAAATACTTTCACCAAAAGAAAGCTACATTATATGCGAGTAAAATAGGCTGTATATAATGGTAAGCTATGGCGTTATGAAATTATCAATATTAATATATTATATTTATTATGCGTTTATTGTCAAATAAATATCCTGACAAAAGCGAGTTACTGCTAACGTCAGACGGTTGTCGTGGAAACGATGTTGATATATTTGCGGGAAATTTTATTTCAGGGTACTTCATCTATATAAACAAAAATGAATCGCCGAAATGCATGTACGTATTGTACGCGCATAACTTCCGAACGACTGCACCAAATTGGATAATTCTTCTTTTTTTGTGTTCGTTATTGGTTTGTATAAAACTACTGGCGAGCTTTGGCATTATGAAATTTGTATAAAAAAATTGCAATTGGTGGCACGCGAGCTATTTGAAACTGAATGTACCGGGAATGAATGTATGGAATTCGAGAGGGAATAGGAAAGGACACGCAGGGAGAAACAATTTCTTTATTAAATTGCATAGCAACGCATATCGGGAACCAGCTAGTATACTTGTGATCTCACTAAAGAAAACACTCATAGAACATTAATAAATGCATTCACTCTGAATGCATTTATTTATGTTCTCCAAATTGACCTTGAAAAAAATCACATCTTTGCGATTCTTTTAAAGACATAAAGAAATCATCCCTTAATTTATATACAATTCTTAGTGTTCTCAAAAGTTGTCTCGACAGAAGCAAATTCCCGTGATATTTTGAACGAAACTATTTCTTTGTTAAGAATATTATGAACTAAATATACAATTTGGCTGTCCTGAAACGGGTATTCTGCCCAGTTGGACAGACAAATGATCACATTGTAATGTATTGTAATATATATGCAGATGTAAATAAAATAAAATAAAATAAAATAAATAAAAATAAAATATCTATAAAGATATAAATGTGTGGTTTTATAAAGGTTTTATGTAATTGGTTTAATTAGCAAAGCATTTGCACATTGCATGTCCCTTCAAAGGAAATGTCACAAATACCCATATGAGTTTGTCGCAATACTATCAATAATTAATACGTGAATGAGGAAATTGTGGGAAAGTATGTTATGGAAATAATTAAATAATTTTGTGTTTTTTTTCATTTACTCCACACAGGAGGCACTGAGGAAAATCATTTCCCTTGGGGCCTACGTCATCTGAGATGCTGTGTGGAGGGTCTTTTTGAGAAGAGGAAGGAATGAACATTGGTCTTGAAGAGCCCCATGTTGTAGGAAGGAGCTACGTGGTGGGCCAGATCGAGAGAGCTTGATTTGGAGAAACTCTTTGACCTCCTGGACTAGACACATAATCCTAGATTCCTAACTCATCCCTCATACCTTTCTCGAAGTTCTTCTCCTTCCGTTTCTTAAGAAGATCCTCCACACAGCATCTCCAAAGATGAGATAAGCTTTGAGGGAAATTATTTTCCACCAGGCCACCTTTGTGGGGTGAATGTACAAAAAGAAATATTTCAAATCACAGACATTCGAAATTAACGTGTTTGTTTATTATAAAAAGTTAGCAACGCCGTTTTTCGGGTTTCATAGTAATTTTAACAGTATTTTAAATAAACGCATTGTTAACCTTGCCATTTAACAGCAAGATGCTATGCAGTCTATCCAAGTAGTAACTATTGTTAATAGTTTTTAGGCATGTATAATTCTTTAACCAACCATTCATTATTCAATTGAATTTAGAAAAAAAGCATATCATGACGTTAAAAAACGCCGGATATTACTGTTAAAGGTACTACCGTTATACAGAAAAAATCTAGCGTGTCAATGTAAAAAATCATTACATAGTATAAAATGAAGTCGCTCAAAATGTATGTGCGCATAGATATTTTAAACTACGCAACGGATTTTCATGCGGTTTTTACCAATAGAGTGATTCAAGAGGAAGGTTTCTATGTATAATACATGCACATTATAGTAGATAAAAGCCGAGAAATTCAAATATTCAATTCAGGCAGCGGGCAAGCGGGTTGTGTGGATTTTATAATGGTTGGGTAATGGCGTTGTGTTTCGTTAGTCACAGCAAAGGGTGGGCGGGTCTGCTAGTATAATATAAAAACATTTTCTTTAGACCATTACTCACTGTATAAAGTAGGCCGCAAACCAGAGGGACGAAAGAAGATAAAAATTAGCACAGAAACGATTAAAATTACATTAGAAAGATACGCTTTCACATTTATTTAAATTCGCAATTATCAATATGAATAATCTGGATTCTTGCTTTTTTTTTTCAATAAATTGTTTTCAGTAAATGAGATGAGATAGAGAATTCACCGGCTGCGCCATTGTGAGATCTGCGCAGTGTAGTGATGCGCAGATGAGGGTGCGGTTTTGTAGGTAGTAATAACCAAAGAATAATAATGCTGTATTTATTATAAGAAGAGTTAAACTGGAGAGAGAGCTCTACAGCTCATGCTATGCCTTTTATATAATCTGCATACTCGCTGTCTCGCTCTCACGCCGTCACACTCACACATAATATTACAGGTTACAAAAAATACACTATTTTTTAATAAACATAACTTTTTTTAAGTAAACCTCACAAGAGTGCCAGCTGCTCCCGTCTGGAACCAGTGAGACCATGGCATCCCCAATTGGGGTATGTTGTGAGGTTGAAATTAATGGGGAGGGGAAGGAGATGGGGAAGAGGAAGGTGGAGATGTACCTTGCTATTTATATCTGATCACCATACACTAAAGCCATTTCAAGCAACGTTTCAATTCTGAATGGTAGTCTTACACCAACCAGAACGATACTGAGAATATCCGCAAATATACCATTTATCATTTTAAATTAATACATAGTGAAATAACAAAAGTCTATCAAATACAATTGACATGCGCGCGCCCGGTTTCAAACCCGCGACCTTCGGATCGCTAGTTGAGAGCCTTATTCCTACACCACGGAGGCCGTCAAAGGTGACTAGAGATTGCAAATCTTTTGCCAAAAATCCTATTATCGGAAAAATTAAATGGTCAATATTTAAAATTATTTCTCTTTTGCTTGATCAAAAACACAGTGTTTCAATTTGCGTGTCATTTATTATGAAATAACTATGGGAAACGAAAGTCCAATTTTATAATACTTATCAAAATTAAGGGAATACATATTTTGTTATTTGTCTGTTGTGTGCAATTCTTGGTCGTGACAAGATTTCCGTCGTTGCAACATCTATTTAAGTGCTTATTGAGAAAATTGGAAAAATCCTTTCGGTTACGGCAATAAACAATCTTCTGGAATTATTTTCTTTGGCATAAAATTTGTTTGTGACATGTAGCTGGGGTATGTTTAAAGGCTGAAGAAAGTGGGGAAGGGTAGGAATGACGAAGAGGAAGGTCACAAAGTAACTTGGTAGGAAGGAAATTCGATTGTAGCCATTTCAAGCAATTCTGATTGATTCTGGTTATAATAATTCTAAATAGTAATAATTCTGGGTACCTACCTATACCTATATAATAGCACTGGGATGCGGTTTGTCAGACCTGAGTAGACTTGTAGTTTTTTGTTGTTGTTTAGTTTTGTTAATAATAATAATAATTGGACAATTTATAGAGCGCCGTTTTTGTGAAAAATCACCCCAAGGGCGCAAGGGTTGTGTTTTGTTTTGTTTTATTTTATTTTTTTGTTTATTTTTTGGTCGTTTTTGTAATATTTTTTCTGGTTTTTGTTGTTGTTTTTTTTTTTAATATTTATTTTTTTTCAGGTAAAACAACTGTCACATTAAAAAAAATATCTACATACTTGCAGAACTCGACAAAAGCTTTAGATTTTTCTTTTTTATATAAGTTCCACACGGGAAGCCCTTGGGACAATAATTCCCCTCAGGGCCTATGCCATTTTTAGGAATGCTGTGTGGAGGCTATTTTAAGAAAGAAGGGAGAGGAAGTTCTGTCAAGAAAAATGTATGAGGGGTGGGTAGGAATCTAGGGGTCAACGTGAACATGAGTGACGGGTATATGAATCCATCCCTCCCAATGCGGTGCAAGGTGATGTTCTGAGAGGGTCCTGCTGGAAATCACAAAAGGTCCCCTCAGCCCGTCTCTTCCGATCCAGTCTGCCACGCAGTTGTTGGGCAGACACATCCGCCGCTAATACCCGGACAATCCTCATCGCATGAACCGGGCAACCCTGCAAAATCACATAGCGAACACTTGGGGTGGCCTACGTCAGAGATGTTGGTTATCCAATAAATGGTGGTATCCGCCTCCTAAATTGGCAGCAATAGGATTTATGAAACCTCATCAAATACTTTAAAAAAACTGGCCAAGCCTTTTTTTTCCTTTTCATCTCCGTTCGACATACATCCGTGTTTATCGTCCCACCTGACAAAACCTGTTATCAACTGCTAGTAACCGGCGAGATTTCACTTTCTTCACGAGAAGAAATGCGTCGGCTACGTGCTGGTAAATGTGTTACCGAAGATAGTAAGCGCGCCCCGAGGGGATAAGGTGTGAGCTTCAACTGAAGTTATTGCACAAGTGGTATGGGCAAGGCCATTCAGATGGTTCCAAGTTGAAAACCGATTGTTGTTTATGATGGTTTAATTCTTTTTGTTCATTGTTTTCAAACTGACTATTAAAACTATGATCATAAATCCTTTTTATTTTTTACGATTTGTAGAAAGGTTGTGGTTATTTTCTTTCTTGTTGTTTTGCGTTTTTTGCAACAACTTCGAAAGTTTCGAAAAGAATTCAATTTAAGGTCCGGTAGTGCCCGCTCAAAAAGAAGAAGAAGGGGAGATATGTAAATTCGAATGTTAGAAGGAGCGCGCTAAAATTTTAAAAGAAAATGTTTAAGCGAATATTTTGAAATTTTTTCATAAAACATGACTCATTTAAAATAGAGCAAAAATCTGAGAAGAATCTGAGGAATGTCTAAATTAGCATTTAACGAAACATCATGTTTTTTTTCGTCCATATAACTTTTAAAATAACGGAAAAAATCGTGTTGACAATAATTTTCGTAGCATACTTTGCGATTTTTTTTTCAAGGGAATTTCATATAATTGCCGTTTCAGCATGGGGAGTATTGGGGAGTGTGTAGATATTATCTTCAAGAATAACATATATATTTTTAAGAGCTTTAAAACTTAATCAGCCTTACTAAAAAACCCAGTGAAAATTTTTTTCAATTTACAAACGGCCGCGGATGTGAAAACATTACTAATTAAAAAATTGCTCATTGAAAGAAATACACATTGTTTACACGGCATGAGAGGGTAGTTTATCTCTGTTTTAACGATTGATGTTTACGAAATTTGGAATTTTTCCAACGTATTTTAAATGTCTTATATATTTCTTATTTTTGAAGCTGTCGTAAAAGCATATACCTTTATAGAAACTAGATAGAATTGCCTTTTAGATTTTTGTATCTGAAATATACGATCGTGTTTGAAAATTGCAGTATTTTAAGTTTCAACATGAACAAATTTGAAAAAAAACAGCTGACTGTAAACATATTCTATTAAATGGTCGAAAAATTTTGGAAAATTCAAAATTTAAAAAATACACACCTCTTACTTTATGAATTTGGAAGAAAACTGTAACTTCACATTTTATCTCGTTCATACAATTAAAAAGGATTAAAAAATATAATAATAATTCCGAAAAAATAACTGAAAAAATCTGATCTCTTGGATTCATTTTTACGCAATTAATACGTCGATTTCTCGAATTTGTTTTTATTTACACATGCATGAGGCTTTTACATTATTAAATAATATTACTTTTATGGAAGTTTTATTAAATTCACGCAAAAAAGTCGTTAAAAAAATAAAATTTCAGAAATAACCTAAAACCTATCGTTAACGAAACTAAATCATCAACAAAACAATATTTAAAGGACTAAAACTGAAAAAAAGTAACGCCAGCATTGATAATTATGTTGAATTACACTAATATCACAGGGAATTGATAATTTAAACGAAAATTATCTTCAAAAACATAAAAATTAACTGCAAGTACAACTGAACATTGTCAAACATTGTTTTACCGCGAAGTTTATAAAACAAGATGGCCGCGCGCCTGCGCAGATCTACGTGAGATTCAAGGGGACCAACATAAAAATCATAAAATGCGTGATAGTGTTATTAGTAAAGATGTAAAAACGCAGATCACCGCGCAAGCAACACATATGCACACATATGCAGTTGACCGCTCGTTAAGGCGTTTTGTTATTAGTAATGCTGAATGTGTTTAAGGAATATTTGTAATAAATTGTTAGAAATGCGGGAATGCCGGACTTTAAGCGATGTTATGGAGCTGTACATTCTGGTAGTGTATGTATTTAGTTCAGAAGGTTATTCCATATGATTGACAATTAAAAAAAAACTTTTTTCTGCATTCTGACGTTTTAAGGTAGTTTGAAAGTAAAAAGTGGTTTTTTTAAATGGTCGAAAAATGATGGTCCAAACATTTAGTAATTATTATAGAAAAAATATTTTAATTCAGGAAAATACAATGGGATTTTGAAAAGGATATTTATCTTTTTTACCTCTACCAACATGTAGAATCAACTCCCGAATATATCTACTTTATACCCCTAGAACGCATAATCGTTAATACGCAACGCGTTATCAATTCGGGAAATTTCATCAGCGCTCGGTAAATGTCGAATTAGCTTCGTAAATAATTAATAGACGTGTCCGACGCTAAGACGTCAGTTATTTACGATACTGCATAATATGCGTGATAGCGAATTTTGTGTTTCAGATACTTTGGAAGAAAATTGTATTTTTAAGTTAGGTTAATAGGTAAGAAATAAAATTTGAATATATTCTTGTTTATTACTTGTTAAGCGCATTGGGAAATGTATCTATATATTCATTAGATTACGAAATATTCTCAAATTAAACAACCTAAAAAAAGTCTATTACGCACTAGTTCAATCACTAATTCAGTATGGAATCATTGGATGGGGAGGTGCATATGAAAAAATTATAAGTCCTGTAAAAGTGGTACAAAAACTAATTACTTATTAAAGTAATATTAAAAAATAATCAACATTCCCTTCAGCATCATTGTTAAAAATTTTCCAAGTACCAAAAATTAAAGACCTCTATAAAAAAGATTCAATACTTAAATATTCAAAGAAAATGTATCTAAAAAATTTAAACTCAACTCATCATTAAGGCGTAAATTTAACATCCAAATCCCTCTATTTTCAACACAACAAATGCACAATAATGATATTTACAAAGGCATAAAATATTTTAATAGTCTTCCCGAAGAAATTAAAAAAATAACAGATTTCGTATCATTCAAGAAAAAGGTCAAATTAATCTTAAAAAAAAATCATCGCCAATCAAAATGTTATAACTTCAATTCATGTCATATCAAAAATTAACATCATAACATAGTTTATATTTATTATATACACTAAGTAAAATGTATGTTATAAAAATGAAATAATAGTAGTTTATATATTAGATTTATATATGGTTTATATTTATTGTATACTGTAAGTAAAATGTATGTTATAAAAATGAAATAGTTGTAAAATAACTCCTACGCCAAGCTCAAGAGCTAGTACCTACTCTTCATTGGCGTAGAAATTCATTAAATCATGTGCTTTTCAATAACCCCTGGGTAGCCAAGGGCATGTTCTAATTTGAAAAAAAGGCGCGAAAATTTTGCTTCCCGAATTTTGCTTAAATATATCCGTATAAATAAGAAAATTAACTGATGTTGTTATTTATTTTATATTCTTGAGCGCGAACAATAAAATAACCGCCAAAAACTTATAAAATGTCAGAAACATAAAATTTAAAAAGCAATGTATTTATGTCAACCAAATTCTTTATTCTCGTCCCATGCATTCATGCGGCCAACTCCATAACAATTTATTAAGTTTGCTGAAATGTAAGTGGAACATAAGAAACTGAAAATCAGGCAGCTAGCAGAGAGATATTTTTCGAAGCTGAGTTTATTTGTGATGGACACGTTTGTTTTTTTACAAGTAGCATAAAATGGAAATCAATCCTCTTAAAAACAGATGTAAAAAAAGATTAACCTGATTGACTTGTAGTGGTGCAAAAAATATTCTGAGAATCTTTCATAGTTTAGTGAAGTTGAAAAACATGACAGAAGTAGGTACCTCAATTTATAAATGTATAATTACATTTTTTTTTAATTCTTGTTTTCCGATATGGTAAATATATTGGTTTATTACAATGTTTTATTTCAAAACTCTACAGCTAACGATGGAAAATCAAAAAATATTTGCGGAGCGTGGGCTTTCAGATGGCAAAGGTTATTATTTTATATTTTTGACTTGTGTTTATTATGGGTAGTTTGATGATGCCTAGCTCGAGCTATGCCGGGTATTAATGTTAGAATGACAATCATAATAGTCGAAGTTATGAAGTGTGAAGTTCAGGAATGGATTATCATCTATGGAGTATTTAAAATCGACAATAAAATAATACAAATAATATGAGATAATAAGATAATGCAAATAATACAAAATAGTAAAAATGAAACAAATAATACAGATAATACAAATAATCAAAAAATAAAGCCAAAAACAAACAAAAAAATGCAAAAAAGTGCAAATAAAGCAAATAACAAAAATAATACACATAATAAAGATAATACAAATAATCCAAAAAAGCCGAGTCGAACCCTCTGATATGAAAATATCAGGAGTCGGTGACTCATTTGGTCTATGGTAGGTTGACATGTTGTTCTTGTATTATTTTGTATTTATTATACTTACATAGTGCAAGTGCATAACGTGGATTGACTAGATGATCATTTGTGGAAAAGTGTGTGGAAGAGTTTAGTTTTTCCTGTGAGGAAGATTTAATCAATAAAATTTAAATAATAAGATATAAAGAAATGGATTATAAGTATTGGACGTCACACTACTGCTAACATCTGTAAAATAGATAACAAATAGACAGAACTACCATCTCACGTATGTCCTTACCCTTATTAAAGAACTTAAAAAAGTAAAATCCTATATGTATAATATAACTCCCTATATAGATTCTTCTCTTCCTTCACCTATATTATGCTCTCTTTATGATATTAACCCTCAATTTTAATCATCTTTCTGTTTGAATTGTATAAATCAGTATGTATCTTATCTTAAATATTCTTATGTTTTAATTAAATATTCTTATGTATGATTCCGGAAAAGATATCTATTGCACAAAAAGCAATCCGATTATCTACTATTTTCAGCGAGTAGATCCGAGCTAAAATATGAAATAAATTTTGCTAAAAAACAATATATGAAAAATGTTCAGAATGGGATCAAAGACGATATAAAGTTTTTCTGGGATTATATTAGGTCACAAAAAGTTAACCCAACCTCAACAACATGCTTGACTGAGGAAGGCGTAACTTTTACTAACCCTGACACAATTGCTAATAAGTTTGCTGACTATTTTCATTCCGTTTATAGTCAAGTAACCCCGAAACTTGAAACCAATTTCCCAACAGCATCACCCTGGAACGTTGGAGATATCTCACTCGGATTGACCAACATCCAGGAAATAGAAGCCTGTATCCGGAATATGCGACCTGACAAGGCTACTGGACCGGACAGTATTCCTCCTTCGATAATTATAAAAATCGCTCCAAATATCAGTGTATCCCTTGCTTACATATTTAATCTCTGCATCATGTCATCCACGTTTCCACAGTGTTGGAAATTAACGAGGGTCAGCCCTATTCACAAAACCGATGAAAAGACTGATGTCAGAAATTATAGACCAGTTGCAGTACTGTCAACAATTCCAAAAATTTTTGAAATGATTATCTGTGATAAAATCAGTCCGCAAATCGCGCCTTTCTTAAGAGAAAATCAACATGGCTTCTTACCGAGGAAATCAACGGTAACCAACTTACTCTCTTTTTCTCGACGGGTAGCAAAAGGCCTAGACTGTAGGCATCAGACGGACGTAATCTACACGGATTTCGCAAAGGCATTTGACCGAGTAGATCACGACGTTCTATTAAGAAAGATGCACAAAATAGGTTTTAATCAACCCTTACTGATATTTTTTGCATCATATTTAAAAGATAGAAGCCAGTATGTAAATGTAAATGGATACGACTCACATAAGTTCGTAGCTCTGTCAGGAATTCCTCAAGGATCGAATCTAGGTCCCATGTTATTCCTTATTCTAATAGATGACATTCAGGACTGCATACGTCATAGCTCATGTCTCCTATTCGCGGATGACATGAAACTGATGATGGAAATCGAATCAGAGGACGATTATTCCAAACTGCAGGCAGACCTCGATTCAATCATGAAATGGTCGTTAGAAAATAAACTTAATTTCAATATTAAAAAATGCGTCGTTATGACTTATAGTCGTTCACAAAATCCGTTATTATACCCGTATATAATGAATGGAGAAGTACTAACACGCGTAAATATCATCAAGGATCTTGGGGTGACCTTTGATCCCAGGCTGACATTTTCAAATCATATAGTGCAGCTTACTTCGGCTTGCTCCAAAATGCTTGGTTTTGTAATTAGAACTTGCAAACAATTCAGTAACATAGAAGCAATGACCGCCATGTTCAACGGAGTGGTCAGAAGCAAGCTGGAGTACGCTAGTACTGTATGGATACCTTATCAAATTAAATATATAAATATGATTGAACAAATTCAAAAAAAATTCCTAAGGTATGTTTACATGCGATCATTCGGAATATATCCGAAATTCATGCATCACGTGGAACTGCTAAAGGAGACAAATTATCAAAGCCTGGAGACCAGGCGTAATGCCGGACTCATGGTATTCCAATTAAAGTTAATAAAAAACCTTATTGATTGTCCGTATCTCCTGTCATGCTGTGGCTTATTTGTTCCTGACAAATACTGTCGAAATCGTAGCCACGACCTATTCTACATACCGCAGGGTCGGACAGATGTCATGGCTCAACACAGCATGACAAGAGGTATGACATTGCTTAATGCCCTACCAGCGGATATAGATGTGTTTGATATCACCATACCATCTTTTAAAAAGAATATATACATGTATTGTTAGTTGTTAAAATTAAAATTGTACTATAATTGGACTAACCTGTCTGTTGTACAATAAAAAAAAAAAAAAAAATAAAAAAAAAAAAAAAATAAATTCTCATTTATGTACCTCTACGCCTGTCTCAACACAGGTATACCCTAGTGAGACAGGCATCGAATAATGTAATGTACCTTATATAGATAAATAAATAAATAAATAAATCCGGACATTAAGTCGTAAAAAATACAGATTTGTGAAAATTTTAAATTACTTGAGAATTTTATCAATGTTCGTAATTCTCATGGTAGGCAATCTTTGCACACCACTGATAGGTGTAGGTTTTGGAACAAATTACACAGAAAATAATGTTCACAAATATTTGCCCTGTCATGTCACTTAACTTGAAAAGTAAAAACTCCGACCAAGTTAAATAAAAGAATGCGCACATATTTGTAAATGCAATCAAAAAGATCCACTTTCTCCTCAAAACCTGAAATCCTCCAAGATGGCGGTCGGTGTTGCCAGCGGACTGAAACCGAAAGGCGGGAAATATCCATAAATCGTCTCCGAAAGAAAGGAGCAGCCGGTCAGAAAGAAAACTAGTTTTTAATAAATGATTTATTCGAAGAAAAAAAAACGCATTGCTGAGCAGATCGGAACCCAGTTTATAACGTCGCAAATGTAGATATAGGGTTACCAAAAACGCAGTAATCATTCACGATTTAGTAAACCAAAATAAAAGTATTCAGTTCACACACGGTATAAATAAACATTTAAAAAATTTAAGTAGACAAGAGTGGGGAGGCTACAAAGCACCGCACAAAGAGGAAACCGATTATTCTATCTCATTCTCTCAAAGGATTTTTTATTTTATTTTTATATGAATTTCGC
The DNA here is from genome assembly GCA_917880885.1 of Limnephilus marmoratus. Taxonomy (NCBI): domain Eukaryota; kingdom Metazoa; phylum Arthropoda; class Insecta; order Trichoptera; family Limnephilidae; genus Limnephilus; species Limnephilus marmoratus. Next base: position 20,177,376 of record OU862915.1, read on the forward strand.
ACAAGAGTTCTCAACTGCTCGCGTCTGGAGCTAGTGAGACTATCGCATCCCCAATTTGGGTATTTTGTGAGGCTGAAGGTGGTTAGGAGGGGAAGGAGATGGGGAAGAGGAAGGTGGGGAAGTACTTGGCTATTCAGATTTAGACACCAAACACGGCTAAAGCCATTCGAAGCAAAGTTTTAATTCTGAATGGCGGTCATACACCAGGGCGATACTGAGAGTATCTTCCACTAAGGAACGTCCCGCAAATATGTTATACTAGCTGATTTCCGGCATGCGTTGCAATGCCATATTCAAAGAAATACATTGTTTCTCCCTGAATCACCTTTCCCGTGCATCCCCGTTCCCCTCCCGCGTCCTCTTCCTAGCTAGCTTTATAAATTATATCCTATATGTTATTCTGATGTAGGTACGAGCTATATGTAAAATTTCATTAAAATCCATTCAGTAGTTTTCGCGTGAAAAAGTAACAAACAAACACACTTCCGCATAAACTTTCGTGTTTATAATACTACTAGCTGGTACCCGGCAAGCGTTACAATGCCATTCAAAGAAATAAATTGATTCTCCGTGCATGTCTTTTCTCGTTCCCTTCCTCCTTCATGCCTTTCCCCTCCCTCGTCTCTTCCCTCTCCGCGAACCCCACCTTCCCCCTGCCTTTCCTCCCTGACGCTAAAATATATGAAATACATTTATAAAAAATTCATAACGCAGAGCTTACCATTATATGATGATATTGTGGCTTTCTATTGGTAGAAGAATTTTTAAAATCGGTTTAGTTGTTTAGGCGTGAAAGCGTTACAAACAAACACACGCAATTTCGCATTTATAATATTAGTATGGATAGTAAGATATTATTTTGAATTAATTAATTGTGAAATACCACAAATTAATCGAATAAAATTTATTTGCCCACACCGGGATTCGATCTTACTTCTATCATATAAACAATACTCGTGTCCACAACACATTTATCTCGGTTTATATTTTTAATGATTTTCAATGACAGAGGTTTATATAAAAACGGGCATTTGATTTTGATAAGAATGGTGTAAGAAGTCGGGGACGCCCGAAAAAGACGTGGCATCACAAACCAGAGTGATGTTAAGAGGCAGAATAACAAAATAAGGTTAATGAGACGATGTATGAATGTGAATGAAGGAGGGAGTATTCAGAGACGGTTTTTGACGAGCGCATTTTCATCCCGCGTCAAAATATCCCTCGACATAATATCCCAAGGACAAAATATCCTACGGACAAAACATCCCCTAACAAAATATCTACTAAAACCTAAGGGGACGTACCTATACTACGTGACCCACTTTTTGCAATTTTTAAACCCCCCTCCCCCCTCGATGACCACGTGTAGTACATTCCAAGACCCCCCCTCCCCCCACAGTTTTCACGTAATAATTCATAAATATGGTTTTAAATCATTTCTTGCTAACAAAAAGATTTAAAAAAATTATTTGGCTTTTTTTTCGTTATTTGTTTTTGGGGTGTTATGCCGTGTTGCGCTACCTCCTTCTTTAGCTAACGTTTCGAACAGCGTTGCAGTGTCCATCATCAGGGCAGATCCGGCAGATCCGGTAGATGTGCCGGACACTGCATCGCTGTCCGAAATGTTGGCTAACGGTAAGAGGTAACGCAACACGGCATAACACCCCGAAAACAAATTACGAAAATACTTTTAGCCGTGAAAATCTTAAAACGTATCTATTTTGTTTTTATTTGTCTTTATTAATTCGGCGCTTGCTGCGTGACGGCAAGAGTGCACTCATACCTATAATTACAAGTGTTAAAATATTATCAAGATAAAACTTACGTCAAAATTTAGATTTCTAGATTGACTACGTGATAAAAGCCTAAGCCCCCCGCCCCTCATTGTGACCAAGCGTGGTATGGAGGCGTCTACCAATATCTACAGGAATTACAAAAACTGAAAAAATCGAACTAATATCTATGAGATGGAAAGTGTTGACGAATATCTACAGCTCAAACTGTTGACGAATATCTATGAGAACCAAAGTGTTGACGAATATCTACAGCACTGGCAGAGGTTGGATTTGTAATTATGTATAGCATATTGGAATAACGTAATATTGCGTATGCAGTTTAAAAAACTTAATCTATGTAAGTATGTATGTAAAAATCCCTAATATCGGACTATTGGACACATTTAGCTGATTAATCCAACCTACGCTCTGTAGATATTAGTTCAACCTACGCTCTGTAGATATTAGTCAACACTCTGAAGTTCGTAGATATTAGTTCAACGTATGAGCTGTAGATATTCGTCCGACATACAGGATGTAGATATTAGTATCTGGAGTCGCGTGGTATTTGGAAGATCCCTCTCCCCCCCTAAGCGGGTCACGTAGCATGGGTATATTCCCTAACCTAACCTGACCTTAGTTTACATTTTACTATGTTTGTATTATTTTTGTCCTATTTTACTATTTTTTTAATAATAATGTATTGTCTTTACAGGTTGTCTATATTATTTTTGAACCATTTTTTGGGTTAGGTTAGGATAGGTTAGGTTAAGTTAGGTTGGGTTAGGTTAGGTTTTAGAAGATATTTTGTTGGGGGACGTTTGGTCCGTAGGATGTTGTTGGATAACTGCGGGCTCGAACCGCCTTGTTACGAACAGGTACAAATTAATAATCACCATGATTAGGACACAACAACAATGGTTCAATTTAAATACTTACAGAAACCAAATTATAATACAAACCTCCGGCTAGCGTCCCTCAGGGATATCGTGTTTTCAGTTCGTTTGGGATTTGATTCAAAACGACTGTCGCTTTATTGTTGGAATAATTATATATATATAGGGTTTTAATAAATGAAAAGATCTCTTGTCGCTTTTAAATAATTGGTGAATTTATTGGTGACTCGACGCTTCTAGGAAAAGCTTTTAATCTCTTTGTGAACTCAAGGTTAATGATTTTAAAATATAATGAAAGGGATAAATGGAAAACACAAAAATAAATAATATTACGTACGTTACAATGTCACGGGCAGCATCGGGATCCACACTGAGTTGATTTGAATATCAAATTTAACTATATTTTAAATTACGTGTCCCAACCAAATGTTGGAACCAAAAAAGGGTCTGCAATATGCACCAAGAACCGTCCCTCACCACAGTTAAACCCAGAAGAAGCGCCAGGGCTCTCCGCCCCGTCGAAAAGCTGCTCGGCCCCCTCCCGAAATCCGGGCCAATCAAAACGTTTCGCAAATGTTGCCAACTAATGACAACTAATAGTAAATATTTAGTACCTGATGACGGAAATAATGATATAGGGGTGGGAAGTTATAATTCAAGAAAGTACTTCATAACACATCCCCGAAAACACCAGGAAAAAACCGCAGTCGTAACGAAGGTTTTTTTTAATCTAAACCCTTTAAAGAATTCCCTCAATACACTTTACAAAAAAAATCGTTCACATAGAGATTCAGCATTAAAAACCTAGGCAAAAAGTGGTACAGTTTACAATAATTTATATAGTTTACAATTAACATAAAGTATCAAATAGACAGCAAAATCGACGCTTCGAAACGGCCTGGCGGGAACTTCGTTACACGCAGCGCAAGTCAGTGTGTAATGTCCATCAGGGCGTCTGGAGTAATAGTCAGGATCCTCAGCAGGAGAGAAGTGTCAACATGAAATAAAATAACAAAATTATTAGAAAAGTACAAACACTTAGGCATCAAGACACTTAGAGTAAACAAAATTATCTGAACAGTAATTGTATAAGCAACAAGAGATCAAAGCGTAAGGTAACTAACTCCACATTAGATGTCGTGATGTATGCATTGGCGTATGTCGTAGAACACAAAGCACATTCAACCCCCTTTTAAAGAACGGGTAGTGGCTCAGTGAAGTCAGTGTCCACTTTTTAACAGTACGGATCACTGGTTAACGACATATTAAAACAAAACAGATAATAAAACAGACAACATAAAATCAAAGTCCTTTAAAGACCCAAACAGCGTCCTGCATCAATTCAATTCAGGATCACTCATACAGCATCCTATAATTCAGGATCATCCAAACAGCATCCTATAATTCAGGATCATTCAAACAGCATCCTATAATTCAGGATCATTCAAACAGCATCCTATAATTCAGGATCATTCAAACAGCATCCTATAATTCAGGATCATTCAAAAATTTCCAGAACGCACATTAATAATACCTCAAGTTTTATCACAATTCACTGTAATATAATTGTCGTCGATTTATTGCGTTTTAAGGCAATATTTAAAGTTATTGTAGTCAGGGCATTATAGTATTTTTTTAATGATGACAACAATAATGATAATGAAATATATCATAAAATAGTATCGCTTTTCCACTTCATTTACGCGGGCTGTGCCACGGGGCGCCATCTTATTTTTGTACGAGTTAAACAAGACAAACTCAAATCAAAATAACGAGGGTATCAATGACCCGCGTTACTCTCACCAGAGTACTGCACTGTTCATATTAGGTTTTTGTCACTATAAAATACAATAAAAGTATTGTATGATATAGTTGAATAGTAAAAAATGTGAAGTGTTTTTATCAATCCGGTTAATTACTCCGAAAAGATATAATGTAGGTGTGTGTTTTTATCAATCCGGTTAATTACTCCGAAAAGATATAATGTAGGTGTGTGTTTTTATCAATCCGGTTAATTACTCCGAAAAGATATAATGTAGGTGTGTGTGTACACACTATTTCAAAAGCGTCCCTTCAAAACAGTGCTGCGTGTTGAATGTATGTGTGGATGTGTGTAGTGTAAATTTCATAATACGTTGATTTCTCCGGTTCCTACGAAACCATTTAAATGGTTAATCAATCAAAACATGATTCACGTCCGTCGCTTAGCGCGAAACTCTACTCAAACAAATAAATTTAAAAATTATTTGAAGAAATAATTTTCCACTTGTATTCCAACTTGATTTTCTTTGGAGAATTTTCTAATTGGTATGGGCCAACATTCTAGTTGAATTCCATCTTGCTCTTCTTGTATCAACTTATCAAATACCTGTAAATTAGTTATCCTCCTTATCACCATTCTGAATAATAACATTCAGGTCCATTAATGCCTATTGATATCGTATGCAATCAATCTTCCCCGTTAGTTGAATAAATCTAGACACTTGTTATATCCTGAGAAAAATCTCGAAATCCAACGTAATAGATAATCGAACCCACATCTCTTCTCTGTAAAATAATTAATTAATAGTAATACCTATACATTAATATTAACAGATACCGATTATATTCATCTATAAAAAAAATAGCTATCGTACTTCCGTTTTCATAGACTTCGTCGTCGTATCAATTTGAGGTTGCGGGCATGGGTACCGCTGCCCCTGAACTATCTATTGTATAACCAGCGCCTCAGTTATAAATAATCCTGTTAAGAGATTCGCCATGTTTGGTATCGCTTTATTCGCTACAAGTGCCCGAGTCCATGGGATAAGGTCGGACTGGGTCTAGACTACCTGCCGCATGGCAGGACGGATCGCGAGGAACCGCAATTTGGAGAGAGGAATTCCTATGCCTATCACTCCTGGACGCTGACCACCATATTCCGATCAGCCCTTCATACCTCTTTCCTTCCTCTCCTTCCTTTCCTTAAAAAGACCCTCCACGTAGCATCCCCTAAGATGACATAAGTACTAAAGGAAATTATTTTCCTCAGTGTCTCCTGTGTGAAGCTTATTTTACTAAACATATTTATCTAATCGTTAATAGGTTTCTACTCTTCGTTAGAGAGATCGGCATGGATACGGAGATATATAATTTCGCAAGGAATCGAACCCGCGACGAAGTAAGGTGATTACGTCGGTGTGTTATGCATTATAATTATTCCAGATTCGAACTGGTAGGTATTTATATCCTATAAGGAAGGCAGTATCATTGAACACTAGAAATTATATCTCACTGGCAAATCAATTCGAGAATTGAACTCGATTAAATTTTATTGCTGTCGTTATTTTAACTGTTAAAATCTATTTTTAAATAGGTAACCACTATTTTACCATTCTAAATCATCAGCTCGTTTCAACGAAGATAACGCTAACATATGGTCTCAACACACTCTGAGACTGGTCAATTTCTGTTTTCAAACTAATGGCCGTTATTCTAAAAATAATCGCATCTATTTGCCACAATTTCATAAAGGGAAGGTAATATCGTTAAATATCTACTAAAAATATCTCCACGCTGCACAAACAAAGGTGCCTGCTTTCTCATATTTCAAATAAATGTGTATCCTCTGCAAATAAAGGAACATTCCCAAAAGTGCATTTGTCAGGACAATCCTGGTAGACAATAGAGCTATTGTCTTCGAAGGAGCCCAAAATAACCATTGTCCATCGGCAGACTCGTCAAGAAATATTTTAACGAAACTTAATCTATTGTCATCCGTCATCCCTTGCCATAAATCGACCCTACGAAAGGTACCTGCTCTTAGGTGCCTGCATCCGGACCGTTTACAGCGGTTGACGGCTTTTTGTAGGATTTTTAACGCGTACGTCTTCATATTATTCAAAATGTGTTTAAAATATATTTAAACATGTCGAACAAATTTAAATCTTAGGTCACACAATTTATTGGCGTATGCGAGCTGCATTTACTAAAGGAAAATTTGTTAAAGAACTAACTAACCAATAACCACCACGCCGTTTTTTTTTTTTTTTTTAGCAGAAGTTCACAATATTCAATCACCACATATGGCTAAAGCCATTTCAAGCAAGGCTTAGATTCCGAATTGTGGTTTTACTCGACTTTCTCTATCTCCCTTGTTAGCGGGTATATCGTACCTTTAATGCATTTGCCTACGCTAGCAGATTTTAATCTTTTAGGTATCTAATTCTGAGATTTCGGTAACTACTTTGTTTCTAAACTCGCGTAAAACTAAAACAAAGCTTTTCAAAATACGGCGTGACTAATTATTTAACGGTCAAAAACACGTGCTGGTCTTTAAATTCGGAGTTGCGACCGACAAAATGGCGACGTTCGAAAACACACGTGAACTTTTTTTGAAAATAGTCCTCCAACACTTGTGAGATGCTGGCTTTGCTTTATTGGCGTTTGAAAACACGTGGATCAAAATGGACGCTAATCGTTTAAAACGTCTCTCTTTCAAAAAACGACGCGTTTCTAACACAAAACGCGTGGAACAATTTCTCGCAGACCAAACATAAACGCGAAGCACATGATTCGATTGTTAAACACGTGTGGATTGTCACGCGGTGACTTCGATTAATTTTTAAAAGGCTACCAGCGGTCTAAAAAACGTGCTGTTTTCAAAATGGCGGCCTTTGAAAAATGTGTAGACGCGGCCTTCAAGATAACGGCATTTAAAACGCGGGGGTTTTAACACAATTCAAAATCACTTATTTACCTATACATTTAAATGGGAAAAATGATTATTATATACATACATACATCACGAAAAACAGCATGGAGTTTATGAAAATAAATCAAAGAAAGCGACAAATCATAATGAATCAAATCGGCCCCACGTTGGAGGCGACAGTGCTACATAGCGACGGGCTCGAACCGCCTTGTTACGAACAGGTACAAATTAATAATCACCATGATTAGGACACAACAACAATGGTTCAATTTAAATACTTACAGAAACCAAATTATAATACAAACCTCCGGCTAGCGTCCCTCAGGGATATCGTGTTTTCAGTTCGTTTGGGATTTGATTCAAAACGACTGTCGCTTTATTGTTGGAATAATTATATATATATAGGGTTTTAATAAATGAAAAGATCTCTTGTCGCTTTTAAATAATTGGTGAATTTATTGGTGACTCGACGCTTCTAGGAAAAGCTTTTAATCTCTTTGTGAACTCAAGGTTAATGATTTTAAAATATAATGAAAGGGATAAATGGAAAACACAAAAATAAATAATATTACGTACGTTACAATGTCACGGGCAGCATCGGGATCCACACTGAGTTGATTTGAATATCAAATTTAACTATATTTTAAATTACGTGTCCCAACCAAATGTTGGAACCAAAAAAGGGTCTGCAATATGCACCAAGAACCGTCCCTCACCACAGTTAAACCCAGAAGAAGCGCCAGGGCTCTCCGCCCCGTCGAAAAGCTGCTCGGCCCCCTCCCGAAATCCGGGCCAATCAAAACGTTTCGCAAATGTTGCCAACTAATGACAACTAATAGTAAATATTTAGTACCTGATGACGGAAATAATGATATAGGGGTGGGAAGTTATAATTCAAGAAAGTACTTCATAACAATGTTTTGTCGGAGGATGTTTTGTGTCGTAGGATAGTTTGTCGGGGATATTTGGTCGGGGGGTATTTTGTTACGGGATGAAAAGTCGCGGAACCTTCCGAGACAGTGGTAGTGGTCTCTGCCTATCCTTACCAAGAAACGACGTGTTCAACGACTAGACGAATTAAAATAAAACTATAAAATATTTTAGGAAAATAATTTATTCGTATTTGGTAATTTTCACTTTTTCGGCTTCCTTTCTCATCACTTCTATAAAGCACTTTGACTACCTACACTATGCCTACCGTAGTTTTGGATGAGTTCATTGTGCCCATAGACATATGAATATTAATAGACCAGAACATAAAGGTGACGGGAAGAAACCAACTTCAGCGGGGCGCAGAGCGGGAAGATGAATTCGGTGATATGTGATTCGTCAATAACTCAATCTGAGAGTATATAGGCATCGCGCATTATAATATCACCATTTAGTTCTTAAAAGTAAAGTCTGCTCTTTAATGAATAGACCTTTTTACATGGAAGCGCGAATTGCTCGCCGCGAAATGAACAAATTTACAAATTCCAAATACAGCAAAGTAAAGTTCGCCTATTTTCAAAGTCCAATATTTTGTTGACGTATTTAGTTAAGACACTTTTACAAATGTTTCATAATTTACTTATCCCACAAAACAGCGAGGAGCACACACCATGTGTCTCGAGTGATAGTGCGTGTTACAAAAACGACCACATTAATTATTACTTTATTATAAGCTTATTCAGAAATAAGCTTATAATAAAGTAAAATAATGCTTTCGTATGGAATGTAATACGACAATTGGGTTTATTCTCTTCTTCACTACTATTTTTACACGTTTTCAAAACACAAGCCACTATTTTTGCCGTGTTATTTCGTAAAATGCACCAATGAGTGCTCGACGCTGGCTCGCAAAAGAATGATGACATCACATTTTTTAGATTCACGCGAAGCCATACTCGATCCCAGCCGGTTCCAATGGAACCGGTATGGGGAGGGGGAAATAATACGCTTTTATCGCTTAGGGCAGGTCTATTAATATTCATATGTCTATGATTGTGCCACTTTCTGGCGACATTAATGTGTGGTTAGCACCTTGTTTGCACTTTCCGTTTCTGACAAAAAATGTTTGTCAGAACATCAGAGGATTCCGACAATTTTATTGACATTTAAAAATTGAAATTCTTGAAGTAAAAATGTACAGTGATTTTGACGACAATAATAATGTATGAAACATTAAAAGAAATTTAAATTCATTGGAACAATAATTTTGGATTTATTGTTTTTTGCACTGTTATTATATATTACAATCTAAATCCTTTAATCAACCGTCTTTTATCCCCACTCCCTTTATTTCCCCACTCTTTTCAGTCACTAGACGGCTTTCATGGTGGAGGGGTAAGGCTCTCGACCAGCAATCCGAAAGTCGAGGTTTCCAATCCCGAATTGTGTTATTTCACAATTTAATCATTTAAAATAATATAAAAAGAGCGATTCTAAATCTATTGTGGGAAAGTTATGAGATAACGGAAGTCATCTCCTGTCGGATTTGTGTGATTTTTACATATTTACTGTCACTTTTTAAAATTTCGATGGTTTTAATCACGAATTCCTGCAAGTGCACACGATTATTTATTCATTTAATGTACGTTGTACGTAGAAAAAGCAAATAACAGCCATAAAAATCACACTAATCGGACAGGAGATCACGTCCGTTATCTCATAACGATCCCAAGATATGGAATCGCTCGATAGGTTACATTTGCGGGATGTTCCTGAGTGGAAGATCCTCTCAATATTGCACTGGTTTGAGACCACCACTCAGAATTGAAAAGTTGCTTGAAATGACTTTAGCCGTGTTTGATGACCAGATCTGAATATCCAGGTACTTCATCACCTTCCGATTCTGGCTCCAGGCGTTTGGGAGCATTTGGATCTCTTGTTCGATATTCAGATAAAAAAAATAAACAAGGGTTTCACAACATATCCCAATTAGGATGCAATTGTCCCTTTGGCTCCATACAATGAGGAGCAGTTGGTACTCTTGTGCGATAGTCAGATGAAAAAAGAATTAATCGTACATCAAGGAAAACACACGTATGAAAAGACTAATAATCCTGACATATTCTAAACATAAGCTTGTCCTAGTGAGGTTAAAAATTGAATTGTAAACAGTAATACCAACCATGTAAAGAAAAAATAACAAAATAAATTGTTACCATTTAATTTGGTGTAATTTTAAAAACCTTTAAAGTAAGCCCATTTGAAGCATTCAGAAACCTATAGATACCTAACTAATATTTTGTGGTTAACTTTTAGATTTGCATATTAAGCGTGGTGTTTTCTCTTTCTAATACCGTTTCGATCATATTTCTAACCATGATAGTAAGGGAACTGACCTGTTCCTAAAGAACTCATATTTAAATATTATTCCACAACCTCTCAGTAAATTGTTAAATAGTACTGTTAATTTTGAAAGCTCTAAAGATCACTAAAGTTAACACTCATTTTTGATTTTTCATGTGATTTTTCACAAAAACGCGCGGTGTACAAATCATCCAAATATTATTATTGAGAAATTAGGTTAGTTTATCAATGAGCATTTACTTACTAACCAGAGAAACTATCATTGCAAAACCAGCTCCGCGCTGATTCAGATGTTTCAACATCATAACTTAAACAACTTTCATTGTCAAAGTCGTCGGGTTCTTCAAATAACCGTCAGCAACCAACAAAGCGTTGAGATGTCAATGACATTGTTGTAGATGTTGATCTAAGACTGGTCTTTAACGTTTTAGAGCAAAGATCGTCAACGGCGAATTATGTTGACCTCGTTGTTTCGTGGCGTTGATAATTGCAATTATCTGTGAAAAGCTTTAAATCGGCCGTCTATATTGGCTAAAGTTGACATATTTACATACTTAATTATAAGTTAATTTCGGGACATTTTATAGATTTTCGAAGTCCACGAATAGGCAGTAAGAGCTTTAAATAATACGGCTACCGTGACGGCATGAAAAAGGAAATAAAAATACGACCCCTGACACAATAATGCTGCAGCTCTTTCAAAAGATGAGATACACCAGGTTGCTTCCGCCAAAGGAAAAAAGTCGTCACTTTCTTGCATCTCTCTCAGACACCGCACCGTGATGTCACCGTAGGCCCCTACGAATATTGTTTACCGTGACGATAATTTTGAAAGTATGGAATATAATATAGTTACAAGGATAATATTGAACTATGAGTGACTTCAAAAATTCAAAAACGTAAATGGCAATGTGCTGGCGGTTTTAATGCAGTTAAAATATAATGCTCCAGCTCTTTCTTACACACTAAATAACAACAGTCGAAAATGAGACAAGCGGTGAACGTATATCTGCTTTTCATATATCTCCCTCACACGTATAAAGAAATGATAATAAATACATATTTTGCGTGTCTCGTCAAAAGTCTTACCATTATTTAATATGTAAGAAAGAGCTGTAACATTAAAAGCGATTAAAGCGTATGTTTATTACCTTATTTGTCGTCACGGTACATCGTCACAAAAGCGTTCAATGTATTGCGAAGTAACGCAAAATCATGCGTAACTTTAAACGAAATTTAACAGAACTTGAATTTTAACTTTGAAATGACGGGCTATTTCACGATTCTGTGAATTATCCCGTCTTTGAGGCCAGTCGTTTCATAAAATTTGAATTCACCAAATTTTGAAGTCTATTTTTTAAGTTCACTGAAAGTTCCAGTCAAGTTCTGTTATTGTTTCAATTCTGTGAAATATTTGGCCTAAAATGATATATTAACAGATGTTGAATAGAACTTTCACACAACTTGAAAATTAACTTTGAAATTTGACGAGTTGTTCAAATTCTGTGAAACAGTATCTGGCATATAAAAATGCTTTGAAATGCAAAATCTCCTACTTATGAACCTCTTTTCGGAAATAGTATTATTAAATATTGTGCTGTATTTAATTATTTAGGTTGTGACCGGAAAACATTTTAATATTTGTGCCTGAGCTTCTCAAAATAAAATAAATGCGCGTTTTGGCGATGTTAAATCAACAACAGCAGGTGGTGTTAAGTTGGAATTTCAATTTCAGAGGGGAATTTCGTCCGATTCCAATTTTACACTTAAAGGTGTATCGCCTTTCTGATAAGAGTTGAGTTTTTGTTGTAGAAACAAGTCAAAATAAATTTCTAATTGAAAAGTCACTCATAATTTGATACCTAAAAACCTACCTGTTGTTTGAAACCTTAGTTAAGTTTGTGTTTATAGCAACTTATATGTCTTATCCACGAACGAACACATTTAACATTTGGGTCACCACACTTTTATTACATTGAACCATTTACTTTAGTAAATTACAAGAAAGAAATGTCTAAAAAAAACATCAGCACGTATTCGATGTAATTATGAACACGATTCGGCAAAAATCTTTGTTGCGAATTTTGACGTGGAAATATTATAGTTCGAAGGCAAACTAATTGGGGACTGTAATAACTCAAATTGGCCTGTTATTATTGTCTACGCCGTCTCGTCCATAGATGAAAGATAGATGCATAGCGATGGTATCTATGATCTTGTTTAGGAAGTGAGGTTTCTAAGCAAATTGCTCCACGTTTGGAATTTCCCGGAAAGAAAGGGGTAATATCCATTATCTATGGATTTTTTATTGAAGAGGGCTTTGTCTATGTCTATGACAGATTTATCCGAAGAATGCAGCAGTTTGATTTATGATAATAACCATCTTTTGCAGTTAAATGATATTAATGGAAGCCATGTTAAAAAGCGAGTTTTGCATCCAAGTTTGACGTAAAACGATTGAGTCATGATCACGAAGGAACTGGCAACGAAAGATGAAAGTAGAATGAAGGCAGAAGAAATGAGATCCCTTAGGGGTATGTCTGTAAAACCATGTATTACTGTGTAAGAATATAAGGCGTAAGAATGGAGTTCTTAGGATAAACAGAGCGAGTGGATAGAGAAATGATCATCAGAGAATAAATTACGACGGATGGTTGAAGTAAAGAATACCCTGGCAATAATATAAATGTATTACATACAACAGATCCAAATAACACTATCTTAACTAAAGCTTCACACTATCTTAAATTCATTTTATACCTTCTGACGTCATTTTACGATTAGATAAATGCCACACTTAATCATTCTTCAAAAACATATTATTTCTGTCGTTTGATAATACTTGTATTTAATTGTGACTTGCAATTATTGTTTATTATTATTAAGAATGTCTGATGACCGAATTTCGAGGAAAATACTGAGTGCGATTCCAGAATGTAGGCGTCCAGTGGGCCGCCCCAGACACAGTTGGGTGAGGCAACTCCAGAAACGGTGTGAGGAGAGGATGGGCGGAGGCCGAACAAGCAGCACAAGACAGGGACGTATGGAGGAGCTTATTCGATGCAGTGGATCCCCGGCCCGAATAGGATAAGGGGAAGAAGATGGTGATGAGAAAAACACACAAACATTGAAATGCCGCTAAACAATTGAAGATATGCCGATATGATGATTCGTGTTATTATATTGTAAATTGGACGTAAGTCCGTTAATAAATATGTGATGTGAAATTTGAAAAGCCTCTTTAGAATTTTTTGGCCAGCACAACTGACGAGCTCCTAGATTTTTAAGTATAACATAGTTCACAGCTAATCTATCTATCGTTTTTCATTTGGAATTAAATATATTTTTGAACTTTGATCACTATCCAAAAACTTACTTTTTGCAGTTCGAGCTTGTGTGGAATCGCTTCCTCAAAGGTATTAGTGATATCCATTAAAATTTTAATGTAAACCTTGAAAATGTGTTTCACGGAAAACTTTTTGTAGATTTGAGTAAGGGGATGCACTTTATCAGAACTGTTTATATTAGGTACCTATATTGTGTATTTTTCTATTATAGTTATAAATCTCAATGTCATTATTTTATTGGTCGATGACATAAATATTATACTTATCACTGTCATATACGAATTTGTAAAGACTGTTTATAATTTATAACGCTAATAAATAAAATAATAAATAATGCGGTAACTAATGACTAGGTATAGTTAAAATAATAAATCGAAATCCAAACGTCATCACATCTGCCAACAATGACAATGTTTACTTAGAAACAAGTATGGGAATACTTGTCCATAGAATAAGATAAACAAAAGATTTCTACATAGACATTTTATCATGACCTTTGTAGGAAGAAAGTTCTATGCTAATGGGTGTGTAGAAAAAACTTATTAGCAAGTGTGATCGACGATGGAGCCCACCTAATTTGTCAAAGTAAAAGTGATATTTTCTAGGTACCGTATAAATTAAAATCCGAAGCGGCTTATATTATTATTTTATGCGGATCTGTTTGGAAGTGACTAATATTATTTGATGTCACCTAAGATGGCGTGACGATGGGTGTTAAGTCTGGTACAGCAGATCCAAAAGATTGACTTTTTTGTTACCTAAAAATCTTCCTTTACATGTGGAGAATACATTCCCAAAGTTATAGCATCAAATTTGACCTTTCAATATAGTTAGGAGCGGTGCGCGCCAAGCCGGTAGACCGAAAACGGAGAGATTCGAATAAAAGCAAAAATTTTAAACGCTCTTTTATATGTTTGTTTCGATTTTTTAAAATTTGACAGCGTATTTCATAACTAACTAACTAACTAACCATCAGGCCTTTTCCACGCAGGGTTATACAGAGAGGACGGACAGCCAAACAACTCGGTCTTGGCACCCATTCCTTGCCTCGTTTACATTCATACAACGTCTCAAACACGCTCTCCTATTATTCTGACTCTTGACATGGCCTGACTCAAGTATCTGATTCACTTGGTCGTGCCATGTCTTTCTTGGGCGTCCTCATCACGCGTATTTCATCACCTTTCAAAAACAGTTTTTAGTTTTCAGAAGGGTTCAGAAATAATCCTTTATTTTGAATTTTATTTCAAAGCGGAAATACTTTGCCTTTTATCGTATTACGTGGAAAATTAAGTTCTTTAGAAAATGATCGTAATTCATACACAACATATTTGTTCTTGAACTTCGCAAAATAAAATAAAAATACTTTATTGCGATATTTTTCTTGCATAAATCAAAGCAGGCGGCTGGCCCATTGATTCCATTGATTAATTTGGAAAGATCGTGAACTTGGCATTAGAAATCACTTATTTAGAAACCAGTGGATTCCATCTTTTATCACGAAGATGTAAATTGTTTGTTATTAATAAACAAACTTTACCTTGATCATGAGGTCTACGCAAAAAGGAGAAAGTTGTTAGGATTGCGTATTGGATCAGAGATGGGCGTGAATCATGAATTAATTTTATTATAATAACCGGTTTCAAGGAAAGTGACACTTGCACTGAATTCCTTCGAAATATTCAAATCAAAAAAGTCTAACTATTTTCAATTTTCGATTTTGTTGCCCCATCTCTTGGCTGGCTATTAACCAATTTCAAAGATTTTTTTTTTTATTTGACTGACGATTGAACCCTCCTCATCAAGGACTGGCTCTTAAACTGCTGTGAACTTTTAAAATATCTTTTTAAACTTAAAAATGATTATATTTGTTTGACTGAGGATTGTATCTCCCCTCCCAGGAACTTGATTAAAAACCGCTAAAAACTGAGAAAAATCGTTTTCGTCGCTATTTGAGTGGGCATCGCGTTTGGGTCCCACCCGAGCGTCGCGTGTTCGATTCCTCGGCTGGCGAAGTCCTCCATCACAACACAAGTAACATTTTCTGCTTACCGTAGTGGTAGTACGAGATTTTCAAATATTGTCAGTTTATTCGTAACCCGGGAATATTTGTCATTCTTTTTATAAAAAAATAATCTCTGTTTATATAAAAACCAAAATATATGTGTTTCTGGGTTTGTATTTACCTATACATATATATGAGATGCCTACGCATTGCTAAATCATTCATCCGATTGCGATGAAACTTTGGGGATTTGATGTGTGGATGCCCGCGATGGTTTCTGTACATACTGGTGAGCTCTGGAATTATGAAATTTGTATAAAAATTGCAATAGGTGGCACGCGAGCATAGAATGCCGGAAGGGGGAGGGGAACTCGGGAGGAGGGTGAGGGAAGACGGAGAAGGCGGAGTGGGAACGCGTGAGGGGATGGAGATATGGGAGAGGAAGGAGGCGGAAGGGGAACGGGACGAATGGGAAAGGACACGCAGGGAGAAACAATATCTTTATTAAGTATACAACGCATGCCGGGAACTCGCTAGTTAATTAACATACTAACTGCTGAAATGTAATTTAATTTCGAAGAATATAAATCCGCTTGCGCATGCGTGATTGCCACCAAAAGTTGATAGAATGCGCTGTCACCGACTACGAGTCTATCTGCCGAGTTTCAGCTTGATTTAATTTCCACTTCCAAGATTCCAATTCATCATTCATTCAAGAAAAAAAATCGATACTCAAATAGATGTATTTAAAAAGTAAAATTTTAATATTAAAAAAAGTTGGCGTATTGAAATAACAACGTATTAGAAAACTTCAACCTACATTATTAAATATCTAGTGTTCGCCCCTATCGAAGGTTGGCCATCATCAGTGCTATCTTCAGAACTTAACAGAAAATTATTATCCAACTGTGATTTTAAATGACACGATATAATCATTTTAAATCAAAGATACGAATTTCGGGCGTTGTTGGAAACTTTCTGGAAGGTAGGAGGAACAAGGAAACATAAACTTACTCAAGGCAGGATAATGATGTCTCTTGACCGAATCCAACTTTCCACGTTTCACCGATTATAATTTCCATAACAAATTGTAATTTTAAAGGTTTTTATTTAACTCGTAATTTTATTAAGAAATCAAGATTCTGAGCATAGAAAACTGTTGTCATGTTGAAGATTGTCAATGCACTGACCTTGTGATTTCACATTTATAGGTAGGGGGACTAGATGTGGTATGAATCAGGAAAATAACAGGAATACTTCCTGACAGGTGTTTGCTCTCGAAACATCCAATGAATTATAATTAGTGACCGACTGAAGGTTCGGTTTCGGTTTCAAAATCAGCAGAAAATCTGCCAAACCTTCTGTCGAAACTCTGCGTTCGTGAATTATCCCGCATCGTTCGGCTGACTTCGGGGGTGAGTTCGTGACTCGTGTGTCACCCGCCATCATCAGCAAAATACTCAATTAATGAGGTCCTCCCTTTATAATGTAAGTGTTGATTATTGACAAATATTTGTTCCAAGAAGTAGTTAACATGTTTGTAAATTTTTATAATTTTTGTCTGTTTTACAGCAATAATATACAAAAATAAAAGATTATTTTTTCAAGTACATAAATTATTGTTTTTTTTATTTCATTTAACACGAGTTAACTGTATGTACAAGTGTAAAATATAAGCCAAATTTCAGTAAACAGTGGATTTTAACATGTATAAAAAAGTTTCAAAATACAGATACCGAAGATTCGGATTCGGTTTCGGTTTCGTGAAAGTCCTGTTGAGGTCGGACACTAACGATAATATAAGACGTAGAACTAGACAAAACCGAGAAAAATATATCGAAATTCTAATTATAATATAAGACGTAGAACTAGATAAAACCGAGAAAAATATATCGAAATTATAATAATTCGTTTTGGCCTAATTTGCGAAATCTTTGCATAGGTTGTTACCTAAATGACTAGTACTTACTGATTAAATTTCTATAAATAATCGTACAAGGACAATATTTTCCAATAGTTACATTATAAAGCCTTATGCAAAGTTAGGAGGTATATATGTAATTGATTTCTATTTCTGTTGAAACATTACTTAATCAACAAAGCATCTACCAAAGCTAGATAATTTTGTTATATTTTTAAATTGTTTTCGGCACGAAAATGATCTGCATAATTCCCATGATCACTCGGGCCTTAATGGGTCCATTGTGTTATCTTACATCTTTCACCTTATGACAGAAGCGATATCACCGGGAGGTCAAGCACCGTCGATCGATAAAACCCTATGTCAACACGATATTGATTCCATTGAATGGTTGACAAAAGTCGTCCATTTTAGAGCGGCCTCCTGAGTGTCAGGCAGCATCAATATATACCTACAACTCACCTAACTGGCTTATTAATGAATGGAGGTGAACTAATGCAGCTCTTAGAATTGAAAGAAATTTTATAAGTGCGCGATCCATAGACTTAAGTAATTCATCCAAAACGCGATCAAATTATTGCGTTCGATCTTGGAGAAATGAAAGTGGTTTAAATACAACTAAGGGCCACATTAACTAGTTAAAATCTGTAAAGTGTCAAAAAGGACATGCGAATTGTAAATGTAAGTTAGTATTTCAAATCGAAATATTGCCAATTCATTTGAATTTTTAATTTTTACCAAGTCCTTTGACATTTACGTTTTCTTTTACGATTCGCCATCGTATATCGAGTTCTTATTTATTCCTTGTCAATATCGGTTCGGCTGTCAGTAGTGCAACCGTGTTCGAGATATCGATATAAAATCGTCAGAAGTTACGCCTATCGGCAGTGTAAAATTATCAATTTCTCTGTGCTAGACCCCCAGGGTTGTCAAAATAAGAACACTCAGTCATTGTGAACTGTTACTTATTCGATGGCGATTTGCAGTCACCCTAGGGTATTATGAGAATTTACCGAAAGTTATCCTATCAATCCTTATCGATCGTCTGTGCTAGGGAGAATGGTATCAAAACGGAGGCGTCTATTAATATCTACAGGAATTCCAAAAACTGAAAAAATCGAACTAATATCTATGAGAATCAAAGTGTTGACGAATATCTACAGCTCAAACTGTTGATTAATATCTATGAGAACCAAAGTGTTGACGAATATCTACAGCACTGGCAGAGGTTGGATTTGCAATTATGTATAGCATATTGGAATAACGTAATATTGCGTATGCAGCTTAAAAAACTTAATTTATGTAAGTATGTATGTAAAAATCCCTAATATCGGACTATTGGACACATTTAGCTGATTAGTCCAACCTACGCTCTGTAGATATTAGTCAACACTCTGAAGTTCGTAGATATTAGTTCAACATATGAGCTGTAGATATTCGTCCGACATACATGCTGTAGATATTAGTATCTGGAGTCATCAAAACGTGTCTTCCCAGGTATCTTTCCGTAAAGGAGGGACATTGGTACAGTATTACGTTTGGCTTATCTTTTCTCTATATATAAAAGATGTGAAGATTTATGTGCCTACCGTTTAATTTTTATACTAATATCTTAATGATGCTCTCGTAATAGTGAAATTGGTGTTATGAATGAAGCTGTAGAATTTACAGAAGTCTGTTAAATCTCATCCAAGTGGCAAACTGCATAATATGAAATATTTATTGTAAGCGTATGTTAAATTTCTTCGTGTTTCACGTAATAGCATTATGTAGTATGAGTTTATACTTGGAGTTTCGTAATTCATCGAATTTCACGTAAAAATGCGAAAGTTGTATGTGTACGTGAAATTGGCACTTCGAACTTAAGAAAGTAACTTACGAGTATGAATGTAGGTAATTGAGGGTCCAGGTAAATTGACCGAATTGCAATTTTTCAAACTTCAATTTTTCGAAAACATATTTTTCGAATATCAATTGACCGAAACATTAGTTTCTCGAATTGAGTAGTATGTAAACAGTACGTAAAAGAATATTTTATCACAAGCAAATGAAATATATATTTTAAAAGTTGATTAACAAATTCGAAAAATATGACTTTCGGCCAATTGCTGTTCGAAAAATTAGTCTTTCGAAAAATCAGTCTTTCAAAAAACTGGTAATTCGAACAATTGATTTCGAATAATTGATTTCGAAGTTAATATAATTAAACATATTTAAAAAATAAATCATCGTAAAACAGCTTTTTTCGAAATTTTATGTTTATATACCTACATACTTAGTTAAACTTCCTATTCAACGTGAATTGCTCGTTTGTTATATTAAATTTAAGCATCAAAATACTTTTTAAAATTTACATTTATTTTCCATTTAATTGTAATACTACTGGTAGTACAGTAGTATTACAATTAGGTCTGGAGCTCCAAAATACCAAAAAAAAACCCCTTGACTCTGTGCAGAAAAGGGCGGTCCGTTTGATAGATTCTCCCATCTTAACAGACTGCAATCTTTAGAGCACAGGCGTCAGGTGGGAATGCTGTCCTTGTTCTACCGGTATTACAATGAAAGATGCTCCGAGGAACTAGCGTCATTGATCCCCTCGGCACCGGTGCATAGTCGGGAAACACGCCAAACACGCGCCCAACATTTGTACACGAGTTCAACGGCTCGGCTGTGGAACGATTTGCCGGTCTCTGTGTTTCCTCCCTCCTACAACATGGGTCTCTTCAAGACCCGTGTTCACTCCTTCCTTTCCTCAAAAAGACCCTTCATACAGCATCTTCAAAGATGACATAGGCCCTGAGGGAAGTTATTTTCCTCAGGGCCTCCTGTGTGGAGTTAATGTAGAAAAAAAATACATATTAGGTATGGAAAAATTATTTTTTATAATTAATTATTATTAACTCACTAACAAATTAGTGTTAAAATCGAGAAAAATCTATTTCTTTAATGGCATATATTTTATAATTTGAATCGCAAATAAAAAGAAGCACATACCCTTACTTTTCCAAACCTTTTGATTATAAAATAATGATTTCAATAACAAGTACAAATATAATAATACATTTTGGTTGGATATTTTGGCCACAAATCTAAATATAATATTTGTTCCTGTTAATTGTTTGAATCTGAAACGAGTAGCTAGTGGTAAAATGGAAATTTCGACTTTAATAAAGTTACGAATAACTTGTCATATTAAAATACATGTGATTCTGCTTCTGTTGATGAGAATGGTCAACTTTCACTAGAGTTAGAGCATATAATTTTGGGTGTATTGTTCAAAAGATTGCATCGAGGTTTCAGAACTAATTCTCACGATAATCAAAAGATGCAGAAATTTACATAGTATTTATTAAATTTCTGAAGTAGAAAAAACTACAGAGGTTGTGCAAAATTTGTCCGTTAACGATGTTTATAAATATACCTATATTATAAAGCTTTCATTTCTGAAAAACATTCCTAAAACATCCTGAAGTAATACGGCGTAGAAATAAACAAAAATTAAAATATCATTCAAATGAGTTATTTAAAAAAATTATGAACACCGTTAAAATGTACGGAAGATTTAAAGTTTATTTTACTGATTTTGATAATTGAACTAAAAATGTGTAATTACAAAAATTTTATTTGTATTATTACTTGATTTAAATCCAGCGCACTTCGAAACGGTTCCACGTGGCTACAACGTCATAAGGACATAGAAAACGCCACTGACTGGTAAGACCAACCATGCCCATTTACAATTTGGGAGGCGGGAATGGGTACCGCCGCCCCGGGAACCTTTATTGGATAACCAACAACCCTGCCATAGGTCACTCCAAGTGGTTCGCTATGTTTGGTGATTTAGCAGGGGTGCCCGGGTTCACGGGGTAAGGTTTGTCTAGGTCTTGGAGGCGGATGACCAGGACATACTGAACCCCAGATTCCTACCCTTAAACCCCTTTCCTTCTTAGAACTCTCCTCTCCTTCCTTTCCTTAAAAAACCCTCCACACAGCATCCCCAAAGATGACATAGGCCCTAAGGGAAATTATTTTCCTCAGGGCCTCCTGTATGGAGCTCATGTAAACAAAAAAAAAAAAATGCCCGGCGTGACGTCAATGCCGCCGAATTCACGGAAAAAGCGAACACATCGTTTTGACGGTTTTGAAAATGGCACATTTTCAATTGTTATAGAAAATTTATTCGTCAACGTAAAAATACAATAAAAATACCATCATCATCGTAATTTTTTTCAATATATTAAAAAAAAATAGAGAAAAGGCCTTATTATTCCTAGACAGAAACTCACATAATTAGAACTCCAAGACGGAAAAGCTGATTAGTGTCGTTTTCACCAATACGAATGTTCAAAACAGGAAAAATACGCTACAACATAAAAGATGTTAAGGAGACAAGGTAGGTACTATCAAGTGAATCAAATATTTGAATTTCATTTACATAAGAGTTATTTTAGCTTAAGTAGGATATGTGGAAAGATGTATGAACGTGAATAAAGCTAAAACAGTGTCATGTAACAACCCATTCCTCCCTGCCTACAATTTTCCAGTTTTCAGTAAATGACTTTTACAATTTCTTAAATCTTTAATTTCAACTGCGTTATTGTTTATCTGCATTACATTGTCATAATCTACAATTAAATCATTTAAATACCAAACAATTAAATGTTGCTCAAATATTTTTTCAGACACAAAACATCTTGTTCCATTCATTTTACAGTAGCAAACTCCCACACATAAAAATGGAGAAAATAACATTCTTCCGCCATAACATCTGGAATGTTGCGTGTTTTTAATGTACAATACAGAACTGAAATTACAAAACTATTTTGTTTACAACAGTTTACACAACTACTTAAAATCATAGTTAAAGCATAAATGCTTAACATTTAATTCAGCCTATAAAAAAGTTAACAATAGAGACTACATTAAAGAGAACTAGAGTACATTTGGCAAATCAACCATTAGGAAACAGGTCATTTCCGCAAAACATAGATTTTTTTCTCAAAACGATCTTTATGTGTTATGTCAGACAAGGTAAACTTGATTTATACCACGGACTGCATAAGTTACATAATGTTGGCTTGTTCTGAAGGCCAAAGAGATTAAATATCAATGAAAACAAAAATAATATTATTTTTATAACTAGGTCTACATAATAATAGATAGACGTTGAAGTTTGCACAAGGTGATCTACTTATTAGATTATTCTATTTTGGGACCCATCTGTCTCACCTAACTTTCAGAGGAAGTCACAATTCAATTAGTGTGCTACGAATATAGTCGCTTGGCAAACGTAATCTAGAGGTTACATTTTCATAAAAAAAGTGTTTTTTTTTTAAATTTATTAGGTGAATAATTATATAATAAAGAAAAATACTTAATCAATGGAAACTGTCACAAATAATTTAAGCTACAAAAATTGTATTTAAAAAGTTATTTATTATATACGTTCACACATTTCTGATGATAAAATACATTTTTTGGTAGCTTACATTTTTACTAACGTAATTAACAATTTTTATTTTTATTCTACTCAATGGAAACGGTAGGAAACGGGTTGCAATCTTTAGAGCACAGGCGTCAGGTGGGTATGCTGTCCTTGTTCTACCGGTATTACAATGGAAGATGCTCTGAGGAACTAGCGTCATTGACCTCCTCGGCACCGGTGGGTAGTCGGGAAACGCGCCATACAAGCGCATGGTAAATATTTGACACATGAGAAGGGGTCGTTTCTGCGACTCAATCTTAAGTTCAACAGCTCGGCTGTGGAACGATTTGCTAACTTCTGTGTTTCCTCCATCCTACAACATAGGTCTCTTCAAGACCCATGTTCACTCCTGAATCTCCTCAAAAAACAATCCACACAGCATCTTCAAAGATGACGTATGCCCTGAGGGAAATTATTTACCTCAGGGCCTGCCGTGTGGAATTTATGTAAAAGCTTCAATTAATTCAAAGCATATTTTTTTGTATTTATTTTGAATTTATGAATGGTTTAAAAATGATATCGATAAAAATGATATCGATAAAAATGATATCGATAAAAATGATAGTGATATCGATCGAGATGGAGAAAATAATCACTTGACGATAGAAGACATGGAACAATGGATTAACAACATAAGGTCTGCTATTGAAGACGGTTTCGTCATGAACTCCAATGGCCATACCATTTCCATCATGGACACCGATGGAATTGACATCCTTGGAAATATTATAGAGGCAACCATCTTGTTATAGTTTGTCTGTTGATTTACATAACTGTGGACACTTATTGATCTCTTTCTGTCATGATCCAACAAACAGATTCTTAGAGACGTATTCGATTATGGGAGAAATTGCAACATCTATAAGAGATCCTGTCTTTTACCGATGTTACAATTTCATCAACGTAGTCGTGACGACCTCCGTAGTCCAGTGGCTAAGACTCTTGACTCACATTCCGGAGGTCGCGGGTTCGAACCCGGCATGCGCAAATAAATTTTATTTGATTAATTTGTGTTATTTCACAATTAATTCATTTAAAATAATATATAGTATATTTTCCGCATGTTCCAGAGTGGAAGAAACTATTAGTATCGCCCTGGTGTAAGACCACCATTCAGAATTGAAACGTTGCTTGAAAATGGCTTTAGCCGTGTTTAGTGACCAGATCTGAATAGCCAGGTACTTCCCAACCTTCCTCTTCCCCACCTCATTCCCTTCCCCACTACCTTCAGCCTCACAACATACCCCATTTGGGGATGCCATAGTCTCACTGGCTCCAGACGGGAGCAGTTGAGATTCTTGTGCGGTATTCACTGTAAAAAAAAAAAAAAACGAAATATTTCTTTATCACAGAGATAAACTTCAAAGCAAGTAGGTGCCTACTTGCTTCTAAGGTATGAACGATCTAAATAAGCAACTGATTTGTCACTTTTACATTTTAGACAGCCAAATAAGAAAGTAAAAAAGTGTGACGCAAGTTAGAAAGAATGGTATAAATTTTCATTTGACTTACCTCTCTCTTCCTCAGTAAAAGATTTATTTCATCTTATACATAAACCGGTCGAATATAATATGTCTTATATACAGTTGTTTCAACTTATCTTCCTGTCAACATACCTGAAACAAAAAAAAAAACAAAAAATTAGAAAAGGGTTATAAATGTATGTGAAGACATTTTGGCTCATAACCAGGTATCTATCGAATTGTGTTTACGTCAGATGTGATAAATGGTGACCGGACAACTCAGAATGAAACCAACTCAGAAGCACCTCAGAAAGGTCGTTGAGAGTGTTATAAAAAAAATTGGTTAAATAGGTTAAGTCAGGTTAGGGTTACCGGCTATTTCAAAATTATTTTTTCATAGCTTTTAATGACCTTTCTGAGGTGTTTCTGAGTTGGTTTCATTGTGAGTTGGCATGGAATCGTAATAAATAACTGTGCTACCATTATATCTATTTTATTTTCTTTTTTCATATTAAGAAAAAAACATTGCATATCGTTTTATAATACCATTTCTAAACACAGTAAATTAATATTACATCGCTTATTAATACTGCAGAATTGGCTTTTTGAAAAAATCTTTGTGTATAATTATTTTATTTATTGAAAGTTGCAGGCGCAGTAGGTTCATAATGTAACGAATATAAAAGTAATTCTCAAATGTAACATTGTCATAAAATGGCTATTCAATGCCCCTTTTTTACATTTGAAAGGTCCCCGTTAACCGCTGATTCTAGGTGCGTTTCGGCTTTTTATCAAATTGTAATAAGCTGATAAGATTAACAACATGATAGTTGTTCTCTTCTGCTGATCACAATTTGTTCAAAAGATGAAACGGATTTAGAATCGGCATTTAACGGGAACCTTTTAACTGTCAAAAAAAAGAAAATGGCGCTAAATTGCTATTTGACGACTTTGTCACACTTGAATTTCTGCGAAATTAGTTTGGAGAGTGCTTTACATCGAATGTATAAAATTCTCGTGTCACGGTGTTTGTTACCATACTCCTCTGGTAGGTCTGAGAATCGACCAACATCTATTTTTCATACCCCTAAAAGTAAAGGTTGTTCCACTCCGAAGAAAATTATTTTCCCCATACATTTTGTATGGAACGAATTCTCCTATTTTGAAAGAACTGCAGCAATATTGTAAGGGGTATAATATTGAACTGTGAACCGGTGGAGGGGGGAGAGGGGAGGGGGAGGGGGGAAAGGAACTCAGGAAGGAGGGTTAGCGGGACGGGGGAAGGGGAGAAGTGGAGTGGGGAGAGGGAGAGGGAACGCGAGAGGGGAAAGGATACGCAGAGAGAAACAATTTAGATCAATTCAGCTAATAAGTTGACAACAGTTTTTGACTCTGAGGCGGTACGAAGTTCGCCGGATCAGCTAGTAGTTCTATAATAATAATTAATATTATTTCTTTCATTCTATACAGGTAGGGTGTAATGTTTCAATTCAATTTATAGTTATAAATTAAACAATTTTATAAATCTTTTTTTTAACATGAGCTCCACACAGGAGGCCCCGAGGAAAATAATTTCTGTCATCTTTGGGGATGCTGTGTAGAGAAATGGAAATGAAGGAGGGGAAAGTTCTGGAAAGAAAAAGGGTTAAAGGGGTGGGTAGGAATCTGGGGTTCAGTGTGTCCTGGTCATCCGCCTTCAAGACTTAGACAAATCTCACCCTATGAACCCGGGCACCCCTGCTAAATCACCAAACGTAGCGAACCACTTGGGGTGACCTATGGCAGAGGTGTTGGTTATCTAATAAAGGTTCCCGGGGCGGCGGTACCTATTCCCGCCTCCCAAACTGATTGTTTGTAGGAAATTTGAAGCAGAAAATCATGACGTCATGAAATTCGCAAAATATTTTGCTGTTTGTATTTTTTAAGTCATCGCAACTATTTTCAGCTCATTCGTTTCTATCAAGAGCTTTGGTGCTGTGAAATAACCTATCATAGGAACTACTCGGAATTTTATTTTAAATACTGGACATTTTCAATTAGTTGCCACACTGTAACGGATGTGCGTTGGACCGCGCTTCTGAATAACAGAGCAGTTTTGAAACCAAATGTTATTCTGTCTCAAGTGTCGGTCGTAACAACATCGTATTTCTTACATACTAAACTCTGTGTTTCCAAGCTTTTCTGATTACACCTGATATGGAAAATAATTCCCCTATGATCGCTAGGATCCTATGTGGGGGGTCTTTTTAGGAAAGGAAGGAGAGGAAATTCTGGGAAGGAAAAGGGTGTGAGGGGTGGGTTGGAATCTGGGGGTCAGTGTGTCCAAGAGTGACGGACGTACGAATCCATTTCTTCCACTGCGGTGCAAGGATATGTTCAAAGAGGACGGCTGGAGAATTCAAACGGACTCGCTCAACCATTCTCTTTCGATCCGGCCTGCCATGCAGCTGATGGGCAGATGCATTCGCCGCCAAGACCCGGACAAACATTTGTTTTATTATAATCAATTTCATCGCCAAATAGTTCATTTTATGTACTACTAGCAGATGAAAACAGTTTAAATAAAAACTTAATGATTAAAACATTGAAACAAAACAAAATCGCGAGAGAAGTCGCAGTACATTCGATTAAGAATACATTTAATTAGTGTATTGTCTAAGGAAGATGAATCATTTTAAAATTCGAAAGGTATAAATCCGATATAAGAATTTGTTATTGTAATATAATATCATATCTGCTTAATATAATATATTCAAAGAATTCTGCATTTAATTATATTCACTACTTAGTCACTTTCACTCCAACAAAAAACCTGCTTTGTCTAATAATACTAATTTACACAGCGACTGGAACTCGTTGTGAAAAATTGGCGAGCGTTATAATAACACGAAAAAAAAACATAAAAAGTTTATACAGGATTTACTTGTGCGAATTTTAATTTTCGCGTTCATTGAACGAAATCGAATTATTACTTTTCGGTCACTTCACAAGAGCGCTTCTGTAAATCTAGAGCAGTGATTTTTGACTAAATAAAAACGATTTTATGCACAATAATTTGAACTGATGCCTAGTATTCAATGTCATTGTGATTCATTAGGCCCAAAGGCCCAAATTCAAAACGGTCAAAATATCAAAAAGGTTCAAAATATCATCTATGAGTGAAAGTTTCGTACCGTCCGAGGCTCGACACTTCTTACATATTGTTGATACGGAGCAAGATAAGTACGATAGGTGAGGAGGGGGGGGGGGGGGGGGTGTTCGTTTGATAATTTTATTGAGGTAAAGGAGGTGATTCTTTCAATACGGTTACGAAATACTGAGGGGAACCGTGTATCACCACCCAGTTGGGAAAAATTGGGAGGCAGGTTGAAACACAATTAATTCAATATTTCGCATGAAATACCAATCCACCTTTACATTAGTATAATGTAAGATTCCATGGAAGATTAATGCAAGCACTTTAATATGTATGCCATGTTAAATGTAATAAATTATTCTTTCTAATAAATTATTGTAGAAAAATCAAAAATAAGTAGAGATGTTGATATCAATGCCAAAAGAGTGGCGTTGCGTTCGCCTGCTTTAAATGGGCTGCCGCTCAGAGGCCCGGGCTTTTAGGAGCCTGAGTCGCAAAATTTAAAATGTTTTTTATAGTGCTATCTACTACCTTCCTGATTTCTCTATTTACGTGTAAAAATACCCCTTTCAGTATTGAAACGTTCTTGATACGGCGTCAGCGGTTCCATGGCAACTCAGAATGAAACCTACTCAGAAAGACCTCAGAAAGGCCATTAAAAGCAATGAAAAAATAATTTTAAAATAGCCGGTAACCCTAACCTAACTTAACCTATTTAACCAATTTTTTAATTTTTTTTATCATCACTCTTAACGACCTTTCTGAGGTGCTTCTGAGTTGGTTTCATTCTGAGTTGTCTGGTCACCGGCGTCAGCAGTGTTCAGTAACTAGATCTGAATAGTCAGGCACTTCCCCAATCAAAATTTACCAACCGTCTTCCCCTTCCTACTCCCTTGAAGTTCATAACATACATACTCGTAATTCAATTAGGTTTGCTTCAATCCAACTAGCTCTGGGTGCTTGGGATTTTTTTTATCTCCACGCAGGAAGCCCTTAGGAAAAAAAAATCCTCAGGGCCTACGTCATCTAGGGAAAGGAAGAAGATGTTCTGGAAAAAAAGGTATAATGTGGGTAGGAATGAATCTGGGGGTAAATCAATGTGTTCAGAAGTGACGAACGTATGAACCTAAGCCTGTATACATAGCGATGCAAGGCGATGAGTTGAGAGAGTCCAACTGGATTTGTCGAAAGGTCTCCCTCAACCTTTCTCTCCCGATCAACGAAGAAGGTGGGCAAACGCATTCGTCGCCACGACCTAGACATTAGATCATTAGAGAGACACCTTTGGAGATGCTGTGTGGAGGGTCCTTTTAGGAAAAGGAATAAGATGAAGTTCTGTGGTAATGTGGGTTGGAATCTGGGGATCAATATGTTGGGATGACGAACGTATGAATACATGCCTCCCACAGCGATGCAAGGCGATGGGTCGGGAGAGTCTGACTGGATAAGTCAAAAGGTCTCCCTCAACCAATCTATCCCGATCACGCAGTAGGTGGGCGAACGCATCCACTGCCAAGACCTTGACAAACCTCTCCCCATGAACCTGGCCACCCCTGCTAAGACATCAAACGTAGCGAACCGCTAGAGTGACTCATGGCAGGGGTGTTAGTCATCCAATAAATGATTCCCGCGTACCCGACTCCCAAATTGTAAGAAACAATAAACTAAATTTAAAAAAAAATTGATTCTTGTCTAGTCCGTCCGGTTATCAATAAACTAAATATCGTATTCGTTGTGACATTTAAAAGCCGTAAGCAGGAACTAGATTACAGTAACTGGTTTATAGTATGTATGTACTCTATGGAGTTTTTACAAACGTTTTTTTGCGTGTGTATAAAATGTAAACACATAGTCGGATCCTATTGGACAGATAAAACCAATAATTTCCACAGTCTATGCGATTTAGAAAACGGTTTAATCTTTATTCGCAAACGCGGCTAATCTGAATCTCTCTTTCATTTGATGAGAACGAATTAACCGATGATGATGGTAGTAGAGATATTCGAGGTCGTTTTAAAATGATTTAGCGGTTACTTGAACTTGTATGGTCGGACGTGTATTCCTACATGCCAATCGAATTCTTTTCTCAATCTAGACTTTTAGCAAAAAATCTCTGTGTTGGGGCAACAAAATCTCTGTGAGCTCTGACATTATGAAATAACCACAGGATTTTTTCGTCTGGAATTTCTTAGTCAATGCACCTATTTTTAGCTCACAAACAAATTCCTATTGAACCTTGAAGATTTTTGGTTTATGTGAATGGCGCACAAGAGTCCCATCTGGAGACAGGGAAGCTATGGCGTCCCCGATTGGGGTATGTTGTGAGGCAGAAGATAATGTGAAAACGATGGGGATGGAAGAGGAGGGTGGGTAAGTACCTGGCTAATCCACTCTAAAACGTGCCGCAAATATACTATATATTATTTTTATTTAATTAATTGTGACGTAACACAAATCGATCGACTAAAACTTATTTGCGCACGCAGGGCTTTGAACCTGCGACTTTCAGATTGCTAGTCTTACCGCTCGTCCACGGAGGCCGTCTATAACACATCTGTATTCAAGCCGGCCAGCATCTTATTTCAGAGAAATGCGTATGTATTTTTAACCCAAATAAAATTAAATCAATGTTGTTATTGGGAGCTACATAACTGTAAAAATATCCGTTAAAAATTGGTAAATTATTATTATCATAATATCAGTAATCTTTAAAATTCGACTAAAAGTTCTAAGATCACAATTCCGTTCTTCTATTTCTCTAACTTATTTATAATTACACCTACTTCAATTGGCCTTGCACTTTCCCCATAACTTAATTTAAATTTACGACTCGATAAAGTGTAGAAAACCAAATAAAGACAAAAAATATTATTTATTAAAACCGGGTTTCATTAGAGATTTACGAGGAGCGTTTATTGGACTTTTTGTCTAGGTGAATCAGTTTTTTTCTTTTATACGGATACTGTCAATATGTTGTTTGATTAGGTTTAATTTATCTTTCACCTTCTTTATACCATAAGAGTACTCATCAGATAAACCAGACAAAACCACACATTACCTCCCTTAATGCAACACAACTCGAAAAAAATACATTCATTCACCGTCCTTACCTACCTCTCAACTTCAAAACCTAAAAATCACTAAATAACCTTCACAAAATACCTAAATATTACTCTACCCAGACTAGATTTCTCTCTCTCTCTCTCCCACCATCCGCCTCCGTGGTCGACGGGTTAGTCTCTTGACTCCAAATCAGAAGGTTGCGGGATCGAATTCCGGATTTCGCAAATAAATTTTATTTAACTGATTTGTGTTATTTAAAATTTAATTAATTTTAAATAATATATAATACTTTTGCGGCACGTTCCAGAGTGGAAGATGCTATCAGTATCGCCCTGATGTAAGACCACCATTCAAGGTTGAAACGTTGCTTGAAATGGCTTTAATAATAAAGTGTCCCAAGAACCTCCGTAAAAACCTTTCCTTTCAAGAGCCGTGCCGTGGTTACTACGTTCCTTCTTATACACTTACTCTATCTTTTCCAAAACGAGAGGATTTTAAGTTTCAAATTCAATTTTGCGATTCTGTATTGTGTTTTTCTTCTATTCATACCTCCTGTATTTTTACAAAACAGAAAGATCTCGTGTTTCAAAGACAGTGTGCGATTATTTATTACGTTTTTCTTTCATTAACCTTCTGTAGTTCAGTTAAAGACAGGACAGACAGAGGTCAAGCTTAAGTGTCTCCGGTTTAGCTAATTTTAAGCGGTACTCACCCATCCGAAGCGGACCCATTTGTTTCTACTTGTTTCCAAGTGTTGCAGTTTGTGTTGAACAGATGCAGTTAAGTTAGATATATAATAGAAGCATGTTAGAGAAAACCAGGTTCAGCATATTTCTAACTGACCTACTCTGTTGTTAAGATCAATGCTTTGTGCTTATTAAAATAGATGGTATAGCTTACAATATATGTTAAATCCGACTAGATAAGCAGTAAGTATAAAAGCGACTACTTTCACTATTGGAAGGAATTTCAACAAATAAGCTCGTGGAAAGTCAAATATGAATTAGGATGATTATAGATTGATTGCGATCATGCATACTCTAAAATCCACGTACATCCAGCGAAAGTTGGAAGCAATAAAAAGGCTTAGAATTGAATGCATTTGTGCTTCGGTATAATATGCTTCCACCGGTGGGGAACAGCCCTTTATCTTGTTTACGCCTACTTATTGTCACTAGATGAAGAGGGACAACAAATGAATACGATGCTCGTAAAATAATATTGTTTCATTATTTTAAGTTTGCATTATTTTTTGTAGATCGATTTGTGTCAGTTTCATCTAATTTATTCATTGGACTACGTCTTCGACCAAGTATATCTAGACAGGGCGTGTAGGTCTTAAAAATGACACCGGAACCAAAAATATTGGTTTACGAAAACATTTATCAAAAAGAAAGTCCATTACCTCGCAGTCAAAAATCGCAAGAAGCATTGGTATGTACCTTTAGTTGGTCTGCGTGAAGCTAATTTGTTTTCCATCAAGTTCGCGGTAACGGAATTACTAGCTTTTTGAAGATCATTTTTAAAACACAAATTTCAGGCAGTTATAAATAATTTAGGTATGGGCTATCGCGGACTTTATTATTAACAATTTAATCAGTTATATGAATATCTAAAAAAATATGTACATAACATATGAATTCGAGGCAGCGTATCGAGAAAAGTAACATTTGAAAAAATGTTTAATTTCTTCCCAGTAAACAACTACGTCACGCAAGAGATGCAACGGAATTCGATGGGTAGTTTTATTATGAAATTTCTCGTAGGTGGGGTCACTTTGGGATTGGAATTGGGTATGGGAGGGCTAATCTATAGTTAATATATCGATGGACTACGTGTACTAGGTACTAATAATATACAGATATTGACTGATGCTGAGGGTACATTAATATATCTATCAATGTATATTTTTCGATAATAATTCTGAAGATTATCACTTTCAGATAAACTATTTAAATGAACTTCAGTATTTCATAAATGGTACCCATACCATCTGTATATACCCATAGCATACCGGCTCCCAAATTGTATATATTAATGCTCTTTTTAAACCTAATTTATATTTCATACCGCAGCAGGTGGATGAATTTGGGTACTTGGGAAGTATGTTTACGAGAGATGGGAAGGCTGATAGGGATATCGAAAGAAGGGTAAATGGAGGCAACTCTATTAATAGAGGACTGAACGCCGTTGGCGACAACAAAAAACTGTCCAAAGAAGCGATGTTACCGTCCATAATGGAGTGCTGGTACCTACCCTGATGTATGGCAGAGAGGCTTGGAACTGGCAGAGGAAGGATGAAAGTTGACTGAATGCTGTAGAAATGAGATCCCTGAGGCGTATGTGTGGTAAAACGAAAGAAAGGATGAAAGTAGACTGAATGCTGTAGAAATGAGATCCCTGAGGTGTGGTAAAAGGAAAGGAGTGTAAGGAGAATATATGACGCAAATTTAATATGACGCAAATATATGACGCAAATATATGAATGGTAGAAGAAGTCGGGGACGTCCGAGGAAGACGTGGCACGTCCAAGTGAATCAGATACTTTAGTCGGGCCATGTGAAGAGTCGGAATAGTAGAAGAGCATGTATGAGACGATGTATGAATTTGAACGAGGCAAGGAGTGTGTGCCAACAAACCGAGTTGTTTGGCAGTCCGTCCTCTCTGCCTATCCCCGCAGTGAAACGGTGTGATGGTTAGTTACCGCCTTTATTTTTATTTACATTACTGATCTTATATAAATTTAATTTTAAATAACAACTACATATATTATAATAATAGATATCCCTTTTTCCTTCTTTTTTCTTTTTCTCTCTTCTTCTTTATCTCCTCTTCTTCTTTCTGTTATATTATTTATTGTGTTATTTGTTTTATACTATCTATGTAATGTATATATCTATCTATTTCATCTTTTATTATCTGTTCTATAAATAAAAAAAGAACAAATTGTGGTTTACATGCGTTCGCCTGTTTAACTCGAGCTTTGCTCTAAAAAAATGTGAAAAACGTATTTATTCAATGTATCTTTTAATTGAAAAACTTTAATTGTTTCATTATATTTAAATTTAAAAAATACTTGCTTTCACTACCAAGAAAAATCTAAAATTAAAATAGATCACTTTGACATTAGATATTTGCTATACATACATGTTATTTTTAAATGTTTCCACTCACTCACGTCCAATATATTTCAACTTTTTTTAATATTCAGTTTGGTTGGATTTTTTGGCTTCAAATCCAAAACTAACAATTCATAAAATATCAAAGTTTAATTTCAAGTCCTGTAAAAGTTCCATTGAAATATCATTACGAACCAGTTGTTTCATTGATCTTATATTCGTAATAACAGAACTTTCATATAACTTGAACATTAACTTCGAAATTTGATGAATTGTTCAAATTTTGTGAAATAACTGGCTTTAAGGTTTGTATAAAAAAGAATGTGCAGTGCAGTCATTCTTAAAATATACAAATAAATCATTTAAATTGTGGGTAGGGCACACACCGTATACCTTCGTTGTATAACAACTTTTACCTCCTTTACGAGCGTTAATAATTTATAATTATAGAGTGATCAATAATCAACAGATCAACAGATCAACAACCTTGCACGTTGGATCACGAAGAAATAATGATGACTAGCACTTTCTCACAGCTTATCTTAATTTTGAACCAGTAGTTAATCTTTTAATTTGCACACCGATCTACAAGAAACTTTTTACTATTATGTTTTGCTACTGGCGATTCCGGGTCGACATTTTTTTGTGATGTATTCTGATTAAATAAATGTAATCAAGTATTTATATCGATGTGATATTTGGAGTTGCATTAATTGAGATTATTTATTACTCATTTCCGTTAATAAACTGCTTATGCTCAGCCGCATTTTTCTAAATGCAACACTGTTGGAGGATCCAGTATTTTTATAGTACAGGGTGGGGCAGAGAGGAGTTACTGATTTCAAAAAATCACTGAAGGCCCCCCAGACCGAGCAGAGGAGCGGGGCGGGTGCCGTTAGGTCGGGGAAATGATGCCGTTTTTTTTCATGATATTTTTTAAATGATATCGTCTGACGTGGCTGCCTTGGCGAGCAATACACATATTGAGCCTTTCAAAGAAGTTTTCGGCCATTCTTTCCAACATATCTTGCGGAATTCCAGCGATGACGTCCTCAATCACCTCGTTCAGAGCTTCAAGGGTTCGAGATCGAAGTTTGTTTACCTCAGCTTTGACGTATCCTTACAGAAAAAAGTCACTCGGGGTCAAATCGGGAGAGCGAGGGGGCCATGGAATATCCCCCACAAAGAGATCAGGTGACCTGGAAAGAGCTTTTGCAAAATTTCGCGTGAACGATGGACAGCATGGGCCTTGGCTTCATCTTGTTGAAACCAGAAGGCTTCTGTGTCGCGTTCCTCGCCATACCCTTTCATTTTGGGACGCCTAATGTTTTCCAACATCTCACAATAGTGAGATGAATAACTCAATAATCCTTCGTCGCCAGTGCACAAAACAGCGCCGAGGGATACAGCAGTTACGATTGCAATGCAAGCATCTCTACGTTTCACAAAATCTTGTGGGCTCAACTCCCGTGTAGGCATTATCTCGTTGGGGTATAGGTGAAGGTCTGAGTGTAAGATTTGCCTTATAATTCTGGACGATATTCCAAGCGCAGCGGCATGTTTCCGCGCTGCTCGGGCTGGAGACTAGACGAGACTCTTCAATTGACGCTCTTACTACCAGGCGCGGCCGGTGCCTCAAATTGTAGGTGGTTCACCAAGCCATTCATCATAAACAAAAGGTTGATATTATATTTTTTTTTTAAATCTAGACATCATGCATAATTTTACATTATTTGGTATCTAAAAATATCATGTAACTGTAATAGTAAAAATATCGTGCGATGTAAAAACATGCTGATGTCTAGAGTTTAATAAAGTATCCTATGCTTGCAAAGTCGTGTTTTCTCCAATCATAAAAATTCTGATAAAAATGCGTATATGGGAATTGACCTGCCAGGTAAGTAGTTATGTTTTATGTATCTGTTTGTAAATTTAAATAATAAAAATACATATAGCCTAGGAACTCATAATAAATTATACAACGCAACATAACTAAAACGGCGCTCTAGAAATTATCCAATTATTATAGAATTATTCTGGTATCAATATTTTTAGAAACATTTTACACTCCATTACTATTGATATTACATCTATTAGAAGGTTAGTGGAAAGGGTGGATGTGATATCCATTTAAAAATACTCAACCTTCCAAAGATAATAACAATAACACAATAATCCAATAATAATTAACACACAAGAAACGTTTCACTCTGCGGCGTGATCGCCAATATCGCTACTGTCGTTACTGACCCGTGAAGTTCACAATAATAGGTGACAACTTCGATCAATGGGTGACAAACAAAAAATAATGTCAAAAAGGTACATCCCTAGGGCTCGAACAAGATAATGTCACACGAGACGCATAGCTGACCCTTTGACTAATGGTTACATTTTAGAAGTGAAATATTATTACTTAATATTATCTTGTTCAAACCTTACTATCGCTGGAACCAAAGCTTCGGAATTTTGCCGAATGCCGAAGCTCTTCGGGTCGGCCGGCCGTGCGGCGCCCGGTGAGCCAATTTTTAGTATGACATGTTTCTGACGTTTTGGGATTTTTTACTATGAGCATCATTCAAATTACGGGGCGCTTACTCTGGCGCACGGTTTGGCATTGTACCTACCTCGGTTCCTCGCTCCTAGCGGGTAGCCGCCGTAACTGGCGCGGGCGGGTGAGAACAATGCGTTTATTTGGCCGTAATACATTGTTAATTGTTAGATTGATAAATAATTATAATTAAATTTAAAGATTGTGCTCAATTTTATAAATAAACACATTACGTAGAAATACGATGAGTTGTAAAATGATGTTCAATTTTTTTGGCGGTTCAGCGCACCATTGCACGTTAGCGCCAGCCGCGCCTGCTTACTACCACGATGTTTTCAGGTGTTTGCACAGTTTTAGGTCGCCCAACTGGTATTTTAGAACTGATTTAATTATTAACTGCAGAGTTAATAATAATAATAATAATTGGATAATTTGTATAGCGCCGTTTTTGTGAAAAATCACCTCAAGGGCGCTTCCTGTCCACCTTACATTACTGACACATTTCCGAATGGTTTTAGGATGAAAAAAACTGTCATTACGATTTAACTCGAACCGGACCCGGAAAGCTCCATGCGTAGCCACAACGCTTTTTTCAGTTTTTAAAGAACGTCTCCACAACAAAGCCCCGGTACTTACCTGACCACGGCGTAGTCACCAACATAAACGGCATCATTTCCCCAACCTAACGGCACCGGCCCCGCCCCTCTGCTCGGTCTGGGGGGCCTTCAGTGATTTTTTGAAATCAGTAACTCCTCTCTGCCCCACCCTGTATTTTTTTACATTCCCCTCAGGCCTCGACCGTATTATTTTTCAGACGGTCAAAATATTTCCGTTTTAGAATAAAATTCAAATAAATGGAATATTTCTGAAGGCATCCGAAAACTAAAAACTGTTTTTGAAAGGTGATAAAATATGCTTTCACATTTTATAAATCGAAATAAGCATATAATTTTAGAGATGCAAACGTCTCAAAAATGGCTCAACTCACGATTTTTCTAACTAAAATTACTGATAACGAAAAAAATTTAAAACACATATATATTTAATTAGACAAATGTATTGCAAATGTTTTTATCTCCTAACTTTATTATCGCCCCATGAAAAAATAAGTAATTAAAAAATCCCAAAGTTTCACAAATTCATTTCAAAATGCGATACGAAACTATGATTTCATAAAAAGGTTCATTTTACTTCTTTTGTGGTTAGTTTTTTTATTTGACTATAAAGAGACTTTTCTCTTTCTAACACCTTTTACATCATTTTTCTCATCATGACAGTAAGGGAGATACAACGATCTCTATGAGACCTATGTGAGTTGTTCCGAAAACCGAACAAACAGACTTTAAGGGTTACCTCACCTCCCCTCAGGGCTTATGTCATATTTGTGGGTGCCTTGTGGCAAGTATTTTGTGTTTAACTGGTCAGACGACTCGGTTGAATTTCTCAGAGAATTTCGGAATGTTTTCAAGGTACTTTAAGCTTTAAATTTCTTATTTTTTTCGGTTTTTGCATTTAACTTGTCGTAAAAATAAATAAATTTTAGAAATTAGATATATAAAATTATATTTTAAATGTTTGTATTTGAAATAAAAAATAAAATTTCTAAATACTAAAATTTTAACTTCAAACATGAAAATGTTAACAAAAAAATTTTGACTCTGGAACATATTCTGTAAGAAAACTATCACTTCCCTTTTTATGTCGTTCATACAATCTATATATATATATAAATCTCCTGTCACGGTGTTTGAGGTTGCACTCCTCCGAAACGGCTCGACCGATTTTTATGATTTTTTTATGTATATTTGGTAAGTATGAGAAAAGGTGGTAAAGTATATTTCATACCGCCAGGAGATTAGGACGTCTCATCTAGAATTTTCAAATAATTTTTTTACAATTTTTTTTTATATATTTTTTTATTTGGCATCAAAAATACCTATAACCCCAAATTTTTACCCTCCTACCCCCACCCTCCCATTTTTAATCGCGACCGAAAAAATACCAAAATAATCACTAGAAATGATTTATATGGCAGAACAACGTTTGCTGGGTCAGCTAGTAAAAATATATAACTCTCAACTGTCAACGAAAAAATTCCCGCCAATTTAAAATCATTTAATAACACAATGAGCCATGGCCTAAGTCCTCACGGTAACTATTCGTAAACCGTCTGCAGCAAATTAAAAAGTATAATCATATACACTGACAAATTTCAAGATATTATTTGGAATCAAGTATAAAGATTTTATTTTGACTAGGAAGAATAACTGAATTCTCTTTCTAACGATGAACAAATCATATTATACTCGTATCTCTGTCTCATAGAAAAAATGTTTAAAAATACTTTTTTAATTGTGGACATCGCGGCCAGATCTTCCTTTAGAGGTTATAATAAAAATTTGAGTTTATGGCTAGGGATTTAAGCTTTTGGCGATACTTAAATTATCTTATATCTTCGATTTCCACTCCGGTTGTAATCCAGAGCCGGAACGGTTTTTTAGCCGATTCGGTTCATTCGACGGCAAAGAAAACGTTACGAGTAACATACCGCTCTATGGCTTTATTAACTATTAACCTAAAAACAAGCGGCTGACCAACAAACTCATTCACCGGAACCGGAACGTTCATCTTTGCTGCTGTAAAATACTTAATACAGATACTTTGTAATCATTCTTTGAAGATCGAATATGTTTATTATTTCTCTTCCATTTCGAAATCAATTTACAGTTTTATAAATCAATGTACCGTGTGTTCGACATGAGTGAATTTATCATAAACTAGTTTTACTATCCGGTTTCGCTCTAGATTTTAATGCACTTTAGAAATATCGTTTTAAGTGAAATTTAGATAAATAATTGATATCAGTGAATGTATGGCGAGCGATATGCTGAAATAGGTCAAAACAAAATTACCTTTTATAGCTAAGTCTGTGAGCCCCATAAAACAAATTTGACCGGTTAAATAACTATAATTTAATTATTTTGCCTTTATGAAGTTAAATGATTGGGAAAAAAAGTTCTTTTACAAAAAAGTCAATCCCTAAAAAGGAAAGGTTTTTTTTTTACTACACGTTGTTTTTATTTTTTTAAATTATTTATAAACCCAGATAATATAAACATAAAAATACATTTTTTACAGTTTTAAGTAGAGTATACATTTATAACTTTTGGTATATTCTCGTACCACC
The DNA here is from genome assembly GCA_917880885.1 of Limnephilus marmoratus. Taxonomy (NCBI): domain Eukaryota; kingdom Metazoa; phylum Arthropoda; class Insecta; order Trichoptera; family Limnephilidae; genus Limnephilus; species Limnephilus marmoratus. The sequence goes on from OU862915.1 coordinate 20,217,308, forward strand.
TCACTAGGCTAAGCCTGTTCCGAGGTGGCAGGAATTTAACCCTTCCGCAGCCAACTGGGGCCGAAGGTAGACCCCAAAATAACTATCCTTCTTATATCTACTTAAATACATGAAATATATTTTTAGTATTTTAGGTATTCCTGCGCAAAGGATTAATACATAATATGCCATTTAAAAAAAATGTGAAAAAATCATTGATCGCAGGAAAAAATATTTTGTCAAATATAGGTAGGTAATATTCCCTGCAAAAACATAAAAAACAAAAAAAAATAAAAAATCAAAAAAAGAAAAAGTGTTTTCTATGGTTTAAAAGTTAAAAAAAAAAAAATGGGGTTATCAGCCGACCCCCACGGTTACGGACGTCCTGTTTGTCATCTTGGCCTGTCAAGAGTTAATCAAATTTTGATAACTTAATTTTGGAAGATAGAATAAGATAAAAATTTAAATTTATATTTGAAAAGATCAATATAATGAAAGAAAAATAAAAAGAAAAGAAAAAGAAAAGTGATGAGAAAATATAATACATCTATTTTTAAATGTCTTATAAAAATTAAATTGGTTTGCCTGGGAATTGAACCTTCCTACCCAGATAATGGAGTTGACAATTATATCAACGGTACGGACATTTATTGCCTATGGGTGCTTTAATTTCTTCGAATTTTAGATAAATGTGTGTATTTCCGCGTGTGTTCACACGAATACCACAAAAAGTTAATAGAATACGTTGTCATCAATTGTGAGCCTATCTGCCGAGTTTTAGCTCAATTGGAAGTTAGAAAGTGGGTTAATTTCTACTTCAAGAAAATCAAGAAAACATGAAATTGAAATATACGTATTTAAAAAAAAAGTATTCTTTAATCTTTCACCAATGAGAGATTATATTATTATCTGAGAGTATCTTGCAGAGTGGAAGATACTTTCAGTATCACCCTGGTGTAAAACCACCAATCAGAATTGAAACTTGAAATGGCTTTAGCCGTGTTTAGAGACCAGATCTGAATAGTCAGGTATTTCCCACCTTCCTCTTCCTCATCTCCTTCTCCTACCTTCAGCCTCACAACATACCCCAATAGGGGATGCCATAGTCTCACTGGTTCCAGATGGGAGCTGTTAGTGGCACTTGTGCGGTATTCATAAAAAAAAATCTATATTTGTGGGACATGTAAAATGCTCGAATGAAACCGAATAGATTTCAACCGAGTACTTTCATTACTTTCACGTTAATTCGCTCTATATGACAAACCATCTGAGGGTCATTTTCTTAATCTTACTCATTACGCTTACATCAACCTTACATTCTTTGCGAATCTCCACATTTCTCACACCATCATACATGGTTTTACCGGTGACCGGAGAACTCAAAATACACTCAATTCAACACCTTTGAAACGTCATTAAAAGTGATGAAAAAATTTGTTAAATAGGTTACGTTATTGTATTTATCAATTTTTTCTAACATAGCTTTTAATTACTTTTCAAAGAGGTTTTGAGCTGAGTTGATTCTGAGTTGTTATGGAACCAGTTTTACCACACATACTCCTAAGGGATCTCATTTCTCCTGCATTCAGTGTACTCTCATTCTTACTCTGCCAGTTCCAAGCCGCACTGCAATACATCAGGTTAGGTACCAGAATTCCATTGTGGATTGCTAGTTTATCTTCTTTGGATACTTTTTAGTTAACGCCAATGGATTTCAGTGCTCCATTCATTATCTGTAATGCAATTAGGACCTAGCAATTAGCATTCATAAAATACATATTTATTTGCTAATTAGTTGGGAGTGAAAATCTCAATGTTATTAGTTATTAAGATATTTCGGTTTGAGTAAATTGGTTCCCATACTAACATAAGTATAAATAATGAATATTTGGTTAGTGATAAGATAAGATAACAATGAAAAGGCGTATTTTTACTTTAATTTATGCGTAAATGGCTTGTTAGCATTTTACTATGTCCATATTTCGATATCGTTTGCGTTCATTCAATTCTATTGTGACTTATTTAATGAATTGGCATTTAAAATAGAGCAAGAAGCAAGATCGTTTCGAAATTCAACTAAAACCATTGTTTTTTTTTTTAATTAGTTCCACATAGGAAAACAATTCCCGTGTGGATGGTATTTTAGGAAAGTAACGAAAGAAAGGTTAAAAGATCTGGGGGTCAGTGTGTCTGTGAATGGTGGGCATATGATACCATCCCGTTTCAATTTGGGAGGCGGGAATGGGTACCACCGCCCTGGGAACCTTTATTGGATAACCAACACCTCTGCCACAGGTCACCCCAAGGTGGTTCGCTACGTTTGGTGATTTAGCAGGGGTGCCCGGGTCCATGGAGTGAGGTTTGTCTAGGTCTTGGAGGCGGATGAACTGGACACACTGAACCCCATATTCCTACCCACCCCTTAAACCCTTTTCCTTCCCAGAACTCTCCTCTCCTTCCTTTCCTTTAAAAAAACCCTATTAAATTATTTTCCTCTGGGCCTCCTGTGTGGAGCTCGTGTAAAAAAAAAATTCCCTCCTACTGCAATGCAGGATGATGCTCTAAGACAGCTCTGCTGAATTAAAAGTTCTCCCTTAAATCAATTTCTCTGGCAGAAGCAATTGCCGCCAAAATCGAGACAACCTCACCCCACGAACCCGGGAACCCTTGCTAAGTCTCCAAACGTAGCAAACCATTTGGGGTGACCTATGGCAGAAGAGTTGATTGTATAAAAAATGGATTCCGGGTTAGCGGTACCCATACCCGCCTCCCAAATTGAAAAATGCTTGAATTGTAATTTTAAAAAATCGTGCGTTATCGACTGCCAAATTTCCATGATTTTCTATTGCTTCCAATGGCTGGTCTATGCCTGTCGTGTGTTGATGTTAGTTGATGTGTATTAATTGCCTACTTAAAAACGTGTATTGTAGTTATAATAAGTTATAATTGTAGTTATAATAACATTTATTGGTTATTATAACTACTTACATATGAGCCTAATTCGCGTTAATAAATGACTATTCGTTTGTCGTATTATTTTGATGTTTTGACGCGATGACAATCGATTCGCAAATTTTCTCGGGAATTCCTTAACGAAGATTACGCGGCAAACGCGCTGTCATATTTGGAATTAGCGTAACTATTTTTAAGAGCAGATATCTTAACACAAGCGCAGTATTTAGCTCGTGAGCTAACTATGGAACACAGCATTTACGAAAACTGACGATATGTGAAGTGTACGGCCGACTTTACAAGCGTTAGGCTGTCGCAATCGATATCGACAGAATCACTCTTCTGTTCTGTTCATTTCTTAAGACTGTGGGGAATTCTATAATTTGTTATATTTTTTGGTATAATGTAAGAAATGTTTAATTTCCCAAATATTAAAAAAGAAGCAACTGTACACACTGACTACGCACGTTATTTGGCTTAAAAATGAGAGACGTTTTTCAATTAGGTAAAACAAGCATAAATCATGATATGATAAATTTCAAGAAAAATACGACTTCTGTCCATTCAATTTCAGATGCCATAAATGAGAAATGAAATACATGAATAATTTTACAGACAAATGTTCGATAATTTTATTTAATTCATTGTGCGTAGAAAGTTACTCATGGTACAGAATACATATTCAAAGATTTTCTTCACAGACTCTATGTAATTATTAAGTGTAATTTATTTTTAATTTTTTCTAATGGCGGTTGAGATGGATGCATAAATTAAGATAAAACTGCCTGAAGAGTGTGTTTTGACAGACGTATGCATGCGTAGAAATAATAGCAAAAGTAAGTTTTGATTTGAGAAATCAGAAAAAAATTGCGTCAACTTTTGTTGCGTACGGAAAAATATGAAAGTGTGTTAATTAAACTATTAGTAGGGATTTTGAAAAGTTAAATTAAGAATAATAACCTGTAAATCATGGTTTGATTGAGAGATAAACTGCGCTTTAAAAGAAAATTAATTTAATTTTAGGTCTAACAGTCTTGCTTTTAAATTATTTTAAATTATTTTTATGAACCACTACGGAGTACAAATTCTAATTCAAAAGCTGATGGTACTATGGCAACATTGTTTGTTAGATGTTTTTTGTGAATACCGCACAAGTCCCGACCGTCTGGAGCCAGTGAGAGAGATTATGGCATCCCCTATATGGGGTTAAAGGTAGAGGAGGGAGGGAAGGAGATGGGGAAGAGGGAGATAAGTAAAGACCTGTCTATTCTGATCTGGTCACCAAACACGGTTAAAGCTATTTCAATTTTGTTTCAAATCTGAATTATGGTCTTACCAGAGCTGAACTGAGAGTATCTTCCATTTTGGAACGTGCCGCAAATACACCTACTACATATCATTTTTATTTAATAAATTGTGAAATAACAGAAAATCAATCAAATAAAATTTACTTGCGCGCATCGGGATTAGAACACGCGATCTTCGGATGACTAGTCGAGAGCCCCACCACTAGGAGGCCGTCTATCCGTTCTATCTAATAAATAAATTCATTTTATTCTACCGACCTCTTCCTTAAAACTAAAAACTGAAAAGTAGGTATCAATAATTGTTGACAACGAAGAAGAAGAAATAACAGATGTAACAGATGAAATAACAGAAACAATATAACCACAATGACCACATGGGGACATTCAACAAAAACAAATCTTCTTTCAGTGCAAAACGTACAATACTCTTTGGTAAACATATTATTAAAAAAAACTGAATACGAACAAAGACATGATATACCAAAATCGTTACTATACAACTCTGTAAATTTATTATCTGTTCGTGCTATATTGTGGCTTAAAATCAGCATACATCTCAATCTGAATATAATAAACTAGTGGTTCATGTTCATAATACAAGACTAACTGCAAACGATGGACTTATAATTCCCAGATACCTAAATAAATACGGTCAAAGAACTCTAGAATACCTTGTTCCAATAATGTACAACATGCTACCCAACGCAATAAAAAGCTGTGAATTGAGTTTCAGAAGGAAATGTACGCTAAAAAAATGGTTAAGTGAAAGAACTTTTTTGTACTAATCTCTATTTTTCCGCTTTTCGTTTTAATGGTTTTTCCATTATTTTCTTATTTTCTTTTTATTTCTTTCATTTTTTCTGTTGTGTATTTCTTGTAAAAAATTTATTAACATTTTTTTTCCAAAATATATGTTTTTTTAATATATAAAATGTAATAATGTATATATTTTATGTATCTCTCTCAATTTAAAAAAAAGTAAATGTCAAAAGAACCCGTTGACATTCTGATATCAATCAGTTTAACGGGACTTAATTGAGGAGAGGAGACCGATCATTCCGTCTCATTCTCTCGCAGGCTAAATCCTAGAGATGTATATATTTATTGTATTTGTCTCTTTTTATTGTCGCTTTTTCGTTTCATCCAGTCAAATCACAACGGTGCTAAAGAAGTTTTCACTTTAAAAAACAGACTTAAACTTAAAAATACAGTTTACCATCAAAAGGGTACCACGCTACTTTATCTTCATTTTCCTGACGGACCACCTGCGGCAGTGAACGGCGCTGTATGCAAGACCATTCACCGCCCTCCATCTCACGAAGCCACCATGCACTGCCCCATAAACACACGAAAGTACAACAAAAATGAATGCCAAAACCTATCTACCTCAAAATAATAATGTTAATAATTGTCTTTGCCATTCTAAAACACTATAACCTAGGGCAGGTATGATCAAATCAAATTACTTTGAAATTAAACTGGTTAAATTGAATTGCATACAATTATAATTATTAATATTAAACATCAATAATAATCAATAATCTTAGTTTACTTCATCGCAGTACTCACACAACTTGCGTACAGTGTGTTTGGTTTACACTTTATTAAAAATAAAAAAAATTAATCATTTTTTCACAATTTGAGTTCGACGCCAAAGCTTGTTGAAGTCTTATATTTATATAATGTATTTTATTTAAGGTGAAAACTTCTTAAGCACTGTTACGATTTGAAACTCGATGAAACGGAAAGAGGCAAACACATACGTCTATTGGATATAGTCTGCGAAAGAATGAGATAGCAATAAAATATTTATTTAAATTACGGGTTCCAACTCGGTTCCAATATAATACCGTAAATCCACGGTCTCACGCAAGTCTTCTTTGGTAATAAAACTTTGGTGTGTAAAGAGTATAAAGCGCCTGACGAACATCAGCAGCCTGACATTTAGGGGACCAAGGATCCAAAAAATAGTAAATATTTTTATTCTTGTAAAATCAATAACTAATTTTCGTTATTTGTTTTTGGGGTGTTATGCCGTGTTGCGCTACCTCCTTCTTTAGCCAACGTTTCGGACATCGTTGGCTAAAGAAGGAGGTAGCGCAACACGGCATAACACCCCAAAAACAAATAACGAAAATGCTTTTGGCGTGAAAATCTTAAAACGTATCTCAATATCTAATGTTCAAAACACTTCAAAATGAACAGGCAAAAATGCGACATCTAGCGACTCGGAAGAAGAAAACACAAATATTAATATGATGACCAAATGTATAGGATAAGGTGCACTCGAATTCGGACAAAAATATGGACTAGTAATAAAGAGCTTCTTAGTCTCTCCACTGTTACTTAGTACTTCCTTTGCTGTCTGAAGGTTTCACTTCTACCGCGTGTGATTTTTTTTTTACATTGGCTCCGCACAGGACGCCCGTAGAAAAATATTTCCCACCAGAGCCTATTTCATCTTTGAGGATGCTGTGTGGAGGGTCTTTTTAGGAAAGGAATGAGAGGAAGTACTGGGAAGCAAAAATATATGAGGGGTGGGAATTTGGTGGCATCCCTCCCACTGCGGTGCAAGGCACATGTTCTGAGAGAGTCCTGCTGGAGAGGCCAAAACGTTTCCCTCGACCAGTCTCTCCTGATCTGACCTATCACGCAGTTGGTGAGCGGACGCATCTGCCACCAAGATCCGGACAAACCTTACCCCTATAAACCCTGGCACCTCTGCTAAGTCACCAACGTAGCTAACCACTTAGGTTGACCTACGGCAGAAGTGTTAGTTATCCAATAAATGGTTCACGGGGCGGCGGTACCCAAAGCCACCTCCCAAATCAAAAATTCCGAATTTTCTTTTATTTCAGTGTTATTAAAATACTGAAGGTTTTTAAAATAGTCTATCTGAATTTGATAAGTCTTCAGGGATAATTTAATTGCGATATAAAGAATAAATAGTGACGAAGTATTGCGCTCTTATATTAGGTATTCTAACATTAGTGAACATATAAACATGTTGTCCCTTTTACGCTATTCATAATAAGAAGGCGCAAACGAGACAAAAGACACCCGTATAAACTACTCAGACAAATTAATTGGGTTGATAGGAAGCATATCAAGATTGCTAGATTTCATAATATTAAATTTATGAATTATCAGCATCAGCCATTGTACCTAGTATACATAGTCCAATGTATAAACTAGATAAAAAAAAATAAACAAATTGTATCAGAAAAACTAACACTAATAAATCTATTAATTTAAAATAATGAAAACTGAGATTATTTCACTCGCGATAGCATGCAACCGACAGAATTGGAACCGATATGTTTAGGACACGCTGTAAGCTTCCTCACAATATTATTTTACAAGAATCGTATACAATTTCTGTCCCTCTTTGACTGATGATAATAAGTAGGCGTAAATAAGACAGGGGCTGTTACTGGAAGCGTGTACAGATGATGACAAATTCATTCAATACTAAGTTTTTTTATTGTATTCAACTCTCGCTGCTTTACTTGTACCGTTGACAACTACCGGAATCGTTTCTATGTGTTTTTTCTGCAGGGTAAACCTGATTGAAACTACTTGCATAAAAGCTACCTATATGATTTTGGTCCAACTTTGGCGGTATCTCCTTTGGGTAAGTTTTTTTTACAGCGATTTCTCTAGGATGTTTAGATTATGGTCAACTAAATTTGAGATAGAAATGATTTCTAACTATCATTTAATTACATTATATTTGGGTATGTCCAATCATTGGAAGGCGTTTATTAAATGTATTTTATGACAAGCCATCAGTCGTCCTAGATTGAGCATGATTTTTTTTCAGCAGTGGTGTAAAAGAAATTAATTAAAAGATGTAATTTTCAGGAGCTCAAACTAATAACTTCAACGCGCGGGTAAGAGACAAAAAATAGGTGTGAATTATGTATTTATGCCCAAGTACCCAAAATAGTAAATATGTGGCACAAGAGCAAAGAAGGCCAATTTCTAATTTGGGAGGCGGTTATGGGTACCGCCGAGCCGGGAAACATTTTTTGGAAAACCAACACATCTGCCATAGGTCACACCCTAAGTGGTTTGCTTCTTTGGTGAGGTTAGTTGCTTGTCGAGGTCTTGGCGGCGGATGCTGGGAGAGACTGGCTGAGGGACACCTTTTGACCTTTCCAACCAGACTCTACCGATTCACCGCCTTGCATCGCATTAGGAGGGGCGATTCATACGTCCTTCACTCCTGAATACAAAGGCACCTAGATTTCTACCCACCTCTCATACCCATTACTGGAAAAACCCTCCACACAGCATCCTCAAAAACGACATAGGCCCTGAGATTTTTTCCTGTGTGGAGCTTTGGAGCTGTGGAGTAAAAAAAAGCTAACGCAAACCCGTGAAAAATCACGGGATGGTCTGAATCCTTGACACATTAATATCAATTTTGAAAATGACAACCAAATAATTATATCTTAAAATATTATATTATACTCGTACGTAGGTAGGTACCTAGTGGTCCGTGAGTTTTCAGTGAGCTAGTGGGCTAAGATTGAAAAATGTGACGTTATTGACGTTGTTGTAGCTGAAAATGATTTTTTTTTTCAAAATTTAAATTTTTGTGTGAAGATCTTTAGGATTCTTTCAGTCAAGGGATGCGCCGTATCCACATATTGAAAGATATTCGTACAAAAAGTCGAAATTTTGAATAAAAAAATATTTTCACCTACATAAACATCAGTAATGTCATATTTTCCATCTTAACACTCCAAAAACTCACGGACCACACTGGTACCTGGGTACTTTATTTCTTGTCAAAATTCTTGATACAATCAGTTCCAATTTTGAAAATGATACTTAAAATCAAAAATTATACCAAACAACAAATCCGAGTTCTATCCATGTGCCAAAGTGACAATCACGCAGACACACTACACTCCCACAAATTAGTGTTATTGATGGTTGTAAATCATTTTTTAAATTTAGAACAAACGTTTAATTTTTCATTTACGTGTTGTTATTCGTGCCCGGAAGAAAGCACGACTGCTAAAAATGATCACTACAAATTTGTTATTAATATCTTAAATAATTTCTACCGCAAAACTCAGGTGCAATTTAATATATACGGCGCATCGTGACTGCGATAGGTAAAATTGTAAAATTCATCTAATTGTACCTACCGGATAAGACTTGGTTTTGTCTTTGATCTGACAAACAGTGTTTTCAGCTGATCGCAAACCGTCTCATTAACGCTGTTTTTTACCGTCGATGATCTTAATTCAACTTCTCACGATATAAAGCAGAGCCGTCTGCTACCTATAACGTAATTCAATATTTTTTATCGTAAAATAAAGCATGTGAGTTAGATTATTACATATATATATTTTATAAAATATAATATTTAAGATCATCATTGGTCATGTATACCTTATCAGAAAAGAGGAGCTCTTGTACCTGATAAGAGACCCACAATTCTTACTTAGGTTGCATGTTATAATACGTTTTGTAAAGGGTGGCGCAAAACTAGGGTATGGTAAAGAGGGTACATCTATCAAATTATGGTCCAAGAGAATATATTCCTATTATAGTATAAACTTAAAAATATTTATTTCCACGGTTAATTTTTGGTAATGAATTTTACACAATTTATTGGAAGAAATTACATCTGCGAAGTAAAATATTTAATTGTGTTCTTTTCCATTTCAGTCCTGTCCTGTTTTTACACTTCTTGGTATTATTTGTTTTGTACCAAGACCCAGATAGTTTTTCGTCTGTTTAGTTTTTCAAATCTGATTCAAGGTATCTGTTTCTTAAAATAAGATAAAATAAGACGGGATCCAATTCAGATTAACAAAAAACTTGAGATACAAGATATCTACTTGCTTAATAAGTAACTTGAAACCATTGTTAGAGAGAATGAAAATCAACAACTGTTAAAGAAAAACATATCTGAATCTCGTATTTTTTTGTTTAAAGAGTGTTACGAATAACATAATCAATATATCCCTACTATCTCTCTCATGATTAACAGTAGAAACTAAACTACCGTGATTACAACCGGATAATGTTGGTGTTGGAATGATAGAGGACTTGGAGAGGATGAAGATAGACTCATTATTATTATGGGATTTCTTTATTTCTGAGCCTTCTAAGTTATCTAAACGTTTTCCTTTAGTTTATTTATTTTCTATTTACATATGTTAAAATCATTGTATATTTGCTTGCTTTTTTGTCAGTTTGTTCCTTAATTCATCCGATTGAGATGAAACTTTGGGGATTTGATGTGCGCATGCCCGCGATGGTTTCTATATACGAGTATACTAGTGAGCTCTGGCGGAGGTTTCTGTATATACACGGGTGTGGAGGGGGTGAGGAATCCGAGAGCGTCGGAGGAGGCACGATGAAGGAGGGTGAGTTTCGAGGGAGGGAAGGCGGGGAAGGTAGAGGGAACGCGCGCAGGAGGGAAAGGGGAAGTGGGAGGCAAATGGGAGGCGAAAAAGGAACGGGGACGAATGGGAAAGAATGCGTAGGGAGAAACAATTTCTTTATTTAAGTGGCTTTGCAACCCATGCGGGAACTCGCTAGTCTTTCTAATACTATAAAGAGGAAAGATTTGATTGTTTGTTTGTTTGCATTGAATAGGCTCCGAAACTACTGAACCGTTTTGAAAAATTCTCTCACCAATAGAAAGCTAAATTATCAGCGAGTAACATAGGCTGTATATAATGGTAAGCTCTGGCGTTATGAAATTTGTATAAATGAAAAAGTGTGTATTTCATATATTTAAACGGCAGGGTGGAAAGGCAGGGGAAGGTGGAGTTTGCGGAGAGGGAAGACACGAGGGAGGGGGAAGGTGAAAGAGAAAATAGAGAATAGAACATAAATTGAAGATGTCCAATGACTTGGTATAATCATTTCCCTCCATTAGCATTCTTAACAAAGAGGAATACATATAGTAGTTAGTCCCAGAATTTCTGCATTGAAATAAATCCTGACATCTAGTATTACGTAGTGGAATCCGGAAGCTAATCAATTCTAGCAATAGAGGGAGAATGATTCTTGATTTGAAAAATTGATTCTAGCTCCCAATGCAGGGAGAATCAATTTATTTCTCTGAATGGCATAGCAACGCATGCCGGGTACCATCTATTTTTTATAAAGAAAGACAAACATTCCCTGACAATATTTTATTTCTCCCACTACCACCACAGTCAGCGGAAAATGTTGCTTTTGTCATGATGGAGTATTTAGCCAGTCGACGAAGAGAACACGCGACATCTGGGTGGGACACAAACACAATGCCACTGACCGAAAATTATTATTAATATAAAGAAAAGTTATCCCCGTATTTTCTGTTGCTCCGAAACCGATCGGCGTATATAAAGAATTAAAAGTGGTTCAAACAAAGTAAAACTGTTTATTTTATTTGTTCTTATTATTTTATACACACCTTCAACCAAATCACATTTGACCTCAATCTACCTAGACCATAAATAACTACAATTCAAATCCGAGAATATAACCATAAAATATTATTTATCATTAGAAAGGTCAATGCAGTATTTTACTGTTCAATAAAATTATTAACACCCAGTGCATTGTTTATTGCTTATTTTGGATGATAAACACAATGAACTGTTGTTGTTTGTTGAATGGGAAAGTCATTGAAACTTTGCGAACGAAATGTTAGAAAAAAAACTGGAAGATTTGACCCCTCAGACCTCGTGCAAATTGTTTCAGAAGGTCGGAAAATTTCCGCTTTACATATCTAATTATTTCAAAAAACTAAAAACTGTTTTTGAAAGGTGATGAAATAAGTTTCAAAATTTTATTATTATAGATAACAACATAATTTTTTAGATATTTTAATTTATAATGCAAACATAAAAAAAAATTAAATGGCTCACTTTACATTTTTTCAAACTAAAATTACTGATAAATGTTATCGTTATATCACTTTTTTGACGTTTCGTAAAAAAAACAACACGAATTCACGAGATTCATAATTTTTTTTCACATTGCGGTCGGAAATTTTGTTTTCATAGAGGTGCGTAGGTATTTAATGTTTTCTGAGGTTACTTTCTAGATTCGAATACAAAGTGTGGTGTTTTCTCATTTTGGCACCGTTTAGATCACATTTCTCATGACGGTGAAGGAGATATGATTTCTTTTAATTAAATGAAGACATTGTGAGCGAAACTCGAAAATCGAAAAAGGATATTGGCACGTCTGGGACTTGAACGCAGGACCTCTCGCTTTCCGGGCGAACGCGTTGTCCACTGCGCCAAGGTGTCGATATCAAATTCGGTCATTTTAACTGTATCATACTTCGACTAAGAACCACCCACATTTTCTTAACGCATTCTTTATTGGCTGCTATCTTTATGTACGATTGCATTCGCCCGGAAAGCGAGAGGTCCTGAGTTCAAGTCCCAGAGGTGTCAGTATATTTTTCTGATTTTTCTGTTTCCAGATTATCGATAAAGTTTCGCTCACGGTGTCTTCATTTTAAATATTACAATTGAGGTTTCACTCATGAAGTTAAAATAAAAATAAAAATACTTACATAGAATTTCGTTGAAACATGCGTGAGATGTTACCAAAAGCGAACAAATTACCCTGAAGGGTTAAATATGAACGTAAATTAAGAGTAAATGAAGCCTTCTGTGTATTCAGTTTTTATTGAGTACAAGGCTTGTTACAATATTCTTAGTTGTACACATAAAATTACAGAGATTTTCTTTTAATAAACAATGTAGGTACCGTGCCTATTGATTATAAAGTAATTACAAATAATGAATTACATTGTTATGGTGGAAATAATTACTTACTGGCGTTTCAACACTTATTTTTTGTTTTGTTTTATTTGTATTTTTCAGTCTTAAAACTTAACGAATTTGTACATTATTCTTTTGGTGGTTGACTTTTAATTTATGCAATATTTTAATTTATGGTCTGTCCACACTTATTATGTTTTTCAAAACAATGGCAAATTAGTGTCTGTGATTTGTTAGCTCTCTGTAAATTATATTTAATTAATTGAAAATGTTTTTTGTTTTGTATTTCACCGTTTAATTTTACCCCAAATTAGGAAAAACACAATTTAAATATCTTTTTACCAAGGGCAAAATGTGCCCCACCGAGGTAAATAATTTCTCTCAGGACCCATGTCATATTTGGGGATGCTTTGTGGAGGGTCGTTTTTTGGAAAGGAAGGAGTGAACCTGGGTCTTGAGAGACTCGCTTGTTGACGGAGGGAGGAAACACAGAGGCCGGTAAATCGTTCCACAGCCGAGCTCGTAGAAAGACCCGTTTTATATGACAAATGTCAACTGTGTACAAATGTTGGGTGCGCGTTTGGCGTGTTTCCTGACTGTGCAACGGTGCCGCAGGAATTTATGAATTCCTTGGAGCATCTTCCGTTGAAATGCCGGTAGAACAAGGACAATATTCCCATCTTACGCCTGTGCTCTAAAAATTGGATTCCGTTTTTTTTTTTTTTTTTTTTTTATTTTTTTTTTTTTTTATTTTTTTTTTTTTTTTTTTTTTTTTTTTTTTTTTTACATTAACTCCACACAGGAGGCCCTGAGGAAAATAATTTCCCTCAGCGCCTATGTCATCTGGGATGCTGTGTGGAGAGTCTTTTTGAGGAGAGGAAGGAATGAACATTGGTCTTGAAGAGACCCATGTTGTAGGAAGGAGGAAACACAGAGGCCGGCAAATCATTCCACAGCCGAGCTGTTGAACACAAGAACGAGTCGAAGAAACGACCCGTTCTCATGTGACAAATGTCAACCGTGTACAAATGTTGGGCACGCGTTTGGCGTGTTTCCCGACTATGCACCGGTGCCGAAGGGATCAATGATGCTAGTTCTTCAGAGCATCTTCCATTGTAATACCGGTAGAACAAGGATAGCATTCCCACCCGACGCCTGTGCTCTAAAGATTGCAATCCGTCTGTTAAGATGGGAGAATCTATCAAACGGACCGCCCGTTTCTGCACAGAGTCGAGGGTATTTTTCAGGTATTTTGGAGCTCCAGACCAGAGATGGCTGCCAAATTCAACCGTGGGGCGTACTTGTGATTTGTACAAGGTTAGCAGTTGTGTACTATTAAAGTATCTGCGGGCCCTGTACAGTACGCCCAGTTTGTTAAGATATGAGAATTTATCAAAGAGACCGCCTGTTTCTGCACTGAGTCGAGTGTTTTTTCAGGTATTTTGGGGCACCAGACCAGAGATGGCTGCGAAATTTAAACGTGGGGCACATTTGCGATTTATACAGGATTAGCTTTTGGGGACTATCTGCAGAATCTGCGGGCCCTGTACAGTTTTTAATGTATAGTTACATTATAGTGCTTCCGTTGAAGGGGACGAGATTTTCGGGTGAACTTTATGGCCTTTATTTAGGTAACCAAACCAAGGTCGTCAAAGAGATTTTAAGAAGTTTAATTGAAGACTAGGAAGAGGAAGAGGAAGAGGAAGATATAGTTAACTAGTACAAGTGCAGTTAAACCAGCTGGTTACAGCCCGCAAGGTGAAGCTTAATGTGAAATTACTATTTTCGATTAATCGGTTTACATTTGTGTTTTGACATTAGCTCCACACAGGAGTCCCTGAAGAAAACAGTTTCCCTAAGGCTAAATCATCTTTGGGATGCTGGCTGAAAAGTCTTTTTAGAGGAAGGAAGGAAAGGAAGATATGAGGGGTGGAGAAGAAAAAAGATATGAGGGGTGGGTAGGAATCTGGGGGTCAGTGTGTCCAGAAGTGACAGACGTATCTATTCCTCCCACTGTGTTACAAGGCGATAGGTCGAGAGTCCAGCTGAGAGAGTCAAAAAGTCTCCCTCAATTCTCTCAATTCGGAAAACATATCCGCCACCAAGACCTAGAAAAACCTCACCCCATGAATCCGGGCACCCCTGCTAAGTCACCATAAGTAGCAAACTACTTGGTGTGTCCTATGGCAGGGATGTTGGTTATCCAATAAATGGTTTCCGGGGCGGCGGTACCCCAAATTGAATTATAAGCGTAAACTACTAAATAATGTATTTTTTCAGAAGAAAATTATGATCGCATATTAAAAAAACTTTTATCGATAAAATTGTCAGTGAGAATTTCCCATGATTATCTTTTTTCTTTCTTGTAAAATTATTCACAAAATAAAAAAAATAAAAATCGACCATTTTCAGTTTCATTCAGCCAAACGATTTTTATACCTATTTCCTTGTTTATTATATTCACGGTGATAAGACACTTTAAGAATACATACATTTTTACCAACCTGCTAGAGGAGAGAACGCGAGATGAAGTATCATAAATAGAAACGAATTTAATTATATAGTTAGTTTCTAAGTTAAATACACTGTTGACAAGTATGTCACTATACTAAATGTATTAATTAACGATTATATTTTCTCTTCGTTAGGCGGATAAATAGGCAGACGGAATGGAGCGCCAATTTTCCCAACTGTCAACAAGTCTGCGAATACTTTAGACGAAATTATGTTTGCTGGATTTGGGTGATAATCGTGTAGGAAAACCAAGGTATGCAAGGAAAAGAGATAACCAATCACTTACCACTTTACTCTGCGAAGAAACGTCAAAACTACGAAACGAACACAAGACACAATCAAGACACTACCATTTTAAAACGATATGACGTACTTTCGAAATGGTCAAATTCCTTCTTTTTACTTAAAAACGAGATCACGTACCTACATGAAAAACACCAAAATTGGAGGGGACCCCCCCACTTTCCCAACGGCGTTATAAGGAAACATATGGTTTCCTCTTTCACCGCACACGTCAAGACTCTATTTTATTGAACGAAGCTACATTTATTTGAACGACTCTAGACAATCCAATGTCCATGCATACGGGGTTAGAAAGCACTATGCAAGTACTTACATTAAAATAATACGAAAGAATAATAAATGTGGCTGCCCGAGGAATAATTCTTCTGAATTGTATAGAGAAGAATATATACAGGTAAAAGTGTTAGTAAATAGAAAGAAAAATAAGAGCTGCACCGTATTTAAAACACTAACAACTTGCCCCCACGGTAATTTCAATTTTATAGGTTGGAATGGGTACCGCCGCACCGGGAATCATTAAATGATTCCCGTAATAAATTTTATTGGATAACTAACACCTCTGGCATAGATTACTCCAAGTAGTTTGCTACGCTTGGTGATTTAGCAGGGGTGCACGGGTTCAAAGGGTGAGGTTTGTCTAGGTTTTGGTGGCGGATGATCTGGACACACTGTACCCCAGATTTCTACTCATCCCTCACACCTTTTTCCTTCCCAGAACTCTCCTCTCAATCGTTTCCAAAAAAAAATCCTCCACACAGCATCCCTAAAGATGACATAGGCCCTGAGAGAAATAATTATTTTCCTCAGGGCCTCCTGTGTGGAGCTAATGTAAAAAAAAATCAAAATTTCTTCTGTTTCGAAAATAATTTATCACCATTTTTCTTTCTATTGTTCAAAATTTCAAATACTTTTCCAACAAGGTGATGTGGTTAGGGGGTGACCGGACAACTCAGATTGAAATCAACTTGGAACCTCCTTTGAAAATTCATTAAAAGTAATGGAAAAAATATATTAAAAATTAGTTAAATAGGTTACGTCAGGTTAGGATTATGGGCAATTTTAAAAGAGGTGTTGAGTTTACTTGATTCTAAGTTGGCATGGAACCGGTTAGGGAGAGGTAGGAATTGGATAAATGATATCCCGATAGCAACTAATCCAAAATCAAACATCTCTTTTAAGAGGGGTGGGGGGGGGGGGGGGGGGGGATTTTTCAAATGGCAAGTTTACAAACTATGTCGAGCGTGGTATCATTTAACATGCTTTCATTCGTGCTAATTCGAATGAGACTATTCCCATGTCGAAAGCATCAATATTTAGTGTAATAAGTCAGGTTTTTAGTAAAGAAACATGTAGTGTGAATGGTGTATTTAATATTATTAATGAAAGAATCCGCTTTTCCACTACAATAATTGTTTGCATCTCTCCGTTCACCACATTCATTATCTCTTTCTCTATTAAATCTGGTATCCACATCTCACATACGTTGATTCTGCGGGTGACCACTTTTTATTATCTTATGAAAAAGTTTAATATTAAATTAGGTAGGGTCAGTAGGCATTCTTTAAAAACATTTAACATTGTAATTGTATAGTCTCTCTGTAATTCAATGCAGAGATATTGTATTTATTATTGGTGCTTATCTCTATAAGACTTATAGTTCTTTGAGATCACAGTGACTGTTATTATGTATTATACAAAATGGTTTAAGAGAACACACGTCATTGTGACTCGGAAGCTAGATTTTATTTGAAGAGCTCTCGCAAAATAACGACTTTACTGCCTGTGTTCGGCTATCTTCGGCACACATCGTAACCGACACCATGTGACCGGAGTATAGTATGTACAACGGGAAACAATATTAGAATTGTTCATAGACTGGTATTGTAATAAATAGTAATAAAAGTAATTTATCTTACCTTATCAATTAACGCTTTTTTATTGAAGATGAGCCGCTTTGTTAGGTGCGATAAGAACTCTTCTGTAAAAATCTCTTACCTGTAAAAAACGGAAAAATAAAATTTATTAATATCAAAAATTCGGTGTATGTGAATTTATTTTTAGGTGTACTATTGATTTATGGCTAAGCAAGTAGGTAATACTGGACTTCACAATATAATATTCAGTAATTATTGCAAGATGGCGTCTTATCTTTTTTATCTTAAAATAGATAAACTTCGTGTTGTCTAATATAAACATGCATATTTACATTTTAATACAAACGTTGCTTATTTCTAAAACATACTTATTACAGACATAATTGTTGCATTTTTATTTAAATACGCTTAATCTAGGTCCATTTTCATATTCACTGATATTTTTTAATATGTTCATAAAGCGAACAATTCTTGTTTTGTTTATTTTTTAGTCTAATATTGGTTATCCATCATAATATATTTTTTTTTATCTTGATAATAAATTTTAAATATTTATATTTTAGCGGTCTCCATGTGCTTTCAGGGATACTAAAATGTATTATGTCACAGACCACAGATCTCGTTGAAGTGTCCCTTTGAATAAGAATGTAAATTATTCAAATGTTATTGTGGCATAAAAAAAACGCAACTGCCAAATCATTGTGGATTTTACTCTCTTCGGATCGACTTGATAACCTAATCGGTGTCTGTCACAAAATATTATTAAATTGTGTGTGGTGAATCTAACTTGGACTGGAAAACATCTAAACGGCCGCCTAGGCAGCAGATGTCACCCTGTAACTCCTGTAAAGTTGTGGTATCTTTGATGTACATTTATATACACATCTGCTGATTGCCACTTAATCAGTTAATTTTTATGGCATTATGCCCATCGAGGTTGGAGTTATTTACTCACTCCAGGATCACATATAATTATTCAAATTCGCTTTCTTTCCATCCTGTATGGAAGTATTTATTGTAATTCAGCTTGTCTCTAAAGTAAATGGTAGTAATATGTTCAAAATTTCGTAGATAAAAATTGAAACGTATATGTCTTTTGGTTCGATACACATTAAAAATAAAAATTACAGAGCTACATTAATTAATAGCCATAAAAATTAGTACTCTAACAGTTAAGTTGTCAGAACTCTGATGTGTCTCATATTAACTTGATAGTTTATGGTCACCTGTGTGATTATTCTCCATACAAGATACGGTTTAAACGAGAAACAGATTTAAAACAATAATGATGATAATTCTCGTCTCTTTACGGTCTGATTGGCGCCTGTGGTCGATAGAAAATGCCCGCGATGCTACCGCTAGAGTGGCGCTTTTCGCGGACATTTATGTATTTATCTATTTTTTTTATCGCTGGCAACCCGGAGCACTGACCTACATTCAACGGACCTCGTGACGTCACACTATCATTAGTAAAGACTTACCATAGTACGTCAATTGATCAAGTCAGTGCCATCGAGCAACGACACTTTGTTTTTTTTTTAATCTTAGCTCCTCACAGGAGGCCCTGAGGAAAATAATTCCCATCAGAGCCTATGTCATTTTTGGGGATGATGTGTGGAGAGTATCTTTAGGAGAGGAAGTTCTGGGAAGAAAAATAGTATTAGGGGTGGGTAGGAATCGGGGAGCCACAGGTTCAGGAGTGACAGATTGCAGCGGAAGCTACTGTTTTTTTTTACAACTTTGCAGAAATGCGAGCAGCTCGTATTATGTGGTAACATCTAGCCGCATTCAATATTCTTGCAAGTATTTAATATTGCATCATCCTTCATGTTTCACCTTATTGAGATAATCCTTGTATATGTAGATTACTGGAAACATGATTTTAGTAATTTCAAAGTAAGCATCACAATCAATGTAAGATTCACGGAACAAGATGTATGAATCCATCCCTCCTACTGTGGTGCAAGGCGATGTTCCGAGAGAGTACGGCTGGAGAAGTCAAAGGGACTCCGTCAGCTATTCTCTCCCGATCCGGTCTGTCATGCAGCTGGGGGGCCAAAGATATTCAAATACAGAAGGAGATATGCTATGGTGTCCGCGCAACTGTCGCCGGACTACGCGCTAATTAGCGTAGTTTTCATACAAAAAGAATTTGTTCATTTCGTTGATTTTTTGAAAATGTGCATTAATATTGGTTAACAATATATTTTGAATAAGGAAAGAATTCGTTCATTTCGTTTAACGTTCGTTTGGTTTATTCGTTAATTATTTGTTCTTTTAGTTTATTTGTTAATTGGTTAACAATATCGGCGACACCCGGAAGCGCAGACCCACATAGTAAAAACAGCAGATAGCACATCTACTTATATTCCAATATCTTTGTGGGGGGCAGAAGCATCCGCCGCCAGAACCCGGACAAACCTCACCCCATAAACCCGTGCACCCCTGCAAAGTCACACAAACGTATCGAACCATTTGGGGTGACCTACGGCAGAGGTGTTGGTTATACAATAAATGCATCCATACCCGCCTCCCAAATTGACGGAAGTTTGTTGTTGAAAACCGTTTTTCTTGCTGAGTTGTGTGTTGTTTTAATGCAAGCAAATTAAATAGCCAAATTTCTTTTAATGAATTTTGTTGGTGACAGCACTGGATTCATAATTTGGCGGTCAATCGTCGTCTATACTCTAGTCGGCTTTAATCTATTCCATTTTTAAAACTCGTTGCTTCTTTCTGTGTTAGGTGCTATACTGATAGTGAAAACGTATATTATTTAAAAAAAAAGTTCAGCCGTTTTAGCCGATAGCTGTTATGGCCTACATTAAATGAATCTCATGACGTCACGCTATCGTTAGTGCCTTGGTAGAACGTTGTTACTTTTCCATGGAAAAGTTGGAATTCCATTTTCAAAACTAGTTTTATTCTTAGGTTAAGTGCTTTTTTTTTCTTTTTTTTATTTATTAGATTACATATACATTTAGTACAAAAATTTGAGTAGACCCACAAAGCTGTCATATGACAGCTTGTCTGCAGGTTCTAACAATTTAAATATTCTTAATATAATATCTGAGAAAATATTTGTAAATACATTTATAGTTTTAAGGAAACATTAGAATAGATCACATAGTAATATTAGATATTTTAACTTACAATCATAATATATAAGATATTTCAATATATCTGCCTAATAACAAGATATGTAGGCAGCTATATTAAGATATTCAAAGATACATGGAGTTTTCGTTCATTAACCATAGTTTTATCATTTTAGGACTTAGTCTCTCATTTTTTTCAAATTTTATGTTTTTATTGATTTTATTGAAAATCACTGGTATTAGATATTCAAGAGTACGGCTTCCATATTTATTTAATATTCGAGGAGTTTTTAGGCCCTTTCCTTCTCTAAATCTTGTGGAATGTTTGTGTACAAGTAGGTGTTTGTAAGGGCTTTCCCCCATATTATCCATAATAGTAGTGAACCAGAGGAGACCTTTTATTGTAAGTAGGCTCTCTGAGCCATACAGTAGTTTTAAGTTATGTCTCTGTTTGTAAATATTTGTTGTGACAATTTTTTTTATTATGGCAGTTTGTAAATTTTCAATATATTTAATGTAAGTAGTGCTTGCATGTCCCCAAGTTCGAATACCATATCTAAGGATGGATTCGACCATAGAAAAATATATGAGTTTAAGAGTACAATGAGGCAAAATAAATTTTAATTTGTAGAAGTTACTAGCTAAGGATCTGAGCTGGTTACAAATTTTAGCCACTTGTTTATCCCACTTAAAATTGTTATCAACAATTATTCCCAGATAAGTATATTGATAGCTTGATAGTGAAATTGCATTAAATCCAAAAGTTATTGCATGAAAATACACATATTCAGTCTGCACATTTACAGTTTGTCAAATAAGAGTAGAAAACATAGAGGGCGCCACTGTTGTTCTAAATGGCAATACTAATAATATAACCATGTTGGTAATCTAAAGCTGTGTAACCTACATTTTTATTATTAAAAATTAAAAAGGCATTAAAGTGAAAAAAAATTTCATTGCAATATGGATACCCACCGATCTCAAAATTAAAATCGCATATGGGTATATTATTATTATACGTTTGCAATTTTGTGTTAACACACGGAAGAATAACGATATTGTAATTAAATAAAAAGCGCACTTTAGAAATTGCTCACATTTATTTAATATTGTAATTTGGGAGGTGGGAATGGGTACCGCCGCCCTGGGAACCTTTATTGGATAACCAACACCTCTGCCATAGGTCACCCCAAGTGGTTCGCTACGTTTGGTGATTTAGCAGGGGTGCCCGGGTTCACGGGGTGAGGTTTGTCTAGGTCTTGGAGGCGGATGACCAGGACATACTGAACCCCAGATTCCTACCCACCCCTTAAACCCTTTTCCTTCCCAGAACTCTCCTCTCCTTCCTTTCCTTAAAAAAAACCCTCCACACAGCATCCTCAAAGATGACATAGGCCCTGAGGGAAATTATTTTCCTCAGGGCCTCCTGTGTGGAGCTCATGTAAAAAAAAAAAAAAAAAATATTAGCTTAAGTACCTAGCATTGCCCGGGCTTTAGATCACGTCTCTAATTTTAGATCTGAATATATTTAACTCATTCAGATCTAAAATTAGTGTAACTAAACTCAACATTAATGATTCTTCCTTTCTACCTACTGTTAAATTAAATGAAAACCAATCACTTTGTGAAACCCAATTTAATCAAATTTAGTAGGTAGGTACATTAAATTTAGTAGGTAACAACAGTGCTTCTTCGATTTTTTTTTTTTTTTTTAAGAACAAAAAAATGTTTTTTTTAAATGTGTGTATACAGTGTTCTGTATTTTCAGTGTCATTGCATTTTAAAAGAATATTTAACAGGTGCATTGGTGTTGCCAGCCTAAAAATTTTGTAGTTGCATTTTTTATATTTTCTACTCTTATTTGATGAACTATATCTGTGCACTCGGGGACGTCGCTACTGTAAATTTTGACAATATTTTTAGTTTTTTCGTCCCCTGCGTACATTCCCTCGACCTCCCCCCCCCCCCCCCCCTCCCGGTAACCATCACATCCACTCCTTTACGTTCGTTTCCCTTTCACCCTCCTGCGTGCGTTATCGTACGTCAAATATCTGTGATTTTCTGTGGCTTTCAATGGCTTGTGTGCCTGTCGTATGTTGATGTCAGTTGGTGTGAATTAATTCCGTACTTAAAAAGCACGAACTACTATTTACATATAAGTTATTACATCTACATACATATACGCCTAACTGGCGTTTATAAATGATAATGTGCATTTTTATCCCGCGATAAAATATTCCCGACAAAATAGCCTCCGGCAAAATATCCTACGGACAAAACATCCCCCAACAGCTACATAGCTACTTAAATTTAACCTTTGTTCAAAAATTGTAAAATGGGACAAAAATAATACATATAACAATAATTAATTGTCTTTACAGGATGTTTGTATAATTTTTGTCGCATTTTTTGTTAGGATAGGTTAGGTTAGGTTTTAGTACATAATTTGTTATGGATTTTTAGTCCGTAGGATATTTTGTCGGGGATATTTTGTCGCGGAACCTTTATGTATGACTGTCCATGTGTCGTATTATTGTGATAATTGTGTGCAAAGATATTTGATTCGCAAATTTGTCCGCGACTGACATTTCTTAAACCAGGATTACATGACAAACGCGTAGTCATCTCTTGCGTTAGCCTAACTACTTTTAAGAGTTGGTGTCGCGGTACTTAGCTCATTAGCGCGATACGGAATACCGCATTTAAGAAATCTGTCAAAAAGAGTCAAAAAGTATACGGTCGATTTAACGGAGACCGGACAACTCAGAATGAAACCAACTCAGGTGCACCTCAGAAAGGTCATTAAGAGTGAAGATAAAAACATATTTTAAAAATGGTTAAATCGATTAAGTTAGGTTAGGGTTACCGGCTATATTAAAATTATTTTTGCATAGCTTTTAGTGACCTTTCTGAGGTGTTTCTGAGTTGGTTTCATTCTGAGTTGGCATGGAACCGTTTTGTCTATAGGATATTTTGTCGGGGAGATTTTTCGGGAGATGTTTTGTCGTGGCATGAATCCCAGTTGGGGTTCTGATGTGGTCATCATAAAAGGCAATCACTCATTTGAGAGAACAGTCATAATGGTGTTTCGTCATGTGAGGAAATACCTCAACATACCGACATGTTCGTTATAACATTATCTTAACCGACGTATTTTTATAGTATTCTATGAATGTTGAGAGATCTACCATTTGTAATGCGTAATTATTGTGAACCAAACATTTCACAATGTATACACTGCGAAGCCGTAAAATAACTAGAGATGTGATTAAATATAATTTAAAAAATGATAATCGCTTGGAGCAAAAACACTTAAGTACCTACATTTTTTTTTTTTTGCGAATTACGATTTCAGACCTTGTAATTCAATTAGTAAATTAGGAAATTATTAAAGATATATATTCGAATTTAATTTGGAAATAAAAATAAATAGATATACAAAATGATTAAAAAATATATAAGATATATAAATGACATCTCAGTGGAATATAATTTTCAGCGTTCAACTTATTTACCATCACGCGCTTGAGGTGAAACCTAATGCTAAATTATTTTATACTAGCTGGTACCCGGCATGCGTTGCTAAGCCATTTAATTAGAAATTGTTTCTCCCTGCGTGTCCTTTCCCATTCGTCCCGTTCCCCTTCCGCCTCCCCTTCCTCTCCCGCGTCCCCTTCCCCTCTCGCGTTCCCACTCCGCCTCCTCCACATTCCCTTTCCCCACTCCATTCCCCTCTTCCTCCGTCTCGCGAACCTCCCTCCCGAATTCCCCTCCCCCCCAGGTTCCCCTCCCCCTCCCTGGTTCCCCTCCCTCCCGCAAACCTCCTACCCGAGTTCCCCTCCTCCCTCCCGCATTACATACATTCAGTCTCGGTACATTCATTTTTCAAACAGCTCGCGTGCCACCTATTGCAATTTTTTCAAACAAATTTCGTAATGTCAGATCTCACCAGTAGTTTCATACAAACCTAGTCCTGACAATAATGAACGCAAAAAAATGGAATTATCCAATTTGGTGCCGTCGTTCGGAAGTTATGCGCGTACTTACGTTTCGGCGATTCATTTTTAATCTTTACATTATGAATTCAAAAAAACATGCTTCGGATAAAATGAAGGTTTTCCTACTGTTTCCATTCAGTAGAATTAAAATAAAGGTATTACTTTATAAAGTAAATAAGAGCAAAAATTACAAAAAACAAAAAATCATTACATTATGTATGAGAGCATACAAGAAATACCTTTTAAAAATAACAATTTTATATTTAAAATTATTTGTGATACTTTCCGTTGATTAACTTTTTGTCCATTCTTAAAAAAGTATTCACAAAAAAATAAGGTATTTTTGGTTTTGAAATCGTGACCACTTTATTCCAGTCAAGTAAGGAGGTGTAGAGTGAGTGAGCAGGAACCTAAGCGATTCTTTCAGAAACTTGTTCAGGGTGCTTAGGGTGTGAACATACTAAAAGTTCTGAAGTCTAGGTGACAACTTCTTTCAAATATATTTCTTTCTCTTTTTTTTTTTTTTTTTTACCTGAGCTCCACACAGGAGGCCCTGAGGAAAATAATTTCCCTCAGGGCCTATGTCATCTTTGGGGATGCTGTGTGGAGGGTTTTTTTAAGGAAAGGAAGGAGGAGAGTTCTGGGAAGGAAAAGGGTTTAAGGGATGGGTAGGAATCTGGGGTTCAGTATGTCCTGATCATCCGCCTCCAAGACCTAGACAAACCTCACCCCATGAACCCGGGCACCCCTGCTAAATCACCGAACGTAGCGAACCACTTGGGGTGACCTATAGCAGAGGTGTTGGTTATCCAATAAAGGTTCCCGGGGCGGCGGTACCCATTCCCGCCTCCCAAATTATCTGATGAATATTTTTAAACGATATGAAGGAATGTTGATGAATGTGAGGTAAAATGATTTTTTTCGAAAATATCGACAATTGTGGAGCGTGTAACTCAAAAACCGCTGGAAATTCAAAATTGCGTATGCAATAAAGTGGTAGATAATTTTATGAGCTATTATTTACCCTCGCGAAATTTTCCTCTACAATGCACTGTTTTTGAGATATAAGCGGAAAACCGAAAATTACATAAAAAATGTCACCAAAATTTCTATTACATTTTTTACTCCAAATAATCTCAGGAATCACTGGTTAAAGTAAGTTAAGTACGTCCCTTAACACCCTGTATACGTGGCGATATAAGGCACGCAACTAATACATATTTTTAGTATTTGCTTGACGGTTAATTTTTTTTATTATTTAACTGTCAAAAAATATGAGAATACACATTTTTTGTTCAATAAAAAAATCAACCGAAAGTGGGTTAAAAACCTGCAAAGCTTGGAATTAACTACTAAGTACTTACTTTGTATAATGTAATATTGTAAATCATTGAATATGTCATCATAAATTTATTCAAACTTTTGCAAAACGGATGTGAATTCCAGCTAATATTTCACAATATCTATCGCATCCATATCCGCCCAATTTAATGTGAATTTAGTTTTCTCCTCTGATTTCTCAATGTAATAATGATCGAGGTACAAACGACTATTTAGCATTGGCCAATCCGTACTCCGTACTACGACTCATCGCAGATATTCTTGCGGGAATATTAACATTACGTATTACGTAGGACCTATTATTATCTCTTTTAAGTTGTAGGTACATTGTACAGTTATCAACAACAAACTATTATACCATTATTATGTTATATATTTAGATGTACGATAATTTTACAACTGGCTAACCATATATTTTTTAAATCAACACCACTCAAGAGGTCATGAAGAAAATAATTTCCCTCGGGGTCTGTCATCTTGAAAATACTGTGTAGAGGGTCCTTTTAAGGAGAGGAAGGAGTGAACATGGGTTTTGAAGAGACCCATGCTGTAGGAAGGAGGAAACACACATATAAGATACGTCATGTGTTCGGGTATAGTGGGCTCGTACGTGCTGTAGTAAGGTGGGAACACTCGTAATAACGTGTCATAATACTATTTTAAGTATTTGATTCACCATGTCATCTTCGGACATCCCCGACTTCTTCTACCAATAAATTCCGCATCATGTACTCTCCTTACACTCCTTACATCATTAATCCAATCATTAGTACAAACCCAAGCCACCAAGGCATACCTTTATTATCCCATATTTTTTTGGTTTGACTAAGGATTGAATCTTCCTTTCCAGGGACTGACTAAAATAAGCAAACACCGTTAACACGTAAGCCAAATTCTAATTGGATAGAACCGAAATTTATTTCATCTATTAACTGCTGTATTATTTTAAATATTATGTCATCATTTACAGCGCTCTTGAGGCAATTTTTCGCAAAAACAGCGATATAAGTTGTCCAAATTTATTATTATTATTATTATTATCAAATTTCAGAAAAATGTGACCCTAAATGAGAACCTTGCGGTACCCCCGAGGGAAAGGTTATTTATTATCTGTGACATGTAATCTTTTAGGGCAACAGCTTCACTTCTATTTTTAATATAAGATGAGAACCATTTGAGAAACTAATACCAATTTTTTCGAGTTTGTTTAGGAGTGTATCATGATTAACTTTGTCGAAAGCCTTAGAAAAATTAGTATAGAAAGAGTCAACTTGTTTCTTTTTGTCCATAGAATTAAGAACACAATCGGTGAACTGCCCCAAGTTCAAATCAACAGATCTGCCTCGAAAAAAACAGTTTTGTTGGGGATTGATAATTGTGTTTTTACATAAATTAAAGATTGATTGGTCATAAACGATTTTTTCCGTGATTTTATTTAAAATGCACAGCTTTGATATAGGCCTATAATTCTCAATGTTGTGTTTGTCCGATGATGAGTTGACATCTACAATAAGTCTATCTGCCGAGTTTCAGTTCAATCGGATGTCAGGAAGTGGTTTAGTTTCCACTTCCAAGATTTACATTAAAATCGATATTCAAATAAAATGAACAAGTAAATTAGAAGATACCCAATATTCACAATATTTTGACACCCAAATATCAAAAAGCTTGGTATCTTTAGATCCTTTCGCAGCTAAATTTGCAAGAGGCCAGACCTGCAAAGTTAGCCGTGTCAAGCTTTAAACATATTTTTGCGTAATAGTCAGGGACGGTCCGCTCTCTACGTCAAATGGTCTTTGACCCTTACAAATTATTAAAAAAATATATGTAAGACTCGACATCATGACACATCTGGCGTTACCAATTTTTATAAAAATATTCATACAAACTAATATAATATGTGACCCACGTAAATATATGCAGAAGATGCTGTAAAATTTTGTGGGTATCCTTTGTCCTTGATTGAACAAAAACAAATATCGGTAAGCATTAATATATTGTACCACCCATTTCTCTACCTTCGTCGTTTGCCTTATATGGATTTCCATCACACGTACAAAAAATTAATATGTTCAGTTAATCAAAAAAGATTCGGCACTCCTCTACGGTTATAATAATGTACACGTCTGTCATACGAATTATTTCACAATGTAATGACGGTGGTGATTTGATACGTAATGCGAAACCCAGATTGATTGATGTGCTAGCATTAATAGGTTCATTGAAGAAAAAAGAATACGAGATGTTTCTTTCTTTGTTTGTAATACATTTAGATTTGGACAACGAGGTAACTTCCTGATCTGTAAAGACATCTTTGGATGAATTATGTAACTTTGAATTTAATTAAAGTACCTATGGAATACGGTTATATTCTTTCAGTCTTACATCAGTCTTTCAGCCTTATCTCATCGCAAAATAAGATACAACCTCGGAGCAAGACCGGGTTAGGTGAAATTGTTACTCAACATAGTGGGTTAATCGCGCGCATGCGTGTGTTCTTCCCGCGTCGCTGTACGGAAGATGTAATAGCTGTCAGAATTTAAACCACCCGATCAACTCAGTACCTACGGCGTTGTAACTGACGAAATGGCGAACTTTTATGAGAATCTTGACGTTTTGAACGGAGCTTTGGCAAATATTGACCGTATTCGCGGCATTCGTGCACCACGGCCACGGAAAAGGTTTAAAAAAGGTACGATCCATTTGCGGCACTCACGGAAGGAGATTTTAGTTCTAAATATAGATTTACCAAAGTCAACGTTGTGTTGACTGATGTTGACGTATGAATAAACGTGAAGTTGGCAACACGCCGCGAAATACAAAATTGGTCGCGTTTTTGAGCTTTGGAGCAGTGTAAAAAAATCATAACAGCTGTCGAGAAACATTATGATGATGAGTAAAGATTTTTACCCTGAGCAGTGTAGGCTTACTCCACTGTGTAGCTACCGCGACGCTACAGAGCCGTGGTACGGTTTTATGATGAGTAAGGCTGTCTATCTATAAGAACTGCTGAATTTTCATCTTTCCTTTTTCATACATGGGTAAGACAAGCTATTATGAATTATAAATAAGGGTGTTTTCTTACACGTCTATATTTAATAGGATTTAAATTCTTGTTTGATGATTCGACAAAGAAAAGCAAGGCCGAATAAAATGAATCATGTGCTAATCACTTGGAAAAGTTTGTAGTTATTCTAGTAAGTCCAGAAGTTATTTAATTTACATTAATTATTGGAATCTTTTATAGTCATCATAATTTACAATCATGAACACTTATTTACTTATATAATTATAGTGCGTAATATCTATTTAATCCAATGACTTCCGTGGTAGAGCGACAAGTTGCTTCACGCTGGAGCTCTTGACTAATATAATGTTATTGTAACGGCGGTAATTAAATAAAATGCACAATTATTTTACGGTCATCACAAATAGCCTTTTTTGAGTAGGTACAATCGATTTGCAAGTATGACATAGTTCATTAATAGTACAAAACTTTAAAAATAATTTTATGGGTACTTAAACAACCCAAAGGAAACTAATTGTTCCCTCAACCGCTCGTTCAACCTTTTAACAAAAGGTTTATGAAAATTCACTTTGGGTTAGCTGAACGTATTTCAGACCTGCCAGAGATTTTTCCTTGAAGATGCGCGGG
Source organism: Limnephilus marmoratus (assembly GCA_917880885.1). Lineage (NCBI taxonomy): Eukaryota > Metazoa > Arthropoda > Insecta > Trichoptera > Limnephilidae > Limnephilus > Limnephilus marmoratus. The sequence continues at coordinate 20,247,085 of OU862915.1, forward strand.
TAGAACCGGAAGGCAACTTAACTTTCTCCAGTTACCACATAACCTTATATTCACTGTATGGCTGAACGGCGGGGTGCAAAAATGTTTGAGATTGAATAACTGTCAATTTTCGCTCGAAATATGAAATAGCTTGTTATATTACCGCATTTTAGAGTAGAAGTTACTCTCAAATTTTCCTAGGATGCGCTCACTTTTCAAAAAAATCTCAAATCTTAGCTTTAACAATGTTGACTAAGTAAATATATGTTGTCGCTTTATCCATTCATTTGTTTTTCATTGTCAAAATTTCGACTGGATTGATTATAGAATAACAGCCATCAGACGTATATTGTTAATTCAGAATTAACTGATTTTTTTCTATACAATTTTTAAACAACTTCTTCACAAAACTTTTCTTAAACAGAAATAAGCACTTGAAAAATGTCAAATGCGGCTTACCGAATAATCAATACTACTTAATATTCAAATACACGCCTTCCTAACCAAAGAAAAAAAATATTTATGTTACTTTGTGATTTTTTAAATTCATTATTTTTACATGAAACGACAAAAAAGTGAGGTTATGAAAACGATTTTAATACATTGGTCTAATAAAATATGAAGACTTGTTAGAATTTTGGGCTAGAACTGAATATAAATAAAACAAAATACATGCTCATAAGCAAAAATAACGCATTGGATGAACATCTTTATATTACTGGAACAATACTAGAGAAGGTACAAAGTATTCTATACTTGGGCTGCAATGTAAATGATAGATGGGATCCTTCAGTTGAAATCAAATGCCGCATTGAGCAAGCTCGTGCAACCTTTATCCGCATGAAAAAAATGTTCTGCAGTCATGATCTCAACCTTGGATTACGAATGCGAATGGTCAGATGCTACGTATTTTCAATATTATTTTATTTTCAATATTATTTTATGGAATAGAAGCATGGACGCTTACTGAAGAATTAATTAGGCGACTTGAGGCATTCGAGATGTGGATCTACATAAGAATACTTAAAATAAGCTGGATGGACAGGGTCACAAATGAAGATGTTATGGTTCGGATGAATAAAGAAAAGGAAGTAATTAAAACCATAAAAATCCGAAAACTTCAATATCTTGGACACGTGATGAGACATCTAGAAAAGTATGAGATCCTGCATCTCATAATGCAGGGAAAGATTGCCGGAAGACGGGGCCCTGGAAGAAGGAGAACCTCATGGCTGAAAAACCTGAGACAGTGGTTTGGCCAGTCTACCGTGGAGCTGTTCCGGGCCGCAGTAAACAAAGTCCGCATAGCCAACATGATAGCCAACGTCCGTTGAACGGACAAGGCACGACAAGAAGAAGAAGAATAAAATATGTATGTGCTATTATATTTTTTTTCATTATCAGTAATTTAAAAAAAATTATGTTTAAAAATTGCAAGTTTATTTCAAATTATTAAAAATGAAAGCAACATTTCGTCACCTATCAAAACAGTTTTTAGTTTTCGGATACGTTCAGAAATATTCCATTTATTTGGATTTAATTGTAAAGCGGAAATATTTTCCCCTTTTGACAGAATATGCCTGAGGTCTGAGGGGTTAATCTAGAAAACATTACTTAGGTAGGCACTTTTTACATCCAAATTATTTAAAGGTCACGCTTGAATGATTACAAAATAAAGAAGTTTAATTGGAACCCATCTACTCAATGAATTTGTTCGACAAATCGTTTAGACCTTGAGTAAAACTCTTTTACTATTGCATTGATGGTTGTGAGTCACATTGGAAATTAATTATTTGGATCCAGTTTCGTAACAGAGTTGACTCAATGCTAATAGTGACGGAAGACTGTCGGTGACAAGATGGTCGATTAGTCAGAAAATTTCAACATCTGATAAATTCCGATACATTTACTTACATAAATTATAAAAGGAAGTATGGCAATTTCGGAAAGGGTTCCTAAACTCTTGCATGATATTAAATTTTGGGATTATTCTGATATCTTGCTGAAAATTTGTAGTAGTTACTGAATATTTTTAAAGTGAAAGTTCCTTAGCCCCGTTATTGATTTAAAATTTGGATGAAACGGAAATTTTCTTCTTCCTTGCGCTGTCCCAACTCATTGCCTAGGTAGGCTGTTGGGGTCGGCTCTTCTCGTTCTCAGGTTGTAATATCTTCTGTTCTGGGTATCGCCTTCATCCAGACCGTTTCTCTGAAGAATTTTGGAACATTGAGTCATCCAGGAGTTCTTCGGTCTTCCTCTGGATGACTGTCGATGAAGCTCCATAGACATTGCCTGCCTCACTGTGTGGTCTGATGGTCTCCGTCTTATGTGTCCATACCATCTCAACTGTCGTTCTTCCAGCTTACTATTTATGTCTGTGACACCCAGGCTACCACGAATGCGTGAACTTTTGATCTTATCTTTTGGATGAAACGGAAATGTGTCACTAAAATTAAATCTATTATACGACGGATCCTCGGTTCTAATAATATAATGTGGTAAATTCACAACTCTGCGCCAGCGTCCGGTAGCGCAGTGGTATAACGCTCCGTTCGCTGATTTCTCAGCGGTCAGAGAAATCTAGGTTTACGGAGGTTTAAATCCTACGAAATCCAAAAACATCAACATTTTTATTTTTCTTTTTTGTACATCAATATCCAATCTTCAAAGTTTAATAATAATAATCAATCAAAAGAAAAGAAAGCGACATCTTGTGGCTTTCTAGTTTCACTTCTACTACGTATGAATTATACACTCTGAATATTTTTTTTAACTATATTTTGTCTATTGTAGGTACACTGAATTTTGAAAAGATTTTTTCAGAAGAAAATGTAGGTGGTTTTTCAAGACAACCCTTATTATCAACTTTAGAACTATTTTTGATATTCTTTAAAATAGCATTTATGTGTTCCTCCCCAGCCTGTAATACCGTATTGTAACATAGATTAAACAATTGCGTAGTACACTATTTTTAGTAAATAATCTTATATACAAAAATCAATATTTGTTTGTTGTTATTTATGCGCTGCCGTTCATCCGATTGCCCTAAAACTTTGGTGTTTTGTTGTTCGCACGCCCGCGAAGGTTATAGGCTATATAAAATTTTAAACATGTCAAAATTTTAATTTCCATTTGTATTTCTATTTTACTTTAAAATGTTGTTATTTTTTTCTCTTAGTTTTTCACTAAATTTATATATGTTTTTAATTTTGATTAATATAATTAGATGTTTTAATTTATACAGAACACTTGAGTTCTTAACATTTAATTTTTATTATTAATTTTTGTATTTCAAAATTTGAATTTGAATTTTCATTTTTACTTTTCTTTAAAATATGGTCTTTTTTTTTTCTCTTTAGTTTTAAGTATTTCTTAATATTTTTTGAAATGTTAAAATATTAAATGTACGACTACCACAACACGGGCTTAGCCTAGTGTGGTAGCCAAAAAAAAACCAAATATCTGTTACTAATAAAAAATATATGAAATAAAAAAAAAAAAAAAAAAAAAAATAAAAATAAAAATAAAAATAAAAATAAATAAATAAATAAATGATAAGCTCTGGCGTTATGACATTTGAATAAATGAAAATGAGTGTATTTCACATTATTTTAGCGGCAGGGAGGGAAGGCAGAAAGGAGAGGGTAACGAAGGAGGTGGGGTTCGAGGAAGGGGTGACGAGGATAGGGGAAGGTGGACGCATGGGAAAGGACATGCAGGGAGAAACAATTTATTTTTCTGAATGGCATTGCAACGAATGCCGGGTACCAGCTTGTAATTAATATAATTTAATAAATAGACAATTTTATTTCAAATACTAACTTTAATACACATTGGCACTTCGCATGAAGGTACTGTTCGACAGTAAACGGGAGTTAATTAGTTCATGAGGTATTTAGTCATATTTGAACCACTTTAGTTTCTCAAAGATCAAACTAATCAATTTGATCGCATCTTAAATGAATTAATTCAGTCTATGGATCGCGTACAGGATGTCTTTCAATTCTAAGACTTTCGTTAGTTCACCTCCATTCATTAATACGTCTGTTATTTTGCTTAACGAACGACATTATTCAAGTGTAACACCGTAATGTTTTAAAACTCGATGAAACAAATGAAATAGCGACACTAAAAGGAGACAAACAAATACATCTATAGGATTTTGCCTGCGAGAGAATGAGACATCAGATATGGTATTAATATAATCGGTCTCCTCAAAGTGTGGTACTTCGTAGCCTATGGGTCTCCTCTTTGTGCGATGCTTCGTAGTCTCCCCCTCGTGCCTAGTTTAGTTTCTGATGGTTTCACTTCTACCGCGTGCGAATTGCCCACTCTGATTTTTTAAAATATTTTGGATGTTGACAGCTCATCTGACACTCAGGAGAAAACGTTAAAATTTGTCAATCGTCGCGCGTCGCGTCGGTCGGATTATTTCTTATCATTTATTCACCGTGCTCGCCAATATTGATAACTGACCATAGATGACGGATTGAGTCAATGTCGTATTGATATAGGGTTTTATCGACCGTTCACGCTAGACCTCCGGATCTTAACAGCCAGGTATCGACTACTATTAATTGTGTAAATAGCAGAGGGGGGGAGGCGGTGGATAGCGTTAGTAAAGCAGATCAAATCCAACCCTGTGGTGAAATTATCTTTGGCCTTACATTCTTATGGCGTAATTATAGGTGGATATCCATGTATCATTATTTGTAAATACTCGGTGGAACTCAGAGGATCACGTTTCACGTGACAGACGGCACAGACACACATTCTAATTTATTAGGTACCTATAACCTACAACAATTCCTAGTAGAAGTTCTTGTTCTTACTAAATACGTACCTAGTATTGTAATTATTTTGTTTTATATACATTTTTTTCATATGAATACCGCACAAGAGTCCCAACTGCTCCCTTCTGGAGCCAGTGAGACTATGGCATCCCCAATTGGGGTATGTTGTGAGGCTGAAGGTAGTGGGGAGAGGAAGGAGATAGGGAAGAGGAAGGAGGAGAAGTACCTGGCTATAAAGGGATGAAGTTATTTAACACGCTACCAGAAACTTTAAAGTCCACACTAATTAAAAAGTTCAAGATGTATTGTAGGAGCTACATAAAACTACATATAATTTAGTTTACAATATGAAATATTATAATTAATTCGAAATTTGTCAACTTAAATGTACAATATACATAAATAAAAATTAATAAATAAAAAATTAAAAATATTCAGATCTGGTTACCAAACACGGCTAAAGCCATTTCAAGCAACGTTTCAATTCTGAATGGTGGTATTACACCAGGGCGATACTGAGAGTATCTCTCACTGTGAAACGCACCGCAAATATACTATATATTATTTTAAATTAATAAATTGTCAGATATCACAAATTAATCAAATTAAATTTATTTGCCACGAAGGGTGATACCGCGACCTTCGGATTGCGAGTCAAGAGCCTTACCGCTGGGCTACGCCGGCCCTTTAATATAACACAAATATAATTTAAATATGTTGTTGGCAACAACTAACTCGTAGTTGACAACAACTTTGGGAGGCTGGAGACACAAAAATTACAACAAGTATTAGGTGTTAGGGACTACTTGACTTATAGGTTGACGTATATATTAGGGTTATACTTGACTTACTTTAACCAGTGATTCCTGACATTATTTGGAGTAAAAAATGTTAATGAAATTTTGGTCTCCGGTGACTTTTTTTGACGACTTTTTTTTTTCAATTTTTTTTTCTTCAAATCGAACAAACAAAAAAATTCTTCCGCATATCGTCACTGGTCACTCCGTCGGGTGTCCGACGAACCTCTTACCCCGCCTCAAACTATTCAACAACTACCATTTTTTTATGTTTTTGTAGGAAAAAAAACATCAAAAATGTCACCGGAGACCAAAATTTCATTTACATTTTTTACTCCAAATGATGTCAGGAATCACTGGTTAAAGTAAGTCAAGTACGTCCCTTAACACCCTGTATGTATACATATAAGTTTTGTCCTAGTTGTTTAGAGTGCTGTTTCTTTTCTTTTTATTGCTTGTTCAGTGTTCCTTGAAAGGCAAATGAAAATATTACATTCCTAGAACTGGCAAATCAAGAAGACTTTGGATTGAAGTATTATTGATAAGATGTTTGATGTTAGAAATATTATATGATCGTGGTTGTGTGCTGTTGCAAGAATTCTAAGAACATTATTGATTTGTTTTATTTTTTGCTCCTTCAAAAACATAATTTAAATACAATAGATGGTTTGATTATTTCAACATGCCTTTTTTGGATAGCAAAAAAGCTCATCTGTCTATTGAAGACGATTATTACATATTGAATTTGACAGGAATATTGCGTATCGTAAGAAGAAAGAAAAGCCAAGTACAGACATACGTTACCAGTTCAATAGTTCCACATTTATGGTAGGTATATTTGATGGTTTATTGGCATGTGGAGATCGAATTTGTATTATTTTAGTTTTTTATTTTTTCTATTTATTTTAAGGCCTTCATCATGTGACAATTTCTTCGTGCGATATGACTAGCGGCTAATGTTAAACAAAGGTGAATATTTTATTCATAAGTGTAATAAATATTACTTATAATTTTAGAAATATTATATTCGTATAACTTGGTGATCGCTGTGCGTAGATGTGATTCTACGCTTTTATAATTACCGTGACGTTTCACGGTTACGGTACCGTGACGGCAAAAAGGCAATAAACATACGTTCCTTATCGCTATAATGCTGCAGCTCTTCCTACACATTAAATAATGGTGAGACACACAAAATACGCATGACTATTTTCTCAAAAGTACCTACTACTTTTTTGCGACAGGAATTGCGTTTCATTTTCTATATACATGTGAGGAAGACGTATGATAATGATTGTATGTTTCCTTTAGGGGGGTGCAGACATACGTTTACCGTTTGTCTCATTTTCTACTGTTGTTAAAAAATGAGACAAACGGTGAACGTACGTCTTACACCCCCCTAAATGAAACACATTTGGTGTGTTAGAAAGAGCATTATATATTTAAGAACAAAAGCAAAACCATCAGCGCATTGACAATATTGACATTTTTGAACTTTTAAAATTCTCTCACACTTCAATATTATCCTTTTAACTGCATTCCACATTTTCAAAATTGTCGCCACGCCTAGTTCTATTGGTAGGGGTTTACGGAGACCTCACGGTGCATTGTGTGAGAGAGATGCAAGAAAACGTTGACTTTTCCTTTGGAGGAAACAAACTTACTTACAGTTTGTTTCTCATCTTTTGAAAGACCTTTAGCATTATTGTGTTAAACACTTTAGCACTTTTTGTCATAATATGACACTATTTAAAATACCTAGGATTGTTTTGCTGCCAATTTTCCCTTATTTATAAATAACTAGATGGTACCCGGCATGCGTTGCTATGCCATTTAATAAAGAAATTGTTTCTCCCTGCGTGTCCTTTCCCATTCGTCCCGTTTCCCTACCGCCTCCCCTTCCTTTCTCACGTCCCCTTCCCCTCTCGCGTTCCCACTCCATCTCCCCCACCTTCCCTCTCCCCACTTCACTCCCCCCTTTCCCACATCCCGTGAACCCCCTTCCCGATTTCCCCTCCCCCCTCCCTGGTTCCCCTCCCCCGTCCTGCGAATCCCCTAACCGAGTTCCCCTCCCCCTCCCACATTCCATACATTCATTCCCGGTACATTCAGTTCTAAAATAGCTCGCGTGACACCTATTGCAGTTTTTTTTATACAAATTTCATAATGCCAGAACTCTCCAGTAGTTTTATACAAACCTTGTCCTGACAGTAATGAACACCCAAAAAAAAGAATAATCCAGTTTGGTTCAGTCGTTCGGAAGTTATGCGCGTACATACATTTCGACGATTCATTTTTATTTATATAGAAGATAGAAGAAGAAGATTAAGTAGAAGTTTACGATTTTATAATATTTTTTTTATAAATCCTACGAATATGTGAAAATCGACAAACGATAGGTGAATTCATTGGCTATATAGAACTATAATTCATTGGCTATATAGAACTATAATTCATTGGCTATATAGAACTATAATTCATTGGCTATATAGAACTATAATTCATTGGCTATATAGAACTATAATTTGTTTCTATGTCTCCATATCAAAATTTGGAGATATTATGATTTTTTTAATGAGGGCGGAAAATATTCAAAATGATCACCAAAAATTTCGAGCAATCGGAGAAAAAAGTTTTAAATTCCGCTGTCGCTTCAGCGGCTGGAATATATGTTTATTGCCTTCTCTTGCCGTCACAGTACCGTAACCGTGAAACGTCACGGTAATTATAAAATCAACCATAAGCAGTAGAATGGGTGAATGAGTTGGCGACACGCGGTACCGTATTAATAATCGTTCATGGCTTACCTCGCTGGTTTACATGGAGGCACGATAAGACAAATTACCAGAAAGCTTCAGGAAGTCATGCAGACAGTTTCCGAATCAACAGAAAATAAATTAATTAATCAAATACAAAGGTACCATGGTGTGCTGTATTTTATAACGTCCGAAGTTTACATAACTATTTCAACTGCACATTGACAAACAACAAATAACATGTGATGTAACATGGTGGCATACGACATTTCCTGCTGTAATGAATAGGTAGGAAGACGGATCCAATAAAGTTGAATGGACTCACACGACCATAATATTGTTATTTCTTACCGCCATAAATACTTGGAGTCTCCATACTAGAAAATCAAATACCTACTCTATTTATTAATTATTATGATTAATTGTTGGCTTTTGTGCTTGTTTGAATTTGAAGTGGGAATATGCTTAGTTCCTACCGGGATGTCATTTATCTACTTCCTAACTTTTGGAACCATCACCTTGCTGGAAAAGTGTTTGAAATTTGAAACAATGGGAAGGAAAATATTGAAAATTCGATTGCATTTTATTTCAAAAAATGGATTGGAACTAACTTGGAAGCAAGTTTTTGGTATTTTTTGTGTATATATCTAATCTCGTTTTTAAGTAAAAAGAAGGTATTTGACCAACTCTCAGTGCGCAATATCGTTCTGTACTCAATCGTTTTGTTATAGCGATAATAACCCTGGGGTATCGCGGTGGAACTATACCTATAACTATGTATATTGTGTGTTATGTGTTCCTTCACAGAGATGCAGTGATAAGTTATTGGTCATCCCTTTTTCTTACTTACCTTTTTGAAGTAAAACTTCTTTACGCACGCTTGACTTGGGGAGTAAGCTGGTGAATGCGTGACGAGAGCGTTACAAAAAGCGAGGCGAACGGTAGTTGAGGGGGAGATATAAGTTAGTGAGGATAGAAAGAGAGAGAGAGTTACGTTTCGTTTAATACTGTAGGGGCAAGAGAGAGCACATTTTCTTTCTCTCTCCCTATCATATAGATGGAGCTAAAGAAGTTTTACTTCAGTCGTGTGGTCTAAAGCACACTCGTTTTTTCTTTCCTACACATACTATCACCCAAATCCAGCTAAACACCACTTGGTCTCTTTTTCCGTTATATATTTTTGGAGTGTAATGCCGTGTTGCGCTACCTCCTTCTGTAACCAACGTGTCCACCATCAGGTCAGATGTGTAATTGATAGTGGTGAAGTGTGTGCTTATTTACGTAGATGCGACACCGTGTTGCCAACTCCACTCCTCTACGAGCTGGTATCACATGAAGTGAATCCTATGAATCTATCCCTCCCGGTATATAAGGGTCGAGAGAGTCCGGGTGGAGATGTCTAGGTTAGGTCTCCTTCAACCAGTCTCTCCCGATCCGACCCGCTATACAATAGGTTTTAAAACGCATTTTTTTTTTAAATAAATATCAACAAACAGGTCCTGCTAAGCCTATTAAATTGGCTTGTCAACAGGCGTTTTAGTTAAGTTACATATATATTTTCAAAGTTGTAATTAAGAATTCACAAATTCACCACCAAGACCTTTATAAATCTCACCCCCCATGAACCCGGGCATCACTGCTAAATCACCAAATGTAGCGAACCACTTGGGAAAACGGTTGTATATATACCTAGTAAAAAAACCTTTGTTTTTCACGGTTGATTCTTTTCGTTTTCATACAAGACACGTGAGAAAGAGGATAATACTATTAGTACCCCGTACCTGTGGTAGAATTTATCACGAAAAGTATTCTTTCCGGATCTGAACCATTAACATTGATAAATATTCATAAACGATCTTGGCAATTATTCATAAATGATTTTGGTCGGTAATCGTATGCACCGCACTTAAAGACTTCGATCATGACATGCATTCGCAAGTTTATTCACACGAAATATATAAGTCGGGTCTCTTCAAGACAACAATGGTGCATTATAAATTATAATCATTAATTCGTTTTTCTTGAATACCGTGGGTTATTGGTATGAAGATTTACATGCATTTGTTAGTTACTCAATGACATACAGTGCCGGATTAAGGGTAAACTTAAAATATTTCCCTATCTTCATAATGTTCGCAGCAGTTATCTTAGCCATATTATTTTGACTTTAGTTTAAAATTTTTTACACAACTTTCTGTCTTTTTTGTTTTGATTTCTGTAGGGTATTTCGAACCATTAGTATTTATTGTTGTTAAAACTCCATTTTATTTATTTCTTTTATGTATTCAATATATCATTATTCAATTTATAAAAAGGCCTCTTCTTCCTTGCGCTGTCCCAACTCATTGCCTAGGTAGGCTGTTGGGGTCGGCTTTTCTCGTTCTCCTGTGTCCATACCATCTCAACTGTCGTTCTTCCAGCTTACTATTTATGTCTGTGACACCCAGACTACCACAAATGCGTGAACTTTTGATCTTATCTTTTAGTGATACTCCTGCCGACCATCTAAGCATTCGCATTTCTGCTGTTTCAAGTTGCCTAGTGTAGGAGTTGTACATAGTCCAGCATTCGGAGCCATACATTATTGCGGGTCTTACATATTTAAAAAGGCCGTCTAAATAAATTCTGTAATGTAATTATTATTACCCGTGAGAGTTTGATAACACTTTTAGAAGGCGAAACAGTTGTTACGCGTAATAATAATTACATGGCAGAAGTTGTTTACAAATAAAGTAGGCATTAGTAGGAAATTTTTATATTTCTCTGTCCAAAAGGCGTATTGAAATTGGAAAAATCAGTATATTTTGATTTATTGTCTTTATGATTATGTTGAGCAGTGAAGTTTTCATATATTTCAAAATTGCTGTAAAGTTTTTCCGTCCCACTAATTAAATTCTTACAAGCGGTCAAACGAAGGTACGCTAAAGCCGGCCATAAGCACGGCTTGTGACCTTTTAAACCAAGCATGCTGCGGCCCGTGGGCTGGATGCGGCCCAATGTAAGATATTTGCGGCCCAAAATGACGTTTTCACCTTTGTAATTTTGGATTTTCGTTTTCAAGGAATACATAATCGTTTTCGCAAATTTATCACTTTTATAGTAGAATCTATCACAATGTGAAATTAGAGCTTTTTTGTTATTAGACCTCGGTTCGCGCATAATAAATGGGATTGGCTAGGCATGCATTCGCAGACTTGGTGGGCAGCAAATGTCAAAATCCTGAAACTATCCCACCTACCTAATCTTCCCATCCTAAATGTCACCATGAAAAAAGGCAATAGTTGCAAGAAACTTTTTTACCCAACTTTGGAGAGGTGACAGTGTGCTTATTGCAGTTCAGTGTAAATTTAACATCTCAGACAGGGCGCATATATCTTAACATATTTCTATAGGAAATATTACGATTTCAAATTTTAAATTTAATTTGTGAAGTGAACACCACAACCTGGAGACCAGTGAGGCCCCATCTGCAACGGTGAGTCCTATTTTCCTTTATCCAATCTGGGCTTATCTTATCTTCCAGAAGCCCAGATCTAAACCATCGACGGGCACTATCCATCAGTTTTGCAAGTGTTTGCATATCGTCCCATGTAACTTAGCGTGCAACGTAGTTTCGTGACTGGTCTTTCGGGGGTTGCATAGGGCATTGCTCTGCAGCAATTAACCGCCAAAGACATAGTGTAGTCGCAGTTTCGTGACTGTTTCGGACTCGGGGTGGGTGTTTTTGGTTTATTGCTTGATAGCGCCAGGCGCATGGCCGCACTAGAAATTTATTTTCGTGATCAATTCCAACCAGTATATTTTTCCGCTCATTTCTCGGAAGATCGAATGTAACTGATTTGATTTTAATAAGCGGTGGGTGAGTGCAAAAGACAGACATATAAAGAGTTTCATTTGCAACCTAATTTATTCCTACTAGCAAGTCTCTTGAAAAAGTTCCTTATAAAGTAAATATTTGTTCCATGAATTTTACGACAAGCACTATGCTCCTGGTGATATAAATTTAAGGATAAAAGTAGGAATTCCAAATTTACTGAAATTTTCTGAATTAATCATTATTATTAAATTTTTTGTGAATTCGTCCTAAATCAGATACAGCTCGCGGTTTCACAGTAATTGCATTTTTGGATACCGAATTACCGGTAATATGAACGGTAATATCCGCCATTTTTAATATTTTTTCTGCATTTCAGCAAATGCTGACTGGCCCCTCCCCCTGGTGTCATATTTATAAATTTTTTTGAATAAGTTAATTATTTTATTTTTTATGTGTGGCCCACCTAGCTCAAACGATAGGGGCTGGGAAGCCGTGGTCAAAATAAGCCAAGTTTTTCACTGCTCCAGCCTTACCCGCCGCGTTATACTTGTACAGCGTTTATAAGTAAAGGGAATTATAAAGGATAAAAAATTACTAATTATCTATTAGGACTCTAATAATCCCGAATTTCTACCTTTTTATAACATACTTTCCGTGAATACTATAAGTTTTTAAGCTCCAAAAAAAATAAACGTGATCTTTGAAGATAATATTTATACATTTGCCACGCTGGAACTATAATAATTATACGAAAATACCTTGATAGGGAAAAATTGAAAAGCATGCTCTGAAAATTATTATAAGCACGTGTATTCTGTTATTTTACAAGTTACTCGTATACGTAAGAAAAAAATTCAAAGCTTTTCTTTCTTCTTCGTTCTAATGGTGGGAGGGTCAGAGAGGGACATCTAGGTCTGCGAGTCAGTCTAGGGCCTCAGGCGTTGCCCTGTGGACTTCGTCAATCCTGCCGAGGATTTAATGGCGCGGGCATTCGTTAACCAGATGTTCGGTGGTCTGCATCGCACCGCATTTACACATCGCTGACTCTATACATCTTACTGGCACAACGGCTATGGGAGCACCTTATCCTGTTGATGGCGGACCAGAGTTTGCGAGGCAATGAATCTCTCAGTGGGGTCTTGTACGAGATTGACATTTTTCACGTTCTTCTTCTAAATTTTGAACGCTTACTTACTGACCTTAATCCAGCCCTGATGGGTTGACACACATTATACTTTACCACACTACACTCCATTCGAACTACTAGCAATATTGCCTCGAGTTACTAACAAACTACTCTACCACAGGCAAATAATGGTTATTGCTGACTAAACATACGAATACATTTTATGGCCCGATGCGGATACCGGGGAGTACTTTGCCGTGAAATTAAGCAATAATTTCTTATGAAAGCTCTCCATTTTCCAACAGAGTGCTTTGAAGATAGTAGAAGCTATTACCAAACAAACACGTGAAGAAATAATAGTATTTACTGTGAAATTTTAGCATCTATTATACCTACTAATTATTTTGTATTTTTCTTTAAACCTGAATTTAATGGTCTTGTTGCTTTGTAACAAACTTGTTAGGGATTACGTATATTATATAACAAAGAAAAAAGCGTAACCACTTCAAATATTTGAAGACGGTTCACGGTTGTAGCAATATTGTATTCAGACTTATCACGTTTTATTATGAACGAGCGAGTTCCCGGCATCCTTGCAATGTCAATTAAATAAATAAATGATCTCTCCATGCATGTTCTTTCCCATTCGTTCCCGATCCCGTTCCTCTGTTGTCTCCCCTTCCCTCCCCTCCCTCCTCGCATCCCTGATAAACTACATGAAATACATGTTTCAAACAACTCGCTCGGTACACATGGCAATATTTTATACAAATTTCATAATGCTAGAGCTCATCTTTATAGATAGAAGCTCACCTTTATGGATTTGCAGGTGTGCGCATAACAACTCACCAAAGTTTTATCGCAATCGGATGAATGGTAAAGGGACATAATTTCATAGCGCTAGAGCTCACCACTACATATAGAAACCTTCCCGGGCATGCGCACAAAAATAAAAGAAAGTTTCATCGCATTCGAATGAATTGTTTAGGTACCGCATAAGGGACAAATATAAAAATCATCCAAATGGTAACAGAATTTTATGTAAATTCTCATGCTTTATTTTCCTACAAAATTTGGGAATTCGATTTGGGTACCGCTTCCCCGGGAATCAATCGTTGGATAATAGATAACCAACACCTCTGCAAAAGGGTCACCATTAGGCTACGTCCGCATAGGCAGACGGCTTGCTTAGCGCCTAGAGCCTAGATAGGTAGTAGATAGCCGCTTAGCGTGTATCCAGGTAAACCAACGTGTTGGTTTTTTGCCACTAGGCTCTAGGCGCTAAGCCAGCCACCTGCCTGTGCGTTCGTAGCCTTACTGTTTAGCTATGGGTTTGGTGACTTAGGTTAGGGGTCGACGGGTTTAAGGGGTGAGGTTTGTCCAGGCCTTGCTGGCGGATGCTCCTTTAGATGTCGTGTTCTTATCCATTTGCTATTTTCATACATTTTCTAACATAGCAAGAATAATATTTTAGATCTTACCTTATGAAAAACATTATGATTGGAGATGTGCAGTTTCTAATGGTGGGTAAGTAGGTACTCTCAAATATCTTACCTGAAAATAAAAGAAAACTTTTGTCAGTATTTAGAAAACACATTGTTACATAAGCTTATAATCCCGGTATAGTTTAGTTTTACTAGTTCAGTAATAAACTACATAGCAAGTAAATAGATTGACTTAAGGTTAAACGGATCGTACATTGTGTATCTACGCATTTACAGATGGCGCTAATTTAATTATTTTTATTTTAAACAATTTTTGTAAGAAGATGAATTAATTGTTTGCGCCTGTACACATTCTTGTAATAAATAGTTTTGTTCATAAATAAACTCAAATTTCCCAAGAAAGGCTAAAAATACAATATTGGATTGAATCACTATTGAATAAGATAAGGGAACGTACCCATACTACGTGACCAACTTTTTGGAATTTTTAACCCCCCCCCCCCCCCCCCCCGGTGACCAAAATCCTAAGCAACCCGCCGCTCATTTGTATGGAGCGTGACATTTTGAAGACCCCCCCCCCCCTAAACGTGTCACGTAGTATGGGTACGTTCCCTAATGTTGGAAGTTCTTTGTCGAAGTATGATATAGTTAAGTATGACCGAAAGGAATAGGGTGTATTAGCTCAGTGGTAAGAGCAGCGCCCCAGAAAGGCTAAGGTCCTGGTTTCAATTCCTAAATGCGACCGAATCTTTTTCTAACTTTTCAGTTTCAAATTTTCATTTGAGAGTCGCTAATATTAAATAAAAGATAAAAAAATCTATGTATATATAAAAATGAATCACTGTTTCCCTTGGTCACGCCATAACTTCAGAACGACTTTACCTATTTCATTCATCTTTTTTTCTAAAGTTTTCTAATACTTTGTAGAAGGTACATAAAAAAAATTAAGAAAATTGCGCAGAAAATTGGATAATTTCAAAAAACTTAACGACTATTTAAACTTCGCACGTTTAGTTTGCGTGTTGTCTATGAATGTATACGATATAAGTATGCGAATTGTCTACGGATTTTCAAAATTATACTAGATATTTTAAATAGGTACCTATGTTAGGCACCATATTTGATTGATTGTTCTTATAATATTAAAAAATGAATATTGGTAATACATGAAAAATGAAAATTTGAATAAAAAAATTGCGCACGGGAAAGGACATGCAGGGAGAAACAATTTATTTCTTTGAATATGGCATGGTGCAAACATCTCTAAAGAGATTATAAATGGAATAGCATGTATTATCACGAAATTGTTCGACAGAACACCGGTAAAGATTTACGATAAACATATTGATGATAATACTAAATGTAATTAAAATTAGAAAAATGAAACAATTCAACTTTGTATAAACCACTTATATAATGCGTAAATCCTACCGGTTTCAGAACAAACGTTCCTTCTTCAGGGAAAGCTTATACTAATTTGACAGTTTCGAACAATGTTTTATTATGGTAGGGGTGGAGCTGTTGCTAGTTATTAATGTAGATTGGGTGGGTAGGTATTAATGTAGAGTGGGTGGGTAGGGGAACAAATCCATGATTGGGCTATAAGACAATATTTTTTGTTTAGATAATAGATACCGGTAGGATTTACGCTTTATATATGTGGTTTATACAAAGTTGAATTGTTTCATTTTTCTATAATGGATAACCACAAAGTTATAGCTACATTCAAAAATGAAATTAAAATTATTAAGGTAAGGCTTCTACCAACCTAACTACCTTTTGCCCACTTTGTACTGAAGCTGCGATTATGTAATAAGTAATAACTATTTGGCAGTGACTTTAATAGCGTGGGAAGCAACAAGAAATACTTTAATGACAATCACAAGATAATAATGGTGTCGTCTATTATAATCTTTCATGTAACTTAAACGAATCACGTAATTTTGTATTTGATTAAACACGGGTAGATTAGATACCAATTTAACTAAGGTATGTTTAATATGAATCATACTGTTTTCGGATACAAGGATAACAAACCTAACCTAACATAACCATCACTTAGTTTCCACGCAGATATATGCAGAGAAGATGGATTACAAAACACTCTTAACTTAATTCATATTTATAACAACGTGATTCTCGATTTGATACAACTTCCTCGGTCTCCCCGACTTCTTCTTCTATTCACTTTCGACTCATGTAGTATATTCCTGACACTATTTTCTTCGTTCGTCCACTCTATGTGTCCAAACCATCGGATACAAGCATCGGGAAACAAGATTCACATTTTCTCTTAAATTTGAAGCCGAAATCTGTTGGTTTGTGTTACTTAGCGAAATATCATGAACATATTTGTAAAAAGCATTAATTTTGTGGCTCGCTATAATTTACTATAAAAAATTTCAATTTTTTGTAGACCACTTTATTTTATTCATACTCGTTTCGGAAGCGCCGTCAGGAGAATTTAGAACTTACCTACGTAATATAGAATATAAACAGACATACACATAAATTTTAAGAGTTTGAGTGGGAGATGATCAAAGGGGAAAGAGTAACTAAGGGATTTAAGGAAAGAACAGAGCGTTTTATTAGAAATATGTTTAGAATAGGACTAAAAGACAAATTAATTTGGTTATTCAAAACACTAGATTTATTATTTATTGTTTTTCTAATATTCTCCTAACGAAGGAACGGTGCTTCCGGTAGAGTGTGAACAAAATAGAATTAAAGTGGTCTATAATAAATTTATATGTTTTTATTGTAAATATCATGAACATTGAGTTCTGGCGTCATGAGATTTGAACACCTACACCATAAGATACTCGCTAGCCCAGTGCGGTTAGAATGCTCGACTGGCACACAAATGCATCCTATCCTAAACAATCTACAACATCTATCTGAAACATTAAACTCTTTGTTAAATAAATATTTCATATAAGCCTACGAGTACTTACCAGGATACCAACCGTTTCAAAGGTGAATTTTGCAATGTGTTGTGTGTTAGTTGGAAACTCCTACAATCATCAAAATTACTAAAAATACTTCCTTCATTCAAAATTGATCACACGTAGGTCTGCTTAATGTGTAGGTAGGCAGGCACTATTTGAAGGACAATTACTAGTAACATTAAAGAAGGTTTATTTTTTAATGATATGGTTTGAAAAGCAGTAGGTGCAACCATTTTAACAGCACCTTTATTTGTAAGATAAAATATTATAATACACGTTGTGATGTATTGTGATTAGACAACAGTTTTATATAGGATGACAGCATTAAGCAATATGGTTACGAAATCAGTACAATCCTAACGCAGTGATGTAAAATTAACTATTCCGTTATTATTGCAAGTTTTTCAAAGAAGACAGGTTTAAAAAATTTACTGAATTTCGAGATCTTTGTGATGCTGTAACCGAAAGATGTAACTGGTATAAACATGTGTTTGTTACTTAAAGATTGAAAAGATTAAAGGAAACAGGTCATTCCTAAACAGTTGCTAAAGTAGTATTAAATTAATGGTAACTATTGTTAAGGCTCTAAATCAGTTATTCCCAACGAGGACGAAATCCCCCCCCCCCCTCTCCTGAAAGTGAATGGCTACAAGGAGGCCTTTGAAGGGCTGAAATGGGGAACTAAAAATAATTTCTTTTCCTGGTGAATTCAATTCAAGACGCCATTGCAAGAATTTTACATACAAACCATTCAATTTATGATTAGGTTTTCGTCACCTTGATTGGATAGGGTTCTAACGTTGTCTTAACGTAGTAAGGACTTTGGAAGGTTGGGAAGTCAGTTCAGTCAATTCGGTGTCCAAAAATATAATTATTGTGAAACCACCAGCAATATCCGATTTAGACAAGTTCACAACTACGCTACACACACGCCTGTGTGTGTCCTTTGCACTCACCCTCCACTTATTACATGTACTGGTGGAAAATGATCACGAAAATATAATCCTAGTGCAGCCATGCGCCTGTCACTTTTCTAGCAATTAATCAAAACCCCACCGAGAGTCCGAGGTCTAATAACAAGAAATAATAAAAATACGATAGATTTACGAGAATGATTTTTTTTCTTTTTTTGTGTGAATAATAAAATCTAAAAAATAGAAAGCTAAAAACTTCGTGTGCCTTTCTTATACTTGAAATATCCATGTGGCAACCCACCCTTTCTGCCTACCCCTTCGGGGTAATGGCGTAACGGTCAGTTAGTTATATCGACTTTTTTCGCTACTATTATCTCAATATTTTCTTTTTGTGAATAAATTAACCGATTTTGGTTATTTAATGAACTTTGTAATAGTTCATCAGTCTCATCACATCGCACAAGGTTACGTAACCTAATTTGGAAATTATTTAAAGACAACTTTTATGTAAATGACGAGAATGTTAAAATTAGTGTAGGTATTTCACGAATTGGTGGCACTGCCGTCGGTGTAAATAACAGCAGAAAGTGATAGATGTCATCTAAATCTTCGCGTAATTATTGTGTAATATAACAACAAAAAATTCTTTAAAAATAAGAAAGTTCGACAGATGTTTATGTTTAACGTTTCGAATTCTATGACACATAAAAAAATGATTTGCTTACAATATGTAACTACTATTATCTACCACGTGTGAGGGATGCATTTGAATTTCACATCTCTTATATTTCAATATCTTTGGCGTTAATCAACACGCCCGTTGGGACCTCTCACAAAAATCTTAAAATTAGTCGAAGATTTGGAAGGCGGGGATGGGTACTGCTGCATCGGGAACATTAATTGGATAACCAATACCTCTGCCATAGGCTACACCAAAAGGTTCGCTGTGTTTAGGGACTTAGCAGGGGTGCCCGGGTTCATGATTTTGATTGACCTGGACACACTGATTCCTACCCAACCCTCTTATCTTTTTTCATCCCAGAACTTCATCTCCTTCCTTTCCTTAAATGACTCTCCACACAGCATCCCCAAAGTTGACACAAGCCCTGAGGGACATTATTTTTCTCAGGGCCTCCTGTGTGGAGTTAATGTAAAAAAAGATAATATTGCAAATACATGTTCTGTTTCTTTTTTCATTTAGATTTATAAGTATTATCATCTTTTTCAATGATGCATTGAAACGTCGATAGGTATTTATTATCTATTTTATACTTGTAGATATTTTTAATACGTACATATTTAAATGAAATTCACTTTGCAAAATACTGTCATTAAATTTGCAATATTTTCTACTAACATGAAAAGCGTACATAATTTTCATTACCTTACTTTGATGCTTCGTGTAATTCCAACAGTTATTTGACGAATATGTGACGAATCAAAATTAACAGAAGTTTTGTTCATGTTTTGACTGACGATGCGAACAGAACAATTAAGAACCGTTAATAAGAAACTATTCGTTTTAAAATCAACCATCGTAAAATCAAAACAGCATCTTGAAACGAATATCTTTGAAAAATTGTGATTTCAATCAAATCAAGTCAAGAACTCGTAATTGTTCACATTTAGTGGGACCACCTAAGGTTCTACTCAGAGAAAAAGACCAAATTGGCTCTCTTTTAGTTATTACTCTACGTGAAAATGGTTTGCAATCTTTAGAGCACGGGCGTCAGGTTGCTAACCTTGTTTTACTAGTATTTCAATGGAAGATTCTTCAAAACGACTAGCGTCATTGATCCCTGTGGCACGTGTGCATAATCGCGAAACACACCAAACATTTGTACGGTTGAAATTTTTTTCACGTGAGAACGAGTCTTTTTTACACCTCGTTTGAAGCTCAGCAGCTCAGCTGTGGAACGATTTGCTAGACTCCGTGTTTACTCTCTCCTACACCCAAACCCTTGTTCCATCCTTCATAACCTCAAAAAACCATCCACACCGCATCTAGAAAGACAACATAAATTATTATTATTTTCTTAAAGGCCTCCTTCAGGGATTTTTTTTACATTAGCTCCACACAGAAGGCTTTGAGGAAAATAATTTTCTGAGGAGGATGTTGTGTGGAGTGTTTTTTAAGGAAAGGAAGGAGAGGAAGATCTGGAAAGGAATAAGGTACGAGGGGTGGGTATTAATCTGGGGGTCAGAGTGACGGACGTTTGAATTGATTAATCCCATCGCGGTGCAAGGCGATGGGTCTAGTGAGTCCTGCTGGAGAGGTAAGAATGTCTCCCTCAACCAGTCTCTAGAAAATCCTAGGTAGGTGTGTTAAAAAGATCTCAGCAATCGTCTGTACATCCAAATATTATCAATTAAGGAGGGACTCTGGTCTAGCCGAGTTTTGTTTTCAATGCCTTGTTTTCAGAAGTTCTCGTTTCAAAAGCTTTCGTTTTCCGGTCCACCTGCGTGGCGCGCACCGCTCCTAACTGTATTTATAGGTAAAATTTGATGCTATAACTTTTAGAATATATTCTCTACGTATAGGAAGCTTTTTAGGCAACAAAAAAGCCAATATTTTGGATCGGCTAGACCAGACCCCCCCCCCCCCCCAAAATGTCTACAAAATGGAATTTTCCATACGGTTAGTTCATCATATCGCCAATTTCTTACAAATGTTTTCGCTGAGCAAGCGAGTCGATGATTCTGTTATTCTTGTGACCTAGAAACGAGTGGAAATGGCTTTCTTCTTTTTTTTTTTTTTTTTTTTTTTTATTTATTAAATTTCAGAATACATTTTGTACAAAAATTTGAGTAGACCCACAAAGCTGTCATATGGCAGCTTGTCTGCAGGTTCTAACAATTTAAACATTCTTAATATAATATCTAAGAAAATATTTGTAAATACATTTATATTTTTAAGGAAACATTAGAATAGATCACATAGTAATATTAGATAGTTTAACTTACAGCTATAAGATATTTCAATATACCTGCCTAATAACAAGATATGTAGGCAGCTATATTAAGATATTCAAAGATACATGGAGTTTTCGTTCATTAACCATAGTTTTATCATTTTAGGACATAGTCTCTCATTTTTTTCAAATTTTATGTTTTTATTAATTTTATTGAAAATCACTGGTATTAGATATTCAAGAGTACGGCTTCCATATTTATTTAATATTCGAGGAGTTTTTAGGCCCTTTCCTTCTCTGAATCTTGTGGTATGTTTGTGTGCAAGTAGGTGTTTGTAAGGGCTTTCACCCATATTGTCCATAATAGTAGTGAACCAGTGAAGACCTTTTATTGTAAGTAGGCTCTCTGAGCCATAAAGTAATTTTAAGTTATGTCTCTGTTTGTAAATATTTGTTGTGACAATTTTTTTAATTATGGCAGTTTGTAAATTTTCAATATATTTAATGTAAGTAGTGCTTGCATGTCCCCAAGTTCGAATACCATATCTAAGGATAGATTCGACCATAGAAAAATATATGAGTTTAAGAGTACAATGAGGCAAAATAAATTTTAATTTGTAAAAAATACTAGCTAAGGATCTGAGCTGGTTACAAATTTTAGCCACTTGTTTATCCCACTTAAAATTGTTATCAACAATTATTCCCAGATAAGTATATTCATTTGTAAAATCGATTTTTTCACAGTCACAAACATTAACAATTCCTCTATGTATACAGTCAAAGCTATGAGCGGTTATTTTAGGAACATTCCACATTTTCAAACTTGGTGATTTTATGTACATGCATTTGGTTTTTTTAACATTAATAATTAATCCTACATCATGAGCCCATTTGAGAAGCTCGTTAAAATCTCTTTGTAATTCTTGTATAGCTATTTCAGGATTTTCATTTGATACAACAAGAGCAGTATCATCAGCAAAAATGAATCGACGAGCTTTTTTGAAAATCTTACACATAGCAATTACATATATAATATATAATTTTGGACCTAGAATTGACCCTTGCGGTACTCCCGATTTGATGTATCTTGATTTACTAATTATATTTAGAATCTTCACACTCATTTTTCTATTTGACAAATAGTTTTTAAAGAATAAGAGGAGTTTACCTCGGATACCTATAGATTCAAGTACTTTAATTATTTGTATATGGCTAAGTGTGTCGAAAGCTTTTGAGAAATCAATAAATAGAACCAATACATGTTGTTTACAGTTTAGTTGTGAATTTATATGATTAGAAAATTTTTCGAGCAATTTATCGCAACTTTTATTTTTTTGAAAGCCATACTGGCATTCATCAATGATACTCAGATTTTTTAAGTATTTATCTAAATTTATTGATATATATTTTTCTAAGATTTTTTCTAATGCAGGAAGTAAGGAAATCGGCCTGTAATTGTTTATTAAAGAGTGATTTCCATTTTTAAAGATAGGCCTTACAATGCTATATTTTAGTTCATCGGGAATATGGCCCGTATCAATTATTCTGTTAATTAAGTGTGCGATTATAGGACTAAGTAATTTAACATGTTTTTTCAAATCATACATTGGTGTCTTGGAATTTTTCATACCTCCGATAATTAATTCGATTTGCTTTTTATTTGCTCGTGGTAGATACATTGTGTGATTTAAATATTCCGGCGTGTATTCTGACGCTCGGACATCACATACATGTAATAACTTATTTACCCCCTCATCAAAGAAGTCTGCAAAATTTTCTGCCACTGCATCTTTCGATTTGGATTTTAAGAAATATTTTGATATGACTTCATCACAACCGGATTTATCTTTCCTTCCTAAGGTTTTATTAATTTCATTCCAAGTTTTTTTAATGTCTTTAAAACAGTGATTAAATTTATAGTTATAGTATAATTTTTTTGTGTTTATTATTTGTTTATTTAATTTATTTCTGTATTTTTTGAAATCCATTTCATATGTTTTGTTGTTAGGTGAGTTTTTCCATTTCCTCCAAAGAGTATCTCGTGTTCGTATATTTTCAATGAGGCAATCATTCATCCAAGTTTTTTGATAATTGCGATATTTTTTATTAATTTTTGTGATGTTACTTAGTTCATAAATATTTTTAAATTTCGATTTCATTTCTTCGTACAATACATTTGGTTCAGATAATTTTAGCATTTCATTCCAATAAGTGATTGAGATAAATAGATTAACTTTTTTTTCAGAGAGTGCAGTATAGTACTCAGCGTGCGATTTGTTTGAAGTGAGTTTGTCGTAGGTAGAGAAATAAATCGTCGTTGCAATTAGGTAGTGGTCAGCTATTATTGTTTCACATACGCACGAACTGATTTCTATGGTCTCCCTCTCTCTTATATAGATATGGTCTAGACAAGTAGCCGTTATATGGTTTGACAATACTGCTTCTCGTGTCACATCGTTAATAGTTTTGACCAATCCGAAGTTGGCCATTAGGTTTTCGTATTGGATTACAATCGGTTCGAGTTCACTTAAAATGTTAACGTTCGAATCGCCAAGTAATAAAATGGATTCTTTAATGTCAATATTACCCAATATAGTTTCCAGTTCATGGAGAAATAATTTTTTATTTGTGTTTGGAGGTCTATACATTGCCAATAGATGTATACGTTTATGTTTGTAAATAGAAATAGTGCCGTAAACGCATTCAAAATTTCTTGTTACTATATTTATTTTTTCGAATGTAAGATGATCCTTCACGTATACAATAATTCCGCCACCCGATCTTTTTGTACGACAAAAATAGTAAGAGTTGAAACCCGATATTTTGTATAGATTTATATTATTTTCATTTATCGACGTTTCACATAGCGTTATTATGTCAATATTTCGCAAGGAACTAGAAATAGTTAGGAGGAAAGTATCAAAATGTTTTGATAAGGATCGAATGTTAAGGTTAATGGCAGTTATATTATTAATTCCTAATACATGTTTATTTGACCAATTTTCAAAATTGTGAGTACGTTCATAATCAATTTCTGATATATCAAAATCTCCGTTTAAATCACCCATACTGAATAATATTTAAATATGCGGGAATAGTATGTAAACATGTGTGAAGATTTATGAAGGCAAATTATAAAAATCAATGTTTTTATAGCAGTAAGCATTAACAATATATTCATAGTTAGATTTTGGTTTTGATCAGAACATATTTGGTTTAATAATTGACAACAATAAATATTTTTTCTGCATGTACAAGTAGACAAAGGATAGACTAACATCAACATACATTTCAATACCAGCGTGTTAACACTGTGGTTACCGGACAATAATTCAGAATATAATATAGTTAGAGAAGAAAAGAATTGCAAGGATATGAGATACTCATATTTCGTAAGTAGAAGACATATATTGTTGAGCTTAACAGTAAAAGAGGTTAAGTATTTAAATAGTGTTTTGGTTAAAAGCATTGAATTTTGTTTTTTAGAATAAAAATACATACAAAACATACCTAATCATAATCGATGCGACTTTGCGCCATATACATCATCTTTTTAAAGTAAGTGCAGTTTGTGTCGTTTGCTTTATGATTAGTGTTAAGGGTCATCTTGAAAGTAGTGTTTTGATATATACAGTTGCTACATTTTTCTTCCGAGTTTTTGTTTGGGCATTCCTTCCATTCGTGATCCTTAGCACAATGTAAGCAGGTTGCGCTTTTATCTTTACTCAAACATTTCAGTGCAGTGTGTCCAAATTTCAAGCAATGGTAGCACTGCATCAAGGGGTTGGCGTCTACCACTCGTACTCTGCTGAATCCTATATTTATTTTTTCCTTTTCAATGAGGTAAGACCTCAGTGCTCCGCTGGTTTCCAGTATATAGTTAGTTAGTCCATTTTGTGATTTAGGTTTAAACATTTTTATTAGTTTTATAGTGTTTTTTGTATCATAATCCATAATATCTTTGACACCATCATTTTGGGTTTTTAACGCCTCGATTATATCTTCTTCTGACAGATCTGCCTGTACATTTCTTACGAAAATTTTAGGGTTTTTCTTTTTTAATTCTTCGGCAACCATATTTTTTTTGAGCAGTTTATTTATTTCATCCGTCAATTTTTCTGCGTGGACTTTAGTAGGGCAAGATATTATCAGTTTATTTTGAGCGGCTTTGCGAACTCCATTTACTGCAATACCTAAATTTGCTATTTTTATTTTTTTGACGATTTGATCTTTTATCGCGTCTGATGTCATATTCGTGTTTTCACTTTTAATAATCAATGAATATTTCGATTCCGGTATTTCTTTTAGTCGACTTGCATAGGTTTTTTTTTCCATATAACTCACATTTTCAATTTTTTTTTCTAATTTTTCTATTAGTTTGTTTTGCAGAGAAGCGATCTCGTTTTGAAATGAAATTTTTTCGAGCATCCATTTTTCTTCTAGAAGTTTTATGTTAGTTTCTAGATTAGTTTTGGCCTTGGAGTCTTGTTTGGTCGATATATTTGAGATTTCAATTTTTATATTCTCTATTAGTTGCAGCACGTCCATAATGGGTTGAGTTTTAGTGACCGCGGTCACCTCACTCGCGGCAAATGTTAGTAGCGGTGTAACAATAAAACCTCTAATATTGTAAAGACGAAAAATTTTAGACACGTCCACACACAACCGAAGTGGGCGGGCGAATGTAGTTCACGCTTGTAGTTCTACCGTTTTGTTTCATGCTGAGACTAATAAGAATACTTTTTAAAACAATTTCTATCGCCATTGATTCTATCATGTATTTATATTTTTATATTAGACACAGCTAAAATCAATTACTAAAGAAGTGAATTTCCATATCGAATATAATATGGTTGATTGAGGAATAAAATTGAAAGTTTTTTTTAATTCCACACAGAATTTTATTTACTCACTACTGCCAATGTAGCCAGTAATATTCAACCAGCGACCTTTGAGTTGGTAGTCGAGAGCCTTACCCCTCGATCACACTATATCACTATCGATCACTCATCTACACTAGTTACATGGAAGTAGGGTACGTTAGGTTAGGTTAGGTAAGTTTTATTGATTCACGAAATCAAATGCTAGAACAAAGTCGTAAAACTAAATAATATTTGCAGCAATTCTAATTAAGATTCTTTAAACGTAGAAAGGACTCTGATCTAATTTGCATATTTAAAATTATCAACAGTATTACTGATACACCTGCAACTCATCCAGTTTAACATCCCTTCCCGTAGGCTTCGAAATAATGAATTGCTGTTCCTCAATCAACATTCTACTAATTATGGATACCATTCTCCCTTATCCAGAATGTCGAGACTTGTCAACGCAAGTCAAAGCATTGATTTTTTTGGTGTAAAACTAAATGACTTTCGGCAGTCGATACGCAATATTTAAATGCTTCTTCATGCTTTGACTTGTAGTGTCTCTATATGTACTTTTTATATTTTATATTGTCATTGCTATTAATTTATATGTGCTCTCCCTTCACCGTCATCTCTGTTTTTTATTCGTGTTATTATTATGTTTTTAATGGACTGTTGTCCGTAAATTAATAAATAAATAAATTTTTAATTAAATGAAGACAATATTAGCGAAACTCAATCGAAATCTGGAGACAGAAAAATCAGAAAAGATATTGGCTCCGCTGGGACTCGAACCCAGAACCCTTTTCTTACATGGAAACAGCTCTACCGATTAAGCTACGGTAGAGCTGTTTCCATGTAAGAAAAGGGTTCTGGGTTCGAGTCCCAGCGGAGCCAATATCTTTTCTGATTTTTCAGTCTCCAGATTTCGATTGAGTTTCGCTAATATTGTCTTCATTTAATTAAATATTATAATTTGAGATTTTACTCATAAAGTTTAAAAAATTAATAATAAATAAATAAATTACCAGTCTCAGAATGAGCAATGTCTAGTAAGGTGGGTAACTTACTTGAATTTGTTTCTACATATCCAGTTGATTAGTCAGATATGTACAAATACTATGATGACGGTTCGAATGCTCACCATAAGTTAAAAAAAATATTTACACTTGTATGTTTTACGACGGTTTGGTATTTTAGTAAGACATTTTGAATTTTCTTACTAGTAACCCAGAAAACATTTTTTTTAATATTTAACTACCTACAAGCTTTTCTGCGTTCTAATTGATGTTCATGAGCAATCTGAGTATTGTACCAGATAGAGGGTACAACTTTTGCTTATAATTGCATACAAATTTTGAATTTTGGAGATGTCTGGCTAATCAACGGGATTGTTAATAAACGACCCGGGTTGCCGGCAATAAAATGAAATATTAATTTCAGGATCGTTTCTACTGTGAAATACTAGTATTGTTATGCGTGCCATATTGCTCTCGTTGTTTTTATTTACGTTTGAAATGACCTTTAAAAAATCTAGTTAACCTTTCAAATCTGATAGATCAACATGCCTTACACAATAAAAACTATTTTTTAAATTATGAGTCCGATTTGTTTGTTTGTATTTTTTAACTTTGTTTTCACAAGCCTACGCCCTCTATGATTATTCAATATCGTCTGAGAAATGTCAAGTTTGATTTAGATATTCAAATTTTCAATAACAAGTCACTTTAGAATTACGAAACCAACTCCAAATGTGAAAAATAATAACTCTCAATTTCAATTGTTAGCATTAAACAGTAGTAGATGTTTTCTTTGTGACAATGGTTGTCATAGGTATATGGGCAAAGTATGTTTGAATAATTTCTGTACAAATATTAATCATTTCAGCCTCTTAACAAGGTAAACTCTTAACATATCTTGAGTTTTATTCAAAATTGAAATAATTGAAATATTGTGTAAGATTTTTTTTGTAAATAAGTGGGATAACTTAGGTATATTAGTTTTTTAACAATCAATCAATCAGTTTATCTTTACCAAGGTCAAGGTGCAACGGTTAACAACCGGTGAACAAATATGAGTTTTGGTTGATGCAAAAATATAATATGCAAAAATATAATATAATATGGTTTAGGGAAAATATGGTATAAGTACCTACCAACAAAATCGCTCGCGTGGCATTAGGAAGAAATATTGCATTCTCCTACGGAAGTGACATATTTTTCCGGGATCAAAAATTGTCTATGTTTTTTTTTTTAACTTTCCCTGTGCGAAAAATCACGTCGGTTGGTAGTTTCGTTGCGACGTGAAAGAAGGACAAACAAACAAACAAACAACCTTTCGACAAAACAAAGAATCTTAAATAATATTATTTAAGATTCTTTTAACAGCTTGGACATGAATATTGCATTATGGGTAGATAATAACTGTCAGTAGGTGTCTGTTTTCCAGTGATCGAGGGGTAAGGCCCTTGACTCACAATCCGCAGGTCGTCGGATCGAATCCCGACGTGCGCAAGCAATATTTGTTTGCTTAATTTGTGAAATATCACAATTAATCAATAAAAAATAATACGTAGTATATTTGCGGCACATTCCTTAGTGGAAGATACTCTTAGTATCGCCCTGGTGTAAGACTACTATTTAGAACTGAAACGTTTCTTGAAATGGCTTTAGCCGTGTTTGGTGACCAGATCTGAATAGCCCGGTACTTCCCCACCTTCTCTTCACCATCTCCTTCCCCTCTCGACTTACCTTCAGCCTCACAACATACTCCAATTGGGAATGTCATAATCTTAATGGCTCTAGACGGTAGCAGCTGGGATTCTTGTGAGGTATTCACATAAAATATAAAAATAAAACACAAGTGTACAGTTCACACGCGGTAGAAGTGAAACATTCAGAAAACTAAAGTAGACAAGAATCGGCAGATTACAAAGCACCGCACAAAGAGGAGACCGATTCTAGTTCCATCGCAGGTTAAATTCTATAGATATTTGTGTTTGTTTCTTTTTAGTGTCGCTTTTTCGTTTCATCGAGTTTCAAATCACAAAGGTGCTAAAGAAGTTTTCACATCAAAATTTAGACTGAAAAAGATCGATTTAGAGCATAGATTCAATCGTTTTTTTGCCCACCAATATTTTTTTTACTAGCGCCCCTTAACTCGTGAATCTGAAACAGCAATTGTCGTCATGACTACTTTACCTCAACGGGGGGGGGGGGGGGGGGCGTAATGATATGGGATAGGGCAAGATGGGATGGGGTGGGATGGGTTTCTCTGGGTCTCCTACCGCACCCCTAAAAGTCTGAAACGCTCCTCAATTTTCTCTTGGACTTCTACCGCCCCCCTGAAGATCTAAAACGCCCCCAAGGGGGCGTTATCGCCCACTTTAAGAACCTATGATTTAGACTTTAGAGCGATAAATCACACTTTTTTTGATTTGGTAAAGAAAAATCGGTTCAACAGCCAATTTACGTCACTACAAAATTTTTACAAAGCGAGAAAACGCATAGTTGCCATGTGGTAATTTTTATGTTATATATTGTATTGTCGGTATATAATAACTCTACGTTTATCTGTACGTTGACCTAGCAAGAAGACCGTAGATAAAATCGGTATATTTATCTAACTCGAGTTCAACGGCCACAATGAACGTGACAATTTTATAATTTGCGATCTATTCTCTACAATCTGTCAGATCTGAGATTTAATAGACGTCTGCGGCATTTCTCAGACCTTCGTAATAACAATGATGATCGTTTGGTTGACACACGACACTTAAATTGTCTGCGTTCACACCAGAGTTCAAACAGTCGCGACTCAAGTCAAGTACGTGACCAGAGAGGAGAAACCAATGAACCCAAGGAGATAATATTTATACTTTTCTAGGAAAATAACTTAGAACCTATTTGAAACCAGAGTTTAAGTCTAATAAATTTATTTATTACTATTTGTAATGTTTCCAATGTAAAAACATTAGTAAATAATACCTACACGAACAACTAGAAACTAGATGAACATTAACATTTTATATACGCACTTTCCAACTATAGTTTGCATTCCCCAATACAACGTTTACATAGTCTTGGTAACAAATACTTAAACAAATGGATGTATTTGACAACAATTTGAACATGGCCGTATGTGTCAACTATTTTTACCTATTTCATAAACTATTAAACATTTTTATTAATACGAGTATTTTTATTGATTTGGAGGATATTGGCAGATTGTCTATTTTTACTCAAAGATATTCAAATACAGAATAGATATGCTATGGTATCCGCGCAACTGTCGCCGGACTACGCGCTAATTAGCGTAGTTTTCATACAAAAAGAATTTGTTCATTTCGTTGATTTTTTGAAAATGTGCATTTATATTGGTTAACCATATATTTTGAATAAGGTAAGAATTCGTTCATTTAGTTTAACGTTCGTTTGGTTTATTCGTTAATTATTTGTTCTTTTAGTTTATTTGTTAATTGGTAAACAATATCGGCGACACCCGGAAGACCCACATAGTAAAAACAGCAGATAGCACATCTATTTATATTTCAATATCTTTGATTTTTACTTAACTTACTTTCTATGTTACGTACTTTGGGTCTACTCTTACTATTTTTATAACCTATATTTTGTTTCTTTTATTTTATGTTATCGGTACTTTATCAACTCTTTATTTTCATTTTAATTTTTAAAAAAACATGTGCTGCATAATATGAAACGCCCTTCGTATGTTCGGTAGTTCACAACAGTGAAGCTCCGAATTTACAGTTTAAAAAAGAAGCAAAAGTCGGTTACACTTCGTCGATCCTTAAGCGTTTTTATTTTAAGGTATTTAATAAAAAAAGTGTATTTCATTTGTGTTGGTGTTGGCTATGCGGACTTTGTTCACTGCGGACCGGAACACCTCTACAGTAGCCCAGGGTTTTCAGCCATGATGTTCTTCTTCTTCCAGGGCCCCGTCTTCCAGCAATCTTTCCCTGCTTTATAAGATGCAATATGTCGTACTTCTCTGGATGTCTCATCACATGTCCTAGATATTGAAGTTTTGGGATTTTTATTGTTTTAATAATTTATTTTTCCTTATTCATCCGAAGCATAACATCTTCATTTGTAACTTTGTCCATCCAGCTTATTTTGAGTATTATTCTGTAGATCCACATCTCAATGCCTCAAGTCGCCTTTTCAAGCAATATCTATACAGACAGTTTACTCATCGTTGCGAATGCATTCATGTATGACCTACGTCGTATATAATACAAGTCATAATCTACTTTCGTATACTTTCTGTTCTCGATACAGTCTGGTTTACTGAACTGCTGCATTAATAACATCATTCAGTTTGACATAATCGTGTCTTGCACATTCTGACAGTCACTAACCGACACTGTCAACGATACAATCGTGACATACCATCTCACGTATTGTGCAATGATGATTCTCCAGTCATCACGAAAAAATATCCGATACGTGTCATAGATATTCATAAATCAACGAAATTTCTTATTTAGCACCGCGTTCGCAACGGTTTTGTTTGTTTTTTGCGAGAGGCAGCTTTGTAGGAACTTTCTCTCAAGGCTTTGTCTTCAAGGTTATGCTGGAATAATCACCAACAGAACGTACAGAGTGTCGTAAAAGAAGATGCAGAAAAAAGAGGTTGGTTTATAATAAGTGTTATTATTCTCTCCAGAGAATATTCTCCAGTACCTACTTATATAAAGATAATTCTTGAAATGCTTAGGTTCTTTTAACTCAGTGACTGTTTATTGACGTATTATAAATATAATAATACTTCTGAGGATAAACGTCCTCCCAGGCTGAAGGCTAGTTTTGGTCTGGAGAGCTCTTGAAACCTAATGACTTAAAAAACTACCTTCAGCACAACTCGGCGACGAGAGCATGTAACCAAAGAGCTTATAGACTACTATCGTCACCTCATTTGGATAGGGGTCACTCCACCTTGTTCTGAGGTATGAGTTGTCAAGGTTTGCAAAGACGATTTCTTATTATCTTTTACCATTTTCTTATTTTGAGGTTGAATCACGTGTAAAGTACTTTAATTGAAGATTTTTAAAGAAAAATATTTAAATAGGACGTTTACTTAGCATTTTAGAACAAACCTAAACATTCAGATAGAACCGTCTGCAACTGGCTAGGGTGTAATAATTAATTGCATAAGGTTATAATTACATTTCCCTAATGCATTTTTAAGTTAGGGCCACTTCCTATTTAAATATTCTCCATTAAAATATGATAAACTAAACTACTTTACACAAGATTGAACCGTAAAATTAAAAATTGTTAAAGAGATTATGAAAATTCGTCTTGGCAAACTTTGAAACCTCAGAACATGGTAAGGCAAAGTTAGAACCCTATCCAACCAAAGTGACGAACTATAACGCGCCTCGCAACAACGATCAACAGTAGAATACAAACAAAATAGAGAGTGTAAGTGATGTCAGAACCTAGTAAAATAAATGATTATTTAAAATGCTTGATGTTAGAACGTTGTCATACACATATCTGCGAAAATACAACTAAGATAAGTAGTTCTGAAATTATTTTGGGCGTAGAAATGAGCAAAAAAATGCTTTGGCATTTGCAACGCACAGAACCGTATTCAAATAAGTGACGCTATGGTTAAATATGTACCGGATCATAGACTATTATTATGCATTACATTAAGTCTAAGATATACAGTTTAAAAAAGATTGGTGACATAAATTTTGAAAGACATATAAAGGGTAATTTCAATTCCATGTAGCTGTGTTAGTTTGATGGAACGCGCGATTATTTCAGGTATTCTATTCCGCATTCCGACTTTTATATTGATTAAGTGTAATGAATGTAGATTGGTGTTCTTTTGAATAACAAGTGAAAGTAGGTATATTTAGAATTAATGCGCAAACTGAGGATATAAAAGGCTGTCAGAAGAACTCTTTCCCTTTAGACCACCACCGGAGTAGGTAGTATCTTAAATATAATACTGGTAATCTCGGAGTCTATATTTTATTATAGCGACACCGAATAAAGGTACTAAATAACATTGTCAAAGAATGATAGCAGGGTTTAGTCAAGCTCTGAACCTTTGAGTTTTTACCCTGCAGAGGGCGATATTATCTTCTTATTTTTAGTATATTGCATTGATGTTTATTTAATGGTTTCCTAAACACCTGCGAAATGTTTACGCAATTAAGGTAATCAAATTAACGCTGATTGAGACATAATGGGAACGATTAAGTTTACCTTAATAAAGGAGAAAAGGTCGTAAAGGGCATTATTCCACTTTATACGAGATAATAATCAGCCGTAGAAAGTGAATGCGATTTGTGGGAAAAGTCGTGAGCGGCGATTTAAAAGTCGACATGACCAAAAGGCTAGTGCATCCAACCAGCGACTAGAGACAAGTGAGGGAGAAACAGTGAACGTGTTAGAATCTGAAGAAGAAGAGGAATGTGGACTGTTAAGAAATAATTTCTAGGTGCTTTTCTTCTCTTCAAGTCCACGACCAATTTATTTTTGTTGATACAACTCTGATATTAAGAAGATTTCGTGATTATTTGACGGAATTATGTTAGATCGTCACATTGTTTGGAAAAGGTTCAGTTTTTCAAAAATTATATTTACATTTTGAGAGGCGGCATACCCACAGGTAACCAATATTTCTGCCATAGGTCATCCCAAGTGGTTCGCTACGTTTGATGATTTAGCGGGGGTGCCCGGGATCATGAGGTGAGGTTTGTCCGGGTCTTGACGGTGTATGCGTCTGCCCGCCAACTGCATGGCAGGCTGGATCGAGAGAGACTGTTTGATTCCTACCCACCCCTCATACCCTTTTCCTTCCCAGAACTTCCTCTCCTTCCTTTCCCTAAAAAGACTATCCACATAGAATCCCCAAAGGTGACGTAGGTGTGACAGGTGTGGAGTTAATGTAAAAAAAACGCAGCAGATGGGCAGACGCATTCGCCGCCAAGACCTGGACAAACCTCACCCCATGAATCCGGGAACCCCTGCTAAGTCACCATTAGTAGCGAACAATTTGGGGTGACCTATTGCAGAGGTGTTGGTTATCCAATAAATGGTTCCCGAGGCGACGGTACCTACCCATACCCACCTCCCAAATGGTATTGTTGTTGTGTTCTTGATCACTTAAACAATCGATTTATTAATTATTGTGCAATAGTTCCACTGGCTCCGGGCAGCATTTTAATGCATTATCACACAAAATAAATACTTTATCATCTTAAAAAAAAAACGTAAAGGAAATGAGATTCATTTTAAACGCCATTAAAATCAAAGAAACGATCCAATTCCAGCGAATATTTTCTAAAATATTATATTCATCTTCCGATCATGTCCTTGACTAATATAGTGGGCAGTTAAGGCATACGACTTACAATACTTACAATCTTCCAAAACATGTTCCAGTTTTTTTGTTGAATTACATTTAAATAACTTTAGCATACAATGGCTCATCTGGCACTAGATATATGGACTAATATTTTATGTCCCCCCACACAACATTAGCAGAGTTGTTACACCTCCAATAGGTCCCTCACACCACGCAAAGGTTTACCCGTTTTACCACCGAAATATTTGTAGAACTACAAAAGATGTAGGTACATATAAGGAGTTTCGGACTATTTTCTAAGAATTTTTTTTGGTACAATCATTCACCTATTTGGCAAAGATACACAGAAGTAAAATACGAAGAAAATTACATGTTTTTAAAAAACAGAACCCATCGTAATTAATACGGGTGTTGTGATACTATGTATGTTATTTATTCCTTTCTATGATGGAAGATTTTCTGTTGAAAAATATTACAAGGATAATGGTATTTTTGTTTACTTTTAAAATTTCCAACAACTAAGTTGCGACTTGAGATTGAAAAATATTTTTTTAGTTTTTATTTGGGAAAAAATCATCAGACAGCAAAATGACGTCTAATTTTTTTATTTTCCTTTAGCTCCACACAGGAGGCCCAGAGGAAAAAAACCCTTATAGCCTATATCATCTTTGGGGATGCTGTGTGGCTGGTCTTTTTAGGGAAAGGATGGAGAGGAAATTCTGGCAAGAAAAAAGGTTCCAAAAAATTAGCCGGTTTCCCGGATCCAGTGACAGCTAGTCGCCGGGACAAAGTAATCGCGACAGGCAACGACTTCACATTTAATACATAGACGCGTGGTATTATCATTCACAACTGCCAGTTACAATAATAATAATATTATCATCGATCTTTCCATACCCGAAGAGATTCACGAAATTACAAATCCAATAGTACTTACTTACGCCTGCCAGGTGTTGCTCCTCACGTTAGTTGTTAGCGTAAGTGGCGCCATCTTTTGGCATTGTTGGCAACTTGCTTGAATTCGGTTCTTTTACAAAAGTAGCGGCATCAGAGATGTATTCGAAGCCGGGTTATTAAATTTCAACTTTACAGTCGCAAGGTTTTTAATAACGTCAGCTAATAATTTTTACTCCAAATATGCTCAGGAGTCGATGGTTAAAATTCTTCGGGTACACGCTGTACATATATTGCAAGAGCAGCAAAAATTTACAAGTTGTAATGTTAATTTTCAGATTTGTAAAAATGTTTAAATAACTAATATTTTATTATGTTATCTCGTCCCAGTTAGTAGCCAGTTGAGAGCTGCCGAGCGAAAGTGCACCATTACTGGTAATTGGCAAGAATTATAATTAATTAAGTGTGGAAAGTAAATAATAAAATAAATATACGGCCTTGTTCATACATTCATGCCGCGAGCTTCATCAAGCCACTGTCATTTAAATACCTGATGATTATCAGAAATACCAACCATTTTCTTAGAGATCTCACTGCCTTTGTAATCTACCAAGAACCATTTAATAGGGTATAAACAGACAAAATAAAAAATATGTCATTTTTTAAAACAAATTCTAGACATATCGACTCGTTTTAAAAATATATATATATAAATATAATTTGAAAGATTATTTTTTTATGTAGTAATGCTTTTTTTAAATTTTGAAAAATATGTTTATTATTATATTTTTTAATGTAGCTATCACATTTTTTTCAAAACTATGGTTATTTTCAATGATATGGTTAGCGAACTCAGAAAAATTATTATTATTAAGACACCTTAAATGTTCTTTGATTCTGATTTCAAAATTATGAGTTGTTTTTCCAATATAAAATGAGGGACAATCATTGCATTTGAGTTTATATATTCCGGAATTAGTCAATTTATAGTCTTTATCTTTAGTATTTCTCAAAAAATTACCGATATTATTTCTTGTATAAAAAGCTGGTAGGATTTACGCATTATATAAGTGGTTTATACAAAGTTGTATTGTTTCATTTTTCTATGTTTATTATTATTATACTAAGGTTATATATACCATTGGTCGTTGGCAGATTTGTTAAATAATAAACAGTAAAATAAATCAATAAATTATGCAGGAAAGCTAATATTTAGAATTTTAATTTTAGTTCAAATAAAATCTTTAAAAAAATATCCGCGCACGTGTTTTGTGACGAAAAAACCTTAGTTTGTCTACTTATGTACGGTCTTGCAAACTAATTAATACTTTTTTTACACCCTTTTTTATCCTTCGACATTATTGAAAAATTACAAATACTTTTAAAGATATAGATTTTCCAAAAGCATTTTCGTAATTTATTTTTGGGGTGTTATGCCGTAGTGCGCTACCTCCTTCTTTAGCCAACGCTGTCCGAAACGTAGGATAAAGAAGGAGGTAGTGCAACACGGCATAACACCCCAAAAATAAATGACGATAATTATTACAAAAAGTTCATAATTTTATCAAGCTAAACTTTTAAAAGCCCGGGGGAAACTGCCCACAACGCCAAAACGTTTTCTACGCTACTGTGCATTGTCATTGGATTAATATTATTACTAATAGATAAATGCTTTGATTCTACTAAAAACTACACATTTATTGATAGGGAAATGAAAGTAGATTATTTTAATACAACTCTTAACTAAATAAAACTATGTAATTATTATAGTTAATTAAAACCAACATATTAAAATATAATCTCTCAAAAGCTTTCTCTTCCAAGGTGATATTTATAATTTTTCGATCAATCAATCTGAGTCTCCGATCAGCTAAGTGATTGGTTCACGCTCGATTCGCCTGTTGGTCGGAGAGTTGCGTTGGGAATAGTGCATTTGTGCGTTTGAGAAATTCTGAGCTAAAATTTCGGCTCAACAATTGATCAGCAGGATTGGAAACAACGGCCGTTAAAATCTGTACAGTGGAGGTAATCCACCTCTTACCCGCCCTGGTATAAGTAACTGATGGTTACTCCTTCAAGGCTCTCGCAAGATTCTAATTTTTTTTTTGTTAAACGAAGCTACATTTATTTATTTTGAACGAATCTAGACCTCCAGTGTCCATGCATACGTTGTTAGTAAGCAGTATGCAAGTGCTTAACGTTAAAATCTGTACAGATGTGTAAGTACATATTTATACGACGAGTATTAAAGTTCATTTAAAACAAGTCATTTATGCACTGTGAAAAATATTCATAAATAGCCAAGAAAAAACAGGAAACTAGTATAATTTTCCTGTCATATTTGTAATAATTAATAATGCAAACAACTAATAGCTGCCACTTATAAGCTTTGATCTATCACTTCTGGTGGAAATTCATGGCTAAAGTTGGAATGTTGGAAAATAATAGCATGTAATATAAAATGTTCATTAAATTACATGGCAAACAATTTTAAGTGTCATTCTATTCTAGCTAGAAGCATGTATACTTATTAATGCATCTAAAATATATCTAATATCTAATATAACCTCACTCAAAAAGAAGAAGATGGAGAGGTATGCAATTAGGAATGTTAGAGGAGCGCGCTAATATTTAAAGCGATAAAATCGATGCGAAAATTGCGAAAATGTTTAATAAAACAGACTCGTTCAAAATAGAGCAAAAATCTCGTGAAAGGTATCTTAAGTATCATTTAAAGAAAATTGTGAATTTTTTCACAACTATAACTTGTAAAATAACTGAAAAATACGTGTTTATAATAATTTTCGGAGCATAACTTACGATTTTTTTTCTATCGAGAGAATTTTATGTAATTTGCATTTCGGCGTGGAACGCGTATATTATCTTCAAAAATAACTTATATTTTTCTAGGAGCTTAAAAACTTCAAATGTTTAAGGGAGATATGTAAGAAATCGGTAGAAATTCGGGTAGCGGCGCCTTAAACACTCCTGCCATAAGTCAGGGTAGGCCAAGTGGTACGCTACCTTTGGTGAATTAGCAGGGGTGGCCGGGTTCACGGTAAGAGTGCAGTTGCCAACCTACTGTATAGCAGTTGAGGGAGACCTAACATATACCTATCCAGCCGAACTCTTTCGACCCATCGCCTTGCACAACTTTGGGAGGGATGGATGTCACTACTGAATACATTGACCCCAGATTCTTACCCACCTATCATACAGTTTTCCTTCCCAGAACTTCCTCTCTTTCCTTTCTGTAAAAAGACCCTCCACACAGCATCCGCAAAGATGACCTAGGCTCTGAGAGATTTTTTGTCCTCAGAGCCTCCTGTGTAAAGCTAACGTAAAAAGGTACTAAAAGTTGTATTTTGTTCTGAAAATTATATGTATGAGGTTCATACATTGTCTATATTTTATAATGAAATGCAATGCATGCATTCTGTTGTTATAGAATCAGCATATTGCATCAGCATTGGTGAAGTATATATATACATATTAACTGCATAAGTAAATAAAAACTTATGCATAACTTATTTTGCACCAAACCCGTTATTGATTATACGAGTATATTTTAGTCATCAGTACATACTTTTACAACTATATATATATGAACGTATGTGTGGAATTAGGGATGATGTGGTTTTATCGTCTCGTCAGTATCGACAGTCTCACGATGTAGGCACATCCGATGATGAACACTGCAAAACTTACCGAAACGTTAACTAAAGTAAGAGAAAAAAATCATAAATAGGTATGGCGTAGCTTAATCCTAAATCACTAATTTAGATTAATCTTTACTAAGAATTGAATTATAGTATTGTTAAATAAATACGCCTTTGATAAATTCAAGCTTTTCGTACCGTTTCCATTAAGTAGAATTAAAATTAATTCGTTAATTAAGTACTATAAAAAATATAAGCGTAAATTAATAAATAATGTATTTTTCATTATAAATATATGAACGCATATAAGAAACGATTTTTAAGCGAAAATTACTGTGACAGTTTCCATTATTCAACTTTTTAATTTATTACTGGCTTGTAGGTACTCAGCATGTGTTGCAATGCCGTTCAAAGAAATAAATTATTTCTCCCTGCAAGTCCATTCCCATGCGTACCAGTTCCCCTCCCGCGTCCCTCTCCCCTCCAGAGTTCCCCTTCCACTTTCTCCGCCTTCCCCCTCCCTCGTCACCCTTCAAGCGAATTCCACCTCCTTCTTTACCTTCACCCTCCTGCCTTCCCTCCCTGCTGCTAAAATATATGAAATACACACATTTGCAAACCACTCGTAAACACTGAAGTAAATTTTTTATATAATTTCATAACGCCAGAACTTACCCTTATATATAGAAACACTCTTCTGCTAAAATGCAATGTCCTATAAAAAAATTAGGTCAATCCATCAATTACTTTCCGAGATTTGCTAACGCAAACACATGGAATCAAAATTTTTATGAACATTAATAAAATTTTCGTTTTTTGTTTTTGGGGTATTATGCCGTGTTG
The DNA here is from genome assembly GCA_917880885.1 of Limnephilus marmoratus. Classification (NCBI taxonomy): domain Eukaryota; kingdom Metazoa; phylum Arthropoda; class Insecta; order Trichoptera; family Limnephilidae; genus Limnephilus; species Limnephilus marmoratus. The sequence continues at coordinate 20,287,185 of OU862915.1, forward strand.
CGCTACCTCCTTCTTTAGAAAATCTAAAAACGTATCATTGATAAAAATATTCACAAAATAAATAAAAACCACTTTGAATGCGTACATTTTTGGCTTGTGACTTCCTCTTAACGACTCGAGCGACAGACCAATTTAAAACTTTTTCCTTGGATTGCTCGTGATTTTTTGGTTATCATTTTAAATGTTTTCCGCCCACATTAAAAAAAATCATACTTGAACTTGATAATTCAAAATAAGTACAAATGCATCAAAGGAACAATTGCCTAAAACTGGCAGCAAAGCAATCCGAGGTATTTTAAATAGTGCCATATTGTGGCAAAAAGCGCTCCTGTGGTTATAATCATAAATATTCTCTGATGTTTTACATAGATATTGTACTTAAAGCAGACATTACCTATTTGAAGTTGAATAATTGTAGCTATTAAGATAACCTTGTTTCATGCACACGTTTAAAAGTTTCATTTTAATTAAGATTGATTCTGTTTCATATTGCATTTTGATTGATTGAAATTAAATTGCCTCTTAGAACATAATAATTTAAACGCTACGCAAAACCTACCAGTCCCATTAAACATTAAACAATCTCGTTCCTAAATGTATTATGTTTGTAGTTACCAATTTTAAATCACTAAAAATGATCTCGTTCGCAAAATGATCAATATAAAAAAACAAGTTTGTTGTACGTTTTTTATCCAACAAATAATTGCTTCCGCTACACTTTGCTACGCTTTGTCTCAGGTAGACGGTTTGTTGTTTAGTTTTAGATAGGTCTTCTAAATTTAAAAAAAAATCTGAGTTGAAGATACAAAACGCCATCTGTTGAGCAGTGATATGTAAACACGAATGTTAGAGGGAGCGCACTAATATTACGAAATTAGGCATTGCTAACCATTCAACCGATTGCGACGAAACTTTAAAGGACACGTAAGGGGACACAATTTATCTATTAAGTGGCCTTGCAACGCATGCCGGGAACTTTTTTTTTTTTTTTTTTTACAGTGAATAACCCCACAAGAATCTCAACTGCTCCCGTCTGGAGCCAGTGAGACTATGGCATCCCCAATTGGGGTATGTTGTGAGGCTGAAGGTAGTGGGGAGGGGAAGGAGGTGGGGAAGAGGAAGGTTGGGAAGTACCTGGCTATTCAGATCTGGTCACTAAACACGGCTAAAGCCATTTTCAAGCAACGTTTCAATTCTGAATGGTGGTCTTACACCAGGGCGATACTAATAGTATCTTCCACTCTGGAACATGCCGCAAATATACTATATATTATTTTAAATGAATTAATTGTGAAATAACACAAATTAATCAAATAAAATTTATTTGCGCATGCCGGGTTCGAACCCGCGACCTCCGGAATGTGAGTCAAGAGTCTTAGCCACTGGACTACGGAGAACTGGCTAGTTTTAAATAAATAATTATAATAAACTAGCAGACCCGGCCACACGTTGCTGTCGCTAACGAAACACAACGCCATTTACTGCCAACGCCATTACCCAACCTTTATAACCAACGATATCTGTTCATTTGCATACATACCAAATCCACACCGCCCGCTGCCTGCTGCCCGATTGCCAGCCCGCTCCCTTTATATTATCCTTCCCTATTTCAACCAATTTACACAAAACCTTAACAAATTATATATCTGAACCTTCCTCACGAATCACTCTATGTTTATTTTGTTTTTTTTTTTTGTTTATTTATTTGTTTTTTTACAGTTTTTATAGAAAATGTGTCCTTACTGGGGTACCCCGTTCTAAGGACACATTGTATAAGTTTTATTATTTGAATTATATGTAAATACCTAATCTATGTTAGAATATTGCCAAGGAAAATTATTAAGTTAGATCTAAAAGAAAGTACAAAACAAGCATTATTCTTTGTTGGGTTGCAACCGTTTTTTGTATTGGTGAAAACCGCATGAAAATCTGTTGCACAGTTTCAAAGATCTAAGCGCACAGACAGCGGAAGCGACTTTGCTTTATACTATGTAAAGATGCAGTTAATAGTGGATAGTGTTCTGTTTTCACTTTTTTACGACCACTCTAACCTAAAACGCATCGAACAAAACTCGTCAAAGCAGGTTTGTTGACTAACCTACCGCTTGTCTCTTCGAAAGGCCGCCACAGCTTTTTATCCACCTAGCTGACTTCATCTGTGGCTTTTGTATGTTGAAGTTTTTTTTGTGACTTTTCTTTGTTAAAGTTTTAACGTTTGCTATACATTAACAAAAAGATCTCTTATTGAATGGATTTGAATTGTAGTTTGTTTTGTAAAGTTAGTAACGGATAAAAATGGATGATTTTGAATGAGTCTGTAATTTAATTGTGGCAAAAAAGGTCAATACTATAGTATTACTATTAGATTAAGTTTCTTTTACAAACAATTTAAGATACCTTAAATATATTGTAAAGATATTACTCGATTATATTGAAGGCATACTTTACACCTTTAAATGTTTCAAAGCGTGTTTGGCGAATTGCTCTTTCGCCAGTTTAGGACTGGTTGTTTTAATCAATTAAATTTTATTTACGATGTAGTGCTGTGGTTTTCGCGGGTTCGGCGGAGGTCAAGACTGTCAAGACACGCCCCTAATTCTTATGATTCGTGATGACACGCCTGCTTGTCCATCATTAGCTTGTTCTTTGTTTTTAATGGTTTTGTTCCTTAATGGTTTTGTTCATTTTGTGCACCTTTGTATAAATATTTATGTACCTATTAGAATTTGAAAAAATCTTATTTTATTTTTCCAATTAAGAAGGGTTCGGCGAATGCGTATGTGAAACTGGTGGGGATCAGTACAACAAGGTTAAGAACCACTGATTTAGTGTAATATTTTGTTTTATAACCACAAACGTGGGGGTGGGGGGGGGGGGGGGGGAGAAAGAAAAAAAGTTGGGAAAAACCAGTCTATTAGATCTGGTCGCTAAACACGACTAAAGTCATTATGAGCAACGCCTAAATTTCGTTTTTGAATGGTGGTTTTTCCCCAAGGTTGGTAAAAAGCGAATGAAAAACACAAAGGTAAAAGAACATTTATCATTGAAGACAATATTAGCGACCCTCAAACGAAATATTGAAACAGAAAAATCAGAAAATGATTTGGTGGCATCTAGGAATTGAACCAGGACTTTCGACTTGATGAGGTCTAAGCACTGAACCAATTCGACCCTATCCTCTTCGGTCATATTTAACTGTAGATATTGTACTTCGAATTATAACTAACAATATCATCTTCATTTTTTTTAAAAGCATATTTTTATTGGCTGCTATCTTTATGGACGATTGCAAGATTTTTCCTAAACTAGATAGAGTCTTGGAAACTTGGATAAATATATCCATTTTTAATTTAAGGTGCGACATAAATTGACTTTTCCAAAAGTCTAGGATGGATATAATTTTATATTTTTAAATTCTCGATTAATTTTTTTTACATTAGCTTCACGCAGGAGGCTCTGAAAAAGGTAATTTCCATCGGGGCCTTTGTCATCTTTGGGGATGCTGTGTGGAGGATATTTTTGAGGAAAGGAAGAAGAGGAAGTTCTGGGAAGGAAAAAGGTACGAGGGTTGGGTAGGAATCTAGGGGTCATGTGTACAGGTCATCCGCCGCCATATCCAGACAATCCTCACCCCTCATGAATTCGGGCACACCTGCTAAGTCACCAAACTTAGCGAACTACTTAGAGTGACCTATGACAGAGGTTTTGGTTACCCAATAAATGGTTTCCGGGGCAGTGGTATCCATTCTCGCCTCCTACATTCCTAATTAAATGTGGTTGTTCTTAGTCGAAGTACGATACAGTTAAATGTGACGGGGATGGGGTCGAATCAGCTCAGCGGTTAGAGCAGAGCCCCGGCAAGGCAAAGGTGTTGGGTTCTATTCCTAGATGCGACCGAATCTTTTTCTCATTTTTCTGTTTCAAATTTTCGTTTGACAGTCGTTTATATTGGCCTCAATGATTAAATATTACAATTTGAAGTTTAACCCATTAAGTTATTCCAAAAAAAAAAACTTAAATGCATAAATAAATCATTAGTGCAGTCGTAGATAAATACAACAAAACAGTGTTTAAACTTGCAGAATTTCTCATTTGAATTATTTTACAATACAGAATCGTGGGAACAAGCCGCTGTTTCCATTGTTATCAATAACTCACTTCTTCTATTGTCTTCTGCCCTGTTCTACGCAAAAATACTGATGAGGCAAATCAACCAAGAAGTCTTTAATTTTATTTAGAGTCTGGTTATATAACTAAGTTAATTTAATTCGCTCGACCATTTACCCACGACTAATGGGGGATTCAAGTGAAATAATGAGGTTATTGTTATGAAGTTATGCAGGTTTGAAATTTCTTCGATAAAATGAGGTAAAACAAAATTGCAATTGAAATAATATCGCGAATATGTAAGCATTGCTTATTTATTACAGAGGAAATACATTTTTATGTAAAATGTCTTTTGTGAAAATATCATGGCGTTATAATAATACGTGCATCTATTTGAAATCAATTAAAATTGTAATCATACATAAAGATAGCGGCCAATAAAATATGCGTTATGAATCGGATATCAACATCTTGGTGCAGTGGTTAGCGCATGTGCCCGGAAAGCGAAAGGTCCTGGGTTCAAGTCCCAGAGGTGCAAATATCTTTTTATGATTTTTCTGTTTCCAGATTTTCAATTGAGTTTAGCTAATATTGTCTTCATTTAATTAAAAATTAAATTGGTATTTATTTAGCAAAACAGATTATGTTATTTTTTTTTCGTTATTTGTTTTTAGGGTGTTATGCCGTGTTGCGCTACCTCCTTCTTTAGCCAACGTTTCGGACATCGTTGCAGTGTCCATCATCAGGGCAGATCCGGCATCTACCGGATCTGCCGGATCTGCCCTGATGATGGACACTGCAACGATGTCCGAAACGTTGGCTAAAGAAGGAGGTAGCGCAACACGGCATAACACCCCAAAAACAAATAACGAAAATGCTTTTGGCCGTGAAAATCTTAAAACTTACATGTTATTTTTAGGGCATCTACCGGATCTGCCGGATCTGCCCTGATGATGGACACTGCAACGATGTCCGAAACGTTGGCTAAAGAAGGAGGTAGCGCAACACGGCATAACACCCCAAAACAAATAACGAAAATGCTTTTGGCCGTGAAAATCTTAAAACTTACATGTTATTTTTTGTTTCACGACTTTTTTTATTGAGAAAGTATATTTTTTTGCGTGAGCTCCACACAGGAGAACCTGACAAAAATAATTCTCCATGAGACCTGTGTCATCTTTGGGGATGCTGGGTGGAGAGTATTTTTAGAAAAGGGAGAAGAGGAAATTCTGGAATCAAAAATGTATAAGGTGTGGGTAGGAATCTGGGAGTCCAGGACTGACGGACGTATGAATCTATCACTCCCACTACGGTGCAAAGCGATAACCACGCACCTAGACAAACCTCACCCCATGAACCCGGATACCCCTGCTAAGTCAACAAACGTAGCGGACCACTTGGGGTGATCTATGGCCGAGGTGTAAACCAATAAATGGTTGCCGGATCAGCGGTACCCAAACCCGCCTCTCAAATTGCAGATCATGCTCTTTACATAAAATAACTAATGGTACATCCCAACCTTCCTCTTCCCCGTCTCCTTCCCCTCCCCCACTACCTTCAGCCTCACAACATACCCCAATTGGGGATGCCATAGTCTCACTGGCTCCAGACGGGGGCACCTGAGACTCTTGCGAGGTATTACTATAAAAAGAAAAAAAAATATAAAAAAATTGAAGTTTATTTTTTAAACCAATTACCAATATTTATAAATAAATTACTTTCACACGAGTTTAAAAATTTGGAAAATACAAAACAAACATTGAAATTTATCATATTATCAGACAGTTCGATTGGTATTTCAAACAGTCTTAGTAAGATGGCGTCAAAGGTTTTGTACAACAAAAAACATTATGAAGGAATTAGATACAATTAGGTATTTATTTATTATTAACCTAAAAAGGGGTAATTGCAACGTGAAAGGTCGCGAGCTTCTGCGTGACTTACAGGTCATACATACAGGTTCAAGATAAACTAGGCAATGTATTAACTATCTCAAAAAGGTCAAGAATAACCAGTTCTAATCAGAATTTAAGTTTCTTTATTCTTTAAATGGTTCGTTACATAAATTGGGGATTTTTCGACCACCATACTAGGCACATGCCCGTGTTGTGGTTATATTATATTATGTTGTATTATAACATACCTGTAGTAAGAATGCGATTTCGAATCAGATTTTATAAATTGTCATAGGAAAGGAAGAAAAACTACTTCCCCAAGCAATATTTTCAGCATTTTTATTATTACCCGACTGGTGTCATTGACGCTACGGCATGTTGTGAGGCTGAAGGTACTGGGGAGGGGAATGAGGTGAGAAAGGGGAAGGTGGGGAAGTATTCAAATCTGGTCACCAAGCACGGCTAAAGCCATTACTAGCAACGTTTCAATTCTGAATGGTGGTCTTACACCGGTGTGATACTGAGAGTATCTTCCACTTTGGAATGTGCCACAAAAATTACACATTATTAATCAAATAAAATTTATTTGCCCACGCAGGGATTTGAACCCGTGACCTTCGGATTGCTAGTCGAGAGGCCGTCAAATTAATTGGAGTGTGAGTATCAAGTATTGGGTTATGAGAAAGGAAGTGGGGAAGTATCTGGCTATTCAGATACGGCCACCAAACATGAATAAAGCCATTTCAAGCAACTAATAAAGATCCAGCTGTATGCTGAAAACTGCACTACGATTAAAATGCCAAAAAACATATTTTTTTAATTAATTTGTATGTACAATTTGAATCACCCTGTTCACGATACGATAACAGGACAAGCGCATGCGCAGTGAATGCACCGACCCACTTAGCAAATAATGCACTTAGCTCTTTTCTTTCTTACTCTCGTCTCTCTATGTGCCCAATACAATGTCTACTATCTGCTGTTGTGCCTCATGCCGACTTTACGCGTCAATTTATGGCGATATCTGTTATAAACCACTGTCAATTATTTAGGTATATTTACTTTGAAAATATTTACTGCAAAAATATGCTCTTATACGTAATACTATGATAGTCAGCCCGCTCCCTAATTGACACAAAACCTTGACAAATTATATACCTAAAAACCTTTCTCATGAATCACTATATCTATTGGTGAAAACCGCATGAAAATCCGTAGCGTAATTATTAAAGATCGAAGCGCACAAACAGCGGGAGCGACATCATTTTATACTATTTATTTATTTGAGACACAAACAGGATATTTATAAAACATTTTTGTGGGTTAAATATAATAAATTAGAATACAAATATAAATATCCCTAGACTAATGTGTCTGCAGTAATCATATTTGAATTTTTACAGAAGCAAACACATGAAAAACAATGCAAGTATTATTTATACATAACTTTAAAAAAAACTAAATACAAAATTATAAGTATACAACATTTATGAAGTATTTCCTGAGATGTAATAAAACAACAACAAAAAATTATTTTATTTTAGGTGCACAAATCGTGGAGATATTTTTTGAAACATATTACAGTATTTAGAAAAATATCTATGAAAGTACTATGTAAAGATGTATTTCTAAATTTATTTTGTGGGTAGGTAGGCACTATAATAATATTATATAAAATCGTATGAACCAAGCTTTATGGATTGATTTACGAAAATATTTTAAAACATGTTTTTTTATATCTTGTCAAGCGACAAAGCATAAAATTCACTTGGAAACCTATATTTTATAATATGGAAAAACATTACGAGTGGAACATAAATTAAATTTATATACATACATACCATTAAGGATTGTCTCAAACAACAATTTCGGTTAGATTTTTTTGCGTAATTTGGGAACATTTTCATTAATTCGAAAGTTATAAAAAAAGCTTTCACGCTGTGTGTTTAGTTTTTTTTTCTATATTTTTTTAGGTCACGAGGTTGATGGCTGTATCATGTGTATTTCGCTTCATGATGCACGCGATTTGTTTTAAATTTGTTTGTGTGACTATGTGACACGCGCGCACACTGTATATTTTAAATTACATGATCGAATACAAACATAAACAAAGATAAAAGATGTCAAGAACAAGGGCGGCTGGTTGAACAGTGTGTTTGTGTGCAGCACTGGTAAATTATATCGTCTAAAATTACTTTATAATATCTTACCGAAAAATATAAAATCTATGAATTTCATTCAAAATATCACCTACCAATATAATGCATAATATAATATGAATCGGAGAGAGCAAATTCTCAAAGTTCCGCGTGAAGTTACCCTGTCCGGTGTGCAGGCCCATTGCAAGCGGAACGAATGTTTTTGTATCGAATATCCCAAACATCGCCAGCGCGCAACGCCGGCCATATGTATGAAAAATTAAGCTATATCGGTGTGCCACCCAGCGGCCTTTCTCATACAAACTTAAATTTGGATTTAAGGCAAAAATACTTAACCAAACTGAATAATTCTTTTTTAATCAAAAGGTACAGCAAATACCTACATTTTACATATATTTGCTTTTTTATTGATTGGTGTTTTAAATTATAAAACGCAAATCATTAAGGAATACAATTTTTTCATAGGTAACTTTGACAATTTTGCCCTCGTGCTGTTTATACATTGTGTATAAATACTGTTTGTATCCTGCTTAAAATGAAATATAAAACTAACTAACCAACCATCACGCCGTGTCCCCACAGGGGTAGGCAGAGAGGACGAACCGCCAAATAACTCGGTCTTGGCACACACTCTTGCCTCACTCACATCCATACATCTTCTCATACATTCTCTTCTATTATTCCGACTTTCAACATAGCCCGACTCAAGTATCTGATTAACTTGCTCGTGCTATGTCTTCCTCGGGCGCCACCGACTTCTTCTACGATTCTATGTTCTTCTTACACTACTTTCAAATTTATTTTATTTTATAATTTTATTTAAAATAAATAAATTAAACATTGTAACAAAAAGTGTTTTTTGGGTTGAAAATTAAGATTTATTTACGAAAAAATAGTATTGTGTTTTTATTTTCTTAGTACCGAAAAATAAAAATTTTAATTAAAAAGCGATATGCAGAAGTTTTCGCACTTCGAAAACAGCTTAAAATAGATCTTCTCTCCAAATAAGATTAGTACGAATGTAAATGTATATTTCTGTGCTAAATAAACAAATAAATAAATAAAATAAATAAATAAATTAATTAATTTAAAGAGTTTATTCGAAAATTGAAATTTGATCGAACAACTGATTGTATTTCAAAATGTCATTCTCAAATTTTGACAGTTTCCTTAAAGTTTTTGTAATGATTAATAAAACTTTTAAGATTTACATCATGTGGTTGTAATAAACCAGAAACCTTTGCGAGGGTGGAAAGAAGATATTTTTAATGTTTAAAACATTGCCCGTGCTTGCATGCAGCAATGCATTATTAACAAACAGCAAGCTGCAAGCAAGAAAACCTACATCCATTTTTTATATTAATTAACGGGATTTACTAACAACATTTTTTTAAATGTATTATGATACACAGATCTCATCTAAACGCGGCCCCGATTTGCCATAACCCATCACACTTATCTCCGTGTTCTTATTAAGTGTTGATATATAACTCCTCTTGGAAATTTCGCTTGTTTTAAAAAATAAACCAACGTAGATTTTCTCGGCGATCTCTTCTGACCAATAATAATTATGCATAATATCTTGGTAGCCGTTTCTAATGCACTTTCGCACAGAGTATTTCCAACAATCCGCGGCACGGGCCTAGCACGCATGCATAGTTATAATGACTCCATCTCGCACGCATACTAACCGTTAGTCTTTTAACCGCAAAGTGTATTATCGGTGCGATGGAGACATTGCCCGATATTCTTGGATTAAAAAAAAGTTGGAAAACTATTAAAGTAAAATAAAAAATTTCCAAAGTTCAAATTATAAAAGCAAAATGGTTGACGACCTCCGTAGTTGAGGGGAAAGGCTCTTGACTCGCAATCCGAAGGTAGCGGGATCAAATCCTGCCTGAATTTATTCGTTTAATTTGTGTTAATTCACAGTGGTTCGCTACTTTTGGTGATTTAGCAGGGGTACCCGGGTTCATGGGGTGAGGTTTGTCTAGGTTTTGGAGGCGGATGACCAGGACACACTAAACCCCAGATTCCACCCCTAAAACCCTCTTCCTTCCCAGAACTCTCCCCTCCTTCCTTTCCTTAAAAAAACCCTCCACACAGCATCCCCAAAGATGACATAGGCCCTGAGGGAAATTATTTTCCTCAGGGCCTCCTGTGTGGAGCTCACGTAAAAAAAAAAAATCATTTAAAATAACATGTAGTAGTATATTTGCGGCACGTTACAGAATGGAAGATACTCTTAGTATCGCCCTGGTGTAAGACCACCATTCAAAATTGAAACGTTGCTTGAAATCGCTTTAGCCATGTTTGGTGACCAGATCTGAATATCCGCGAACTTTCTCACCTTATTCTTCCCCTACTACTGCCCCTCCTCACTACCTTCATCCTCACAACATACCTCACATATCTATATCAACATATCTCACTGGATCCAGACGGGAGCAGCTTGGACTCTTGTGAGGTATTCAAATAATAAAAAAAGTTAAAATTTTGGAGAATCTTGAAAATCGATTACACTCACCATGCACAATGATGATTATGTACAGTTTTACAACAATTTTGAGATTAGTTCTGAATAGCGAAATTCACTCCTATCTATTCTTCTATACTCTATACCTACTGGCTTTTTCTGCCGTTCACCATAAAATATGCGAATTCAAAATACTTTCTTAAACAACTGCCATTAATTAATTCTCATAGATTTAAAAATTGATCCCTATAAAAACAATTTATAAAAGCACCTCTCTCCATCAGATTAACAACCTAAGCCTATTATGTGCTTAAAATGCATCTGTAGAGCTTACCTACATCATTATAGATGACTTTGTTTTGAAGTTTTTAAGTATTTCACTAAACCAAAGTTCTTTGAACCATCGAGTATATCGTTTTATTAATTTATTAAATTTTTAATTAAAGACAATATTAACGAAACTCCATCAAAAATCTGTAAACAGAAAAATCAGAAGAAGATACAGTCTCATCTAGGACTCGAACCTAGGATCTTCGCCTTGCCGGGGCGCAGCTCTACAAACTGTGCTAATGTGACCCCAACCGATTCAGTCGTGTTTAACCATACTTCGATTAAGAACTACCAACATTATCTTCATTTTCTTAAAGTAATTTTTTTGTTGGTTGATAACTTCATGTGTGATTTCAAGATTCAAACCCGAACTAAATAAAGCCGTGGATAAATTTTAATAGGCGCCGTATATTGAGTTTTCAGCGTACTAGGAAGATTCATTTTTATTTTTAACTATTGAGTTAAAAATGAAAAGTTTAACTCATTAGAGTAAAACCTCAAATTGTAATATTTAAAATGAAGACAACAATATTAGGGGTCGTCCATTCACGTGATGTTTTTTTGCAAATTTTTAACCCCCCCCCCCCTGGTGATATGTGGTGAGGTTTTAGACTAACCCCCCCCCCCCAAAATCACGTGTATTTTTTTTAGTACAAAATATTTTGAAATTTTCAGAATATTATCACGAAAACTAAATACTTGTAATATCTCATTATACCCCCCCCCCCCCTTCGTAATATTTTTTGCCGAACCCCCCCCCCCCTCCCTTTCGAGCCTCGCGTGATTAATGGACGACCCTTTAGCGAAAATCTGAAAACAGAAAAAGATACGGTCGCATCTAGGACTTGAAACCAGGACATTCGCCTTCTCGGGGCGCAGCTCTACCAACTGAGCTAATGTGTCCCTATCCGATTCATTCAAATTTTTTAATTTATTTTATTTATAAAATCATTTATTTATAAAATCACTTTTAATCTAAATCAGTATTATACGAAAGGTATAAAAGCCTTGCATTTTGTTTATTTCTCTTGTTTGTGTTTTGAAGCGTTGAATTTATTCCGAAAGTTGTTTTATATTTTTAATCATCGCATTCTAATTATGTGATTAATGGACTTAAAATTCAAACTGGCTCATTATGAATAGCGGTTTCCTTTTTAAAAAAGAAATATGATTTTATTTTCGACAAATGATAATGAATTAAAAAATGCCTAATACGAAAGAATCTGAATTTATAAAAATATAAAGTCATCTACATTAATATAATATAAGTTAAAAATGTGCTAGTAATTACGCTAAGTCTTTTCTTTTTATAAGTCAGGTTCGCCTCATATGTTTTACATATATCTGGTAATATTATCGTGAAAACAAACTTGTGGGTCCAAGTAGTTTCAAGAAAGACTAGTATTCCCGTGTTAAGAATAAACTGACAATATTTGTCAATCTCCTACTACTAACTCACGACGCCTGGGTGAGAGCCAGACACCTTATTGAGCGCATGAAAAATAAAAATGATACAAATAAAATGGCGTTTTATCGAATCTGTGAAAATTAAATGTACGTTTCAAAGCTCAGTAGCACATGATGAAAATGAAATTGCATATTAAAAGAAAGTCGTTTAACCTTTAAAATTGTGCACATTTCAAGATCCCGGAGCTCACCGTTTAATTTATATTAATTATTCAAATTGTAGCATGAAAATACGTTAAAGTCAAATTATTTTTATTTATTAAAACTAATTAAAATGGTTTTGATAAATGATTTTCAAAAACACATAATTATAAAAAAATAAAAATCTTACCTTATTTATTTAATGCTCCACTCCAAAAAATCGTCCGCAATCAGTTTCCAAAAGCACAACAAAAACCCGAAAACACTTTGCAGATTTAAAAAGTCAAAATATATTTAAAAAGCTCTAAGCTTTTATAAAACACATTTAGTATTATTATTACTAAAAGAACACCACATCGTGAAGAACCGAATCGAAAGTTCGTTCGAAAATAAAAATATATTTCACAAAATATTTTTTTTACGATTTATTTTTCTTGTACCGCGAGTTATTGTAATTATTTTGGTCAACTCCAATTCTGCCTAGGTCTAAAACTAAGCTATAGTAGACAGCTTTAGGTAGAATTAAGACAACAGGTCTACGCGGCTCGAACGTTGGCAAGAAAGTGAATCGAGCGGCTCTTTCTAGGTGGAGTAGAGCCTTACCTGCTTACTGAGAGTGGAGTAGGAATTATTGTGTAGAGAAATAATACCTGTTTGGCTATGGGGACCCTAGGGCCTTGCGCGTTGTAAAAAAGTGAGATTAGACACATTGGATTCTTGTAAGGTTAGTTTGTTACCTACCTGGGAATCTAATAAAAAAAACAAAATGAAAAAATCGTGTACCAAATACAATCTCTTCTTTTTACACCTGTTGTAGTAATTTTTCAATTAAAGTTACAATTAGGTTTGACTGTGTGTTATTTTTAAGGTATTTTGTTTGATAGTAACATTCCAAAAAGTTTGTGAATAATCTTCTCTTATTTTAATAAATCAAAAACAAAAATTTCTTCTGAAATCGTAAGATTTTTAAGTAGGTACTAAAATACCGATCTACTCAATTATGACAACTCAGAATCAACGCAACTCAACACCTCTTTAAAAAGTCATTAAAAGCTATGATTTTTTTTTAAAGTAAAACTTCCTTAGCCCCGTTAGCGATTCAGAATTCGGATTAAACGGAAATGACGCGTACAGCACCTGCGAAGCATTATACTTCTATCAAGGCTCATATTGGTTGAGATATAAAACGGAAACGATACGAGGTCTGCGCTCATTGGCCTGCTCACTGCGCTTTGATAATGACCTCACTTTTCAAGGTTCCTTGGTTCTTCATAGATCGAGATTGTTTTGGTAAAATTTCGCTTCTACCGCGTGTTAACTACACTAGAATTTTTTTTTTTTAAATTAACCGTAACCTAACCTAACCTAACCTATTTAACCGTTTTTTAATATATTTTAATGACTTTTCAAAAGAGGTGTTGAGTTAAATTAATTCTGAGTTGTCTTTAGTCACCTTATAAACTATAGACATATAATTTATTTTAAAAATATTTATTACAAATAAGGAATTATACAATTGGGCCAAAGATTTTTATTTCATTAGCAAAGAAAAACAATTTCCCTCGGGGCATATGTAATAGAGAATGCTGTGTAGAGGGTCTTTTTAAGGAAAGGAAGAAGAGAAAGCTCTGGGAAGGAAAAGGGTGGGTAGGAATCTGGGGGTCAGTTATGGACGAATGAATGGGTAGATGGGTCGAAATAGTCCGGCTGGAGAGGTCAAAAGACCTCAAAAGGCAAAACCAGTCACTCTCAATCTGTCCCACTACGCAGAAGATGGCCAAACGCATCCGCCGCCAAATAGTCCACCCTTGAACCCGGGTACCAATTTTGCTTGTATGAATTCTTGACAAATCAGTTCCAATTTGGAAAACGACATTTATTACAATATGTTTAAGTATTATTATATTTTGGTTGGGTAATTTATCGCTTGACTAAATTCTTTACACATCAGTTCCAATTTTGAAAACGACAATTATTAAAACTATTTTCTGTTTTAATATCATATTGTAGGTGGTTTCTTTATCGCTGGTGAATTCTTTACACAATCATTTTCAATTTCGAATATGACATTATCAAAAACAAATTGAACTAGACTTACAATCATAGACAGGCCCACAACCAAAATTAGTATTTTTTTATTAATAATATAATATTCAAGGTACCCACCTATCTAATTGAGGTGAAACGTTAGATAAATTTCCGTTTTAAAAAAACACACTTTTTATTTTAGCAAAAACACCTGCGTACAGTAAATTTCAAGCTTTTTTAATGAATTTTAGGGCCAGAGCATCGAGTATGCAATTCACATGAAACCGGAAAGGATCGCAAGCCGCAAGACAAGACCGCTTTCACTTTTCAAAAATAAAAGTCACATTAATTAAATGAGCGATGCACCGCCGAAAGAAACATCTGGGGTCCTTCATAAAAAATAGTAGTACGTTTTTCTTTTAACGGTTTTTTGTGGTTATTGTAGGTTTTCTAACTGTAGTAGTGTTTATAATTCGAGTATATATGTATGTAATTTCAATGTCTCTTAACAGATGTCAGAATAAGTAATTGTATGTAGTTTTAACGTGTGTCTAGAGGTTGAGTCTCTCTCAAATAGTCTCTCCCAATCCGGCCGCCCTGGGAACCATTTATCGGATAACCAACACCTCTGCCGTAGGATGAGGCTTGTCTAGGTCTTGGTGGTGGATGCGTCTGAGCGCCAACTGCGAGGTTGACATTTTAATCTCTCCAGCAGGACTCTCTGGGAACATCGCTTTACGGCAGTGGTAGGGATGGATGTACTGGACATACTTACCTACAGATTCCTACCCACCATCCAAACATTTTTCCTTAACAGAACTTCCTTTCCCAAAAAGATCTTCCATACAGAATCCCCAAAGATGACAAAGGCCCTGAAGGGAATTTTTTTCTTCAGTGCCACTTGTGTGGAATTAATAATAATAATAATAATAATAATAATAATTTGGTAATTTATTTATTAAGTCACCTAAAACGTAGTAGAGTAACCTGTGGCAGAGGTTTTGGCAATGCAATAGATGGTTCCCGGGGCGGCGGTACCCATATCCGCCTCTAAAATTGGTGAAATTCGTCAAATCGATCAATTTACGCCCAAAGCTGGGGTAGAACTTACGTTAGGAGTGTTGGTAATCGAATAAATGGTTCCCGGGGTGGCGGTATCCGTACCCGCCTCCCAAATTGAGTTGCATTGCGCAAGCAATCACGTCTACAAAATGTAAACTACCAATGTTCTATAAAATCATTTAAAATAAACATCACCTACGTGTTATCACTATTTTCGTGAGAAAAAAATATATAAATAAAACACGGTACCATGACAATATTGATCCGGCGACAATTGGCCAGCCGATAGTTGATCCCCCGACAGTAGATCGCTCTGCCATTTGAACCTTTGGGCAGTTGATCCCTTAAAATATTATTTCTTCAAGTAAATATGCAAAGAGGGCATACGGCCGTACAACCAAAATCGATATACTTATATCTGCCAGCGTTTTGAGTGAAAATCCGCTACTCAAATATTTTTACCAAGAATTATTCCGACTCCCTCAAGAAGCATGCGGTAATAACAAAATATGACATACTTATATATGCAGTAGGTTGAGTAAAAACCGCTTAAGGTTCCTACTTGCATAAAATACAACTTATTTTATCTGAATACCTACCACAGAAGAGTCCCAACTGTTCCCGACCATCTGGAGCCAGTAAGACTATGGCATCCCCAATGTCGGTACATTGTGAGACTGAAGGTAGTGGAGAGATTAAGGACATGAGGAAAATGTATTTTATTTATTAGCGTTATAAACAGTCTTTATACATTCATAAATGACAGTGATAATAATATGTATGTCATGTACCAATAAAATAACGACAAATTGAAATTTAGAACAATACCCATACCTGACAAACAATTCTGATAGAGCGCATCGTCTTACTTAAATCTACAAAAAGTGTTAAATGTTATTTTCCAAGGGGTTACATTTAAATTTTAATGGATATCAATATATATCTAAGAAGTGATTTTATTTGAATTCGAACTGCTAAAAGCAGGAGAGAACACGTGGTGAACTAAAAAAAAAGAGAAATACAGAAATCAATGAAATATTTATCAATAAGTTGTTAGTTAAATACGTGGCATTCAATGGAGTGTTGTTTTTTTTGGCTGTCAATTTATCAAGGTTCGTGTTAAACACATCGATGTTTGGGCATAATCTGTTAAATGTGCTACAGCTTCTTATAAGTACATTTTCAAGGTAATTTGTATTGCTCTTAGGGATATAAAATGTGTCCGGAGATCGAGTAAGTCTTAGTGGACATCTGAAATGAATATTTTGTAATAATTATGGGTTATCAATGAAGTTATGAATAATCTTATAGGTCTCTGATATCTCGGCATTGATCAAGAGATTTAAGGTTTACGGGGACATAGTTTTCATCATTTCGCACGCGATGAGAGACGTATTTCGTAAACTTTTTCTGAACTCTTTCTATATTTGCTTTATACGTAGAACACTGAGGTTCCACATTGTAGAAGCATACTCCAGTGGCTTCTAACATAGGATATGTAGAGAGTCTTAAATGTTTGTGGATTTTCAAAAAAATTAACTTACTCTAAGTATAAATCCCAACATTTTCAAAGCCTTCGACGTGATATGCTCGACGTGAGATTGAAAAAGAAGCTTACTATCTAATAGAACTCCAAGATCCCTTATTACATTTACTTTATTTAAAATATTTTTCTTAATAATTTAGGGATATAATATTGTGTGTTTCTTACGTGATGTATGTATCCGGCTATTCAGATCTAGTCACCAAACATGGCTAAAGCCATTACAAGAGACGTTTAAATTCTTAATGTTGATGTTACACCAGTCCTCCGGATCAACTGTCGGGGGAATCAACTGTTAGGGGGGTCAATTGTCGGGGGATCAACTGTCGAAGGGGTTAACTATAAGGGGAGTCACTGTTGGGGTGGTCAACTGTCGGGGGATCAACTGTCAATCAATGATCAATTGTTGGGTCACCATAAAACAGTGCTGTTTTTAACACCAAATCCATAAAAGGACCAAATTATTAACTACAGGTAACTTTAACCCTCCGCCCGTCGCGCCTTTTTTGTAACGCGAGGTGTCGCGTGGGGTCGCTTAGTACCCCAAAAATAAATATGATTAAATTGTTGTTGTAGCATACATTTTATATGTTATTTTAACTGATTACAGTCAGGTGATGATGATTGCTTTGAAATAAAAAGAAATGTTAAAAATTTGTTATTTATTTTCAATGCAAGAGCTTAAAAATCAGCAAGGAACATTTTTTTTGAAATTTTGAATCATATTTTTTAATAGAAAACTTAAAAAAAAAATCTAACCAATTTCCATCAAACTCATAACTATTTGAGGTTTATATAGACTTATTATTATTACAACAAAAAAATCAACAAAATACAATAAAAAAAACATATACACTTGATTTTTCATGGTATTTTGTTGATTTTTTTAGCCTCACGCCGAAACACAAGTCTGTATCTCAAATCGCACATGCGCATACTAAATTTTCTCGGCGCTTGCGTCAAGTATAGTCCCTTTTAGGAAGCTACCTAAAGTAAGAAATCAGTGGGAAAATTTAAAATTAACATAATTAGCATTTCTGTAAAACCTGGGCTTTTAAAGACCCCACGCGACGGGTCGAGGGTTAATTAATATAATGTTAGTAAACAAGTGCATTTCAAAAACTTACCAACTTACCGGACTAGTTATATATCTGTTATGTATTATGGATGTCGGTAGTTATCTATTTATTATTGGTAACAGAAATAGTTTTGTCAAACGGCCTTGCATTCGTTCGTGATTAGAGTCAGTCTAGTCAGCGGTTACAAAAGAGGCAAGAGAGTAAATTGTAGACTTGTTTCTAGATGATTATAGACTGGATGATTAGAATACGGTGGCGGTGGTACAGGTTAGATACTCAGCCCAGTCCTTAGCCAAATTACTTCTGAAAACACTTTGACAATGGCACCCTTTGAAATCTTAAAGAAGTCCTCATTTTTCTTCTCTAGCCAGACTCTCTCAACCCATCGCATTGCACCGATACTGCGCGTTTTCATCCCGCGACAAAATATCTACTAAAATTTACCTAACCTAACCTAACCTTTTTTTAAATTTGACTATTTATGAACAATAATTTACCTGCTGTGTTTACAGGATGTCCGTATTATTTTTGTCCTATTTAAATATTTTTAACAACAATTTATTGTCCTTACAGGATGTCTGTATTGTTTTTGTCCTATTTTTTTTAAAGGTTAGGTTAGAGTAGGTTAGGTTAGGTTAGGTTAAGTTAGGTTTTAATAGATATTTTGTTTTTTTTTTTTTTTTACAGTGAATACCGCACAAGAATCTCAACTGCTCCCGTCTGGAGCCAGTGAGACTATGGCATCCCCAATTGGGGTATGTTGTGAGGCTGAAGGTAGTGGGGAGGGGAAGGAGGTGGGGAAGAGGAAGGTTGGGAAGTACCTGGCTATTCAGATCTGGTCACTAAACACGGCTAAAGCCATTTTCAAGCAACGTTTCAATTCTGAATGGTGGTCTTACACCAGGGCGATACTGATAGTATCTTCCACTCTGGAACATGCCGCAAATATACTATATATTATTTTAAATGAATTAATTGTGAAATAACACAAATTAATCAAATAAAATTTATTTGCGCATGCCGGGTTCGAACCCGCGACCTCCGGAATGTGAGTCAAGAGTCTTAGCCACTGGACTACGGAGGTCGTCAAAGATGTATGTATACATTATATAAATGAAGCGCAGGTGAATGGATGTTCAAGTCGAGCACACCCCAGCAAGACATGACACGATGAAGTCAATCAATAAATATTTGAGTCTGGTCATGGTCAGTCGGAAGAACAGAATGTATGTATGAAATGATGACGAGAATGGAATGAAACAAGGAGTGTGTCAGGACACCGCCCGAGAATACGACACGGTCCAATAACATTCATCACGAAGGGATTTAATGGTTTGCCCTCAACCTATATTTACGAAATCAACTTATAAGCGCATTTTCTGTTTATTGAAGTGCTTTTTTCTTTTTTTTTTCAGTACGTAAGACAGGCATGATGCCTAAATATGTACATTTATTTTTATTTTTATGTCAATACCTCACATGAGTCCCAGCTGCTTCCATCTGGGGCCAATGTGACTATGGCATCCAATTGGGAATGTTGTGAGGCTGAATGCGGTGGGGAGAGAAAGGAGGTGGGGAAGAGGAAGTGTCTAGCTATTCAGACCTAGTCACCAAACATGGATAAAGCCATTTCAAGCAACGTTTCAATTCTGAATGGCGGTCTTATACCAGGGCAATACTGAGAGTATTTTCCAATCCGGAACCTGCCCCAAATATAGGTACCTACTATTTTAAATTAATTAATTGTGAAATAACACATATTAATCAAATAGAATTTATTTGCGCATGCTGGGATTCAATCCCGCGACCTTCGGTTAGCGAGTCAAGAGCCATCCCCCTGTTATCCCCTACCGCTGCTATGTGTCCTTTGCAATCCCTTTGCCCCTCCCTTGTCCCCCGCCCCTCCGTCACCCCTTCCCTGCGTGTCCTTTCCCATGCGTCCCCTTTCCCGCCCTTGTTCCCGTCCCCGTCCCGCGTTCCTTTTCCACCTTCCACATATAAATATTTCTGCAAATGTTTATTACTTTTATGACCAAAAGATTTGGTTCATTTTGGTGAAGATCGGAGAGCATCTGTATGTCAATATGTATATTCTAATATATATATTGAAATCTTTATTCAATAGGTACCTACCTTTTTTCATTTGAATTCGAAATTTAGAATGTCAAGCAGTCACGGTTTGACGTTTTATTTTGACATATATATTCTATGAAGGACATATTATGAGTGCCTACATTCGAAATCAAGAGTACCTGCAAATAATTATTATTGTTTTAGATACCTACACATTCCGTTCATACGTACCAGCTCACATACATTTATAGGTAATGTAAAAGCCCCGAAAAAGGGCGTTAATAAATAAATAAAAAAATACGGGTGTGCTTTAGACCACACGACTGAAGTAAAACTTCGTAGCCCCGGAAACCATTCATTGGATAACCAACACGTCTGCCATAATATGTCGCCTCTGCCTTAGTGGTTCGATACGTTTGGAGACTTAGCAGGGGTGCCCGGGACCATTGGTGAGGATTCAATGGGTACGGCCGCTCCGAGAACCATTTAGGGAACGTACCCATACTACGTGACACTTTTAGGGGGGGGGGGGGGTCTTCAAAAGGTCACGCTCCATACAAATGAGCGGCGGGTTCCTTAGGATTTTGGTCACCGGGGGGGGGGGGGGGGGGTTAAAAATTGCAAAAAGTTGGTCACGTAGTTTGGGTACGTTCCCTTATTGGATAACCAACACCTCTGCTATATATCACACCAAGTGGTTCGCTACATTTGGTGTCTTATCAGGGCTGCCTTGGTTCATGGGGTGAGGTTTATCTGGGTTCTGGCGGTGGATGTTTTTGCCTATCTTCGGCATGGATCGGGAGAGACTGGTTTGACTTCTCCAGCCGGACTCTCTCGACTCATAGCCTTGTACTGCAGTGGGAAGGATGGATTCTTACATCCTTTACTCCTGAACACAAAAACCCCCAGATTCCCACCCATCCCTCTTCATTTTTCCTTCCCAGAACTTCTTCTCCCTTCTTTCCCTAAAAATACTCTCCGCACAACAACCCCAAAGAACATAGGTCATGGAAATGTAAATATATAAAAATAATATAAGACCAAAATTAATAATGGAGAAATCGTAGCAATATACCAAATATAAGCAGAAATATTTGCTGGCTTTACATTTAAACACAATGGAAATCAAAATGCTGAAACCAAAAAGGGAACGTGATGAAAGTAAAAAATCGATAAAATATAAAGTTTTCTGTTTTTCACATTAGATCGAATGTTATTTTTTTAAAGAACGTGTGGGGTTTCATCCTCTCTGCCTACCTCTGGGGTAAAATTACGTTATGTTTAGTAAGGTACAAAGTAGGTAACATGGTAAAGTTAAAATGAAACCAAAGTTATCAAAAATTTAACGAAATTCGTGCCTACATTCTGTACATTATTCTGAAATCTGTCGTTAGGAGAAAATATTCATTTTATGAGGGAAAATATGGTAAATAAGTACTGGGGCCAGTGTGGCCACACCCACGTGAATAAATTCCTTATTTTTTCTTTCAATTAGTGACAACATTATTCTTTGAGCTTTTCACTTTCACCGATTAAAGCGGACTTGATTAGGTTCACGCCATTGCCACTGGGAAGAGAAATCAACAAACTTTAAATAATATTCTAAATGTCAAGATGGATGGCGGAGATTCCGGTCTAGTATTGACGCACGACAGGGGGGGACTTGCCAACAAACTTGAGCTACAATACTTCTGGAGTTCTAGCACGGTCGATCAATGAAAGTCTGTGTCAATACGATATTGACTAAATAGGACACCTGTGGTCAACATGTTTTTTTTAAGCGAAACTTCTATAGCCCCGCTATGATTTGGATTTCGGATAAAACGGAAATAACGATTACTGCACCTGCGACGCATCAACTGCGCTCATTGCGCGCTTTGATTATGTCACATTTAAAGGCTCCTATTAGTTGAGATATGAAACGGAAATCACGCTGGTCTGCGCTCATTGGTCGCTTGGATTATGACCTCACTTTTCAAGTATTGGTTGAGATTGTTTTGGTAAAGTTTCAATTCTACCGCATGTAAACTGCACTCGAATTTTTTTGAACTGATACTTCTTTAGCCCGTCATGATTTTAAATTCGAATGAAACGTAAGTGCGTCATTAAAATGTATTATTTGACAGGTCCTCGGTTCTAATATAATGCAGTAAATTCACGGCTCCGCGCGAACCTCCAATAGCGCAGCGGCATAAAGCGCCTGACAAATCTCAGCGGCCAGAGAGACATTCAGCGAACGGAGGTTCGAATATTTCGATATCCAAAAAAAAATAAACATTTTTATTTTTGTAAAATCAATATCCAATCTTCGAACCACTTTAAAATAAACAGGCAAAAGAAAAGTTAGCGACACCTTGCGACTTTTTAGTTTCACTTCTACCGCCTGTGAATAGCACACTCTGATTTTTTTATATGAATACCGCACAAAAGTCCCAACTGCTCCCGTCTGGAGCCAGTGAGACTATGGCATCCCCAATAGGCCACTTGCATCAAATTTTTTTAAATTTTTTTCCGGTTTAGGCAAATATTCTAAG
The DNA here is from genome assembly GCA_917880885.1 of Limnephilus marmoratus. Classification (NCBI taxonomy): domain Eukaryota; kingdom Metazoa; phylum Arthropoda; class Insecta; order Trichoptera; family Limnephilidae; genus Limnephilus; species Limnephilus marmoratus. The sequence continues at coordinate 20,310,079 of OU862915.1, forward strand.
ACATTCTGTATTTTTTTTTTAATCGTATTTTTGAAACCCTGGGGATTTTTTGAAAATTTCAATCCGATAAATCATACCATTTTTTATAAACCGGAAAGACGGGACATAATTTTATAGGTGTGAAAAAACGATAATTACATAGCCAAAAATCATTTTAAAAAAAAGAACGTTTTCCACACGAATGGCACAGCAGAATAGCGAGGCATACCAAAAATATTACATCTCATAAATATTTTTTTTCCTTGATCCATCTTATTGATCATAAATCATTATAATGAACAGCGTCTATATTACTAAATTCAATGTAATATACTTTTACTTGTAAATTATAATAATAATAAGAATATTATAAAATTTAATTTTGTTAAAATCAGCACCATAATCATTATACCTCTAAAACACGTACCGACATCATCTGCACGTTCTGAAGAGAACCCCGTAGATCATTAAAAGTACGGGGTTCTCTTCAGAGCATCTGTCAAAAAGTGAAACCAAATGATAAGTTCGCAGAGAACAAACAATAAATCTAGTGAAAGAATTCAAAAATTCGCCTGAAATCAAAGTGATGCCATATAAAAAAATAAATCAGTGTGGAATTAAAAAAAAATAAAAGGAACATTTTCGGAGACGGGACATTTTCATGTAGTGACGTCACGAGCCCAAATAATGGATTTATTTATTTAAAAATAAAAAAAATCTGTACATTTCTAAACAATTTTACTAACATTTTCTTAATCTTAGTAAAAAGATCTATCCACATGATTTTTTCCAAGTCGTTATGAAATCCATGCAAGTGGCCTATTGGGGTATGTTGTGAGGCTGATTGTAGTGGGGAGGGGAAGGAGATGGGGAAGAGGAAGAGGAAGAGGGGAAGTACCTGGATATTCAGATCTGGTCACCAAACACGGCTAAAGCCATTTTAAGTAACGTTTCAATTCTGAGTGGTGGTCTTACACCAGGACGATATTGAGAGTATCTTCCACTCTGGAAAGTGCCGCTAATATACTATATGTTATTTAAAATGAATTAGTTATTGTGAAATAACACAAATTAATCAAATAAAATTTATTTCTTATGGGGCTGAACTTAAAAGCTCTTAAAATTGAAAGAAATCGTACAGGCGATCTTCTATTTTAGATGTAAAATAATTCAAAATACGAATTGTTCTCTGCCTAATTATCGTTACTTATTTTTGGGGTGTTACGCCATGTTACGCTACCTCCTTTTTTAGCCAATATTTCGGACAGCATTACAGGGTCCATCATCAGGGTAAATGATGGACATCTACCCTGCCCCGATGATAGAGTCTGTAAACGATGACTAGAAAAGGAGGTAGCGCAACACGGCATAACACCCCAAAAATAAATAACGATAATACAATTTGGCCGTCAAAATCTAAAATCATACATTTTTCTCTGCCTGTTTATCGGTGTTACATAATACAAAAAAAAATATTTTTTTGTGTTATTGAAAAGTTTGAAATCAACATACAAAATTCTTCTTTCACAATATAATCAATTTATAAAATCGTCACCTGACGGATGAATATTTTGGCCTGCCCATATTACACGGATATGCGAGGATTTTACGAGTAATTATCAATAGGCAATATATTATATTGCCTATAGTAACTGCAGGAAGGTATTTCCTTCAGGTGAGTGCACGTTTCATTAAATGTTTAGGCAATTCTTGACCATAATTTTTGAGGTGAGTATATTAATTATTTTTTTGTCATATGTCTTAGGGTGCAAAGCCTTTGTTGGTGCTATTTATACGCACCACCGGAGACTTTTTTTACATTTCAAGTACCTAATGCGCCCCTGCTGATAAATTCCGTAGATCATCATAGTGTGATGTGTGAGGCCTTTGTTGTCCACAGGTTTTCACGGCCATTCGCTCCAAAGGTTGACTTTTATTTTATACAGCAAGTAGGTTACCCGTAAGAGCTTTGTGGTGGTATAAGCATGAACCTAAAAAGCCTTTTATGTTCATGGTATAACGTAAAATCAATCCAATTTGGGAGACGGGTAAGGATACCGCCGTCAAGTCAGGAGGTTCGCTACGTTTGGTGACTTGACAAGGGTGCTCGGGTTCATGGTGTGAGGATTGTCTAGGCCTTGGCGGCCAATTCGTCTGCCCTCTTACGCGTTCTATATATTTAGTCCCAGTAATTAATTTCCTCAGGGCCTCCTGTGTCGTACTAATATTAGTAAAAAAAAAAATGGGATACCACAGTTTCATCAGCTCTGAGAAGTAATGACTTTGGGGAGGTATCACATTAAAAAATAATTAAAGAGCGACAAAAAGTTAATAACTTACATCTGCGATGAGCCCGTGATATCGCAGTAATTCAATAATTCAATGAGCCCGTGATATCGCAGTAATTTAATAAGTCCCAGTAATTTTCAAACAACTCGCGTGCCAACAATTACAATTTTTTTATTCAAATTTTCATTTTACACATATTACAAATATTCATTTTTCTATATTATAAGACAATCAATCAAATCTGGTACCTATTTAAAATATCTATAATTTAAAAAAATCCATAGACAATTCAATTGTTACAAAAAAAACAGCTGCCTGCTAAATTCAATTTCATCAAATGCGCGAACTGTCAAACGTGCAAAGTTAAAATAGTCGTTAAGTTTTCCGAAATTATCAAATTTTCTGCGTAATTTTCTTAATATTTCTTTCCGTGAGAACCTTCTATAAAGTATTAGAAAACTTTAAAAAAATGAATGAAATAGGTAAAGTCATTCTGAAGTTATGGCGTGACCAAGGGAAACAAGGATTAATTTTTATATATAAATGGATGACATTTGTATAGCGCAGTTTTGTGTTATTTCACTTCAAGTGCGCTCTACAGTAATTAACTTAAAAATAATCTAGTATTCAATCAAATTATTCCTATAGTGCTTTATCTAATACTATGATACAAAAATATACAATACAAAGCGATGTCAAGTGTAATATAATATGATACAAAATGTACGATAACAGTGCTATTATAGCACATAATAATAACTAGCATGACGTAAAAAAAATGTACAGTACATTATAAAGCAATGATAAAGGGGCATACATTAATTACGTGAGCAGTTTTTCTTTCAAACTAGACCCCCCCACCCCTTGGTGAGATAAATTTGGGCCACTTCATTTATTCTTTTCAAGTAACGTGAGATTTTGCTGGACCCCCCCCCCCCCTTTTTGAGCTCACGTAATTAATGTATGCCCCCTAAGAGAACTACAAAAATAATCATTAGTAAGAGTGCTATAGCAAAGGACAATAGTACAGGATTCTAACGTTTTTAGTCTATGAATTATCTATGTGTGTTTATTTTTCATTATCATTATTAAGATCGCTAAATGTATTTGAAAATGTATTTTGAAGCCATAAGTATTTGAAATACAAATTACAAAATACCTCAGCAGCAGGTAATTGAAATACCAATTACAAAATACATTTTTAGGAAGTAATTGAAATACAAATACAAAATACGTATTTGTATTTCAAATACGTATTTCAATTACAAGTATTTCAAATACTGCCCAGCCCTGCTAATATGAAATATGACGGCCGGCGTAATCCAGCGGTAAGGCTCTTGACTCGCACACCGAAGGTCGCGGGATCGAATCCCGGCGTGGCAAATAAATTTTATTGTATTAATTTATGTTATTTCACAATTTATTAATTAAAAATAATATGTAGTATATTTGCGGCACGTTCCAGGGTGGAAGATACTCTCAGTATCGTTTTTTTTATATGAATACCGCACAAGAGTCCCAACAAGGGAAAGGAGATGTGGAAGATATTCCCAGTATCGCCCTGGTGTAAGACCACGATTCAGAATTGAAACGTTGCTTGAAATGGCATTAGCCGTGTTTGGTGACCAGATCTGAATAGCCAGGTACTTCCCCACCTTCTTCTTCCCTATCTCCTTTCTCTACCCACTACCTTCAGCCTCACAACATACCCCAATTGGGGATGCCATAGTCTCACTGGCTTCAGACGGGAGCAGTTGGGAAATTATTTTCATCTTATGTAAAAAAAATACATAAATAATAAAAATAACTTTTTTTTATTATTTATTTAGAAAAAGATACATAAATTATAATATACTTTTTACAATAATTAATTACATAATACATGTATTTGATTTACCCCCATAAATAAGCAGGGCTTGTGCGTATGGGGGGTGGGCTTGTGTGTATGGGGGGTTATAACTATTCACAAAACCGCGAATTTCTTGGTGACCCGACAGTTGCCCTCCCGAAACTATAATTATTATAAAATTATATTTTTTGTGAATTATTTACCAATTTCAAATCTTAAACCGACTTCAAAAATACCTTCATCATCATCATCATCATTACATAGTATAAAATGAAGTCGCTCAAAATGTATGTGCGCGTTAATCTTTTAAACTACGCAACGGATTTTTATACGGTTTTCACCAATAGATAGAGTGATTGAAGAGGAATGTTTATATGTATAAAACATGTAAATTATATTAGAGAAAAGCCGAGAAATTCAAAGAAAACATATTTTTGTGCAATTTAAAACGGCTGGCGGGCCGTACTATAGTCAATTTTGAAATTCGTTCTACGGAAGAAATTGGAAAATAGATGTCCTAGAGGGTATTTGATTTGAATTTTTTTATTTGATGAAGTCGCTCAAAATGTATGTGCGCATAGATCTTTTAAACTACGCAACGGATATTCATGCGGTTTTCACCAATAGATAGAGTGATTCAAGAGGAAGGGTTATATGTATAAAACATGCTTATTATAGTAGAGAAAAGTCGAGAAATTCAAATATTCAATTCAGGCAGCGGGCAGCGAGCAGCTTGCAAGCGGGTGGTGTTGATTTTATAAAGGTTGGGTAATGACGTTGTGTTTTGTGTTTCGTTAGCCACAGCGACGTGTGGCCGGGTCTGCTAGTTAATAATAAGTTGGTATGGATTTGGTCGAAGATATCAAATGAATTTATTTACAGTGCACATTTGTTGTACTTAAACGCTAGAATATACAGTACCTACCTATATAGAAAAGTAGTTTTATCATTGATGCATTTGAATGAAAATATGGGGAGGAATGCAGATCCGGGCACAGCTTGTTTTTGGCAAAAAACCATATTTTCACCGCGTTTTAAGTTGAGAACTTTAATCTGGAAGGTGAAAAAAAGTGCGGAAAGCAATAATTAAAAAATTTGAATAAGTAATTAATTTTCAATTACGTAAGTAAATTTTCACTTCGCGAACCAACACTATGACAACGGCCATTTTGTTACTGATATATTGGTATCCCTGATACAAGGATGAGCAAGATACGATTGTAGCGGACTTCGTGGGATACATGGATAAGGCGCCGTTTACACGCACACTTCAGAGCGATCGAGTCCCGCGCCACTTCAGGCAATGGTTTGTCTAGCGGGATAGTGTAAATTATCTTTACTTTAAAAAACAGCCTACGTTTTTGAATGGTTTGTTTGGCTACGCAGGGTTTGTGTAGCGGGCTTGTGTATGTTATCTTTACTTTAAAAAACAGCCTACGTTTTTAAATGGTTTGTTTGACTACGCAGGGTTTGTGTAGCGGGCTTGTGTATATTATCTTTACTTTAAAAAACAGCCTACGTTTTTGAATGGTTTGTTTGGCTACGCAGGGTTTGTGTAGCGGGCTTGGGTATATTATCTTTATTTTAAAAAACATCCCAGGATTTGAATGGTTTGTCTCCATTCCAGTACCTACGCGCCTTATTATTTATCCCATGAAGTCGGCTACAATCGTATCTAGGATCTTGTTTTTATCAGGTCAGGGATACCAACATATTAGTGTCAAATGGCGGACAGTATCGGTTCATGAAGTGACATTTTATTCATACTTTAAACGGCTGTATCTCCCTCAATTTCGCCGAGCGCACCTTAATTTCTTTTTTATTCAACTTCTCCACACTTTTCTCATCTAGAAAGTGCATTTTTATTAAATTTCCAAACTGTGCCCGGATCTGCATTTCACCAAAATATGTTTTATGCTTTTGTTATTCGGCGGTACATCCTCTCTGCACACCCCTTCGGGAACACTGAGTTATGTTTTGTGTAGGTAGGTATACCGTATTTTCCCTGAGCCAACTACATCTTATATATAAAAATGAATCGCTAAATGTGTTGCTAAGCGCAAGTCTCGAGAGCAGCTGAACCGATTTCGCTAATTGAATTGAAAAATTAAGAAAATTGCGCAGAAAATTGGATAATTTCAGAAAACATCGCACGTTTGACAGTTCGCGTGTTTGAATATGACATTTTGCAAAACAATGATTGTTTAATCGGGATTCTATTTTTGAAAACCTTTAATTTGCTAAATTTATTTAAAGTAGGTACTCCCCTAATAGTTTGAATCGAATCAAAAATTTTAGATATTTTAAATAGGTGCCTATGTTAGGGAACGTACTTATACTACGTGACACGTTTAGGGGGGGGGGTCTTCAAAATGTCACGCTTGGTACAAATGAGCGGCGGGGGCCATAGGTTTTTGGTCACGGGGGGGGGGGGGGGGGGTTAAAAAATGCAAAAAGTTGGTTACGTAGTATGGGAACGTTTCCTTAGGTACCAAATTTAATATAGATGAAAAATGGAAATTTGAATAAAAATTGTAAAAGGTGGCACGCGGGCTGTTTAAAAAGTGAATGTACTGGGATTGATATTGAACGCGGGAGGAGGGTTGGCGGGACGAGGGAGCGGGAAAGGGAGGAGGGAAGGCGGGGGAACGCGGGAGGGGAAGGGGACGTGTGAGGGGGGAGGGTAACTTGGGAGGGGGGTTCGCGGGACGGGGGAAGGGGGGGGGGAGTGGAGTGGGGAGCGAGAAGGTGGAGGTGACGGAGTGGGAACGCGAAAGGAAAAGAGGATGCAGGAGAAGAAGGGGAGGCGGAAGGGGAACGGGACGAATGGGAAAGGATACTCAGGGAGAAACAATTCCTTTGTTAAATGGCATAGCAACGCATGCCGGAACCTGCAAGTATTGAATATAATACGCCAGGGGTATCATATTTCTTACATGAATCTTTATATAAAGACATTTCAACGAACTTCAGACCAGACGAATAAATTTACAATAAATTGACAAGAGGCAAAATGAATTAATCGAAATTGGTAGGTACCTAAAAATATGGGCATCTGCAATGGAATTAATAGGTTCATCTTTTTTATCTATATTTTGAACTTTATAACCTGTCGGCCGTGGTGAACAATATCTCAAGAACGAGTGGGTAGCAATTTTTTCAAGTTTGGAACATGAATAAGCAATAATTGAAAAACAACTCTGCCAACTCTGCAACGCATGTACCTATAGGGTGGCGCAAAACTAGAGTTTTATTTTAAATCTTATTGTAATGTGTAATAAGATTCAAACCATATCGGTAGTTTTGTGCTACTCTTTATGTAGGTCTATAATGTGCAAAGCATACAGAAGTTACTCTTAATTCCTCTTAAGTTACCGATATGTTATTAAGTAGGTACCTTTTCTTTTTTAAATTAATATTATTTTAATAAATATGCTGAAAAAATAACAGTTAGGTACTATGTTTCAAACTTTTTTTTTAATATTTTGTATTCTTTCTCTTCTTTTTAGTTCCTCAATTTTCCTTATTTTTTTACAAATCATGTTCCATATATGTTCATATTCATAATAATTTCACTGTCCTAAAACGGGAATCCTCCAAGTTAGGTAGTCGTATAAAAATGTATAATCTTGTACTAAATAAAAAATAAATAAATAAAAAAATATTTATAGAGTATTCAAGTACATACTAGCCCCAACATAGGCTAGCCTAGTGAGGCAGGTTACGAGAAACCTAAATTTATAATTATAAATCTCTATTGTTTAAGTACCTACTGGATAGATGTATTTTGTTTTCTGTTATTAACTTTTGTACTCATCCAACTTTTAAACAGTACTTTTACTGTACTTATGATGTTCTTTTTGTTTTTGTAATTATAAATCTTAATTTTCTTGTTCAATAAAGATATATTATTATTATTATTATATATACAGATTTCATCACTTTAATATAATAAATACCAGATTCTTAAATTTTCCCTCGAAATGTTACGAACGAAGTGAAATCACACCCTGCGGCGCTATTTTACTTGTAATGGCCTCCCGATATATTTGTTAATTTGGTTCTTACCACAACAGGCAATCAATAGCTACTTTTGCCGTTCTTCAACATTGTAGTGTATATGTATATGTTTGGTTTCAATGTCCCTCAACAGATGTCGTTAGAAAGGGTAGTTATATGTTGCAGTCTCAAACAGATTGCTAATCAAAAATGGATTGTAATCAATAATTTATCAAAATAAAATTTGGCGTTTCAGTGACACAACTTTGGGGCACGTTCTTGTTGTGTTATTAATTCACCGATAATCACTTGGCCGAGCACATGCACAAGTTTCCGCGGGTATCGATATTTAAAAAAAACGAGAGATCAATAAGGAGATGATCATGGACTTATGTAAACACATGATTAAAGCAAGCTGTGTGACAGAGTTGTTTGGCTGTCCATCCTCCCAGCCTAGCCCTGCGGTTAAACTATCTGATGGGATTAGATTGTTGGGATGACTAAACCACCAGTTATGGACTCAAATGTATTTGAAGCGATGTGTAAATGTGATGAAATGATAAAATATGTGTTGCTAGTTTTAATTTTGTATCAATATGTACTGTTACTGTGCTGTATATGGTTCCTCAATGAGTTTCTTAACTTTTGGGAATACAATATTATGTATTGTTCAAGTGTTTATTAATATATAAAAAATGAATATACAACAAAATAAATGCACAAACAAAAGCTACTCGATACTTGTCGATACTTGTCGTCACCGTCACTGAAATAGAATAGACAGAATTGTAGATGATTTAGAGCGACAAAGCGGTTAGTACTTTGTAGGTACGTTTGTACGTGTGTATTTTGCACAACAAAACCTAACCCATTTAGGGCTAAAGTATGTAAATACACAGGCGGGCCGGATCGGGTGAGACTGGTTGAGGGAGACCTTTTGATTTCTCCATTTTCAAAAACCAAATTCTCATTGCATCGCTAAAAGTACATAAAATATAATTTTTTTTAAAGAAAGACAAACATTCCCAAGTTACGAATAACCTGATAATATTTTAAAATCTCCTACTACCACTGAAGTAAGCAAAAACAGTTGCTTGTGTCGTGACGGAGGACTTACCCAGCCGAAGAATCGAACAAGCTACGCCTAGGTGGTACCCAAACGCAATGCCAATTCAGCCACTGACCGGTCGTATAATATGTCAACAGAAAATACCTTTACCCAAATAATCAAACATAAATCATGATATCTAATTATTTAATGCCACGGGAAATATTAATTTCTTACTATATCTACAGGTATTACCTAAGTATATAAAACCTATCAATATTGTGGTCCGCGGTTTCGTGGAGTGTTTTTTACGCGATATTAAATCTTGACTGAAACTTTTATGAACCTATTTTATATTAATCACATCAATAAATAATGTTTTTCTAGGCGTCAAGTTAATCTTTATTACTAACGGATATCCAAAACTTGATTTTTATCGAATCTTCAATTGCCAACTAGTTATACTCGTATGTGCTATTCACCAAGGTGGATCTATTTTGTTTTATTAATAGACACCTAAGTTTTTATAATTATATGCGATTTAGTGAGAGTATTTTTAGTATTTTGATGGTGGCCATGAATGCCATACCTACGCATTTGCGTTGTCGGGGATTAATACCTAAATATTGCCGGGTCCCCGAAAAGTTGGGTCTTCATTTTTGGTAATGCACGTTTTTTACGTATCCCGCGACAAAATATCCCCGACAAAATATACCTACCCGACAAAATATCTACCTAAACCTAACTTAACCTAACCTAACCTAATTTTACAGGATTTCTGTCCCATTTTACTATTTTTGAACAATAATTTATTAATATAATGAAAAACAAATAACTTAGTTTACACCACTATACCTACGGAGGTACCGAAACCGATAGACTACAAAATATCAATAAAGTGACGTAAAACTAAGTATTTTCTTTTTATTTATTTAAAATGTCAAGTCACAATGTTTGCTTCTTTTGAAAAAAAAATTATCATTTATATTTATATTAACAACTTGTTCTGATGAAAACAATATTGTTATTGAAACATGTCGATATTGTAAATTATATACTGGTGTAAACTAAGTTCAATTAGTCCATGCCACAAAGTATTTTTGCAAAGTTTGAAGAAGTAATAATTTATTAATTGTCTCTACAGGATGTCTGTCGTTTTGTCCCATTTTACTATTTTTGAACAATAATTTATTAATTGCCTTTAGAGGATGTCTGTTTTTTGTCCCATTTTACTATTTTTGAACAATATTTTATTGTCTTTACAGGATGTCTATATTATTTTAGTCCCATTTTACTATTTTTGAACAAAAATTTATGAATTGTCTTTACAGGATGTCTGTCTTTTTGTCCCATTTTACTATTTTTGAAAATTAATAATTTATTAATTGTCTTTACAGGATGTCTGTCTTTTTGTCCCATTTTACTATTTTTGAACAATACCTAATTTATTGTCTTTACAGATGTCTGTATTATTTTAGTCCCATTTTACTATTTTGAACAATAATTTATTTATTGTCTTTACAGGATGTATGTCTTTTTGTCCCATTTTACTATTCTTGAACAATAATGTGGGATAATTCTAAAAGAAATATCCCACACAACTACAATGAAAAACGAAGCCATAACTGAGATTAAAATAGATAAAGAAATTATTAAGATATCAGATCAACCACAAAAAGTTTGTAATTATGTAAACAATTATTTCGCTAATGTAGGCAAGGTCTTAGCGAGTAAAATCACAACAAACTACGATACCTCTAAATCCGCAAACCACCACACACACACAGGTATTGCTCCATTTAAAATACCATACATTACCCGAAAAGAAACACTTAAACTTATAAATGACCTAAAAAATACAAACTCACATGGCAGTGACAGAATTTCACCGATAATACTAAAAATATTAATAAACACCGCACTTCATATCCCCCTAACTATATTCATAAATCGGTCCATTAAAGAAGGCATTTTCCCAACAATTTTAAAAACGGGCAAAGTGATTCCAATCCACAAAAACGGAAACAAGGAAGAAATAAATAACTACAGACCAATTACAATTTTAAACACACTTTCAAAAATTCTTGAGAAACATATCAAAAACAATCTGTTAACTTTTCTTAACAAAAATAATATACTATCACCCAATCAATATGGATTCAGGGAAAATATGAGTACCTCACATGCGATAGCCTCTGTAACAGACTTCCTCAAAACAAATATAGACCAAGGCAAAAAATGCCTTGGAATATTCCTAAATCTGGCAAAAGCGTTTGACACAATTCATCATCAAAACCTATTTGATAAACTAAAAAACATCGGAATCACAGGAATAGAACTCAAATTAATTGAAAGCTATATGGGAAATCGCACACAGTATACCTCTATAGAAAACACATGTAGTGACAAGGAACAAGTATCCTACGGAGTACCCCAAGGCAGCGTACTTGGTCCAATCCTATTCCTTATATATATTAATGACCTGTGTCACCTCCAAATAGACGGAGAAATTATAAGTTTTGCTGATGACACTGTGTTACTCTTTAAGGCCAAAGACTGGAAAACATTAACCCCAAAAGCAGAACTTGGTTTAAATATTACTAAAAAATGGCTCGACTCTAACTTATTAACTTTAAATATAGATAAAACAAAATTCTTAACTTTCAGCATAAATTCGAGAGGCCAACCCTCCAATAACATCCACCTTAAAATACATTCCTGTCAATCAACCATTGATATATCAACACAAACTCCATGCGACTGTCCCCCAATTATACAAACGGAAAATATTAAATATCTTGGTATATACTTCGACCGTTATATAAAATGGGATAAACATATAGATTCGGTAATAGGAAAACTAAACAAGTTGATTTACTTTTTTAAAAACTTGAGAAATATTTTAAACATATGTGATATAAAAAATATATACCTCGCACTTGCACAATCCATAATGGAATACGGCATTATTGCCTGGGGCTGTGCCAGTAAAAAATACACCCACATCAATCATATTCGAAAAATTCCCAGTGATGAAAATTCAAAAATTACATTCAAAACAAATACTAACTTTCCTTTACAAGAACTTATCCACATTTTACATTTCACAAAACTCTCGCAATACTAGAACAAGACATGCTCTCCAACTACAAATACCAAAAACAAACACATCCTTTGGACAAAAACACTACAGATACCAGGCTATAAAACTATACAATTCTCTTCCTACACAATATAAAACAACTAATATAATTGAATAAAAAAAAAAACATAAGAAACTGGCTACAATCTTTCTAACTTTTAATTTATAATTTGTGTCGAATTGAAGTCGATTTTATATTTTGATTTTTATTGTTTCTCTTTTTTATATTAGCTATTAACACTCTTTTGTTTTACTATTCACAATTTATAATTTATAATTTAATCTGAAAAATGTCCTCCACAACACAGGTGAACTCCTAGTGTGGAGGACAATATATTATACCTTTGTAACGTAAACGTACTAAGAATAAATAAATAAATAAATTTTACTATTTTTGAACAATAATTTATTTATTGTCTTTACAGGATGTCTGTCTTTTTGTCCCATTTTACTATTTTTGAACAATAATTTATTGTCTTTACAGATGTCTGTATTATTTTGGTACCATTTTACTATTTTTGAACAATAAAATTTATGAATTGTCTTTACAGGATGTATGTCTTTTTGTCCCATTTTACTATTCTTGAACAATAATTTATTGTTTTCACAGAATGTCTGTATTATTTTTGTCCCATTTTAATATTTTTAACAATAATTTATTAATTGTCTTTACAGGATGTCTGTCTTTTTATCCCATTTTACTAATTTTGAACAACAATTTATTAATTGTTTTTACAGAATGTCTGTTTTATTTTTGTCCTATTTTACTATTGTTGGACAATACTTTATTGTATTTGTAGGATACCTTTATAATTTTTGTCCAATTTTTAATATTTAGGTTATGTGGCGGCCGGTGTCGTCGAGCGGTAAGAGTCTTGACTCGCAATCCGAAGGTCACAGCCTCGAATCCCGACATTTGGAAATAAATTTTATTTGATTAATTGTATTTGAATAGCTTTGGATTAATTTATGTTTTTCCACAATTAATTCATTTAAAATAATATAGTATCTATATTTGCGGCACGTTCCACAGTGGAAGATAGCCATGGTGTAAGACCACCATTCAGAATTGAAGCGTGCTTGAAATGGCTTTACCCGTGTTTGGTGACCAGATCTGAATAGCCAGGCACTTCCCTACCTTCCTCTTCCCCATCTCCTTCCCCTCCCCACTACCTTCAGCCTCATAACATACCCCAATTGGGGATGCCATAGTCCAGGGGGGTATAACTCCGACCTTTTTTGTGACCAAATCACCATCACGTGGTTTGTGACGTCAGAGTAATGAGTAATAGGTACCAATAGGAATCTTACAATTTCCTTACTTTTTTTATTATTATTATTACTCTAAATTCAGTTACTGTTAATTTCGATTCCATGTCACTTCCCCACTCCCTCCACCTACGGAGGCGGGCCATATCTCTGCCTCACTAGCGTATTTATAGTAACGTTGTGTAGTAAGTAGCTCGGCGCGGCGTGTGGCGGCCTCAGAGTCACACGTCTTATTGGTAACATTCTTTTTTTTTTATATGAGCTCCACACAGGAGGCCCTGAGGAAAATAATTTCCCTCAGGGCCTATGTCATCTTTGGGGATGCTGTGTGGAGGGTTCTTTTAAAGGAAGGTAAGGAGGGGAGAGTTCTGGGAAGGAAGAGGGTTTAAGGGGTGGGTAGGAATCTGGGGTTTAGTGTGTCCTGGTCATCCGCTTCCAAGACTTAGACAAACCTCACCCCATGAACCCGGGCACCCCTGCTAAATCACCAAACGTTGCGAACCACTTGGGGTGACCTATGGCAGAGGTGTTGGTTATCCAATAAAGGTTCCCGGGGCGGCGGTACCCATTCCCGCCTCCCAAATTGTTAAACTCATATCAAAGTTTAACTGTATTTTGGATACATGGATTCGTGTGTCTTTTCCCCTATTTTTTCTTTACTATTTTTGGGGAGGCCCAGCCTCCCCTGCCACGTAACACGAACCGCCACTGAAGTACAGAGTACTTGAAATCTCATTTCCTTCTTTAGTAAAATAATAAAATAACTATATGGATATCTGAAGTCTGAAGTACTTACCTATCTTTCATGTCTGATTATAATTTTCCGCACTGTTACCTCTTACATTTTAATGATTTCTTTACAAGATTTTTTATGGTACAGCTTGACACACTTTACTTTGCAGTCAGTTGCAATAATTAGATAGTTTGGGTTCAAAACTGAGTGAAAAAAATAGTTCGTTCGTTAGATCTTTCCATTTGCCGCCTTCAAACTTATGAAATTAGTATCGTTACTGCCATCTGTTGATCTCTCTGCGAAGCTAAAACGTTGGCATCCTTAATTTATTCACCCATAGATGTCAGTAACATGCTTTCGGAAGATAAAATCTTTTCAGCGTATTTTTGAAATCCGAAATGAAATAAACAAAAATTTTAACAAAACAAAAAAAACGACTTCAAAAAATGCACTAAAAAGTAAAAAAAATAATTTCGTATTCTTCTACAACTTTATAATCAACTTACCTTTTCTACTCATCAATATGTACGTACGATTGTTATTTTTGGAGTCGGTGTCGGCGGGAGAGGAGCTGTCAAGTGAACACGCCGGGCCGCGGGTATCTTGGTTGACACCGACTTCAAAAATAACAATCGTACCTACATATTGATGAGTAGAAAAGGTAAGTTGATTATAAAGTTGTAGAAGAATACGAAATTATTTTTTTACTTATTAGTGCATTTTTTGAAGTCGTTTTTGTTTTGTTAAAATTTTTGTTTTTTTTTTTATTTTTAGTGAATCTGAAGTACACTAACTAATTCGGTTAAGATTCGGCCGAGTATCGTAAATTTGTTCTTCAGAATTGGAGAGTTCCGTTACTTTGTCTTGGATCCCTTAATCAGAACCTAACCAAACTCTCATCAAACTACCCTTGAAGTACATCCTTTCCAATAAAAAAAGAATCATCGAAATCGGTTGGCGTGATATTGAGTTATTCGTCCATTTGTCGCGCACATACTTGATGCAAATTTAAGACTTATATGATTTTCTCACGGATGCCATTGTCAGAACTGGACCAAATTAAAATGGGACCACACGGGAAGCACCAGCTTTCAAATAAAAAAAGAATCATCAATATCGGTTCACCCAGTCGAAAGTTCTGAGGTAACAAACATAAAAAAAAAAAAAATAAAAAAAATACAGTCGAATTGAGAACCTCCTCCTTTTCGAAGTCGTTTAAAAATAATAATTGCTTTGCACCTTAAAAATATACAAATAGATTTTTAACTTACACCCTGATAGTAATCGGCCATTTTAGACCATAATATTAATGTTATTGGTTTGTTTTTGAAGTGAAAACTTTTTTAGGACCATTTAGATTTGAAATTCGACGAAACGAAAAAGGGACACTATAAAAAGAAACATCTGTGGGATTAATTTAGTGTTCGGGAGGAGGTATCTACAGAAGGTAGAGACAGAAAAATGGTATCTTTGTGCGGTGCTTCGTTAATAATCAGTCGCCTCTTTGTGAGGAGCTTCGTAGCCTCCTCATTCTTGTCTACATTAGTTTTCTGAAGGTTTCACTTCTACCACGTGTGAGCTCTGTAAACTGCACACTTGTACTTTTTTCTGTTGTTTTTGGGATCATTTTTTTATCTAAAGCAGTAGTCCTGTGAACAAGTACATTTCTAATTTTCTATTATGTAGTAAACCAAAACTATTTTTTTCTCTGAAATCAGAGGTAAGTACCTACCTATAATACTGACATCTTAAAATATTTTTTGGTGTTTTTTTATTTCAAATAAGGAATTACTTATACCATTTGTTCAAAGAAACATCACTATCTCAATGACAATATTTTTAGGTATGTGTATTGAAAATCCAATATTGAAAAATGCTATTATGAAAGTTCAAATAAACACGATGATTTATCATTTGAAAAAATAATCTTTATTGAACCATTAAAACGGCCATTATCTTGAAACGGAAACGGAAAGTACGAACAAATTTACAGACAGACCAAATGCAAAACGGTGGCGAAGGACTTCGCTACACTCAAATTGATAAAGCTACGCATGCACAATGCATTTTTGCGTATTGGTCAAACATTTGAGAAATAAGTTTTTCACAAATTTAAAAAAAATCAGAGTGTGCAATTCACACGCGGTAGAAGTGAAACCTTCAGAAAACTAAAGTAGACAAGAGTGGGCAGGGCCGGATTAACCATGTCGGGGCCACTAGGCAATGCACGTCTCGGGGCCCCTTTACGCGGACTTACGGGGGGGGGGAGGGGGTTGAAGGGGCCTCCAAAGGAAACATGGAGGCGTTTAGAGGCCCCCCAGAGTCAGAGACCCATGTGAACTGAATAAAAAAACTTGTAAACTTACATCAACTTCACTAAGGGGGGGGGGGGGGGGGGGGTCATTCAACTTTGCCTCCCCGGGCTTAGTCCGCCACTGCACTTTACCCTTTTCTAACTTTAAAAAAAAAATCTACCAAAACATAATTTTATTAATAATTAATCTGTTCTTTTACTACATTACGAAAGAAAAAAACTAATACAATACAACCACCCTTTATTGCACATGAAAGGACACATACATAGAAACAAAAATATATATTATTAAAAAAAAAAACATTACAATGAGCTGTCTTGTCACTAAAGTGATCTCTTCCAGACAACCTTTCCCAAAGAATTTTAGCAAGCAGATAGATAGTGCATACTGACGCTTGTACAACATTTATATTTTAAACATATAATTAGAAATAAAAGCAAAACATAAAACAAAATAAATGCCAATATAAACCACACACGACACCTTCAATCACTTCAGATACTAAGTAATGTTGCAACAAATAGAAGGAAAGAAAAGTAAAATACAATTATGTTTATATATTATTTGTTTAAATTATAGGCTTTTTATTTATTATTTGTGCATGATGTGAGCATTAGTTATTTTATTTATTGGATTATAACCTAATTATTATAGTTTGTTGTTTTTAAATGCGTATACCTAATGTTATTAACCTGTAAATGTTCCTAACAAAAAAATTAAAACATCTTCATAGCTGACTTTTTCCGAAACTTCGTCGCTCACTAATTGAAGCAAGTCATTTTTTCTCGGGACGCGGGGCCCCTAGCCGATGCGGGGCCCCTAGGCAGTTGCCTACTCTGCCTTAGGGATAATCCGGTACTGAGAGTGGGGAGACTACGAAGCACCGCACAAAATCTAATTCTCTCGCAGCTCGCAGGCTATCCTATAGTTATAGTTATGCTATAGTTGTACACATGCAATTGTCTCTTTTAAGTGTTGCTGTATTTCGTTTCATCGAGTTACAAATCACAACGGTGCTAAGGAAATATTCACTTATAAAATACAATGCAATACAATATTGAACGATATTTCAAATCTTCCACTTTGAGAAAAGATACACGCAGTTCACGCAGTGTGCATTTTTGAAGGGAAAACTTTAGCACCGTTGGGATTTGAATCTCGATTGATAGATATTGCACAGTCATAATTTTCTACCTTTGTAGTCATAAAAATAGTGCTATCAAAATTAATAAATTAACCGTACCTATATTATTAATTATTACCTAACCACAAGATTTGATTGTATCTAAACACGCAATACGCCTGTATAGTGTGCAGTGCATGTGCAGTGCCACCCGCAAAAGTTGACGGTGGCATAAACATGAACTAATGCATAAATGAAGTGAACTAATTTTATATCTTTATATTTTAATATGGAAACCACACCTATAGTTATGTCATAGACGACAGCGCCATCCCTTTTCGCCAATTTATACGGGTGTCACTGTAAGTAGGTGTGTATATTGTTTGAACGTCGTGAATTGCAATTATGTAGGTCAGGGCCGGCCTTGAACCAAACGGCGTCTGGTTCAAGTAAAATTTTAGCGCCACTTTTCAAAACTAGCGCAGACGCCTGGGTTACTTTAGTTGACATTATTTGTCACGTTAGACCGAGTCGTTTCTACGGAGGCGTCTACTAATATCTACAGGAATTCCAAAAACTGAAAAAGTCGAACTAATATCTATGAGAACCAAAGTGTTGACGAATATCTACAGCACTGGCAGAGGTTGGATTTGCATTTATGTAGGTATAGTATATTGGAATAACGTAATATTGCAGTTTAAAAAACTTAATTTACGTAAGAATGTAAGTAAAAATCCCTAAAATCGGACTATTGGAGACATTTAGCTGATTAATCCAACATACGCTCTGTAGATATTAGTCAACACTGGGACCGTCATAGATATTCGTCCGATCTTAGCTCTGTAGATATTAGTCAACACTCTGAAGTCCGTAGATATTAGTTCAACATATGAGCTGTAGATATTCGTCCGACATACAGGCTGTAGATATTAGTATCTGGAGTCGTTTCTACGACACATTCTTGAGTTCAACGTCTTGGCTGTGTAAAGATTTGCCGGCCTCCGAGTCCACACGGCATCCCCAAATATGACATAGGCCCTGAGGGGAATTATTTTCCTCATGGCCTCCCATTTGGAGTTCATCTCAAAAAAAAACTGTAAGTATTTCTTAAACTGTAGGTACTTAAACAACTGAACTCTATAAACCAATGTTACTTTTGAATCTAAATGAAGATTAAAAAACAAACAAACGAAACAATCAATAATATCAATTTGGATGATTTGTATTTTTTTGTAGCGCCGTTTTTATGAAAAACAATCCCAAGGGCGATGTGTTAGTTGTCGGATATCATTTGCGTCTTGGCGCCTTGGCAATTCGGTACCCGGATCTGACTCAGGACTCGACTGCTCCAATAATTTTAACTTTTTGTAATGAATCTTATAACTACAATATTTTTTGCAAACATCGATTTCATGCTTAACCCTTAACACCACTCGCAGGGGAGTAGAGTCCCCCACCAAGCAGGTTATCACAAATATTTATTTTATTTTAAGCCTTAGCACTTGCGGCTTGCCCGAGAGGTCGATACTAAGAATATCGCCCGGGCTGACCTGGGACCTACGTCCCACGAGTGAAGTTATGTAAGAATTTTTATTTATTTCATTTTTATGCATTGGTTACACGGAAAATGATAGCCTGGATAATAATAATCTTGGTGACAGTATCTCTAATGCATTTTATGGCAAAAACAGGTACAAATACAAATTAGCAGTAGAATATTTTTATAATGTAATTTATGACCTTTTTGACATGTGTTTTGAGAGAAAGCGTGTATCTTGTTTTAAAAGAAGATACCCTAAATGGTTTAATGGTGAGATTCTTAGTGACCTGAAAAGGAAATGCAAACTTCACAGAAACTGGAGGCGCACCGGATTGATGAGATATCGGGAAAAGTTTTGTATTTTACGATCCAAAATCAAACGTAGTATAAATATTGCGTATAAGGATTACATAAATAATATCGAAAAAAACGTCAAGAATGATCCGAAATCCTTCTGGAAATTTGTATCCGAAAAGAGGAAAGACGGTGGGTTTCTAAACTCAGTGTCATGGAACGGAAGTACTCATACTGGGCCCGATATTCCGGAAGCATTTGCGAATTACTTTAAGTCAGTCTATAGCGAACATAGTGCAGAATTTGACTCATACACCCCAGGCGGTTACTCTTCACTAGCTCAAAATGTTGAAATTTTAAGTGTAGATAAAAATGATTACCTAGCTGCAATTAAAAAACTGAAACCAAAAAAATCTGTTGGACCGGATTTTATTAACACAATTGTCCTGAAGGGTTATGCCGATCCGTTAATGGTACCGCTTTTACATATCTTTAATATTTCACTTAACTCCGGTAAATTCCCCGACCGTTGGAAAATCTCAAAGGTCACGCCCTTACACAAAAATGGCGATAAATCATCTGTATCTAATTACAGACCTGTGGCAATTCTTTCGGCACTGGCCAAATTATTTGAACTCGTGATACAAAAACGTATATACTATAAAGTAAAACCATTTCTTATAAACCAGCAGCATGGGTTTAGAGAGGGCAGGTCTACGACGACCAACTTAATGGTATTTACGGATTACGTCTCAAATATATTGGACAACAACGAACAAGTAGATGTCTCATATAATGATTTTGCGAAAGCTTTTGACAAAGTAGATCACCTCATATTACTGAATAAACTTGAAAGCTTCGGCTTCTCATACATGCTGCTTTTGTTCTTTCATAATTATTTGTCTAACAGAAAACAATACGTTGTTTACGGGCAGTTCACATCGAAACTCTACGCCACAAATTCTGGGGTCCCTCAAGGGTCTAATTTAGGACCACTTTTATTTTTATTGTTTATTAATGACATAGGGTTGTTTATAAGATTTGTAAAATTTTTGTTATTTGCGGATGACATTAAACTATACACCTGTATAACGACAAATGAAGACTCCATTCGTCTACAAAACGATATCGACGGTATAGTAGAATGGAGTCATCAAAATAAACTTCTTTTTAACAGTAGTAAGTGTACAATTATGTGCATTACAAGGGCAAAGCGTACTTTATATTTTAACTATAAAATGTCTGGTACCTCTATAAAACATATCTCGATAACGAAGGATTTAGGAATCACTTTTGACACGCGTCTGACTTTCCGAACTCATATCGATTCGGTGTGCAACTCTGCAATGCGAATGCTGGGTTTTGTTATATGTAATTCGAAATCTTTTACGAATACGGCAGTCATAAAAATGCTTTATTTTACTCTGGTTCGCAGCATTCTTGAGAGTGGATCGATAATATGGGGACCCGAAGATACCCTTTACTCAAATGATGTAGAAAAGGTGCAAAAAAAGTTTATGCGATACCTCTACATGCGAGAGTTCGGATATTACCCTTTATTGTATCCCTCTGATTTTCTCGCTGGAATGCTGGGGATAGAACGTCTAGACGTCAGGAGAAATATTGCAATGGTGTTAGTGGCGCACAAGCTACTAAATGGGCACACTTGCAATCCAGATATTCTGGAACGAATTTCTTTTTATGTCCCTGATAATTTCATCAGAGCTAGACAGCACAGATTATTTATTTTTCCAAGGGGCAGGACCAACCTACCAATGATCATGCCTTTGGGGAGAATAACTACTTTGTTAAATCACATTTCTTCTGTGATTGACATTTTTAATTTGAACCAAAGAGAATTTAAGACAGCAATAAGCATACTATTTACCAAATCTGGCTAATCAGATAGTATTGATGTACTTACCCATGCAAATAAATGTATATACTTACTTATTATAAACTGTAATTTATAAACTGTTATTTGTGAAATGTAAATGGATTATACTGTTTTTCACAATAAATCAATAAATAAATAAAAAAAATGGGGAAAAATACTGCCATCGCGGTCACGAGTTCGAACGCATGATATTATTGTGCATTTGTCTTGCCTAAGAGGTCCTGCTCGACCGAAAAATGGATGACTTCGCTTGAAATTCCTATAAATTTCACATGTTTATGTAAAAAGTGGAATAAACTAGTTTTCTGTGGTTTATTATGCGTCATTCATTAATTTGAAATAAATAAATCCCAAAAAATGACTTATTACAATTTTCATAAAGCATAAATGCATGGGGACTAGGTCCCCCACAAGTGAATTTGTGTGGGCTGAAACTAGCGAGTGTTGCTAAGGGTTAGACATTTTTCAAAGTTTGAGTTTTACCCATGCCATCTCCTAAATTGTAAATTATTTTTAAGACAATATTTTACTTATTTTCCTTATTGCGCCCGCACAGAGCCGGCCCTTTGTAAATAAGTACCTACTCCTTCCTATCAAGATTATGGGTTCAAACACTGGAGATAAAACTGACAGAACTGTATTATGGTCATATCCGTAGGTATACCAAAACTAAGTCCATTTTTCCTACTTCTTATGAATTGACCAAATATTTTCAAATGACTAAAAAACAAATTAATAACAAATGAATAAAAGGCAAAAATTCTATCTAGTTTTTTATTTATTTATATTAATAATTATTATTAACTATAGATAATAATAATAACCTGTATGTTAAGTAGGTACCTACTTGCTTCAAAAGAATATCTACCTATTCCAAGATTTATTAATCTTACTAGATATATAGGTATGTAGTTTGAAAAAGATTTTTCTTTCATAACCGCATCATCAGACGGTATTAATATCCTAGAGACTTTACGGTTGAATATCAATCGTCCGGCTAAGAATGCAACGCTGACGCTGCGCCTTACGCAAAACCGTTTTCGTACGTGGAGTTTGAATACAAATCTATTTTTGTAATATATGTATTGTGTCCCAAAATTCAACGATAAGCGGACACTAGTGGGTGGGCTTGCTCATGACTCCTCGAGAAAACTTTCTTTATAGCCCAGTCAAGATGTACATCCGTGCTTGCAAAAGGTCCGGTCATTCTGAATTTTTTATATGTTGTTAGAAACCTAAACCAGTAATAAATAAAAATTTGCAACTTCGAAAGTGCTGTGCGAGCGGCGGTGGACCCAAAAAACCAAGAAATTTTCGGATTTTTTTCAGTTTTTGCTCAATATCTCATTGAAGGAAGAGTCTGACTGGTATAGTTACTATACATACTTTTAAAGTAGACTAAATTTGCTACAATTTGAGATCAAAGCGAGCTATATGCAGCCATTGCTTTCCAAGATACAGTTCTTCGAAAATAGGCCATTTTTTCCAAAAAGTGAAATTTTTTCGAAATGGTCACATATTTTGTAAAATATTTTCTAAAACACGTATCCCACGTCAAATATCATATGAAATAAAATTGTAGTAAATTCAATTAGCTTTCATTTAAAACTAGATTGATATCTATAGACCTAACGGTTCTCTCAAGAACGCCAGATAACCAAAAACAGTTATAGGTGGGTTTTGGGGGGAAATGCAAATAAACTGTTCTCACGTCTTTTTATGGTTTTATTGTGCTGTGAAGTAATTTCATTAGTCATTGTGGGTTTATCCTAGGGTAATAATATAATTACGACCATTTCAAATTTCAAGTACCCATTAGTACCTATACCCATGAGTCATCATGGGTTTATTTTATGGCATAATTATTTACCAGTATAACGACCTTAAGTCAAATTTAAACAATACAATAATTGGGAAACTTACTTAATTCAAATTTAAAAGAACCATTAATATTTTAGCAAAATGTTTTCATTGTCCCCCCCCCCCCCCTTGACCTTCTTACCCGCACCCGGCCATTTCAGGGCAGCTCTCAGTGTGTTGCGAAATGTCTATCCGTCCGGGCGTGTGTTTCATGTGTCGTGAGGACCTCGACACAGGTCCTGTTGTGATCATCAAAGAACGAGGAATTCGAGCACTAATTGAAGTGAGTCAAAAACGTGGCCTCGCAGAAAATAAAAATTTCCTCCAAAATTGCAACCAAGTCAGCGTTCATGATGCATGCAGGAAGAGATATACAGCTGTGCGTAACGTTGAAGCCTCAGTTCGTCGAGGAGGAGACTCTGCTTCCCAACCGAAGACTTCATCGACAAGATTATCAAGTAGACTGGCTCCTACCTTGAAAGGGATTTGCTTTTTGTGTGGTGATGCTATCACTGAAGAATATCTCCAGCAGCAAAGCAAACTACCATTGGCAAGAAGGAATATGGTCCATACAGTTGAGAAGTTGGGCATAAGGTAAACTGTTTTAGATGCAGCTAAACGCCGAGGTGACGATTGGGGAAGGGCCATTGAGGAGCGCCTCCTCGCCACTGACGACCTGGTTGCTGCAGACGGGACATACCACAGATTGTGATACAGGAGCCTGTTTCAATTACCATCTGCTACTGGGAATAAGAGAGGTTATCGTCCAGCTAGTAATACTAAAGAAGCAATGGAGTGTGTGTACGATTACCTAATGGAAAACAGTGATGAATGTCAGTTTGAAATGACGTTCGATGAATCCACAGTAATTTAAATTGCTCAAGAGCATGTATTGGGCAATGAGAACAATAAGAGACGCCTTATAACTCTTCTCTGTGACGCCTTTCAGAAGGATGGAGTAGAAGTGGCTGTTGCCGAAGAAGATGCGGATCGAGAGATCGTCATGATGGCGCTTTAAAAAAGAGCAGTAGCCGATCGGGTCGTCATAGTGGGGGAAGACGTCGACCTGCTCGTTCTACTCAATGGTTTAGGTGCTGAAGAGACAAACGTCTATCTTCAGCAGAGCACCAAGGGTGAAGCTGGTTGCTGTCACTACTCTACGACCTCCTACAATCACCAGGGCTCCCGGCGATTACCAGGAACGGTACTACTCACCGACGCGTTTACCGGGTGCGATACCACCTCAGCACCGTTTGGCGAAGGAAAGACCAAAATCACCACACTTCTGAGCAAGAGTGTACCACTTGCTGAGCAAGTGGAGGTCTTCCTTCGGCCAGACTCCACCCCACAAGCCATAAGTGAAGCAGGCATCAAGTGCTTTGTGGCTCTATATGGGGGTGACATCGCGAGGGATACTTAGGATTTCCTGAGGTTTAAGACGTTTGTCACTTCAACAAGCATAAACCTCGCCCGTTTGCCACCGACGGAAAATGCCGCAGGCCACCATGCAGCAAGGTGCTACCTCCAAGTACACAAGTGGCGAGGAATCAACTTGAATCCCACTGAATGGGGGTGGAAGCTGTCTTCTCAAGGACTCACCCCCATCCCCACCACGATGGATCCCGCACCTCCTGCCCTTCTGCGAAAAATTTCATGTAAATGCAAGAAAGGATGCTCTGGGAGCTGCTCGTGCAGAAAGGCTGGGCTCCACTGCTCAGTCCTCTGTCAGTCATGCGGTGGAAAATTGTGCAATAACGTCCCGGATGTGGAGCTGAAATGCTCGGACGATGAAGATGACCCGACTACAGACTGGGCGCCTCTCCCAGCGTCCATCACAGATATCGAGACACCTTCGTGCGAGCCTAAGCCCGGGCCATCTAAGATAAAAAGAAAGACATGATTTGGTAACCAAGACACAATTCCTACATGATTTATATTAATTTTATTTTTTGTGTACATATAACTTGTCCTTACAGTAGGTACCATGATGTTTGTACAAGCATTTTAGTAGGTATATAATATAATGTTTGAAGATGACGTAATTCCCGATAGATGTATTATCTTTTCTTTTTTTCATCAAAAATGTGTTAACAATAACAAAAAAAAATTGTAACTGTTTGATAAATAAAACTGTAAAAAGACGTGAGAATAGTTTATTTGCATTTCCCCCCAAAACCCGCCTATGACTGTTTTTGGTTATCTGGCGTTCTTGAGAGAACCGTTAAGTCTACAGATATCAATCTAGTTTTAAATGAAAGCTAATTAAATTTAATACAATTTTATTTCATATAATATTTGACGTGGGATACGTGTTTTAGAAAATATTTTACAAAATAAGTGACCATTTCGAAAAAATTTCACTTTTTGGAAAAAATGGCCTATTTTCGAAGAACTGTATCTTGGAAAGCAATGGCTGCATATAGCTCGCTTTGATCTCAAATTGTAGCAAATTTAGTCTACTTTAAAAGTATGTATAGTAACTATACCGGTCAGACTCTTCCTTCAATGAGATATTGAGCAAAAACTGAAAAAAATCCGAAAATTTCTTGGTTTTTTGGGTCCACCGCCGGTCGCACAGCACTTTCGAAGTTGCAAAAGTTTTTTTTTTTTACTGGTTTAGATCCTAACAACATATAAAAAATTCAAAATGACCGGACTTTTTGCAAGCACAACCCCCTTTTCATGTTTAACTTGACTGGACTATTAATGTACAAAAAAAATTGAAATCCTTTGAAAATTGACACCTCTTAAGATACTTTTTAACGACTCCAGATACTAATATCTACAGCCTGTATGTTTGACGAATATCTACAGCTCATATGTTGAACATATCTACGAACTTCAGAGTGTTGACTAATATCTACAGAGCGTAGGTTGAACTAATATCTACAGAGCGTAGGTTGGACTAATCAGCCAAATGTGTCCAATAGTCCGATATTAGGGATTTTTACATACATACTTACATAAATTAAGTTTTTTAAACTGCATACGCAATATTACGTTGTTCCAATATGCTATACATAATTGCAAATCCAACTTCTGACAGTACTGTAGATATTCGTCAACACTTGGGTTCTCATAGATATTAATCAACAGTTTGAGCTGTAGATATTCGTCAACACTTTGATTCCCATAGATTTTTTTTCAGTTTTTGGAATTCCTGTAGATATTAGTAGACGCCTCCCTTTTTAACTACCATGACCACAATTTTTCAAATATTTCTGATTTTTTGTTTGTTTCGGCAACCTAAGCAGCACGGCTATTCACCACAAACCTTAAAAATCCATAAATACCTTCAGGTTTTACACAAAAATCAATCAAATTTATTGTTTTTCTAACAATTATGAAAGATTTTTATTTTCAGTCCACTTTCACTAATCGTGGTGTAAAAAAGTATGGACACTACTATTGCAAGTTTTTTTTAACAGTTTACGCATCTAATTAAGATTCCAAAATGGTATAATACTCTCGGAAAACTAGCCACAAAAAAAATGCGTACTATTTTTAACAAGAACCAAATTTTATAAATTATTGTTGTTGACAGTAATCACTTTTATTATGTGGACAAATAAGGTTTCTTGTTGTTGAAAAATGTTGAATTAATCTAAAAAAATTGTACCAACAATTAAAAAAAAAATTGAGAAATATTTTTTTTCTCTTTTTTTCTCGAGGAGTCATGAGCAGGCCCACCCACTGGTGCCCGCTTATCGTTGAGTTTTGGGATACGTTGTATATCTATATATTACGTACGAGGTCATTGCCTGTCGCGATTACTTTGTCCCGGTGACTTGCTGTCACTGGGTCAGTGACTATTTTACTAACCAGTTCCTAACGGATTTATAAAATAGTCACCAACACCCAAACTGGACGAAGCCGAAGCAAAAGTCGCCCGCAGGGCCTAGCAGCAAAAACCTGCGGAGCGGTTTTTTAACTGCTAGTGGTCTCATATTATGTTAATTGGCTAAGTCCGTCATTTTTCTTTCGAATGGGTATTATAGATTGTTATGGTAAAAAAGAAAGAGTAGTTTATTAAACAGGTTGATAGGGTTATCTGTTATATAAGAGATTGATTGGGGTATTTAATATATCAGGGTAATGATGTTAAATGGGTAATGACACTAATGACACTGGAAGTGCTGTGTTGTGATTTGTACCTACTTTGTGGTCATGTTATCATGACATTTACACCTCTTATTGAGTGGGTGTATTAAATGTTATAGTTACAGGGTTATACATAAAGATACACAGTTATCAGCTTTAATCCCATGGGATCTTGGACGCCAAATCTCGTGGGTACGTGATATGCTGGATATACTGTGTCGGTAGGCATGAAATACTCCCATCAGTGCGTGGGCACTGTTATTTTATTCAATGTTGTGAAGCTTGGAAATATGAAATAAAAGAGTGGATGTATAACAAGATTAATATATTAAAAGTTTAGCATACCTGTGGACCATATCAAACGAGCTACATCCTAGCTAAAAACATATAACGTTGCTGCGACGAATCCAGATGCAAAGCAAGGGGACCATACCTCCCTCACTTTTGCATCATCGCCAGGTTTCTCGATCTTCTCCATCCATCTTGGGTAGTTGTGGAGTATGGGAACGCCATGCCCTTGGCATCCTCCATTATATGATTCAGGTCCCATCAGGTTGGAAATATATAGCGTGGAAAAAGCGGACGGGTTATGTGCCTTTGTATTATTGATGATCCATCTCGTCGAATGACGGATGGTAAATATAATCGCAGATTATGATTAAACTTGTCGATCCAGCCGCCATTATTGCGCAACGGGATTCTACACTTGAATACCCGTAAATAAGGATTCTCCAGTCGCGATAACCTTGTACCGGCTGAGATTTAAAGGAAACTATCGTTCACATATTATATTCAGGGCCGGATCTACGAAATCTGGCGCCCTGTGCAGTAGGTACCGATGGCGCCCCCCCCCCCCCTACTTTTTTATTAAAAATTCGTTCACCACAATTTTTTTATTTAATAATTTTTTTTTACACTAATTTATCAAATAAAATCAAGACATATAAAGGGTGTAACTTTTTCAAGTGACCTGGCGGTAGCTCTCATACTCGTTTTTTTTAAAGAGAGGATCGCCAGGAGCCCTATACTCTCTGAATCTATTGGGTAAACATAAAATTATGGTGCTATTTTAATTATTTTAGGAAAAACTCTTTTTGCAAGTTATGTTTTAAAATAATACAACGAATTGTTTGTTTGTGCCCGTACCGTGATTTAAAATATAGGTTACGAGACAATGCGGGTGGTTTCGCTGAACTAGGTCCATTAGACATTCTTGAGATTTACTGCGTTTATGTATATACCCAACGCGAATATTAGAAAAAGCAAATACGAATACGTTCTCATGGCATCGTACAACACAAGAATAGCATCTACAGCTTCTGACTAGCAGGCAGTCCCGACGAGAGACAGTGAGCGAGTGAGCAGTGATAATAAGAATATAACCTCAAATTTGTACCTTGCATTTCCCCTGTGTTACCATAACCCATAAATATACAAACCACCCACCCATAACCATACAAACACTAAACACTGTCGTATGGTATCAACGGCTTACGGGCAAAAATACCGCGCTGTGATTGGTTATTGAATTTGGATCGCACCCATTCGTCGTAAAAGACGGTAAAAGATATATGGAAAAATAGATCTTACGTTTAAACTAAATATATGGAATTTGTAAAAAAAATTCTGTACTGACTATAAATTCGTAAGCGTTGATACCAACCTGATGCGTGCGCATTCTGTGTCTTTGGAAAGTGTTGCTAGAGCGTAATAATTATTTCGTACTATGGGTAATTTTTAAACGATTCAGGGAATATTATAACTAAATTATAATACAATATTTATTTTCTCACGGCGCCCCTTCGGAGTTGGCGCCAGGTTTTTGCACGTTTTTGAACATATGGCAGATCCGTCACTGATTATATTAGCTTGAAACAACCCGCCGATTAAACAATTTACATTATAATTTAAAATCCACTTGTTGTTGACTGTCGGATTCACATCCTGCCCTTAAGATGCGAATCATAAATATACAAACCACCCACATGCGAATCCAATCGAGAAGGAAATCGATCATGATCCCCCTATTGTGAAACTATTAGTGGCCAGTAAGGAGTTATTAATATAAACAAATATTAATAACCCTGGGGTAATTTAGAACATTAATTTCATTATTAAATTATTTTCATAACAAGATTACACTTTGAGAGATTACCTGTTCAGTGGGATCAAAGTATTTTTATTAGGTACCAGTCCAATGTGCAAATATTTACAGAATCGAGGCTTGCTAGCAAACGCCCATTTTATCAATTTAGTTATCTGACAGATTTCAACACAATCTGTCCAGAATTGTGTGGTGCTTATCTGAAAATCTTTTTTTTTACCTTGTCGATTAACCATCCCGATTTAAAGGTTAGTAATTTACTGTAAAATAATAAGTAAGTATAGAGATGTGTGTGTTTTTATAATCGATTAATTGAATTCATTACAACTGATTTTAATGACTAACATAATTCAAATAATTCATGTGTTTTTAAACTTGAATATTTTACTAACGTCTACTTACTTACCTATTTTTTTGTTTTTTACACTCTTGATTAGATTACATTTACCTACAACATATTTTTAAATACTTCTGTTTGAATTTCGATTTTAGTTTGAATGATTGTATGAACGAAAGTACGAATGAAAGTATGACAGAAAGTAGGAATGAATTTATGAACGAATGAATGCATAAATGTATGAATAAATGTATGTATGAACGGATGTATGAATGAATGTTTGAACGAATGTACGAATGAATGTTTGAACGAATGTACCAATGAAAGTATGACCGAATGTAGGAATGAACGTAGGTATGTTCGAATGTAGAATGGATGTATTAATAAATTATTGTATGAATGATATATGAACGAATGTAAGAATGAATGTTTGAACGAATGTACGAATGAATGTATGAACAAATGAATGCACAAATGTATGAAGGAATGTATGAATAGATGTATGTATGAATGAATATATGAATTAATGTTTGAACGAATGTACGCAAGAATGTGTGAACAAATGTATGAATGAAGTGGAATCTTGGAAGTGGAAATTAACCCATACCACGATATCCGATCGGGCTGAAGCTCGGCATATAGACACGTTATCGAAGAAAATGCGTGCTATCATCTTTTGGTGGCAATCATTGTCGGTCGATTTGGCTCGGTAGAGTTGTCGATTCCAATTCCTGGGTGGGAAGTTTCAATTCTTTTTTTTGTTTGACTTTGAAAAACGTTTTAAAAGGCATTTAAAAATATAGATTTTTTTTAAACCTTTATTTTCGTGTGTTGATTTTTACTCTTGATAACATAGGTAATTTAATTTGTTTTAAAATTGCTTAAGTACTTATATTAATTCTCACATTATTAATATGTTTTACATTTGATTTATTTTACCACGGCGAATTTTACCGTTTTTTTACATTGTTTTTATCAGTTTTTATGACCGAAAATTTGGTTGCAAAGCAAACCGGTTGTTATCCACACCACATTTTACACGTACTTGTGCGAATGCCGGCTCATTTTGTGGACACGAAACTTAGATTATATTTCTTGAAATAGAACGAATACTGATTTTTTAGTGACTGATAATAGCTTTTTTTAATACAAAATAATTCCGTTTCGTTTCGGGGCATAATAGCCCATTCACACCATTCATTTATCGTTCATTTCGTGATTTCATTCCGCCTCTTTCCCTCGAAATGAACCGTGTGAACACGAAAGTGAATAGAGACAGTTCCGAATGAAGCATTCCAACAATGTTGGAATGCTTCCTTCGGCACTGTTCACTCGCAACCGGAATTTAACATCACGTGACGCGAATGATGTGTGTGAACACTCAAGTGAACAGTCTTTCACTCACAAATTAGTCGGCCGAAATGTTCTGGCGTGAGGACGAGTAGCCGGAGCGGCTTAAACGTCAAAATGCTCCGTTTAGTTCGCTTTTCGAAATAACTCCTACACGTCTCATAGAAATCGTTGTTTCTCCCTTACTATCATAGTGAAAAATATGATCTAAACGGTATTGGAAAGAGCAAATAATGCTCTATTATATTCAATATAACGATTAACCACAAACGAATACGAATGTACACTTCTATGGAACCAAAGTTTCTGATCGAATTTGAAAAAAAAGTTATGAAACATTGTGAATTTTTTAAGAATTATTTTTATATGAAACGATAAAAAAGTGAGGTGACAGAAACGTTTATAATTTATTTGTCTAACAAAATAAGTGTGTGTTTTTATATTTCTTTTGTTAACCAGTAATTTTAGTTAGAATAAAAAGCAAGGAGAGCCATTTTTTAAACTTTTAAAAGTTTATATTAAAAATTACTCTATTTAAAAAATTACGTGGTTTTTTTCTAATAATAAATTTTGGAAGCATATTTCATCACCTTTCCAAAACAGTTTTTAGTTTTTGGATACGTTAATAAATATTCCATTTATATGGATTTTTTTGCAAGCCGAGGCCTATTTTGGAATAAAAATATTTTCATGGTGCAAAAATAGTGGTAGATATCGGTTTTCAGGTTATTATTTAACCATATGTTCATTTTATGGTGCTGAAATTTATTTACTGTTTACAAGAACCGCCAATTTCTCGTAATTTAGTTCGACGTTATCGGAAATGTCAATTGAAATCGTAAATATTTCCGAACTTAGCCGTCAGCGCCGGACGAATTCCAATGCGGCCGCGACTACTCTCGACGACTTCGCAGCGAGAATGTCGAGTGAACTCTTCCTTCGAAGGAACCGTGTGAACACTCGGTGAAACGAGAATGGAACATTTCATCGAGTAAACCTTCATCCGAGTGATCCTTGTGACTTCAGCTTTAATGCTGCGTTTTTTCGACACAATTATTCACTTCAAACTTCAATGTTTGTGTCAAGTGTCAAATTCTAACAAGTGTTTCATTCGCATTATAAAGCTAGTTTAACCTTAAATTCATAATACACCAAACGAATAGTTTCTAATTAATTATAAACCAGTGAAATCCAATCCAACACAAGTGTCAAGAAGTCTGACATTCCAGTTTTTTCCCGTCAAAACAAATAAAAGGTAGATTTTTTGATCCTACCGCTAGAGCTCAATTATAATCTCTCTTTCTGTTGCATGCGGCATTTATGAGAAAGAGGGAGAGGTTACAATGGAGCTATCAGCGGAATGATTATTTTTGACAAAACTTTTTTTCTACTAACGAAACTAAGAATAATTAACTATGTATTAATTTTATAAGAACATTAGAAAGCTATGGTTCTTATATAATAATATTTATTCTTGTTTTTCTAAATTAAAAGCATAAAAACTGCCACTCCAAAAACAGTTTTTGTGGTTTGAAATTAGTTTTTCAAAGTCCAGAGTTCGACAAACTTGCAATTCTTTTTTACAGGCGCAAAGAAAGAATTATTTCTTGTTAATCTTTATATTATTTTTATAAAAGTAATGGGTTTAATTGTTTTACAGAAGCTGAAATCATGGGCATTATATCTAGCTTATTATCCTGCATAAGCTGCTTTGTAAACACGCTGGTTAGTAGCATTATTTGTGATTCATTTCATCTGTGCGCTGTTTTGTTGAAGAGACTTGCTTCATGTATTTGTCAACGTTTCTCTCACATCTTCTACCCCTTGTCATTTTGGGGTCAGATCATTCACTTGGATGCGGTGCCTCCAAGTGTCCCTGTTCTATATTACTTCAGCCACCTTTAATCATTTCTGGCTCAGCCTTTACTCGGACAGTCTTTGATGCTATTTTCTTCAGCTTAGTCACTCTAACGACATTTGAATCAAAGTACCTACTTATGAAACAACCAAATACTTACTCTTACTCCCTAATACCTACCCCAGACTTCACTATCTTTCCGACAGAATTGTACGCATGTAATTAATATTTTACACTCATTTAAAAACACGGCTTCCGTAGTCCCGAGGTAAGACTCTCGACCAGTGGCGGATACAGAAAAAACTCAAGGGGGGGGCGCTAAAGATACAAGAAAACTAAAAAATAGACAACAGTGGGGAGAATACGAAGCACAGAAAAAGAGGAGACCGACTATACTATCTCATTCTCTCGCAGGCTAAAACATTTATATTTATGTGTTTGTCACATAACAACGGTGCTAAAGAAGTTTTCACTTGAATAAATAAAAAAATTGCAGGCCGCATATTTAAAAGTTGGCAGGTCATAAGGAGCAGTAGGGCTGCATTACACGATCAAGGGAATCAAATACTTGAGTCGGGCCATGATAAGGGTACCTTTACATGAAACGCGTATGAATGTGAATGAAGCAAAAGTTTCAATTTAAGAGGCGAGTGTGGGTACCGCCGCCACGGGAATTATTTATTGGGTAAACAACACCTCTGCTATAGGTCATCCCAAGTGGATCGCTAAGTTTGGTGACTTAGCAGGGATGCCTGAGTTCATGGGATGTGGTTTTTTAAGGTAGCGGTGAGATGTGTTGATGATTGGTTGAGGGAGACCATTTAACCTCTCCAGCAGGAATCTCTCGACCCATTGCCTCGCATCGCAGTGGGAAGGAAAGGTTCACCCGTCCATCTCTCCTGGAAACACTAACCCAGAGAGTCCCAACCACCTATCATACCTTTTCCTTCTACTATTTCCTTTCCCTAAAATGAACAATTTGTAATAGTTACCCAAAAATGACAGTGGATGAGTTTGTGTATTCGGGAAGTATGTTTACGAGAGATGGGAAGACTGATAGAGATATTGAAAGAAGGGTAAATACAGGTAACTCAGCATTTATGGAGGACTGAACGCCGTTGGCGCTAACAAAAACTGTCGAAAGAAGCGAAGCTAGTAGTTCACAATGGAGTGCTGGTACCAACCCTGATGTATGGCAGTGAAGCATGAAACTGGCAGAGGAAGGACTAAATGCTATAGAAATGAGATCCCTTCGGCGTATGTGTGGTAAGCCATGTATGATAGTGTGAGAAAAATATGAAAAGAATGCAAGGCTGTTGCAAGCGTAAAAGTAAGATTAAGGGATGCTTAGATGGTTAAGACATGTAGAGCAAATGGTCGAAGAAAGATTTTCTTATATTTAGGGGGTGCAAGGGGGGGGGCGCGCGCCCCTCATATGTATCCGCCACTGCTCTCTACTCACAATCCGAAGGTCACGGGTTCGAACCCGGCATGCCCAAATAAATTTTATTGGATTAATTTGTGGTATTTCACAATTAATTAATTAAAAATAATATACTCACAGTATATTATTTTAAATTAGCTCAGATATGGGGGCTCCATCGAAGCCAGAGTAAAGTTGAAAAATACCCTCGACTCTGCAGAACCAGGCGGTCCGTCTGATAGATTCTCCCATCTTGACAGATGCAGAGCACTGGTGTCAGGTAGGAAAGCTATCGTTTTACCGGTATTACATTGGAAGATGCTCCGAGGAACTAGCGTCGTTAATCCCCTCGGCACCGGTGCATAGTTGAGAAACACACCAAACGCATGCCCAACATTTGTACATGGTTGACATTTGTCACATGAAAACAGGTCGCTTCTTCGACTCGTTCTTGTATTCAACAGCTCGGCCGTGGAATGATTTGCCAGCCTCTGTATTTCCTCCTTTCTACAACATGGGTCTCTTCAAGACCAATGTTCATTCCTTCCTCTCCTCAAAAAGACCCTCCACACAGCATTTCAGATGACATGAGGGAAATTATTTTCCCCAGACCTCCTGTGTGGAGTTAATGCAAAAAAAATAAAAAAAAATATTTGCTTCTTCCGGAGTGGAATATACTATCAGTATTGTCCTGGTGTAAGACCACCATTCAGAATTGAAACGTTGATTGAAATGGCTTTAGCCGTGTTTGTTGACCATGTCTGAATAACGAGGTTCTTCCCCGCCCTCCTCTTCCCCATCTCCTTCCCCACCCTTCTCTTCCCCACTACCTTCAGCCTCACAACATACCCCAATTGTGATACCATACTATCACTGGCTCCAGACGGAAGCAGTTGGTGACTCTTGTGCGGGATTCATATAAAAAAAAATTGCTTCTTCAAACTCCTTTTGCTAAAACCACCTTTCGACAAAGACATTTTAAAATTTTTGCTTACAAACTACAATACACTACGGCCATACACTCATGGAGAAACTGAAAAATAACCAATTGGCGACTCAATCGCAACCAACCTCCTGAACAAAATTGATATTTTTCTGATCTGACGTATCGCAGATTACAAAAAGGCAACTGAAACGCGACAGCATTGCTAGTTGCCGCGGCCGTCGCGTTTGAGTTGCCTTGTTGACAGGTTGCCAACGTAACGGCTCACGACCTGTGTGCGACCCGCCAGTGAAATTCACATGTTCCTTTCCTGTTTTTTTTTTCAGTTTCTCCTTGAACGGATGGCCTATCAGCTACAATTAGACAAATAGAAACAGTGATCTAATTCAAATACGAAATAAAGAATTGGATTGCTAAAATAAGTTGTCCCTCTATTTTTAACCTCTCTAAAACATAATACCAATTGTCAAGTTGATTAGTCAGACATGTCCAAATACTAAGTTTTGAGATAATGACGAAAGCAATATTAGATTGCTCAAAATCAAATATTATTTACAGGTGTCTATGTTTTACTGTCAGTTATATAAGTATGACATTTTCAAATTTTCTACTATTGACCCAGAAAATATAATTTTTTTGTTTATTTCATTACAAATTTTTCTGCGTTATAAATGACTAGCTGAAGTCCTCGGCGATGCCCGGGCTTTACACAAAGTTTTCGAAATCAAATGTAGACAAAATTTCATCAACCTCGGCATAAAACTTTAGATTTGCATACAAATCAAATCCACACCTCCCGCTTGCCAGCCCGCTCGTCCACGACATACAGGAGAAACCTTGACAAATTGTATACCTAAATCTTCCTCATGAATCACTCTTTCACATTGGTGAAAACCGCATGAAAATCCGTTCAGTAGTTTTTGAGTTTATCGTGAATAGATAGACAGACGCGATGGAGGACTTTAATTTATTATATGTAGAGATTTGGTGGTGTTTATGAGTAATGTGAGTATTGTACCAAATAGAGAATACACTTTTGCATATAAATGCACAGTGGCGGTTCTTCACAGGGGGACAATGCGGACAGTCCCCACCAGTTACACCCGAAACCTTCTAAAGGAAATAACAGTTGATGCTTTGTCTTCACCAAAATGAATGAATTCTTTAAACATAAAAGTAATTAACATTTACAGGAATAAAATAATTCCAAATCATTTTAATGCGATGTGGCGACCATCCAGGCTGACCAGTGGGTGCGGAATGATAGCCGACCAGCGCACGAACTATCTGAGTCCATTTCTTAGTGCGCAGAACCTACTGCGCACTTGGAAGACAATCTGAGCTGTCCTCTAACGCATTTTGGTTAATTCCTTGCATTTCTTTCACGTTCGTATGCAATCCGCGAGAACCACGCATGTGCACTCGTATGTGAATTTCACATACCGTGGGGATCATCCAATAAATCCCCAAGACAAACTACAGAACCATTTGTTTGCGTAGTTTCGGACGGGAATCGCTCGCTTTAAAATTAAGTTCGATAAAAATTGGAAGTAAAAAAACGATAAATTGATATACATCTGTAGACATTTTATATTATTTTGTGTTTAGATATCCGATTAGTACGATTAGATCATCAAAATTTTTTTTTGAGAAATTTTATATTATATACTACGGGTGGTGATATATGGTACAGTACGCAAAAAATTATCAAAGAAGTGCTCGAGCCGCCACTGTAACTGCGTACTCAACTCAAATTTCGATTTTTCAGAGAAGTCTGACTAATCAACTGGACGATCGATGAATGTGGATGATTATCCTTAGAAGAAGTCCAAAGAAGACATGTCACATCAAGTGAATCAAATACTTGGGTCTTGTCAAGCCAAGAGTCAGATAAGAGAAAAGTACATATGAGACAGTGTATGAATGAATATGAACGAAGTAAGTAGTTCGTGCTGAGTCAGAGTTGTGTGGCAGTCAATCCACTCTGCCTACCTCTGCAGGGAACGGCTTGATTGTTAGTTAGTTCATTATGAACATGTGGCAAGTATTATTATTATCATCTGCTATGAAGACCTTGAATGACATTACATTATTAACTGTTCACGACAGGGAATGAATTTGCATAATTTTTGATAGCCCCCTCTGTGAGTACTGATTTGTTTTGAATAATTTTGGCCTTGAATACTGAATCAATTTGGTACCCATCAAAAATTGCAATTCCGTCTTAACTACTAAATACAAGTTAGTTTTTATTATTGAAGAAGAAGATAATACTAATAAATCTAAAGAAACATAAAACAGAACTATTAAAAAAAATAAAAAGGTAAAGGTCACAAATGGGACTCAAACCCGGGTATCTCTTGTCTTTCCGGGACACAGCATATTAACTCTTAGGGGACGACAATAAATTTCAATAAATAAAAACGTTTTTTTGTTAAAGCCAACACGCATACAATATCATACTTGATAAAGTGACACTTTTAGCTTTAACTAAGGGGCCGTTCAAGTATTATGTAACGCACTTGGGCCCCCCCCCGGTCTTGTGAAACGTTACTGTGCGTTACGAGGGAGGGGAGGGGGGGTTTGAATAATGCGTTACATAACATGTTTTTCTTTAAAATCTTCTAAGTTGGCAACCCTTTTCATTCTCAAAATCTCTTAATAATAATAATAATAACGTAGTATTTATATAGCGCAGTTTTGTGATATTTCACTTCAAGTGCGCTTGATTATAATTAACTTAAAATTAACCTATAGTGTTCCTTACGAGTCCTTAAAAAATTGTTTTATTTATTGCCACAAACGCGATTAAAACAAGAAAAAAGGTATTTAAACGACTTTCCAGTACTTTGCGCAACTTAATTGTGACTTTCAGCTAAAAATTGTCACTTGGGCGTTACGTAATGTTTACGGGGGGGGTCAAATATCTTTAAAAACATAATAGTTGAACGCACGGGCGTAGCTAGGTTTTAGTATCGGGGGGGGGGGAGGGGAGGGGACGACGACGACTTTGTATTTCTATGTACATTGGTTACTTAATTTTTTTTGTAATATTTTCATATGTAATACAAAATTTACCAGGTCGAAATTTCCGTAGATATAGTGCTGATTTCCCTTTTCCCTAACACTAGTGTGGGGATACATAACATTACCATATACCGATACGGCATGAAAATACACAAAGGTTACCGAATGCGATCGGATAGTCGACGACGACTAGCGGCGAGTGGTAGAGAGGGCGAATCCAAAATACATTATTAGTGTTATAATTAGTAATAAAATAAGTTATGCCGCTCGCATCTCCTTATTTTAATATTATTGATGTTGATATCTTAACTTTTCGGGGGGGGGGTTTGAACCCCCAAAACCCCCCCCCTGGCTACGCCCATGCTTGAACGCCCCCTAACCTAGTAAAGGTAATTATCCTAAAATGAAATGAGCAAGTATTTTAGTTAAGTGGAGAGTATAGTAGTAACTAAATGCGTCCGAACACCGTAATTTTAGTGGAGTTGGTGAGTCAGCTCTTTAGTAGATTCAATCCATTTTGTTCTATTTTCGGGCGAGTAAGTACCCCCTCCATGCGTCCCTGCGCACTGACAGGCGCGAACCTACCGTTTTAGCAATGTTCATTTGTGAACGCGCAGAAATGTTGTGGTAGAGCAAAGATGCTATCCTAAATTTATTTATTTATGCTGCTATTAATCTCTTTTCGTGTCCATAGTTTTATTTTATCTTACTAATTTTTTCTTCCATCTCTTCTAAAATAAACATTAAAATAAGCTTAATTAGCGTATTTATTTTGCTTTGTAGCAACCCATCATCCGCCGTCATCTTGCAACAGGCAGCGGGCACAAATGTACTCTACTTGAAAGTAATGCGAACGGTTTTCGGCGAGTCAAGTAGCGAGTGTACTTGCTACTTCGTCGCCTCAGTTCTTATTTATCCAACAGACCATTTTAGTTTTTGTTCAATCTCCATTTTAAAATTAAAAATAAAGTATAAAAAATTACAGTAAATCACTTAACTAAGAACTATTTAAACTAATGAGACCTTTACCTTTACGGGAATAGCTTTATATTAAACACCTATCATAATGTTTCATTGAAATAATGCAAGAAAACCTTCTCCTCCTGTAAAATTTTCTAATGGTCTGTTGGACAAATACGAACTAAGGCGACGACTTGACTTACTTCTTGCTCAATCAGAACTGACTTTAGGGGCCAACTCGGCCATTGGGACCTATATTTTTTCTGTCATTATTGTCGATCTCAAGATTCAAATTCAGAATTAACAATTTTATCCTTAACTAATTTTCCCCATATTTTTGACAGTTATCTTTTTGAATGATTTCAAAGTTCTATAACGAATTTATTTGTAATAAAGAAAGTGTCTCGGATAAACATATCCGATTTTATTTATATGGAACACCTGTTAACTTTTTCTAGAAGTCTAAAAGTCTAAGGCTACGAACGCACAGGCAGGTGGCTGGCTTAGCGCCTAGAGCCTAGTGGCAAAAAACCAACACGTTGGTTTACCTGGATACACGCTAAGCGGCTATCCATCGGCTATCTACTACCTATCTAGGCTCTAGGCGCTAAGCAAGCCGCCTGCCTATGCGGACATAGCCTAAATGAAATTAATTCAATGTTATCTTTTGCCATACAAAGTTAACATGGAAAATTCCTGATTCTTCCCATATATTGTAAATGTACCTTTATATTTGCTATTTTTTTTCTCTTTGAAAAAAACAAAAATAATCTTTCCAATGTGTATGTTAGAAATTAATAATTTTGTTTACAAATAATTAAATTTTGATATTGAAAATATAAATTGGCACAAAAAATACATTTTTTATTTTTTTTATTTATTTATTTTTATTCACAAAAATATACATAAATTACAATAAATTTTATACAATAATTAATTACATAATATATGTATTTGATTTTCCCCCATAAATAAGCAGGGCTTGTGTGTATAGGGGGTGTTATACATGTTAGAGGCCGTGTACCTGCGGATTCCCGAAAAAGTATGTAAAATAAAAGAAACTTAGAATTTTAAATCCAGATTCCTTTTCTTTACTGTCACTTCGCTTTTTATCATATTCATACAATTTTATTTTAAAATTAAATATTAAACTTTCTTTTATTTTGGTTGGGGGTACAAAAAGATTTATCTTATTGTGAGATGATCGGGTTTGTAAAATATCTGAACAACATAGCTCGTATATTCCAGAAGCATTATTTCTTTCGCTTTCTAACATAAAAGAAATCACAAATGTTCGCATGACAGGAAGAGATATCTAACTTTTAATGATGCACAGTCGCTCTGGGACAATTTCGGTCGTTGTTGGAACGGCGTATGATATTTTGGGAAAATTTGATTCTCCTGTGGTTAAACGGGTTAAAGGAAACATTTGTGATATAAAGTCAGAATAATTGAATGTTTGTGTGAGACGATATATGAATATGAATGATGTAAGGAGTGTGTTCCGGTATAGTGTTATGTGGGGGTCTATCCTCAATGCCTACCTCTGTGGAGAGATGGTATGATGGTTAGTTAGTTAATAGTGTGTTTGTGGATTGATTATTTAGGTAACATTGAATATTATGTCAGTCATTGGAGCACACCTATCATAAAAACATGTTATGTCACTAAAATGTTATCTTTGAATCCCAAAGATATCAGAGTACACAATCACTTGCGGTATTCTGTCAATACGTTTTGCTATTTGACAAAATAGTTTTTATTTCCTGAAGTTTACAATGTTACACAATGATTGATAAAAACTAAGTTTTATAATACCTCCTACAGCAAACACCAACCGTTTTTAAGCCAAAAGCCTTGTTATGAAATCTATGATGAATTGCAAAAATTAATGACAAAGGAACGGTTATTTCACAGAATTCGGACAATTCATCAAATTTTAAATTTAACCTCTCCACGAGTATGGCCAAAATAGTTCGGCAAAGCCAAAAAATGCCGAGAAGAGTATGTCCGAAACGTTTCGTTGGTGACTATTATTAAAATACTGTCATATTTAATGAAAATATTTCACTTGCAGTGGCATCTATTGACATCTGCGCGCAGTTTGTCTAAGTTTTGGAAGACGTACCTTCTTTTTGTGTCATTTGTCAGAGGAAGGAAGCAGTTTTTTTGGTAATTTTTTGGGATTAGTGTCCATGGCTATTACGAATAATTTTTAGAAAAAAACTTTAGATTCGCCTTAATCACTATAAAAGGAAACTTTTTGCATCACGGCCGGCGGAAAATAATGCATTTTAATTTTCAATTTCGTTAAATAAAATTTCACTTCGCGAACCGATACTACGACAGCCCGCCCGCCTGCCATTTTGTCACTGTTATGTTGGTATCCCTGACCTGATACAAACAAGAGTTAGATACGATTGTAGCCGACTTCTTGGGATACGTGATGAGGCGCGTAATTATGAAAAACAGAATTAATAATATAATGTAAACAAACTTCTAATCAGGCACTGGAATGGAGACAAACCATTCAAATCCTGGGATGTTTTTTAAAATAAAGATAATATACACAAGCCCGCTACACAAAACCTGCTTTGCCAGACAAACCATTAAAAAACGTAGGCTGTTTTTTAAAGTAAAGATAGCATACACAATCCCGCTAGACGAACCCTGCTTTGCCAGACAAACCATTTAAAAACGTAGGCTGTTTTTTAAAGTAAAGATAACATACACAAGCCCGCTAGATAAATTTCATAATTACGCGCCTCATTATGCATCCCACAAAGTCGGCTACAATCGTATCTAGCTCGTGTTTGTATAAGGTCAGGGATACCAACATAACAGTGACAAAATGGCGGGCAGGCTGTCGTAGTATCGGTTCGCAAAGTGAAATTTTATTTAACGACATTGAAAATTAAAATGCATTATTTTCCGCCGGCCGTGATGCAAAAAGTTTCCTTTTATAGTGATTAAGGCGAATCTAAAGTTTTTTTCTAAAAATTATTCGTGATAGCCATGGACACTAATCCCAAAAATTTACCGTTTTTTTATATGGACATGAT
This sequence comes from Limnephilus marmoratus, assembly GCA_917880885.1. Classification (NCBI taxonomy): domain Eukaryota; kingdom Metazoa; phylum Arthropoda; class Insecta; order Trichoptera; family Limnephilidae; genus Limnephilus; species Limnephilus marmoratus. Next base: position 20,352,581 of record OU862915.1, read on the forward strand.
TTTTTTCAATGTTGGTTTATTTTCGTGGATTGATGTCGATGACGTTTTAATTCAAAATATAATATTGGTTTTAGTTATTCTATGATAATTTATAAAAAACATTAAAATCAGTTTTAGTCAGTTAGTTACAGTTTTGTTTGCCAAAACTCACTCGCGGAGAGGTTAATATTCAAGTTTTTTGAAATTTCTATTCAAGTGCAGTTATTGTCTCTTAACCTGTTAAATGGTTGGATGGTATTTCGAAAAAATGCCTGCTAATTTCATAGAAAATTCTTTTAAAATAATTCAGAGTAGCTATAATAATCAAATAGTACCTAGGTCCTAGATTGATATTGGCGCAAACGATTCTGACCTTGTCCTTCATACAGTTTTGTGAGAATGGTTTTGGTGGCACGCCTGCCTTTTCAAATTGCAAGAGCGAAACGGCAGAAACAGTATATAAAAGGTGATGGATGTTCCTCCTCACTATCCTTACTTACAGACAGTTCCGATAGCTAGCACATAGCTTATAGACTTATATTATACATAAGAGTTATACTTGGAAAATAAGAAAACTTGAACTGCTTTTCACAGAACTTGAATATTAACTTTAAAATTTGATGAATTTTTAAATTCGCATTTGCATATTTTATTTTTCAAATGTATTATAAAAGTTATCATGTTTTGTCATTTCACATTAAATTTTTTTTTTTAAACACTAAGTTTAATTGCGGTGGGAAACTTTGGTTTCATAACGGTGTACATTTTAATTATTTTTTGTTATCTTTTAGATTTGAATATTGTGTGGTGTTTTCTTTTTCCAATACCGTTTAGATCATATTCTAAGTATGATAGTAAGGTAACCATAACGATTTCTATGAGACCTGTATGAGTTGTTTGGAAAACCGAACATATTAGTCTGAGGGGTTAACAATATTTGTTGAATGTTCCAGATGGTGACCGGCACCAAGGTGATCGGCTATGGCAGCATCATGGCCACCGTGTGGCTGGGCTTCAAGATGCAGGGCATGTTCAAGGTGCCCCCACTACCCATCGTGCCCCGCGACCACTACTGGGGCCCCGGTAAAGCCCCCGCCTCCGAAGACACCAGCGTCAGACCTTTCAAGATCCAATTCACCCCCGATGTAAGTATCTTAACAAATTGACTTGTCTTTGCTAACACATGGAGGCCTAGCATGGTCATTCGATAATGAAGCTAAGGATAAACTTAGTCGTCAATGATTGTTTATCAGCCATGTGGCCAAATGGCGCCTGTTACAAGTAAAGTTTTAATTTTTGAAAACAGTTTACACACCAAATTTTCGAAAAACATTTTTTTAAGTTTATAATTTAAACAATTTTTTTTAGTTTCAATTTGGGAGGCAAGTATGGGTACCGCCGCCGCAGGTACCATTTATTGGATAACCAACACCCTGCCATAGGTCACCCCAAGTGGTGTGCTACATTTGTTGTCTTAGAAAGGGTACAGCTTGTCTAGGTGTTGACGGCTGATGCGTTTGTACCTATTTCGTGGCGGGCTGGATGGGGTGAGACTGGTTGAGGGAGACCTTTTGATTATTTCAGCCGGACTCTCTCGACCCATCGCCTTGCAAAGCATTGGGATGAATGGATTCATACGTCCGTCACTCCTGAACACACTGACCCTCCGATTCATACCCACCCCTCATACCCTTTTCCTTCCCCGAACTTCCTCTCTTTCCTTTCCCTAAAAGGATCCTCCGCACAGCATCTTCAAAGATTACACTGACTCCCGGCCTCCTGTGTGGAGCTATCGTAAAAATAGAACTTTATGTTCTTACATTTATTTATATCATGTCTAAAAGGAATCGAAATGACAATCTAGTCTCCTTCAACGGAAGCAATCTTCCCAACATGCCTTCCATTGATATGCTTGGTGTAACTCTAAGTGACCAGCTCAAATATGGGGGCTCATGGAAGCCAGAGTTAAGTTAGCCTCTCAGATACTGGGCGTACAGTACAGGGCCTGTAGATTCTGCAGATAGTACACAATTGCTGACTTGTACAAATTGCAATTGTACACTACTGTTGAATTTGGCAGGCACCTCTTGTCTGGAGCCGCAAAATACCCGAAAAAATCCTTGGCTCTGCAGAAAAGGCGTTTGATAGATTTCCCTATCTCAATAAACGAATTGCAATACCTAGAGGTATCAGGTGAGAATGCTATCCTTGTTCTACCGATATTGAGAAACTAACGTCACTGATCCCTTCGGCACTGGTGCATATTCGGGAAACACGCCAAACGCATACCTAACATAAATGTACAACTCGTTCTTGAGTTTGACAGCTCGGCTGTGAAACAATTGGCCGACCTCTGTTTTTATCCTTCCTACAACATTCAAGACTCTTATTCACTCTTTCCTCTCATCAAAAAGACCCTCCACATAGCATCCCCAAAGACGTCATAGGGAGCGTTCAAGTATTACGTAACGCAATTTTTGAAGATTTTTGACCCCCCCTCCCCCCCATGTAACGCGCCGTAACGTTTTCCTGTTCAACCCCCCCCCCCCCCCCCCCCTAAGCGTTACGTAACATCCAAGTAACAATTTTTACTCAAAGTCACAATTAAGTTGCGCAACGTACTGAAATGTCACTTAAATAACCTTTTTCTTGATTTTATCGCGTTTGCGGTAATAAATAAAACATGAGATTTCTAACTCGCGATACATTATATACCTACATTTTATATATTCATATTGTCATTTTGAAAAAAATTGAGAATATTATTATTTTTATCGGCCTTGTCTTCCTTCCAGATCTCCACAATTTAACACTGTCTGACCTAGAATAAAGCTACATGGTTTTACAAAACATACTTTCTTTTACATTAGCTTTGGTGAGGAGGCCCTGAGGAAAGTAATTTCCCTAAGGTTTCCCTGTGGAGCAACACTTTACTCCACTATGATTCACAAAAACTTAACATCAAACCTTTTCCACGTCCCGAATGCAGTTATGCAAGTTCTCAAAGGGAAGATTTAAAAATCAACAGTATGATTCACAGAAGAAAAAAACCATTTTCATGTCCTGACTGCAACTATTCGTGTCCTCTAAAGAGATATCTAAGAAGTCACTTGCTGACTCACGGTGTAAAAAAACCGTTTTCATGTTCCGACTGCAACTATTCATGTACTACGAAGAGAAATTTAGAAATTACCCATGTTTACCCACAGTGGAGAAAAATCCATTTCATGTCCTGACTGCAACTATTCTACTTCTCGAAAAAAAATAACGAAAACGGCACTTGCTAACTCACAGTGATGAAAAACCTTTTTCTTGTCCCGATTGCGAATATTCATGCGCTATATAACGGTATCCAAAAGTTCACGTGTTAAACCACACTGGACAAAAACCTTTTTCATGTCCCGACTGCAATTATTCATGTAGTGCAAAGGAACTTCTTAGAAATCATTTGCTTACTCAAAGTGATACAAAACCTTTTACATGTTTCTACTGCACTATTCATGTTCTACAAAAAGTCACCAAAAATCACATGTTAACGCACAGTGGACAACAACCATTTTCCTGTCCAGAATGCAGTTATACAAGTTCTCAAAAGGACAATTTATAAATCCATCGTGCGATTTACAGAAAAGAAAACCTTTTACGTGTCCTGACTGCAACTATTTGTGTTCTTAAAAGGGATATCCAAGAATTCTTTTGCTGACTCTACTCATTGTGGAGAAAAGCATTTTTCATGTTCCGACTGTAACTATTCAGAGAAATAAAAAAAATCACATGTTTACTCACAGTGGTGAAAAACCCATTTCATGCCCTGACTGCAACTATTCTTCTTCTCGAAAAAAAAACTTAAACGGCACTTGCTAATTCACAGTGATGAAAAACCTTTTACTTGTCCCGAGTGCGACTATTCAGGCGCTACAAAACGGTATCTAAGAATTCACATGTTTACCCACACTGGACCAAAACCTTTTTCGTGTCCCGACTGCAATTATTCATATTGTTCAAAGGAACTTCTTAAAAATCATTTGCTGACTCACAGTGCTACAAAACCACTTACATGTTTCTACTGCAACTATTCGTGTTCTACAAAGAGGCATGAAAAATCACATGTCACTTCAGCAGACAAAACTATTTTTTTGTCCCAGCGTGGTTTTTCAAGTTCTCGAAAGGGAGATTAAAAATCCACAGAACGATTCAAAGTGAAAAAACCGTTTTCATGTTCTGAGTGTAAATATGCATGTACTACGAAACCTAGCTTTAGGTAGTATTATTAAATTTTAGCAGTAAACTAACCTGTGTGTAATAACTAAAAAGCGTTGTTCTTACTGAAAACTCTCGTGTAACATCATTCATATGTTGCAAAAATTTTTTTTTTTTTAAATTTTTCTTTTGCTGTCTTCCAAATTTGGTTGGCATTTTTTGGTTGCGCTGCACTGGCAAGTCAGCATGAGAGCCTTTATAGGCCAATAACAGCTGATGATGTAAATCTCCCGGTTTGGAGGACATTATAATTGATAAAAACTCACATTAACAACACTGACTACAGCAAATTGTGTTTATGCGTATTTCGTGTTTAAAACACTAACGAATACTGACAACAAAAATAAAATGAAAATGACGTACAATACAGTTGAGGAATTCGAATAATTCATAAACTAAAAGGCTTGCCAACTTGGAAGATTTCAATTCCTTAGTTTTTTATTTAAATAAAGAAAAACATGTTACGTAACGCGTCCTTCGAACCCCCCCTCCCGTAACGCACCGTAACGTTTCACCAGACCCCCCTCCCCCCCCAAGTGCGTTACGTAATACTTGAACGGCCCCATAGGACCCTGAGAGAAACTATTTTCTCTTATATATTAGGTCCTTACATATGAAATTGGCGTTTTGTATGGGAGGAACATGAAGTTGATTTTTCTTTAATATAATATATTATATTATACAAAGTTGTATTGTTTCATTTTTCTATAATGGATAACCACAAAGTGATAGCCTCATTCAAAAATATAATATATTTATTTAATCAAAGTATGCTATCTATGCACTTTTGCCATCTCATAGGTAGTTCATCGATCCCTTTACTAAAAAAACCATTCGGATGGGAATCAATAAAATCTTTGGAGGCGGTTTGGACTGCCCCATCAGAGTTGGATTTTTTCCCTTGCAAGAAGTTATCCAAATTTCGAAAAAAATGGTAATCTGTTGGGGTAAGGTCCGGAGAGTACGGTGGATGTCTTAGACATTCCAATTGAAGCTCCTCTAATTTGGTAGCCGCCTGTTGTGCAGTGTGTGGTCTAGCGTTCTAACGCGCGTTTGTTGATTTGCTTCACTCAATTCGTGAGGTACCCACCTTTCAAGCTTTTTCACCTTCCCAATTTGCTTCAAGTGGATTAAAACAGTTTTATCACTAACACCGCAGCCTGCAGCTAACTGGGACGTGGTTTGCGGTGGATCCTCTTCCACAATAGCCTTCAATTCTTCATTATCAACTTTGGTCTCCGGCTGTCCATGGGGCTTGTTCTGCAGGTCGAAATTTCCAGAACGAAAACGTTGGAACCAAAAACGCACTGTGTTTTCTTTTGCGGCACCGTCGCCATACGCATCATTAATCCTTCGAGCCGTTTCTGCAGCACTGGTGTAAACTAAGTGAAGCAAAGAAAAAAAATAATTAAGGAAAAAACAAATGAATTATAATTTTCGAAACACAAATACATGAGTAGATAGCTGTATAAATTTGAATTTGGAATTCCTAACCAAAGAGAAGATATTTGAGATCAAAGTTGCCAGTACGGCAAAACGCCAATTTCATATGTAAGGACCTAATAATAGGGTCTCCTGCGTGGAGTGAGTAAAAATAAAAAATAAAATAAAATAAAAATTGAAATGGTAAAGCTACGTAATTTTGTTGAAAAATTAATCTAATAATTCTAGCCTAACCTAACCTAACTTACCTGTCTTCACACAAACATAACCATCTTGCTAAACAATAATTTATAATTTAATTGACCCATTGAAAGATAACCTTTGATTTTTGTGTATTTCGGTTGATAAATTTTGTAATATTTACTTAAAGACAGATAAGAAATCATTATTTTTAAAGAAAGCTCTTCCTTGCGACCAAATCATTCCTTTAACATTTATAAAATAAATAAAACAGAAATTAATGAACTCATTCTTTCACTCAAAACTCATTGCGCACCTGGCCCGGACAACATATCTAACCAAATCCTGATAAATCTACGAGAATATATCGGTACACCTCTGCTACATATATTTAATCAAAGTTTCTGCCAATGTATTGTACCTGACAAACTTAAAATTGCCAGTATTATCCCGATCCATAAATCTGGAGATAAAACTTTAATCTCTAACTACAGACCCATTTCACTACTTAACTCTCTATCAAAACTCTTAGAAAAAGCAATGAAAAAAAGACTGATATCCTACCTCGACAAACACAACTTACTATCAAGTCATCAATTCGGTTTTCGGGCAAAAATGGGCACAGACCAGGCAATTTCTGAACTAACCAACTTCATTGTAAAACACGTAGATAAGGGATCTAAAGTAATTGGAGTTTTTCTAGATCTGGCTAAGGCCTTCGACACCATCTCTCATGATCTGCTATACGAAAAACTTAAAAATATTGGCATTAATGGAAAACCGCTTAAATGGTTCATCAGTTATACAAAAAATAGGAAACAAATAGTTGAACTAAACAAATGCCTGAGTGACACAGCAGAAATTAAGTACGGAGTGCCTCAGGGTAGTGTCTTAGGCCCTATACTTTTTCTTATATATATTAATGGTCTCACTAATATTAAAATTCCAACTCTCTGCTATAATGTGATCAGCTACGCAGATGATACTGTACTTCTTTTTAAAGAGCAATCGTGGGAAAAGGTCTTTAAAAGCGCAGAATTTGGTATGAAGGAGATAAAAAAATGGCTAGACAAAAATCTTCTTACCCTAAACACCTCGAAAACCAAATTTTTAACATTCAGTAAAACCAAAACTGGGCAACCTAAATCCGTCCCGCTTTTACATCTGTCTCCATGTACTACATTACAAACCACAAACTGCGACTGTGAAAAAATTGAGCATTCGGATAGTATTAAGTATCTTGGTTTAACAGTGGATTGCAAACTAAAATGGGAACTTCACATAAATTCACTTGTAATGAGAATCCGGAAACAAATATATATTTTTAAAACGATTAGAAACATTATGTCACCTAAACTATTAAAAGATGTATACTTTTCCCTTTGCCAAAGCATTTTAATTTATGGTATATCGGCATGGGGTGGAGCCGCAGACACATACATTAAGCTCCTTAATACAGCTCATAAATCTCTTATTAGAACTATGTACAAAAAACCATATCTTCATCCCACTGAAAATCTTTTAATTCAAAATAAAATACTTGATATCAGGAAGCTATTCATAAAGAAAATTATCCATATAAATTGCATAAAATCGTCACCTTCCCACATATCTCACTCCCAGAACACTAGAGCTAAATTTAACAAACATTTACAAGTGCCAAAAATTAAATCCACTCTTGCAAAAAAACATGAAACTTACCTCGCACCTTTCATATTCAACATTTTCTTAAAAGAAACACAACACATAACTCAAACCAATAGAAAACATACATATAAAAACTTCAATACGTGGTTACTGAACAAAAAAAGGAATTGCATTAACAAGCTTCTTGCAAACTGAACGTGTTAATTTTTTTAATTTTTTATACTTTGTATATTATTATTTAAACATATATTAAAATTTAAAAAAAAAAAGAACTTTCATACTGAAAATGTTCATTTACTTTATATATGTCTGTAAATTTTTTTATATCTAGATTATTATATGTAGGTTATCTTTTGTATTTTTATTTAAGTTTTTCTTTTGTACTTTGTATTATTATTATTTAAGTTATGCTTTTGTACTTTGTATTTTTATTTATTATCTTTGTATTTTTTTGCTATATTCTTTATTGATATATGTAATTATAGATACTGCTACCCGGCTCAGAACAGATATTGTCTAGTGAGTCGGGTAGCGCACAAATATGTAAATGTAAAACTCTTGATATTAATAAACGCCCGGGTTACCGGCACCTTAAAAAAAAAAAAAAAAAAAATTTAGTAATTTTGTTCCATTGTGTTCTGTCCCATTATAATTATTATGTCCAGGAATAAATAATAATAACTGTTGTGTTCACAAGTTGTTGTATCAGGTTCTCCAACTCGTCTTAGAAGGAGATTACTTCTTTGGAATAATAGAGTTCTTTATGTTAATTATTACTGGATTTATTAATGCTTCGCGTATTGCAAATGTTGTGACTGCAAGTAGTCAACCTAACTAGAAGCTAGCTGGAATGGATCTGAATTATGTGAGCTCCTGCAAACTGCACCCCGGCCCTCGGCCCCCCTGGTGCCCAAACTCCGAACTAAACTAACTGCCATCTTGCCGACTTTCGGGAAAGCTCTTAGCACTACCCTCTATGTAACAATCTTTTAGATCTACAGCCTCAACAACCCAACATCATCATCAACCCAATTGGAGATTCCGTAGCCTCACTGTGTCCAGACGAGAGCAGTTTGGACTCTTTTGTGGTATTGATGTATTAAATAAAGACCTTTTTATCAACAATATGTTTAGAATTTGAAAAGCCCTATTTATATTCTTCAAGGTTGGTAACCCGACAGTTGGCCCCCTGAAATTACAATAATTATTTTTTGTGCATTATTTACCAATTTCAAACTTCTCTTCTTCAAAAATACCTTCGATAATAAGATGATATGGATATCAAACGAATTTATTTACAGTGTCGATTTTTTGTACTTATACACGGGTATATCTTTACATAGTGTAAAGCAAAGTAGATCCCGCTGTCCGAACGTTTAGATCTTTTAAACTGTGCAACGGATTTTCATGCGGTTTTCACCAATAGAAGTAATTCATGAGGAAAGTTTGGGTATATTAGTTATCAAGGTTTTGTGTAAATTGGTTGAAATATATAATATGCAGGGTGTCCGGGGGTAAAGTGCAATAATTTTGGAAGGTATTCTACACAATATTATGGATAGTTTTGTGGTAAAAAGATAAAATTAGACCGGCGTGTGCGGCCAGCTTTATTATTTTCCGCTGTTACGATACGGGTCAATCACAACCATGCAATGTTGCCACAATCGTGCCCGGAAGGCTCTCAGCAAGTAAGATCGTACCTCACACCAAGGATTTTTAGTAGGTATGTCTTTTGTATGAGAAAAAAAAAGTTGGAATTTCGGAAAAAGTTGTTGAATCTTTTTTACTCCTACCATCATTTAGAATCACCTCCCAAAGTTAATTCACTTTACCCCCGGACACTCTGTCTGGCAAGCAGGCAGCGAGCTGGCAAACGGGAGGTGTGGATTTGATTTTTATACAAATTAACAGATGGCGTTGGTTATAAAGGTTGGGTAATGGCAATGTCAGTAGATGGCATTGTGCTTCGTTAGTCACAGCAACGTGTGGCCGGGTCTGCTATTATTGTATATAAGTATGCCGGGGGGGCCAACTGTCGGGGGATCAGTTGTTATAGAATCTTCAAGGTTCAACTTAATTTATTTTAAGTGTTTACTAACAACAATTGGATGATTTGTATTTTTTGCCCTTTTTCTGAAAAATCTCCTCAGGGGCTTTGTACAAATATGTATTTCTGGACTTTACATGATTATTTACAAACAGGTGCAGAAAACATACTTACCTTCAGTTTTTTTTTTCATTAACTCCACTCAGGAGGATCTGAGGACAAAAATTTCCCTCAGCACATATGTCATCATTGGGGATGCCGTGTGGAGGGTCTTTTGTGGAAAGGAAGTAGTGAACCTGGGTCTTGAAGAGACCAATGGTGTAGGAGTCATAGAAACAAACCGTTTTCAGGAAAATAATTTCTCTCGGGTCCTATGTCATCTTTAGGGATGCTGTGTGGAGGGTTTTTTTGAGGAGAGGAAATGAATCTTGAAGATACCCATGTTTTAGGAGGGAGGAAACACAGAGGCCGGCAAAGAGCTGTTGAACCCAAGACCGAATTGTAGAAATTTCCTGCTCTCATGTGACAAATGTCAACTGTATACAAATGTTGTGCGCGCGTTTGGCATGTTTCCTGACTGGGCATCAGTACTGAAAGAATCAATGACTCTAGTTCTTCGAAGCATTTTCTAATGAAATACCGGTAGAATGACAACAAACTTCAAATTGGTACACATAAAGGTAGTTTGAACTCTGAAATTTATTTCAAATTTATTTATTACAAGCTTATTTAAATGTATTTTATTATAAATGCCCTCTTTATGCAGATGCAGTCTTGTTGATCACAAAAATATTTATTACTGTTTTTCCTAGGACATAGAATTTATAACATTTTGATTTTAACGGCCATAATTTTGAACAATTAAAGGTTATAATTTTGGACAATGCTTACATAGTTGGGGTGATGTGAGTAATATATCAAAAAAAAATTCAAATGTACACATTATTTTCAAAGATCTGTTTGAAACAAAAGCCATTTTCGCAGACAGGTTCCTTGTTTTCCCCGCCCTGAAGTGTTAACCGCAGTGGCGTAGCATGGGGGGGCGGGGGGGGGGGGCGGCCCGCCCCGGGCGGCACTTTTATGGGGGGCGGCAAATTTTCACAATAAATAATAAAATTATCTTAGAAAAATTTTAACCATTTCAAATCATTATTTGAAAATGTTCTACGATACTTTCGTTTACGAATCCAACTATTTTTTTATTGTTTATTAACCCGGCCTGTGCCGCTTGTGCGCCGGCGCACAAAAATGAAAAATCAAAATTTTTACGCAATTTTGACCCTTATGTATAAAGAAAGTGTATGAAAAACACGGTCAGAATCGCTAGCTCTATTATCGCCCTTTACCATAGAAAAAGCCGCAATGCAGCCGGTCACTCCGAATAATTTATATGAAATTTTTCGTCGGGCGGGATGTGCGCAGGTCTTGCGCATGCGCGAAAAAAAAATATTTTCATCTTCGATTTTTACCGTTCTATGTACAAAATTTGAATAAGAACACGGTCAGAAATGCTAGCGCCAACATTCTCTATGAGATGGGTAAAAATTTCATTCACCTTGCAACATTAGAAAATTTTAAAATAATTTTTATCTGTGGGCATCTCGAACTGTCATTTTGGCGGCCGCGTCAAAATGCCGATGCGTGACCTCGAATAAAACATCATAAAACCTATCAATTTACGTAATTACGCAAGTAATATTATTTTGGTAAATAGTTTATTGTTCTAGGAATGTGTTTCAGTCAATAAAATATACGATAGGTTAAATTTAATCCACAAAACATTCAATTGAAGATCGTGAAATTTCGGTGTTGTTCTGGTAAAAAGCCTGGCCCCCAGGGGGTTAAAAATATCAATAATAAAAAAAATTTTGCTGCAAATTTCGCAATTCGTAGGAAAACCGTACGCATATTATGAGAGTAATACTAATTAAAGCTGATAACTCACAAACAGGTTCACTCTTAATTAAAACCAGAATTGTGTTCAGAATGTATTAACTAATGAATTTCAGTTGTGTCTTCATCTGCTGATACATTTCGAAAACGACCATTATTTTATTCGAAGTGCAGTTATAAAATTCTAGTTGCATACTATGTATGTGCTGCCAGAATCAAAGAGAAACCACTTTAATGTTCTGAGTGTACTTTTAATTCGCCACACACAGTCTTAATTTAAACCAATTTTGTGTTGAGAATGTAAATTTCCAGTTGTGGATTCATCTGTTGACACATTTCGAAGGAAAACATTGTCTTATTTGAAGTTCAGTTATAATATTCTATTTACAGACTATGTATGTGCTCCCAGAATCAAAGATAAACCATTTTTATGTTCTAAGTGTAGTTTTAATTCGCCAGGTACAGATTTAATTTAAACCAGTACAGAATGTAAAATTCCAGTTGGATTCATCTGCTGACACATTTCGAAAGAAAACATTCTCTTATTCGATGTGCAGTTATAAAATTCTAGCTGCAGACTATTTATTTAATGCCAGAATCAAATAAAAACCATTTTTATGTTCAGAATGTAGGTAAGTGCCGCTAGAATCAAAGAAAAACCATTTTTATGTTCTGAATGTAGTTTTGATACACCGCATATTTAGTTTAATTTAAACCAGCTTTGTGTTATCAATATAACAATAAGTTGCCGATTCATCGTGTACCGAGTGAAGCTTTGCATTTGAGTTGCATTCCATTTGTATGTGTGATAAAGATGTAAAATTCTATTACAGGATTCATTCATTATTATTCATTCTCGATTTCTAAAAGCAGTTATATATAAATTTGTAGTAGAATTTATAAGTATGATTTTATTGCAGTACTCGGCACATGGGATTATAAAAATCGGCATAAAAAAATAGGATATCTATCCCCTCCCCGGTCAGCGCTTGAAATCTGCGGAAGAAGTACCTGTAGAAGTAAGGGGGGAGGGGGCGGCAAAATTTTCCTCCGCCCCGGGCGGTCAAAACCCAAGCTACGCCACTGGTTAACCGTAAAAAAATTTCCACTTTGCAATAAAATCTAAATAAATGGATTTCTGAACATATCCGAAAACTAAAAACTGTTTTTTAAAGATGATGAAATACGTTTACAAATATAATTATTAGAAATATAATTTTAAAAATCAAAAATTTTAATACACACGTAAAAGGGTTTTAAAAATGGCTCACCTTACATTTTTTCAATCTGAAATTGCTGATATGAAAAAAAAAAAAAAAAACATACCTGTATTTTGTTAAGCAAATGTTTTATAAACATTATAATCACCTCACATTTTTGTCGTTTCATAAAAAAATGATTAATAAAAAATTCCCAAAATTTTATACATTTTTTCTCAAATTCTTTCGGAACTTTGGTTTCGTAGAAGTGCACATTTAAATTTTTCTATGGTTAAATTCTAGATTTGAATATAAAGCATGGAGTTTTCTCTTTCTAAAACATTAAGATCATATTTCTCACCATGACAGTAAGGAAGATGTAATTTTTTATTTTTTTTATGTGAATAATGAATACCGCACAAGAGTCCCAACTGCTCCCGTTTGAAGCCAGTGAGACTATGTCTTCCCCAATTGGGGTATGTTGTGAGGCTGAAGGTAGTGGGGAGGGGAAGGAAATAGGGAAGAGGAAGGTGGGGAAGTACCTGGCTATTCAGATCTGATCACCAAACACGGTTAATGCCATTTCAAGCAACGTTTCAATTCTGAATAGTGGTCTTACACCAAGGCGATACTGAGAGTATCTTCCACTCTGGAAGGTGCCGCAAATATACTATATATTATTTTTTAATTAATAAATTGTGAAATAACACAAATTAATAATTTATACGAGACCTATGTGAGCTGGGATAAATTTGGCCTCCTGTGATTAAACAGGTTAATAACCATGTATGTACATACATCCTTTTTTCATAGGTTTTATTTAGTGTAAATACTGTAAATGTACGTCAGCACCATAAATTTATTTATCCCTACAGTTTACAACTAACAAATTAGATCTACGAACTGACAAACGATTTATCTTTTTTTCAGATGGTTTCCGACTTAAAAGAGCGACTCAACAAAACTAGGTATACGGCACCCTTGGAACACGTCGGCTTCGAATACGGCTTCAACCATGACGCGCTGAAGGCGGTGGTCGACTTCTGGCAAAACAAATATGACTTTGAAAGCCGTGAGCAGTATATGAACCAGTTCCCCCACTTCAAAACTGTCATCCAGGGTCTGGACATGCACTTCATTCACATCAGGCCGGAAGTGCCGAAAGGCGTCAAAGTGTTGCCGCTGTTGATATGTCACGGTTGGCCAGGGTCTATAAGGGAGTTTTATAGGCTTATTCCACTGCTGACAACACCGCAGAAAGATTCGGAATTTGTCTTTGAATTGGTGGTGCCGAGTCTGCCAGGATTTGGATTCTCTCAGGTAAACTATGTTAAATAATTTGAAGTAACTATTTTATTGTTTAGTTTTAGTGTCCGACCGAAACTAGTTTTTACGGCCGAAACCGAAACCGAAACTGAGTTTCGGCTTCGGTCTCAGGTTCGGCCGAAACCGAAACCGAAACTTCTATATAAGGTCATGTTTTCGTGGAAAAAAAATAGTCAATCTTAATCAATCAGCCTTTATTTTTAAATCATATATTAATCATTCAGTCTCTGAAATTTTAACTAAAAATAAACATAACATTATTATCACTCCTTATTTCAAATAAATTATTTATGCTTTTTGAAATCGTAATCGTAAATCGCTTCGTAAATAATATTAAAAAAAGAAATAGCAGGTAAGTACCTATTTGAACATTATTAACAAATAACTTAAAATAGAAGGTAGAAAACAAAATTACTTTTTTTAAACCTAATTTGTTTAGGTACACTAAACAAAAAAAACATTATTTAAAAGCAATTAATACTCTTTTTAATGAACTACAATAATACAATTAAAATAAAAAAAGTACCTTCCTAATATTTTGAATGCAAATTATTAATAATATGTATGAAAAAAATAAGCTCAAACTAAATGAAGAGCTTTCAAATAATTTCTTCTAAACTTTGGTCATATTGCGTACCGATCGCAGAACGAAACCTCCCGAATTCATTTTTGGTTTCGGCCTTAGTTTCGGCTCGATGGCGGCCGAAACCGAAACCGAAAGTTCGGTCGGACACTATTTATTTTTTACTAAGAATTTGGTAGAGGAAGATTTGGATGTGCCTGGCAATTCCACTAATTTGTATAATTTACATGGTGTATCAGCACATACCCAAAGGATTTTGACCAGCGATTCCTGAGCAAATTTGGAGTTCAAAATTTAGATGTCATTTTGCTATCCAATGATATATTTTTTATATTTTTTATTATTTTTATTTAAAATATACTTTGGATCTACATAGTTGTTAAAATCCTTCACGTATTCGCATGCTTTTTTATTTTTTATTTGTGAATACCACACGAGAGTCCTAACAGCCTGGAGCCAGTGAGACTATGGCATCCCCAATTGGGGTATGCTGTGAGGCTGAAGGTTTTAGAGAGGGGATGGAGATGGGTAAGAACAATGTGGGGAAGTTCCTGGCTATTCAGATCTAGTCACCACACGCGGCTAAAGATATTTCAAGTATGTTTTAATTTTAAATTGTGGTCTTACACCAGCGCGGTAATGAGAGTGTCTTCCACTCTGGAACGAGTAGCAAAAATGCTATGTATTATTAAATGCTTAAAATTGTGAAATGACCCAAAATGATCAAATAAAATTTTCATGAGTGGATTGAACCCGCAGCCTCCAGATCGCTAGTTGAAAGCGTTGCCCCTCGACCACTCAAAGACTATATGGCCTACAATTTATTTTTTTCTTTTATCTTTCCAGGGAGCCTCCAAGAGCGGTCTAGGTGCTGCCCAAATTGGCGCTGTGATGGCCAATCTGATGGAGCGACTCGGCCACAAGCAGTTCTACGTCCAAGGGGGTGACTGGGGGTCCATCGTCACTAGCGCCATGGCCACTCTGTACCCTGACACAGTTCTGGGCTACCACACCAATTTCCCGATGGTCAGCTCCATGAAGACAAACATCCGAACACTCGTAGGGAGTCTGTGGCCTTCTATGTTTGTGAACCCCGAGTTCATCCATAAGGTGTATCCGCTGAAAAAGAGGTTGGGAGAGATGATAAAGGAGACGGGGTACTTCCATATTCAAGCCACGAAGCCTGACACTGTTGGTGAGATAATCATGCTTTGTTTTCTCATTAACTCCTCAGAAAATCGCCAATATGCACTTATAATGTCAATGAAATGACATTTTGCGAAAACTTTGTGTTATTACCGCTTCACAATTAAAGGTCTATAAATGAAACATTTCTGAACGTAGCCGAATAGTAAAAACTGTTTTAGACAGGTTACAAAATAAGCTTTCGAATTATTATATTACAAATAAATATTAAAATTTAGAATGCAAACATTAAAAAAATTTTAAAATATAAATGTGTAATAAACACTTTTGTCACCTCACTTTTTTATCATTTCATATAAAAATATTTAATAAAAATTAACAATGTCGGGCGCGGTCGACCCGCCCGTACGAAATTTGGCAGGATAAATTATGTGTCAGACTGCGCGTCTGACAGAATGTTCTTTTCATGTATTTCTATGGACAACTTGAATAGAGATGTGCAGCACGATTCATTATCGACCTTTCACTTTTTATTTTAGGGATGTCACTAAAACAATAACGGAGTCAGAACGATTTCTATGGAGACACACGCTGACGTATAAACACGCTTATTGTCCTTGACTGCCGTCGTATTTTTAACGCATATATCTGTTTAAGTTGCGGAGGGGTTATACTGAATTAATTCTATGACTTTAACCACTCCGACCCAGAAGCGTGTTTACACGACAATAAGTATAACAATAGCAGTCAAGTACAATAAGCGGGTTTTCACACTAACGCATGTGTTGCCACAGAAATCGTTATAACTCTGTTATTGTTCTAGTGACAACCCTAAACCCAAAAGTAGAAGATCCATATTGAATCAAGCCTCACATTTCTATTCAAAGTTGTCCATAGAAGTGCATAAAAAAGACTTATTTTGTAGAAACAGTTTTCTCCCGCCAAAATGTCTACGCGCCGATAGACATTGTTAATTTTTGATTAAATATTCTTGTATGAAATGGTAAAAAAGAGAGGTGACAAAATTGTTTACTATACATTTATTCAATAGAATAAATGTTTTTTTTTTTTTACATAATCCGTAATTTTAGTACCATTTTCACATAAAAACATCACGTGAGTCATTTTTACAATTTTTTTTGTGTTAGCATTTGAATATTTACAAATGTTAATATTTATTTGTAATATAACAATTTGAAAGCTTTTTTCATAACTTTTCAAAAACTGTTTTTAGTTCGGCAACGTTCTGAAGTGTTTCATTTATAGAGCTTTAATTGCGAAGCGGAAAAAACACAAAGTTTTTATAAATCTGACAGTTCGTTTAAGATAAAAAACTTACATAATCGCAAAACACCCGAGTGGTTAACCCATTGTTTGCCGGGGTAATTGGGGTTGGTTGTCCACCAATTAGCGTTCGCAAAAAACGGCAGCCATGACACCCAATGACATTTCGTGTCCAGCGAGTCTGACAGTGTCCTTGAGAAATTTAGAACAATAGAAAGGTCAAAATCGTAATTAAAGGAATTTTTCCTGCGCATGCGCAAGAACTGCGCACATTCCCGCGCTCCGGTAAATTATTAATATAAATTATTTGGAGTGATCTGGCGCATTGCGGTTTTCTCTATGGTAAAGGGCGATAATAAAGCAAGCGATTCTGACCGTGTTCTTCATACACTTTCTTTATACATAAGGGTCAAAATCGCGTGTAAAGTCTCACGACACGCCGGCGCACGAGCGGCAAATAAGAGGTTAAGAGAATATTCTCGCTTTAATATTATATGATGTGTATGTAATAATATTGAAAGAAAAAAAAAATCTGCTATGAATTCTACGGCCCTAATTCTAAAATTCAATATTATTTATTTTCAAGTTAATCTCGGATGTGGGCTTGGTAAAATGGCGAAAGCGTTTGTTATATGTCAGTGTATTGATAATTGAATTATTTATCTATTTATTGTTAACAGTAGGTCCAGAGAACGGAAGAATGAAAGTGATAAAATCGAAAGATGGACAAATGTTGACAAATGAGGAAGAAATAAAAAAGAGATGGATGAAATATTTTGAGGAAGTCTTCGGAAGTAACCCGGGTGAAAGTGATTCCAGCAATGAATCATATATGAACGATGATGGAATGAATGTTTCCAAAATCAGCGTGGATGAAATAAAAAGATGAATTAAATGTATGAGGAATGGTAAGGCTGTGGGTTATGGAAGGTGTTGTCCAAGTATGGAATGAATACGAATCTCATACAGGCATATGAGGGAAGCGCTGCATGTATTAGAGTGAACGGTGATTTTATGGGGTGGTTTGACATCACAAAAGGTGTTCAGCAAGGCTGCGTAATGTTGCCGTGATTATTTAATCTGTACATGGATAATTATAGGAAAGATTTGAAAGAGATGGGATTGGGTGCGAAATTGAGTAATCTGAAAGTATGTTGCCTGTTGTATGCTGATGATGCAGTGCTGATTTCTAACAGTATGGAAGATCTACACTCTCTGGAGATCCACAAAGAATACGAGGCTGATGTAAGCGTAATGAGTAAGATTAAGAAAGGGACGCTCAGATGGTTTGGCCATGTAGACGAATGAACAAGAAAAGGAGTGTAAGGAAAATGGTAAAATGGTAGATGCCCGAGGAAAACATAGCATTACCAAGTCTGGCATTTCTGCTGTCAAATTAGTATTTTCACCTTACAGGTGTAGGAATCGGAGACTCTCCGGCTGGTCTGGCCGCTTACATCCTGGAGAAGTTCTCCTCCGCCACCGATCTTTCCTTCAGGAAGCTGGACGACGGAGGCCTGACTAACAAGTTCACCTACACCGACCTTATTGACAACCTCATGGTCTACTGGGTCTCCAACTCCGCCACTACCGCTGTCAGGATTTACGCAGAGTCCTTCTGCAAGGCCGCTTTGGCTATGAAGATTGATTCGTAAGTGATTGGTATAACTTACATACAGAGTTCATATTTATGATTTGTTTATTTATTTATTTAGACACCCTTTGGCAACCTCATCACAGAACTCATGCTGATGCATAACTTACATACAGCTTGTTTCATTTCGACTTTAATCTAAATAAAAACAATTAACCTGTTGAGGTCCCGGCTTTTTCCAGAAAAACACGGAAATTTCACGATCTTCAATTGAATGTTTTGTGGATTAAATTTAACCTATCGTATATTTTATTGACTGAAACACATTCCTAGAACAATAAACTATTTACCAAAATAACATTACTTGCGTAAATTACGTAAATTGATAGGTTTTATGATGTTTTATTCGAGGTACACGCATGTCACGCATCGGCAATGTGACGCGGCCGCCAAAATGACAGTTGGAGATGCCCACAGACAAACATTATTTTTAAATATTGTGTGGCTACAGGGTGAATGAAGTCTTTACCCATACCATAGGGAATGTTGGCGCCAGCGATTCTGACACTTTATTTACAGATTTTGTACATAGAAGGGTCCAAAATAGTAGAATCAACATATTTTTTTTCGCGCATGCGCAGAATCTTTTTACATCCCGGACTACGGAAAATTTAATATAAATTATTCGAAGTGACTTGTCTCATTGCGGTTTTCTCTATGGTAAAGTACGATAATAGAGCAAGCGTTTCTGACATTGTTCTTCATACACTTTCTGTATACATAAGGGTCAAAATTGCATTTCAAAGTGCCGCGCCACCTCGCGGCCACCGGTGGCCGAACGGCCCACAACGAGTTAATGATTATGTATTTCACAATTCGGAGTTTGAAACAAAAGCATGTTGAAGTTGGTTGTATAAAATGTATTTTGTTATTTTTTTTTTTTTTTTTATAAGTTTTTATTCCAGTAAAAAAGAAAATAACATTTTCACTTACTTAACTAGAATATTGAATTATGTACTTTTTACATTGTATTACATAGTTTTTACATTACATGGTTTTTACATTTCATAACCTTAGATTACATTAGATTGCAATACTAACATTTACATGATATTATATTACCATACGATATTATTCACTATCACTACTTTGTTTTTTGTGAATAAACATGAACAATTTTTTTTTGAATTTGCACACACTTTTTTCGTTTTTGATATCATCTGGAAGGCAATTATATAAATTGCCCCCCTCGTAACTAATTGATTGCTTACCGTAGTTAGTATGAATGGTGTTTAAACGTATGTTATCGTGTTGTCGTGTAAAATGTTTGTGTACTTGGGACGTTTTAATGAATTCTGTATTTGTATGTATGAGTTTATTATTTATTCTGTATATAAGGACACATATATTGTACTCGTATAGTTTTATTAATGTTAGCAGTTTTGTTTCTAAATATATTTTTTTGTGGATGTTTTGGATTCGTAGTGAAATAGTTTTTTGATTAAAATTCTGCAGGTTATTAAGAAAAAACCGGGCGGCGTTTTATCCATACGAACGTATTCCCCATTTTCCTCTCTGGATTTTGCGACTACTGCAAATATTTTTTTAAATAATGTAGATATCAGATATGATTTTAGATTTTCACGGCCAAAAGTATTTTTGTTGTTTGTTTTTGGGGTGTTATGCCGTGTTACGCTACCTCCTCCTTTAGCCAACGTTTCGGACAGCGTTACAGTGTCCATCATCAGGGCACACATCTGCCCTCATGATGGACACTGTAACGCTGTCCAAAATATTGGCTAATGGAGGAGGTAGCGTAACACGGCATAACACCCCAAAAACAAACAACAAAAATGTAGATATCGACCATTAGCATGTCGGTACGTTTTGATAAGTTACTTTTTATAGGTACTTATAAGGACCCTCTAAAAATCGTTAAAATTGCTTGGTTTGAATGCCAGTATACAAACTAGTTAATGTATTTTTTAAAAAAGCAAAACGTACAGACATAGAGGATTTTCTTCTAATATAGTTAAAATATAATCATCTTCTTTACATGGATTGCACCTAAGAGACTACACCTGAGGGAACACACCTGAAGGCACCACGGGTTGGCCGACCCTGCTCTACACAAAGAATAATACACCATAAAGTGATCAAAATCATTCAATAACTTTTCATCTGACATTCTTTCAATATTTCAGAATTCCTACAACTGTTCCAACAGCTGCGGCCAAATTCCCCAATGAGATCATGTACTTAACGGATGCCCAACTCATGGACAAATACCCCAACTTGCTGCAGAGCACCGAGATGCCCCGTGGCGGACACTTTGCCGCTTTCGAGGAGCCAGAGCTCTTGTCGCAAGACATCATCTCCGCCGTAAAGAAGTTCGAAGAATACCACAAGAATAAGAAATAAGCTATTGATTGAGATGTTTTAATCCTACCAATTATATAAGCATTTTAAAATCTGTCACATGATGTAAGCTATTAAAATAAGAAGTTTAAAGTCTGCCGCAAGATTAGAAATAAACAGAGGTTTTAATCTTGTCCGTAATGTAAATTTTTTTTAACTATTGAAAAACATAATAAATTAGAAATCTATGATACGACTGTAACTACTTACTATTGAGTAAGAAATTTAAAGTCTGTCACAAGACAAACTATTTAAGTAAGAAGTTTAAAGACTGTCATAAGATGTAAACTATTCAAGTCAGACATTTAAAATCTACCGAAAAGATGTAAACTATTCAAGTCAGAAGTTGTGAACTATTCAAGTATGAAGTTTAAAGTGTATCATAAGATTTAAACCATTCAAGTAAGAAGTCAAAAGTCTGTCAAAAGCTGTAATCTATTCAAGTCTGAAATTTATGAGTCTTTCACCAAATGTTAACTATTAGAAGTTTAAAGTCTGTCACAGATTAAACTATTCAGGTCCAATGCTTAAAAACTGTACCAGATTAGAAATAAAAGTGCATTTAAGAGGTCTTAAATCTGTCAAAAACATAAGAATATTAAAGTCTGTCAACAGATGAAACTATTTAAGTAAGAAGTATAAAGTCTGCCACCCGAATAGGAATAGACAATGCTTTTTAACTTGTTGTTTTAACATTACATATCATTGTCATTGTTACATAGGTAGGTACATTTTAAATGTTTTTACCTAATACATTCTCATTCTAATTCATATTCCGTTTAAAGGTTATGTGCATTTTCAGATAACTTTATGCATTTGTTATGTATTATATTAATTGTTAAGGATATTTTTGTTACATACTGATATTACAATATCTTGCTCATATTTTTAATAAAAATATATTTTGTTTTATTTTTCTATTATAAATTTTTATTAATCATTAGGTGAATTAATTAATAAAAATTTCAACATTTTAAAAATTTATGGTTTTCTTACTATATTTCTATTTCCGATCACAAGATATCATAATTTTTTTTTTTTTTACTGGAAGTGTATATATTTCTTTAAATATTGTAATGGCGGTAAAGTGAATCAGGTGACCAATTCCGGCACTCCCATTGGTCGAAATGGGTTTGACTACATTTGAAAAGTTCTGGGAAGGAAATAGGTATGGGCAAGAATCTGAGGGTCATTGTGTCCAGGAGTGACGCATGTGTGAATCCATCCCTCCAACTGCGGTGTAACAGTGCAGCTGGAGAGGTCAAAAGGTCTCCCTCAACCAGTTTCTCTCGATCTGGCCCCCCATGCAGTAGTTGGGTAGAAGCATCTGCCGTCACCTCTTGAACCTGGGCACCCTTGCTAAGTCACCAAATGAAGTGAACATATATGGTAAGCATGTTTAGATGACCTATGGCAAAGGTGTTGATTATCCAATAAATGGTCTCGGGCCGGCTACTTTTCGTTTATCTCAAGGTCACATTGGACTGCGCTTCAAACCATTAAGCTAATTTGGTGTGAATAATATATTAGGGATAAGGTGGTAAGTATGTTTTTTAAAAAATATATTTTTTATGTGAACACCTCACGAGAGTCCCAGCTGCTCCCGCCTGGAGCCAGTGAGACTATGGCATCCCCACATGGGATATGTTCTGAGGCTGAAGATAGGGGGAGCGGAACGAGATGGGAAGAGGAAGATGGGGAAGTTCCTGGCTATTCAGATCTGGTCACCAAACATGGCTAAAGCCATTTCAAGCAACGATTCTATTTTTTATTGGCGCATGCCGGGATTCGATCTCGCGATCTTCAGATTGCGATTCAAGAGCCTTACCCCTGAGCTACGGAAGCCATCTCTATATATCTACTTGTAAAATGAAAAGAGATTTGGAAGAGTCAGTGAAGCATGAATCTTCCTAAGTGTTTTCACAATGAATACTAAACTAAACACAAAAAAATAGTTATAACAATATTTTAAATTATAACAACACAAACATATTAATTCATTTAATTTTAACAAATCTCTACAGGTTTCAAATACACCCTTCCTACATCAGGAAAACATTAAATTTCAATATTTAAGTCACCCACTCTTTGTGAGCCGCCACTAACTTGTGGGACAGACGCTCACTGCTTCTCACTAGACATGGGCAGATTCATTCCCAGGCGTGAGTCGATTCGGTCTGATTCCTCTGGCGTTTTGAATTGATTCCTTTTATTCATTCCTTTGATTCAATTAATTCCAAAAAAAAATAAAAATTATTGATAAGAAAAACGTATTTATATTAGGCGAGTAATTAAATCATAAAATCAAACAGTTTTTTGTTTCACCCCTAAGGTTTTAATAATTTTATTTTATTTATTAAACTTAAAATAGTTCCACTTCGCGTGATCTAATATAAACTCGCGATTCGCGGCAAGTATTGAGGAATGAATTAGTAACTTTTGACTAGTATCTTGCCTCGCAGTGACTTGATTAACTCGCGAGCTGCGGACCTAGCAAGGACTGTAGCGTTTCGGATATGAGATCGACGGGATTGAATATGGACGATGACGTCACAATTGAATGAAGATTTAATTCCCGAATAAGTGAAACAGATACCTCAAACAGCTCCTGACACATTCGATAGCGACAGACTATGGACAGACTAGAGACTAGGTAAGTGGACCCGAGACGACGCGACTTTGACTGGAACTACTGAGTTAGTTCCTTGCATTTGAAATAGACGCGTTGCTTGGAACCAGATTTGGCTGAAATAACAGATTTGGTGTCATTCAAGAAAGAGGTCAAATTGTTCTTAAAAAATGAACAACCATAGTATTATCACTTATCACCAATCAAAAGGCTGTAACTTCATTTCATGCCATAATATAATTTTTAACGTTACAACATCCTAGTACCTTAGATTATATTTATTGTACACTCTATTATAATATAATTTATGAAATAACTCCTACATCAATTTGAACTGAATAAAAAATAATAAATTAAACCAATGTAATAACACCCCCCATACACACAAGCCCTGCTTATTAATGGGGGTATATATTTTTTTTATTTATTTTTTATTTTTTATTAGTAATAGAAGGTACATAAATTACAATAAATTTTATACAGTAATTAATTACATAGTAGAATATTTGATGTACCCCCATAATTAAGCAAGGCTTGTGTGTATGGGGGGTTATCAAATACATGTATTATGTACTTAATATCAAATACATGTATTATGTACTTAATTATTATATAAAATTTATTATAATTTATGTATCTTTTTGTAAATAAAAAAATTAAAAAAAAAAAAAAATCAAGCTCTAGAGCTAGCTCTCATTGGCGTAGAAATCTTTGGAAAAAAATGTGTAGGAATAAAAACAGAAAAGAACTGAAAAATATTAAATAGGTACAAAAATTTAATAAAGTTTACAAAAATTGCCATTACATAACCTAGTTATAGTAGTTACCACAAGTTAACCACATTAATAAATAATCGTAGATAAACATTTCAAGGTACTGCAACAATTAAACCAAGAAATCAAAACAGGTACATTGTTGCACTTCCTTAAAAAACAGGAAAAATTCTGTTGATCAGAGATAAGTACATTGTATTCTTAAATTAATGAGAAAACCACAGAAATATAATATTGTAATCGCATCTTTTTTGGTAGATTGTACAGAGTGCAGTTTTTTTATCTACATATTTAGCTTTATAAATAGCACTCCTCTCCACGGTCTATTTAGTCATGTTGGCCATCTGAACTTCCACACACAAAATGACGGAAACTTGGAAAGCATTGTCTCTGCTCTATGATAGGCCAGGAGAACCCCTCGTCTGTCCAAAAGACGACGAAGTCTTTGATTTGCCGACACCTTTTGTCAAAGATCAATACCTCCGGATGATGCCGTCACTCCGTGAGAGATTTGATACCGACCATAAACATCCAATCAGCATGAAGAACATTTCACTGCCCGATTTGTCAGTCCCAATGTCTCTTGGAAGGGAAGATGATTTTTCACTTTTTATACCAAATCATCAAATTGCAGCGGCGTCTTTGGTAGACATTTTCATGGCGGCTAGAAATGTGGACGATTTCATTTCTATAGCTGCTTATTGTCACGACAGGCTGAATCCTTACTTGTTCAACTACGCTCTTTCAGTAGCCATGCTTCATCGTCCAGACACAAATGGAATCGACTTTCCCAGTGTCATAGAAACCTTCCCTGCCAAGTTCCTGGACAGTGCCGTGTTTTACAGAGCGAGGAAGGAAGCCTCCCTCATTCCAGAAGAATTTAGGACTCCTATAATCATTGACAGATATTTTACAGCCAGTGAACGTGAACCTGAACAACGAGTGGCGTACTTCAGAGAAGATATTGGAATAAGCCTTCATCATTGGCATTGGCATCTAGTGTATCCTTTTGGACTTAATGATAAAAGCATGGTCGCTAAAGACAGACGAGGGGAATTATTCTTCTACATGCATCATCAGATTCTTGCAAGGTATAACGCTGAAAGATTTTGCAATAACCTCCGTCGCGTCAAGAGCCTCGTCCATTTGAGAGAACCTATTTCAGAAGGTTATTTCCCAAAGCTTCACTCCTTATTGGCAAGTCGTTACTGGCCTCCCAGATTTATGAACACATCGCTTAGTGATATCGATCGAGATAGAGAAAATATCCACTTGACGATAGAAGACATGGAACAATGGATTAGCAACATAAGGTCTGCTATTGAAGACGGTTTCGTCATGAACTCCAATGGCCATACCATTTCAATCATGGACACCGATGGAATTGACATCCTTGGAAATATTATAGAGGCAACCATCTTGTCACCAAACAAAGATTTTTACGGCGATTTACATAACTGTGGACACTTATTGATCTCTTTCTGTCATGATCCAACAAACAGATTCCTAGAGACATATTCGATTATGGGAGAAACTGCAACAGCAATGAGAAATCCTGTCTTTTACCGATGGCACAATTTCATCAACGAATTATTTCTTTCTCACAAAGATAAACTTCCTCCGTACAGCTTGGATAAGCTGACTTTCAAAGACGTTTCGATCACCCAAGTCCATATAAATGTTTGTAATAATATTCCAAACCAACTTCAAACTTTCTGGGAGCAGAGTGATGTTGATTTATCCAGAGGATTAGATTTCTCTCCTCGTGGACCTGTATTTGTGCGTTTCACCCATTTACAACACAAACCGTTCACGTACAACATCAAAGTCTTCAATGATTCAAAAAATCAACTTCTTGGAACAGTACGCATATTTATGGCTCCAATGTTCGACGGAAAGGGAGCCAAAATGGCACACAATGAACAGAGGTTATTAATGATTGAAATGGATAGATTCAAAGTCATATTGAACCAAGGAACCAATGAGATAAAGCGTGAATCAACTGATTCTAGTGTGACGATTCCTTACGAAAAGACATTTAGAAATTTGGATGACAGAGCAGTGGATGGAGTCAAAATGGACTATTTCAACTACTGTGGCTGTGGCTGGCCACAACACATGTTGGTGCCAAAAGGAACAGAGAAAGGAAGCCTTTTCGAGCTGTTTGTAATGGTATCAGATCACAGGGATGATCAGGTGGTCCAGGATATGACCGGAGTCGATGCCCAGGGAGTGGATGCTGACAGCTATTGCGGCATCCAAGACAAGAAGTATCCAGACAAACAGGCCATGGGGTTCCCCTTTGATCGAACCGCTCGGAGCGGAGTCACTACTTTGGCTAGCTTCCTTACTCCAAATATGCGTGTTCTTCCGATCGCTATTACCTTCACAGATAAACGGATCCTCAGAGCTAAAGAGCATATAAACTATACCGTTGTGAAGGTACCTACAGAATGACAATTTAAAATTGAAGTGATCAGAAATTCTTAATAATATTATTGTTCTTGTTAAATAATATATGTAATATTTTTACAATGGATGAATACGTAAAAGAGCTTGATACATGATTGGCCATTTGAATGGAAGTAGGTTTGCTTCTTCCCACCATATAATAGAGAACAGTAAAAGCATAGTTGCATTATATTCAATTTATTGTTACCTGTACAGGGTGTTAAGGGACGTACTTGAATTACTTTAACCAGTGATTCCTGACATTATTTAGAGAAAAAAAGTAAGTGAAATTTTGGTCTCCGGTGTCATTTTTATTGTTTTTTTTTCTACAAAAACATAAAAAATGGTAGGTGTTGAACAGTTGGAGGCGGAGTAAGGGGTTTGTCGGCTACTCGGCTGAGTGAGCAGTAACAACATGCGGAGGAAATGTTTTTTGTTTGATTTTGAAGAAAAAAAAATTGAAAAAAAAACTAACTACGGAGTTGGAAGGTTGGCTTCGGTGTGGTAGTAGCATTATCGGTGGAATATTTACATACTACGTTGGTGAGAATATAATTAGCAAAATGAGAGTGGACAATCACTGCAATTGTTTCGGGCAATCATTGTCTGGTTTACCCTACTTTTTTTGTGATCAGGAAATGTAAGTAAGTATCCAATAAAAAAATATGAAATTCATATACCCATTTTAATTATTTCATACCCTGAAATTATACAAGACTCCTGTTATAAAATATTATTTTTTCCTTAGAGTAATTTAAAAATTTGCAAAAAATTTATAAAGGGGTTTACTCACTATGGTCTGGATAACTTATCCATATAGATACAGAAAAAAACTCTTTATTCATGTTCGTATTGCTACGGGACAAAAATAATACAGATGATGTCCTGTAAAGACAATAAATTGATAAGTACCTAATTAATTTTAGCAAACAAATATTAACTTCAGTGGATTAGCATGGAGGGATCCCACGGACATATGAATATACCTGGACCTGCCCTAAGTGATAAAAACGTATTATTTCCCCCTCCACATGGCGCCGGCTGTAGCTCCTCCTTGGAACCGGCTCGCTCCATGGGGAGGGGATATAGCCTCGCTTGAATCTAAAATGTGTGACGTCATCATTCTTGCCGTGAACAGCGAGAAGTTGACATCCATACATTTAACGAAATAACGGCAGCTTGTGCTATATAATATATCTACGTATCAATGTACACATAGCGAATGTGGGCGGTACTCCAATGTGCTCGTCGCTGGTTACAGGGGTAAGTAAATTATGAAACATTTGTAAAAGTGTTTTAACTAAACACGGAAACAAAATATTGATATGTGTATTGGCGCGAGTCTTTTTGGGGCGAGCATTTGGCCTTAGCAAATATGTTTTGAACGTGGCAAGCAATTCGCGCTCCCATGTAAAAAGGTCTATTCATTCAAAGCAGATTTTGCTTTTAAGAACTAAATGGTGATATTGTAATGCGAGATGCCTATATACTGTCAGATTGATTGTTCAACGAATGACAGTCATCTTTCCCCTCTTCGCTCTCCATAGTTTGGTTTTACCCCTCATCTGTAACTGCTTGTCTATCCATTTGGATGTCTATGAGGGATCCTGAATCAAAATTAGTTGGGGGCTCAAATGAAGGATAAAGATTTCTCACAAAAGAAACAAAAGGCCTCTGTAGCCCGGGGGCCCCGATCATTGATAAGGCTGATACGGCGGTAGCTACGCCCCTGATTAAATTTTAATATTTTAAACCATAACTTACAAGAAGCTAGAGTGTTTTCCTAAAATATCTAAGTTGGCGCCATCTGTTATGATTTTACATTATTCACCAAATTTTTAAATTTAAAATTCAGTAGAGATGGTGATACCAGGTTGTCACTGCGGTTCCAGTTACCTGTGTCCGAATTGAAGCCGGTTCTTTTTCTAGCTACTTTTAAAACCGGTTCCTCAAGAGTTGCTTTTTTAAATTTTTTAATAAATATTCCAAAAGGTTCCAGTACTAACATCGATGGCTCCAGGGACTGCAAAGCAATCGGTTCCTTGTCACTGGGACAGAAATAACGTCATTCTCTACCGGACACCAATGTGGAACCGGTTCTTTATCGAGTTACTTTGGAACCGACTCCTCAAAAAGAAAAAGAAAACATTGAGGGAAACAAGAACCTAAAAAGCCCTGGATGGAGCTATTCGAGAACAAATTAAGACCGCAGATTGAGGGGGAAGATTTATCAAAAATGCCAAAACTTACTTAATTTTTTTAATGACGTACCACATTCCATCCCACACCTAAAAAATCATAAGGCGATAAAACTGCATTAACAATATAAACGTTAAAATTATGGTACCGTTTTGCATACAAATCATTTCTAAAGTTTGTCGTACAAGATGGCTGCCAGTTTTCTCCTCACCTTAGATTTGACTTCATTCACATAAAATCGCAATAATGCTCTGTCCAGCGCTTTTCAGATTCATAGGGAGGCTTAAATAACAGGTTCCTCAAAATATATAATCGATGGTTCCAGTGACAGCAAAGGAACCGGTTCCTTGTAACTCTCGTTTTGATAAAACTTATGTACTTAGTAGCTACCTGTTGAAATAGGTAAGTACTTAATATTTTATGAAGAGACATACAATCATTTATGTCATAATATTCTTATATTATGTTATGCTATGCAGTGTGCACATATATTAATTCTCGTAACAGCGTTGACAGATGCACAGTTGTTATGGTTTTATCAAAAAACATCTCTAAAAAAGTCCACGGTCTCAAAAAATTTGAACTTCAGTTCATGTTCGCTATGTTTATTTATCTAAGTAACTTTTAGTAATAAAAAAAAAACATATTAGGTAGGTACTTGCCAGTATTACATTCTATAATATATAGAAAAAAATAATGATTAAATTTACGGGAGAACTTTTTTCAGTAAAAAAACTGAAAAATTTTTTAAAGGTTAAACGTCATTCACAGATGGCGTCAATTAAATTGTTTTAGGTTTTTAATACTTTTTGCACGTTACGCTTTAAAATATTAAGGTAAATTAATTGTTTGCGCCCGTACATATTTAATATGAATTCAGATTCATTCAATTCAGTGAGCATATAATTATTTTAAATTTTAAATTTTTTAAATATCTCTTTATGTCCCCTCCCCCTCCGATGGATGGATGGATGGATGGATGGATGGATGGATGGATGGATGGATGGATGGATGGATGGATGGATGGATGGATGGATGGATGGATGGATGGATGGATGGATGGATGGATGGATGGATGGATGGATGGATGGATGGATGGATGGATGGATGGATGGATGGATGGATGGATGGATGGATGGATGGATGGATGGATGGATGGATGGATGGATGGATGGATGGATGGATGGATGGATGGATGGATGGATGGATGGATGGATGGATGGATGGATGGATGGATGGATGGATGGATGGATGGATGGATGGATGGATGGATGGATGGATGGATGGATGGATGGATGGATGGATGGATGGATGGATGGATGGATGGATGGATGGATGGATGGATGGATGGATGGATGGATGGATGGATGGATGGATGGATGGATGGATGGATGGATGGATGGATGGATGGATGGATGGATGGATGGATGGATGGATGGATGGATGGATGGATGGATGGATGGATGGATGGATGGATGGATGGATGGATGGATGGATGGATGGATGGATGGATGGATGGATGGATGGATGGATGGATGGATGGATGGATGGATGGATGGATGGATGGATGGATGGATGGATGGATGGATGGATGGATGGATGGATGGATGGATGGATGGATGGATGGATGGATGGATGGATGGATGGATGGATGGATGGATGGATGGATGGATGGATGGATGGATGGATGGATGGATGGATGGATGGATGGATGGATGGATGGATGGATGGATGGATGGATGGATGGATGGATGGATGGATGGATGGATGGATGGATGGATGGATGGATGGATGGATGGATGGATGGATGGATGGATGGATGGATGGATGGATGGATGGATGGATGGATGGATGGATGGATGGATGGATGGATGGATGGATGGATGGATGGATGGATGGATGGATGGATGGATGGATGGATGGATGGATGGATGGATGGATGGATGGATGGATGGATGGATGGATGGATGGATGGATGGATGGATGGATGGATGGATGGATGGATGGATGGATGGATGGATGGATGGATGGATGGATGGATGGATGGATGGATGGATGGATGGATGGATGGATGGATGGGTGGATGGATGGATGGATGGATGGATGGATGGATGGATGGATGGATGGATGGATGGATGGATGGATGGATGGATGGATGGATGGATGGATGGATGGATGGATGGATGGATGGATGGATGGATGGATGGATGGATGGATGGATGGATGGATGGATGGATGGATGGATGGATGGATGGATGGATGGATGGATGGATGGATGGATGGATGGATGGATGGATGGATGGATGGATGGATGGATGGATGGATGGATGGATGGATGGATGGATGGATGGATGGATGGATGGTGGATGTTACAATTACAATAGTTAAAATTAATAAATGTCGATAGGTACTATTTGAGCGATACTGTGGAGATTTGACATGTGGATTTGATTTGACATTTGCCCTGCTATCCATAAGCCAAATTTGTCATTTGACCCAAACTTGACCCGACTCACATCGTAGCCAAGTCGGGTGGTGATATAGATCCCCTCTGACGAGGACGCTCTCGTGAGGTGTCACTTTTCAAAAAAAGCATTTGGGTTGTAATATAGTTTTTAGATAATATAGTTTAAATGTTGTCATCTTATTTGTATTTGTGGTTTCTTCTTCGGAGTAACTAAATGTCGCATTCTTTTGTGTTTTCTTTTGCCTGTTCATTTTGAAGTGGTTTGAAGATTAGATATTGATTTTACAAATATACATATTTTGTAGGTTTTGATCCCTGGTCGGCTGAATGTCTGCAATGGTTGGTCACTTGCTTAATACAACTACGCTAAAGGGGACTTGCGTGGGACCGTGGATTTATCGCATTACGCTGGAACCGAACCGTGAATAAAATAAATAATTTATTGCTATCTCATTCTCTCGCAGGCTAAATCCACAGATGTATGTATTTGTCTCTTTTTCGCATTATCGAGTTTTAAATCACAACGGTGCTAAACAAGTTTTAACTTCAATAATCTTTGAATTTGGCTCTTAGCCGGCCCAAGAGACGTTGTAAGTAGGACGAAATTTGAAAACAGATGTGTTTTTGAAAAAAAACTTAGGTTGTTGGCCTTGGTTGCCTCATGGTTGCTTCGCTTCGTCCAGAGAGTTCGCACAACCCTAAATTATAATCATAACAAAACCAAACCACACACATTTTAAATTATAACTTAAAGCTATACTCAATTTACGCCTATGGCTAAACGCACATTCCCAATTTAGCAAATAAATGAGCTGCCAAAAGATGAGAACTCCTAGAAATCATCTGTGCCTATAAAAATACCCAATTACCCATTACTTGATACTTGTTCAGCCTTGTCTGGTGTATGCTTCTCGGAATCAGGAAGATCCGAGAGGATAGGAAAAAACATCGAGCTTCTCAGCTTTTCGCTCATACCGAAACTTCAAAGGAAAAATATACCATTAACCGCCGCATTTTTAGGCACAGATTTTGGAAATTACACTTCATTTCAACTTAATTACTACAAGAAACAACTAAAGTAATTGTGTTTGGAACCATTGTTAAATGGGTGGTAGTTGGTAGTCATAGACATCGATATATTCATATGTCCGTGGTGGTAGTAAAAGATACATTAAAATGACATTTTTATTCAACAAAAAGACCCATTTACATCTTGGATTTTTTTATGTATCGATTGACATTTACGAAGTTTAGTTTTAATCTAAAAACGCATCAATTACTTAGTTTACCCAAACTAAGATCGTAATGACAATGACCTATTTTGTGGAAGTAAATGGTTATTTCTTGTAGTAATTGTTGAAATGAACTGTAATTTCCAAAATCTGTATCTAATAGCTAATAGTGTGGGGGATAATTACCTTTATTTTTTTATTATTTAAAAACAGGTCAGTGGAACTAGAAAAAGTCAGGAGATTACTTTCTATATATTTTATTTTTTATTGAAATATTACAATGTAGGTTTCGTAATTAAGGTTTAAGCAAAAGTCGATTGTTGTGTGTTATGAATTAACTAGCAAAAGCAATAAAGCATTAGGTATGTTGAACCACTTCAACAACGGGGAGAATACTTCCATTGATCCATTGATGACAGTAGGTATACATTATGTAGCGAGGTAAAGCAAAAATAGATATTCAAAGTCATAAATTTTCTTCCAAGAATTCCAAAAGTATAGCAATAAAGAAGAAAGCATAATAATGCCATAAATTATTTGAGAAGCCAACTTCGAGAATCGACCCTTTCATTCGAAGTCACGCTGTATTCACTGGAACCAGAATCTTGCTCGGACCTGATGTTGATGCGTTCTGTGAAGATAATCTTCACTTCTGTCACAGCCATGTTCGGTGTCAGGAAAGTCTCCAGCGTTGTCACTCCTTCTCTCGGAACGCGGTCAAATGGATATCCCATAGATCGCCTGTCTGGGTACAGCTTGTCCAGAACCCCACAGTAGCTATCGGCATCATTGCAAATCCCACTAGTGTCTTGGACCACTTTGTCCACCTCGTAATCAGACACCATTGCAAATAGTTCGAACGGCAGTCCATCAACATTACCTTTCGGTATAAGCATGTGTTGAGGCCAACCACATCCGCAGAAGTTAAATTGAGCCAACTCTTGTCCAGTTAATTCACTGGAATCCAGATTTCTGAAAGTCCTCGCGTAAGGAATTGTAACGGAGGAATCCAAAGATTTGCGAGTTATGATGTTGAATCCAGGCCTCAAAGGCACCTTGAACTTGTCCAGTTCTATTGCCAACTTTCTTTGTTCTTCAAAATTGATTGGGACCATTTTGTGATCGAATTTGGGCAGAAGGAATATGCGAATCGTCCCGCTTACCATAGTTTTTCGTGCATTTCGCACTTTGATCGAGTAAGAAAAGTTTTCGTGTTGCAAGTGGGTGAAACGAATATACAGTGGACCGCGAGGGGCGAAGTCGAGACCTCTCGATAAGTCCACGTCACTCTGTTCCCAAAATGTGAAAAGTTCGTTGGGAATCTTGTTTGGTACCTCGACATGCAAATCAGTAATCGATATATGGGGGTAGTTTAATTGTTTGATTGTGTAAGACGGCAGGGAATCCTTGAAGGAAGTGCAGATATTGTTGAGGAGAACATGCCACCGGTAGAAAACAGGATCTCTCATGGCTGTAGCGGTGTCACCCATCAGACTAAAACCTTCCAAGTATCTCCCGTTAGGATCGTGACAAAGGGCGATGAAGATGTGACCAATATTATGAAAATCGCCGTAGAGAGGCTTATTCGGTGACAAAATTGAGGATTCTAGAATATTTCCCAAAATATCGATTCCGGTCAATTCGTCAAGAAGGATTTTACCTCCTTCAGTGTTCACTACGTATCCATTAGCCAAGGCTTCATTTATGTTATTTAACCAATATGCCATGACCTCTTTCTTCAGAGCAAAGTTGTAATCGGGTCGATCTAAATCAGCTATAGCGGTATTGGCGCAGCGCGCTGGCCACGAGCGGCCGGATGACCCGATCTGCAACTTGGAAAAATATGCTTCAGTCACCTTGCTTTCAGGATCAAAAAACGATAAACTCTCTACTACAGGCATGGCATTGCTGAACCTTTCCGAGTTGAATCTGGCGAGTATTTGTTGGTGCATATAATAAAAGAGTTCTCCGCGTCTGTCCTTCTTGACCAGTTCTTCGTGGTCTTTAACTTCCGCGGGATAAACGAGATGCCAGTGCCAATGGTGGAGATTGACCCCCACGTCTTCTCGGAAGTACGCTACGGCCTGTTCCGGCTCTCGGAGATTGGCTGTGAACTGTGGTGGTACTATGATGGGTTCACGCGAGTCATCGGGCATGACGGTGGCTTCTTGGCGGGCCAGCAGGAAGATCTTGCTATCGATGAACTTTCCAGGGAAAGAATTCAAGAGGTTTGGAAGGGTTATATCTCTGGTGTCTTGTCGATGGAGCAAAACAACTGAGAATGCGTAATTAAACAGGTAAGGATTTACTCTATCCCGAACGTAGGCCGCTATAGAGATGAGATCCTGGCAGTTTCTAGGCTCCATAAAGATAGCGATCAGCGCCCCAGCAATCTCTCTGTGTTGGGGAAGGAGTAACGAGAAGGCGTTAAATCTGGGGAGCTGAAGCGGTATGCTTATGTCTGGTAAGGTGGTGTTTTTAACTTCTATCGGCTTGACTCCCTTCCTGGCGAATCTCTTCTTGATCTTTGCCGAAAGGTTTCTTTGTCGGTTCTTGAGGAATACATCAGGTACGTCGAAGACAAAGTTGGCGTACGTTCCTTTGGGCATCAGCAATGGCTCCAGAGGACGGTCGAACATGAGGGTGATGGCCTCCACACGGTGAGGAGTAGCTTCCATGACGGCTGAATTCACTTTGCGAGTGACAATCTGGTGACGGAGCGTTTCTTTTTAAACTTTACGCCCGGCATAGTGCCATGTGCATTTTTTAAATGCAACAAATTAAGCTCTTGTCAGTGGTGTAACGGCTGTGCGGGCAATCTGGGGGCTCAAAAAGACCAAAGTACTTTTTGTTTCGTTTTTGCCTACTACCTAAAAAACATAAAAATTGCACGCGATAAGTTCGCAGCGGATATTGCATAACGTGCATATACAAATGTACACGATCGATTATACGATACCTACCCGAATTCATTCAGATTTGGTGCACCTACAAAAAAATTACCCAAATTCAGTGCAAGTGTCAAAGGTCAACGATGGGGACGAAAAAGTTGAAAAAATTATTGTAATCGAACTTCCCACAGTGTTTTTAAACACTTAAAAGTTTTTTAGTTCTTAAAAAATGTATAAAAAGACCCTCCACACAGCATCCCCAAAGATGACACAGGCTTTGAGGGAAATTATTTTCCTTGGGTGAGGCCGCAGTAGTCTGTATATAGTTAATGTAAAAATGTACATATTTGTTATTTTTTAAGATAATCTCTTTCTAGATGCCGAGTTGAAAAAGTAATTATTCCCTCCGTAAAAAATGTTGCAAAATATGCTCCGAAAATTATAAAAAAGCACATCTGGTTATATGTTATGTGACGTGCTGTAGGTATGAACAAAATCATAGTGTTTCTTTTAATGCTGCTTCACATCGATGTCGACAGATTTTTGTTCAATTTAAAAAAGTCGTATTTTATGAAAAAAATCACAAAGTCGCTTACACCTTTTAATTATTAATGTAATTGTTTTTTTTTTTATATTAGCGCACCCTTCCCCCCTATCATTCGTATTTACGTATGTCCCTTTCAAACCATTTTTAGCAGTCTCCTTCTTCTTTTTAAAGGTTTTGCATATTTTGGGCTCAAATTCCAATTTAATTTGTATGAAAAAGGCCACGCAGCCGTTTATCTTAAGTTCTTAACTATTATACAAAAATACCAAAATCATTGCTGACTTATAATCCTACTAATAATATTATAAAAGCGGAATGGATGTATGTATGTTTTTTACTTTTCACGCAAAAACTACTGAATGGTTTTTAAGAAACTTTACAAAAATATAGATCATATATCAAAATAACATATAGGCTATAGTTTATGTTGCTAGCTAGGACGGGGACGCGGGAGGGGAACGGGGACGCACGGGAAATGTGATTCAGGGAGAAACATTGTATTTCTTTGAATATGGCATTGCAACGCATGCCGGGAACTAGCTAGTAGGTAATAATTATATTATATGTAGGTACCTAATAATTATCTACTGCATTTTTTGTACATTGTGAAAATGTGAGCTCGGTGGGGTGAAGAATAAAGTTTTCGGTACGCCACTGCTTACTAATCTATTATCTGTTTAGAATGGTTTGTGGTTTCTTGTTATGTTTTATTGTTGCGAATTTTCCTATTTACATCTCTATCGCATCAAAATTGACACGTGTAAAAAAAGTACAAGATTACTAGACATTGTACGTTTATCACCCTTTATTTAGATAACAAACGGCGCTGTATAAACTATACAAATACCTATTACATATTATCGTCGATTCCGAAGAACAATTTCGGATCTATTAAAAATGGAACATTTGAATAATTGGCTTCTTTTAATTTCCTTTTGATGATTTAAAAGTCTGTATTTTCGGCATTTTTAATGAAGTTTGTGTTTTTTCTTTTATCTTTAATGAAGTTTATAAATTTTTCTTCTTCTTTAGAAGTTTATATATTTTTCTTCTATCTTTAATGACGTTTATATATTTTTCTTGGTGAAAAATATATAAACTTCATTATATATTTTTATTATTTAATGAAGATTATAAAAATATACAATGAAGGGTGAAGCTGGTTGCTGTCACCACTCTACGACCTCCTACAACCACCAGGGCTCCCGGCGATTACCCGGAACGGTACTATTCACCCACGCGTTTACCGGGTGCGATATCACCTCAGCACCGTTTGGCCAAGAAAAGACCAAAACCACCACACTTCTGAGCAAGAGTGAACCACTTGCTGAACAAGTGGAGGTCTTCCTTCGGCCAGACTCCACCCCACAAGCCATGAGTGAAGCAGGCATCAAGTGCTTTGTGGCTCTATATGGGGATGACATCGCGAGGGATACTTTGGATTTCCTGAGGTATAAGACGTTTGTCACTTCAACAAGCATAAACCTCGCCCGTTTGCCGCAGGCCACCATGCAGCAAGGTGCTACCTCCAAGTGCAGAAGTGGCGGGGAGTCAACTTGAATCCCACTGAATGGGGGTGGAAGCTGTCTTCTCAAGGACTCACCCCATCCCCACCACGATGGATCCCGCACCTCCTGCCCTTCTGCGAAAATTTTTATGTAAAAGCAAGAAAGGATGCTCTGGGAGCTGTTCGTACAGAAAGGCTGGGCTCCACTACTCAGTCCTCTGTCAGTCATGCGGTGGCAAATGTGCATTAACGTCCCGGATGCTCGGACGATGAAGATGACCCAACTACAGACTGGGCGCCTCTCCCAGCGTCCATCACAGATATCGAGACACCTTCTTCGTGCGAGCTTAAGCCCGGACCATCTAAGATAAAAAGAAATGCATGATCTGGCAACCAATACATAATACCTACATGTTTTATATTAGTTTTATTTTTTGTGTACATGTAATTTGTCCTTATAGTAGGTACCATGATGTTTGTACAAGCATTTTAGTATGTAGGATGTAGGTAAGTATATAAAACAATGTTTGAAGATTACGTAATTCCCGATATATGTATTATCTTTTCTTTTTTTCATCAAAAATGTGTTAACAATAACAAAAAATATATTTTAACTGTTTGATAAATAAAACCATAAAAAGACGTGAAAAAAAAAATTTCACTTTTTGGAAAAAATGGCCTATATTCGAAGAACTGTATCTTGGAAACCAATAGCTGTATATAGCTTGCTTTGGTCTCAAGCGCGGATGTACATCTTGACTGGAGACACTGGAGTATTGGTAAATTGAGATGTGATAATAATCCTTTGAACAACATCTGTTGTGGCTTGTGCATGGTGAATGCAAAATTCTTTTATTTATTCGTTGGCTTTATTTTGATCTCGATTCATGTTACTTTTATTGAAAAAAATATTGTACATTAAATCTGTGGGGAAGGGCTTGACACATAAATTCAGGGAGGGCGGTTTAATCCCGAAAACCTCCTCTATGGGTGCACCACATCCTGCAGGGTTAAGGTTGCCCTGATGATGGCCAACCTACGATAAGAGAGATTGTTATAAGAATAACATTGTTATCAGGCAAATAGAAAAAAAATATAACATCATAATGTCTGTGTTATAGAGGCAACCAAGTAGTTAAATTGTTGCAATGTGTATTTTCCATAAAGCAAGTTTAACCACGATAATATTCCATGATTAGATTAATACAATATTTATATCTAGGTACTATTTAATGCTGCAGCAAAATTGCACAAGTCACCACACAAAATTAAAGGGTATAAATGTTTTTCAAAATCAAGTTGAGCCTCACAACATCAGTGCGTTCTCTTTCATTCTTGCTGAGCATAATTTCAACAAAATGACTGACACAAGCAATCTGTTGCTCTTGTTCGACCGCCCCACTGAGCCAGTATTCATGGCCAAGGGCGCAAGCAGAACAATCTTTGAAATCCCCGACAATTACTTTTCAGACCATTACAAGGGTCTTGGAACGGCTTTGGCTACTAGATTCCAAGCCGACACCGACAACAAGATCCCTGTCGCTAATATCAGTCTTCCTGATATTTCCATTCCCCTGCAACTTGGAAGAAGAGAAAACTTTTCCCTGTTCATCCCCAAACACAGGACCATCGCCGCTAGACTTATTGACATCTTCATGGGCATGAAAAATTTCGAAGACCTAATGTCTGTGGCTGTGTATTGTCGAGATCGGGTCAATCCATATCTGTTTAACTATGCGCTGTCAGTCGCAATGCTGCATCGGCCGGACACGAGACATCTGCCTGTTCCGAACTTTGCAGAAGCCTTTCCTGGAAAGTTTATGGACAGTAGTGTTTTCTCCAGGGCAAGAGAAGAGGCTACCGCAGTTCCTGACGGTTCCCGCAACCCTGTGATAATCCCCAGAGATTTCACAGCTTCAGATCTGGACCCCGAGCACCGCGTGGCTTACTTTCGAGAAGATATCGGTATCAACCTCCATCATTGGCATTGGCATCTCGTTTACCCATTCAACGCCACTAATACGGCATTGGTCAACAAGGATCGGCGAGGAGAACTATTCTACTACATGCACCAGCAACTTGTCGCGAGGTACAACTTTGAACGGTTGA
This sequence comes from Limnephilus marmoratus, assembly GCA_917880885.1. Classification (NCBI taxonomy): domain Eukaryota; kingdom Metazoa; phylum Arthropoda; class Insecta; order Trichoptera; family Limnephilidae; genus Limnephilus; species Limnephilus marmoratus. The sequence goes on from OU862915.1 coordinate 20,392,385, forward strand.
GCAATAACCTAATGCGTGTTACGCGATTCAACAATCACAGGGCACCCATCGCAGAAGGTTACTTCTCCAAATTGGAACAACTGGTCGCTAGTCGAGCATGGCCGCCGAGGTTCGCAAACACCACCCTCAGCGATGTCAACCGATCAGCAGATAGCCTGCGGCAAGATGTGGCAGAATTGGATATTTGGAGAGATCGTTTTAGAGGTGCGATCGAGCAAGGCTTTATAGTTAATTCCGCTGGCAACCAAGTTCCGCTGACGGAGCAAGGTGGAATTGATATTTTGGGCAATATAATGGAATCCTCGATTCTGACGCCTAACAGAGATTTTTATGGCGATTTGCACAACATGGGACATGTTCTGATTGCATTGTGCCACGATCCAGATGGCAGATATTTGGAGACATTCTCCATCATGGGAGATTCAGCCACGGCCATGCGCGATCCTGTCTTCTACCGCTGGCACGCTTTCATCGACGACTTGTTCCAACTGCATAAAGGAAGACTGCCTCGTTACACAGTTCAGAGACTCAACTTCCCCGGGGTGACTGTTACTGGTGTGCAGTTAGAGATCCCAGGTGCCCAGCCCAATAGACTACAAACATTCTGGGAACAGAGCGACGTGAACCTGGAACGCGGTTTAGATTTCTCTCCGCGAGGTACTGTCTTTGCCCGCTTCACTCACTTACAACACATACCATTCAACTATCGCATCCAAGTGTCAAACACGGCAGGATCCCAGCAACTGGGTACTGTTCGCATATTCATGGCTCCGCGATTTGACGAGCGTGGAGTACCGTTCCAGTTCAACGAGCAGCGTTTGATGATGATAGAACTAGATAGGTTCCGAGTGAATTTGCGTCCTGGGAGAAACTTGATCATCAGAGGTTCCGACGAGTCTTCAGTGACGATTCCTTATGAAAGGACGTTCCGTAGCCTGCAGACAAATCGTCCAGCTGATGGCACGCCTGCGGTAGAAGGTTTCAACTTCTGCGGATGTGGCTGGCCTCAGCACATGCTGATTCCTAAAGGGACGTTGCAAGGAATTACCGCAGATGTATTTGTGATGGTGTCGAACTTTGCCAATGACAGGGTGGACCAGGACGTGACGGGGCTGTGCAATGACGCCGACAGCTTCTGCGGCATCAGAGACAGGATGTACCCTGACCGGCAGTCAATGGGATTCCCATTCGACAGGGTGGCCAGGAACGGAGTGGCCACCCTAGAAGAGTTCCTGACCCCGAACATGCGCACTCAGGAGGTCACTATCACATACACTGATCGCACAATAGTTCGAAGTCAAAACCCTGCGCCAAACAACACTACCCCAACCCAAGTTTAATTCTAAGATGACCAACCAGATTTCGTACCTGTCTTATTCCCACTTGTTTTTTCATTGATTTTATTTTCACATGCTTTCGAACATGTTATTCTCCTTATTATAATTAATAAATATTACTCAACTTATAATTTTTTATCGTTTATTTATTTAGCTATAACGTACTGTTTATTTACATGCAATATTTCTATGCCCGTCTCCCTAGGATATACCTGTGACGAGACAGGCGTGGAGGTACATAAATGTATGTAAACACAGATACATGAATATTTAAGGTTAAATAATTTAAATTTCAATACAATAAAAAAGGCAAGTGGAAGTGTGGGTAAATCGTCCGGTCAAGTTAGCTTAAAAAATAGCGTACAGCTGAAACTCTACGTAGCGTAGAGCTGAAAATTTACACGAATGTCTGGAACACCATTATAAATAATATGTGAAAGTCCCCATCGATCCCATATCTGCAAAAAAAATTATTCAAGGTCAAAGTTCGCAAATATTGGTTTCCTGATTTTTTCAGTCAAGCGGTAAGTATTTATTACAGATATTTCCGGTACGGTAAGAATTTATGCATGTCTACATCGCTCATCAAACCTTGCCACTTCAGACACTGTTGAGCCATTCAAATGGGTATAAAATATTTGAGCGATACTGTGGAGATTTGACATGTGGATTTGATTTGACATTTGCCCTGCTATCCATAAGCCAAATTTGTCATTTGACCCAAACTTGACCCGACTCACATCGTAGCCAAGTCGGGTGGTGATATAGATCCCCTCTGACGAGGACGCTCTCGTGAGGTGTCACTTTTCAAAAAAAGCATTTGGGTTGTAATATAGTTTTTAGCGATTTATTATAATACTCCTAACTTAGATCTTTATCTAAATTTCATATTTTTTAATAAAGCGGAGGCGGTTTACCATAGCTCCCGTGAGCCATGGTTTCATAAAGTTCAGCATAAATTGTCTCCTGGTTCCACAGTGTGTCTTCCTATGTATCTGAGTCTTGTTACCATCAGGACATGTTGCTAGCACCTTAGATGAATTGGAGCCTCTTGTCGTTTTCATATTTCGTGCATTTATTAATGTTTACCTGCGCGAACTGCGGCGGTTCCCACCCGGCGAACTTCAGGGAGTGCCCCAAACGACCTGCAGGGAGCTCAATCCCCTCTTCTCGACGAACTGAAGTACCTCCCATAACCACATTCACCTCCCACAAAACCAACCCTTCCACATCATATGCCCAGGCACTCCACTCAAACACCCAAACATCCATACCAACCCCCGATCCCCCCACAAACACCCCTCCACCCCCCTCTCAGAACCCACCACCCCCCAGCCCTCAGCAACCCCTTTTAGCTTTTTTGACATATTTAAAAATGAATTCTTCTCCAAAGTCGGCAACCTCATTGCCGATCTCATTCCAAAATTTTTATCTGCCGCCTCTCCGACGGATTACCTAACAATAATCTTATCAGCAGCCCCCCAGATCATCTCCCTTTTCTCAAACTAAAATGGCTAATTCTACCACCCTGCCCTCCACGCTACGTCTGGCATATTGGAACGCAAACGGTCTTGACAAAAACATACAAGAACTACGCATTTTACGAATACACACAACCTTGACATTTTACTCATCAACGAAACTCATCTAAATCCATCTCATACACCAAAAATAGCAAACTACACACTCTACAGAAACGACAGACTACATTCACGTGGAGGCGGTACCGCTATCCAAAAATCGCCCACCAACACAATACCACCCCTACACTTTCTTCATTAGAAAGTACATCCATCACCATTTTCACCAAACACTCAGGGCCTTTGAGAATTAATTCGATTTATCACCCTCCAAACAAGACTTTGCAAAAGTCCGATCTCGAATAGGCCACTTGCATCACATTTTTTTAAATTTTTTTCCGGTTTAGGCAAATATTCTAAGCCATTCTGTATTTTTTTTTTTTTTAATCGTATTTTTGAAACCCTGGGGATTTTTTGAAAATTTCAATACGAAAAATCAGACCATTTTTTATAAACCGGAAAGACGGGACATAATTTTATAGGTGTGAAAAAACGATAATTACATAGCCGAAAATCATTTTTAAAAAAAAGAACGTTTTCCACACGAATGGCACAGGAGAATAACGAGGCATACCAAAAATATTACATCTCATAAATATTTTTTTCCTTGATCCATCTTATTGATCATAAATCATTATAATGTACAGCGTCTATATTACTAAATTCAATGTAATATACTTGAACTTGTAAATTGTAATAATAATAAGAATATTATAAAATTTTATTTTGTTAAAATCAGCACCATAATCATTATACCTCTAAAACATGTACCGACATCCTCTTCACGTTCTGAAGAGAACCCCGTAGCCATTAATTGTACGGGGTTCTCTTCAGAACATCTGTCAAAAAATCAAACCAAATGATAAGTTCGCAGAGAACAAACAATAAATCTAGTGAACGAATTCAAAAATTCGCCTGAAATCAAAGTGATGCAATATAAAAAAATAAATCAGTGTGGAATTTTATAAAATTAATAGGAACATTTTCGGCGACGGGACATTTTCATGTAGTGACGTCACGAGCCCAAATAATGGATTTATTTATTTAAAAAAAAAAAAAAACTGTACATTTCTATAACTTTTTACTAACATTTTCGTAATCTTAGTAAAAAACTCTATCCACACGATTTTTTCCAAGTCGTTATGAAGTCCACGCAAGTGGCCTATTACTTCTCAAAGGTGACACCCCTACCATTCTGGCGGATGATTTCAATGCGAAACACCCGGATTGGAATTCTGGGCTGACAAACAAAAACGGACGCATACTTCATAAATTCTCATCAACTCATTCCGACCTAAGCATCGCTGGACCCATGGAACCGACTTTCTTTTCATCCATGGGCCACAGACCGGATATTTTAGACATTGCATTACTATACAAAACTCCCTGGACGTACTGTATCGAAACTATCAGCGATCTCTCATCTGATCACAATCCCGTGTTGCTAACCCTGAACGAATTCTCGAATCTCCCCCCCACTAAAATCAACAAAAAAACTGATTGGACGTATTTTTCGCACAGAGTCGGAGAAAAATTAATAATAAATTCATCCATCCAAAACCCCACAGAACTTGACATTGCGGTCGATAATTACGCAGACACTATTATGTCCGCAATAGAGGATTCCTCCAAATCCCTCCCCGAACGACCCCAAATAAATCTCAGGGAAAACCTCCCAAATTCAATTAAAGATCTAATCAAAACAAAGAACACCCTTCGCCGCCACTGGCAAAAATATCAAAATCCAAGATTGAAAACCGCGATCAATCTCGCACTCAAGCCCTCATTAGAAAAAAATTAGAAGAACATTCAAACTCTACGTGGAACATGAAACTTCAAGAGATAAACCCACAGGACGGATCCCTGTGGAAATTATCCAAAACTCTCCAAGCTACTCCTTCTCCAAACCACCCATTCACGCCGAAAACGGTCTAGTTTTTGACGACCTGGACAAGGCGGAAGCGTTCGCCGACAGTCTAGAAATTCAATTCAGTCCCAGCTTCAAACACGCAGATCTAAATCACATAGCAAATGTAAACCGCAAAATAAATAGCATACTAAATCACCTCCCCCCCACAAACATCCACTTTACGACTCCGACCGAAGTTATTCGTGCCATAATTGGCCGAAAAAATAAAAAAGCTCCCGGGCCGGATGGCGTCACAAATTTTGCTCTTAAAGCACTCCCCAAGAAAGGAATACTAGCAATAGTAAACCTGATCAACACAGCCCTCAGACTACGCTATTTCCCCAAAAGTTGGATACATGCGCACGTCATAGTTCTCCCGAAACCGGGAAAAGATCCGCTCTTCTGCGAAAACCATCGACCAATCAGTCTACTTTCAAATATAGGAAAAATCTACGATAAAATCCTACTCACTCGGCTCCTCAAGCACATTAACGAGGTATCAACCCTTGTTGCTCTTCAGCAACACGGCTTTAGAGAAAAACACTCCACTCTCCATCAACTCTTGTGAGTCTCGGAAATCATCATTGAAGGATTTAACTCAAATCGTTCAACTGGTGCCATTTTCCTAGACATCGCTAAAGCTTTCGACAAGGTCTGGACAAACGGTCTTCTTTCAAGCTCCACGACATAGGCATCGACCCTCAACTCCTCGGTGTCCTAAAATCTTTTCTCCGCCTACGTACTTTCCAAGTGAAATACAAGGGCGCCCTCTCAAAAAAACGCTTCATGACAGCAGGGGTGCCACAAGGATCACTGCTGTCACCAATCCTCTTCAATATACACTCGACATTCCGCTCTCAGTTGACAAAAACTCACTTACCGCTCTCTATGCAGACGATACCACCGTTATGGTGAGATACAGTTCTTCCAGGATGATAACCCACCGACTTCAGATCAACATAAATAAACGCCAAGACTGGTATGACCTGTCGCGTATAGACGTGAATCCCTCAAAAAGCGTAGCTGTATTTTTCTCCCGCAAAAAGGGAGACAGCGTGCCCAGAGAGGAGATAAAAATGTACGACCAGGTCATACCGTGGCAAAGCACCGCCAAATATCTTGGAGTCACACTTGACAAACGACTTAATTGGAAACCACACATTAAAAACACACTGACCAAAGCAAAGAAAATATCCGGCACTTTACACCCCTTACTTCATTCAAATTCGAAAACTTCAATTCAAAACAAACTGCTCATATACAAATCACAAATCCGACCCACCATCACATACGCATCGCCCATATGGGATACAGGAAATACCAAACGACTCGAATCGTACCAAAATGTCACACTTAGAAAATTTACAAAAAGCCCCTGGTTTGTCCGAAACTCAATTATTAACTCCGACACAAATGTCCCACCCCTGAAACAACACATGGTAGAATTGGCCAAAACTTTTTATGCTAAACTTCCTATACACCCAAACCCCAGTATAGCTTGTCTCGGGCGTCTAAGACCCGACGAAAATCCGACCTTCCCCTATCCCATCTCCATTACCTTCCCCCCTTGAAGTGTGGACTCAAATAAAAAAGACAAAATGCAACCAAAAATACAAAAAAATATAGTATTACAAATAAAAAAAATCCAACACAAATCAAAAACACATATAAAAAAATCATAAATACCTACAGACAAAAAAAAAAATAATAATACAAAAAATCTAGTATTAAAGCCCTATAAGTTGCTATAGGCTGCCCACACTTCGGGTAGAAAAATACCATCCCCCAGGTACATTTACAACCTCAGTTCTCGAGAAATAAGGATTGAATTCTCTGCACCTCGAAAATGAACCAATACGATACTGTATTTCATATAATTTAGCAGTGGGGAGGGAAGGAGGCAGGGGAGGATTCGGAAGGGGAGGAGGGGAACAAAGGATGGAAGGGGGTTTTCGGGAGGGGGATGAGTAAAAGGGGAAAGGTAGAAAACGCGTGCCGGGTACTCGTTGGTGTATTATAAATGTTAATTGGTCTTTTTTTATCATTTCATATAAAAATAATTAATTTTTTTAAATTATCAAGTTTTTTCAAAATTGCGGTCGGAATTTTTGGTTTCATGGAGGTGCACATTTTAACTTTTCTATGGTTTTAAATATAAAGTGTGGTGTTTTCTCTTTCTAACTCCGTTTAAATCACATTTCTCATGAGAGTATAGGGGGAAAGTACGATTTCTTAAGAGACCTGTATTGTAATCGTATAAGTTGATCTCAAAAGCGAATAAATTCTCTTAATTAAGGTGTTTATATTTAAAATATTCACGAATAAAACGTATTAATTTAGCAAATGTGAACATATCAACACAGATAATATTTATTTAATAAATTATGTTTATTGACTTAATTTTTATCTGACTTTCAGGGGGGTCATAATGTTATGAATAGCTGATTGCAGAAAAGGCCTTATCAAAAAGATAAATACTTAAGTCGGACCACGGCGGCGTAAAAATTCGTTTATCATTGTAATTTATGGAAAGTAAGCATGTCTTCCACGAATGGCGGTGGTCCAAAAGTAACTTAATTTTAGATTATTTAACTTATTACTTAAGATCCACCACAGGTCTGTCTTTTAACGATCATGGAGGATTATTCGTAATTGATTTATTGCGACGATGAGCGAGGGCGGATCCAGGATTTTTTTCTGGGAGGGGCACAAGGGGCGGACGGGCAAAAAAAAATCAACAATAGAAATAAAGATTAGAATAAATAAAGTTAGAAATAAACTCGAAGGATCAAACTTCAAGATATAAACTTAGAAATAAACTCGAAGGATCAAACTTCAAGTTTATTTCTACAAGTTCAAGTACCTATATATATGAAGGTTTATGAAAGTGTCAAAACAATAGAAAAATAAAATGTTTAAACGTTGAATTTTTTAAAAATTATTCTTTTGGCAGATTTTTTTATCGATTCGTGTACAGATCAAGATTCTTGGTAAAAATCCAAAATTTCAGTCGGATCGGTGCCATAGGGCCGAAGTTATCACCGAGCACAAGTGTTAAAACGTCTGACCCCAAGTGTAGAAATGACCGAACCCAAGTGTTATAACGAAGATTTTCTCATAAATTCTTTTGTTGTCAGATTTTTTAATCGATTCGATTATTAAGAATCCAAAATTTTAGACTGTTCGGTGTAATAGAGCCGAAGTTATGACCGACCACAAGTATTGTTACAAAGTTACCCCCAATCCATTATAACTTTATACAGCTCGTTGGTCAGAAGCAAATTGGAATATGGGAGTGTTATATGGAACCCACATTATTTAAAATATTCTAAAACTATTGAATCTGTGCAAAAAAAATTCCTAAGACTGTTATCATTTAAAGTTTGATTGAATGCCTTACTCCAATCTTATGATGAACGTCTCCTACACTTTAATTTTACAACATTGGAAAAAAGAAGACAATTTGCTGACTTAATATGTTTAGATAAAATTACTCATGATAAGCTTTTAACCACTCATTGTCTAAGCAATATTCATATTAAAGTTCCTAATAGACGTAATTTAAGGAGTCAAAACCTATTCCATATTGAAATATTTAATAACAATATTGCATTCTTCAATCCACTGTCTCGAATGTGTCGTCTGTACAACACTATTGAATGTGATCTTATAGATATCTTCGCAAACAGTCTCGCATATTTTAAAAAACAAATTTACAATCTTCTTCCATGATATATTATGGAGCACAGTTACATAATTGCTTTATTTTTGTGTCTTCTCTTTCTCTGTACACTTACTTTGTTTTATATTTAATTGTTTATATTTATTCTGATTATTATTATTGCTGTTTTATCCACTACTACCATCACCGCCTACTAAAAATTGAACCTTGATTAATTGGAGTGGTAATGTATATGTGCACATTTCAACGCAATAACATTGATGCAATTATTATTAAAACTCTGTAAATGTTTCAAACAATAAATAAATAAATAAATAAAAGCGCCCGTAAAACGATCAATTTTTAAAAATTGTTCGTTTTTAAGATTTTTTTGTTGATTCGTGTACAGACCAAGATTCTTGGTAAAAATCAAAAAATTCTGTCGGATCGGTGCCATAGGGCCGAAGTTGTCACCGAGCACAAGTGTTAAAACATCTGACCCCAAATGTTGAAATGACCGAACCCAAGTGGTTATAACGATAATTTTTTTCAGAAATTCTTCTGTTTTCAGATTTTTTATCGATTCGTGTACAGACCAAGATTCTTAGTAAGAATCCAAAATTTTAGGCTGGTCGGTGTAATAGAGCCGAAGTTATGACCGACCACAAGTATTGTTACAAAGCGCCCGTAAAACGATCAATTTTTAAAAATTGTTCGATTTTAAGATTTTTTTGTTGATTCGTGTACAGACCAAGATTCTTGGTGAAAATCAAAAATTTCAGTCGGTTCGGTGCCATAAAGCCGAAGTAATGACCGAGCCCAAGTGTTAAAACGTCTGACCCCAAGTGTTGAAATGACAGAACATAAGTGTTATAACGATGATTTTTTCATAAATTCTTCTGTTGTCAGATTTTTTTATCGATTCGAGTACAGAACATGTTTCTTAGGAAGAATCCATAATTTGAGTCGGCTCGGTCCTATAGGATCTAAGTTTTGTCACAAAGGGCACCGTTAAACGATGAATTTTTAAAAATTATTCTTTTCGCAGATTTTTAAAATGATTCGTGTACAGACCATGTTCTTAGTAGGAATCCAAAATTTCAGTCGGTTCGGTGTCATAGAGACGAAGTTATGACCGACCACAAGTATTGCTACAAAGCGCCCAATAAACGAACAACTTTTAAAAACTGTTCCTCTTTAAGATTTTTTGTTGATTTGCGTACAGACCATAATTGTTGGTAAAAATCCAAAATTTCAGTCGGATCGGTGCCATAGGGCCGAAGTTATCACCGAGCACAAGTGTTTTTTTAAACTATTTAAATTTTGCACAAGATTTTTTAAAATTAAACAATCAATTTTTTAAAATTGTTCTTTTTTAAGATTTGTTGATGATTCGTGTACAGACAAAGATTCTTGGTAAAAATCCAAAAATTCAGTCGGATCGGTGCCATAGGGCCGAAGTTATCACCGAGCACAAGTGTTAAAACGTCTGACCCTAAGTGTTGAAATGACCGAACCCAAGTGTTAAAACGATGATTTCTTCATAAATTATTCTGGTGTCAGTTTCTTTTATCGACTCGTATACAGACCACGATTCTTAGTAAAAATCCAAAATTTTAGGCTGTTCGGTGTAATAAAGCCGAAGTTATTACCGACCACGAGTATTGTTACAAAGCGCCCGTTAAACGATCAGTTTTTAAAAATTGTTATTTTTTAAGATTTATTTGTTGATTCGTGTACAGACCAAGATTCTTATTAAAAATCCAAAGTTTCAGTCGGTTCGGTGCCATAAAGCCGAAGTAATGACCGAGCCCAAGTGTTAAAACGTCTGACCCCAAGTGTTGAAATGACCGAACCCAAGTGTTATAACGATGATTTTTTCATAAATTCTTCTGTTGTCAGATTTTTTATCTATTCGAGTACAGAACATGTTTCTTAGGAAGAATCCATAAATTTAATGGGCTCGGTGCTATAGGATCTCAGTTTTGTCACAAAGGGCACCGTTAAACGATGAATTTTTAAAAATTATTCTTTTCGCAGATTTTTAATTGATTCGTGTACAGACCATGTTCTTAGTAGGAATCGAAAATTTCAGTCGGTTCGGTGTCATAGAGCCGAAATTATGACCGACCACAAGTATTGCTACAAAGCGCCCAATTTTTAAAAATTGAAAACGATCAATTTTTAAAAATTGTTCTTTTTAAGATTTTTTGTTGATTTGCGTACAGACCAAGATTGTTGGTAAAAATCCAAAAGTTCAGTCGGATCGGTGCCATAGGGCCGAAGTTATCACCGAGCACAAGTGTTAAAACGTCTGACCCCAAGTGTAGAAATGACCGAACCCAAGTGTTATAACGAAGATTTTTTCATAAATTCTTCTGTTGTCAGATTTTTTTATCGATTCGTCCAAAATTTTAGTCTGTTCGGTGTCATAGAGCCGAAGTTATTGCGGACCACAAGTATTGCTACAAAGCGCCCGTTAAACAATCAATTTTTTTAAATTGTTCTTTTTTAAGATTTTTTTGTTGATTCGTGTACAGACCAAGATTCTTGGTAAAAATCCAAAATTTCTGTCGTATCGGTGCCATAGGGCCGAAGTGATCACCGAGCACAAGTGTTAAAACGTCTGACCCAAGTGTTGAAATGACCGAACCCAAGTGTTATAACAAAGATTGTTTCATAAATTCTTGTGTTTTCAGATTTTTTTATCGATTCGAGTAAAGAACATGTTTCTTAGTAAGAATCCAAAATTTTAGTCTGTTCGGTGACATAGAGCCGAAGTTATGACCGACCACAAGTACAAAGCGCCCGTTAAACGATCAATTTTTAAAAATTGTTATTTTTTAAGATTTATTTGTTGATTCGTGTACAGACCAAGATTCTTATTAAAAATCCAAAATTTCAGTCGGTTCGGTGCCATAAAGCCGAAGTAATGACGGAGCCCAAGTGTTAAAACGTCTGACCCCAAGTGTTGAAATGACAGAACCCAAGTGGTTATAATAATAATTTTTTTCAGAAATTCTCCTGTTGTCAGATTCTTAATCGATTCGTGTACAGACCACGATTCTTAGTAAAAATCCAAAATTTTTGGCTGTTCGGTGTAATACAGCCGAAGTTATGACCGACCACTTACAAAGCGCCCAATAAACGATCAATTTTTAAAAATTGTTCTTTTTAAGATTTTTGACCGAACGCAAGTGTTATAACGAAGATTTTCTCATAAATTCTTTTTTTGTCAGATTTTTTTATCGATTCGAGTAGTAAGAATCCAAAATTTTAGTCTGTTCGGTGTAATAGAGCCGAAGTTATGACCGACCACAAGTATTGTTACAAAGCGCCCGTAAAACGATCAATTTTAAAAAATTGTTCGTTTTTAAGATTTTTTTTATTGATTCCCAAGTGACCCAAAACCCAAGTGGTTATAATAATATTTTTTTTCAGAAATTCTCCTGTTGTCAGATTCTTAATCGATTCGTGTACAGACCACGATTCTTAGTAAAAATCCAAAATTTTTGGCTGTTCGGTGTAATACAGCCGAAGTTATGACCGACCACGAGTATTGTTACAAAGCGCCCGTAAAACCATCAATTTTTAAAAATTGTTCGTTTTTAAAATTTTTTGTTGATTCGTGTACAGACCAAGATTCTTGGTAAAAATCAAAAAAATCAGTCGGATCGGTGCCATAGGGCCGAAGTTATCACCGATCACAAGTGTTAAAACGTCTGACCCCAAGTGTTGAAATGACCGAACTCAAGTGGTTATAACGATAATTGTTTTCAGAAATTCTTCTGTTTTCAGATTTTTTATCGATTCGTATACAGACCACGATTCTTAGTGAGAATCTAAAATTTTAGGCTGTTCGTTGTAATAGAGCCTAAGTTATGACCGACCACAAGTATTGTTACAAAGCGCCCGTAAAACGATCAATTTTTAAAAATTGTTCGTTTTTAAGATTTTTTTGATGATTCGTGTACAGACCAAGATTCTTGGTAAAAATCAAAATTTCAGTGGGATCGGTACATAGGGCCGAAGTTATCACCGAGCACAAGTGTTAAAACGTCTGACCCCAAGTGTTGAAATGACCGAACCCAAGTGTTATAAAGATGATTTTTTCATAAATTCTTCTATTGTCAGATTTTTTTATCGATTCGAGTACAAAACATGTTTCTTAGGAAGAATCCATAATTTGAGTCGGCTCGGTGCTATAGGATCTAAGTTTTGTCACAAAGGGCACCGTTAAACGATGAATTTTTAAAAATTATTCTTTTCGCAGATTTTTAATTGATTCGTGTACAGACCATGTTCTTAGTAGGAATCCAAAATTTCAGTCGGTTCGGTGTCATAGAGCCGAAGTTATGAGCGACCACAAGTATTGCTACAAAGCGCCCAATAAACGATCAATTTTTAAAAATTGTTCTTTTTAAGATTTTTTGTTGATTTGCGTACAGACCAAGATTGTTGGTAAAAATCCAAAATTTCAGTCGGATCGGTGCCTTAGGGCCGAAGTTACCACCGAGCACAATTGTTTTTTTAAATTATTTAAATTTTTTTTAATTTGCAGATTTTTTTAAATTAAACAATCAATTTTTTAAAATTGTTCTTTTTTAAGGTTTTTTGATGATTCGTGTACAGACCAAGATTCTTGGTGAAAATCCGAAATTTCAGTCGGATCGGTGCCATAGGGCCGAAGTTATCACCGAGCACAAATGTTAAAACGTCTGACCCCAAATGTTAAAATGACCGAACCCAAGTGGTTAAAACGATAATTTTTTACAGAAATTCTTCTGTTGTCACATTTTTTATCGATTCGTGTACAGACCACGATTCTTAATAAGAATCCAAAATTTTAGGCTGTTCGGTGTAATAGAGCCGAAGTTATGACCGACCACAAGTATTGTTACAAAGCGCCCGTAAAACGATCAATTTTTAAAAATTGTTCGATTTTAAGATTTTTTTTGTTGATTCGTGTACAGACCAAGATTCTTGGTAAAAATCAAAAAAATCAGTCGGATCGGTGCCATAGGGCCGAAGTTATCACCGAGCACAAGTGTTAAAACGTCTGACCCCAAATGTTGAAATGACCGAACCCAAGTGGTTATAACGATAATTTTTTTCAGAAATTCTTCTGTTTTCAGATTTTTTATCGATTCGTGTACAGACCACGATTCTTAGTAAGAATCCAAAATTTTAGGCTGTTCGGTGTAATAGAGCCGAAGTTATGTCCGACAACAAGTATTGTTACAAAGCGCCCGTAAAACGATCAATTTTTAAAAATTGTTCGTTTTTAAGATTTTTTGTTGACTCGTGTACAGACCAAGATTCTTGGAAAAAATCAAAATTTCAGTGGGATCGGTACATAGGGCCGAAGTGATCACCAAGTGTTAAAACGTCTAACCCAAGTGTCGCGCAAGTGTTAAAACGTCTGACCCAAGTGTTGAAATGACCGAACCGAAGTGTTATAACAAAAATTGTTTCATAAATTCTTGTGTTTTCAGATTTTTTTTATCGATTCGAGTAAAGAACATGTTTCTTAGTGAGAATCCAAAATTTTAGTCTGTTCGGTGTAATACAGCCGAAGTTATGACCGACCACAAGTATTGTTACAAAGCGCCCGTAAAACGATCAATTTTAAAAAATTGTTCGTTTTTAAGATTTTTTTTGTTGATTCGTGTACAGACCAAGATTCTTGGTAAAAATCAAAAAATTCAGTCGGATCGGTGCCATAGGGCCGAAGTTATCACCGAGCACAAGTGTTAAAACGTCTGACCCCAAGTGTTGAAATGACCGAACCCAAGTGTTATAACGATGATTTTTTCATGATTCTGTTGTCAGATTTTTTTATCGATTCGAGTACAGAACATGTTTCTTGGGAAGAATCCATAATTTGAGTCGGCTCGGTCCTATAGGATCTAAGTTTTGTCACAAAGGGCACCGTAAAACGATGAATTTTTAAAAATTATTCTTTTCGCAGATTTTTTAATTGATTCGTGTACAGTTCATGTTCTTAGTAGGAATCCAAAATTTCAGTCGGTTCGGTGTCATAGAGCCGAAGTTATGACCGACCACAAGGATTGCTACAAAGCGCCCAATAAACGATCAATTTTTAAAAATTGTTTTTTTTAAGATTTTTTGTTGATTTGCGTACAGACCAAGATTGTTGGTAAAAATCCAATATTTCAGTCGGATCGGTGCCTTAGGGCCGAAGTTATCACCGAGCACAATTGTTTTTTTAAATTATTTAAATTTTTTTAAATTTTGCACAAGATTTTTTTAAATTAAACAATCAATTTTTTTAAATTGTTCTTTTTAAGATTTTTTGATGATTCGTGTACAGACTAAGATTCTTGGTAAAAATCCGAAATTTCAGTCGGATCGGTGCCATAGGGCCGAAGTTATCACCGAGCACAAATGTTAAAACGTCTGGCCCCAAATGTTGAAATGACCGAACCCAAGTGGTTATAACGATAATTTTTTTCAGAAATTCTTCTGTTGTCACATTTTTTATCGATTCGTGTACAGACCACGATTCTTAGTAAGAATCCAAAATTTTAGGATGTTCGGTGTAATAGAGCCGAAGTTATGACCGACCACAAGTATTGTTACAAAGCGCCCGTAAACCGATCAATTTTTAAAAATTGTTCGTTTTTAAGATTTTTTGTTGACTCGTGTATAGACCAAGATTCTTGGAAAAAATCAAAATTTCAGTGGGATCGGTACATAGAGTCGAAGTGATCACCGAGCGCAAGTGTTAAAACGTCTGACCCAAGTTTTGAAATGACCGAACCCAAGTGTTATAACAAAAATTGTTTCATAAATTCTTGTGTTTTCAGATTTTTTTATGGATTCGAGTAAAGAACATGTTTCTTAGTAAGAATCCAAAATTTTAGTCTGTTCGGTGTCATAGAGCCGAAGTTATGACCGACCACAAGTACAAAGCGCCCGTTAAACGATCAATTTTTAAATATTGTTCTGTTTTAAGATTTTTTTTGTTGATTCGTGTACAGACCAAGATTCTTGGTAAAAATCAAAAAATTCAGTCGGATCGGTGCCATAGGGCCGAAGTTATGACCGAGCACAAGTGTTAAAACGTCTGACCCCAAGTGTAGAAATGACCGAACCCAAGTGTTATAACGAAGATTTTCTCATAAATTCTTTTGTTGTCAGATTTTTTTATCGATTCGAGTAGTAAGAATCCAAAATTTTAGTCTGTTCGGTGTAATAGAGCCGAAGTTATGACCGACCACAAGTATTGTTACAAAGCGCCCGTAAAACGATCAATTTTAAAAAATTGTTCGTCATTAAGATTGTTTTTGTTGATTCGTGTACAGACCGAGATTCTTGGTAAAAATCAAAAAATTCAGTCGAATCGGTGCCAGAGGGCCGAAGTTGTCACCGAGCACAAGTGTTAAAACATCTGACCCCAAATGTTGAAATGACCGAACCCAAGTGGTTATAACGATAATTTATTTCAGAAATTCTTCTGTTTTCAGATTTTTTATCGATTTGTGTACAGACCAAGATTCTTAGTAAGAATCCAAAATTTTAGGCTGGTCGGTGTAATAGAGCCAAAGTTATGACCGACCACAAGTATTGTTACAAAGCGCCCGTAAAACGATCAATTTTTAAAAATTGTTCGATTTTAAGATTTTTTTGTTGATTCGTGTACAGACCAAGATTATTGGTAAAAATCAAAAAAATCAGTCGGATCGGTGCCATAGGGCCGAAGTAATCACCGAGCACAAGTGTTAAAACGTCTGACCCCAAGTGTTGAAATGACCGAACCCAAGTGTTATAACGATGATTTTTTCATAAATTCTTCTTTTGTCAGATTTTTTTATCGATTCGAGTACAGAACATGTTTCTTAGGAAGAATCCATAATTTGAGTCGGCTCGGTCCTATAGGATCTAAGTTTTGTCACAAAGGGCACCGTAAAACGATGAATTTTTAAAAATTATTCTTTTCGCAGATTTTTTAATTGATTCGTGTACAGACCATGTTCTTAGTAGGAATCCAAAATTTCAGTCGGTTCGGTGTCATAGAGCCGAAGTTATGACCGACCACAAGTATTGCTACAAAGGGCCTAATAAACGATCTATTTTTAAAAATTGTTCTTTTTAAGATTTTTTGTTGATTTGCGTACAGACCAAGATTGTTGGTAAAAATCTAAAATTTCAGTCGGATCGGTGCCAAAGGGCCGAAGTTATCACCGAGCACAATTGTTTTTTAAATTATTGAATTTTTTTTAAATATTGCACAAGATTTTTTTAAATTAAACAATCAATTTTTTAAAATTGTTCTTTTTAAGATTTTTTTGTTGATTCGTGTACAGACCAAGATTCTTGGTAAAAATCCGAAATTTCTGTCGTATCGGAGCCATAGGGCCGAAGTGATCACCGAGCACAAGTGTTAAAAAGTCTGACCCATGTGTTGAAATGACCGAACCCAAGTGTTATAACAAAGATTGTTTCAGAAATTCTTTTTTTTTCAGATTTTTTTATCGACTCGTGTACAGACCACGATTCTTAGTAAAAATCCAAAATTTTAGGCTGTTCGGTGTAATAAAGCCGAAATTATTTCCGACCACGAGTATTGTTACAAAGCGCCCGTTAAACGATCAATTTTTAAAAATTATTATTTTTTAAGATTTATTTGTTGATTCGTGTACAGACCTAGATTCTCATTAAAAATCCAAAGTTTCAGTCGGTTCGGTGCCATAAAGCCGAAGTAATGACCGAGCCCAAGTGTTAAAACGTCTGACCCCAAGTGTTGAAATGACCGAACCCAAGTGTTATAACGATGATTTTTTCATAAATTCTTCTGTTGTCAGATTTTTTATCTATTCGAGTACAGAACGTGTTTCTTAGGAAGAATCCATAATTTTAATCGGCTCGGTGCTATAGGATCTAAGTTTTGTCACAAAGGGCACCGTTTAAAGATGAATTTTTAAAAATTATTCTTTTCGCAGATTTTTAATTGATTCGTGTAGAGACCATGTTCTTAGTAGGAATCCAAAATTTCAGTCGGTTCGGTGTCATAGAGCCGAAGTTATGACCGACCACAAGTATTGCTACAAAGCGCCAAATTTTTAAAAATTGCAAACGATCAATTTTTAAAAATTGTTCTTCTTAAGATTTTTTGTTGATTTGCGTACAGACCAAGATTGTTGGTAAAAATCCAAAAGTTCAGTCGGATCGGTGCCATAGGGCCGAAGTTATCACCGAGCACAAGTGTTAAAACGTCTGACCCCAAGTGTAGAAATGACCGAACCCAAGTGTTATAACGAAGATTTTTTCATAAATTCTTCTGTTGTCAGATTTTTTTATCGATTCGTCCAAAATTTTAGTCTGTTCGGTGTCATAGAGCCGCAGTTATTATGGACCACAAGTATTGCTACAAAGCGCCCGTTATACAATCAATTTCTTTTAAATTGTTCTTTTTTAAGATTTTTTTGTTGATTCGTGTACAGACCAAGATTCTTGGTAAAAATCCAAAATTTCTGTCGTATCGGAGCCATAGGGTCGAAGTGATCACCGAGCACAAGTGTTAAAACGTCTGACCCAAGTGTTGAAATGACCGAACCCAAGTGTTATAACAAAGATTGTTTCATAAATTCTTGTGTTTTCAGATTTTTTTATCGATTCGAGTAAAGAACATGTTTCTTAGTAAGAATCCAAAATTTTAGTCTGTTCGGTGACATAGAGCCGAAGTTATGACCGACTACAAGTACAAAGGGCCCGTTAAACGATCAATTTTTAAAAATTGTTATTTTTTAAGATTTATTTGTTGATTCGTGTAGAGACCAAGATTCTTATTAAAAATCCAAAATTTCAGTCGGTTCGGTGCCATAAAGCCGAAGTAATGACGGAGCCCAAGTGTTAAAACGTCTCACCCCAAGTGTTGAAATGACAGAACCCAAGTGGTTATAATGATAATTTTTTTCAGAAATTCTCCTGTTGTCAGATTCTTAATCGATTCGTGTACAGACCACGAATCTTAGTAAAAATCCTAAATTTTTGGCTGTTCGGTGTAATAAAGCCTAAGTCATGACCGACCACAAGTATTGCTACAAAGCGCCCGTTAAACGATCAATTTTTAAAAATTGTTTTTTTGTTGATTCGTGTACAGACCACGATTCTTAGTAAGAATCCAAAATTTTAGTCTGTTCGGTGTAATACAGCCGAAGTTATGACCGACCACGAGTATTGTTACAAAACGCCCGTAAAACGATCAATTTTTAAAAATTGTTCGTTTTTAAGATGTTTTTGTTGATTCGTGTACAGACCAAGATTCTTGGTAAAAATCAAAAAATTCAGTCGGATCGGTGCTATAGGGCCGAAGTTATCACCGAGCACAAGTGTTAAAACGTCTGACCCCAAGTGTTGAAATGACGGAACCCAAGTGGTTATAACGATAATTGTTTGCAGAAATTCTTCTGTTGTCAGATTTTTTATCGATTCGTGTACAGACAACGATTCTTAGTAAGAATCCAAAATTTTAGTCTGTTCGGTGTAATACAGCCGAAGTTATGACCGACCACGAGTATTGTTACAAAGCGCCCGTAAAACCATTAATTTTTAAAAATTGTTCGTTTTTAAGATGTTTTTGTTGATTCGTGTATAGACCACGATTCTTATAGAATCCAAAATTTGACTATTATTATAGACCACGAGTATTGTAACAAAGCGCCTGTAAAACGATCAATTTTTAAAAATTGTTCGATTTTTAGATTTTTTTTTGTTGATTCGTGTACAGACCAAGATTCTTGGTAAAAATCAAAAAATTCAGTCGGATCGGTGCTATAGGGCCGAAGTTATCACCGAGCAAAAGTGTTAAAACGTCTGACCCCAAGTGTTGAAATGACCGAACCCAAGTGGTTATAACGATAATTGTTTGCAGAAATTCTTCTGTTGTCAGATTTTTTATCGATTCGTGTACAGACAACGATTCTTTGTAAGAATCCAAAATTTTAGTCTGTTCGGTGTAATACAGCCGAAGTTATGACCGACCACGAGTATTGTTACAAAGCGCCCGTAAAGCCATCAATTTTTAAAAATTGTTCGTTTTTAAGATGTTTTTGATGATTCGTTTATAGACCACGATTCTTATAGAATCCAAAATTTGACTATTATTAAAGACCACGAGTATTGTAACAAAGCGCCTGTAAATCCATCAATTTTTAAAAATTGTTCGTTTTTAAGATGTTTTTGATGATTCGTGTATAGACCACGATTCTTATAGAATCCAAAATTTGACTATTATTATAGACCACGAGTATTGTAACAAAGCGCCTGTAAAACGATCAATTTTTAAAAATTGTTCGATTTTAAGATTTTTTTTGTTGATTTGCGTACAGACCAAGATTTTTGGTAAAAATCCAAAATTTCAGTCGGATCGGTGCCATAGGGCCGAAGTTATGACCGAGCACAAGTGTTAAAACGTCTGACCCCAAGTGTAGAAATGACCGAACCCAAGTGTTATAACGATGATTTTCTCATAAATTCTTTTATTGTCAGATTTTTTTATCGATTCGAGTAGTAAGAATCCAAAATTTTAGTCTGTTCGGTGTAATAGAGCCGAAGTTATGACCGACCACAAGTATTGTTACAAAGCGCCCGTAAAACGATCAATTTTAAAAAATTGTTCGTTTTTAAGATTTTTTTGTTGATTCGTGTACAGACCAAGATTCTTGGTAAAAATCAAAAAATTCAGTGGGATCGGTGGCATAGTGCCGAAGTTGTCACCGAGCACAAGTGTTAAAACATCTGACCCCAAATGTTGAAATGACCGAACCCAAGTGGTTATAACGATAAATTTTTTCAGAAATTCTTCTGTTTTCAGATTTTTTATCGATTCGTGTACAGACCACGATTCTTAGTGAGAATCCAAAATTTTAGGCTGTTCGGTGTAATAGAGCCGAAGTTATGACCGACCACAATTATTGTTACAAAGCGCCCGTAAAACGATCAATTTTTAAAAATTGTTCGTTTTTAAGATTTTTTGTTGACTCGTGTACAGAACAAGATTCTTGGAAAAAATCAAAATTTCAGTGGGATCGGTACATAGGGCCGAAGTGATCACCAAGTGTTAAAACGTCTAACCCAAGTGTCGCGCAAGTGTTAAAACGTCTGACCCAAGTGTTGAAATGACCGAACCGAAGTGTTATAACAAAAATTGTTTCATAAATTCTTGTGTTTTCAGATTTTTTTTATCGATTCGAGTAAAGAACATGTTTCTTAGTGAGAATCCAAAATTTTAGTCTGTTCGGTGTCATAGAGCCGAAGTTATGACCGACCACAAGTACAAAGCGCCCATTAAACGATCAATTTTTAAAAATTGTTCGATTTTAAGATTTTTTTTGTTGATTCGTCTACAGACCAAGATTCTTGGTAAAAATCAAAAAATTCAGTCGGATCGGTGCCATAGGGCCGAAGTTATCACCGAGCACAAGTGTTAAAACGTCTGACCCCAAGTGTTGAAATGACCGAACCCAAGTGTTATAACGATGATTTTTTCATAAATTCTTCTGTTGTCAGATTTTTTTATCGATTCGAGTACAGAACATGTTTCTTGGGAAGAATCCATAATTTGAGTCGGCTCGGTCCTATAGGATCTAAGTTTTGTCACAAAGGGCACCGTTAAACGATGAATTTTTAAAAATTATTCTTTTCGCAGATTTTTTAATTGATTCGTGTACAGTTCATGTTCTTAGTAGGAATCCAAAATTTCAGTCGGTTCGGTGTCATAGAGCCGAAGTTATGACCGACCACAAGGATTGCTACAAAGCGCCCAATAAACGATCAATTTTTAAAAATTGTTTTTTTTAAGATTTTTTGTTGATTTGCGTACAGACCAAGATTGTTGGTAAAAATCCAATATTTCAGTCGGATCGGTGCCTTAGGGCCGAAGTTATCACCGAGCACAATTGTTTTTTTAAATTATTTAAATTTTTTTAAATTTTGCACAAGATTTTTTAAATTAAAAAATCAATATTTTTAAATTGTTCTTTTTAAGATTTTTTGATGATTCGTGTACCGACCAAGATTCTTGGTAAAAATCCGAAATTTCAGTCGGATCGGTGCCATAGGGCCGAAGTTATCACCGAGCACAAATGTTAAAACGTCTGGCCGCAAATGTTGAAATGACCGAACCCAAGTGGTTATAACGATAATTTTTTTCAGAAATTCTTCTGCTGTCACATTTTTTATCGATTCGTGTACAGACCACGATTCTTAGTAAGAATCCAAAATTTTAGGCTGTTCGGTGTAATAGAGCCGAAGTTATGACCGACCACAAGTATTGTTACAAAGCGCCCGTAAACCGATCAATTTTTAAAAATTGTTCGGTTTTAAGATTTTTTGTTGATTCGTGTACAGACCAAGATTCTTATTAAAAATCCAAAATTTCAGTGGGATCGGTACATAGGGCCGAAGTGATCACCGATCGCAAGTGTTAAAACGTCTGACCCAAGTGTTGAAAAGACCGAACCCAAGTGTTATAACAAAAATTGTTTCATAAATTCTTGTGTTTTCAGATTTTTTTATCGATTCGAGTAAAGAACATGTTTCTTAGTAAGAATCCAAAATTTTAGTCTGTTCGGTGTCATAGAGCCGAAGTTATGACCGACCACAAGTACAAAGCGCCCGTAAAACGATCAATTTTTAAAAATTGTTCGATTTTAAGATTTTTTGTTGATTTGTGTACAGACCAAGATTCTTATTAAAAATCCAAAATTTCAGTGGGATCGGTACATAGGGCCGAAGTGATCACCGATCGCAAGTGTTAAAACGTCTGACCCCAAGTGTTGAAATGACCGAACCCAAGTGGTTATAACGATAATTGTTTGCAAAAATTCTTCTGTTGTCAGATTTTTTATCGATTCGTGTACAGACAACGATTCTTAGTAAGAATCCAAAATTTTAGTCTGTTCGGTGTAATACAGCCGAAGTTATGACCGACCACGAGTATTGTTACAAAGCGCCCGTAAAACCATTAATTTTTAAAAATTGTTCGTTTTTAAGATGTTTTTGTTGATTCGTGTATAGACCACGATTCTTATAGAATCCAAAATTTGACTATTATTATAGACCACGAGTATTGTAACAAAGCGCCTGTAAAACCATCAATTTTTAAAAATTATTCGTTTTTAAGATGTTTTTGATGATTCGTGTATAGACCACGATTCTTATAGAATCCAAAATTTGACTATTATTATAGACCACGAGTATTGTAACAAAGCGCCTGTAAAACGATCAATTTTTAAAAATTGTTCGATTTTAAGATTTTTTTTGTTGATTTGCGTACAGACCAAGATTTTTGGTAAAAATCCAAAATTTCAGTCGGATCGGTGCCATAGGGCCGAAGTTATGACCGAGCACAAGTGTTAAAACGTCTGACCCCAAGTGTAGAAATGACCGAACCCAAGTGTTATAACGATGATTTTCTCATAAATTCTTTTATTGTCAGATTTTTTTATCGTTTCGAGTAGTAAGAATCCAAAATTTTAGTCTGTTCGGTGTAATAGAGCCGAAGTTATGACCGACCACAAGTATTGTTACAAAGCGCCCGTAAATGTTCGATTTTAAGATTTTTTTTTTGATTCGTGTACAGACCAAGATTCTTAGTAAAAATCAAAAAATTCAGTCGGATCGGTGCCATAGGGCCGAAGTTATCACCGAGCACAAGTGTTAAAACGTCTTACCCCAAGTGTAGAAATGACCGAACCCAAGTGTTATAACGAAGATTTTCTCATAAATTCTTTTGTTGTCAGATTTTTTTATCGATTCGAGTAGTAAGAATCCAAAATTTTAGTCTGTTCGGTGTAATAGAGCCGAAAATATGACCGACCACAAGTATTGTTACAAAGCGCCCGTAAAACGATCAATTTTTAAAAATTGTTTGATTTTAAGATTTTTTTTATTGATTCGTGTACAGACCAAGATTCTTATTAAAAATCCAAAATTTCAGTCGGTTCGGTGCCATAAAGTCGAAGTTATGACCGAGCCCAAGTGTTAAAACGTCTGACCCCAAGTGTTGAAATGACCGAACCCAAGTGTTATAACGATGTTTTTTTCAGAAATTCTCCTCTTGTCAGATTCTTAATCGATTCGTGTACAGACCACGATTCTTAGTAAGAATCCAAAATTATAGACTGGTCGGTGCAATAGAGCCGAAGTTATGACCGACCACAAGTATTGTTACAAAACGTCCGTAAAAAGATCAATTTTTAAAAATTGTTTGATTTTAAGTTTTTTTTGTTTGGTTCGTGTACAGACCAAGATTCTTGGTAAAAATCAAAAAATTCAGTCGGATCGGTGCTATAGGGCCGAAGTTATCACCGAGCACAAGTGTTAAAACGTCTGACCCCAAGTGTTGAAATGACCGAACCCAAGTGTTATAACGATGATTTTTTCATAAATTCTTCTGTTGTCAGATTTTTTTATCGATTCGAGTACAGAACATGTTTCTTAGGAAGAAGCGCCCGTTAAACGATCAATTTTTAAAAATTGTTATTTTTAAGATTTTTTGTTGATTTGCGTACAGACCAAGATTTTTGGTAAAAATCCAAAATTTCAGTCGGATCGGTGCCATAGGGCCGAAGTTATGACCAAGCCCAAGTGTTAAAACGTCTGACCCCAAGTGTAGAAATGACCGAACCCAAGTGTTATAACGAAGATTTTCTCATAAATTCTTTTGTTGTCAGATTTTTTTATCGATTCGAGTAGTAAGAATCCAAAATTTTAGTCTGTTCGGTGTAATAGAGCCGAAGTTATGACCGACCACAAGTATTGTTACAAAGCGCCCGTAAAACGATCAATTTTAAAAAATTGTTCGTTTTTAAGATTTTTTTTGTTGATTCGTGTACAGACCAAGATTCTTGGTAAAAATCAAAAAATTCAGTCGGATCGGTGCCATAGGGCCGAAGTTGTCACCGAGCACAAGTGTTAAAACATCTGAAATGTTGAAATGAAAAAAAAAAACACCCCAAATGTTGAAATGACCGAACCCAAGTGGTTATAACGATAATTTTTTTCAGAAATTTTTCTGTTTTCAGATTTTTTTATCGATTTGTGTACAGACAAAGATTCTTAGTAAGAATCCAAAATTTTAGGATGGTCGGTGTAATAGAGCCGAAGTTATGACCGACCACAAGTATTGTTACAAAGCGTCCGTAAAACGATCAATTTTTAAAAATTGTTCGATTTTGAGATTTTTTTGTTGATTCGTGTACAGACCAAGATTCTTGGTAAAAATCAAAATTTCAGTGGGATCGGTACATAGGGCCGAAGTTATCACCGAGCACAAGTGTTAAAACGTCTGACCCCAAGTGTTGAAATGACCGAACCCAAGTGTTATAACGATGATTTTATCATAAATTCTTCTGTTGTCAGATTTTTTTAACGATTCGAGTACAGAACATGTTTCTTAGGAAGAATCCATAATTTGAGTCGGCTCGGTGCTATAGGATCTAAGTTTTGTCACAAAGGGCACCGTTAAACGATGAATTTTTAAAAATTATTCTTTTCGCAGATTTTTTAATTGATTCGTGTACAGACTATGTTCTTAGTAGGAATCCAAAATTTCAGTCGGTTCGGTGTCATAGAGCCGAATTTATGACCGACCACAAGCATTGCTACAAAGCGCCCGTTAAACGATCAATTTTTAAAAATTGTTCTTTTGTAAGATTTTTTGTTGATTCGTGTACAGACCAAGATTCTTGGTAAAAATCCAAAATTTCAGTCGGTTCGGTACCATAAAGCCGAAGTAATGACCGAGCCCAAGTGTTAAAACGTCTGACCCCAAGTGTTGAAATGACCGAACCCAAGTGGTTATAATGATAATTTTTTTCAGAAATTCTTCTGTTGTCAGATTTTTGATCGATTCGTGTACAGACCACGATTCTTAGTAAGAATCCAAAATTTTAGGCTGTTCGGTGTAATAGAGCCGAAGTTATGACCGACCACAAGTATTGTTATATGGAAATGCGATCAAGTACCGGTTATTATTTATTTAAATCTTTGTTGAAACCGCGTTATGGCCACATTGGTCTCGTGACCAATGTAGTTCTTCCAACTACCGTCGGAGAGCGACACCATTCCAGCTACTGGCCTCGGCCCGAGAACACGATCGTAATAATTACTTAATTTCATTTCCATTCTTTTCCCGCGATGTACAATAACTGTAAATACATCTGACAAAGACGAAATAAATTATAAAACATGTAGGATTCTTTTACTGATACAATACACGCAAATCCCTTCCTTGGAGGCCAAGTAAGTATTCCGCCGACTGCGAATAAAGATTCCCTACATCTGGTGACCCACGACGAAAAATGGTTGGCGCAACTAGTGACCGCGTGTTTAACGTAACGACATTTTTTTCTTTCCAACGTTTAGACCATTTTTTAAATTCTTTTACACGTGTTCTCGGACCGCAGTTCAGTAGCTGGTTTCCTGGGAATTATCTGGTGAGTACCGTTTTAATTTTGGTATTTTAAAATTATCGTTTCAAATTCAAATTCAAATTATCGTTGCCTTATTTACAGCTATTTAATATATCCCAGTATTTTAAAAAAATTTATACCCCATGTTTTTGGTTCTCAACGCATTACGAATAATATCACAAATTTATACAAATACGTAATAAATGAATCTTGTGTGACTTTCGGGTACCAATCCGCACGTGTCAAATAGCCATTTTGTTTTTTACCAACATCGCTAGTTCAAATTGAAGTAACAAACTGATGCATTTGTGGAAAAGCTTGAGTATTCTCCAATCTTGTGTTTTGGCACTCACAACTCTTTTGTGAATTTGATTTGCGAACATGTTCTGTTGAACGTTCGGATTCATCACAGGTGATGTTCTATGCAATCACACGTATAAATCTGCAATGCAAAATGACCCTATTTGTGACTACTTGCCTATATCCTGTTCTTATCTCGGATTAAGTGCGTGTTACCCTCTATTCTAGGCATCGAACGTCTTCAGCAACGCGTGATGCTACCAAGGGAGTTTCTACAGCCGAGTCACACTTCCTGCAGCCCCGTCAACAGCTGGACGCAGCCTCCATTGCCAGCATCAGCGGCGGACACCCTCGGAACGCAAAAGGAGCATCAAACCTCCGAGCCCCTATTCCTGCAGCCCGGTCGACAGATCGACGCAGCCTCCACCACGAGCATCAGCTGCGGACACTCTCGGAAACCAGACCAGCATCAGCTCAACAACGTTCAGCCACGTAAATTTTTAACACAACATCATTTCATTGCATCCTACAAGTTTCAAAATCTGCAAAATTAATATGTCACAGTTCATACGATATTTCTAGCAATATTTTGCATATTCACCACAAAATTTTGCAAAATAATATGTTACAATTCTTAACACATGTCTGAAAATAATATGTCTACATATCAACATCAAAATGCTCAAATCGTTTACTACGGTTCAATTATTCTCGCATAATTGAAGATTTCTACTTAAATAGTAACATTTCTTTTTGTAAAGGTTTGCGTCTTGGATAATTTTCTAGTAACTTCCGTAGATTTCACATAGATGTCAACATTTCTAATTTTTAAACCTAAAAGTAATTCCTACTGATTTTTAATACATAATTTGAAACATTCGTCAAATCACTATCTTTGCGTGCTTATTTCCGTATAAATGTTGAAATGACCTCGGATGAAGAATCTCCAGCGACCACACCGACTCATCTACTCAAGACTTTGTTTCAACAATCAATAAATCCGGAACCAAAATCAACCAACATGGAATCAACTGGCGAATCTAGCTCTGCGACAGCAGTAAATCACGTGTCCGTGAGATTACCAAATCTGTGGAGGGATCAAATTTCGCTTTGGTTTATACAGGCTGAGGCCCAATTCGCGAATTCGCGCATTAAAGAGGATTTCACGAAGTACAATATAATTATAGCAGCCTTGGATTCACAAACCTTACAATGTGTGAGCGACATCGTGACACATCCACCGATCAATGACAAATACGCCAATTTGAAAGCAGCCCTTATAGACCGACTCCAAGACTCTGCTGAAAAACGCCTCACACGCCTACTAACAGGAATCCAACTGGAGGATAGGAAGCCAACCGGTCTATTGAGACATATGCTAGAGCTAGCAGGACCTACCTTAGCGGATAACGCAATTGTGCGTACATTGTGGTTACAACGATTACCACAACATGTGCAAGCAATACTGTCAGCACTTCCCGATAACGACATTAACCAACTTGCCACAGCTGCAGACAAAATACTAGATGTCTATCAATCAACCGATTGCAGTGCCATGGAAGATCGCAGCAAACCCAGTTCATCTCGTCAGGAACCAGCTGAACATTCCTTATTACTACAACTGCAGAAATAAATAGCAGCACTTTCGCGTGAAGTAGCCCAGCTACGCATAGCCAAAACTGAGCCCACATCAACCTATAGAGGACGGAGAAACCAGAGCCCCCGCCGAAAACCTGGCCGCTCAAGTTCCGGGTCACGCAATTCATCTCCCAATAGGAATCAGGATGGAAAATGTTACTACCATGCAAGATTTGGAGAAAACGCTCATAAATGCTTCAAACCATGTTCTTATGTAAAGAAGAAGTCATGTGAGAAATGTGAGATCCCTAATACCTCTTGTCGTCTCTTCATCTATGACCTGCGAACAAGCCATAAATACCTAGTAGACACCGGCGCGGACATCTCAGTCATCCCTAGGAACATGACCTTTGAGAAAGGCAACTTGACCTCCGACAACTGCCCTACCACATTATATGGGGCGAATGGGAAGCCAATAAGAACGTACGGCACGAGAACAGTCGAACTCTACTTTGGCCTACGCCGCACAATGAAGTGGCGCTTTATCGTAGCCGATGTGTCCAAACCCATCATTGGCGCAGACTTTCTTCACCACTACAACTTGACAGTCAACTTGAGACGAGCCAAACTTGAAGACCAGTCTACTGGATTAAAAATTAGAGGATCTACCTACAAAGGACCAGCATCAGGCATCGCCACAATTTCCTCTTCTCAAAAGTATCTTGACATTTTGAAGAAATACCCCTCGTTGACAAGGCCTACCATGCAGACACCGGATGCAATTAAACATTCTGTGACTCATTGCATAGAAACCAAAGGCCCTCCAGTATCTGAACGTGCACGCAGATTAGCACCTGCGCTCATCGAGGCAGCCAAGCGTGAATTTAAGTACATGATGGAACAAGGGATATGCCGCCCTTCTAAAAGCAACTGGGCCAGCCCTTTACACATGGTAAAGAAGCCAAACGGCGAATGGCGTCCGTGTAGCGACTACAGACTCTTAAACTCAAAAACAGTCCCTGATAAATATCCAATAGCTCAACTTCAAGACTTCGCCCATAAACTGGCAAAAGCGAAGATTTTTTCAACCATTGACTTAACGCGCGCTTGTCATCAGATACCTGTTGAACCTGAAGACATCCCTAAAACGGCCATCATCACACCGTTCGGGTTGTTCGAATTCACCTCCATGCAATTTGGACTATCAAACGCAGCTCAAAGTTTTCAACGATTCATGCATGCAATAACAAGAGATCTAGATTTCTGTTTTGTTTACTTAGATGACATCCTTATAGCTTCCGCTGACGAAGAGGAACATAAAAAACATCTAGATTTGCTTCTTAAACGACTCGCTGATAACGGACTTGTCATTAATATCCAGAAATGCCAATTAGGAACCGCAACAGTGAACTTCCTCACACACAATTACTCCAGAGGGCATGACTCCAATCAAGGATAAAGTCAAAGCAGTGACAGAATTCCCTCAACCTAAAACTGCGAAAGAACTACGTCGCTTCTTAGGTATGTTGAACTACTACCGCAGGTTCCTACCAAATTCGATCAACACCCAAGCAATTCTATACGACAGTATTGCCGGTTACAAAAAGAATGACAAGAAGATTCTCAACTGGAACCAGGAGCAGACAAAGGCATTTGAAGATTGCAAACAGCAACTAGCGAACGCAGCTCTACTTGCGCACCCAGATCCAAACGCAAAGCTTGCAATGATGGTCGACGCCAGTGACAAAGCATTGGGCTCTTCATTGCAACAATCTAAAGGAAACACTTGGGAACCGCTAGGATTCTTCTCCAAAAAGTTCACCCCTGCTCAACAGAAATACAGCACTTTTGACCGCGAACTTACCGCCGTTTATGAATCCGTGAAATACTTTAGAAATCACATCGAAGGCCGTCATTTCAGCATTTTCACAGACCACAAGCCAATCACCTTCGCATTAAACAAAAAACGCGCGTCTAGCTCCCCTCGGCAAGAGAGACAGCTTGATTACATAGCGCAATTTACAACCGACATAAGGTATGTCTCTGGAAAAGAGAACGTAGTTGCGGACACCCTATCTCGCATCGATGAGATCAACTGTCCCACTGTAATCGACTTCGAGCAAATGCGGTTAGAGCAATGCCAACCTGACGGACAATTCAAGGCAAACGATGGCAGCACCCTTGCTTTACGTCAAATGGTGATCCCTGGCACTGACACTCGATTGTGGTGTGATATTTCAACAGGTCATGTTAGACCACTCGTTCCACCCAGCATGCGACAACAAGTCATAGCAAGCATACATAACGTTTGCCACCCTGGTATCTTGGGAACTACAAATACGATAAAACAAAGATTTGTTTGGCCCTACATGGCGAAAGACATCAAGACCTTCGTCAAACAATGCATACCATTTCAAAAAGCAAAGGTATCAAAACATACGGTCGCACCTCTAGCAACTTACATATTACCAGAGGATAGATTCCGTAACATTCACATCGACTTGGTCGGACCACTACCGCTATGCAATGATTACCAATATATACTAACCATGATCGATAGGTTCACTCGATGGCCCGAAGCAATTCCCCTGAAGAATATGTCAGCAGAAACCGTAGCCACAGCATTGACTACGCATTGGATCGCACGTCACGGAACACCTGACAGCATCACCACTGACCAAGGACGACAGTTCGAGAGTTGTCTCTTCAAAAAACTCGCAGAAAAGTTTGGCATCAAACACTCAAGAACCACTGCATACCATCCTCAAGCGAACGGTATTATAGAAAGATGGCATCGCACTTTAAAATCTTCTCTAATTGCATGTGGAGAACAAAACTGGGTTGAGAACCTACCACTAATACTTCTCGGTTTGAGAGCTACAGTGCGTGAGGATCTAAAATGCTCCCCCGCAGAACTTACGTACGGCAGGACATTAAGACTTCCCTGCGACTTCTTCTCAGAAACTCCTCGCGAAGAACCCGATACTTATGTAGGACGCCTACAGAGAAAGTTCTAAAGTATCAAATCGACCCCTGCCAGTAATCACAGCGCAAGGAAATTTTTTGTGCACAAGGACCTACCTGTCGCCACTCATGTTTTCCTGAGAACAGATAGCGTAAGACGACCCCTCCAGAACCAGTACGAGGGCCCTTACAAGGTAGAACAACGTGATGACAAAACTTTTGTCATATCTATAAAAGGCAAACCCAAACGCGTCTCCATAGACCGACTCAAGCCTGCTTTCATTCCGGTTGAAGAAAATGTTACTACACACCCATCAGTTCCCGTTACACCGATAACCAAGACCACATCCACAACTGGTCACAAGATCACAACTCGTTCAGGTCGGCATGTACATTTTCCAAAGAGACTTGGGATGGAATAACGCACAAAAAGATATTTTTATTTGACATTTTTCTCATTCGTACTCATGATAGAAATTAAATTATAAATTTCGCCTAGCTTTGTATTGCAAACCATATTCATAAAGTATACTTTTCTTTAAAAATACTGCGAATAACACAATATTTAAATGCACAGATTTTTTTATGGAAATCCTACCTATAATATTGTAAATTGTCAATCAACTTAATCTAAAACTTAGATCATTATTGTGTATTCACTAGTGTGAAACACCTTCAATACGATGAAACGATTCATCATTTAACTGCATAA
The DNA here is from genome assembly GCA_917880885.1 of Limnephilus marmoratus. Classification (NCBI taxonomy): domain Eukaryota; kingdom Metazoa; phylum Arthropoda; class Insecta; order Trichoptera; family Limnephilidae; genus Limnephilus; species Limnephilus marmoratus. The sequence goes on from OU862915.1 coordinate 20,423,867, forward strand.
CTCATGCATTTTAAAAAAACATAACATATTAAGGATGTTATTACAATTTTAAATCATTCCTAATTAGATGAAAACTTTTCATCATTCAACTGCATAATTTGTACACTTCAAAGGTACTACAAACATCACTGTGTTTTTACAATTCTTAAAAAATTTTATAATTAAAATTTATAATAAAAAATGTAAAATTCACATCATACAAACGCATTTATGCATTACTACAAGTATTACAGCATTATTGTAATAATAATTGTTATCAACTTTCCAAACAATCAATTAAAATCATCATATTATATAATATTATGTACCAAGGTACACACTATCTACTCTACAAACCATGTACATAGTAGGTAACTCTTTACCACATGATAAACATTGTTATTTATGCATTTTTGTCTTTTAACCACGCTTCTCTGGATGTACACGGCACTTTTATACATCTAGTGAATCATGTGGTTGAAATCATTAATTTTTAAATATACTTTTCTCTTTCATGTTTATACACTTACAAGTTAAAGCCACTTTGTCTTACGTACGTATTGGTTATTCGACTCACATCAACAAAAAAACACACTTTTACGTACTGAAGACAATGTGCAGCCTCTTTGACTTAAAAATCATCATTTTTCGCTACAGATTAGCATAAACCCTTATTATTTATAATTTTATGATGAACGCCTAACTAGGGCTCCAAAAAATATAATACTTTAAGGAAGAAAACTCTACCATATCTACTTATGTATCAATTTAAATATTTCTTACACTAGATATAGCTTATTGTTAAACATACCTACTACTATAGTTTTCTTTTTCAATATAACCTATGAAAAATACAGCATTCCGCTATATACAACCTACCTTCGAAATGTTTCTCAAGTAAATTACAACTTTTGACCATACATTTGCGATTATTTTTTTTAAAACATGTATAATGTTATTTTAAAGTTACTTTAAGTCATAGTCTTAAATATTATCTTTTATACAATCAATGTACAATGATTTTACAACCAGCGCTTCTAATTACGCACGACTGGTAAAACAATTCTACTAGCTCTGAACATAGTTCATTGAGGCAACAAATTTCAATGTTCATGCATTAATTTAAAAACAATCAACTGGAATCATTTCTCAAATTCCATGTACCACTACAATTAGCTGGAATCATTTCTCAAATTCCATGTACCACTACAATCAGCTGGAATCATATCTCAAATTCCATGTACCACGCTATATCATGTACACCAATGCTCCGAACGCCTAGTTCGTCGATGCGTTTACCACGGTAAATAAAGTAAAGAGCTCATAGAGCTTGACAAGTTTTAAAAAAACATTATTTAAAACTAACTTGTAAATACTCACATCAGAATTAACTGATTTCAACACCAAATAAAATGGTTATAGTATACAATAGTGTAGTAATTCTCAACATTACACGTCATGGTTACACATTAATTTTATGTTTTCATGTACTAGAGTTAAGATTTTCAGCAAATTTTTTTTTTGGTTAAACCTTTAATACCTTCCAATGTGTTTTTGAAAGTATAACAACAGTCTACTTCATTAACTGATCATTCTACTCTGCTCGAGTAACGTAACCCTTATAATTTTTCGAACACATTGGAGGCTATTCTTATTTTGACTGAAGGTGCCTCAGTCAAGATAGGATTAGTACCAGCAATATAATCTCCTTTAACGGTTTTCTATTGTTCACATTATAGTTAGCACTGGAGGGGAGGCTATGGAAATGCGATCAAGTACCGGTTATCATTTATTTAAATCTTTGGTAAAACCGCGTTATGGCCACATTAGTCACGTGACCAATGTAGTTCTTCCAACTACCGTTGGAGAGCGACACCATTCCAGCTACTGGCCTCGGCCCGAGAACACGATCGTAATAATTACTTAATTTCATTTCCATTCTTTTCCCGCGATGTACAATAACTGTAAATAGATCTGACAAAGACGAAATAAATTATAAAACGTGGAGGATTCTTTTACTGATACAATACACGCAAATCCCTTCCTTGGAGGCCAAGTAAGTATTCCGCCGACAGCAAGTAAAGATTCCCCACAGTTACAAAGCGCCCGTAAAACGATCAATTTTTAAAAATTGTTCGTTTTTAAGATTTTTTTGTTTATTCGTGTACAGACCAAGATTCTTGGTAAAAATCAAAATTTCAGTGGGATCGGTACATAGGGCCGAAGTTATCACCGAGCACAAGTGTTAAAACGTCTGACCCCAAGTGTTGAAATGACCGAACCCAAGTGTTATAACGATGATTTTTTCATAAATTCTTCTATTGTCAGATTTTTTTATCGATTCGAGTACAGAACATGTTTCTTAGGAAGAATCCATAATTTGAGTCGGCTCGGTGCTATAGGATCTAAGTTTTGTCACAAAGGGCACCGTTAAACAATGAATTTTTAAAAATTATTCTTTTCGCAGATTTTTTAATTGATTCGTGTACAGACTATGTTCTTAGTAGGAATCCAAAATTTCAGTCGGTTCGGTGTCATAGAGCCGAATTTATGACCGACCACAAGCATTGCTACAAAGCGCACGTTAAACGATCAATTTTTAAAAATTGTTCTTCTGTAAGATTTTTTGTTGACCAAGTTTGTACAGACCAAGATTCTTGGTAAAAATCCTAAATTTCAGTCGGTTCGGTGCCATAAAGCCGAAGTAATGACCGAGCCCAAGTGTTAAAACGTCTGACCACAAGTGTTGAAATGACCGAACCCAAGTGGTTATAATGATAATTTTTTTCAGAAATTCTTCTGTTGTCAGATTTTTTATCGATTCGTGTACAGACCACGATTCTTAGTAAAAATCCAAAATTTAAGGCTGTTGGGTGTAATAAAGCCGAAGTTATGACCGACCACGAGTATTGTTACAAAGCGCCCGTTAAACGATCAATTTTTATAAATTGTTCTTTTTTAAGATTTTTTGTTTTTTAAGATAAGACCAAGATTCTTGGTAAAAATCCGAAATTTCAGTCGGATCGGTGCCATAGGGCCGAAGTAATCACCGAGCACAAGTGTTAAAACGTCTGGCCCCAAGTGTTGAAATGACCGTGTTATAACGAAGATTTTTTCATAAATTCTTTTGTTTACAGATTTTTTTATCGATTCGAGTACAGAACATGTTTCTTAGTAAGAATCAAAAATTTTAGTCTGTTCGGTGTCATAGAGCCGAAGTTATGACCGACCACAAGTATTGCTACAAAGCGCCCGTTAAACGATCAATTTTTAAAAATTGTTCTTTTGTAAGATTTTTTGTTAATTCGTGTACAGACCAAGAATCTTGTTAAAAATCCAAAATTTTAGTCGGTTCGGTGCCATAAGGCCGAAGTAATGACCGAGCCCAAGTGTTAAAACGTCTGAACCCAAATGTTGAAATGACCGAACCCAAGTGGTTATAACGATAATTTTTTTCAGAAATTCTTCTGTTGTCAGATTTTTTATCGATTCGTGTACAGACCACGATTCTTAGTAAGAATCCAAAATTTTAGGCTGTTCGGTGTAATAGAGCCGAAGTTATGACCGACCACAAGTATTGTTACAAAGGGCCCGTAAAACGATCAATTTTTAAAAATTGTTCGTTTTTAAGATTTTATTGTTGATTCGTGTACAGACCCAGATTCTTGGTAAAACTCAAAAAATTCAGTCGGATCGGTGCCATAGGGCCGAAGTTATCACCGAGCACAGCGCTCTTGAGGCGATTTTTCGCAAAAACAGCGCTATATAAGTTGTCCAAATTTATTATTATTATTATTAAAACGTCTGACCCCAAGTGTTGAAATGACCGAACCCAAGTGTTATAACGATGATTTTTCATAAATTCTTCTGTTGTCAGATTTTTTATCTATTCGAGTACAGAACATGTTTTTTATGAAGAATCCATAATTTGAGTCGGCTCGATGCTATAGGATCTAAGTTTTGTCACAAAGGGCACCGTTAATCGATGAATTTTTAAAAATTATTCTTTTCGCAGATTTTTTAATTGATTCGTGTACAGACCATGTTCTTAGTAGGAATCCAAAATTTCAGTCGGTTCGGTGTCATAGAGCCGAAGTTATGACCGACCACAAGTATTGCTACAAAGCGCCCGTTAAACGATCAATTTTTAAAATTTGTTCTTTTTAAGATTTTTTGTTGATTTGCGTACAGACCAAGATTGTTGGTAAAAATCCAAAAGTTCGGTCGGATCGGTGCCATAGGGCCGAAGTTATCACCGAGCACAAGTGTTAAAACGTCTGACCCCAAGTGTTGAAATGACCGAACTCAAGTGTTATAACGAAGATTTTTTCATAAATTCTTCTGTTGTCAGATTTTTTTATCGATTCGAATAGTAAGAATCCAAAATTTTAGTCTGTTCGGTGTCATAGAGCCGAAGTTATGACCGACCACAAGTATTGCTACAAAGCGCCCGTTAAACAATCATTTTTTTTAAATTGTTCTTTAAGATTTTTTTGTTGATTCGTGTACAGACCAAGATTCTTGGTAAAAATCCAAAATTTCTGTCGGATCGGTGCCATAGGGCCGAAGTAATCACCGAGCACAAGTGTTAAAACGTCTGACCCCAAGTGTTGAAATGACCGAACCCAAGTGTTATAACAAAGATTTTTTCATAAATTCTTTTGTTTTCAGATTTTTTTATCGATTCGAGTACAAAACATGTTTCTTAGTAAGAATCCAAAATTTTAGTCTGTTCGGTATCATAGAGCCGAAGTTATGACCGACCACAAGTATTGCTACCAACCGCCCATTAAACGATCAATTTTTAAAAATTGTTCTTTTTTAAGACGTTTTTGTTGATTCGTGTGCAGACTACGATTCTTAGTAAGAATCCAAAATTTGAGTCTGATCGGTGTAATGGAGCCGATGTTATGACCGACCACGAGTATTGTTACAAAGCGCCCGTAAAACCATCAATGTTTAAAAATTGTTCGTTTTTAAGATTTTTTGTTGATTCGTGTACAGACCAAGATTCTTGGTAAAAATCAAAAAATTCAGTCGGATCGGTTCCATAGGGCCGAAGTTATCACAAGTGTTAAAACGTCTTACCCCAAGTGTTGAAATGACCGAACCCAAGTATTAAAACGATGATTTTTTCATAAATTCTTCTATTGTCAGATTTTTTTATCGATTCGTGTACAGACCACGATTCTTAGTAAGAATCCAAAATTTTAGTCTGTTCGGTGTCATAGAGCCGAAGTTATGACCGACCACAAGTATTGCTACAAAGCGCCCGTTAAACGATCAATTTTTTAAAATTGTTCCTTTTTAAGATGTTTTTGTTGATTCGTGTGCAAACCACGATTCTTAGTAAGAATCCAAAATTTGAGTCGGCTCGGTGCTATAGGATCTAAGTTTTGTCACAAAGGGCCGAAGTTATGACCGACCACAAGTATTGTTACAAAGCGCCCGTAAAACGATAAATTTTTAAAAACTGTTCGTTTTTAAGATTTTTTTGATGATTCGTATACAGACCAAGATTCTTGGTAAAAATCAAAAAATTCAGTCGGATCGGTGCCATAGGGCCGAAGTTATCACCGAGCACAAGTGTTAAAACGTCTGACCCCAAGTGAAGAAATGACCGAACCCAAGTGTTAAAACGATGATTTTTTCATAAATTATTCTGTTGTCAGTTTTTTTTATCGACTCGTGTACAGACCACGATTCTTAGTAAAAATCCAAAATTTTAGGCTGTTCGGTACACCGATTACAATAAAGCCGAAGTTATGACCGACCACGAGTATTGTTACAAAGCGACCGTAAAACCATCAATTTTTAAAAAAATTGTTCGTTTTTAAGATTTTTTTTGATTCGTGTACAGACCAAGATTCTTGGTAAAAATCCTAAATTTCAGTCGGTTCGGTGCCATAGAGCCGAAGTTATGACCGACCACAAGTATTGCTACCAACCGCCCGTTAAACGATCAATTTTTAAAAATTGTTCTTTTTTAAGACGTTTTTGTTGATTCGTGTGCAGACTACGATTCTTAGTAAGAATCCAAAATTTGAGTCTGATCGGTGTAATAGAGCCGATGTTACAAAGCGCCCGTAAAACCATCAATGTTTAAAAATTGTTCGTTTTTAAGATTTTTTTGTTGATTCGTGTACAGACCAAGATTCTTGGCAAAAATCCTAAATTTCAGTCGATTCGGTGCCATAAAGCCGAAATAATGACCGAGCCCAAGTGTTAAAACGTCTGACCCCAAGCGTTGAAATGACCGAACCCAAGAGGTTATAATGATAATTTTTTTCAGAAATTCTTTTGTTGTCAGATTTTTTATCGATTCGTGTACAGACCACGATTCTTAGTAAAAATCCAAAATTTTAGGCTGTTCGGTGTAATAAAGCCGAAGTTATGACCGACCACGAGTATCGTTACAAACCGCCAGTTAAACGATCAATTTTTAAAAATTGTTCCTTTTTAAGATGCTTTTATTGATTCGTGTGCAAACCACGATTCTTGGTAAGAATCCAAAATTGTCGGCTCGGTGCTATAGGATATAAGTTTTGTCGCAAAGGGCACCGTTAAACGTTGAATTTTTTAAAAATTATTCTTTTGACAGATTTTTTTATCGATTCGTGTACAGACCACGATTCTTAGAAAGAATCCAAAATATTAGTCTGTTCGGTGTCATAAAGCCGAAGTTATGACCGACCACAAGTATTGCTACAAAGCTCCCTTTAAACAATCAATTTTTAAAAATTGTTCGTTTTCAAGATTTTTTTGTTGATTCGTTTACAGACCAAGATTCTTGGTAAAAATCAAAATTTCAGTGGGATCGGTACATAGGGCCAAAGTTATCACCGAGCACAAGTGTTAAAACGTCTGACCCCAAGTGTTGAAATGACCGAACCCAAGTGTTATAACGAAGATTTTTTCATAAATTCTTTTGTTTACAGATTTTTTTATCGATTCGAGTACAGAACATGTTTCTTAGTAAGAATCAAAAATTTTAGTCTGTTCGGTGTCATAGAGCTGAAGTTATGACCGACCACAAGTATTGTTACAAAGCGCCCGTAAAACCATCAATTTTTAAAAATTGTTCGTTTTTAAGATTTTTTTGTTGATTCGTGTAAAGACCAAGATTCTTGGTAAAAATCAAAAAATTCAGTCGGATCGGTACCATAGGGCCGAAGTGATCACCGAGAACAAGTGTTAAAACGTCTTACCCCAAGTGTTGAAATGACCGAACCCAAGTGTTATAACGATGATTTTTTCATAAATTCTTCTGTTGTCAGTTTTTTTATCGATTCGAGTACAGAACATGTTTCTTAGTAAGAATCCAAAATTTTATTCTGTTCGGTGTCATAGAGCCGAAGTTATGACCGACCACAAGTATTGCTACAAAGCGCCCGTTAAACGATCAATTTTTAAAAATTGTTCATTTTAAGATTTATTGTTTGATTCGTATACAGACCAACATTCTTTGTAAAAATCCAAAATTTCAGTCGGTTTGGTGCCATAAGGCCGAAGTTATGACAGAGCCCAAGTGTTAAAACGTCTGACCCCAAGTGTTGAAATGACCGAACCCAAGTGGTTATAATGATAATTTTTATCAGAAATTCTTCTGTTGTCAGATTTTTTTATCGATTCGTGTGCAGACCACGATTCTTAGTAAAAATCCAAAATTTTAGGCTTTTCGGTGTTTATTACACGGTCATAACTTCGGCTAATAAAGCCACAAGTATTGTTACAAAGCGCCCATAAAACCATCAATTTTTTTAAATTGTTATTTTTTAAGATTTTTTTGTTGATTCGTGTACAGACCAAGATTCTTGGTAAAAATCAAAATTTCAGTGGGATCGGTACATAGGGCCGAAGTTATCACCGAGCACAAGTGTTAAAACGTCTGACCCCAAGTGTTGAAATGACCGAACCCAAGTGTTATATCGATGATTTTTCCATAAATTCTTCTGTTGTCAGTTTTTTTATCGATTCGAGTACAGAACATGTTTCTTAGTAAGAATCCAAAATTTTAGTCTGTTCGGTGTCATAGAGCCGAAGTTATGACCGACCACAAGTATTGCTACAAAGCGCCCGTTAAACGATCAATTTTTAAAAATTGTTCTTTTTAAGATTTATTTGTGGATTCGTATACAGATCAACATTCTTGGTAAAAATCCAAAATTTCAATCGGTTCGGTGCCATAAGGCCGAAGTAATGACCGAGACCAAGTGTTAAAACGTCTGACCCCAAGTGTTGAAATGACCGAACCCAAGTGGTTATAATGATAATTTTTTTCAGAAATTCTTCTGTTGTCAGATTTTTTTATCGATTCGTGTACAGACCACGATTCTTAGTAAAAATCCAAAATTTTAGGCTGTTCGTTGTAATAAAGCCGAAGTTATGACCAACCACGAGTATTGTCACAAAGCGCCCGTAAAACCATCAATTTTTAAAAATTGTTCGTTTTTAAGATTTATTTGTTGATTCATATACAGACCAACATTCTTTGTAAAAATCCAAAATTTCAGTCGGTTCGGTGCCATAAGGCCGAAGTTATGACAGAGCCCAAGTGTTAAAACGTCTGACCCCAAGTGTTGAAATGACCGAACCCAAGTGGTTATAATGATAATTTTTTTCAGAAATTCTTCTGTTGTCAGATTTTTTTATCGATTCGTGTGCAGACCACGATTCTTAGAAAAAATCCAAAATTTTAGGCTGTTCGGTGTTTATTACACGGTCATAACTTCGGCTTTATTAGCCACACACAAGTATTGTTACAAAGCGCCCGTAAAACCATCAATTTTTTTAAATTGTTATTTTTTAAGATTTTTTTGTTGATTCGTGTACAGACCAAGATTCTTGGTAAAAATCAAAATTTCAGTGGGATCGGTACATAGGGCCGAAGTTATCACCGAGCACAAGTGTTAAAACATCTGACCCCAAGTGTTGAAATGACCGAACCCAAGTGTTATATCGATGATTTTTCCATAAATTCTTCTGTTGTCAGTTTTTTTATCGATTCGAGTACAGAACATTCGGAGGATAAAAGAAAAAATGAAGAAGAAACGTCCACAATGATAGAGGCAAACGAGGTAAATAATGCCCTGAAAAACTCAAGACTTACCATAAATAATATTAAAAAAATAATAACGGAAGGGAAAGGAAAAATCATTCTAAAAGAAAAAATAAACGAAGGCATGGATCAACTATTCGACATTATTGCCCACTTAGTGGCTGAAAATAATGAAATGAAGGGCGAATTAAAAATACTACGACCACTAATAAAAAACTGTACCCAAAATATTATTGAAATAAAAAATGTAATGAATGAAAACAAGTCGCTTCTCGTAAACATGGCAGAAAAAAGTGAAGAATTTAAAAACAAATTGCATCTCACCAATATTAATAACCAAAATAAAGAAATTAAAACACCTCTTCCGGCACAGGACATCACACATCGCAGAATTAAAACAGCACAACTTCAATGGAAAGAAATAAAAATACGGATCTTTGGAGAAGAAGCAGGCCACCAAATAAGAAGAAATCTGGAAAAAAACTTTAAAGATGTAGATTGTTCCAGCTATATATACCCTGGGGCAACACTAGACTGGTACACGGCAAACATCATAAGAGAAAGCAAGGATTTAAACAAAAATGATTTTGTAATTTTAATAGCCGGAGAAAATGAGACATCCCCTAAAAACTTTCTAAGCAACTTGTACTACACCCTACGACAACTAGCCCATACTAATGTTCTAATACACCCAGTTACTAAAAACAACTATTTAAACATCTATAAACTGAATTCTGAGATTATATCTCACATCTTCGAATTCAAAAATTATTGTAAATTTAGTGGGCCAATTTTTTATGAAAAAATGAATAGCCATACAATTATCAAAATGATGAGCTTAACAAGGGCGCATATAAAAAATGAGATCAATAAAATATCAGTCTACAATTTTGAGCACCCACATCCATCAGAAAAAAACCCAAAATATATTCATTCATCCATTCCTACACAAACCCGAGATGACAGGAACTCACCTTATCCGAAAAAACAAACTATTTTTTTATGAATAATACACGTACTCCTAAACCTGACGACATCAAATCCACCTTCAATATAATGCATCAAAACGTGCAATGCATTCGAAATAAAATCTTAGAATTAGAAAACATTCTATATGAAAAAAATATCGATGTACTTTGTGTTAGCGAACACTGGCTACAAAAGGACGAAACGACATCTATCAATTTTAATGGTTACAAATTAGGTTCGATTTTTTGTCGAGAGAGTCATATTCATGGAGGTGTCTCCATTTACTTAAACGAAAACATTATATTTAAAGAACTAGAATTTGTTAAACAAATAACAAAAGAATTTGTATTTGAATGTGTTGGTATTGAAATTCCAAAACTTAAAATGATAATTTGTACAATTTACTATAATGACTCTGATATTAATATTTTTTTTGAACAACTTGAACTTTTACTAAACAAAATTTGCAAAAACAACAAAAAACAAATAATACTCTGCGGTGACTTAAATATTGATACAAGCTACAAGAACAAAAACGCAGACTCACTCAAAAACACATTAAAATCTCACAACATACGCTTGATTATTGATAAACCTACTCGTATACAAGGAAACAAAAAAAGTATAATTGATCATATAGGTACAAATATACCAAAAAGCTCTTACACATGGGAAGTCACAGAATTAGCTGTATCAGATCACATGGCACAGTTAATGCACGTAAAAACAGAATATAATATAAACCAAACGTGGTATACAAAAAAACAATTATTTAACACAGAAAACACTAACATTTTTAACAATTACTTATCATGTATATGTTGGGAACCACTGAAATCCTTTGAATCCATTAATGATAGCTACGAATACTTCATTAATGAAATAAATAATGGTATGAAGCTTTGTTTCCCATTTAAACTGTATAAATATCCCCAAAAACGCAAAATAAATTGGGTAACGACTGGTATTAAGATATCTATTAGACAAAAAAGACATCTGTACATGAAACAAAAAAACACAAATGACCTCACAATCATAAACAATTACAAACATTACAAAAAAATTCTTAGTAAAGTAAAACAGGTAGCTAAACGGAATTATAATAGTAAACGAATTCAAAACGCGCAAAATAAAACCAAAACATCGTGGAACATAATAAAAGAGAACTCAAATAATTCTAATTCTAAAAGTAAACCAAAAATCTGTCTTAAAATCAATGATACCCTGGTATCAGAACCAAAAAACATTGCAAATGAATTTAACATTTTCTTTGCACCACCGCCAACACCACAAAACACATCTCTACATCCACAATCTGCCAAAACAGTCGAAAACAAACAGTCGCGATCATTCTTCATAACGCCTGTAAACAGGGAGGAAATTATTAAAATCATCGTAAAACTGAAAAATAAAAGCAGTGTTGGCACTGACAAAATCCCTATAAAAATTATAAAAGCATGTGCAGAAGCGTTAAGTTACCCGTTGGAAATATTAATTAACAAATCTTTCGAATCAGGAACCTTCCCAGAACAATTAAAACAATCTATTATTGTACCTTTGTATAAGAAGGGTTCTAAACAGGAAATCTCAAACTACAGACCGATATCCTTATTACCAAACTTTTCAAAAATATTTGAAAGAGCCATGTACAATCGCATTTATAACTTTCTCGAAAACTTTGAGATAATATGTCCACAACAATTTGGATTCCGTAAAGGCCGTTCAACAACACAGGCAGTATTCAATTTTTTGAACAAAATTCTAGAAAATATTAATGTTAGTAAAAAAACCGTAGGTATCTTTCTCGACCTCTCAAAAGCATTCGACAATGTTGATCATGAGCTTCTTCTAATTAAACTTGAACATGTAGGTATTAGAGGATTAGCATTAAAATGGTTTGAATCGTACTTAAAAAATCGTCAGCAGAAAGTTCAAATTTCAAATATCGATGAAAAAAGGGTCCAGTACATGGTAGAATCCAAATGGAGAAAAATAAACAAGGGTGTGCCACAAGGAAGCATTCTTGGGCCTCTCCTCTTCCTTATCTATATAAACGAACTTCCAATAATTGCTGGCACAGAATGTTCAATGTTCGCTGATGACACAGCTTTGTTGTTTGAATGTAATGGAGACGTTGACGAATTTAACAAACAAGTTAACGAGACTTGCCAATTAATAGCAAACTGGCTGTTATCGCAACATCTATCACTCAACACAAACAAAACCCAAATTTTAAAATTTTGTCCAGTGCAAGCTACACCAATAAATATAAATGTAAACATTAATAATAATATTATCGAACCTTCCCAAACCTGTTCACTACTGGGAATAGAATTAGATGTAAACATAAACTGGAAAGAACATGTCTCAAAAATTGTAGCAAAAATCAGTAGTTTTTCTTATGTTCTGGGTACCTTGAGAAAAATATTGAACACCGAATCAGTAATAGCCGCATACTATGGTTATGTATATTCAATAATAAAATACGGTATTATTTTTTGGGGAAACTCGGTAAACGCCAAAGATGTCTTCATCATACAAAAGAGATGCATAAGAAAAATTACAAATTCTGGTTGTTTAGATTCATGTAGACCTATGTTTAAAAATCTGAAAATTCTGACAGTCACAGACATATATATAATGGAGTTATGCATGTTAGTGCGATCATCTACAGAAAATTTCCCACTAAAAAACTCAACACATAAATACGCTACAAGGCTCACAGAAAACTTACTAATACCAAAAGCAAACAAAACAATATTCCAAAAAGGACCATACTACATGGCCATTAAAGTATATAACAACCTTCCACATAACATCAAACAAATACAAGATACACACAAATTCAAATCGTCACTAAACACTTTCCTTGTTAATAAATGTCACTACACGTTGAGTGAATACCTCACGTAAATGAAACGCCTATTTTTATTGGTATATATATTTGTATTTTTTTTTTTTTTTTTTTTCATTGGTATATTGTTATTTTATCTGTATAAACATTGTAATTATAATAAAACAAATAATATTATATAAACATTGTAATTAAATAAATGTGGTTAGCTGGAAGAAATGGGGTCTACCCATAAGCTACACCTTTTGTAATTTTCATTTTACAATAAATATTTTTTGATTTTGATTTTGATTTTGATTTTGATTTTTGAACATGTTTCTTAGTAAGAATCCAAAATTTTAGTCTGTTCGGTGTCATAGAGCCGAAGTTATGACCGACCACAAGTATTGCTACAAAGCGCCCGTTAAACGATCAATTTTTAAAAATTGTTCTTTTTAAGATTTATTTGTTGATTCGTATACAGATCAACATTCTTGGTAAAAATCCAAAATTTCAGTCGGTTCGGTGCCATAAGGCCGAAGTAATGACCGAGCCCAAGTGTTAAAACGTCTGACCCCAAGTGTTGAAATGACCGAACCCAAGTGGTTATAATGATAATTTTTTTCAGAAATTCTTCTGTTGTCAGATTTTTTTATCGATTCGTGTACAGACCACGATTCTTAGTAAAAATCCAAAATTTTAGGCTGTTCGGTGTTTATTACACGGTCATAACTTCGGCTTTATTAGCCACACACAAGTATTGTTACAAAGCGCCCGTAAAACCATCAATTTTTTTAAATTGTTATTTTTTAAGATTTTTTTGTTGATTCGTGTACAGACCAAGATTCTTGGTAAAAATCAAAATTTCAGTGGGATCGGTACATAGGGCCGAAGTTATCACCGAGCACAAGTGTTAAAACATCTGACCCCAAGTGTTGAAATGACCGAACCCAAGTGTTATATCGATGATTTTTCATAAATTCTTCTGTTGTCAGTTTTTTTATCGATTCTAGTACAGAACATGTTTCTTAGTAAGAATCCAAAATTTTAGTCTGTTCGGTGTCATAGAGCCGAAGTTATGACCGACCACAAGTATTGCTACAAAGCGCCCGTTAAACGATCAATTTTTAAAAATTGTTCTTTTTAAGATTTATTTGTTGATTCGTATACAGATCAACATTCTTGGTAAAAATCCAAAATTTCAGTCGGTTCGGTGCCATAAGGCCGAAGTAATGACCGAGCCCAAGTGTTAAAACGTCTGACCCCAAGTGTTGAAATGACCGAACCCAAGTGGTTATAATGATAATTTTTTTCAGAAATTCTTCTGTTGTCAGATTTTTTTATCGATTCGTGTACAGACCACGATTCTTAGTAAAAATCCAAAATTTTAGGCTGTTCGTTGTAATAAAGCCGAAGTTATGACCAACCACGAGTATTGTCACAAAGCGCCCGTAAAACCATCAATTTTTAAAAATTGTTCGTTTTTAAGATTTTTTTGTCGATTCAAGTACAGAACATGTTTCTTAGTAAGAATCTAAAATTTTAGTCTGTTCGGTGCCATAGAGCCGAAGTTATGACCGACCACAAGTATTGCTACAAACCGCCCGTTAAACGATCAATTTATAAAATTTGTTCTTTTTTACGATGTTTTTGTTGATTCGTGTGCAGACCACGATTCTTAGTAAAAATCCAAAATTTTAGGCAGTTCGGTGTAATAAAGCCGAAGTTATGACCGACCACGAGTATTGTCACAAAGCGCCCATAAAACCATAAATTTTTAAAAATTGTTCGTTTTTTAGATTTTTTTGTTGATTCGTGTACAGACCACGATTCTTAGTAAGAATCCAAAATTTTAGTAGGATCGGTGTAATAGAGCCGATGTTATGACCGACAACGAGTATTGTTACAAAGCGCCGGTAAAACCATCAATTTTTAAAAATTGTTCGTTTTTAAGATTTTTTCTCTTGATTCGTGTACAGATCAAGATTCTTGGTAAAAATCAAAAAATTCACTCGGATCGGTGCCATAGGGCCGAAGTTATCACCGAGCACAAGTGTTAAAACGTCTGACCCCAAGTGTTGAAATGACCGAACCCAAGTGTTATAACGATGATTTTTTTATAAATTCTTCTGTTGTCAGTTTTTTTATCGGTTCGTGTACAGAACATGTTTCTTAGTAAGAATCCAAAATTTATGTCTGTTCGGTGTCATAGAGCCGAAGTTATGACCGACCACAAGTATTGCTACAAACCGCCCGTTAACGATCAATTTTTTAAATTTGTTCTTTTTTATGATGTTTTTGTTGATTCGTGTGCAGACCACGATTCTTAGTAAGAATCCAAAATTTGAGTCGGCTCGGTGCTATAGGATATAAGTTTTGTCGCAAAGAGCACCGTTAAACGTTGAATTTTTCAAAAATTATTCTTTTGGCAGATTTTTTTATCGATTCATGTACAGACCACGATTCTTAGTAAGAATCCAAAATTTTAGTATGATCGGTGTAATAGAGCTGATGTTATGACCGACCACAAGTATTGTTACAAAGCGCCCGTAAAACCATCAATTTTTAAAAATTGTTCGTTTTTAAGATTTTTTTGTTGATTCGTGTACAGATCAAGATTCTTGGTAAAAATCAAAAAATTCACTCGGATCGGTGCCATAGGGCCGAAGTTATCACCGAGCACAAGTGTTAAAACGTCTGACCCCAAGTGTTGAAATGACCGAACCCAAGTTTTATAACGATGATTTTTTCATGAATTCTTCTGTTGTCAGTTTTTTTATCGGTTCGTGTACAGAACATGTTTCTTAGTAAGAATCCAAAATTTAAGTCTGTTCGGTGTCGTAGAGCCGAAGTTATGACCGACCACAAGTATTGCTACAAAGCGCCCGTTAAACGATCACTTTTTAAAAATTGTTCTTTTTTAAGATTTATTTGTTGATTCGTATACAGACCAAGATTCTTGGTAAAAATCCAAAATTTCAGTCGGTTCGGTGCCATAGGGCCGAAGTGATCACCGAGGACATGTGTTAAAACGTCTGACCCCAAGTGTTTAAAGTCCGAACCCAAGTGTTATAACGATGATTTTTTCATAAATTCTTCTGTTGTCAGATTTTTTTATCGATTCGAGTACATAACATGTTTCTTAGGAAGAATCCATAATTTGAGTCGGCTCGGTGCTATAGGATCTAAGTTTTGTCACAAAGGGCACCGTTAAACGATGAATTTTTAAAAATTATTCTTTTCGCAGATTTTTTAATTGATTCGTGTACAGACCATGTTCTTAGTAGGAATCCAAAATTTCAGTCGGTTCGGTGTCATAGAGCCGAAGTTATGACCGACCACAAGTATTACTACAAAGCGCCCGTTAAACGATCAATTTTTAAAAATTGTTCGTTTTTAAGATTTTTTGTTGATTTGCGTACAGACCAAGATTGTTGGTAAAAATCCAAAATTTCAGTCGGATCGGTGCCATAGGGCCGAAGTTATCACCGAGCACAAGTGTTAAAACGTCTGACCCCAAGTGTTGAAATGACCGAACCCAAGTGTTATAACGATGATTTTTTCATAAATTCTTCTGTTGTCAGATTTTTTTATCGATTCGATAAGTAAGAATCCAAAATTTTAGTCTGTTCGGTGTCATAGAGCCGAAGTTACGACCGACCACAAGTATTGCTACAAAGCGCCCGTTAAACAATCAATTTTTTAAAATTGTTCTTTTTTAAGTTTTTTTTCTTGATTCGTGTACAGACCAAGATTCTTGGTAAAAATCCAAAATTTCAGTCGGTTCGGTGACATAAGGCCGATGTAATGACCGATCCCAAGTGTTAATACGTCTGACCCCAAGTGTGTAAATGACCGATCCCAAGTGGTTATAACGATAATTTTTTTCAGAAATTCTTCTGTTGTCAGATTTTTTTATCGATTCGTGTACAGACCACGATTCTTAGTAAGAATCCAAAATTTTAGGCTGTTCGGTGTAATAGAGCCGAAGTTATGACCGACCACAAGTATTGTTACAAAGCGCCCGTAAAACGATAAATTTTTTTAAAATTGTTCTTTTTTTAATATTTTTTTGTTGATTCGTGTACAGACCACGTTTCTTAGTAAGAATCCAAAATTTGAGTCGGCTCGGTGTTATAGGATATAAGTTTTGTCGCAGAGGGCACCGTTAATAAAGACAGTTTTCCGTACTGCGATGGAATCTCCACAGTACACAAAAATACCTTCTGGGGGGGCCCGTGCCCCCGTGCCCCCGTGCCCCCGTGCCCCCCCCCCCCCCCTAAATCCGCCCTTGGCAACGGGATTATATAGGATTTTTTCTGGGGGGGGGGGGGGGGGCAAAAGGGGCGGACGGACAAAAAATCAACAATTACTGATAGAAATATACTTGACTTATTATACTTCAAGTCTATTTTTACAAGTTCAAGTATGTATAGGAAGGTTTCTGAAAGTGTCAAAACAATAGAAAAATTAAATGTTTAATAGACAGTTTTCTGTACTGTGATGTTATCTCCACAGAACACAAAAATACCTAAATCCATAATACAAAAATACCCCCCACCCCCCCGCTTAATCCGCCCTTGGGCATATGCGTACTCAAACATACTCATAGGCGTATACATACATACTGAAAGGAACGTACCGTACCCAAACATAATCATAGGCATATGCATACTGCGAGGTATATAACATTCTTAAACATACTCATAGACATGTATGTACATACTGGAAGCCATATAACATACTCAAAGATACTCAGAATTATATTTATACATCACATAGACAAACTCAAATTAAAAATGATAATTAGACAAAAAAAGAATGTCTGTGTAATTGCTCCAAAATATAGACCCTGTTTGTACTCATTTTAGTAAAGTCTTTGATACAGTTACACTCAGTACTCAATTCGGAAATTAGAAAAGCTTGGCGTACGTGGCAGTATATTAACCTGGTTTGAAAGCTGTCTTACTGGACGATAACATATAGTTAGAATCCTCCCTGTCCGAAAAAAAATGCAACCAGTGGAGTTTCACAGGGTTCACACCTTGGCTCAATCTTATTTATCTTGTTTATAAATAATCTTACAAAAATATTTCAAAATGTATCCAGCTTACTTTTTGCTGATGACCTCAAAATTTTTAAAATTATTCTTAATATTTATCCTTGTAATATTCTTCGTGATAATATGATCAAATTTTTAATTTGGTGTGATGAAAGTAGACTTTACTTAAATATCTCAAAATGACAAATAGATAGATTTTCTCGAATAAAAAATCCAGTAATCTTTAATTACTACATTGATAACAATGTTCTTGAGACATTAAAACCACTGGAGCGCTTTTTGCCACGATATGGCACTATTTAAAATACCTCAGATTGCTTTATTGCCAATTTTGGCAAATGTTCCATTATATGTAAGTATTTTTTTTTAAATTTTTCTTTATTCATTGCATATTATGGTTACATTATGTGTGGATTTTTCGACCACCATTCTAGGCTGATGCCCGTGTTATGGTGGTCGATTTTACGTATAGTGCAATGACAATCTAGAAGCCATAATATAAGAGAACATAAAGGATTATAAAATAATAATAACAAAAATATAAATTAAGTATTAAAGAGTAGAAATGAGTATAAAATAACACAAATAGAGGAAAGATGTAAAAGAATAGAAATATAAAAGTATGCATTTTAAAAATATCTAGAATCAATGCAAGTACTATAATGCGGTATAGGTGTGAATCTCGATAGTAAGTTACAATATCAATGTAATATCAATCAAATAACAATAAATCAGCTAAAATGCTTGGTTTCATCGTAAGAAATACAAAATTATTTACAAACACTGTAATTATCAAACAACTATGTTTTGCATATACGTAGCCATCTAGAGTTTGCGTCAACTGTGCGGTCTCCATTTTATAGATACATTACGTACATATAAAAAAAATTGGATCGATTCAGAAAAATCATTAAATACCTTTCTTATAAATCGCACAATCGATTTAATAACTATCTTGATGCAACAAGATTTTTCAATATTTTTAAATAAAAACAAAAATATAAATTAAGTATTAAAGAGTAGAAATGAGTATAAAATAACACAAATAGAGGAAAGATGTAAAAGAATAGAAATATAAAAGTATGCATTTTAAAAATATCTAGAATCAATGCAAGTACTATAATGCGGTATAGGTGTGAATCTCGATAGTAAGTTACAATATCAATGTAATATCAATCAAATAACAATAAATCAGCTAAAATGCTTGGTTTCATCGTAAGAAATACAAAATTATTTACAAACACTGTAATTATCAAACAACTATGTTTTGCATATACGTAGCCATCTAGAGTTTGCGTCAACTGTGCGGTCTCCATTTTATAGATACATTACGTACATATAAAAAAAATTGGATCGATTCAGAAAAATCATTAAATACCTTTCTTATAAATCGCACAATCGATTTAATAACTATCTTGATGCAACAAGATTTTTCAATATTTTTAAATAAAAACACTGTACAACAAATTCAAACCAAAATGCTTGCCTTATACGACTCTATTCAACATATTATGATAACATTCTATCTGATATAGATATTTTCATCTATGACGAAAATAAATATATAAACTCTGTCAAAAGTGCATTAAAAATGTATTAAATGAGTACAAAACTGCATAAATGTAATGATATATTATGTAATGATATATTATGTAATGACGTATACTATGTACCTACTACCTACCTCCTGTTATAAAAATGTAATATTTTTAAGTTGCAAGATTACTGTTTAATTTCTAGACACAATGTAATAGTATAATCAGGAAATCTATAATTGGTTTCTCAATTACGTAGAAGTTTACGATTTTATAATTTTTTTTATACATCCTACGAATATATGATAATCGACAAAAGGTAGATGAATTCATTGGCTATATAGAACTATAATCAGTGGTTGGACATTTACGCAATACATACTACACTTACCTACATAAAAAGATTCATAGCTACTTACTTACTTTACCTACATACTACTTACCTACATACATCATAGACCCTGTATTTGTAGCTTGTATTGTCACATGTTCCTTTCCTACCCATTCCTGTATACCTGTCATTTGTCATACCCACATTCATACCCACATTAAACAAATATAAAATATTGTTACTGAGGCATAATTGTTCAGTTATGTACAATAAATACTGTATATTTCTTACCATTCATATGTAAAACCCCCGAAAAAGGGCGATTTAATAAATAAATAAAAACTTTCTGTCCAACGTGTACACAAGCAATAGTATTCATTTTAAATGCAACGCCCCAAAACTATGTCATATTTACCTACTGTTCCGACAAAGCATTTAATTTTGCTGCTGGGTACCTACCTAATTATTAATTCAATAACTTGTACTAATTAATAATTATTGCTTTTCAATTATAGGTCAAGGGTTCGATGAATTTAAACACTTTATGCGTCGTCTGTCTGGTAAAGTAACTATCTACAGGATAATGGATACAATGCCAATACTGGTCTGGTCGATGTCTAATATTTTAATATCTAGATTCTGGTCCACGTGACAGAGTCCATGTGCGATTAATTAACGAGTCGTGTGCCGATAGTGCTCCGGAGACGTTTTTTAAATGACTGAACTTCGATGGTGCTCCGGAGACTCGTCTTAATACTATCCATATACTTTGCGGATTTGTTTGCGTTGCGATTTTAACCTTTATGCTTTGAAAACTATAAAGAGGACAAAATCAGAATCGCTTACATTAATGACACTATCGATTCCTATTTTATTTCATGAATGTACGAAGGGGGGGGGGGGGGCAAAAGTAACGGTAGTTGTGCTGTGGTATCCGTTAGGGTCAGTCCTCCTGATTCAGTATGCGAAGGTGTGTAAGTGCGTCGTTTCGCCCGTGAGATTTTTTTTAGTAAAACAACTTTTTCCATTTCGGCGAAAACGTGATGTCAGATTATCGAGAGCAACGCGCGGTTGTGAAATTTTATTTCCTGTCGGGGAAATCGGCAAACTATTGTACTACTTGTGGGGATGTTGCCCTAGGTAAAACCAGAGTTTTAAAAATGGAAAATTCTAATTGAAGACCAACCCCGTTCAGGACGCCCCTCAACGTCAAAAACTGACGAAAACGTCAACAAAATCAATGCCCTCGTTCGTGGAGACCATCGCCGAACCATTGATCAACTCTGTGAGATGTCTGGAATGTCATGGAGTTCAATTTAGAGGATTTTAACTGAAGAATCGCACATTAGAAGGGCTGCAGCCAAATTTGTCCCCGCCTTCTCAAAATTAGAGGATTTGGTTCCTATTTATAATAAAGTCACAGATGCCTTGTTACAAGCATATATAAAGAATGTTCGATATCACAATTTACGCAGGAAGTCAGTAAATTATGAAATTGGAGACGTGGTGTGGAGAAAAAACTTTGTCCAATTGAGTGGACCCAATTTCTTTTCACGCTAATGGCCCCGAGGTTTGTGCGAAACATTATAAAAAAACAAGGTATCTATTTGGTTTATACCCTTGCAGACATGCACGGCAAAATAGTTGGTAATTTCCATGTTAAAGATATAATTCATTTAGATTAAGTTTAGTTTGGTATATTATAGGAAGCTAACGAAGTAGTAAGAAGGACCACCAACCCTTCAAGAATTCCCGCCTTCTCCGTGACGAGCAAAGGGAGCACGTTAAGAGCTTCAAAATCAGCTCGAAGAGGATCCTGAATTTTTTTCCAAGGTGATCTAGCTCCCTGTGACTTCTCTTTGTTCCCCACACTGAAAAGGGACATGAAAGGAAGGCGTTTAGCCACTGTAGAGGATGTAATACAAAAATCGCCGGAAGACCCAAAGGACATTCGATAGACCCACGATGCTACATTTCTACCATATTCCCAAAACTCTTAAAAAAATATCTCCACACGCATTGTACTAAATATCGAATATGCAAGTTTTTACAAGTAACAGTCGCTGACCTTCTTAAAATACACTACTCAAAAAAAAAATAAGCGAGGTTTTAAAAAAGGAAATCAATGCTAAATAAACAGGCCATCTGATCCGTATGCCGGCCCGTGGACCAAGAAAAAGGTAAAAAGTTTGCAAAATTATTTTTTCGTGCTATCTGTTAGAATTGCGTGAGAACTGTAGCTCCTAAAAAATAGTTTAGTCAAAAATCAGAACATTAGAATCTTAATGCTGCTCAATATGACCATTTTTCACCAAAAATCATGTCAAAAATCACCGAAAAATTTGGAATTTTTTTGCAACCTCAATTTTTTTGAGTAAGATATTATCTGCTTACATTGATACGTAAAGCCGAGCCAACATTTTTATTCTTTACTATCAAAACCAGATAATTTTTCGTGGACCCCCACTTACAACTTGTGAACCCCCATTTTTTTTTATCACGGCAACGTCGAGTCTCCCTTGTTTCTGTTCCGAAATTTGAATTCCTGAAGGGAGAGGAATAATTGCCAGTATGCATCTATTGGTATATTCATACCTACAAATTGTTTTTTTTATAGTTGTCTCTCAAATGGGATATTTTGCTTTTTTAGATACAGTTAGCTATTCTGGGGAAACGTGTGACGAAATGCACATGAAATATATTTTGATAGTAAGATATATTATCCTATTAAATAGAAATTGAAATTGAAGAAATAAAAATCGTAGTTTTCAGTCCGAATTTTGAGTAAAACTCATCAAGGATATTTCCAGGTAATTTAAAAGGTAGCTTAAATTTAAGATAGAGGCTCCGCATATTTTCGTCCGCCACATGAGTGCACGCTGAAGATTTTCTGATTCGGTTCTCCACAGGTTAACGCGCATCCGCAAAAACCGGATCCGCGGTTAATATAGGTTTATTATCTATATTCGCTAACTCGATGTGAAGTGAATGAATCATGTTATGAAATCCGTGCTTATAGGCACGTGCGCGTAATACTTGATAGAAATACAAGATAATGCATTTGAAGTCAGTGGTTGGAGTTCTCAGTGTCTACCTATAAGTAGTGAGAGTACCTTTCAGAATTGAAGCAATTGCTTGACATGACAAGTGTCATGTTTAATAGTGACCCTGATCGGAATAGCCAGGTTCCTCTCCCTATTTAGATCTGCCAATACGCACGGTCCAAATCGCCAAAGGCATTTCAAGTGACATATCGATTCTGACTTGATATATTTCACCAGGGTTATACTGAAAGTAAGTACTTACCTAACACTCTTGAACTGTGTTCAAATACACTATTCATCTAGCTAATCTGGCAAGTAGGTACCATTATTTAAATTATAAATAAATGTTATAAAGCACGAGCCGGGTTTCGAATCAGCAGTCAGCAGATACCTACTCGTAAAATGCTTACCGCTCTACAACGTAGGTCTTCTGGACGAAGAAATGGCCATAAGTGAAATCCGTGCATCTGAACACGCACGCACAACGCGACCTAAAGGGGAACGCTGTTCAATGTGCAATTAAAATTATTTACAATTTAAAATAGCAATTTTTTCCTTCTTTTGCAGTTATTACGGCTTGATTCTACGTATTATAAAAGGAAAACAAACACAGTATCTCCATTAACTTGGTAATACCATTTTTATAATAAGTAGTCGATATAATAGTCGTATACAATATGTTCAATTTGGGAGGCGGGAATGGGTACCCCGCCCGGGAACCTTTATTGGATAACCAACACCTCTGCCATAGATCACCCCAAGTGGTTCGCGTTTGATGATTTAGCAGGTGTGTCCGGGTTCATGGGGTGAGGCTTGGCGAGGTCTTGGAGGCGGATGACCAGGACACACTGAACCCCAGATTCCTACCCACCCCTTAAACCCCTTTCCTTACCAGAACTCTCCACTCCTTCTTTTCCTTAAAACAACCCTCCACACAGCATCCCCAAAGATTGCATAGGACCCGAGCAGAGTTCATGAAAAAAAATTATTGTTTATAATTTTAATTTGTACAACTCATTAATTAAACATTTTAATTTAAAGTTTTTTTCTTTCATACAATATTCAATAAAATTATTATTGAACTTTTAAAAAAGTTCTGCTGTGTAATTATTATTACGCGTCACAGCTTTTTCGCTTCCCAAATATATTATTATCAAACTATTTGTCTGTCCTACGTCACGAAATATGTTCTTAGGTTATTAAAAAAGAATGAAAATGTTGGTTAAAAAAAATGAAGGTTTTATTAAAAAAGAATGAAGGTTTTACTAAAAAAGAATGAAAAAACTATTAAAAAAACGCACTTATCGTAATATCTCTTAATGACATATTAATATAACGATAACGCGAAGAATTTGCCAAATACTTGGACTTTGATATTCATTGTAATTATACCTACTGATACGAAGCGTTTTCTTAGGTTTGTTTTAATATAATTGGCGCGCTTATTATTATTTACCGAACTAGTAAAGTTTACAAATAAGTGAGACACGATCTACGGCTTAATAAAACAAAAGTATGAAACATGTAGTTAGAGTTTACATTATCTACTGGATCGATTTTGCCATATATTGGCGCCATTTTAAATGTCTCCGATTGCTTTTTGGATAAAAACGGCAGTATCTCCTTGATTCAGCAAAAAAATTGTTTTTGAATATTTGTAGCTCCCACGTTTGTTATTTTGGACTTAAAACGAAACTAATGAAACGCTTTATCTATTATGACCACAGATGTCGCAAATCCGAACTTTGTAAACTATTTTATAACGACGTTAAAATTTTTTTTTTCACGCAGAATTTCTGGTCACCTGTTTACGGTTAAAATTAAGTCATTTTTCCATTGATATGCACCTTACATTATCAAGTATACAACAGCCAATACACAGAAATCGAAAATATTCTATTTGACTCGAATGAGTACCTCTCTCGGCAGTTTCAAAGTAACAACCACGCAGAATGTTAAGTCCAACAAATATGAGATAAACGGTAAAGTACAGGTTAATTCATTGGCTATATAGCACTATAATAAGTTTTTATGTCTCCATATTAAAATTCGAAGGTACGATTTTTTTAATGTTGGCGAAATATTTAAAAAATGGTCTTTTGAAAATGTCGAGCAAATTGAGAAAAAAGTTTTAAAATGCGCTGCAGTGGTTATACTAACTTTTCAAATGCATCACGAATACAAACTATTTGTCTATTCACCGTATAAACCAGCGTATAAGCACTTAAAAACAGGACCGTAAATACTAACTTATTAGTAAATTAATTTTTGAAGTCGATTTTACGGTTGAAAACGGGGGGCCAACTGTCGGGGTCACCATTTTATTTTCCGTGTTACTTTGGCCTCTCCTCCAATAATGTTTTTACTGACTTATCCATCATTACACCGGCATTAAATCACCATTTTTGTTTTCTGTATTACTTTGCCCGCATCTCCTCCAATAATGTTTTTACTAACTTATCCATCATTACACCGGCATTAAATCACCATTTTATTTTCTGTATTTCTTTGCCCGCCTCTCCTCCAATAATGTTTTTACTGACTTATCCATCATTACACCGGCATTAAATCATCAACATCAGTCGTCAGTGAGTGAGTCAGTATTATAACCCCAGCAGTGAGCAGTGAGCAGTAAAGTGTTATCTCAGTACACCGACAGAAGTGCACTTGAACAGTACAATACCCGCTAACAGTGCTAACTACACTCGACCAGTCATGACTTCAATCAACGAATGTTTCTTAGTTTACGTGTTAATATTTTCTGTGGGAATAACCTTAAGTGACCAACAGGTGAGATAAATTTGCATACACATTTATATTGTTAATTAATTTCTTTTGTTATTCGCAGCACGATATTTAAGACCTTGTGTTTGTGAAGAACTATTATACAAATAAATAAATAGAAATATTTTTACTTAAATTAATTTTAGTTGTTGTTTTATAGATATCTGGAATATCTTATTATTTTTTTTCTCATTTAAGGACTTACTTAATCTACATAATGCAATATGTGAGAAAAAGTTTGGGTGCATGCGAATTATATGGTTATTGTTTTAAGACTCCGCAACTGGGCTCAAAAAGAAGAAGATGGAGAGATACGAAATTACGAATGTTAGACGAAAGCGCTAACATTTACAGTGACAAAATCGATGCGAAAATTGCGAAAATGTTTCATAAAAAATTACTCGTTTAAAATAGAGCAAAAATCTCGCGGGCATTGTCTTAAACAGCATTTATAGAAACACTGTGAATTTTTTCATACATATAACTTGTAAAATAACTGAAACAAACGTGTTTATAATAATTTTTGGAGCTTAGGTACCTTACGATTTTTTTCTATCGAGGGAATTTTAAATAATTTGCGTTTCTTTATTATCTTCAAGAATAACATACTTACATTTTTTTACGTGTTTGGGAGATATGTAAGAAATCGGTAGAAATTCGGGTTGCGGGCCGTTAAAGTCTGTATTTATGCTTTTCCAAAAAAAAAGCGAGACAATCTAATTTGAATAAAGTGTATCTTTTAATTTTGGGGTAGGTACTGAGAATATTAAATATATACATAGAAAAACATGTTATTTAAATTTATTATTTTCTGATATTATTTCATATTATTAATCTATGTATAAGCATAAAAAAATGAATGTATATTTGCTTGCTTGCGTGTACGTTTGCTATTTGTGTATTGCTAAATAGCATAGGAAATGTTTGAAACTTTCAAAATACCTTCTTTCCACCCTCGCGAAGGTTTCTGGATTATTTGCCACATGACATCACATCTGAAAATCTTTAATCTTTAAAATATTTAATCATTACAAAACTCTTATGAAACTGTCAAAAATGTCACAATTATAGAATGAATTTTATCAAATCGTCGATTGTTCAATCAAAATTCAATTTTCGAATAAAGTTTATAGGTAAATTACTCACCTATGGTACTAACCAAAATCGAATACTTTGAATCTAATCAAAAATTATATTTATTATTATTAACGCTATCTACTGGATGGTTACCCAACCTTATAACCACCGCCATTTGTTAATTACATATCAAATCCACTCAGCCCGCTTGCCAACCCGCCCGTTCACCATACACAGACATTCTCTTTTACATATTGTATATTTCAACCAATTTAAACAGAACCTTGATAAATTATATACCTAAATCTTCTTCATGAACCACTCTATCTATTGGTGAAACCCGCACGAAAACCGCACAAAAATTAATGTTTGTAATGTATAAAAATATGTATTAAAAAAATTACGATAGGTGGCTCGTGAGCCCTTTGAAAATTGAATGTACCGGGACTGAATATAATATGGAACATGGGAGAGGGGAAAAGAACGCGGGGGGGGGGGTTCGCGGGAGAGGGGAGAGGGAAGGCGGGAAGGTGGATGGGGACGTGTAAGGGGAATGGGACGTGGGAGGGGAAGGGGAGGCGGAAGGGGAACGGGACGAATGGGAAAGGACACGCAGGGAGAAACAATTTTTTTTAAGTGGCATTGCAACGCATGCCGGGAACTCGCAAGTCTCATATAAATCTTCTTAAACCATGGTTTCATGTAGGAACTATATTTTTTTAATTCCTTTTATTTTTTGTTAAAGATTTCCTGTTTCTACAAACTACACTCTTCGTCTACGTTTTTCCGTATATAATATGAATTTTATGGGGAAACTACGCTGGTTCGTGCAACTAATTATTTTAATAAGATATGCATATCCTTTTGTATCACTAATGAACTAAAAAACATAACATAACTAATAAAATAAATAAGGTCAAAAAACTAAAACTGATGATTTTTTTTTATGTAGGTAGGTACTGTGAATAGTTTTATTTTTGTTTGTTTGCCAAAGCCTTTTTATTTTTTGTTTGTTAAAAGTTTGCTAAGAGTTTTGGAGAGGTTTTGAAATAATCCGGCTATATAGATCTAGTCACTAAATATAGCTAAACACGTGACAACGTTTCGTGTGTGAGTGGTGGTGCTGTAGAAAAGAGTGGTGGTGCTGTGATTAAGCTGTAGAAATGAGATCCCTGAGGCATGTGTGCGTTAAAATCTTGTATGACCGTTTGAGAAATGTATGGATATTTGCAAGGCTGATTTAAGCTTAATGTGTAAGATTAAGAAAGGTACGC
This sequence comes from Limnephilus marmoratus, assembly GCA_917880885.1. NCBI lineage: Eukaryota > Metazoa > Arthropoda > Insecta > Trichoptera > Limnephilidae > Limnephilus > Limnephilus marmoratus. Next base: position 20,451,813 of record OU862915.1, read on the forward strand.
TTAGATAAGGCATGTAGAGCGAATGAACGAAGAGAGAAGTGTAAGGAGAATATAATATGACGCGAAAGCGAATGGTAGAAGAAGTTCCGGGACGCCCGAGTAAGATCTGGCACAATCAAGTGAACCAAATACTTGAGTCGGACCACGGACATTTGGATGTCTATGAGTCGGACCATGTCAGAATAACAGTGTGTATCAGACGATGTATGAATGTGAATGAGTCAAGGAGTTTGGCGGTCTGTCCTCTCGATGATGTATCAATGTGAATGAGGCAAGGAGTTTGGCGGTCCTTCCTCTCTGTCTATCCCTGCGGAGAAACGGTCCGATGGTTATTTAGTTCAAATAAATATCCAATACGAAACAAACGATTGCGACCATTAACTTTTTATTATCTTTTTTTTTTTTTTTTTTTACAGTGAATACCGCACAAGAATCTCAACTGCTCCCGTCTGGAGCCAGTGAGACTATGGCATCCCCAATTGGGGTATGTTGTGAGGCTGAAGGTAGCGGGGAGGGGAAGGAGGTGGGGAAGAGGAAGGTTGGGAAGTACCTGGCTATTCAGATCTGGTCACTAAACACGGCTAAAGCCATTTTCAAGCAACGTTTCAATTCTGAATGGTGGTCTTACACCAGGGCGATACTGATAGTATCTTCCACTCTGGAACATGCCGCAAATATACTATATATTATTTTAAAATGAATTAATTGTGAAATAACACAAATTAATCAAATAAAATTTATTTGCGCATGCCGGGTTCGAACCCGCGACCTCCGGAATGTGAGTCAAGAGTCTTAGCCACTGGACTACGGAGGTCGTCAGAATGGTGATTAATAAAATATTTCTCCCCCATCCCGGGTCACCCCCCCCCCCCCGTCCTTCCCGCCGCTGAACTATATGAAATACACACATTTTTCAAACAAATCGCGCGCCGCTTATTGTATTTTTTATACAAATTTCATAACGCCAGAGCTCATCACTACACATAGAAACCTTCGCAGGCGTGCGCACAACAAATCACCAAAGTTTCATCGCAATCGGAAGAATAGTGTTGGAAATAATAAGGGATATACAAGGAAACATTTTTATACACATATAAAAATATATTTATTTTTACGGTTTGTTTATTTAAAAGATACAAATGACTTTTATGCGTTATTTCGACAGACACATTAATTAGTTTTTTGTTGACTCAAATATAACTTATATATATTTACATAATGAGCGAATTAATTAAATCGAACGGCACAAATGTACTAATAATAATAAATGTGCAAATGTAAAAATCAGCATAAATAATTAAATGAATCATTGTTTATAATCTGGGTTATTTTTGCTCAAGTAATTTAAAAAACTTGAATCGTTAAACTTGATTTACCGTTGTTGATACGAACCTGACCGAATGTGCGAGAAAGGTTCAAATTTTCGGTTCAAACATTCGTACAGTTCGTTGTTTCAAATTTTAGCCGTATTTAGTTGAAATTTCAATTGAACTTCATATTTTGAACATCGCACTAGAACGAATCTTGAGTTGCGAAACTGAATTAAATAAATTTTAAGGGACAAAGTGTTTGTTTCACTTAATACCTAAATATATCAAATAACAATGGGATTATCTAATGGGACTACGCAAAATCCATCTTACTTTATTTACATAAAAAACAACAAAATCCTATACAAACCAACACAAATGATACACAATACCCGAGCCAAAAATATAGAACTTCTCCAAACTCCCTTTTCTAAAACCACCTTTGGACAAAAACACTTTAAATACATAGCTTGCAAACTACACAATACACTTCCAGCCACGATTAGACAAACTGAATCAATGACCAAATACAAACAAGATATAAAGAAATGGATTTTAAGTATTGGACGTCACACTACTGCTAACATCTGTAAAATAGAGTACAAATAGACAGAATTACCATCTCACGTATGTCCTTACCCTTATTAAAGAACTTAAAATAGTAAAATCCTATATGTATAATATAAGTCCCTATATAGATTCAAAAGGATTTACTACTTTATTCATCTCTTCCTTCACCTATATAATGCTCTCTTTATGATATTAACCCTCAATCTTAATCATCTTTCTGCTTGAATTGTATAAATCAGTATGTATCTTACCTTAAATATTCTTATGTTGTAATTAAATATTCTTATGTATGATACTCATTTATGTACCTCTACGCCTGTCTCAACACAGGTATACCCTAGTGAGACAGGCATCGAATAATGTAATACAAACATACTTTTTATAGATAAATAAATAAATAAAAACATTAAAAAAATTGCTTTCTTCGAAAACATTCTATTTTAACTGCACATTTTATCTTCATATTTTGAACTTCATCTTTTGAACCTCATTTTTTGAACTTTATATTTTGAATTTCATATTTTTAACTTCATATTATTTTGAACTTCATCTTTTGAACTTCAAGTTTTGAACTTCATATTTTGAATGTCGTATTCAATATTTTAAAATAATATGAACTTCAAAGTATGATGTTCAAAATGTAGTGTTCAAAATATGAATTTCAAAAAGATGAAATTTGATATGTACATGGCCAAAAGTATTATCGCGATTTATTTTAGTGTTATTATGCCGCGTTGCTCTACCTACTTCTTTAACCAGGGTTCATCGTCGGGACAAATGTGTAATTACATTTACATTACATATTACATTACATTACACATCTGCCTTGGTGATAGACAATGTAATTTTGTCCGAAATGCTGGTTAAAGATAGAGGTAACGCAACACGGCATAATAACACAAAAATAAATAGCGATAATACTTACTTTTGGCCGTGAAAATATTATCTTTATGTTTTGAATATCATATTTTGAACTTCATATTATTTTTATCTTCACGTTTTGAACGTCATATTTTGAACTTCGTAATTAGAACTTTAAAATTTATCCAATTATTTGCACTTTTGACGAAGTACCGCGATTTTATTAAATGTGTTATTATTCAATACGTTGAATTACATTAAATTCGTAGAATTCTTATTGCTCTCCCAACTATCGGAAATATTGATTAGAAGAAGATACCTTTGCCATCCACCTAACGATAAATGTCAAGTGTATCTACCTATTTTTTTAGCATTTACTTGAACATTTATGTTTTTACATCGGGTAAAACCGTACATAAGCCCAGCATTGCTGCAAGAATAAATATGTATAGAAAAACAACAAATCGTTTGAGTGTAAAAACGATTAATCGTTTCAATTATAAAAAGCGATTATTCATTGACAAAAAAATGTCCCGATCACTAGATAACTCATACTTAGGTACATACACATCACTGACTTACAGAATAAAACATGATACTGTGAATCATCGTTAACTTAAAAACCTGCGAAATTGACAAATTTAATTTATTATGTTATTGGAAAGAATTATAGATTTAACAACTTTAAAAACATGAAAAAAATCTAAGACTTTATATGTACGTACTACTAGCGAGTTCCCGGCATGCGTTGCCATGCCACTTCATAAAGAAATTGTTTCTCCCTGCGAGTCCTTTCCCATTCGTCCCGTTCCCCTTCCGCCGCCCCTTCCTCTCCCGCGTCCCCTTCCCCTCACACGTTCCCACTCCGCCTTCCCTCTCCCCTCTCCCGCTTTCCCTGTCCCGCGTTCCCCTCCCCCACCGCGCTCTGTACATTCAGTCCCGGCACATTCTATTGCAATTTTTTTATACAAACTTCATAATGCCTTAGTTCACATTAGGGAACGTACCCATACTACGTGACCTCTTCGGGGGGGGGTCTTCAAAATGTCCGCTTGGTACAAATGAGCGGCGGTTTGCTTAGGATTTTGGTCACCGGGGGGGGGGGTTAAAAATTGCAAAATATTGGTCACGTAAATAGTATGGGTACGTTCCCTTATATAAATGGAAAGTTTTTTTTGTAGAATAATCCTCTTTTATAAACAGACTACAGAAGTAACTGTTTCTAACATACGCACGCATTGATTACGTATTCGAATGCCAATATTATTAATTCAGTATGGGAGTGAAAACTTCATTAGAAGAGTTAACAATACAGATTACAGAAGACGTAAAAATTAATTTGGGATGAAAGAAAATAAGACATTCTAGGAAGGAATAGGTAAGAGGGGTGGGTAGGAATCAGAGGGTCAATGTGTCCAGGAATGACGGACATATGAATCCATCTCTCCCACTGCGGTGCAAGGCGATATTCTGAGAGAGTACCTACGACTGGGGAAGTCAAAGGAACTCTCTCAACCATTCTCTCCTGATCCAACCTACCATGCAGCTGGTGGCCAGTCTCATCCGCCGCCAAGACCCGGACAAACCTCACCCCATTAACTCGGGCACCCCTGCTAAGTCACCAAACGTAGCGAACCACTTTGGGTGACCTATGGCAGAGGTGTTGGTTATCCAATAAATGGTTCCCGGGCCGGTGGTACCCATACCTGCCTCCTAAGTTACGGCGCAATATGAAAAAAACCGCGCGCTCCTATATCTATGTCGTTCGTACACACAATTTCTTTAAATGTCTATCTTTATCATACATGAATAACTTTTTTAATTAAGATTTTACTGCAAACACAGGAGTGTTTGTCACTTGCCACATCCATCTTGAGTTAGTGGTGAGTCTATATAATATATTACCCATACATAACGTCATTGGAAAAAACGTTAAATAATATTTTTTAAAGATTAACTTTTTACATGATATTTCAGGAATTCCCAATCGTTTTTACTCATGGCTTACAAGACTAAGTTTTTTGATAAGCTTGTAGTAAGTATTGAGAATCACTTTTCTTGTTAACTAACTATCCGCTAACATGCTTATTATATGTTTATCATATCATAAGTAAATCTGAACCGAAGCAAAAAACATTATTCCATTATAACTTCCTTCATGTCATCAGACGATCTAACAGTTCCGTGCTCCTAATTCGATAGGTACTTTATAAAAATACTTATTTCCACAGAGACATTTGCAATGAAATCTGCATTAAAAATTACCTGCGTAGGTTTTGAACTTGAACTTTATGCCCTCTTATAAAATTACTAGCTGGTACCCGGCATGCGTTGCTACGCCATTAATAATGACATTGTTTCTCCCTGCGTGTCCTTTCCCATTTGTCCCGTTCCCCTACCGCGTCCCCTTCCCCTCTCGCGTTCCCACTCAGCTTTCTCCACCTTCCCTCGCCCCACACCACTCCCCCCTTCCCCCGTCCCGTGAACCCCTCTCCCGAGTTCCCCTCCCAGGTTCCCCTCCCCCCTCCCCCTCTTGCATTCCATACATTCATTTCCGATTCAGTTTTCAAACAGCTCGCGTGCCGTATATTGCAATTTTGTATACAAATTTCATAATGCCAGAGCTTACCGGTAGTTTTATATATATATGTTCTTGTGTTCGTTATTGTCAGGACAAGGTATGCCTTGTCCTGACAATAACGAACACAAGAAAAAAATAATTATCCAATTTGGTGCAGTTGTTCGGAAGTTATACGCGTACATACATTTCAGCGTTTCATTTTTATTTATATAGAAGATAGAAGATAGAAGAAGATAGAAGATATTTTATTTGTGCATTATTTTCCAACTTCAAACCTAAAATCGACTTCAAAAATACCTTTAATTTTAAGTTGGTTATCATCACAATGGATATCATCACTGTTAAATAATATGAATATGCTCAAATTGTCAGATCGAAGAATTTGCACTGATTTGGTATTTGTATATAAAATTCTAATAAATGATTTAGTTGATAGTCCAGTATTGCTTGAATTGATACCTAAGCTTCCGGATACCACTAAGTCAGGGCTTCCCAAACTTATTTCAACTGTGACGCCCTTGGGAAGTTGCCATATTTTTGCGACGCCCTCCCCCCCTTCCCCACCCCCCGGTGACTAAAAATCTAAGCCCCCCGCCGCTCATTCGTACCAAGGGTGGTATTTTGAAGAAACCCCCCCCCTGAACGGGTCACGTAGTATGGGTACTTTCCCTAATAACAGAAAATAATTTGTCAGAAAAACTCCAAATGGTATCGAAATTTTTTATTATAAAATAAAGAACACAACATAAAAACAAAAATGGAAGCAAACAAAAAAGATAAAAAAGCAACCATGCCGTTTTTTCTTTAGTATTAATGAGAAGGATGTACTTGCTTTTCTGAGCATAGTTTCTAAAAACGAGGTTGAAGTTTCGAAATTGCCACTCTCGTCTCTGCCACCAAATTTATTTTCGATCTGTACTTGTTCTTGATTACTGCAACTGCAGAGAAACCTGTCTCGCACAAGTATGATGTCACAAACGGTAATAAAACCCTCAACGCTGCAGTGCTGATGGAACGATATTCTTGATCAATAAGTGGCGCGGGACTCGGTCGCTCCGAAGTGTGCGTGTGGGAGACGCTATAAAGATTGCCTCACGACGCCCCTGGGATGACACCGCGGCGCCCCGGGGCGTCGCGACTCACAGTTAGGGAAGCCCGGCACTAAGTAATAGGTACTAGAAGTCAGGATTTATTTTAGTGCAGAAATTCTGGGAGGAATGCCATAAGTATTCCTCTTTGACCAGAATACTAATGGAGGGAAACAATTATACCAAGTCAATGGACATCTTCAATTTATCTTTAAACAAATAATATTGTTACTGTTGCAGTTCAGTTATGTACAATAAATACAGTATATTTCTTATTATTCATATGTAAAAGCTCCGAAAAAGGGTGTTAATCAATAAAGAAATAAATCAAACGAATGTATTTACAAGTGTCGATTTTTTGTACTTATACGCTGGTTACGTACAGTATTATATAGACAAGTAGTTGTATTCTAGATGCATTTGAATGAAAATATGTTTTATATTTTTGTTATTTGTCGGTACTTTCTATCGGCACAACCCTTCAGGGACACTTAGTTATATTTTAAATAAGTAAATGTGTTTACCGTATTTTCCCTAAATCGACCGCGTATCGATCATGGAAATTTGAAATACTGTGAAGGACAAAGTGTTAATTGTTCAGGAGAGCGAAAAGAGTCTTTTGTTTTTTTTATAAAAATCACATCTCCTGTTTTTGAAGACCTATAATAATTATTAGGTTTTATTATAAAATAACATTGAATAGTCTTTCAGAACACTTTTTTATAACTTCTTTATTAACAGTATTTTCTAGCGTCCGACCGAAACAGGAATTTCTACCGAAACCGAATCTTCGGTATCTGTCTCAGGTTCGGCCAAAACCGAGACCGAAACTTCTTAGGCATGTTAAAAATCTATCGTTTACTTAAATTTGGCTTATTTTTTACACTTATTCAGGACAGTTAATACGTGTTAAATGAAATAAAAAACAATAATTGCAGTATGTTAATTTTTTAATATTACTGCTATAAAACAAACATAAAGATTGGCCAGCCTGAAGATGTCCATAATAGGATGAAACCGGTACTGGTGAAATAAATAAGTGGAAATAAATTAAAAAGTGTTTTAATTTCAATTTCAAACATAAATTATAAAAAATAACAAAATATGTTAACTACTACTTCTTGGAACCATTTTTTTTCAATAATCAACACTTACGTTACAAAGGAAGTACCTCATTAACTGAGTACCTATTATTATTTTAATTACGTTTACAATCTTAACATTCTTATTTACACGTGAAAAAAACAATAATTGAGGTATTTAAAAAAAAATGATAGGTATTTGTGCTATAAAACAAACAAACACTTACCTAATCACTATTCGCGAGAAATAACACATAAACTCACAACACAATAACGCCGGACCGGCCGGTGAACTCAGCTGATGATGGCGGGTGGCACACGAGCAACGAACTTACCCGAAGTCAGTCGAACGCCGAAGGCCGTGGCTAAGACTCTTGACTCACATTCCGGAGGTCGCGGGTTCGAACCCGGCATGCGCAAATAAATTTTATTTGATTAATTTGTGTTATTTCACAATTAATTCATTTAAAATAATATATAGTATATTTGCGGCATGTTCCAGAGTGGAAGATACTATTAGTATCGCCCTGGTGTAAGACCACCATTCAGAATTGAAACGTTGCTTGAAAATGGCTTTAGCCGTGTTTAGTGACCAGATCTGAATAGCCAGGTACTTCCCAACCTTCCTCTTCCCCATCTCCTTCCCCTCCCCACTACCTTCAGCCTCACAACATACCCCAATTGGGGATGCCATAGTCTCACTGGCTCCAGACGGGAGCAGTTGAGATTCTTGTGCGGTATTCACTGTAAAAAAAAAAAAAAAAAAAGGTTCGGCAGATTTTCTGCCAAAACCGAAACTGATGCCGAAACTAGATTTTTTTTCCGAAACTTGCGGAAACCGAAACCGAACCTTCGGTCGGTCACTAGTATTTCCTTTATTTTTAATTTTTCAGAAAAATCATGTCTTAAAATGCACGTCGTAAAGACACACTAATTGAAGTGAAAACTTTTTAGCACCGTTGTGATTTGAAACTCTGTGAATAGAAAAATAGCGACACTAAAAAGAGACAAACCCATATATCTATCGGATTTAGCCTTCGAGAGATTGAGATAGTACATATATTCGGTCTTCTTTGTGCGGCGCTTCGTATTTCGTAGCCTGCGCACTCTTGCCTACTTTAGTTTACTGAAGGTTTCACCTCTACCGCGTGTGAACTGCACACTCTGTTTTTTTTTTCCTAGAAATATTTCGACGACGGAGATTGAAAGAGAAAACAAAACGGAGAAAAATGACATAATTAACTCATTTTTGGATTTATTGTCCTTCATTTCAAATTTTCGCTATCGATATTATCAGGGATGGCCAAACGGTCATGTGGTTAAGTTATTCAGCTAATTAGAAAATAAGATTATTTATAAAGTTTTTTCAATTCGGGGAAACCTTGAAACAAATGGCCCTGTCTTCTACCTTCACAAAATGCTAATTATTATAATGACTTAATGGTGTTATTTTCTGTCAAATGTGTTTTTATAGCTTTGTTGTTGGTCAATTTGTATTGTAAAAACCCATAACTGTACGCAACGCGCGTAGGTTCGTGTGTATCGATATGTTCGTACAAGAAGAGTAGGTACCTACCAATAATTGACTTGTTTCCTTCTTGAACTATCAGTCATAGTGAAAATATCACATTCCCTTTTGCATATGAATACAGCACTAGAATCCAAACTGCTTCCAACTGTCTGGAGCCAGTGGGACTATGGTATCCCGGATAATTGGGGTATGGTGTGAGGCTGAAGGTAGTGGAGAGGGGAAGGAGATAAAGAGGAAGCTGGGGAAGTTAAAGCCATTTCAAGCAACTTTTCAATTCTGAAGTTTTTCACGGCGAAATAAAATAATTAAATAATAATATGGGCAATATATAAAATATATACTTAGATACATAAAATCTCGACGATTGTATTTAATACGAGTTATTTATTTATTGAAATATTTATTTTATGTACTTAGTAATTGGATAATTTGTATAGCGCCGTTTTTTTATGAAAAATCACCTCAAGGGAGTTGTAAATAAATTTTAGCGAGACAAATCTAATAATGATTACTTATTGTTAACAGGTTTAATTTGTTGTAGAAATCCATTTTAATTTTAATTTCTTTTATATTATATTAAATAATATTAAATATTATTATTAAATTAATTAATTAAAACAGTTAATTTGTAAACAAGTTCTGGTGTGTAATTAGTATTACGCGTGATAGCTGTTTCGCCTTCTGAAGTTTGATAATGCCTTCAGAAGGCGAAACAGCTGTCTGTTGAAAAACTGTTTTTATTAATTTAATTACAATATTATTGAAAATATGAAATAAAAAATGATTAATGTCTAATAATGATAATACGATTTTTTAACCTATTTCTGCTTTGAACTAGTGTATCAATGTTTATAAATATATATTTTTTAAATCGTATTTAAAATATATTATGATATTTCTTTTTTTATACTAGAATTTTTTTAATAAGACTTTTTTTTTTGTTAAAAACCTTTTATCACTTTTTTCCCACAAGTTTATTTTTGACAGGACCGGTTTCGTCTCAAAACGGTATCTTCAAAAAGAAATGGGAAAATGGGAAATAGTTACAAATGTTGTTAATAAGAAAAATTAAAAGCGTAAGTATAAAAATTACAAATTTTTGTAATGCTTACATTCACAATATTTTGTTGGAAAATCTTCAGATTATCGGTATTTTTATGACACCCGGTCATAATTAAATTGCAATTTGCAACGTAGATTGGTTTTATAAGACAGACGATTTAATATTCCAAACAAACACCGTTATCGATGTTCACACATGGTCTGTAATGTTTGCATTAGTATGATTATCGTGCTAAATTATCGTAAGTTATCGGAATTAAATGTAAATATTTTAATCGAACAATAAAAAAAATTATCAGCCGTATAAGCACGCCCAATGTCAAAAGTTCATTGAAATCACAATGTTGATTCGTGGACGAAACGTGGGTTTTCACCAATTCATTCATTATTTGGCCATGTTTTGTTATTGAAAAATCTAGATTTTTTTCAAAAACGTACTCGTATATCTTTTTGAGACGTTGTGAAGTTTCGGAATTTACCATATTAGGAAAGTTTTATTTTTTTGAAAAAATCTTTTGTGAAAACTGGACATTTCATCTTATTGGTGGGAAATTGGATTGAAATTTTTTGTAAAATTTTAGACAATTTTTATCTTTTTGATATTACATGAAGCTTAGAAACTTTTTACGTTTAGAAATTTTAGATTCAGGATTTTTTTTTAAATTCTTCTATCAGAAATTCGTCGGGATTTTTTTAAAGAAGATTTTTTTGATCAGACGTAAGGTTTGGCAATTTTCCGTGTTGGAAACTTTTAATTTTTTTGAAAAATAATCTTCCGGGGAAATTTAAAAATTGAATAATTCGTATCGGAAAATTGGTCGGAAAATTCGTTAAGATTTTTTGTATAAACACTTACAGCCTTACTAAAAAAAACCACAGCGCGACCAATTAACTGTGTTATTGCAATAACATAATTATCCCTTGTATACACTAAATCACGTTTTATTACCAATAACGTTTATCACAATTATCACAATGAATTAAGACAGAAAAATCTTACTATTGCAGCTTTCTTAAACTTCAAAAGAGCATTTGAAACAATAGACAGTTTTAAGTGATCTCATATTATTTTCATTTACCTCCCACAGCAACTAGATTTCCTCTATTGCGAAAAATATAACAATAACATCGTGTCTTGCCCGTTTCTTGCCTGCATGATCGCTCATGATCACGCATTGCTATTCCAACATGTTGATAGTAGATAGATTAGGTATAAATATCCAGCTCAGCACATGCATCTGATAAAAGACTTAACCTAACTCAATGTCATTAGTGACTCATTAGGAACTTATCAATAACTCCTCCTTTCACTAATATACTATAATCCGTTAAGTATTAATCTGGACAGGTCGTGTGAATTTTGAAATTAACGCCAAACAAAAATCATTTAAGTACCAAAAAGACAGTGCATTATCTGCCAGTAGAAAGATTTTATCCTTCAGTTTTCTCCTTGCACGGAGAAAATTTGCCTTCCAGCATGTCCGTTCCAATGCTCCAACTAGCTTTGTGAAAATCATTTATCAAACACGAAATTGAGGCAGTTAGAAATGTTTTAGGTAGGGGCTTTTGCAGACCTTATTATAAAAAAATTCTAAGTATATCTTTTGTGAGATCGAGGTCTCCTGGCGAACGAGATCTCTGTTTTTGCTTTTTTATGGGTATCAGGTCAGCTTCGCCTATTTAAAACGATCTGTGACAGCTCACAGTTGAAATCTGACATCGGCCCATAGAAAAAGCAAATAACAGCCATAGAAAATCACACAAATCTGACAGGAGATCTCTTCAGTCAGGAGATCTCGATCACACTAAAGATGTAGAATCGCTCGGCAGGTATATTAAGAGCGTTTAACCAGCCAGCGGACGAAAATCCACATTTCGTCGAAAGTTGTTCTTACGATCGTGCAGGGCGGTTACAATGAGAAAGATTAATTATTCTCCGTACCAGCTTTTTTAAATTATAACTCAATATCGAATTTATGTCAATCCAAATTAGCTTTAATTTATACCTTCATCCAAAAATGCTGAAAGGCGTGATGATAAAACTATTCAAATAATGTACTTTTTGTAATTATTTTTTGATTATAAGTATTTATCATTTTTCAATAATGTCTAAATTTAATAAGAATGTTAAAAAAATCTGAAATATATTAGTTTGTAAGTGCGCAAATAAATACACAAATGGACCAATTTTCGTCAAGAAACACATGTACGTACATATTTTTTAATGATTTTATTGAAACTAAAATTAAAATTCTAAAACATGCGTTTGCTAAATAATGTATTAATTTATTTTACTGCATGATTATATTATTTGAAATGGGTGTGGTATAAAACAAAATCTTTTTTGAAAATTTAACAAATCTGCCAACGACCTATGGAATAACCTTATTATACTAAAAATTTAAAAAAAATTCTCAAAATTTATTACATGCGAATGCTAGATAAAAGAACAATCTTTCGAAATCCATTTATAACTTTTTGTGGAAAAGAGTCAATGAAATGACATATTTCTGGTTTTCTCTGGTAATGCCTCTGAATATAAAAAATATACCTTATACCTAGAGATAGCTTCGAGGCGGCACAGGTGTTTTGATACAAGTAACATTTGATAAAAAATCTTACATTTCTTTTTAGCAAAACAACTAGGTCCATCACCAAACAAATTACGACGACACTTTTACCTCAAAATTAACAATATTTGCTGGTCTCGCGTACATTTTTCGAATCTTGTACAAGATTAACCATAATTTTGAAAATGTGGAATAAGTATAGTTACAAGGATAATATTGAAGTGCGAGTGAATTCCAAGAATTATATTTAAAAACGTCAAATGGTCAATGTGCTGATAGTTTTGCTTTTATACTTAAACATATTATAATGCTGCAATTCTTTCTTACACACTAAATAACATCTGTTGAAAATGAGGTGAACGTATGCCTGCACCCCCCCCCCCCCTCAATGGAAAAATACGATCATTATCATACATCTCCCTCACATGTATAAAGAAAATGAAACGCAAGGAAAAGGTAGTACTTTGTATCTTGTGTCTCATCTTTCGTCTCACCATTATTTAAAGTACTTGGCAACCAGAGATGATAAAAAATGAAATGAGAAAATTCATTTTGCCCATTGCTAACATGCATGATCTCTCCTTTAGTTATGATGACACTTAAAACATTTTGACAGTGTATTTTTATAAACATATGTCACATGCATCTGATAAGATTTAACCTAAGACGGGGTGTTAGGAATAATCAATTAATACCGTGATACCTACATGTACGCGTGCCCAAAGATATCAAATAAAAATGATGTAATCTTTCTGTAGTGTTAATATTATGTATTTATATTTGGCACACTTTAAGATAAGACAAAAATCGTTAAATACATGTCAAAACATTTTCCACTATTATCGTACAACATTAATACCAAATTGGTGTATGATAAAAAGACGATTATTATTTATTTTTTACTAGCGAGTACCCGACTTGCGTGGCAATGCTACTCAAAGAAATTAAGTGTTTTAATTCTGTTTACTGAAGTGCTTTTGGGTCAATTTTTTTGTTGTTTTTCCATCTGAGTGTGAGCAAGCGTGTAGCTGTCTGTGGGAGAAGCATAGATTTTACAAATTTCCCTAATGCTATCCCCTACCGCCACTATGTCTCCTTTACGATCCCTCCCTCTGCCCCTCCCTCATTTCCCTACTCCACATCACCCCTACTCTGTGTCCTTTCCCTAAGTCGCCGTTCCCACCCTCTACCCCTCCCGCGTCCCTTAACCTTCGCCGTTTCCCCTCCACTTTCCCCACCTTCCCCTCTTCCCTGTCCTATGAACATCCTCCCTTCCCGCGTTTCCCTCCCCTCCAGCGATCCCCTTCCACCTTTCCCCCTCCCTCATTCTCCCTCCCGCGAACCCCCCCATACTCCCTCATTCCTCTCCTCCCTCCCCCTCCCTCTTATTAAATATGTTAATTTTTTTTTTAAACAACTTGTGCCTCACCCATTGTAATTTTTTTATCCAATTTCATAACATCAGAGCTCATCATTATATACGGGGTGTCCGGGGGTAAATTGCATTAACTTCGGGAGGTGATTCTACATGATGGTAGGAGTAAAAAAGATTAACAACTTTTTTCGAAATTCCAACATTTTTTTCCCATACAAAAAGATCTACCTACTAAAAATCCTTAGTGTGAGGTACGATCTTACTTGCCGGGAGCCTGCCGGGCGCGATCGTCGCTACATTGTATGCCGGTGATTGGCCCGTATCATAATAGTGGAAAATAATAAAGCCGGCCGCGCACGCCGGTCTAATTTTATCTTTTTACCACAAAACTACCCCTAAAAGTTGGAATTTCGAAAAAAGTTATTTATCTTTTTTACTTATACTATCACATAGAATCACCTCCCGAAGTTAATGCACTTTACCCCCGGACACCCTGTATAGAAATCTTCGCGGGCATGCGCACAATGCGGGGTATGTTATTGTAGCATTTTTATATTACGCGCAGTTATTGCCAATCGCATCCCATCTAAGAACAAGCGAGTGTGTTAATGAGTTATAAATGTCATAAATATATTATGTTCACTTCACCTTGTCTACACACTATTAAAATGTACTTTAACTGCTATATCCTATTATATCCAAGTGCAATAAACACTTTATCTCTTATTTATCTATTTACCTGTAAACTGTTCGTACGAACAAGCGTAGAAATAAATAATAGGTAACTTTTTTATTTTAGCACTTTAGCAATTATAATGTTGTATTATACCTATAATAAAAAGTTCTTTTATTTCAGAATTCCTACAAAGCTGCTGTTGTGGAATATGCAGTGAAAATTTCAACGGCCAATGTGGATGATCACATCCAAGGAAATACAAACAATTATATTTCTTACATGAGAGATGCCGCCTCGCAGGTAACTTTATTGATATAACTACCTTTTCATAACTAGTCAAAGTCCATATAACTAAATAAAATCTAAATCGGGAATTTCCAAGAATAAATTTTCTATTGTGAAAACATTTCCGTTTTTTAGAAATGACGTATTAAAATATTTTTTATGTGTAAATCGTTTCTTTTTCGAATTATAAGTTTTCAATATCGGACAGTCTTTATAAAGCAGGGGTGGGGAACCTACGGCCCGCGGGCCGCATGCGGCCCTATTTTTATGTGTAAATGCACTATTTTTATGTGCACTATAATCGTTTCTTTTTCGAATTATACGTTTTCAATATCGGACAGTCTTTATAAAGCAGGGGGGGGAACCTGCGGCCCGCGGGCCGCATGCGGCCCGCGCGGCCTTTTGGTGCTGTGGAAAGTAACTCGAAATGAATAACACGACGCATTTTCCAACACCGCAATGACAAAAGCCTTCTACATCGTTTGAATACGCTGGTGAGTGCGCGAAATTAAGTGAGGCATTTAATGTACGATTTAAGGACGTGAAAAGAGAGCAAACGGATTTGAACATATTTGCTACTCCGTTCAACGTCGAACCATCGAATGTGTCTGATAATCTGCAGCACGAAATTATTCAATTACAAAGCTAGATATAACAATCTCCCCAAAAAAAGTCAAGAATCACTGGTTATATTAAGTCAAACACGTCCCTTAACATTTTGTATTAATGCCATAATAATTGCCGCACTTCTGGCATAAACAACACATTACATTTAATTTATTGTGATTAGTTAAATAAATATGAAATTATATTGCGGACAACAAGTATGCTACAAAATGTAGAAAACCATACACATGATTAGAGTACAATTTTATTTAAGCTGGTTGACTAGTGGACTCCTATGCAGATTCATTCTTAAGGTGAAACCAATCTTGTGTTCACAATGCAAATTCCTGTTGCGGATTCATCTGCTAATCCTAACACATTTCGAAAGTAAAACCATTTTGGTGTTCTAGGTGAAGTATTAATTAAAGCAGGGGACTCACAATCCAATTCGCTCTGACGGAAAAACCAGTTTTGTGTTCAAAATGCAATGAAAAAATTCCATGTGTGGTTTCGTCTGCTTACGCTTTTCGTAGAAACCCGTTCTCCTCGTTTTTAAAGTGCATTTATAAAATTCTAGTTGTTTTTGTGCTGCCAGCATTAGAGAAAAGCCATTTTCATCTACTCAGTAAAATAGTTTTAAGTCTCCGCGTACAGATTCACCCTATAACTGAAACCAGTTCTGTGTTAAGAGCGCAACGAAAAAATTCCAGGTTCGTTTTCATTTTTTGACGTATTCCTCGTTTTAGAAGTTCATTTATAAAATTATAGTTGCGTACTTTGGGCTGCCAGAATTGGAGGAAAGCCTTTTTAATGTTCTGAGTGGAGTTTTAATTCCCCGCGTACAAACTCATATTATAATTAAAACCAGTTCTGTGTTAAGAATGCAACGAAAAAATTCCGGGTGGGGTTATCTCGCTAACGCGTTTCGTAAGAAACCATTCTCGTTTGTGAAGTGCAGTTATATATTTGTAGTTGCATATATGCTGCCAGTATTGAAGGAAAGCAATTTCACGTACTAAGTGTACTTTAATTCCCCGCATGCAAATTTAATCTATATTGAAACTAACTCCGTGTTCAGAATGCAACGAAAAATTTCACAACGAAAAATTTTGCAACGAAAATTTGGCATTTTTTTTCATCTGTTTTAGTAAATTCGAATGTGGCTACGACACAGCTTTTATAAGAATAACTTTTCTAAGTGAAGCTTTTATAAGCACAGATTTTTTTAAGCACAATTTTTTAAGCACGTTTCTGAGTACACAGCTTTTCTGAGCGCAGCTTTTCTAAGCACTGCTATTTCTAAGCACAGCTTATCCATGCACGCTGATATTTTTAGCGCAGCTTTTCTAAGCATATCCTTACTTAACTTAGTATTGCAAAGCACAGCTTTTCCAAGCACATCTTTTCTAAGCACAGTTTTTCTAAAATAGCTCTCTTGTAGGCACATCTTTTTTAGTACAAGTGTGTTAGCACAGCTTTTCCAGTCACAGCTTGACTCCTTCAAACATACCTTCAACATAAATTAATAGTAAAATTTTGAGTAGATACCTACCTACTTATGGATTCACGACGCTTTCGTTTATTATGATAAATTTTCGAACCTAATTTTTCACAGTAAGAAGCTTTGAAATATCCAGTTAAATCTTTAAAAAAAATACAAGAAGTCATAATAATTATGCAAATGCATTGGTTCCAAAATTCGCGTAGTTCAATAAGAATTTTTAATTTATATTAAATACTGGTATTTTTTTAATGTAGATAGCACTACTTGTACCTACCTTCTTAATGGGTTAGGCCACCCCAAAGACAAAAAATAGACTTTTTGGGATTTTTTTTCAGAAATCTAAAAAATAAATCGAGATTCCAATGAAATGTAATTATTATACAAAAATTTTTTTGAAGAGATTAATTTCAAAATGGTGGCTGCGCAGGGTTTTTCCGATGACGTCTCCATTTTTTCAGGGTCCACGGCCGGACAAACGACTTCAGATACTAATATCTACAGCCTGTATGTCGGACGAATATCTACAGCTCATATGTTGAACTAATATTTACAAACTTCAGAGGGTTGACTAATATCTACAGAGTTAAGGTCGGACGAATATCTATGACGGTCCCAGTGTTGACTAATATCTACAGAGCGTAGGTTGAACTAATATCTACAGAGCGTAGGTTGGACTAATCAGCTAGATGTGTCCAATAGTCCGATATTAGGGATTTTTACATACATAGTTACATAAATTAAGTTTTTTAAACTGCGTACGCAATATTAAGTTATTCCAATATGCTATACATAATTGCAAATCCAACCTCTGCCAGTGCTGTAGATATTCGTCAACACTTTGGTTTTCATAGATATTAGTCAGCAGTTTGAGCTGTAGATATTCGTCAACACTTTGGTCTTTGGTTCTCATAGATATTAGTCAACAGCTTGAGCTGTAGATATTCGTCAACACTTTGGTTCTCATAGATATTAGTTCGATTTTTTCAGTTTTTGGAATTACTGTAGATATTAGCAGACGCCTCCGGACAAACTGCTCCTGTATTTTTTTTAATAATAATAAGCCTTTTTTGATTTTATATAATAACTGCTGTATAAGTACGTAGGTTTTTTTCACTACATTAATTTTTGGCCAAATGGCCCACTTCCAAAGTGGAAAGTGAAAATGTATTTTTCAAGATATATTTAATTTCAAATTTCGCTTGAAAATTGTCCGAGTTATGTTTCCGGCCAACTTAAAAAATGCAGTTTTGAGATACACGCGTTTGAAGTTTTGAGAAGTAGAAAATCATGAATAATTTTGCAATACCTTCAATCTGCGATGCCTGCACCCAGTGGCGTAGCGTGGGGGGGGCGGGGGGGGGCGGCCCGCCCCGGGCGGCACTTTTAAGGGGGGCGGCAAATTTTCCCAATAAATAATAATATTATCTTGGAAAAATTTAAACCATTTAAAATCATTATTTAAAAATGTTCTACGATACTTTCGTTTACGAATCCAATTTTTTTATTATTATTTATTAAAAATATCCATGATTATATTTTTTAAGCTGCAAATTTCGTAATTCGTAGGAAAACCGTACGCATATTATGAGAGTAATACTAATTAAAGCTGGTAACTCGCAAACAGATTCACTCTTAATTAAAACCAGAATTATGTTCAGAATGTATTTAACGAATGAATTTCAGTTGTGTATTCATCTGCTGATACATTTCGAAAGAGACCATTATTTTATTCGAAGTGCAATCAAATAGAAACCATTTTCATATTCCGAGTGTAGTTTTAATTCGCCAAATACAGATTTAATTTAACCTGTCTAATTATAGGAGACGCAAATTGTCCCGCACATTTAATTTTAAAATAAAATTGTGAAATTATGTCCCACACATTTAATTCAAAATAAATTTGTGATTGCGATAAAAAGTTAAGATACAGTTTGATAACATTTTTTATTTCAAGAAAAGGAATCTGTGTTTAAAATTTTAAGGTTATTCTAAATCGGGTACTTTAATTCGAATATTCGCAGGCATGTATTATTGAGCCAATCCACATTTCCACTATCAACATTTTAATATTTAGAAACAATAATGTTCTAATAAGCACGTCGGAAAAATTACAATATCTAAATTTTAGAACAATTTTGGTTTTTGCCAAAGATAAAAAAAAAACAATAAAAAGGGACATTTAAAATGCATAGGAAGAACCGGAAATTTTGTGCGCAAACATTGACAGGCAAAAGTTTATAGGTATTATTCGAATGGTTAAACCAGTTTTCAGAATGTGAAATTCCATTTGAGGATTCATCTACTGACACAATTCAAAGGAAAATATTATCTTATTCGATGTTCAGTTATAATATTCCATTTGCAGTATATCTATGTGCTGCAAGAATCAAAGTAAAACCATTTTCATGTTCTGATTGTAGTTTAATTTCGGTAATTCAGGTACAGATTTAATATAAACCAGTATAGAATGTAAAATTCCAGTTGGATTCATCTGCTGACACATTTCGAAGGAAAACATTCCATTATTCGATGCGCAGTTATAAAATTCTAGTTGCAGACTATTTATTAAAGCCAGAATCAAAGAAAAACCATTTTTATGTTCTGAGTATAGTTTTAATTCACCGCACACAAACTGGTTTTGTGTTCAGAATACAACGATAAATTAAATAACGAGTTGCAGATTCATCGTGCATCGAGTGAAGTTTTACATTTTTTGAATTCCACAACGCTGTGAAATTCTGAGAAATTGATTGTTGCATGTGTAACTATTATTTGGGGACTCTAACGCAGTATCAATCAACCAACTTTGGAGTAGAATTTATAAACATGATTTTCGTTGAAAGAATACTCGTCAAATGTGATTATTAAAAAATCCGGCTCGTAGGTAAACAGCCCCCTCCCCCCCCCCCCCCCCACCGCTTATAGTACCCAAATAAGGGGGCGGCGAAATTTTCCTACGCCCGGATGTTCCGAGAATAGTTTTAATTCACCACATACAGATTTAATTAAAACCAGTTTTGTGTTCTGAATGTAAGTGACGGCAAAATCAAAGAAAAACCCTTTTCATGTTCTGAGTGTAGTTTCAATTCACCGCATACAGATTTAATTAAAAACCAGTTTTATGTTCAGAATGTAAGAGCCGCAAGAATCAAAGAAAAACCATTTTTTTGTTCTGAGTGTAGATTTGATACACCGCATATTTAGTTTAATTTAAACCAGTTTTGTGTTATCAATATAACAATAAGTTGCAGATTCATCGTGTACCGAGTGAAGCATTGCATTCCATACGTATGCGTGATGAAGATGCGAAATTCTATTACAGGCATAGCATTCTCAATTTCTGAGAGCAGTTATCTATAATTATAAAAATCGGCATAAAAAATAGAAAATGTCTATCTAAATGTCCCCCCCCTCGTCAGCGCTTGAAAATCTGCGAAAGAAGTACCTGTAGAAGTTAGGGATGGGGGGGGGGGGGGGGCGGCAAAATTTTCCTCCGCCCCGGGCGGCCAAAACCCACGCTACGCCACTGCCTGCACCATACAATTGGCCTTCCAGATTATCGTCCTGCTCTTGCTTTTCTTTTCTGCTTGATCTTAAAGCGATCCTTGCCTCTTTTATGGTGCTTTATGCGCTGTTTGTCGATTACTTATGTACTAAATACTAAACTAAGTACTATGTACTAAAATTCGAAAACCGAGAATTGGAAATTTTTCCAGACCATAATCTTTTGGGACATCATTTTTGAGGTCTTAGGGGACAATTTAAAAAAAAATAAAAACGATTTTTCGAAAACTCTAAGAGTGGCCTAACCCCTTAATTATGATAAGCATTTAATCTTTTTCAAATACAGCAAACTTATTGTGTGGTACCATTTTAATTAAAACTTAATCAACATTTAGATTTAACAACTTTAGTTGTTTAAAAAACCAACACGTTTCGTAAGCAATGCTTATGATTTACTTGAAACCACTTTTATTGTTTAATAAATAATGAAAGTGGTTAAAAACAAGTAGGTATTGATTAGTTTTTAAGTATTTAATCACCGCTGCATTTTTAATCTTGTAACAAATATAATTTGCATTCAATGTAAACTTTGGATAATCCTTCCTATTATTCGATTGAGATAAATCAATTAATCATTTTAATTTAATCAATTAATCACTCAAGCATACTATTTTTTATGATTGTCATGATTTATGATTCATGATAAAATTAATATTTATCTTGTAGGATGTGGATATAATCTTATTTCCTGAGTCTACCTTGAATAATGGTTTCACCGCTGACAGAAATCGGATCATTGAATATGCTTTCTTTGTACCAGACCCAAAAGATGGAGTTTCACCATGTGACGCCGGGAATTCTGGATTTCATCAGGTAATTCTGGATTTCATCGTAATATTGGATTATTTTAAGCAGGTACTTACTTACCTACCTTTCTTATTACTGTCGGAAGCCAGTGTGACCATGGTTTTACAAATTCTGGGAGTGAAGGGGAAGGAGATCGGGGAGAGGATGGTTGGGAATTAGTTACCAAACACTCTCCTTCCTTTCCTAAAAATACCCTCCACACAGCGTTTCCAAAGATGACATAAGCCCTGAGGGGAATTATTTTCCTCAGGTCATGCTGTGTGGAGCTAATGTAAAAAAAAATGGTGCCGATGCGGTTGTAGTAATGGATACTCAGTGGCGTCTTATGACTTTAAAGCGAGCTAGAGTGCTAAGATTGAATAAACAAAAATTTTAACAAAACAAAAAAACGACTTAAAAAAATGCACTAAAAAGTAAAAAAATAATTTCGTATTCTTCTACAACTTAATAATCAACTTACTTTTTCTTCTCATCAATATGTAGGTACGATTGTTATTTTTGGAGTTGGTGTCAGCCAAGGTAGGTGTGTAAATACATACATAGTTATAGGTGAGATGTGCTTGTGTCGCACGCGCGACTTGACGAGGTGAGAGGCGAGAGCGGGCTGCGGCGGGAGGGGAGCTGTCAAGTGAACACCTTGGCTGACACCGACTCCAAAAATAACAATCGTACCTACATTTTCGTTATATGTTTTTGGGGTGTTGTGCCGTGTTGCGCTACCTCCTTCTTTAGCCAACGTTTCGGACATCGTTGCAGTGTCCATCATCAGGGCAGATCCGGCAGATCCGGTAGATCGGATACCGGATCTGCCGGATCTGCCCTGATGATGGACACTGCAACGATGTCCGAAACGTTGGCTAAAGAAGGAGGTAGCGCAACACGGCACAACACCCCAAAAACATATAACGAAAATGCTTTTGGCCGTGAAAATCTTAAAACTTATCGTACCTACATATTGATGAGAAGAAAAAGTAAGTTGATTATTAAGTTGTAGAAGAATACGAAATTATTTTTTTACTTTTTAGTGCATTTTTTGAAGTCGTTTTTTTGTCTTGTTAAAATTTTTGTTTATTTTTTTATTTTTAGTGAATCTGAAGTACACTAACTAATTCGATTAAGATTCGGCCGAGTATCGTTAATTTGCTCTTAAGAATTGGAGAGTTAACAGAACCTAACAAAACTCTTATAAAACTACCCTTGAAGTACATCCTTTCCAATTAAAAACTCCTCCTTTTCGAAGTCGTTTAAAAATATGACTTTATTAATGTTGTTGGAGCTTAAAAAGAATGTAGGTATATTTTTTTATTTCAATTTTTTGTGTGAAAATTTTCAGGATTCTTTCAGTTAGCCGGAGGCATCCCCACCTATATAAAAAAAACTTCATTAAAAAATTGAAATTTAGAAAAAAATCTGCTACCACGACATCAATAAATCATCAGTTATCACAAGCCGCCACTGAACACTGTAAAAATAACTGATTCTAAAGAAGGTGTTCAGGGGAAAAGTGTACTAGCCTACATGATTGTACAAGTAAAAAAGATTAACAACTTTTTTCGAAAATCCAACATTAGTAGTCTTCAAGTAAGTTGTTAATACGAAAAAAACAATGGAATTTCGAAAAAGTTATTTATCTTTTTTTTACTCCCATCATCATGTAGTTACCACCTCTCGAAGTTAGTGCACTTTACCCCCTGACACCCTGCATAAAGCCTTCTATAAGTTTTTCCATTCCATGACAGCAGATTCTCCGACAGTTGGCCGCCTGGCCAGTCGGTTTAGGGATAATACAGTATACTTACTTACACAAAATATATCTAAGGGTTCCGAAGGGGTGTGCAGAAAGGACGGACTGCCAAAAGCAAAATTATAAAACATATTTTCATTCAAATGCATCAAGGATAAAACTTCTATTTTCTAAATACTGTATAAACCAGCGTATAAGTACAAAATATCAACACTGTAAATAAATTCTACAGAGCGTAGGTTGGATATGTGTACCAACCAGTACCAACTTATTATTAAAGATATTTTTAAAGTCCATCTTATGTTTGAAATTGGTAAATAATGCACAAAAAATTATAATTTCGGGGGCCAACTGTTGGGTCACTTAGTTTTTCTGTGGATATAACTAGACCTTAAATTTAGAGGGTCATAAAAAAAACTTTGTAAGAAAAGTGTGAATTTACACCGAACGTTGATTTTTTAGGAGTGCTTGTAACAATTCTGAACCCCTCGAAAAATTACATTGTTCTTTTTATTATTTTTATTTCAGGCTTTGATATCACTCTCGTGTCAGGCTCGCTCTTCCAAGATGTATCTGGTCATCAATGTGTCGGAGAAGAAAGTTTGCCCTGAATTATCAGACACACGACCATGCTCTAAAGATGGCTACAATCTCTTCAACACTAATGTCGTGTTTGATAGAGATGGAAAAATAGTCTCCAGGTAATCATTTATTTCATCAATTTAATATTGAAACAATCATAAAAATAATCATTATATAATATTAAAAAAGGATCATAGGATAACCAACACCTCTGCAATGGGTCACCTCAAGTGGTTTGCTACATTTGGTGAGGGGGCGTTAAATTATTACGTAATGCAATTTTTGAAGATTTTTGCCCCCCCCTCCCCCCCATGTAACGCGCCGTAACGTTTTTCTATACTCTCCCCTCCCCCACCCCTAAACGTTACGTAACGACCAAGTGACAATTTTTACCTGAAAGTCACAATTAAGTTACGCAAAGTACTGCAAAGTCGCTTAAATACATTTTTTCTTGTTTTAATCACGTTTGCGGTAATAAATAAAACAAGAGATTTCGAGAACGAAAAGGATTGCCAACTTGGAAGAATTTAATTCCCTAGTTTTTTCATCTAAATAAAGAAAAACATGTGACATAACGCGTTATTCGAACCCCCCCCCCCCCCTTCGTAACGCACAGTAACGTTTCACAAGACCCCCCCCAAGTGCGTTATGTAATAGGAACTAACGTAAAATATAAAAAAAAAAAATACAAAACACAGGAAATATCAACTATCAAGAACATTAGAAAAACTAGATCTCAGGGTAAAAAAAAATCCAACAAGTAACTACAAATGTTACTTTTTTACAAGAAAGCTTCTTATTATTGTACTAAACTCTACAACAAAATTCCACTATCTATGTAAAATCACAACATTATAAAATTTTAATTTAAAATAAAAACCTGGATTCAAAACAGAGGAAGATCGGAAATAAAAAAATAAACTGACACCAAACACAAATTGAAACCTAAACCACTCATTTTTTTTAACGAGTTTTCTATAAAAAGAGAGCTAGATTATCTAAAAAAAACTAGCTAAAAAACTAAACTACCGTTTTTGGAGCTGAAAACCTCATTTTGGAGATAATTCTAGCTGTAAATGAGCTGAGTTGGTAACACTGCACTCAACTGCACTAAAAAAACACCACTATATTTATAATTGCTTCACATTATATTTTAAAATGTAAATGAAATCATAAGCAAGCGAGATCCCAGTGAAGTTATCACCGTGTCTATTTGTTACAAAGAAAGAAAACATTTACTCGGGATCAGTGTATGTAATATTATGGTGGGATTAATTGAGCAACTTACCAATTGCATTATAATATGCGAGCCTGAGGTGTGTAAATAACCCCAGACCCTCTGGGCTTAATACCCAAAGATATGATTATGAAAAAATCTACTTGCGCAAACAAAATATCACAAGGAATGACAATCAGACAACTCCAGGGAAAATAACAGATCCACCAACCTTGTTTTGTAGTTCTACGCAGCTTGGAGGCCTCCGTAATCTTATCAGCTTAAAATTCAGATCTGTAATTCCTTTTGTGACTTGCAACTTGCACAAGAGATGAGATTTGTCAATTAATACACAACTAGTAAGTTTTTACAATGACAAGAAAATTTTCCATAAAACAGACGATGTCAGTTATTCATTTGTTCGGATTCTATTTTTAAAAACAATCCATTTAGGTGTCTCTGTTAAATCCAAAGTGTGAGTAACTACCATTCCTGTGATATAAATATATTTTTTAAATTTTCGAACAAACAAAATAAACATATTGTAATGCCTAACCACCAATTAATAAATCCCTTCCTATAGCCCACCTTTCAACACTGTCTGCGGAGGGAAGATTGTCCTAATAACATACCTCCTCCAATAAGAGAGGACACTAGATGAATATTTTAATTTATATAAGTTAATGTTTGTTCTTTTCACTGAGACAGATACTGGAAAAAACAATAGAATTTAATGTTGATACATACCATCTCTTCATAGATTTTAAGGCTGCCTATGACACGGTAAATAGAGAAAGACTGTACAGAGCCTTGGATGAATTTAATATCCCAAGAAAACTGGTAAACTTAGTAAGGCTCACAATGTCTAATGTTGAGTGCCGAGTCAGAATACAACAGGATCTGTCAGACACCCTAAAGACCTTCAATGGACTAAGACAAGGAGATGCACTTGCCTGCATTTTATTCAATTTAGCGCTGGAAAAGGCCATCCGAAATGCAGGTATACAAACCACAGGCCATATTTTTAACAAGTCTGTTCAGCTCCTTGCTTATGCTGACGATATAGATATCATCGCACGCTCAGAATATGAACTAAAATCGGCGTTTAAAAGCTTAGCTACGTCGGCAAGGAACATGGGATTGGTCATCAACGAGGGGAAGACAAAATATATGCCCGTACATGGACGCCAGAAACCACCAAGTATACAGATAGATAATTATACATTTGAAACTGTCAACGAGTTTGTATATCTCGGTACTATGGTGACAAATGACAACAATGTATCCAGCGAAATCAAAAGAAGAATAGTAGCTGCAAATCGATACTACTTTGGGCTACAGAAGCATATGAAATCTCGCCACCTTACCAGAAGAACTAAAGTCCTGCTTTACAAGACCCTTATACGACCTGTTCTTATGTATGGTTCGGAATGCTGGACAATCAGTAAGGGTGATGAAGGAGCCCTAGAAAGTTTTGAAAGGAAGGTGCTGCGAAGGATTTACGGCCCAGTCTGTGATAATGGAGAATGGCGTATCAGATACAACCAGGAGCTATACGATCTTTACGAGGACCCTAATATCTCCAAGGAAATCAAAACTGGAAGACTCAGGTGGGCTGGACATATCCAGAGAATGAGCGAAGGAGATATTCCAAAGCGAATTATGGATGGTGCACCTGGGGGTCGGAGAAGAGTTGGAAGACCAAAGCTTCGATGGCTGGATGGAGTGGTGAAGGATGCAAGCACCATCGGCATCCGAAACTGGCGCAACGCAGCACAACACCGACAGTCATGGAGGCAGGCTCTGCTGGAGGCCAAGACCCGACCTGGGTTGTAGAGCCACAGATGATGATGATGATGATGAATGTTTGTTTTCAGGTTCAGAAAATACAATTTATTTGGTGAGACCATGTACAACACAACAATGAAACCGGAAGTTGAAACTTTTTCAACAGACTTCAACGTGACGTTTGGCCATCTGGTTTGCTTTGACCTGATGTTCAGTCAGCCAAGCCTGGCGGTGTTGTACGAGAAGGGAGTCAGGAATATCCTCGCCCCCATGATGTGGTACTCCGAATTACCTTTCTTAACGGGTAATAATCTCAAATATACTCATGGGAAATCTCATATTAATTATTTTACCATCTCGAGCGTATTATTCGCGTCCAGCGTCCGATTTGGAAATTTCCCGCCCTCATAAAAAAAATCATATCTTCAAATTTTAATATGGAGGCATGTAAACCTTTGTTAGAGAGCCATTGAAGGCACCTGTATTTATCCGCTTATCCCATATTTTTAGGATACATAAAAAAATTATAATAAATAGTAAAATTTATAAAAGTATAAATACTTTAAAATTGGTTTATCTTTTTGGAGAATGTTAAATATTATGATTTTCATATTTGTAGTCTAATTGATAATCAAAGAAATAAATTTAAATTCGAAAATGCATTTTTTAATATGTAACATAAGATCAATGATTTGTAAGAAAAGTCAATGAAATAATTCAGAGGAGATGCGAGACATATCTTGATGAAAAGTGAAGATGCTAAGTTATCTTTGTGATTAATCGAAGATTACATTGGGGGGAACTTTTGAAATAATTCCAATAAAAGTTTTAACATAGCTCTTCACATTGGCCACATTTTGGTCAGCGAACACTCGGAGGTTTTAGCAAATTGGTCAAAATATGACCAAAAACGCTTCAGTGGTTATGCTCCGAAAAGGAGGACTAATTATGATTATCAGATCCCAATTTATTTCGCTAACTAATTTATGATAATATCTTGCTGCACACAATCAGATCAAAGTATTGTAACTGGATTACTATTAATTGGATTGTAATTTAATCATTTGCATTACTTATTCAATATTTACCAATTTGCTTAGTTCAATCACTAATTAATTTAAAATGGTTCATTGATCTGCTAAGTTCATTAATTATCTTCTGTACCTTGCATTCATTTTGTTTATTATAGTCTTTTCAAGATTAATTTTCAAGGTTCATTCAATTGTTCAGTAGTTCATTGGTTGGTTTAGTACATTCATTTGTTTAGTTTATTCACTTGTTTATTTTATTTCCCTGGTTTAGTTCATCCATATATAATAGTTATTTCACTAATTTTATTCATGCATTCGTTTTTTCCCTTATTCATTTAATTATTTTGTTTTGTTCATTCCCATATTCAGTTCATTCAATTATTGGTTTGAGGAGGAGAAAGCTTGGGAAGTGCCTGGCTATTCAGATATGGTCACTAAATATGATTATAGCCATTTCAAGCAGTGTTAATTAAGGACGGGTTGTTTCGCAGATTTGAACAATTCATCAAATTTCAAAGTTAATATTAAAGTTCTGTTACAACTGGCTCATGATGAAATAACAATAAAAATTGAATTGTAACTGTGAAATTTGGTGAATAATTGTATAAGTTGATTCCTTCCTTGAGTCTAGTTTCTACACCCCATGCAGATTTTGAATAACCAATGAATACTTAATGAAATTTCCAGCCGTCCAATTCCAACAGTCCTGGGCCTACAGCCACAATGTGAACCTCCTGGTGGCCGGAGCCAACAGTCCGAGGTCTGGCTCCGGAGGCAGTGGGATATTTGCTGGAAAAGATGGGGCCATGGCCGCCTTCATCACTGGAAATCTGGACAGCAGATTGCTGACGGCAACACTGGATGGCGATCTACTGAGTAATGGTATGTACATATTAATCAATCTAAATAAATTGTGTTGGCAACAAATGAATAAACCCATTGAGCTGTAGCCCATATATCTTAATATCGAAGGAGGCCCCGGCTAGGTGCCAAAACAACACACATTGGATATAGGGTTAAAAATATATTGCCTTCTTATGGAAGCGTAAAATGTTGCTTGTGCATTGATGAGGGACTTTATGGTGATTGTGTTTATTTAAGCTTTAACAGCTCTTGTGTATTAGGTAAGGTTTTCAGTATTTAACATCAAATACATAATACTTTATTGTTAATATTTTGTTTCCAGTATCGCCGAGTTTGAACATTGATAGCGTAGAGGCGCAGGAGATGCGCATGCTGCGGGACCACTTGGACCACTATGCCTGGAAACCTGTCGCAGTGGACCTCTCACACAGGGAAGGAATCACCACTCGTATTTGCCACTTTGATTTCTGCTGCACCGTCTTTACAAAGGCATCTGTTCTTTCTGGTGAGAAAAACTACAAAGGTCATTGTTACAATTTTACACTAGATTTTCTAATATGTAACTATTGTAACTTGTGACTTCATCGTACATTTTTCATCCTAACCATATTATCATGAGGTGCAGTAAATACAAGACTACCCAATTAATTACAAGGGATAATAACATTGATATAATAATATTGATTGAAGATAATATGGGAAAATGTACATATTTAGTTTTGATGTCACTCAACAGATGCCATTAGTGTACGTAGTTAAAAGTTGTTTTAATGTGTCTCAACAGACGTCCATAAGTTACACTGTATGAGAGAGACAACTGTCGCCCATTTGGTTTCTTCGTCGCCCATCTTTTATGGGATCATTATGAGATAACGGACGTGATCTCCTGTCAGATTTGCGTGATTTTGCATATTTACTGTCACATATTTTAGTTTTGATTTAATGTATGTTGTACATAGAAAAAGCAAATCAATCAATCAGTTATCTCATAACAATCCCACAAAATATAATAGAATCGCTCTTCAGAATGGTTACGAAGATAGCCGATCCAAGAATTAGCATCATTGATCCCTTCGGAACTGGTGCATTTTCAAGAAACTCACCAAGTGTTTTTCACTCTATCCTTCCCTTAAAAAGACTCTCCTCACAGCATCCCCAAAGATGATAAGCCCTGAGTTAATATTAAAAAAAAAATTTCAAGTGACATTTGATTCTGAATATTGGTAGGAGATTAATATAATATTTAGAATAAACTGAAGATATTTTCTTTTTAAAATTATTTATTTACCTACAATATGAAAGTGGGTTTATTGCACATAGCTGGTACCCGGCATGTGTTGCTATGCCATTCAAAGAAATAAATTGAATCTCCCTGCATGTCCTTTCCCGTGCATCTCCGTTCCCTTCCACCTTCCCCACCTTCCCACTCCCTCGTGTCTTCCCTCTCCGCAAACCCCACCTTCCCCCTGCCTTTCCTCCCTGCCGCTAAAATATATGAAATAAATACATTTTCATTTATACAAATTTCATAATGCCAGAGCTTACCATTATATACAGCCTATGTTACTCGCTGATAATGTAGCTTTCTATTGGTGAAAGAATTTTTGAAATCGGTTCAATAGTTTCGGATTCAATGCAAACAAGCAATCAAATCTTTCCTCTTTATAGTACCTATTAGTAGACAAATTAAACTTTATTGCACTCAGAATGATATAAGCCAGACCCAAAAGGAAAACAGGGGGAAAATATATTTTGTTTAATGCTTTCAGATGGCCCGAATGGAGGACGTTACAACTACATGGCCGTTGCATATGACGGAGTTCGTACCTATTCTGGAGTGGCCACTGGCGGGGTTCAAACTTGTGGACTGATTGCTTGCACTGGAAGTGATCTCGACTCTTGTGGAAAAATGTAAGTATTTTTTAACTAAACACAATGTTTGATTACCGCAAACTCCATTCGAACATTTCCAACGAGACTTAGTTTGACATATTGTGCCCAGTTTTTACTAGGCACAACATATACCCAGGCATTACTCATACTCAGCTCCCAATTTGGGAGGCGCGTATGGGTACTGCCACCCCGAGAACCATTATTGGATAACAAACACCTCTGCCATAAGTCACCCCAAGTGGTTCGCTATGTTTGGTGATTTAACAGAGGTGCCCGTGTTCATCAGGGAGGATTGTCCAGGTCTTGGTGGTGGATGCCTCTGCTCACCAACTGCATGGCAAGCCGGATCGGGAGAGACTGGTTGAGGGAGGCCTTTTGACTTCTTCAGTAGGGCTCTCTCGGAATATCACCTTTCACTGCAGTCGGAGGGGGGGAATCATTCGTTGGTCACTCCTGGACACACCGACCCCCAGATTCCTCATACCTTTTCCCAGAATATCCTCTCCTTCCCTAAAAAGACCCTCCATACAGCATCCCCAAAGACGACAGGACTTATGGGGAATTATTTTCTTCAGGGCTGTGTAGAGTTATTGTAAAAAAAAAGTTGCTCTAGTGCCATCTCCTCTCCCTTCTTTCGCCCATAAATATCATTTTAGAAGAACCAATAATTATAAACAATTCATTGATAAACCAATCATTTTAGAAGAACCATTTCTTTATCAGAATGTTCTTTTTACACCGCATACTCCTTAATGCTTGCATTACTTCCCACTCCAATGAGCCATTTCTCTAATTTGTTGTTATTTTTGTTGAGGAAAAATTGGTGTCGATTACCTACCTGCAAATCTGGAAAAAACCTCTGAATAATTGCAGTTTATCTAACCAATCTCTTAAATTTAATTCTTAACTCACCTAATCTAATCGGTGATTAATACCCAAGTTACTTAATTCTGTTGCCCCATTCCTGCCTTGACTTCCGATCACGAGACTTATTTATTCAATATTTCTTATGATATTGTTAATTTAACTTTATCCATGCCGAATGAAGGATTCTTTCAAACAAATGGATTACTTATTGGAAAATAATTAATTGAAATAATTTGATTTCAGGTTCACCAATACTTCGTTGGGAGGCAACGTACAATTTGAAGAAATATCTATTTCTGGTAGCTTCAGAAAAACCAACTCTACTCAATTCCCAGTTTCCTTGAAAAGAAGTCTACTACCCCTGCCATCAAACCAAATAGATTATCAAAGTACAAAATCAAAAGCAAATCCCGAAGATGCTGACATAACCATGAAATTAATTGGAAAATCAGACAACTTATTAACTTTTGCTATCTTTGGCAGGGATTTTTCTAAAGATGGTCAACCTGTTTCAGATATTATGAAAGTTTCCAAAAAGGTTTACGCAGCTCACAGTTTGGTCTCTCGGGGTATTGGAAAAGAAAATTCTGAAAGTACAATTGAATACCTTCTGTTCAGATTGCAAGTTTTGATGCTTATTGTTTCTGTTTATTGTTTGGAGCAAATGTAATAATAAATTAGGGTATTACTTATATCTCACCAAGGGGAGGGGGGGGGGGGTTAGAGAGTAGTAGTAGTAGTTCTTCTATATTGGAAGAAAAACTGCTCACGTAATTAATGTATGCCCCCATATGGAATCGATTCCGTACGTAATCGAGTGTCAAATTTGTGTGATTGTCTATGGCTTGCAATTGCTTTTTCTATGCGCTTATATATGTCAGATGTCGGCATTGTCGCCGATTTCAACTACTTTAAAACACAAAATGCTGCAAGTATACATGATTATTTATTCATTTATTGTCTGTTCAAAGTTGTACACCGTGGATTTGACATTTGCGAAGTTTCATTTCAATCTAAATACTTCATTACCTACTGTTAATTTATAAATCTTCAACATATTGTAAGCCATAGACAATCACACAAATTCGACAGTTGATTACGTACGGAATCGATTCCGTATCCACAAAAGATTCAGAATCGCATGGCAGATGGATTACAATCTTTAGAGCCTCATGTTGGGTTGGAATACTGCATTTGTTCTAGTGTTTTTCCCCAAAAAGGAGACTTTTGCTACAAGAAAAGGTGTCATTTTTATGAACCATTATTAAACTCAATGTCTCGGCTGCGAAAAATTTGCCAGCTTCTTCTCTCCTATAACATAATATTAAGATCAAGGTTCACTGCTCCCGCCTTCTCAAAAAGATCCTCTGCACAGCTTCCCAACGACATTGGCACTGAAGAAAAAGAGAAGATTGAATACTGCTTGAGTTTTACATTTGAGTGTGGAAATTATGACAATAACTTCATCAGCTGTTTCATTCGGCTTCTATACTAAGTTTTTATTAAATGTTTCCTGTCTGACAAGGACTCTTTTTGTTTTGAAAAGTTTTATTTTTCGATGTACATTTGTTACTTTTAATTTTAAATTTATTTGCTACCGGTTTCGACACGTCCGTATCATTAACGAGCAAACTTAAAACTAACTTAAAAATTCTATACAAGTACACAATTAATTAGGCGGGGGTAGTGGGAGGGGGGAATTTGGTGGAGGGGGAGGACGGTGGGAGGAGTCAAAATTACATGGAAACATCGTAAGCAGAGGTGATTTACATGGTGCTATTATTTTATTAACTAAATTAATTTTAGATTTAATTTTTTTGTTGATTTCTGAAGTTTCTAACGCGCACAAATTAAAATATGAATTTACGTTGCAATGTTTAAACTTAGTTTTTTCTTTTTTGAAGCTATGACCTGTCTCTATGAGATGGTTAGTAAACTCTGAGTAGTTATTATTACGTAAACAAAGTTCATGTTCCCTAATTCTGGTTTTAAAATTTCTAGTAGTCATTCCTACATATTGCGCGTCACAATCGTTGCATTCTAAAGTGTATATTCCGTTTTTTTTAAATTTATTAGAACTATTGTGAAGGAAATGTCCACATTATTAGAAATTTGCATTAATCAAAACTATTTTATCTTTATTGATAAATTATACAAACAGGATAATGGTCTCCCTATGGGGAATCCCGCTTCACCATTGTTTGCTGACATATTTATGAACTTCTTTTGAGAACAAATTATTTGATTGTGGACTTTCCCTATTATCTAATGTGTTTACATGGTATAGGTATGTTGATGACGTTTTTGTAATTTGATCGGGTAGTAACAGACAATTAGATAATTTTCTCATGTTTATTAATAACCTTCACCAAAATATAAAATTTACACTGGAACATAATGATGACAACAATTTAAACTTTTTAGCCTTAAATATCAATTTAGATAATAATAAGTGTGTATTTAAATATATATAGAAAACCTACACACACTGATTGTGTTACCGTCTACTTCCCTTCACCCTTTGTCACATAAACTCGCCTCCTTCAACTCGATGATACATCGTGCTATTAATGTCCCTTTAAACAATGATAATTATAATAATGAAATTAACATTATAAAACAGATAGCCGTGAACAATGGATATAAACCTGAAATAATTAACCGCCTAGTTAATAAAAAGCAAACAAAATTTTTAACAAAAAAATATATTTATAGTGGTAATAGTAACAACAAACCTAGTATCAACTTAATATATAAAAAACTTCTTTATACAGGCGATTTATCCTTAAAAATATCCCGCATATTACCAGATCATATTTCTCCAGCTTTCTATACTAATTCTAAAATAAAAAAATTGATTAATAACAAGGAAATTTCTAATAAATTTGAAAAAAATGGAATAGACACTTTAGAATGCAACGATTGTGACGCGCAATATGTAGGAATGACTACTAGAAATTTTAAAACCAGAATTAGGGAACATGAACTTTGTTTACGTAATAATAACTACTCAGAGTTTGCTAACCATCTCATAGAGACAGGTCATAGCTTCAAAAAAGAAAAAACTAAGTTTAAACATTGCAACGTAAATTCATATTTTAATTTGTGCGCGTTAGAAACTTTAGAAATCAACAAAAAAATTAAATCTAAAATTAATTTAGTTAATAAAATAATAGCACCATGTAAATCACCTCTGCTTACGATGTTTCCATGTAATTTTGACTCCTCCCACCGTCCTCCCCCTCCACCAATTTCCCCCCTCCCACTACCCCCGCCTAATTAATTGTGTACTTGTATAGAATTTTTCAGTTAGTTTTAAGTTTGCTCGTTAATGATACGGATGTGTCGAAACCGGTAGCAAAAATTTTTTAAATTAAAAGTAACAAATGTACATCGAAAAATAAAACTTTTCAAAACAAAAATGTCTAGAAATTGTTACATAGTCAGTGCCCAAGAAATACAAAAAATTGACAAGGACTCTCCTAGCACCTAATAAGTAATTAAATGATGTATTTTTTATTATTATTTAAAACATGACATATTTTAAAGTCAGAAAGGTGATTCAGTATCTTTGTTTGTCAGCGTTATGAGACAATTGACAAAAAGGCAAAATCCATTATATATCGGATGGCTGTCAAATTTCTGTGGCTTTCAATGCTTGTCTATACATCGGTTGGTGTGGATTAATTACCTACTCAAAAACACGAATTACTTTTTATTATTTATTATAACTACTTACATTTGTCTGTCATATTATTTTGACGTTCGATATGCTAAAATTTTATTTTTCAGCGACTGACATCTCTTAACGAGGGTTACTCAGCAAACGTGCCGTGATCTCTGGAGAAAATAACTACTTTTAAGCAATGACGTTACATAAATAAATAGACTTGCCATAGTCTCATATACTCACAATATAATGTGGAAAGTAAGGAACACTCTTTTGTTTTCAGCGATTTTCAGTATAATTTCTTAATTCAAAAGTTTATTCCTGTGCGATAAAGATAGACAATCAAATAATGTGTGTGTATGAATGAATGAATATAGGAGCGGGCGGCGTATTGCTTGTCACTTTTTGATGGAACGTTCGCTGTCTTCTTTTCTTGAGGCCCACTAGAATAAAAGGTCCGGCTGCGTGTCGGAGTTTGATATGTCGAGCTATACAATAAATACAATAAGGCAATGACAGTTGTTTTCAAATGGTGGCGATTGTCATCAATACTTGTTAGAACTACTGATTTATGTGTTGTTTTACCGCAAGCAAACAAATAAACAGAGTGTTTAGGCTGATTAGCTACTTTAAAACAGTGAAGTTTACTTAGCAACAGAAATTTGGCTATTGCGCGTCCTCTTTACTTTAGTAGGACTTGTATTTTCTCTAATGACATATAAAACCGCGAGCGGGAAACATGAAAATTAATTGTAATATTTATAATAATCGATAATATTAAGTAATTTGCGTATACGTACAAATGAAATGTTATTCACTCGCCTTTACTATTATTTGCCGTGTAATTGAAACATTTTCTCATCACACAGGAAGGCATTTTGACACTTTTTAAAATGCGATTTACTTACTGGTAAGACGCAACCTTACTCGACGTGTAGCAGTTTAGTACTAAAGTACTAGATATCGAGATCGTTACAATTGTCTTGTTCTTGTCTTCCCACTTTGAGATTTCTACCCCTCGTCTAATAATATGTAACGTCATTGGTGATCTCTGGAGAAAATAACTACTTATAAGAGTTTGTATCATAACATAAGCACAGTATTTAGCTCATTAGCGCGTCACGGAATACTGCATATAAGAAAACTGTCAAAATGTGTCGTATACACATATTGCTTGATTTAACATAAGTTAATCTGTTGCAAAAGACACAGAATCACCCTTCAGGATTATTTTTGCTCAAAATTGACTATGTATATATTATTTATTATTATCTGTGATATTACGTGTTTAAAATAGTTTTATAGTAATAGAGAATAAATTAATAACATGTACACATGCTTTTTATTGTGTTTTTCTTGGATTTTCGTTAATAATAAAATAAATTTTATTTGATTAATTTGTGTTATTTCTCAATTAATTCATTTAAAATAATATATAGTATATTTGCGGCGTGTTCCAGAGTGGAAGATACTATCAGTATCGCCCTGGTGTAAGACCACCATTCAGAATTGAAACGTTGCTTGAAAATGGCATTAGCCGTGTTTAGTGACCAGATCTGAATAGCCAGGTACTTCCCAACCTTCCTCTTCCCCACCTCCTTCCCCTCCCCACTACCTTCAGCCTCACAACATACCCCAATAGGGGATGCCATAGTCTCACTGGCTCCAGACGGGAGCAGTTGAGATTCTTGTGCGTTCACTGTAAAAAAAAAAAAAAAAATTTCAAAGAGTAGGTAGGAATACCACGTAAACACAGTGACTGTAAACTCATAGAAACAATTGTTCAGAGCACAAACACTTTTGACTACTATTTTTGACTGGTCAGTGGTTGAGTGAGCATCGCGTTTGGGTCGCGTGGGATTCCTTGACTGGCTAAGTCCTCCATCATAACTCAAACAACATTTTCGGCTTACTGTGATGATAGTAGGGGATTTTCAAATATTGTCGGGTTATTTGTAACTCGAGAATGTTTATCTTTCTTTATAAAAAAAAAAATATGTCTACAAGGAAGAAACTGGGCATCTCATATAGGATTAGCAAATTCTTTAATAGTGACCAGCTGCTAACACTGCACTAATCTCAATTATGCCCATCAATTGAATTCGGGAGCCAACTCTTGGCTGGAGCCCCAAAATACTTGACAAACCTACTTGATTCTGCGCAACAGAGGGCGGTCTTTCTGATTGACAATCCATTGTTATTTTTTTCAAGTTTTCTTTATTTGTTGAATTGTTTGTTACATGAATGAGGATTTTTCAACCACCATGCTAGGCACATGCCTGTGTTGTGGTGGTCGCAAACTGATTGCAAAGTCTAATGCGTAGATGCAATGCAGGTATGTTGAGTCTATTCTACAGGTAATTTAATGGAGCCTGCTCTAATAATAATAATAATAATCTTTATTCCAGGATGTGGGGAGGATAGTGCAATCCCACACGTCCCATATTATACATATTCATATATTTACACAGTAAAGAAATAAGAACATAAATAAAAAAATAAAAAATAATAATAATAAAAATTAATTATTTAATATATTTAGAAATTTCAAAATTCAAAGTATGAAAGGGGATGAGGTTTATAAATATTTAGGATACCCGCAATCGAATAGATTAGATCACACTAGTATTAAAAATGATATTAGGATTAAATTTCAAACTAGGATCAGAAAAATTTTAAAATGCAATCTATCTGCTAAAAATTTAGTAAAAGCAATAAATACTTGGGCAATACCTCTACTAACGTACTCATTTGGCATAATTAAATGGTCCAATACAGATTTAGATAGTTTAGAACGATTAATTAGAACTACGTTAACAAAATTTAATTGCCATCATCCAAATTCAGCTATAGAACGAATTAATTTACCTAGAAATTTAGGAGGTAGAGGTGTAGTCAAAATAACATCTTTGAAACACAATCAGGTAGAAATGCTTAGAAATTTTTTCCATAGGAAAGCTAATAGCTCAGAAATGCACAAAATAATTTGCAAGGCAGATAGAAATATTACACCTTTAAATTTATATGACGAGAATGCCAACATTCTTATAAATACTAACCAGGAATTATTAGATTCCTGGTCAAATAAAATTATTCACGCAAAACACTTCAATTATCTCAACCAAACGTATGTTGACAAACTTTCGTCAAACAAATGGTTGAGTATTGGAGAGTTGAGCGCAGAAATAGAAGGATTTATGCTTGCCATTCAAGATAGAGTCATTAATACTAAAAATTATAGAAAGCATATAATCAAAGATATAAATCAAATTGATGATTTATGTAGAAAATGTTTGGCTTTTCCCGAAACTATAGAACATATTATATCGGGATGTTCTATATTAGCGCCTTCCGAGTATACATTTAGGCACAATCAGGTTTTAAAAATAATTCACCAAAGTTTGGTAATTAAACATAACTTGATTGATTGCCGTAATGTAGTACCTTATTATGAATATGAACCAAATTCATTTATAGAAAATGAATTTTATAAAATATATTATGATAAAACTATACTAACAGACAGAACAATTAGTCATAATAGACCTGATATAGTTTTACATGACAAAATTAAAAAAATAACTTATATCATTGATGTAGCTATTCCAAATTCCTGTAATATTCAAAAAACTGTTTCTGAAAAAATTAGAAAATACACAGATTTAGGAAATGAGATTAAAAGAATTTGGCATTCTCGGACTATAAAAATATTACCATTTGTTATTTCGGCCACTGGCATAATACCTAGGAATCTGATTCAAAATTTAAGCATATTAGATTTGTCAAAGAATTTGTATATAAAAATGCAAAAAGCAGTAATTTTAAATACATGTAGGATTACAA
Organism: Limnephilus marmoratus; assembly: GCA_917880885.1. Classification (NCBI taxonomy): domain Eukaryota; kingdom Metazoa; phylum Arthropoda; class Insecta; order Trichoptera; family Limnephilidae; genus Limnephilus; species Limnephilus marmoratus. Next base: position 20,490,783 of record OU862915.1, read on the forward strand.
AAGATTTTTTAAATATTTATATTGAGGGATCAGTAGGATTTATAGGTTCAATTAGAAATGCCACAGAGCCGAACCCTCTGATATGAAAATATCTGGAGTCGGTGAATTATATTCCCATTTGGTCTCTAGTAGGTTGACATGTTGTTCTTGTATTGTTTTGTATTTATAATACTTATATAGTGCAATTGCATAACGTGGATTCACTAGATGATCATTTGGGGAAGTGTATGAAAGGGTTTAGTTTTTCCTTCTTTTTTTTTTTTTTTTTTTTTTTTTTTTTTTTTTTTTTTTTTTTTTTTTTTTTTTTTTTTTTTTTTTTTTTTTGGGGGGAAAATTTAACCCGGACATTTAAATCTGGTGCAAATTAAATAACAAAAATAAATAATCAATTATTATGCAGGGCGTGATCTTGAGTGCGGCCCATCGCTCACTCAGGAGTGGAGCTTGGTGCTGAAAGGCTGCGGTCACCAACGTGTTGTCGGAGGCCATTAGCCGCATCCTGGCTCCAGTGACCCGGTGTCTCATCAGACTGGCGAATCCATGGAGTCCTAATTCTGTGAACATTGTTGAAGCGCTGCTATACCTTCTGAATCCAAATATGATTCTGCACGCATCATTATATTGGATCCGGAGACGTTCCATTGAGCTTACTCGGTATTGACACCATGTTTCACATGTATACAGGCTAGTGCAGAATGCATTAAATAATGTTTTTTTAACATTATTGCTGCATCGGAAGAATCTTCGGGCAATTATATCTGACAAAACACTGATACTTCTCCTCTGTCATTCAATATCACCATCATCCGAGAGGTCTTCAGATCAATGAGCTAGCACATTGATCCTTGGTGCATGTGCGTGAAACTCAACAGACATAAGCAGAACACCAGTTCACATTTCATGTTGGCTTCACTAGAATAGTTTGTTTCTAAGACCCGCACTAATAAATTCCTTCTTGCAGCCCCTACCTCAGCCCCTCAATGCTGCCCAACCGGGTGGCGACATAGTTCCCTGTCTTTACATCTGTGAGGTGTCACAGCACACTAAAAGTTTTGTTCATCCATTAAAAAAATGACAAGTAAAAGTTTTTTTTCTTTATTTTCAAAGCATTTATTTTCCAATACAAATGGACACTCATTGCAAAAACATACTCAAATTTCAAGCCAAGACTTTTACAAAAAACCTACAAATAGATTTAATTATTTCTACCCACCAACTTATTTAAAATAATAATAATTACATTTAACAGATATTCTCGAAAATAGTCCAATTATTATTTTAAAATTACCTAGCACATAGATTTGCAACTGACGGAAGAAAATAAAATAAATAAATTCTTACCATGCCAAATCTCATTTTTTAACTTAACAACTCAAAATAATTGCGATATCTTTTTACAAATAAGCTAAGAAGATTTTGAATATTTTTTTCAAAATTACATTTATTCACTGTGCATCTGAGATGAACAAAATGTGTGGTTTATGTTCTGTCTTCTTGAATATACATAAGAAACAGGCTGACACTATGTTAACAAATTTATTTAAAAAATTGTGTTCGAAAACAACATCTGCGTTATTCCATCCAAAGCCAGTGAAAGTGTACCGAATATAACCAGATACAACATGTCCCTTATTCCGTTCCAAGTCAGCTGAAGTTCACGTAATATTACTGAATATATCATGTGCCATAATCTGTTCAAAGTCAGCCGAAGTTTGCTGCTTATTATCGAATATAACACCTCTCACATTCAATCCAAAGTCAGCTGAAATTTGCTGCTTATGATCGAATAAAACACCTCCCACACAGTGGCGTAGCTAGCATGGATGGCACCCGGGGCAGATGTCACCCTGTCACCCCCAGAGGCGTAGTGTCACCCCCCCCCCCCCTCCCCTATTAAAGTAAACTTGAGAAATTCAAAAAGCTTATTTCAACTTCATAAAATTGGTCCATTCTGAGAGGGGGGGGGGGTTGGCTAGAGAATTTCAGAATATAGGCTATTCCGCCTATAAAAGTCCCTCCGACACAGAATTCGGGGCACTCCACGGGGGAGCCATAGAGTTACGAAAATATAAATAACAGACCATGTTCATGTGTATGCAATATCTTGGTGACGTGTATGCAATATCTTGGTCAAGTGGCACCCCCCTTCGGGTGGCACATGGGGCGGTCTGCCCCCCATCGCTACGCCACTGCTCCCACATTCAATCCAAAGTCAACTGAATTTCACCAAAGATTGTAGAGATTCAGTGAATAAACTCAGAATTTCATTCATCGGACCTTTACACCTAAAGACGGTTTGTTTCACAGAAATACAAATGAAACATTATCATCAAATGACCATTCAGTGCCATTTTGTTTTTTTTTTGACAATTGAAAGGTTCCCGTTAAATGCCAATTTCAGCTTTTGAACAAATTGTGCAGACAAACAGCAGAAGAGGGCAACTATCATGTTATTAAGCTTGTCAACTTATTACAATTTAAATGCACCTAGAGTGGAACTTTCAAATGTCAAAAAAAGAAAATGGCGCTGAATGGCCATTTTATGATAATGTTACATTCGAATTTATGATGAAACAATAGGCCCTATGTTTAGTGTAGGTACTTATTATTGGCATTTAATATATTTGTGAATTGCTGTATTATTAATTTTAATTTTATTAATGTGTAATTCACTAAACAAAATCTCAGAAGCACAGAGCATAAAATTAACCAGAAAGTGAGACAGGGATTTAATCCTCAGGGTAAATCCTAATTAAAATTATTATCATAGATAATATTACATAATTATATGTCGAGTCAACATGAAAATACAATAAAATATATTATAAAATGGCTAGTATTTACAAGATAGAGAAGGTATTGGAAAAATGATAAAAAAAATATTTCTTAAGTTAATTGTGTTGTTCTAAGTTATTTGTTCTTCATTACATTCGTGAATCTGGTTTTTTCAGGGTTGTTTTACCATGCTACGTTTGCTGTGTTGTTTTCTCGGTTTACTGGAAAGGTGTGTCGGAATATATGAATCGCGAGTAGATGAAAGAAGTAGTTGGGGACGCCCCGGAAAGATGATACATGTCACGATCAAGTGAATCATATAGTTCAGGCCATGTCAAGAGTCAGTATGAATGAATGTGAATGAAGCAAAGAGTGTGTGCCACTGATTTGATTACAAATATATTTTGTATAAATAAAGAATCAAAAATACATATTAACACATGACAATAGCCATTTCACTTCTAAATAGTGGTCGTTCACCAGTACATCACAATATTGAATAGCAAAAGAGCATGGCATAATAACCCAGAAAATAACAATTAAACTTTAGAACTTGCATTAACCAAATCTTTTGGGTAATACAAAAAGAATATGTATGTATTACAAATTGCACAAAACTTTGGAAATGCTGGTGTAATAAGTGAGAAAATAGCGATATCGCCCTACACAAAAAAAAACTCTACACATTACTGAGCAGGAAACTCACAATTTTTTTTACTGTTTTAACATCTGCAAACGCTGTGGCGTAGCAAGCTCAGGGTATCTAGCACAGTCGATCAATAAATGTCAATACAATATTGATGAAATCCATCATCTATGGTCAGTTAGCAATATTTGCAAGCACGGTGAGCATATGATTCCGATAGTCTGCGAAATCTTTAGCGCGGCTTCTTGGGTGTCAGAAAGCTGCCAATATACACAGCTATTTGAATAATGTTTTTCGTTATGGAAAATTACCAGATTATTAATGAATGGAGATGAACTAAGGAAGCTCTTAGAATTGAAAGAAGTCATATAAGCGGTCAATTGAATTAATTTGACATATCTGCAATAGATCACGCAAGTGGTTCGCTGTCGCTGTTTGGTGACTTAGCAGGAGTGCCCAGGTTAATGGGGCGAGGTTCATCCAGGTCTTGGCGGCTGATGTGTTTACCCATCTGCCGCATGGTGGGCAGGATCGAGAGAGACTGGTTGAGGGAGGTCTTTTATCCTCATCGCCTAATAGACCCATTGCCTTGAACCACAGTTGGAAGTGTGGATTCATACATCCTTCGCTCCTGAAAACACTTCACCCCCAGATTTCTACCCACCCCTCATACCTATTTCCTTCCCAGAACTTCCTCTCATTCCTTTCCTTAAAAAAAACCCTCCATACTGCATCCCCTAAGATGATTTAGGCCCTGAGAGAAATTATTTTCCTCAGGGCCTCCTGTGTAAAGCTAATGTAAAAAAATTTGAGATTAGAAAAATGAAATTTATTATTTGTTATGAAGCTCTTAGAATTGAAAGATGTCGTATATGTATATGATCATTTGAATCCATTTGAGATTGAATAAACGAAAGTTGTTCAAACATCACACAAGTTATGACTAAAGACCTCATTAACTAATTGATAGTGCAACCATGCTCGGGATATCAATATAAAAGTTGTTGGAAGTTAAGCCTATCGATCTGGTATTGTTAAATTATTGATATGACCGTGCTAGACTCTGTGTGGAAAATTTCTTGTCAAAATGGCTAAAGCCACTTCAAGCAACATTTAGATTAAGAATTATGGTCTTTCGCTTTCGTAAAGAAATAAATTCATAGAAAATTTTAGGACAAGTCTACAGAATAACTACATATTTATTAAAGAAATATGACTTTAATTAAAAATTTGTACAATTAATCAAACTTGATATTATTTAAAAGTGAGACATACAGTAGTGAAGATGTGATATAAAAACTATTTTTAACATTATTGAGGAATATCAACTACCATTTTCAGTGTAAAATATTTATCACTTAATTAATTAGTTGTGGGAACAATAATTCAACCTTATGTTTCAACTTCAAAAATTGTCACAATTGTTTAAAAAAAAAAGTGATGTGTAATTGTTTTTAAATATGAACGCACATGTACAGCTGTAAGATAAAATATGCTGCACATCAGGAAGAAATATTTTTAAAAAATCTCGACATTTAAAAAAAAAAATTTTTGCAATATTTTTACACATTTTGAGCAGTAATAATTTTTTAATTAAATCTATTGTTTCCATAGCAAAATCGTTCAGGATTAAACATAAATAAAATTACTACGTTCATCTTTAAAAGACGCCAATTTCATCTAAGAAACAATTGATTAAAACACATCATTTTTGGTAATGCGTTATAATAAACATGCTTCATCAAAAATATTTTGCAAATATTTTTGCGCACAGATAATGTTCCAAAATCAACCATTCAATGCAATTAAAATTATGCTATTCTGATATGACTATTTTATTTTTGGAATAACTGAATGAGTAAAACTTCAAATTGTAATATTTAACCGGTGACGTGCCAGGAACTCGAAAACACGGGCCTCATTTGCGCATGCGCGAGAAAATAATTCAAATATTTGAAATAAATTGTCTCTGAAAAACTTTTGGTCTGCGATTTTGACCCTTATATGTACAAATTTGTATGAAAAACAGTGTCTAAATTGCTTGCGCCATCATTATTCTTGGTAGTCTTAAAGATTTCAGTCGAATTGCCACACTGGATTATTTTTAAGACGATTTCTTCTATGATGATGCGCTGTCAGATTTTGGCGCGGAATTAACGGTCGCAATTACTGTGTGTATCGCGAATAAAACGTCGTAAAACCTATTAATTTACGTAATAAATGCAAGTAATGTGGTTTTAGTGGATAGTTTATTGTGTTGTGAACGTGTTGCAGTCAATAAAATATACCATAGCTTAAAATTTATCAACAAAACATTCAATTCAAAATTCAAAGTGGTGCTTTGTTAGGGCAAGGGGAAGGAAGGATGCCTCTTCACCCCCGGCTCGTCACAGGTTAATCATTGTATACAATATTAGCGACCCGCAAACAAAATTTTGAAACAGAAAATATTCAAAATTTGGGTTCTCTCCACTAGGGTGATACTGACAACATCCTAGTAAAAATTGTAAGAAGGTTGAATGGTTGGAAGAACACAGCCTATAGCGAAAAATATAAAAAAAATTAATTACACAAATTTAATATTATAAACATTGAGAAGTGTAAAGAAATCACCTGTGACCAGCCATAATCTATATATTCACCCAATCAATTTATTCCAAAGGCTCCGCTCATAATGGAAATTAGATTAGTTGTGCTGATTTAGAAATTCCTGGCAAAAAATCAGTGCAAATTTCATGATGCCAGATTTCAACATTTGAAAGATTTTGCGGCTTCAAAAAACAGATTATATTTCATAAGTCAAAAATGTTGACAATCATTTGGATAAAATATAAAACTATTAGTTTACATACCTGGGAAATTATTTTTTTATGATGATAACAATCAGATTGTATAACCATCCAAAATATTATGCAAAAATTGAATAGTTGGTAGTTTAAAGTGAAACAAAAAAATTACTCAATATTCCAAAATACAATCCTCAAATCGAATCAAACTTCAATAATTTCTCTATAATATAAAATGTAAGCTCCGGTTATAATATAATGGAGACATGGTACATCAAGTTACAGTTTACTATTTTATCCAACAGACAAAATGGTTTCGATAACTCTAAAATCAGTGAATAAACAAAATGACTCAAAAACTCCTAAATTCAAACATCGATATTACAAAATGTTCTCTGTTATATATTACGCACATATTGTTGCTTGCACGGCAAAACCACTTATCAGAATATTAAAGACAAAACACCAAACAAAGTTTAAAAAACAACACATTATCTATATTTTACATTAAAACCATTGTTTACTCAGTCCTGTGCTCAATTTACTATTTCTTATACCCTTGACTGCAACATTGGTTAGGACACCATTTCAGAATTTCAGCACCTCATACAAACCATTTCAGAATGAGTTTGTATGAGGTGTTCAAATGCCGAAATGAGGTGTTGAGGTGTCCCACCCCAAACGATATGATATGTGAAGTATGGGGTTAATAGTTCTAATAGCTAATAGTGTAGGTGTAAAGATAAAAGATCTTTAAGCAAATGATGCGCTCGTAGCTCAAAGTTATATGCCATAACCGCTGCTGAGGCGATATGCGAAAAGTTATGCGACTCCCCCCCGACGTAAACAGGAAAAGGAGTAATTTTAATTACAGAGCTGCGTAAACGTGCAGATGACAGCTGTCATGTTGACAGATCCAGTACAAAGAAATGACATTTCGTGGCAGCTCTCTAATTCAACTGACCCCTCTCCTACCACAGGAAGAAATATTTTATAGTATAGTGTGTCGGTACGACACATAAGCACTTGCGGTTCCACAGATAAATGCTCGCGCTTTTAACGCTAAAACAATGAAAAAATTAAAACAGTGAAAATAAACTTCATTTAATTTGTACGCAAGGGTCCTTTATTAATTGTTGTGTTTAATTTATATGATGTAATGTATATATTCATAATTCATAGTTTTGTATCATTGTGACGGCTGTTTTGGCGTTCAAGCCATTGAAAATGGCTTGAACAGCCAGCCAAGGTTGAGGTGACTTATTTATATGATTCTATTGACCCTTGCCCATTTCTACCGATACCGATTTATTACCGGTTAAACCTATTTACTGAGAAAATAATTGTGACAATAGATTCGCTGAGGTACTTTGGGGTACTTCTCTGGGATATTCTCCGGGGTACTTCGAAATCTGTTTTCTCCACATTGACCTCTTATTTGCCGGAGACGCGAATCCACACGCGGTTAGTGAGCAGGCGTGCGGAAAAAATTTCGAAAAAAATATGTTTGTCTGCGATTTTGACCCTTCTATGTACAGAATATGTATGAAGGGCAAGGTCAGAATCGCTTGCGCCAACATTTGCCCAGGATATAGGCAAAAATTTCATTCACCTGGCAACCCCAGAATATTTTTAAATGATTTTATCTGTGGCATCGAAATGTCAAATTTGCCGCAATTCTTTCTGTCAAAGTCCGATGCAAGTTACTTGACGAAAACATCGTAAAACCTATCAATTTACGTAATTAAAGGCCAGGCCCTTTCACGAAAATTCCCTAACAAAGCACCCCTTTGAATTTTGAATTAAATGTTTTGTGGATTAATTTTGAGCTATCATATATTTTATTGACTGAAACACATTCCTAGAACAATAAATTATATTACTTGCGTTAACCCGTCAAAGGCCAGCAAATTCCAGGAAAAATACGGAAATTTCGTAACAAAACACGATTTTGAATTTTGAATTGAATGTTTTGTGGATTAATTTTGAGCTATCGTATATTTTATTGACCGAAACACATTCCTAGAACAATAAACTATGTACCAAAACAACATTACTTGCGTTAATTATGTAAATTAATAGGTTTTACGATGTTTTAGTCGAGGAACACGCATCAAGTTTGACCGTTAAAATTCACGGCAAATCTGACTTTTCGATGCCACAGATAAAATCGTTTAAAAGTATTCTGGGTTTGCAAGGTGAATGAAATTTTTACCCATCATATGGGGTAATGTTGGCGCAAGCGATTCTGACCTTGTTCTTCATACAAATTCTGTACATAGAAGGGCCAAAATCGCAGACAAACGTTTTTTGTTCATATTTTTTTCGGATTATTTTCTCGCGCATGCGCACAATACGCGCGCGCCGGCGCATCTCCGACAAATAAGAGGTTAACCTGTGACAAGCTAAGAAAAATACGGAAATTCCCGCGAAATTTTTTCCCCGCGCATGCACACAAACTGCGCGCATCCACACGTCTCCGGCCAATTACAGGTTAACAGGTTAAATGGTAATATTTTCTTAATTGTTTAATAATGACGTGACTGCTATTTAAATGTGTCATATTGTTTAGGTCTTGTGAACACACTAGGAAGCGGGGAACACATAATTTTCCTTACTTTATTAATTAATGTTATATTAAATCAATAAACGATAGAATGATCCTAATATTTTATTTATTTCTTCCCTATTATTGATCAGAGTTGTGTACACATTGTGCGGTGGAAAAAATTTAAGATTCTAATAAGTTGACCGTGTTTTCTCAAAATAGTAGAAAAAGACTGTAAAGACAGATGCTGCTTTTTTTCTCTTTTTATAATGTTTTGACATTGATAAACATGGTAAATATTCTGATACATGGTTTTGCCGTTGAAGCGACGGTATTATATTATAACCGTTTTAGGTTATGTCACGTTACAATTTCCTGCTTTGCAGGCATCCGAAGAGGCCCTAGTTGTTGTTCCACGGGGGCCTCGAGGAGTTGTGGGGCGGCATGGCCCCCTGAGGCAGGAGATCCAGGAGATACTGTCGCTGCAGCTCAGCGGCGCGTTGGAGCTCCGACATGGAGACTCCACCTTTGGCGGAGGCTGGAAATTACAATAAATATTTATTATGACAATGCGTACATGCTTCGATCTTCTTTTTCATCATCAGTCAGCCATCTAGTATTCATTCAACAAGGAAGCCTTTTGAACTTTCTTATAGGAGGCAGGTATGGGTACCACCATCCCAGGAACCATTTATTGGATTACCAACACCTCTGCCATAGGTCACCCCAGGTTGTTTGCTACGTTTGATGATTTAGCATGTGTGCCCAGGTTAATTGGGGTGGGGTTTGTCTAGGCCTTCGCGGCAAATGCATATGCCCATTTACTTGGCGGGCCTAGATTCCCACCCACCCCTTATACCTTTTTCCTTCCCTAAACTTCCTCTCCTTCCTTCCCTTCCTTAAAAACCCTCCACACAGCAGCTCCAAAGATGCCAGAGGCCCTTAGGGAAATTATTTTCCTCAGTACGCCCAGCTTCTGAAAGGCTAACTTGACTCTGGCTTTGATGGAGCCCCCGTGCCTGGGCTGGTCACTCAGAGTTCCACCGTAAGGTGTACGATTTGATCACATTTCCTACAGGTGTATAGTTTCCAAGTGTACCTAAGCCATTTAAATCATAAAGAAAACTCACTGAGTCCTGCAGCTTGCGCCATGGCTAGCTGGTATGGGTAGAGCAGAGGAGAGAATTGCATGAGGGCTGCCGGGTTCACTCCACCAGCAGCTGATAGGCCTACAAGAAAATATACAAGTTAGCATTCCACAATTTAATCATTAGGATTCTGCTTCTTTTCTTAAATCACTTCCTCATTGCTGAGGATATTTCAATTTCCATGGTGGACTAGTCTTATCTACTCCTCGAGAGCCAAGGACACCCATGTTCCGGAAGCCAGTAATACTTAGTCACTCCAGCGCAATGGTGACCTTCTCATGGTGAAGTTTCTCCAGATTGGAGAAACTCATAGTAAAAAGAACCATTTTACCGCTAACAATACTCAGATCCATATATTTTGCAATTTGTCAATCCATTGCCACATATGGAATACTTTCTTGGGGAAGTGCTACAAACATACCAATTGACCCATATCAAAAAATTGAAATATGCTTCTAAATTTTATATTTCATAATAAACAAATAGTTTTTGAACTAAATAAATTTTGAATGTAAACATAAAAAAGTTTTAAAATGGCTCACCTTAAGTTTTCCTAACTAAAATTACTATTCAAGAAAAAAAAAAAAAAACACACACATTTTATTAGGCAAATGTATCATAAGCGTTACAGTTAAATCACTTTTTAAAAAATAAAATAAAAAATCAGTGAAGTTTCATACATTTTTTTTAAATTGCGGTCGGAAACTCTGGTTTCATAAAGGTGTACATTTTAATTATTTTGTGGTTAACTTTTAGATTTGAATATAAAGCGAAGTGTTTTCTTAGCTCACATTTCTAATCATGATACTAAGGGAGACACAACGGTTTCTTTGAGACCTATATGAGTTGTTCTGAAAAGAGAACAAAATAGTCTGAGGGTCAAGCCTTTGAAGAAGTTTAGGGTTTGGACCGATCACGAGCACTTTGATCTTTGTCATTCTGGGAAGAGAAGTATGTGGATAACGAATGGAAGAAGGGTGATACCTCTGAAGAGCTGATGCTGCAGAGCCTGCATGGCCGCGTGACTGTGGTGATCTAACCCGCTGGCTGCTAGTTGCGCCATTAGCTGTTGTTGTTGCTGTTGTTGCTGTTGTTGCTGTTGCTGCTGTTGTTGCTGAGAGGAACTCGAGGACTGCTCGCGAGACTTGCTGCTGGAGCCACTGCCATGACCTGAAACATAGGACAATATGGATAATGAATGCACCTTCCATCATATATCATCCAGTTGATTAGTCAGACATCTCCAAAACATCAAAATTAGAGTTGAGTATGCAATTATAAGTAAAAGTGTACTCTCTGGACGATCTACGCAAATTGCTTGCCATAATTTTTTATAAGGCATCGTTCTGATGAAACATAAAGTTTCACAACTCATGAATAGATACAACGAATATTAATGGTAAGGAATTTTCAGTTTTTAAGGAATAGAACAATGAATCAGGTATTACCTCTGGACTCCTGGGACCTGCTCAGGGAGGTCTCCCTTTCAGTGGGAGAGGCGGAGACGTGGGAACTGGAGCCACCACCACTTCTTCCATTTTGAGCCCTACACAACACAAACGCAAAGTTAAAGCAAAGTCAGGTGGTTATGATGTGAATCTTGGATATTGTTTAATGAATAATAAATACCTAGACATGTCATGCTGAGAGCTCCTGTGATCATGATTATCATGGCTACGAGAACTGTGTCTGAAAATAATAACAACAAAGAGAAATTATTACTTTTATCTATTTCTTTGGAATAACTTAATGAGTAAACCTTCAAATTATAATATTTAATCATTGAAGATGGCATTGGCGACTCTCAAATGAAAATTTGAAACAGAAAATCAGAAAAAGATATGGTCGCATCTTGGAATTGAACTCAGGGCCGTAGCCTTGCTGGAGCTCTGCTCTAAACACTAGCTAATTCAACCCTACCTCCTTCGGTCATACTTAACCGTACCATACTTTGACTAAGAACTACCAAAATTATCTTCGTTTTCTTTACACATATTTTTATTGGCTGCTATCTTTATCTTTATGTATGATTGCAAGATTCTTCTCAAACTAAACGCAATCTAGATAGTGTTTTGGATAAATATATCCATTTTTATTTTAATGTGTGACATCTATTGACTTTTTTTGCAAGTCTAGGATGAATATTTTTATGAATAACAAAAAGTGGTTCAATAAGTTTGGCGACTTAGCAGGATTGCCCGGGTTCATGGGGTGAAGTTTGCCTAGGTCTTGGCGTCGAACACTTTTGCCAAACTACTGCGGGGCGGGTCGCGATCTGGAGACTGGTTGATGGAGACCTAACCAGGACCTCTCCAGCCGGACTCTCTCGACCCTCGCACCGCAGTGGGAGGGACGGATTTATACATCTGCCACTCCTGGATACATTGTCCCCAAATTCCTACCCACCATGTTTTTCCTTCCAGTCTCTCTCCTTCCTTTCCCTAAGTGGGAACTAGTCTCCACATAGCATCCCCAAAGATGACATAGGCCCTGAGGGATTTTTTTCCCCCATAGTCTCCTGCTTGTAAAAGAAACCTTTTATAAAGCTTTTGATATTTTTCACTCAACAGCTTTTTAAACTTTTAATGTGAATACCACATCAGAGTCCCGACTACCTACCGTTTGGAGTCAGTGGGATTAAGACATCCCTAATGGGGTACGTGGAAGGGAATGGGACGAAGAGGAGGAAGGTTGGAGAAATACCTGGCTATTAATATCTGGTCACCTAACATGGTTAAAGCCACTTAACCGGTTAAAGGCCAGGACCTTTCACGAAAATTCCCTAACAAAGCACCACTTTGAATTTTGAATTGAATGTTTTGTGGATTAATTTTGAGCTATCGTATATTTTATTGACCGAAACACATTCCTAGAACAATAAACTATGTACCAAAACAACATTACTTGCATTAATTACGTAAATTGATAGGTTTTACGATGTTTTTGTCAAGTAACAGACTTTGACGGAAAGAATCGCTGCAAATTTGACATTTTGACGCCAGATAAAATCATTTAAAAATATTCTGGGGTTGCCAGGTGAATGAAATTTTTACCTAGATCCTGGATAAATGTTGGCGCAAGCGTTTCTGACCTTGTCCTTCATACAAATTCTTCATTCAACAGTTCGTCAAAGGGTCAAAATCGCAGACAAACATATTTTTTTCGAAATTTTTTCCGCGCGCATGCACACAAATCGCGCGTCTCCGGCCAATAAGAGGTTAAAGCAGCTTGTCAATTGATACTGTACCTTGGGGGCGGCTGATGATGTGAGGGTTTACTCTGCTGAGAGTGTGATGAGGTGTTCTGTGACCTGCCCTGGTGGCGGGACAGGACCAGAGACTCTGCAGAGGGGGCCACGGGGGCCAAACTGACTGAGGGGGCACGAACATTCTAACAAACAAACACAAATTAGTTATAAATGTAGGTGAGTAGTAACAAAGCTTTGAAGATATGCAATTTCTCTTATTATGTGATGGTAAGGATGGATAAGTCTTACAGATTCTGGATACAGAAGACTTCATCTTCACAAAACTTATCATAACTAGAAGTTTGTTAACCCCTCTGAATTTTCGCGAATATTCGCTTGAGATGTCTCAAACGAAATGACATTTTACGAAAACTTTGTGTTATTACCGCTTCACAATTAAAGCTCTATAAATGAAACATTTCTGAATGTAGCCGAATAGTAAAAAACTGTTTTAGAAAGGTTACAAAATAAGCTTTCGAATTATTGTATTACAAATAAATATTAACATTTGTAAATATTAAAATTTAGAATGCAAACATTAAAAAAAATGTAAAAATGACTCACGTGATGTTTTTATGTGAAAACGGTACTAAAATCACAGATTATGTTAACAAAAATACTTATTCTATTGTATAAATGTATAATAAACACTTTTGTCACCTCACTTTTTTATCATTTCATATAAAAATATTTAATAAAAATTAACAATGTCGAACGGGGTCGAGCCGCTGGTCCGAAATTTGGCAGGAAAAATTATGTGTCAGATTGCGCGAATGAGAGAATATTCTTGTTATGTATTTCTATGGACAACTTGAATAGGGATGTACAGCTTGTTTCACTATCGACCTTTTACTTTTTGTTTTAGGGATGTCACTAAAAGAATAACGGAGTTAGAACGATTTCTATGGAGACACACGCGTTGACGTATAAACACGCTTATTGTACTTGACTGCTGTCGTATTTCTAACGCATATATCTGCTTAAGTTGGTGACCGGTTGACCCGGCGAGCGTAAGTTTCAAATTTGTAACATCGAGAGTAAGATGGGTATTTTACACCCAAAATTCTAACTTAGAATTTTTTTTATTCTTGACTTATTACTATTTTTAATTCAGTAGTATACTTAATTTACCTGTTTTTCTAGTACTTGTTATTAGAAACTACATATAAAAGTGATATAATAAGTAGTTTAATCATTTTTATTATAATCAACATTTTTCTTACAGAATTCAACTTATGGTACTTAATTGTCCTTTTATATATAAAACTAAATATAATCACAAAAAAACTAACATCTTCTAAGTTTCTAATCATAACAAACACAAATTATAAAAATTATAATTCTTCTACAAGATTATTATTCTTCTTCCAGGTGGGTATAACACACCCGCCGACGACTTTGACTTATGTTTGGCATCTTGGCCTATCGAGAGTTAAGAATTTTTTTTTTCCAGTCCCTTGGAAAACTTCTTAAGAGGCTTTCACTGCATTCACTAAGAGATGTTCTGCGAATTTTGAAGAAGTGTTTTTATTACTATGACGTTGTTATGTTCTTTGAATCTAGTTGAGAATGCACTTGTGCGATGTAAGCAGCGTAACTGTCGGTGTGGTCACATTTTAATTTGTGTATGCCATTATTTAGGAGTTTTTAAGGTGTGTTCTTACATTATTAAAATGGTTCTAAAACCACATTTTTTAATTTCTTGTTTTTTATTTAATCAATTTTATTTATTATTTTTAAATTAATTGAAGTTACAAAAAAAAAATTCTGATGTGAAAATACAATAACCTAACTTTTTAACAAACTGATTTAAAAAATTAAAAACAATTGTTACCTGCATATAGGCGGGCGGTGGGGGAGCCTCCAATGGCTGCTTGCACAAATAAAAAACAATTATCACAACATTATTTTTTTAGATAGTATTAGTGTGAATGTTAAAGAAAACAAAATAAACGGGTACTAACCGGCGTAGCCTGCTTGATAGTGACCTGAGGGGTGGGTTCAACCACGGCAGGGGTGGGAGAGGGGGAGTTCACCTGCAAAAATAACAGATTAAATTAAACAGAATGTATAATCAAGAAAAAATTTAAGATTTCGGTAGTTTATGGAAGGGTTAAATAAAACTTTTGCAAAATCCATAAATAACGTACATCTAGGTTTGATAGAGCAGATTAATTGTAGTAATGACAGCAAAAAGATTTTTTACAAATCTGTCATTGAAATGTCAGTAGATCCTTGTCACTTCGAAATCCACAGAACTAAAAAAAACAAATTTCAACTTGACAAATTTACAGAAGTTATTTAAAATTTTAAGAAAAAATTTGCAGAAAAAGTCAAGTTTCGCAGCTGATCCATCAAAATAAAATCATAATGATACGATTTATTCAATTACACTATTTAACATGGGGTATAATAGGATGGGGTGGCGCCTATAAAACTCACACACAATCTCTTTACATTGCGCAAAAACTAATAATTAAAATAATATTAAAAAAATCATTTCTTTATCCATCTGAACTCATATTCAAAGAATTTAAAGTTAGAAAATTAAATACTCTCTTCCTGTATCATTCAACCTTACAAGTTTACAAAGAGGATATCCTAAACAAAACCACACCTTTCAAAAACACAGTAAATCTCAGGCAAAAATACATGTTACCATTTCCCATTTGTAAAAAAACTCTGGGTCAACAAAACTACAACTAACTATTGACATGAATTATTGGTTTGCGGCCGTATATAAGTAATATTAATCTGTATAAATTTTTTTTGGTACCTATAATTACATAATCGAAGAAAACGGCTGAAAAATACGCAATTTCATTGCAAAAAATACGCACAAAAGACATTTCTCACAGCTCCGCGCGCGTTGGTACAGAAAATTTTATCAACCAACCAAAACACATTTGCGAAAAAGAGTGAATGTCAAATATTGTATGATGTTTCGCACGGGTTGAAGAGAGACGGAAGAAAGAGGTTTGTTTGATTCAGTAAACTAAATCAACGCGTGGGGAGATTGATAAAAGGAGCCAGCTGGAAATAACGGCATGTGTGCCGGGAGCTGGCGTTAACTGGACCCTTTTTTTAGAGGCCGCCTTTGCTAAATGGCTGTTATACCTACTTATGCATTCTCTCGGCTGTTTGCTCGCAGATATTGTGTGAATAAGTCAAAAAGTTACATTTTTTCTTGTATTTCTGTGGGGAGCATTTATCAAACCAACAAAGTGGTTAGAATTGTCAGATGGAGAAACAAATTTGTCGGGTGCTCAAGTCAGGATCCGTTTTGCTTCCCATAAAAATACATAATAATATAGGTAGGCATTGTGATGATATTTTCGTGTCATCATGCGCTGCCGTGATATTTGAGTGAGAAGGACAGTGCCTACACTGTGCATATGAAGTCACTTTTTCACATAAACAAAACTTTTTGTATTTTTTTAAATATATTTTATTTTCACAAATGATAAACATGTCATGTTAATAATAGTAAATCCTTTACAGGACAGAGAGATGAGGATTGAAAATAAAACTTTTTTGTACAAAAAATATCTTATACACGGTGTCCGTAAACTAGTGGTAAAACTGGTGAATCTCCATCCCAAAAAACTTTTTTCGATCTGAACACATCGATTTCTTATTTTCGGCAAGTAAACATTTACAGCCGGGTGCACGCTCAGGTAAAGTAAGCGGGTTTCGGCTTTCTGATTAGTTGGCGCGTGAGTGGCCGACTGGCACAGGAGCGCCGACAAAAATGTGATTTTTTTTTTTTATTATGAAATACGAACTTTCCCGGGTTACAAAAAACCTCACAGTAATTAAAAATCTTCTACTACCATCACAGTAAGCGGAAAGCGTTGCCTGAATTAGCCAGCTGAGGAATTGAACTCACGACGCCTGGGTGGAAACCAGACGCAATGTTAACTCGGCAAGTGACCGGTCTTATTATTAACGTATGAGACCGCACATAGTAAAAGCAGGTTCAGATTTTTGCCTGCAAGACTTGTGTAGTGTACCTACACGAACCACCCTATACCCATCGAGCGATATGGGTGATCGAACAAGCATAAAATTGTTGAAAATAGAATACGACACATAGGTAACTGGCAGAGGAAGGACACAAGTAGAAATTAGGTCCTTGAGGTGTATGTGTGGTAAATCAATCAATCGGTGAATTAATATTTGAGAACAAACAGTCGGGATAAAAGTAGAGATGTATGAATGCGAATAACCTTTTTCTTCACATTCACTTTCAACTCTTAGTTGTGACCCATCCTCTCAGCGAGAAAACGGAGATAGATAAATAGTGAAAATTAAACAGTACTATAATAAGAACAATACTATACATATGTACAATTATACCATAACTCTAGAATATACCTAGAAAATGTGGATAGTGAGTAAGATTAAGAAAGGGACCCTTAGATGGTTTGGGCATGTAGAGCGAATGAATGAAGAAAGTAGGTGCCTAGTGTAAGAAGAATATTATGACATAAATGTGAATGGTAGAAGTCGGGGACGCACGAGGAAGACACGGCACGATCAAGTGAATTAGATACTTGAGTCGGGTCATGTCGAAAGTCAGAATAACAGAAGAGTATGTATGAGACGATGTATGAATGTGAGTGAGGCAAAGAGTGTGTGCCAAGACCGAGTTGTTTGGCGGTCCGTCCTCTCTGCCTACCCGTGCGGGAGAACGGCGCGGCGTGATAGTTAGTTAGTTACCGAGAAATATTAGTGAAAAATTTCGTAAAACCTGTATTCCAATTCGCCGTGCTGACGTTTCATCCCGTTTGCACTAAGTCACTATTCACTCTCTTCCCGGAATAGCTATGATTTATGATATGACTTATAAAGGGTACGCCTCATTTTTATGGAATAACAATTTATTTTTATTTTTATAGTGATACCTCACCAGAGTCTCAGCTGCTCCCGTCTGGAGCCAGTGAGACTATGGCATCCCCAATTGGGGTATGTTGTGAGGCTGAAGGTAGTGGGGAGGGGAAGGAGATAGGGAAGACGGGAAGAGGAAGGTGGGGAAGTACCTGGCTATTTAGATCTGGTCACCAAACACGGCTAATGCCATTTCTAGCAACGTTTCAATTCTGAATGGTGGTCTTACACTACGGCGATACTGAGAGTATCTTCCACTCTGTAACGTGCCGCAAATATACTATGTAGGTATACTATATATTATTTCTAAATGAATCTAAATGAATAAATTGTGAAATACACAAATTAATCAAATAAAATTTATTTGCCATGCCGGGATTCGATCCCGCGACCTTCGGAATGCTAGTCAAGAGTCTTACCGTTGGACTACGCCGGCCGTCATGCGCTGTACAAAATTTTGTTATTCTTGTAGGCTATAAAATCTTCAAACTTCTAAACCCTTGGCAGACAGATATAAATCAGACAGAATAGTAGGTATCCAGCTCGATCTATGCATTTTATTGTTTAGTAAGTCTCGATAACAAAATAACTAGGCAGGCGTCTAGTGATAGTTACAGATTTAAGAAAGTTCTAAATAATTACAGTCGCTGTCACTATAATTAAATGGCTAATTTTACCTTTTTACTGCGTGCCCTAAACCGCAAATGTTCTTTGCCCCAAGTAATACTGGAACATTCATAAAAAAGCAAAACGAACATTCTATCAGAATAACAAATCAAGCCACGCAAATTGACATTTTTACTATAAATATACTGACCACTTTAACACCGTAGGAATAGGCTGAAAGCGTGCACGTGAAACGTATGGCTGTCACATAGTTTTGTCTCCTTCTAATACAGATTAGTGCATTTTAGCTGGCAGTGTCTGCATAAAATAATTACTTTTGTTAATTTAATAACTTGGTTATTATTAGTGATAGAACAGTGAAATTTTGGTTCGCGGTAATGTCATTATTAGTATTATTTTTCGGTACTAAAATAAATAAAATGTTATCTGTAGTTTTCAAATGCGGTTGAAAAATAGATTGTATGGGAATTGTCACATCTGTTTCACCTTAAAAAAAATTAAGGGAGCAACAAAAATTTCAAATTTTTGGGTGATTTTTGATAGGCTGTATTTTTGACAGGCTGTATTTCGGTGAAAAATGGTTGTATTGAGACTTTTAAAAAAACATTTTGAAGCATTAAGATTCTAATTTTCAGATTTTTGGCAAAATTTTTTTGAAACTATGATTCTCATGCAATCCTAACAGATAGTGCTAAAAATAATTTTGCATTTTTTTGCCTTTTTTTGGTCCATGGGCTTGAAAAAAAAATTTCTATTAAGTCTGTAATCATATTATTTAATATTAAAATTTTTATATTATAAATGGAACAAAATAAAGTAAACTATTTTTCTGTTTATTTTACCACTCTGAATTTAGGGTTGGAACTTAGCCACGATGCAAATTTCCATCGTCCGATCTAATCTTCACATTTTTTGATGAGTTTTGGGAATATGGTAGAAATGTAGCAGCAGGGGGTCTACCGAAACCAGTAAAAATTTTAAAGTGGTTTACGAGACAAAAAAGTTTGGGAACCTCTGGATTACATGAACAAATTTTCGTGTGTTCTCCAACATAAATTGTGGGGTGATAATGCAAAACTGACTATTTCCAAAAACTCAACTTTTCAGGAGAGGCAAAAAACTGTACCGACTCTCACAAGCATAATTCTCTGATTATTTTTTTTTTAAATAATAACTAAAAATATTTCAAACCATTTCTGTGATTTATAGATTCGGCGGTCGATGAGTAATATTTTAAATTAATATTTGAAAATTATTTTTTTCCAAACTTGACTATTTCCTGCAAATAGTGCGTTTTGAAGTAAAACAATGTGTATGGACGAATGAACATTTTTGATTTATTTAAAGTAAAATAATAAAAACAAGACATTCTATGGAACAAGTATGTAAGAAAAGTAAGAAACACAAAATAGGTATTGGATTTTCAAGATATGGCACATCTGCCCAGATGATGGACACTGTAAGGCTGTCCGTAACGTTAACTGCAGAAGGAGGAAGCCCTACTTGTCATAATATCCCAAAAACCAAATACGAAAATGCTTTTGGCCGTGAAAATCTCAAATCATATCATGTCTCATGGTCTAAGGCTTCATTATACTGAATATTTTCTTAACAACTTCGTTGTAAAAACTTTTAGCATCGTCTGTGTAATAAAAATTTAATTAATTTTATCACGTCTTCTCGCTTTGCAGGTTTCATATGATTAGTTGCCGGTTGCTCAGCAATGCAAATATTATATAAAACATTTTGTTTTTCTCGTCACCCCCACAAATTTAGGCGTTGCATTGTATTATGTTGAGGAAACACCCACCCACAGTGATTTTTCCCTTTCGGAAAGTCGAAATTTTAAACAAATCGAATGTCAAATTAACAAATAATCGTTATCTATTATTACAAATAATATCTTCAATGTCCTTCTCACTTAGCAAATTCATTTTACTTAAGTATTTTATCAAAAAACAATACAAAACGACCAATACAACTTGCAGCTGTCAAATGATTTTGAGGTTATAACAATCATAAAAAATAGTACGTTTTGCAGAAAAAAATGTTGCCGCTCTATAATATTTGTATTGGAAATAGTCAAATTTGCCATAAACATGGAATTAGTCACTTTTGCAGAAAAAGGTACCTAATTTTTAGCTGGAAATAGTCAGTTATGCAGAAAAAGGGGTTTTTCAAATTGAAAAATGAGGAGGATCTCGTCATTTTATCATAAAAATAATGATGCCATTCGATTCCTTGGCCTCGATTTTGTCTGACTGCATATATAACTCAATTTAGCCCATTTTGGAAATAGTCAGTTTTGCATTATCACCCCACAATTTGAAATTACAAATTTTAAAAATATATATCAGTGTGTAATTCACAAGCGGTAGAAGTAAAACTAGAAAGTTGCTAGATGTCACTTTCTTTTCTTTTGCTTGTTTTTTTTAAGTGGTTTGAAGATTGGATATTGATTTCACAAAAATAAAAATGTTTATTTTTTTGGATTTCGTAGGATTTGAACCTCCGTTCGCTTGATGTCTGTCTCTCTGACTGCTGAGACTAGTCGAGCGCCTTGCCCACTTCGCTATTGGAAATTTACCACATTATATTAGAACCGAGGTTCCAAATAATACATTTCAGTGATGCATTTCCTTTCGATCTGAATTTCAAATCTAACTAACGAGGCTAAAGAAGTTTCATTTCAAAAATCTGTATTTTTTTAAAGGGAAACTTAAAACCAATTCATAATCTGTGCGTTCATGGTGCACTAATTATTTTAGAAAAAAAAACCTTTTTGCGAGTGATGTTGTAAAATATTGTGATTGTTTGTTTGCACCCGTAAATAAGCAAAATGATTAAATAGTTTTGTCTGTACAAGAACTGAATTCTTCCAAGAAAGGTATACAAATAGAATATTGAATATTTACCTGCGCCAGACGCTGCTCAATCTCCTGTTCCTGCTGCAGGGCCTTGACGAAGGCAGTTTTAAGGCGGTTGGTGTGCTCCGCCTTCAGGGCTTTCTTCACGTTGGAAGTCACGCACTGCTCGCAAACCACGCGACCCTCTTTTCCTACATACGTTACAAAATAAGTCAGTTATGTTTAATGGAAAAATCGCTTTCGTCTGATAATGTGGAGGTTCCAATATGTACAGTCCAACTTTCTGTCACTTTATTGTTTGGAATAGGGAGTTTCAATAATGCCCTGAAAGTGTTCTGATATACTTCTGGAGCCTACATAAACCTTGTCACATACAGAACAGCTGAGTCTACAAATTCCATCTGTTGGCTAAACAAGGAGGTAGCGCAACATGGCATGATACCTCAAAAATAAATCATGATAATACTTTTGGCCGTGAGAATCTAAAAAAGATAATAATGACGTATAGACAGTCGAAATTTATGTCTTGGTGCCTTTGCTGTCGCTGGAACAGTAAATATTATTTTTATGAAGAACCAGTTACTTTTGGAACCAGTTTCTTTTGAAAGCAATTACTTTGGAACCAGTGAAACCACTGCTTTTGGAATCAGTTACTTTTGGAACCATACTTTTGGAACCATACTTTTGGAACCATACTTTTGGAACCATACTTTTGGAACCATACTTTTGGAACCAATTACTTTTGGAACCAGTTTCTGGAATTTGTTTCAGGAGCCGGTTTCAACAATAACTGGATAACTGCCCATTTCAATTATCAAGCATCTCCAGTGGCCTGTTCCGTGTTCACTCACCGGTGATGTTGTGGAAGGTGGCGTTGGTAGACTGTCCCTTCCTGGTGGGTGGCTTCTCCCACTTCCAGACAGGGGTGAAGTCGGTGCCGCACTGCGCACAACTGAAGGGGGCTCCGACCCCGGCCGCCCTGGAATTGTTAGACCTTCAGAGCATTAGTTCACCGCAAGAGTATTTAACGTGACAAATACAATCACAGAACGTAACCTAACTTAACTCTTCGGCCCAGAAATTGTTAGACATATTTATTTATTTTTCTTTGTTTACAATTTTTTATAGAAAAATGTATCCTTACTGGGGAACCCCATTCTAAGTCACATTGTACATGTTTTCGTGTTTGAAATATAAGTAAATACCTATGTTAAAATATTACAAGAGGAAAAGTAAAGTGACGAACGAGTCCAGCGGATTCAATTAGCCACTAGTGTAGACAAGTCGTCTGATTTGCATCACTATTATTGTTCATAATAAACCAGTATGTTTTCTCGAACCAAAAGTTATTGAGAAATCCCCCACAGAACTAATAGTGTTGAGAGTAAATAATACCCAACGTCACACATTCATTATGTCTTATTAAATAAACTGTTGCATTTCAATTCTCAGAAAATCGCCAATTTGCACTTTAAATGTCTTAAACGAAATGACATTTTACGAAAACTTTGTGTTATTACCGTTTCACAATTAATGATCTATAAATGAAACATTTCTGAACGTAGCCGAATAGTAATAACTGTTTAAGACAGGTTACAAAATAAGCTTTCGAATTATTATATTATAAATAAATATTAATATTTGTAAATATTAAAATTTAGAATGCAAACATTAAAAAAATGTCAAAATGACTCACGTGATGTATTTATGTAAAAACAGTACTAAAATCACAGATTATGTAAACAACAATACTTATTCTATTGTATAAATGTGTAATAAACATTTTTGTCACCTCACTTTTCAATCATTTCATATAAAAATGTTTAATAAAAATTAACAATGTTGGGAGCGGGCGACCCGCCCGTGGGAAATTTGGCGGGATAAATTATCTGTCAGACTGCGCGTCTGACAGAATGTTCTTTTTACGTATTTCTATGGACAACTTGAATAGAGATGTGCAGCATGATTCACTATCGACCTTTCACTTTTTATTTTACGGATGTAACTAAAACAATAACGGAGTTATAACGGTTTCTATGGAGACACACGCGTTGACGAGTAAACTCGCTTATTGTACTTGACTGCTATCATTATTTTAACGAGTATACTTGCTTACGTTGCTGAGGGGTTAAGTAAATGAATTTAACAAATTCAGTGCCAAACACTCCCACGGGAGAAACAATCAAATTATTGTAAACGATAACAAAAGCTTCTAGCAGCGAATGTGTTCATGCTATCACATAAAGATAGGCTGTCAAGAGAAAGCTTTTGAGAAAATATGATGAGTCCAGTAAAGGTATAGATGTGTCCTCACTTGTCCTTGATGGTGAGGAAGTCCACAACGTGCTCCAGACCCACCAGGTACACAAAGTCCGTGTTGCTCGGATTGGGGATGAAGTTCATCTCTGGCGGTGGGGGTTTGGGGGGAGGGATCTAAACACACAGAAAAACTATTATTATCACAGAACATCATTTTAACATTTTAGCTACCCATTTTGATTGAAATTTAACAAGTAGATACAAATAATAGTTTTTTTTTTTTTTTTTAATTTTTATTTTAACTTTATGAGTAAAACCTCAAATTGTAATATTTAATTAAACGAAGACAATATAAGCGAAAGTCAGTCGAAAATCTGAGAACAGAAAAATCAGAAAAAGATATTGACACCGCTGGGACTTGAACCCAGGACCTCTTGCTTTCCGGGCAAACGCGCTAACCACTGCGCCACCGTGCCGATATCCAATTCGGTCATTTTTAACTGTATCATACTTCGACTAAGAACCGCCCACATTATCTTCATTCTCTTAACGCATATATTGTCCTGGGTTCAAGTCCCAGCGGTGTCAATATCTTTTTCTGATTTTTCTGTTCTCAGATTTTCGACTGACTTTCGCTTATATTGTCTTCGTTTAATTAAATATTACAATTTGAGGTTTTACTCATAAAGTTAAAATAAAAATAAAAATATTCATCCTAGACTTGCAGAAAAGTCAATAGATGTCGCATATGAAAATAAAATGGATAAAGATTTATCCAGACACTATCTAGAGAGCATTTAGTTCGGGTTTGAATCTTGCAATCATACATAAAGATAGTTGCCAATAATATATGCGTTAAGAGAATGAAGATAATGTGGGCGGTTCTTAGTCGAAGTATGATACAGTTAAAAATGACCGAATTGGATATCGGCACGGTGGCGCAGTGGTTAGCGCGTTTGCCCAGAAAGCAAGAGGTCCTGGGTTCAAGTCCCAGAGGTGTCAATATCTTTTTCTGATTTTTCTGTTCTCAGATTTTCGACTGACTTTCGCTTATATTGTCTTCGTTTAATTAAACAAATTATAGTCCTTATATGGTATTTTTGCATGGGGGGGAGCATACAAAACCTTAATTTTGCCTCTGGAAATTACTCAAAGACTAATAATCAAAATTATAACTAGGAAGCCATCAGATTATTCAACCTCTCAACTTTTTCAAGACTTTCAAGTCCCCCCTCTAAAAAATACATAAATACACAAAGTTCCTTCTAAGAAGTTGCACCATGCCACGGTAAGTGTTGAGAGCAAAAGGCAAAACACAGTGGGTCGCTTATGTACGAAATTAATGCATATCAGTTTTGCACAACGCTACTACACGTACAATGGAGTGAGTGATATCAACTAACAATCGAGCTGAGATTAGAAACTGACTACAATAAATTTAAAAATAAATTAAACAATAATGTCTTAAATAATTTAGCAAATTAGAATCACTTAATATCACAAACAATTACTTAACAACACTTAATCAACAATTTGCTATCTACTGGAGCGACAAGATATTTACAAAAAAATGCCTAGAGGGATGGAGGTTTTCAGGAGTTCTTGGATTCTTCTGAATATTGATATGGAAAAATAGGAAAAGAATTAGAGTAAAATAAACATCCATGGGATTTTTAAACACCACTATCATGTCCTGAAAGAATGAAAAAATAATTCTAACTGCTGAGATTGCCTACTGCGTAGTCTAATAATATCTGATTATGTTCATTGGAAAAGGATGAGCGCCGAGAAGTTGGCAAAAGGGTTGGTAGTAAAATAAAATTAGAACAATAAATTGTAGGTTACCTGCAACAAGGTTTTCTCTAGCTGTTTCCTCAAGGCCAGTTTGGCGGCCGCCTGTCTCTGGGCCGGTGTTTGACTGTCCTCCTCGCGGCGGGAAGAGTTCTATAAGGCAACAGACACATCCGATAGCCATTAATACCACCTTCAGGAATGACAACAGTCTAACACAACATTCATTACATCAAGGTTTTTTAGGTTAATAACACCCGTTGAGGGAAATGCAGTATCCAATGGAGATTTCTACTATCGATAAAGCTAATAAATATGCAATAGACGTGCCAAGTAATCCAACAAGGATCTTACAGAAATTCCTTTAGGAGGCTAAAGTCATACCCTGCTAATTGACTTTTCATATTATATAATAAAAAAATTTCTTCTAATTTGTTGACCAAATTGTGTTAAATAACAAAATGTCAATTCAATGCCTGCCTTCATTAACAAAATGTCAATTAACAAATGACACCCCTCTTACCAGCCCCGGATCTAGGGAGGGGCAAACCGGCGGCAGTTTTAGGGGGTGTCAAAATCGTAATTTATATGTTGATTGAAAAACTTGATTCACAAAGCGCCTGACATCCAGCACATGTTGTTCTATCAATTATTTATTTGATTTTAAAATGCCCGGTTGGTTTTTGAACACATCCTATTGATTTTGAATGCAGCATAGTGTTTGTGATGTCTCTGCCAGGGCAATCCCCTATCGCACCTAGAACTAGGGGCTACACGAGCTGAGCCAAATAAACCCGAGCGATTTGAGAGGGGCGCAACTTGACAGTGGCGAGATGGGATGCCACTATCAAGTTTCTGCCCCGGTTTGAAAAAGTCATAGATCCGGGGCTGTCTCTTACAAGAACACAGATTTTTTTGGTTTGGGTAGTAGAGAATACCATATACAATGTGTAAGTGAATTGAATAAGTTTGGGAGGCCCCAGGAAGATATGGCATGGTCAAGTGAATCAAATAAGTCATGTCATGATTCAAGAGTTCAAATAAATAAGTGTGTACAAAAGACAATGTTTAAAAATTTCCCAAAATTAAAATTTGTTGAATTTTTACTGGATTAAGCAGTTTCCGGTTGACAAAAGTGTTTACGAGTTTATAAATACTTAAATAAACAAATAAAAATAAATTTAAGACTGGAAAAGTAACTGATTATGGACGAATGACAATAAAATGTTTTATTTCAACGGGTTACTTCCAACTGCCTGAGAAGAGACAATTGTTAGGTTCGGTATTAACTTTTGATTGATTGAAGAATTACAAAGTGTTTGGAAAATGTCAGTGGTCGGTCAATTAACAGGGTATGTATGACTGATATAAGAAAAATATGCTTGTTTTTTAAATTCCTGTTCACTAGGTCCACATGTGTGGCTTTACCTCACCTGTTCGGAGCAGTGGGCGGGAGAAATGCTCACGGCGGCCGTGGCGCCACCGTCCGCAAGCTGCGTCCAATCAGACATCAACATTGCATCATAGACAACGCCAAATTGTAGATACAAAAGACTTATTGCAATGTAGGTACTTTTCGTTACAATTTAAGTGGGGCAATTTTGAACAACAAAAAACAACCCCTTTAAAAAAAATTATAATGTATAAATGCTATAATTTTATTGATAATTTTTTTTTTATATTAATTTCAAAACGATGTTAGCTAAAGCATAAAGTTTGCTAATAAATATGTAGCAGATATTAATTGGCTTTAATTTTGTTAAATTCATGTATAAAAATTGTGTAATATGTAATATGATGTATGCCCTAGTTTCAACACTATTTTACAAACTGTTTCTCTATTTCAACAACAGAAAAATGTAGAACCATTAATATGACATCTTGTGTTACTACTTGTACAGCAAAAACTCCATACCTCATGATGGAGATGACATTGAAAGCTAAATATAGTACAAAGTGAGGCCCTAAACATTTTTCAAACAAAAACTGTGCATATTTCACGATGACAGAGTTTTTCTGCTTCAATCAGATTTCTATTTTAAAGTTTAAAAAATTGCAAATTCATGGACTTAGCGAAAGCTGTGTTGTTAAAGTAAGCCACTGGAGAATTAGCAGTTGGCGCAACCGAATAAGATGAAGTTACCTTATTGACGTGGCTCGGTGGTACAGTGGTTGGTGTGATGGTGACCGAGGGGGTTATGGACACGGTTGGAGATGGGAGGTCCCCACTCCTGCCACTGTGACCTGATCCCTGGGAACTCTGGAAGCAAAACCAATTTTAAATTACAATTTCAAAGAACAAATTAAAAATGTTTATTTCTAATAATAAAATTTGAAAGCTTATTTCATAACCTTTCGAAAACAGTTTTTGGATACATTTGGAAATATTCATTTATTTAGATTTTATTGCAAAGCAGAAATATTTTGAATTTCTGACAAAATGTGCCTGAGTCCTGGGGGGTTAATGTTTCTTACAGAAAATGGGTATGTACTAAGCTTAAAGAAGCTAATGCATTATAATGTAAACATGTATGGTGATCCAGTGTTTAAATTTGATTTGAAATAATATATTAGGACAATAAATTTGAAGCAAAATCATTTACAGGTGTGATTTTTTATGAGCTTCTGTATCATCTGGGAAATAACTTCTAATATCGTTTATTCATAAGAAATAACAGTGGTCCTAAATTTGATCGTTGAGGAATTCCCGATAATTCCTAGTTTTTACTTCTGAACCACTGTCATTTGTAATCATCTGTTCTGTATAAATTAGTTTTTAATTAAAAGGGTATTTAACCCGTCTGCTTGGTTCAATATATTCGCACCTCACAATCAGGAAGTCTCAGTTTCGCCCGAAAATTCCGAAACCGTCACTTTGGATCGAGATTGTAAAATATCTGTGCAAGATAGGTTTCATGTTTCAAAGAAAATAAGAAGCATTATTTCGTTCTCTTTCTGGTTAAAATAAAAAAAATATACATGTTTTCATGAGAGGAAGAGAGATATATAGCCTTTAAAATGTAAGGTCGCTCGGGACGTTTTTGGTCTTATGAAAGTATAACGCGATTACGTGTTTTGGGATGTTTTTATTCCTAAACGAGCAGACGGGTTAAATCTGCAAAATTTAAGTGAACATTTTTAAATAATCAAATTATTAAAATTATTAATTCGTTAACCTCTTGTTTACCAGCATTTCTAAGGACAACATTAAGAAATCATTTCTCTGAATATAACTATTCTGGGGAAACTACTTCTGGTAGATTATTATATACTATTTACAAAAATATATACACAAATTATCTGGTCAGACGATACAATTTCCAAAACCATCTTTTTGTAAAAAGAACATATGTTATTACGAAAATAGAATCAGCTGGCGCACATTGAAAATTTTGCATCGGCGATCAAGAAATTAATTTTCCAGATATAAAGTTTTCCCATATAAGAAGTTTTTCCAGTCATACTTTGTAGAATAGTTTCACTGAAATGCACTACACATATAATTCCTGGAGTGTGATCTATACTGATTTTAAAGAAAATTGATGTCCCCAATTTAAAAAAAACCTTACAACTTCAGCCTTACAACTCACAAGGGGAATACATTAATTACGTGAGCTCAAAAGGAAGGGGGGGTCCATTTGGGTCAGTTTGGAAACTCTACTGACACCAAACAAAGAACTGTTGTCAGTTTGGAATACGCTACTGCCACCAAAAAAAGAACTGTTGTCAGTTTGGAAACTCTATTGCCACCAAACAAAGAACTGTTGTCGGTTTGGAAACTCTATTGCCACCAAACAAAGAACTGTTGTCGGTTTGGAAACTCTATTGCCACCAAACAAAGAACTGTTGTCGGTTTGGAAACTCTATTGCCACCAAACAAAGAACTGTTGTCGGTTTGGAAACTCTAATTACGAACGGAGCGCACCTGCACCTTGTAGCCGCCAGGAGTGAGTGTGGCGCCTCCGGGCAGACTGGACGAGCGAGAGGATGGTGTCATGGCCCCCAGCACCCGCTGGAGCCCCGCCGATGAGCGTTCACTGGCAGACGACACGTTGTTCTGCTGGAATCATAGATAAATAATAAAATTAAAATAACAAAATAACTGGAGGAAAGATGAAATAGAAATGAGATCTTTGAGTATGACCATATTAAAAAGATAAGACAGTTTTTGCATCTCCAAGAAAAATAGCTTGCACGGTCTGATTCACACTGTTTAAAAACATGACATAAGTTAATATTATTCACGTCAATCGAAATAAGAAATGGAAAATAAAGTTATCGTAAAAAGAAATAACATTTTAGAAACTAGATAAAGTTATCCCTTGAAGTGTTTGTATTTGAAATAAAAATTGACATTTCTAAATATGTAATAAAAATTTTATACTAAACATGAAAATGTTGAGTAAAAAAACTTATTGAAACATTTTACTTGATGCATTCATAATTTTGAAAGAATTTGTTTTTTAGAAAACACATTCCTTTCGTATAGAGAATTAGTAAGAAAAAGGTCACTTTATATGCCATTAATACAATTTAAAAAAATTTGTAACTTTCAACTGTCAATGAAAAAATCCTGCCAATTTGTAATCACGCGCTTTTTGACAATTTTTTATTCCTGGAATCAAGTATCAAGTAATTGACGGCCGGCGTGGTCGAGGGCTAAGGCTCTTGACTAGCAATCCGAAGGTCGCGGGGTAGAATCCCCGCAAATAAATTTTATTTGATTAATTTGTGTTATTTCACAATTTAATCACTTAAATAATCTATAGTATATTTGCGGCACATTCAAGAGTGGTAGATACTCTCAGTATCGCCCTTGTATAAGATTTCCAATCAGAATTGAAATGTTGCTTGAAATGACTTTATCCATGTTTGGTGACTAGATCTGAATAGCTAGATACTTCCCCACCTTCCTTTTCCCTGTCTTCTTCCCCTCCCCACTTACCTTCAGCCTCAAAACGTACCCCAATTGGGGATGCCATGGTCTCACTGGCTCCAGACGGGAGCAGTTGGGACTCTTGTGAGGTATTCACATAAAAAGTTTGGGCCAAGGGCCCGACCCCAAAGGGTTAAACATGAAAACTTCTTATCTGGGAATCTTATATCGAAGAGGGTTTCACTTGCTTTATGCACATCAAAATAAAGTTGGTGTTAAGAAGTGCTCTAGGAGAAGCAGAAGGAGTTTAGCGTACCTTATTGTTATGCGGCGTAGTTGGTGTGCGATGTTGGGCGTGTGCCGGGGGAGGCGGGGCCGTGGCGGTCACAGTCACCCCTGACGGTGGACCCTTCACCGACAGATCCTGAAAATAAAACAATATGGTTAAGTTAACAGGTAATTTTATTATATTTGCATGTTGAAAATTTATTTTTGGGAAGATCATATCTGTACCTATAAGGATAAACCACACATAGCTACAGACTTAGCTATGGACTTATGTGGTTTATCCTTTAGGGTGCAGATATATATATATACGTGATATTGTTACATAATAAAAATTTTAAATATCATTTCAAGACATGGAAGACACATTTCATGTTCTTACTAGTGCAGACCCTTGAAAATCAAGGAATAGTCAAATTTCTTGACACATCAGTTCCAATTTTGTAAATTACTATTAAAATAATTTTCTGTTAAAATTTTATATTACAGGTGGTACTTTATCGTTTGTCTGAATTCTTCACAATCAGTTCCAATTTTAACAGACCCACAACTGAAATATTGAAAAACTGATATTATTTAGGTACAGTGTTTGGTTTTCACGCTTATTATCAACCAATTCCAGCAAACACCATTTGCTCTCGTTTCATTTCTAGTATTTACTGTCCATTCCAAGTGCACCTCAAGCTGTAATTCTTAAGCACTGCAAACGTACAATGTGATGCAGTATTACAAGCAGCTTCTTAAGTCTTTTCAAGGTCTACTCCTGTATCAAGTTGACCTCTTTCAATTTAAATCTTTTTGTTTTGAAAGGCCTAGCAGGGTGTTGAGGTGAGTAATAAAATACCTTATTCTGTGGGGCCTGTTGGTGCGAGGGAGGGGGCTGCGCTGCTTGCTGTTGGGACTGCCGCAGTTTCTTCAGTAGCACCAGCTTCGTCTCCTCGGCTCGGAGCTCCTCACGCAGCTTCCTCAGTCTCCGTTCTCGCTCCCAAATTTCTGCTGACGATAGCTCCTATGGGAAAATGAATATATTAAATAGAATTACACAATCGATAAGACAGTCAAAATATTTTAGGCCAAATTTTTTTATGAAGCTAAACTATGAATACATGGGAAAAAATTAACAGCCCTACAAAGTAATTTAATTTTACAGAATGAACGCTCGAGTCAGTCGGGTGTCACCGTGCTTTTCTTATGACGAATGCGTTAGCTTCCGTGTATAATAATCAATTCATTTTTTAAGCTCACCTTACGTTTTTTCTATCTAACCAAAAATGAAAACACATAACTAATTTATTAGGCAAATGTATTATAAACTTTATCGTCAACTCAATTTTTTGGTGTTTCATTTAAAAATAATAAATAAAAAATTCTCAAAGTTTAATAATTTTTTTTAAAATTGCGGTTGGAAATTTTGGATTCATGAAAGTTACATTTTAATTATTTTGCAGTTAATTTTTAGATTTGAATATAAAGTGTGGTATTTTCTCTTTCTAACTAATACCATTTAGATCTTATTTCTAACCATTATAGTAAGGGAGACACAACGATATCTATGAGACCTATAAAAGTTGTTCAGAAAACCAAACCCCTCAGACTAATTTTTTCAATTATGAATTTTTACATGAAACGACAAAAAAGTGAGGTGACAATAAGGTTTGCAATCCAATTGTTTTGCGAGTGTTTTTATTATTTTTTTCACTATCAGTAACTGATAGAATAATGTAAGATGTGCTATTTCTGCAATAAAATTTGAAAGCGTTCATTTCATCACCTTCCAAAAACAGTTTTTAGTTTTCGGATACATTCTGAAATATTCCATTTGTTTTGGATTTTATTGCAAAATGGTAATACTCTAACCTCCTGAAAGAAT
The DNA here is from genome assembly GCA_917880885.1 of Limnephilus marmoratus. NCBI lineage: Eukaryota > Metazoa > Arthropoda > Insecta > Trichoptera > Limnephilidae > Limnephilus > Limnephilus marmoratus. Next base: position 20,523,398 of record OU862915.1, read on the forward strand.
ATGCTGGAGACCTGAGGGGTTAAGGGAAGATCACAAGATCAAAAAATTCAACACAAAAAAGACATATTTTAAACAAGTGCAGGTAAACAGAATGCATTTTTAACCCACATATGAAGACCACAAGGCTCAGGTAGCGTCTACCATCAACAAATAGAGTTTCACATTGCGTAAACACAGAAAAATTTCTCAATGATATTTCAAATTGTCAAAAAATTTAGACAGACCACCCGGAACACACAGAACGACAGGTCTTTTCAAGGTTGTATCTTAGAGCTGACTGATGTATTTTGCTAATATTGAGGGCCATTAGTCCAAAAAAAGCCAGAATATCCAAATGTAGATCTAATAGAAGATGCGTAGTAAGCAATATTGTTCTGGTTTCATCACTTTTCAAATGTAAATAATTTCCTGTTGTCAGCAAATTAATTAAAATCTTGTTTTGTGTTTATATTATTACACATATAGTGAAAATACTTAATTCGTCAGGTCTATTTGTTCGCTTTTGTAACAAATCGTTTAGTTCTCGTAAAAATTGTCTTGTCTCCTTACTATCATGGTTAGAAACATGATCTAAAATCTAAACAGTGTTGAAAAGAAAAAATACCACGCTTTATATTCAAATGTAAAAGTTAAACGCAAAATAAATAAAATATACACCTTTATGAAACCAAAGTTTCCGACCGCAGTTTGAAAAAAATTGTGAAACCATGGTAATTTTTTAATAATTATTTTTACATGAAACAACAAAAAAGTGAAGTGTTGATAACGTTCAGAATACATTTGTCTAATAAAGTGTTTTAATTTTTTTTCATTATCAATAATTTTAGTTAGAAAAAACGTAAGGGAGCCAATCACTGTTAGAATACGGTATTATCGGATGGGGCAGTGCAAATAAAAACATACTAAATCCACTAATCAAAACTATAATGAAAATTATACTAAAAGTTCCTGTAAGAACTAGCACTGACGAAATCTTCAACAATCTTAACATCATGTCAATTGAACAACTATATTCTAAAACTATACTCATTTACATTCATAAGTACAAAACCCAAGAAATAACAACTAATACGTACATTAGAAACACTAGATCTCATGGTCAAAAACTTATCCAACAAGTAACTACTAACACAACATTTGGGCAAAAAAGCTTCTTATATTATGGCATTAAACTCTACAATAAAATACCACTCTCACTCAAAAACCTCAACATTATAACATTTAAATTTCAAATAAAAAGCTGGATACTAAATATAGGGAGATCAGAAATAGAAAATATACTGATATCAAATACAGACTAAAACCAAATCTAGTAAACTGATTTATAAAAAAACCACTATCTTATTTACTTTATGATTATTTAAAAAAAAATACTACATGATATATGTTATGTTTAATTCATATTAATTTCTTATAATTAAATTATAATATGTAAATGAAATCCTCAGCACGGGAGATCCCAGTGAGGATATCATTATCCCTACTGTTACTAAGAAATAAAGACAATAAATCATTATTAATATTATTATTATTTATGTTTGCATTCAAAGTTATCGTATTTAAAAAATTAAGTGTTTATTTCTAATAATAAAATTTTAAGGCATATTTCACCTAGTTTCACCCTAGAAACAGTTTTTAGTTTTCAGATATGTTCATATACATATTCCATTTATTTGGATTTTATTGTAAAGCGGAAACATTTTGACCTTCTGATAGGTTAAAATAGTTTGAGGGGTTAAAAAACAAAATAATTTGAAATATATTTAAATATAATTACCTTAAGTGGCAAAAGCACGGGTTCGTTCTCATTCTCATTATCCGACGAGAACTCATCAGTGTCCATTTTATCGCCAGTGGCGCTCACGGCTGACATGGAGAGGTCACTCTTCTTGGCTGGCTCCCGGCTGAAGGAGAGGTCGCCTGGATGGAATATAGAAACTGTTTGACTAAGTAAATACTGACCTACAATACTAAATTCAACCAACTCAATCAGGGGAAGTAAGAAAGTGACAACAAAAATGTCAGCAAATTTTTTTTGATGAATCGACAGCCATTTTCAGGAAAATATGTCGTTATTATCAAATCAGTTCTAAAAATTTGTATGTATTGTCTGAAGATATTTTTGTTTAAAATATTTATAAATACGATCATGAAACGAATGAGAAAAACTTTTCTTGGAAATAAAACTGCATTTTAATTGCTGCATTAAGGCCTATCCGCACACAACAGTGCAGGCATGTGACCGACAGTTCCGTACCGTACAGTACCGTGACGTGCTATTCGTACATGTCAGTACCGACACGACGCGATGACGCGCGCAGTGATTAGTTGGCACTCTAGACTCTGCGTAGCAGTTTCATGTGCTAAAATGCCTCGATATTCAAGATCACAATTAGCAGCGATTGCTTTAATATTAGATGAAGACGAAATGTATGTGAGAAGAAGGCATTGGGTTCATAATTAGAAACATGAATACCAATATAAAAAATTTTAAAACTCACCTCAAAAATTATACTGAAAACTTAAACTGAATGATATAAAAAAAGCAATACAATAACACCCCCCCATACACACAAGCCTTGCTTAATTATGGGGGTACATCAAATATTCTACTATGTAATTAATTACTGTATAAAAATTATTTGTAATTTATGTACCTTCTATTACTAATAAAAATAAAAAAAATAAAAAATAAAAAATAATGCATGGAGGAAAAGAGAAGAAGGAGAATTCACCACCCTATATAAACATCTGATAGATGATGAATCAAAGTTTTTTTGAGTATTTCAGGATGTCAAAACATTATTTTGACATACTTTTATCTAAACTAAAATTATTATATTTATAATTAAATTATTTAATTATAATAAAAAATTATATTGTTCCATATTTTTGCTTAAAAATTAATGTCCATGTATTTTCTATGTGAAAGGTCATAAATTGCATGATATACACGGACCAATTCAATCGACTTTTCGTCGTCCTTCTTGAAACACTGCGACCGTGTCAGGCAAAATATTGTCCGCTAGAAATTCACGCCAGATCACGGCGAGCGTCGGCGCAGCACTGACATCACTGAACGTCACTGTCACTGACGAGTACGGATAGCGTCGTACAAAATGTAAGCCACAATATCATTTTTCACTGACACTAATGGATACGTTACTGATCGGCACGTGTCGGCACTGTGCCGGCACTGTTGTGTGCGGATAGGCCTTTAATATTCCTATAACAATCCTTCCAAAAATTTTGGAAGCTCTAGTTTATTTGGCAATAAAAACTTTCAACCATTTTAGGTTGATTTTATATTCTTGTACATCTTTTTATAACAAGTTTTTACATGGGAATTCCAAACCAAAAAAAAATACAAATATTAATGTACATCATGCAATGAACGGAAAATGTTAGCAAGGTTTTAAGCAAAAGAAATTCATCACTTGAAAGTTATTTCATAAGACACCAGCAGTCATTTTTTTATGAATCTACAGAAAAATTCCTAGAAAATTGCTCCTCTGATTATATATTATTTCATAGTAATAATCATGTATTGTTAAATAGTACTTTAACTCAAATGAAGTATTGAATTCCGTAAGTCTAAACTTAAACTTTAGGGCGCACAATTTACACCCGCGCTGTGCAAGCTGGTTGCCTACAGAGCTAAGGACCATCCCATATAATTTTTTAACCATGTACGTCATTAAGACGGGTTTCATCGACACTGTAATGCTATTCGAAACATTGGCTGAAGAAGGAGGACGTGCAATAAGTGTAACAATCCAAAAATTAATCACAATAATACTTTTGGCCTTGATTTAAAATAATATATAGTACATTTGCGGCACGCTCCAGAGTGGAAGAAACCCTCAGTATCGCCCTGGTGTAAGACCACCATTCAGAATGAAAGGTTGCAATGGCTTTAGCCGTGTTTGGTGACCAGATTTAAATAGCCAGGTACTTTCCCACCTTCCTCTTCCCCATCTCTTTCCCCTCCCCACTAACTTGAGGGTCACAACATACCCCAATTGGGGATGCCTTAGTCACTGGCTCCAGACGGGAGCAGCTGTGAGGTGTTCACATAAGAAAAAAAAAGTAATTATTGGACATTATTTTTAAAGGCGGGCAATTTTTTAAAACTTAGTTACAAAAACGGCACCAGGAGAAATTGTTTTACGTCGAGTCGTCACCTGGTTAAACGAGTTATTTTTCGAGAAGTTAGAATGAGAAAAAATATTTTTTTTTATTTTAAAACAATTATGTCATTATCTATCAAAAATGTTAGCTATTTAAAAGTAAAATATTAACCACATTAAAAAATAAGTATAAATAAAATGAAAAAAAAATGTATTATTACATATTCCCTGACAATATAAAAATGTACCAGAGGAATTTTCCCTATAAAGAGTTTTCAGAAAATTCCAAAAAAATTCAGAATGATTTTCAAGCTTCATTATTTAAAAAAAATGTATGACAGTCCTCTTAATCTACGTTCAGGGTTTAAAGGCTTAAAGATATTGGGCTACCAAGAGAATAAGGTGAATTATCAGACATAACACAATAGACCAATGGTCTGAGAGCTTACAGGAACTATGCAGACGATTTTCATATTTATATGTAATAAATACATAATACCCTTGAGGACTGAAATGTTTACATTTAAATATAATTTAATTTAATTTTGAACCCAAAGTCTTCATCTACCACATGTACTTCGTAGGTAACTTTGGCAACTTTACAGAAACCAAGATAAATTGATCATAGAGTTACGGATGTAAAAATTTGCCAGTAATGCTGTGTGCACATTTGTGAACATAAGCGCGAGCCGAGCCACGGATAATGGAAAAGGAATGAAGCAATGTGTTTCAGTGTATTCGCAGGCAAAGATGTCATAAACATGTCCATTTATTCAATTTTATTACTGTAAAGCTAGCTGCATTAGAAGAGAGACAGGATCAGTAGAGAAAGACCGCGGTCATAAAGCCGGTACAGGAAGTGTTGGGGGGCCACACAAGGGGTTAAAACCATGGTGGTGAAGTATAATGGGATCTACACACGACACTGCATGTAGTGACTGCGGCAGTGACTGCAGAGTGTGTGGGTTTAAGCGCTCAACTCCACGCTCTCTGCAGTCACTGCCGCAGTCACTACATGCAGTGTCGTGTGTAGAGCCCATTAAGCAGGTTCCAAATCCTGCGGATGTCTTTGAAATAAAAATAAGAAGTCAGCCTGCCTCTTGAAGAGATCTGGATTTCTTATGTGTGGAAAGGCAACACCTGAAAAAACAAACCCTCGACTCTGTGCATAAACGGGCAGTCCGGTTGATAGATTTCCCTATCTTAACAAGCAGATTGCAATCTTTAGAGCACAAGCGTCAGGTAGGTACGCTGTCTTTGTTTTATCAATTACAATGGAAAATGCTCTTAGGCACCGGTGCATAGCCGGGAAGCATGTGAAACGCGCGCATAACAAATATGCACAAAGTTGACATATGTCACACGAGGACGGGTCTTGAGTTCATCAGCTTGGCTGTGAAATTATTTGCCAACTTCTGTTTCCTCCTTCCTGCCACATGGGCCTCTTCAAGACCCATGTTCACTCCTTTCTTTTCTCAAAAAGGACCTCAACACAGCACCTTCACAGATGACATGGGTGATGCTTTAATCATGGCTTTACATTGCATAAAGAAAGAGACGAGGAGTGAGTTAATGAACAGTGATTTAAAAAACTAAACGACTGTGGTGCCAAATGATTCAAGCCCATATTAAATGAGACAATAAATATTATAAATTTCACACAGATTACACAAACAAAAATTATAGAACAAGATGGGGAATAATCCATCATTCTCATAATTTTTTTTGAGAAAGATTCAGCGCAATTTATTGTCCCACGTAATACAGGTTTTAGGAAAAAATAGATTGTATCGAACTGTGGCATGCCATGACTGTTCTCCTGATTTTTGTAATTTTCCAAAGAAAAGTATAGAAAAAAAAATTCCATAGAAGAAGTTATCAGAAGGTTGATTCTATATCTTTTGCAGGAGAGACGAGACAATTGAGGCAAATGGACAAAATTCGTCTGATATCAGAAGACATCCGTCGTCCATTATCAGCTGTCAAATTTCTGTCGGATATTCTTTGACTTTCAATGGCTTGTGCGTTAAATGGATTAATTACCTACTTAAAAACATGAATTACTTTTCAATAGTTATTAAAACTACTTACATATAAGAGGTTTTCATAAATAACTAACCGTTTATTGCATTATTTTGATGTTTGTACGCGATGACATTCTATTTGCGAATTATCCCATGACTGACATCTCTTAACCTTTAAACGCTTGTGCGCCACATGCAATAGAGATAGCCCACTGCCCAAGCATTTTTTGTGAAATATTCGCACCATAATCACTAGTCCCGTAGGGAACCGTTGGGCATTGAACGAAGCAAATCCGCGGTCCCGTACGGGACCACTGGGCTCAGAGGTTCTGGGCGTCTAAAGGTTAATGAGGATTACTCGACAAAAAGCGTTGTAATCTCTGGCATTAGAAGAGTTCATCATTTTAGGAGTCGGTGTCTCAACACAAGCGCAGTTTAAAGCTTGTTAACATGTTACGGAATACCGTACTTAAGAAACTGTCAAAATGTGTTGTAAACGGCAGATTTAACGCATGTTACGCTGTTGCAAAAGAGATAGAATCACCCTTATGGTATAAAAATTTCAGAAAATCAGAAAATTAATAGGGGCAAGCTTGGAATTCAAGAGGTTTATGATGTGAAACGGTGAATAAAGTTAATTTCAACGTCAGGGTAAACAATACCTGTCCACATGAGATTAATTTTATTGGAATCTTGCTGCAGATCATAACTTCTCTTCGGCAAACCTTTAAACAATAAAAATTAACATCAAAAACACATACATAATAGGAAATATTCAAAATAAAAACAAAAACATGGAAAATTAAGACACACAACATGCTAAAATAATAAAACTTTAATACCGGAAAGCTGAATGATACATATCAACAGTCCTGAAGAACAATGGCGGATGTGCGATTTTGTCATTTTGCAGTAGAGCTGTTTAAAGTTTCGTTTCTGTAATTTACTGTTTTTGAGATAAAGACATACAAGTGCTGTTTTGATATTTTGTATTTCATTTCATTCAAAATTCCAAAAACAGACTTAAAGGAAATTAAAATAAGCCAACAAAACGATTTTCAATGTTAGCAGATCCGAAATATTTTTCAGGACAGTCGATATCATAAATCATAAGAAATTAATTCCTTTTCACCCAATAAGGAACTTGAGTGAAAAATATTATGGCGTAAAAATATATATAGATCAACAAAGGCTGATTCTGAATACGTACGTAAGTTTTATTATGTAGAATTAATAAATTGTTATTTAAAAACGATTAAAACCATAACAGATTTAAAAGCTTAATGATTCGTCGGCAGGTTCTAACAGAGGTTACCTGCAGACCTCACGGGTCGGGTGGCCAGATACATTAAGAATGCGGACAATTTTGTGTTTATTAAGTTGCGACGCATTGGATTTTTTGATTTTATACTGATCCGAATGGGATTGACCTTACTGTTAACTGACAAAACCGAATTAAGACGAGTAGCCCTTACGATTACAATCATTTTGGCAGGCTTCGTAAAACAATACATTGCTTTAGTTTAGAAATACAATTTTTAATACAATTGGTAAAAGCTGTTTTTTTCAAGTCAATTATCTACTCTTATTAAAATTACAAGTTAAGGTTATTACAAAACTGAGATTCTATGTTTTTTTTATTTTTGAAATTTTATAAACCACCTATGAAAGTTAAAAAAATAAAAACTTATTTTCATACCACTAACACATTATAAGAAAACCTACACCAATTAATTAATAAAATACAAAAAAAAACATGCTCAGTTCCAAACGTCATGCAAAATGTTACACAAAATGTAGTTCTTCAAAAATAAAATGTTGATGAATTACACTGCCGCGGTAACTAAAAACACTATCTTCCTTGAGACTCTCAAGGAAGACAATGCATTTTTATTTACCACGGTAATACAGCGCTGTAACGGGAATCGAACCCAAAGCCTGGACGATCTAGGAGCTCATTCAATATCAAACCTAAAACAGCCATGCGATTCTGTATCTTTTGTGGATATGGAATCGATTCCATATGTAATCGTCTGTCTCGTTGGTGCAATTGTCTATGGCTTGCAATTGCTTTTTCTAATTGCAGATAAGTCAGCGCTGTCGCCAACTTCAACTAGTTTAAAACACGAAATGCGAAGTATACATAATTATTTATTCATTTAATGTACGTTTAAAGTTGGATTTGACATTTGTGAAGTCGGCGACAACGCTGACAGCTTACCAGGGTTGTCAACTTGCAGGGAATTCCCCAAATTGTGGGGAAATTGCGGGGAATTTGTTATTTTGTCCTCACCAATTTGGGGAATTTGAACATTTATCGCGGATATTTTAGGACATAAGCATTGGCAACCCTGCAGCTTACACATCAGCCCGTAGAAAAAGAAATTGTAAGCCATAGACAATCACACAAGTGTGAAAGGCGATTACATATGGAATCGATTACATATCCACAAAAGATACAGAATCGCTCTTCAGATCAATATAAGTTTTTTTTTATAAAACCTACAAACTTAATTTAACAAACAAACTTTATTATAGGTAAATTAGTTGGCTTTAAAGGATGGTTAACAGTTTATCTATTTTCGTTCGCATTTTCAGAGATGTCTTTTTTTTTTAAGAGCGCCATCAAATCCAAAAGTAAACATACGTACATCTCCAGCGTTCAAGGGATATTTTTTATAAATATCTTGGCGCTCAAGTGGTTATCAGCAATATTCACAAAAAGATACAAGTATATTTAAAACAAAACCACGTTGAAATTTAGTTTTCTTACTGGGTTTGGGAGGAGGAGGTTTGGCGGGCAACAGCACAATATCCGGGGACTCTGCATAGCTCCTCTGGTCTGTTCTCGGTCTAAGGACACGCCTTCCCCCCTGCAGATGTAAAAAACATGTTTTGTATCAGAAGTTCAAAGGTTGGGGGAAGATGTTAAGATGTAGCATGTTGTAAAATATTTATTTAAAATTAAATCAAGCAAAACAACATTTTATAAAACTGGGCTACTAAGACATTTGAAAAGGCTTCAGCAAACACATCAAAATAACTAAATATACATTATATGTTAACAGGAATGGTATATAATTTGGATTTGAGGCCAAAATACTGAATAGTAATTTTTTATTCATGTGATGGAGGTTGTGGGTTCTTTATAAGTTTTTGTGAAACAAACAAATATTTTGTTTTATAATTAAGACAAGATCAAAATTAGCACAACAACCAAAATAAAATTTTGAATTTTATTAGTTGTTTCACGGTTTTATACCTACATATAAATTAATTGGTTTGCTAATAATTGTATTTGTATTGCCTAAAATGTGCATTCTTGTTCCTTCCAATTTCAATTACAGGTGGGTAGGAATCTGAGGGTCAATGTGTCTAGGAGTGACAGACCTATGAATCCAGCCCTCCAACTGCGGTGCACGGCGATGGGTACAGAGAGACTCGCTGGAGAGGTCTAAGTTAGGTCTCCCTCAATCAACCTCTCTCAATCCGACCTGCCATGCAAGTAGTTGGGCAAACGCATTGGCCGCCAAGACCTAGACAAACATCACCCAATGAACCCGGGCGCCCCAGCTAAGTCACCAAACCACCCATATCCGCCTCCCGAATTGGAATCTGTATTATTATTGTTGTGCTGGACTACTTATATGTACTGAACGACAATTCATATAATGTGAGCGCTGTGACTAGCCCGAAGAGGCCTTGAGAAGCAGCCATATGGACCAAGGGTATGTTTGTGGTTTCTCCACCATTTCCCTATCCTCACCCTGCATTTAGGCAATTCAATACTGTTGTTTTTATCGCATCCGCAGTTATAGCAATATATTGAACCAGTGCAACTAACCATTAACCATAGAATTAAAATAGCATAGAAAGGCTCACTAACGATACAAACCTGATGCAGGGGTGGGTGGGCCGGTGTGATGGTGAGCCCGCTAGCCGTGAGAGCTCGCAGCTCACTCAGCTCCGGGGGCAAGGGTCTGGAAGCAATGGGTAGACCATTGGTATCGGGCTTAGCTACTAGTCTATGGAATGAGATAAATAATCATTGATGAGATATAAAAGCAGTGTGATTAGGTATTACATATAGACAATAACTTTACATTACATCGCCTCAGTTCTTATTTGTCCAACAGACCATTTTAGTTTTTGTTTAATCTCCACTTTAGACTTAAAAATAAGGTATAAAAATGATAGTTAATCACTTAACTAAGAATTATTTAAAATAATGAGACCTTTAACTTTACGGAAATGGCTTTATCTTACACCTATCATAATTTTTCATTAAAATAATGAAAGAAAACCTTCTCCTCATGAAAAATTTTCTAATGGTCTGTTGGACAAATACGAACTAAGGCGACGATTATACAAATATGGTGGTGAGGACTTGATAGCAGAGATACAATGGATATCTGGTTACCATCTGGTATCCGGCCTCTTTATTACCTAATATGATAATATGAACTGTTGAGAAGTAACTAAAACAGGTAGAAAAAATATGAAATTTTTTTTTATTATCTCTTAACCACTGGAGCGATTATGGTCGAAAAATGGACCATTTTTATTTTTCTGCGATTGATGGCGGTTCAAAAATGGATCACATTTTCCTACCATTCGTAAAACATTTATTGTAATTATCTAAAACATTTCCATGGCCAGCCAATTATTTTAAAACAAAGCTTTTGAAATGCTTTATCTATTATGACCACAGATGTCGCAAATCCGAACTTGGTAGACTATTTTCGATTTAAAATATTTAAAAAAAATAAAGATTTAAAATATTTTTTCATGCCGAATTATTGATCAGCTGTTAACGGTTAAAATTAATTCCTTTTTCCATTAATATGCACCTTTCATTATCAGACAACCCAGACAAGATCCAAAAATCGAAAATATTCAATGTTGACTCGAATAAGTCCCCCTGACGGCAGTTTCAAAGTAACAACACGCAGAATTTGCGCGGTTAAACTTTACAATATTTTATATTTTTTTTATAAATTCTACAAATATAAAAGTAAAGTAAATATAAGGTAAAATAAAAGTTAATTCATTGGCTATGTAGCACTATAATAAGTTTTGGTAATTATCGGTTCGGACTGGCCACACTTATTACGAATAATTTTTAGAAAAAAACTTTAGATTCGCCTTAATTACTATAAAAGGAAACTTTTTGGCTTTGGGGCGGCGGAAAATAATGCATTTTAATTTTTAATTGCATAAAACCAAAATTCACTTCGCGAACCGACGCAGCGAAAATCCGCGGCCGTAGCTGTCACTGTTATGGACTGTAGCCGACTTCGTGGGATACCTACATGAAATACCGCGAATCACAAACCATGTTACACAAACCTAGCGTAGCCGCTAAACCACTTGAAAACTGGGATGTTTTTCTTGCGTTGACGCGAGTAGGCGTTATAAAGGGGCACATTCTTTTGTATCATAAACCATGTTACACAAACAAGCCCGCTAGACAAATGTCATAATTACGCGTCTTATCCCACGAAGTCGGCTACAGTCTTATTAGCTCTTGTTAATTTATCAAGGATACCAACCTAACAGTGACAGTTACGGCCGCGGATTTTCGCTGGGTCGGTTCGCGAAGTGAATTTTGGTTTTATGCAATTGAAAATTAAAATGCATTATTTTCCGCCGCCCCAAAGCCAAAAAGTTTCCTTTTATAGTAATTAAGGCGAATCTAAAGTTTTTTTCTAAAAATTATTCGTAATAAGCGTGGCCAGTCCGAACCGATATTTACCTAAGTTTTATGTCTCCATGTTAAAATTCGAAGGTAGGATTTTTTTTAATGTTTGCGAAAAATTTGAAAATTGATCTTATGGGAAATCTCGAGCAATCGTGGCAAATTTATTTACTTCGCTTGGTCGCTCCAGTGGTTAAGAGTGTACTTAAAAGTATACACAATTTACTATTTCGTAGATGGCACTAATTTAATTAATAATTTTATAAATTTTAATAATCTAATTCAATAAATGTTTCGTCCGTGTCCTCGTCCACGTCCACGTGTACAGGGACGCAAACAAATAATTCGTCCTGATATTTTAACCCCTTTTAAGAACATATTTTATATTATTATTAAAATATATATCAGGATTTAATAATAGCATTTCCAATAACATGTGTTCCCAATTATGTCCTCCGTTTGCAAACTGTATCTAAATTTCTCTAATAAACAATAAACAGTGTTAATCTCAAGTGACCTCCCAATCCCAATGTACAGAATATAAATAAAACAATACAAGTACATTTTAACAAAGCATTACATTCATTGGTCAAATAATGCCTTGTACATAGAGTTTTGTATTAGTGATCGACGAACTGGTGAATGCAACCAAGCCATAAGTTGTTATAATAGTTTATCTGATCTGTAGTTAGAAGTAAGAAATATGTTGTATGTTTGAACAGCACCTTTGAGGTGATTTTTCACAAAAACAATGCTAAACAAATCATCGAAATATTTTTATTATTATTGTCTGGTATCCGGCCAATTTACTACCCATTGAATCTCTACTTGAAAGACATTATAGGGAAGTAAATCTCAGCAAATAGGAATACTTCAAGCCACATTACTCTGATGTGAAGGTAAAGTCTGACAAATCAAACAGACTGGTTGATCCCTCTCGTATGAATGTTGCGAAGTTAGGGAACACACAGATTCCACATTCTCAATAATAATAATATGTTCATGAAAACTCACCTCAAGGGCGCTCTACACATAAATGTATAGTACGACTGACTTACAATAAAGATTTATAATTATAGCTTGTGACTTACATCTAAGACATAACCAATGACCTAAAACTATTAATAACCTACCAAAACTAAACCCCAATTTAAATAGTGTTATACAGAATACTACATCAAACAAATTTTGACCCGAGATGTATATGTGAAATGAAACAAATAAATTAAAATGTAATATACCTGACGCTTAAGTCAACCACTGATTCGTCTGTATCCATTTTTTCCATCTGAAATCAAAAGGAAAAAATTCAGCAATCTTTTACTGCAATTCGAAAACAGCATGCAGAAATGTAATTATAATAAATGGACACATTTGCATTACGGTTATATTTTGAAACAACAACATCAAGAGAAAAAAAACTATATTATCTACAGAATTAAATATAAATTTATTAATTTTATACAAAACCGGGACCAGCTCATTTTACACCAAAAAAAATAAATTTTTACCCCAGTAGATAGGTAATAATTAGATGTAATTAATTCCGTGAGCGGAAATTGAAAAAAATGTATATTATCGTTAATTTCTTAAATTTAAAAATAAGAAAATGTCATTTTTCAATGACCTCCATGTTGTAAATTACAGCGGTAAATATGCACTTTTTCACGAAAAAACACTTTGGTCATTGAAAAATGACATTTTCGTATTTTTAAATTTAAAAAATTGACGATAATATACATTATTTTCAATTTCCGCTCACGGAATTAATTACATCTAATTATTACCTATCTACTGGGGTATATATTTATTTTTGGGAGGAATGCAGATCCCGCCAATGTCTGGAAATTAAATAAAAAGGCACTTTCTAGATGAGAAAAGTGTGGAAAAGCTGAATAAAACAAAAATTAAGGCGCGCTCGGCAAAATTGAGGGAGATACAACGATTCAAAGTATTCAAAATTTCACTTCGCGAGTTGATATTGATAGTCCGCCCGCCATTTTGACATAACCTAATACGCTAAACATGGTTTGTGATACAAAAAAAGTGCCCCTTTATAACGCCTACTCACGTCAAGGCAAGAAAAACATCCCAGTTTTCAAGTGGTTTAGCGGCTACGCTAGGTTTGAGTAACATGGTTTGTGATTCTGGCGTACTATTAATTCTGTATTAGGTCTAGGATCCAACATAAGCAATGAAAAAATGGCGAACGGACTTGTCAATATCAACTCGCGAAGTGAAATTTTAAATACTTTGAACGGTCGTATCTCCCTCAATTTTGCCGAGCGCGCCTTAATGTATTTTTTATTCATCTTCTCCACACTTTTCTCATCTAAAAAGTGCATTTTAATTAAATTCCCTGACATTGGCGGGATCTGCATTTCACCCTTATTTTTTTTTGTCCAAATTAGCTGGTCCCGGCTTTGTATAAATTTACCATAAATTTTTGTTTACATATTTGATCCTGTTATATTCAGACAGATTCACTTTCGAAATTATAGTAAACAAATTTATTATCAGTAACTTGAACCTGTATTTTGAATTTCTAATAACTCTTCTGCAAAGCTCAGCACGATTTTTTTATTGAAATAAAAGAAAACATTTAGTTGAAATAAGAGAACCTAACCTACAAAACGTAGGTGTCATACAAAATTATGAAAAAAGAGTTTGTTTATAAATCTGTTTTAAATATTTTATAGGTATTGGAATGCTCACTGGTGCATGTGTATATTATTAGGCTTTAGCGTAAGCTTTCCTCTTCGTGTATAATTCAAAACATCAATTTTATAAAAATTTATTTCGTTGTTAAAAATCAAAATCAATTAAATCTGATTGATAACAAAAAACATCCGAAATCGTGAGATAAGTCAAATTTGGGGGTTATAAAAGCTAATTTGTTATTTGTGGTTAAAAAAGCAATGACATTTTATGGGAATAGTAGACCGATTAAAATAACAGTAACGGTGGCCATCCCTAATCTGATTAATATGCTAATGTAAGATGCTTATTAATCCAAAATTGATTTGTTGTAGAAAGTGTTTACACAAACATCTACGATACTAAACAACGCGAAAGCATTTTAAAGAAATGCTTTCCTGGCACATTGAAATATACAAAAATAACCATTGTTTATTTTACAAACCTTAATGAAAACTAGTAATTAATCTATTGAATGGGCATAGCGGCAGGAGAGATCGATAAAGATCACACTATCAGGTAATCACCAAATTTATGTTATCAAAAATTATGACCACTCGTGCTCAATGACACCAGATATCAGTTTATTAAGTAATAAGGAGTTTTGCGTTGATTATTAAATCATAAATATGAATTTAACACAATATTGTGACATATCAATCGCCGAATAATATCGCCGTGCAATCGGACGCACAATTCCAAAGACAAAATAATTGAACCTTTATCGGCTAATTAGTGAATAGTGTGTACATGTTGTTTACTTCATTCACGGGAGGACATACAAAATAATGCGGGAACATGTCGGCCAAGTACTTGCCTACTTTTAAAATTGAGAAAAATAAATTTAGGTTTCCTGGTCGCAATAAATCGCATTTTACTTTGGGAGGCGGGTATGGGTACCGCCGCCTTAGGAACCCTGCCATTGATCACCCCAAGTGGTTCGTTGCGTTTGGTGATTTAGCCGGGGTGCCTGGGTTCATATGACGAGGTTTATCTAGGTTTTGGCGGCAAATGCGTTTATCCAAGTACTGCGTGGCGGGTCGGTTAGGGAGAGACCGATTAAGAGAGACCTAACCTAGACCTATCCAGACGGAATCTCTCGACCCATCGCCGTGCACCCAATAGGAAAGATGAATTTATTCGTCCTTCACTCTGGGAAACATTGACTCCCGGATTCCTACACACCTCTCATTACTTTTTCCTACCCAGAACTTCATCTTATTCCTTTCCTCAAAAAACCCACCTCACAGCATCCCCTAAGATGACATAGGCCCTGTGGGTTTTTTTTTCTTCATGGTCTCCTGTGAAAATCGGAAAACAGTCGAGAATTTTTTTAAAGGCTATCGATTTTTTGGTACTATACGAAGTTTAAAAATGTTGCGAAATTTTTATTTTTCTGAAAAAAATTTTTTGGAAATATTGAAAAATCGGAAAGTGGGGCGGGAAATTTTCATAAAAACATTTACTTTTTAGATTTGTCATGTGAAGTTTTGAAAATTTTTATGAAAATTTCAAAAATATATTCCAGAAAAATTGAAATTTTGGGAAAAAAAATGCTCGAAAAATGGATCGGGAAAGTATTAAAGTTTTTGAAACTTAGAAATTCCAAGTTTTATTTTTCTTTTTGACATTTACCCATCGGCGCACAATGGTTCCAAATAACCCAAAAGTTGGAAACAGGGAGGATTTACGGGGAAAAAAAGTTGTATTATTTTTCGGTATGGTTAAAAAAAATAAAAATATTCGGTTTTAGTAAGTTTTACTGGATTTTACTAACAAAAAATATACAATGCTCTTGAGGCGATTTTTCGCAAAAACAGCGCTATATAAGTTGTCCAAATTTATTATTATTATTATTAGTGCAATTTAAAAAACATCTTAAAATTCAAATTATTTATATCCATAGGTAAACATGTGAAAATAAAGGCCGAGTAATGTTTAATTTTGCTTTTTAACATTTTGATGCAGACGATGAACAATCATCACCATCGTCGGTGCAAAAGATATTTGAAGAATGAATATCCGGAGGAATTATTATATCTAAAATTTCCTTAGGAAAAAGATTTAATTGTTTCTTTGGGGGTTGCCTGGGGAGGAATGCAGATCCCGCCAATGTGGCAGATTTTAATAAAAATGCACTTTCTAGATGAGAAAAGTGTGGAACAGTTGAATAATAATTAAGAAATTAAGGCGCGCTTGGCAAAATTGAGGGAGATACAGCCGTTTAAAGTATGAATAAAATGTCACTTTATGAACCGATACTATCAGCCATTTTGTAACCTTAAAGTTGGTAGCACTCGTAATCGTCCTCTAAAAACATGGTTTATGTAACATGGTTTGTGCCCCTTTATAACGCCTACTCGCGTCAACGCAAGAAAAACATCCCAGTTTTCAAGTAGTTTAGCGGCAACGCCAGGTTTGTGTAACATGGTTTGTGACCATTATTAATTCTGTTTTTCATAATTACGTGTATATCACACGAAGTTAGCTACAATCGTATCAACCTTCGTAATAAAAGCAAGTCTGAGATACCAACATAATAGTAACAAAATGGCGTAGTATAAGTTCACGAAGTGTCATTTTATTCATTCTTTAAACGGCTGTATCTCCCTCAATTTTGCCAAGCGCGCCTTAATTTCTTTTTTATTCAACTTTTACACACTTTTCTCATCCAGAAAGTGCATTTTTATTAAAATCCCCCACATTGGCGGGATCTGCATTTCACCCCTATTGAATTTATAAAGTGGTTACCAACACTAACTGGGCGTAGCCAAACGATAAGTCGCCCGCAGGGCCTAGCAGTAAAAACCTGTGGAGCGGGTTTTTAACTGGTAGTTATATTATTATTATTGGAATATTTTTTTATGATGACTTGTGAACATTGTGAACGCGGCTTTATAAAATTATTCCAGCCAGGATCGCCGATCGCCGGCGCAAGGCGGTTTCCAAATTGTGATTGCTTGATAAATTAATTTAGGCCATTCCGCCATTCAGTACAGTGCTCCGAATAGTCCGAATATTCTATTGATCGCCTCGCCTGTTTTTCAATTTAAAATGTCCCTTAAAGTCAAGGTAGGCCAAATTGAATTATTTACTCAATATTAATCCCTGTGTTTTCGCAACCCGTTTGCTTGTTTGACAGATTTTTTGGCGGGATTAAGTTTGCGGCCCTGTTTAATATTTTCTCATTTTCTGAGCAATCTCAGCAATCTCAAATCTGACATTTTGAATCGGAAACAAAATTTTAAGGTTAGTTTTGGATAACTAAATCCGCTTTCTCTTGAGAATGGCTTACAATCTTAAAAGTGAGGAGGAAGTGAAAGAGTACCTCGAAAACCTCGGGATAGAATACAGATTCGGATGTTTCAACGAGAAAAATCCGGAAACCTGTCACCTTCTCGCTGACTATTTCGAAGCCATCAAGAAAGATTTCGACAAGGCAGGAAAAGTTTACAAAGATAACTGCGATTCGAGAGACTTTCCTAAGTCATGTTTTAAAACTGCAAATTACATCCTCTTGGGGAAGGGTAACTTGGGAAAGCCGGGAAATTTCGTCGGCTCTTTTCCCTATCTGGAAAAAGGCTGCAACAAGGAAGACCCCGATGCCTGCATGCACCTCGGTTTGATGCTTTCCTCTCCTCCTGTACCTGAGATTAAATTTGATCCCGAGAGAGCGATTGCAGCATTAAAACTGAGTTGCAGCAAAGAAAATGTGAATGCTTGTTACTATCTTTCTGGGATGTACATCAGTGGTGTCCTGAAGCACGAATTCAAGAAGCAGATTCACGGCAAGCCGGCCATTGCTAATAACCCCGCTAACTTCGCAATACAGAAGAACATGGAGGAAGCGTTTAAATATTCTGAAAAGGCTTGCAGCCTCAATCATCTGTATTCTTGTGTTAATTTGAGTCAGATGTATCAGAGAGGTGAGGGAGTGGCAAAGAATCCAACATTGGCCGACAAGTTCAAGCAGAAAGCAATAGAATTAGAAGAAATTGTAAGGAAAACGCAGCAGCCATTGGAGTTTCAACAAGGATTGTAGTTCTGTTATGTAATTCTTATCTGCTGTTGTGGCGAACCATAATTAATTATGGTAAAAATTCCACTAACCGCTGCGCTTTTATTGGGCACAGATTTTGGAAATTCCACTAAATTTATCTTAATTACTACAAGAAACAACGGTAATTGTTCGGAAAAAACGTCAACAGTTAATACGCACTTTTTTTTGATAAAACTTTTAGATTCTTCTTAATTACCATAAAAGACAACTATTTGCATTGGGGGAGATTGAAAATGTTACATTTTTAATTTTATTTACGTAAATTGAAAATTTGCTTTCACACTGTCAAATCACTCTTGTTTGCAGTTTGGAACAAACGTCAACGGTTAATACGCACTTTTTTTTGATAAAACTTTTCAAATTAAGATAATATACACAAGCCCGCTACACAAACCCTGCTTTGCCAGACAAACCCAATGACGTTACATACTATATTAGACGAGGGGTAGAAATCTCAAAGTGGGAAGACAATCGCAAGACAATTGTACCGGTCTCGATATCTAGTACTTTAGTACTAAACTGCTACGCGTCGAGTAAGGTTGCGTCTTACCAGTACTTACCAGTAAGTAGATTGCATTTTAAAAAGTGTCAAAATGCCCTCCTGTGTGATGAGAAAATGTTTCAATTACACTGCAAATAATAGTAAAGGCGAAGGAATAACACTTCATTTGTAAGTACACGCAAATTACTTAATATTATCGATTATTATAAATATTACAATAAATTTTCATGTTTCCCGCTCGCGGTTTTACACGTCATTACGAGACAGAGAACGTTGCATCAAAAAGTAACGAGCATAACAAAGACAACCTGCTAACAGTAGGTCGGTTCACACAGCGTCCCGCACAAGTTTTCTTCTATTGGGAAAGATGGGGTAAAACGTACACAGGGTAAATCGTTAATTAATTTAATTATGTTTGAATTGTCATAACTCATAACGCTCGAACCGAGCTTCCTTGCTGACAATGACAAGACACTATAATTTAATATACGTAAACACGCTAGTTGTAGTTAAGCTCTATTAATAATTATAATTTACGCTGTGACTTTATAAACGTAAAATGACAATTAATTCAACATAAATTTATTATGACTTATCAAATATGAGTTTTAGGTTTCCCCGTGATCAACTACGACGACAGAAATGGACCACTGTTGTTCGCATTCAAAGATGCGAAAATGATTGGACACCTTCGCTTTACAGCACAATATGTTCAGTTCATTTCAATAAAGACGATTTACATACCACGGTCAAAGGAAAGCGTTTTATAATGTCGTTGATGAAAATTGTAAATAGATTTGTATACTCATTTGAACCTATGACCTGTACTGTATAATAAAATATGTTTTTAACAATACTACTATAATAGTACCAATATTGTATTACTAATGATAACTCATATAATTATAATAAAAAATATTTGCCCGTGTGTCTTGTTTTACCCGCCTTTACCCTCCCCTGTGCGTAGTGTAACCAAGTGAGAGTATCTTGTTATCTCAGTCACACCCGTGATGTGAAAGCAGTATTCGGCAAAGAAATTAATACGCCGCCCGCTAATGTATCCGTGCCATTCATACATACACATTATTTGATTGTCTATCTTTATCACACAGGAATAAACTTTTGAATTGAGAAATTATTGAAAATCGCTGAAAACAAAAGAGTGTTCCTTATTTTCCACATTATATTGTGAGTATGTGAGACTATAACGAGTCTATTTATTTTATATAACGTCATTGGACAAACCATTCCAAAACGTAGGCTGTTTTTTAAAGTAAAGATAACATACACAATCCCGTTACATAACCGTTGACGTTTGTTCCGAATATTTACCGAAACAACAAATTACTTTTGGATAGATAGTGAAAAATGCTTTAAAATTCCATTTTTTTCAAAGTTCAAAATTTTTCATAATTTCTTTGCCGCTATTTAAAGTTTTATTACTTAATTTGTGCATAAGCCGCCACATTTTTAAGCACGGGTTATGAAAATCACACTTTATTTCAAAAATTACTACAAGAAACAATTATTTACATACACAAAATAGGTTCTTAGATTATTGTTTAGGTAAACTAAGTAATTCATCAGTTTTTAGTTTGAAATGAAACTTCGCAAATGTTAAATCCATAAAAAAAAAAAATGGCGTCATTGGAAATTTTTAACTTTGATTGAATGAAAATCGAATGCATATTTTTTCATCTACCCGGACTGAAACCGATGTTTCTTTCGGTAATTAAGTTTAAAAGTAGTTTACTTTTCAAAATCTATTCCTTTTAAAAGTGTAGTGGCATGTGGCGGCTCTTTCACAATTTACCAAATTTTTTTTGTGTGGATTTATTCGTTTCAATATAAATATACGTGAATTACGTAGTTAACCCAAACTAAGAATTAATTGTGTATGTAAATGATGTTTCTTGTAGTAATTGTTGAAATGGAGTGTAATTTCCATTATGTATGCCTAAAAATGCAGCGGTTAGTGGAATAATTACGTTACTTATGTAGCCATCGATTTATTTACCAAAATTTCTGTGAATTAATAATTTTTTTTTGAATTTGATGATTTTTTTAAATTTGATGGTAAACAGAAGTGAAGCTTTGCAATGTGGTGATATCTATTGGATTATCTAATGGCCATTTCCATGTCAATATAATAATTTCTCTCTCCCAACCGGATTTGAATTCGGAACATTATGTATTGCCAATTAACTAAATTATGTCAAGTATAAGCAGGTACTATATAAATTCTCAATTCACTCATTAAAATTTTTATCCGTGCTTTAGAAATCTTTAAATTTGAAAAATATAAATCTATGATTTTAGATTTTCCCAGCCAAAAGCATTTTTTAAATTTATTTTTGGGGTGTTATGCCGTGTTGCATTACCTCCTTCTTTAGCTAACGTTTCGGACAGCGTTACAGTGTCCATCATCTGTCACACATCTGCCCTGATGATGTAACGTTGTCCGAGACATTGGCTAAAGGAGGAGGTAACGCAACACAGCATTACACCCTGAAAAAAAAGGTGGTTTACATTCTTTAGTACAAACTAGAATAAATTGTACACCCCTTTATTATGTAATATATTTATTTAAAAAAAGTTGTGATGAATTTTATTCATGGTTCAGTACAGAATTATTTATTATTATAGACATATTTACAAAAACAAAATTATTATAACCTACCAAACTGGGGATTGTAAAATATTAATTAAAAATCTGCTTTAAAATATTGTTCAGCACTTAATATTGCAAATGATATTAGTTAATTATTTAAAAAATGCTTACTTAATCACTTATTAGTTTCGGTATGTGTAATTCTGATAAATTAAGATTTTGTTCTCTTTGCCTTTTTGAAAAAACTTTAATAAAATTAATAGATTTAGTTGGCAACGATTATTATATGCTAATCCCAGCGAGAGCTCGTACGTATGTTATCGATGATATTCTTCTCACTCGAAGGCCTCTGTGGAGGTAATGCTCTCAACTAGCGATCCGGAGGTCGCAGGTTCAAATCCTGGCACGCACAAATTAATTTTATTTGATTCCTTTCTGTTATTTCACAATTAAATAATAATAAAAGGTATGTTTGTGATAAGTTCCAGAGTGGAAGATGCTCTCAGTATCGCCCTGGTGTAAGACCTCTATTCGGAATTGAAAGGTTGCTTTAGCCTTGTTTGGTGACTAGATCTGAATAGCCAGATACTTCCTCACCTTCCTCTTCCCATCTCCTTCCTCTCCCATTACATTCAGCCTCTTAACATATCCCAATTGGGGATGCCATAGTCTCACTGGCTCCAGGCGGTTGGAAGCAGATGGTATACCCATTGAAAAAAGCACACTTTGTATGAAAACGAACAAGTT
Organism: Limnephilus marmoratus; assembly: GCA_917880885.1. Classification (NCBI taxonomy): domain Eukaryota; kingdom Metazoa; phylum Arthropoda; class Insecta; order Trichoptera; family Limnephilidae; genus Limnephilus; species Limnephilus marmoratus. Next base: position 20,545,867 of record OU862915.1, read on the forward strand.
GGAAGATACTAGAACAATGATGTCATGTACGACCTCTAGCTGGGACTAGCATTTATACTTGATTTATAATAAATAATTAAAAAATGTTAATAGTATTATTTAGATTAATTGTATTAATCTTAATTGTTATGTTGTTTTAGAATTTAGATTAAATTTGTTGACTTTATTATGTATTTTATTTTTCTCCCACGTAAACATTGGTGTCAAAGTGACTTTTTTTTAAACATTATAAGCTCCACACAGGAGGCCCTGAAGGAACAAAATGCAAGTGTACAGTTCACACGCGGTAGAAGTGAAATCTTCAGAAAATTAAAGTAGACAAGAGTAGAGAGGCTGCGAAGCACCGCACAAAGAGGAGATCGATAGTTTATGAAGCACAGCATAAAGAGGAGACCGATTATACTATATTATTCTCTTGCAGGCTAAATCCTATAGATGTTTGTGTTTGTCTCATTTTATTGTCACTATTTTTTGCTTCATCAGGTTTCAAATCACAACGATGCTAAAGAAGTTTTCACTTCAAAAATCCCTCACGGCCTGTGTCATCTTTGGGGATGCTGTGTCGAGGGTTATTTTTATGATAAGGAAGGAGAGGAAGTTTTGGGAAGGAAAAAGGTATGAGGGGTGGGAAGGAATCTGGGGTCGATGTGTCTAGGAGTGACGGATGTATGAATCCATCCCTCCCAATGGACAGATTCACCCATGGGTTTGGGTTTCCCATGGGTTGCAGTCAAGGTTCGTATAAAATGCATTTAACAAGGTTAGCTCACCCCTTTTTCGAAAAAAAAACTAGTCAGACGTAGCTTGAAGAAAACACTGCCACTTGTATTGAAGTTAATTCAAATCTCCCAGTGGAACATGGACTGCGACCACCGCTCTACCCCCTCGATGAGCTAACCTTGTTAAAAGCATTTTCTACGAACCTTGGGTTGCAGCAACCAAAATAAATTTAACATTTCAATCAAACCTTAAAATTAGGACTCTCGCGTGAGTCGGCCGGATTAAAATAAATATTTTTTTAATCTGTAAACCAACCCTGACACATCACTTGAAATATTAATTCAGGGAGAACTTGGTGGCACCGTAATTTACAAGAAAATAAATATTAATTTTCGTATACATTTATACGTGCAATACAGATGCCTGTTTTTATTTATTTAAGGTAATAATCTGCAGTCCTTTGAATCCTAAACCCAGTAAGTTCATGTTTTTAAATTCCCATGCTGTAGTTTAACATTTTATGAAATCCTTTTACTCTCAAGGATTTATTAGATGTATTTATTTATATGCTAAATCCACCGAATAGAAAATACACACACACGCACACCTGCAAATAGAAATGCCTAGACAAACCTCGTACCATGAACCCGGACACCCCTTCTCAGTCATCAAAGGTAGCAAACCTCTTGGGGTGATCTATGGCATGCAGTGGCGGTTCCCCATAAGGGGACCATGGGGACAGTCCCCACCAGTTATTCCAGAAACATACCAAGAAAAAATTGACAATTCTTTGTGTTCACAAAAAATAATTAATGCGTTCTCAACATAAAAGTGTCATTGCTCTTAGAAATATAATCTAAAAAATTAATTTGGATAATTTTTAGGCTTTAAATTTGAGATATTTCTGCGAACAAACGTGCGACTGCTCTCCTTTCTTCCTTATACAGGGTGGCCACAGACCTGGAAAACCTGGAAAACCTGGAATTATCAGGGAATTTTACCGAACCTGGAATTATCAGGGAAATGTCAGGGAATTTCGAAAAAAAATTATAATATCAGGGAATTCCAAAAATAAAACTAAATTCGTTATTTTGCGATTTGTGAAACCCCAAAGTTGTGTTTTATTACTTTTACTTGCGACTTGTGTAACAAAAGATATGCCGACAAAGACAAACTACATAGGTATTTTTTTTATTATTATTTTAATTAATGCCCTTGCAACACAATCATAGTTGATGTGTGTGTGTTTTTATTTTGTGTGTAGGTATTTTAACATTTAAATCAAGGTTTTTAGTATTTATAAAATTACATTGCATCACTATTTATACCAAGAGTGGCCAAACCGCGGCCCGCGGGCCTCATGCGGCCCGCTGGGTGTCTACTTGTGGCCCGCGGAGCATATGCACACTTTTTTTTTCTTTTAGTGTACACAAAACCACCACAAGAACATTCCAACGTGCGTAGTTCGTATCATATCTAATATATGGAAGTACCTCAGTACATTGATTCGACTATCGTGACAAGTTCTTCTATGGTATTTACGTGTTAACAAACAATCACAGTTAAAGGAAAAATTCAATCAGGTTGGTTTGGAAGAGTTATACAAAACATATTTGGACAAGGAGAAATATCCTGCATTTTACAAACATGCTCTCTATCGATGATTTCGCTATTTGAAGACTTAACGTGTGAACAGATTTTTTGTCGAATGAAGCATATTAAATCTCTTAATGAAAACACGATCACTGATGAGCATTTTGAAAACTGTTTGCGTACTGTAGCAACAACAACAATCGTTATCAACATTGATGCACTTAGTTCTGTCAAACAAAATTACACTTCTCACTAAAATTTATTATATTTTGTTTATTTTTTTTGTATTGCCCAACTCTAATCTAATAAATATGTTTGATTCTCATTTTGGTTATATCTTCTTAAAAAAACAATATATTTCTTGTTATCTTTGAATAATCAAAGAAATTTTGTTGTGCGGCCCGGTAGGAAATCTAATTTCTAAAATCTGGCCCGGCTGCTGAAAAGGTTGGCCACCCATGATTTATACCATAGCTTCGTGTAAATATATAATAAACCTCTTTCTAAACTTTAGTCGAATGCTTAGGCCGGTTACAATGCTCGACCGACGGTCGGTGCGTACGGTCGGTCCTGACGATACGCATGACAAGCGCGACCGACGTACGCACCGACCGTCGGTCGAGCACTGTAACCGGCCTTATGGTTCAGTTTTCTCTATTACCATATTTTTCTTTGTATTATTATGTCCTAACTGCTTACCCAAAGGGTACCTATATTGTTAAATTATTAATATTCTCAATCTAAACTGTTCCCTAGTATTGTTGCTTGTTTCGTGTGATATTTTTTTTGTATCTCTTCTAATGTCAATGTTTTTTTTTTTTTTTTTCTATTTTTCTCTGGTCTTTTCATTTCTTCACAAATTGTCTTCAGGCGAAATATCATAAATTTGTAACAAGTGTATTTTGTGTTTAATAGATTATTGTAATGCAAAGAAATAATTTATGCTATAGATGACGGAATTCCCTTTATTATTTATTTAACAAACGATATCCCCATAGGGAACGTACCCATACTACGTGATCAATTTTTTGCAATTTTTAACACCCCCCCCCGGTGACCAAAAACCTAAGCCCCCGCCGCTCATTTGTACCAAGCGTGGTATTTCGAAGACCCCCCCCCCTGAACAGGTCACATAGTATGGGTACGTTCCCTTATATCAAATTAAACATATCAGGGAAAAATGTAGAAACTGCCCTGGAAAACCTGGAATTATCAGGGAATTTTGAAATCCGTTTTTTGTGGCCACCCTGTTATAGCATACTTGAGCATACTAAACTAATACTAACGCGAAACGCGACCGGTCGGCCACTTCGGACTCGACTCGACGCATGGGTACTGGATACGACTCCAGATACTAATATCTACAGCCTGTATGTCTGACGAATATCTACAGCTCATATGTTGAACTAATATCTACGAACTTCAGAGTGTTGACTAATATCTACAGAGCGTAGGTTGAACTAATATCTACAGAGCGTAGGTTGGACTAATCAGCTAAATGTGTCCAATAGTCCGATATTACGAATTTTTACATACACACTTACATAAATTAAGTTTTTTAAACTGCATACGCAATATTACATTATTCCAATATGCTACACATAATTGCAAATCCAACCTCTGCCAGTGCTGTAGATATTCGTCAACACTTTGATTCTCATAGATATTAGTCAACAGTTTGTGCTGTAGATATTCGTCAACATATTGGTTTTCATAGATATTATTTCGATTTTTTCAGTTTTTGGAATTCCTGTAGATATTAGTAGACGCCTCCCTAGACACTAGCGCCCGCTTGACTGTGCGCACTGACTACTGCGCAGTTAGGGGACAATACGGCGATGTATTCCTTCTAAAATGAAGTTTTTGCGCGCGCTGAATATTTTTGTATGTGATTTTAGGGATCCGCGCATGCGCACTTGAACCATCTATACCATAATCGCGGGGACCGGTTCAAGAATCCCCCTGTGAAGATTGTGAATATTTGTTTTATTTCTAATTGAAGTAGATCAGTTATGCATGGGCCGGAATTCATGTTAGGCGTTTTATAATCGTATTTGACGTTTAGTAAATCGTAATATTGTCATCGATTTATTTGATAAATAGGATTGATCGGATTATTTCTATAGCGCCATTCTCGTGGTAAATACACATCAAAGGTAATTTAGACGAAAGTGCCAATGATTATCTTGTGTATTTTTATTAAACTTAGTATGTAGGTACCTAGTTGGTGTTCCTGGTTAGGTGCGTGGCTTATCCTCTGATCTATTTTACTTTATATACTTTTATTATACTTTTGGTAAGAAATAAAAAATCTTTTAAAAAGATTTAATGAAGTCGACTTTTAACTGAAAATTATACAATAAGTATACTTTTTGGTGGTGATACGGTGTACTCAAGCTGGGTATAAGATTTAAAACTAATTTTAATCTTATATATTTTAAACATTTATCGGAAAGGTTGACAAAACACGAAAATTCGTGGGAGCACAAGACAAACGCAATAACTCATTTTTTTTGTAAAACACAACATAAAAAACATGAAAATGTCTACACAAAAAATGACGGTCCCCACCACAAAAAATGTGCTCGAGCCGCCACTGATGGCATGGGTATTGGTTATCCAATAAATGGTTCCCGTGGCGGCGGTACCCATACCTGCCTCCCTGAAAGATGCTAAAGAATTTGTAAAATGTGAATATATACGTACTATAGTAAGATATATTACACGCCACATAAAGGCCTGTTCAGATTGAGCATATATATATAAAAGATCATAGGATGCCAAATATCGCTCTCCATACAATCCCTTCAGACCGTTCACACCTAAGCACTTTATGCGCACATCAACCATAGAAAATGCACATCTTTTTTTTATTTTTTTATTTATTTATTTTTTTTTTTTATTAGGTTTGTCAACAGCGATTTACATCAAAGCTTTCACAGATACAATTACACTGAACATGGTTGATGCTATCACTAATTAAAGACAAACACAACATTGGTAATATAATATTACATTAATTCAAACAAACATATACTATACATTACAAAATAATAATTAAAAAGTTTTACAAGAGACAATTTTTTAGAACATTGAGTTTATAGGTTCATAAGTTTATAGAACAACGTAATAGAGAGCTTTAAAGCTTGTTAAGAGCTGATTTGAAGTTGGCCAATGTTGACATTGTCAAATTAATCGAATGTTTTTTGTAAGCCTCATTGAAATTACGGCACATTCTCGATAAAGCTGAGTCATACCCCAGCTTAGTTCGATATTTTTTAATATTTAACGGAACATAATTTACCAGTCGTGAACCAATTCTAGGAACATTGAACCTGATTTGATGAAGTAGAAAAGGACATTTTATTAAACCACTTACAATTTTGAATAGAAAATTTAGATCTGTATTTAGTCTTCTCTGTTCAAGGGTGCGTACATTGTAAAATTTTAGTCTATCAGTGTAGTGAGGAAGTGATCGAGCTTGCCTATCGGAATACGCCAGGTGGTACATAAAATGTTTTTGAACCTGCTCTATTCGCTGAATATGAACTTTGTAAGTTGGACTCCATACAGCACTTGCGTACTCCAACACGTTGCGGGTGAAGGAATTGTACAGCGTTATTTTTGATGTGGGATTTTTAAAATGTTTACTGTTTCGTTTGATAAATCCTAGCATTTTCATAGATCTAGAAATGATATTGTCGATATGAGGTGTGAAAGTAAGTTTTTTATCAAATAATACGCCTAGGTCCCGAATGGTTGTGACTTCCTGGAGTTTAGTACCGTCGATAAAATATTGAGTCGGAATAGAATTGTGTTTACGCGTAAAGGTTATGTGAACACATTTTAAAGAATTCAGAAACATTCTATTGTCGTTACACCACTTTGAAACTCTGTTTATATCGTTTTGGAGAAGTATTGAGTCTAGTAATGTATGGATAATTTTGAATATCTTACAATCATCCACAAACAACAAAATTTCAGAATCCAAAATAACATCGCACAAGTCATTTATAAAAACAAGAAACAAGATTGGGCCCAAATGGGACCCTTGCGGCACTCCAGATGGCACATCTAATCCTCTTGACTCATAGCCATCAAATACTACTCTTTGTATGCGATCAGTTAGATAGGATGCTAGCATAAGGAGTAAAACCAATTTAGCAAGGTACCATGAACACCCATTTGTTTTAGTTTATGAATTAGTAATCTATGATTTACTTTATCGAAGGCCTTGCTAAAATCTGTGTAGATTGTGTCTATCTGTTGACCTCTATCGACAGCTTCGGTTAAGGTATTGACATAGCAAAGTAAATTAGAGGATGTTGATTTCTGGGAGAGAAAACCATGCTGTTTTGGAGTTATAAGATTTTTGAGATGATAATTCAGATATGGACAAATTAATTTTTCAAAAATTTTCGCAAATGAACAAAGAATAGAGATGGGTCTATAGTTTGTGACTTCGTGAAGGTCTCCGCTTTTAGGTATTGGTACAATATTAGCCTGTTTCCATCTTGTTGGAAAAATGGATGAAGATAATGATTTTCTGTAAATGATAGTCAGAGGGAGTGCGAGACTGTGTGCACATTTTTTTATTAGGACTGGTGGAATTTTGTCAGGGCCAGGGCCTTTGCTTTGGTCGAGGTTAAGCATTTCTATTTTTACATTGTGTACACTAATGTTTACTGTATGCAGAGAGCTGTTTGAATAGTCTATTGATTCAGATTGAGGTTGAGTCTCTTCATTGCTTCTTATGTCATCTTTCTCATACACTGATGAAAAGTGTTGGGCAAATAGTTCGCTGTTTTCCTCGCCGTTTGATGATTTTTTTTCTCCAAACGTCATGTTTTGGGGGATAGTACTTATGTTTTGTTTCTTGTGTTTGACAAATCTCCAAAAAGCTTTAACGTTATTATGATTAACCAGACACGATTCTATTTGTTCAATGTGTTTAAAGTAGCAATTACTAATGAGTTTGGAACAACGGATGCGTAAGAGTTCGTAAGAATTTCTATCACGTGGATTCTTATATTTTTTATAGAGAAGTCGAAATTTATTTTTTTCTTTTAGTAATTTAACTAAGTCTGGTGAGTACCAGAAGGGATGCTGCCTGTTGCGATTTACTAATTTGGTTACGCATTTCTCAATTATACGATACAAATGAGTGTAAAATAAAGAAACCATATCGTCTACCGACATGAAATCAGGTAAAAGAAGTGCCCAATTCAGTTCTTGTAATTCCTGATTGAATTGAACGTAATCATTCTTATTAAAATCATATTTAAGTAAGTTTTTATTTTTAAGCATTTTTGTTAATTTGAAATCAAAACTATATTCAATCTCTAAAGGTGGATGGTGTATATCAATGCGACTTAGGATTTCGGTACTTTGCCTGACTTGTATTGTTTTTGAATTGGATAGAACGAGATCTAAGATTCTACAGTTACTATTAGCAATGCCATTGAATTGATTGAGATTATTTAGGGCAAGAAAATTTACAAGATGGTTACCGATGTCAGTATTATAATTTTCTGGAGATAGGGAATGAGTATGGTTTGGTTCGTTGTGGGTCCAACCGATATTTCCCAGGTTGAAATCTCCTAAAATTAACGTATTTGATTCACCAACGGCATCCATAACCTTGCCAACTTTTTTAAAAAAATAATCAAAATTATCAACAAGCAACGGGGGAGGTATATAAACAGCACATATGTAGAGACATCTCGTTAGTTTATTCTGGCTGAATTTGATGGTCACCCATACGTCTTCCAAGGCACTTTCCCAATGCTTACAGCGGTTAGTTTGATATTCTTGTAAAACGGCTATCAATACACCCCCTCCGTCACTTTTGTGGTTAGAGGAACTGCTACGGTCCCTTCTAAAAACATTATAACGCAAGCCAAAAATTTCAGCATCAGAAATAGAGTCATTCAACCATGTTTCCGTTAGAATAATGATATCAAAATTGTTATTAAGTATTTCTAAGTAAACTTCATTAAGTTTTGTTCTTAAACCCCTGACATTCTGGTAATAAATTCTTAGATTATCCATGTTAGTATACATTATTCAAAGATAACGCACAAATTGAGATTTAGATAAAGATAAGGTAGGGAATCAGATGAGCGAAGCCAATGAGTCCTGGTTGCGGATCACCACCACGTGCGCCGAGTTTTCATCTTTACGAGCAAGGATTCTGCCATTTCGGATCCACACGAATTTGTAGTTTACTTCTTTCGCCTTAATCCTCGTGGCAGCATGCAAGGCCTTGTTTGCTGGTGTTAGATGTTCGCTGACGTATACCGGCGATTTGATGTCATCGATGCCTAAATGCGTCGAATTCAGCTTGGAGTTCTTGTTCTTCTTATTGAAGCTGACGACTGCAGCCAGAACTTCATCCCTTGCCCTCACGCTCGGGAGCTTCACGATTATTGTTTTTGGCCTTCTGGAATCTTGTTTAATCTTGGAGACTCGATGGATGTTAAGAATTTCCGATTCGGCAATGGGGCGGGAAATCACGGTCCCAAGTTGTTTTATTATCGATATTAGATTCTCCGATTTGTGTTCTGGTACGCATTGGATCTCGACATTGGTTTCCCTGGCTGTCTGCTCCATGTGAGACACGCGCGCATTAAGGTCGCGCACTTCTGAATTTAGCTTAATATTCTCTGCTTGTAGATTTTTTATTGTGCTCAAGGACTCGGTTAGCATTTTTTTCAGTTCATCGTATTCGGCTGAAATGAAGCCGATGGAGTCTTTTATATCCGGCAGAATATTTAATTTGCTTTTAAATGTGTCGTTCATTTCTCTAAACTTTTTGTCTATATAAATGATGATATCTTACGCCATAACCGGTTTTGAGGCGATATGCCAACAGTTAAGCGCCCCCCACTCCGACGTAAACAGGAGAGGGGGTCATTTTAATTACGGAGCTGCCTAGACCGGTGGATGACAGATATCAAGTTGATAGATTCAGTACAACAAATGCGCACTCCGTGGCCGCTCGCTTGTTCATCTGACCCCCTCTCCTACCATAGGAAAAAATATTTGATCTGCGTTGTGTGAACGGCACGAAACATAAGCGCTCGCGGTTCAACAGATACCTGCTCGAGGTTATATTCGATGTCTGAATGACCCTTAAATATACCATAAGATATAGTACATGCCAAACTTTAAGACCGGCCTGATGTTGATCAAAAATCGTCACAATAGGCGTGTTTAACCCCTTGTTTGCCGGGGTAGTTGGGGTTGGTTGTCCACCAATTAGCGTTCGCAAAAAACGGCATCCATGACACCCAATGACATTTCGTGTCCAGCGATTCTGACAGTGTCCTTGAGAAATTTTGTACAATAGAAAGGTCAAAATCGGAGACAAAGGAATTTTTCCCGCACATGCGCAAGAACTGCGCACATTCCCGCGCTCCGGTAAATTATTAATATAAATTATTTGGAGTGACCAGGCGCATTGCGGTTTTCTCTATGGTAAAGGGCGATAATAGAGCAAGCGATTCTGACCGTGTTCTTCATACACTTTCTTTATACATAAGGGTCAAAATCGCGTGTAAAATCTCAAACACACCGGTGCACGAACGGCATTCTAGCGGTTAAGGGGAACGTATGCGCGGCCCATTTCTGCAGGTTTCATACAAATGATAGATTTGGATTTGCGTTCAAAATACCTAACCAAACTAAAAAAATATTTTTGTAATCAAAAGGTATATCAAATATCTAGTCAGGATGTGAGCTGCTTTATTTATTTTTACTTTAAATTATAAGATATAGAACATTAAAGATTTTAGTGTTTCATGATTTTGGAGGCAACTTAGGCAATTATTTGTGAGTAAAAAAAAACATTATAAAAATAATTTTACTGTACTTATTTTAAAAATACAATGTGATAAATAAAATAAAAAAAAATTCTTAAAAATTCATATTTTGGGTAGTAATTTTAATATATAAACGACTATTTTTTATTCCGCTGTAAGTAGGTAATTTGTATTTTTAATTTACATCCGTCAAAATGATATTTTTTTTTACAATTTATTTTTTATTTTATATTTCATCATATTTAAATAATAAATATAGTAAAATAATTTTTTTATTGCTTTTCATTTACTCACAAATAATTGCCCAAATCGCCCCTAAAACCCAGAAACATTTAAATCTTTAATGGCATATATCTTATAATTTAAAGCAAAAATAAATAAAGTAGCTCACATCCAGACTACATATTGGATACACCTTTTGATTACAAAAATAATTTTTAAGTTTGGTTGTGTATTTTGATCTCAAATCCAAATCTAAGATTTGTATGAAACGGGCAGAAATGGCCGCGCATACATTTCCCTTAAGGTTAAAAAAAGTGGCATACCCCCCGCCTCTTTCACTTACGTTCATTGTGCAGTCAGTAACTGTGCGAAAATGAATCGTTCAATGTTCGGGACGGTCTTAAAGTTTGGCATGTACTATACCTATTTGGAAGAAATGTGAATACATAACACAAAATACCTTACTAATACTCTAATTGGGTATAACACTCAAAGATTCAGCATTTTATTTTGACTTTAGTTTAACCCCTTGACCTAATTATCTTTATGGCACTCTAACTGATAATATGACATTTAATAACGGATTTTATTTAATACAGCTAGTATGACTAAGTGTCTAGATACTACAACAGTCTTTTAATTTCAGAGGCGAGTACGGAACCATTTATTGGACAACCGATACATCCGCCATATTTCACCCTATGTGGTTCGTTACCTTTGGCGACTTAGCAGTAGTTCACGGGGTGAGGTTTATCTAGGTCTTGGTGGCGGATGCATCTGCCTACTTACTGTATGGCAGGCTGGATCGGGAGAGACTGGTTGAGGGAGATCATTTGGCCTTTTTGTTTTGAAGAGTTTTATTTGCCATGTGCATTTGTTATTTTAAGTTTTAATTTTTCTGCTACACATCCTTGTCATTCTCTAGCAAACTTAAAACTAACTTTAAATTAAATGCAATATACACTTTGGAATGTAATGATTGTGACGCACAGTATGTAGGTACGAGGGTTGTCCCAGAAGTACCCGACCTGACGTACTTCTGGTGGCGGTTGCTTTAAAAAAAAATTATGGCAGAAAGTACCAACCTTAGTAGGCTTAAGTTTCAAGTTTTAAGGCGCTACGTTGTTTAGTGTTTTTTTGGCAGCCATCAATAGCGAACCCTCTCAGTTAATTTGTAAACATGGAAAAATTGGTCATTTTTATGTGATACAAAACTTTAATTTTAAATGTCTTAAGTCCAACCAATATCGAAGCCGAGTTTAGATTCTACTCTGGGGGCGTCTGCTTCTTCGTTTACAACAATAAAATATTGGGTGGCAGAATTTAAACGAGGACGTACGAGCTGCCGAGACGAACATCTCAGTAGTCGACCAAATGAGGTGACCACGCCAGAAAAAGTAAAGAAAATCCACCAAATGGTATTGAACGACCATTAATTGAAAATGCGCAAGCTAGCAGACACAGTAGGCATTTCAAAAAGTGCTGTACATCGCATATTGACTGAAAATTTGGACATGAGAAAGCTGTGCGCAAGATGGCTGCCGCGTTTGCTCACAATGGCCAAAAACAGCATCGTGAGGATGTTTCAATCGAGTGTTTGGCGATGTTTCACAGCAATAAAGCCGAGTTTTTGCGTTGTTTCAAAGACATGAGTCGTCACTTCACACCTGAGACAAAGGAACAGTCAAAACAATGGACTAAAAGGGGAAAATCGGCTACAAAAAGGCAAAGACAGTTCCATCAGCAGGCAAGGTCATGGCATCAGTTTTTTGGGATACTCATGGGATAATTTTTATTGATTATCTTCAAAAAGGAAAAACAATCAACGGCGAGTAATATGCGAACCTATTGGAGCATTTGAGTGATGAAATCAAGAAAAAACGGCCGCATTTGGCGAAAAAGAAAGTGTTGTTTCATCACAGAATGCACCAGTTGAGACATCCCTTATCCCGATGGTCAAAATCAATGAATTAAAGTTCGAATTGCTTCCTCACGCACCCTATTCGCCAGATTTAACCCCCTTGCATTATTTTATTTTTCCAAACTTAAAAAAATGGCTCGGTGGTAAAAGATTTGCCAACAATGAAGAGGTGGAATCTGCGGTAAATGGCTATTTTGAGGTGCTCGACGGTTCTCACTATAAACAGGGTATCGAAGCTATTAAACAGCGCTGGGAAAAGTGTGTCGACCTGAAAGGAGACTATGTTCATAAAAAATAAAAAAATTTACCAAATTTTTTGTGTTTTCTTGGTTAGGTCGGGTACTTTTGGGACGACCCTCGTATGACCACTAGAAATTTTAAAACTAGAATTGGGGAGTATAAGTATGAACTCATAGCCTCATTAAAGAAAAAATCAAGTTTGAACATTCCAATATAAATACATATTTTAATTTGTGCACTTTAGAATCCTTAGAAATAAGCAAAAAAATTAAATAAAAAATTATTTTGCAATAAAGTAATAGCACCCTGTAAATCACCCTTATCCCATGTAATGTTGACTCCTCCCACTGTTCTTTCCCTCCCCCAAAATCACCCTCCCACAACCCCCCCCCTAATTAAATCTAATCATTTTTGAATTTTTAAGTAGCAGAAAAATTAAAATTTAAAGTAACAAATTTACATGGAAAATAACACTTTTAAAACAAAATGTCTAGAAATTGTTAAATAGTTAATGCCCAAGATATACAAAATATCATTTGGCCTCTCCAGCAGGACTCTTTCGACCCACCGCCTTGCACCACAGTCTCTGTTTTTTATTCACATCTATCTGAGAATGGACATTGATTTAATATTATTTTTAGGTTGGTATTATGAAAGTATAAAATGAAAAACACACTCTGAAGGGAAGGGGATAGGATATTGGTGGGAAATCACTACTTTTCTCTCACATGAATTTAACTGGTTTTACATTTTCAGGTTGGTATCATTGGTGGTTCTGGACTGGACGATCCAGAAATCCTAGACAACAAGACTGAGCGTGCCATAGACACTCCTTATGGCTCTCCTTCAGATGTTATTGTCGAGGGAACAATCAGGGGCGTACCTTGTGCTCTACTTGCGAGGCATGGAAGGCAGCACTCCATCAACCCCCACAAGGTATTTCAAAGGAACTCTTTTTAACCAATACCTTTTTCTCTAATAATGCTAATATAACTTTTGCGGGCTACCAAGATACTGAAGTGTTTTGGAAATATTTCTGAAGAGATGCTCTTTCATAGCACTTCTCTGCAGCTGTATGAGAAGTCTTTTTTTTACATTAGCTCCACACAGGAGGCCTTGAGGAAAATAATTTCCCTCAGGGCCTGTGTCATCTTAGGGGATGCTGTGTGGGGGGTCTTTTTAAGGAAGGGAAGGATAGGAAGTTTTGAGAAGGAAAAAGGTATCTGGGGGATAGTGTGTACAGGGGTGATGGACGTATACATCCATCTCTCCAACTGTGGTGCAAGGCTATGGGTCGAGAGAGTCTGGCTGGAAAGGTCAAAAGGCCTCCTTCACCCAGTCTCTCTCGATCTGGCCCACCACGCAGCAGGTGGGCAGACGCATCCGCCGCTAAGACCTGGACAAACCTCACCCCATGAACCCGGGCACCCCTGCTAAGTCACCAAAGGTAGGGAACCACTTGGGGAGACTTATGGCAGAGGTGTTGGTTATCCAATAAATGGTTCCCGGGGCGGCGGTACCAGTACCCGCCTCCCAAATTGAAGTTTCAAAGTCCCAAAGAAATCTTTGGTGCAAACCACTGATGTCAGAATAAATAGACCTGCATTAAAGCCAAATTGGTGTACCATTTTGACAGAATGGAGGCAACCATTTGACAACCTATTTTGACACTGGCGGGGTTTGCTCATTTTTTAATAAATTATGCCATCATTAGTATTTTGACTCCCGGTTTGCGCACATCGGAACATTTTGTGGAAAAACCCAGCAAATTATGGTTTCCTCTCTACTCAAACCAGTCCTGGATTTGTCAATAGGCCTTATAGGCCGCGGCCTAGGGGCGGCAGAGTTCAGGGGGCGGCGCTCGCTCTGGTAAGCCGTTAATTTTGAGTACGATTATACCTAAACAATAACAAAAAAATCACTGTGGATAGATAGAGTTTTCTATTTATTAACCTTTAGACGCCCAGTGGTCCCGTACGGGACCGCGGATTTTTGTCGTTCAATGCCCAATAGTCCAATACGGGACCGGTGATTGTGGTGCGAATATTTCACAAAAAAGCCTTTGGCAGTGGGCTACCTTTATTGCACGAGCGTTTAAGGGGAGAAATATGTGTATGACTTCGTATTTTTAGTGATTTTCATGAATTTTTTAACACACGAGGAATACATATATTTTGTTTATACCTTGCGGCCATTTTACACATACATATTCAAGAGTATATTCTAAATTTTTCAAATATTATCCTCAAAAAATAACGGAGATACCAACTGCCGCGCATTGTAAGTCGCCACCCGGCTGGACAATTTGTGTAACTCTTGGAGGTCACAATTTTCATCCGAAATCAATTTTTCAAAATAAATAATAGTTTTTTATTAGTGTTTCTTCTATTTGAATCTCACTTCTTACAAAAAAATCGAAATTTAATATTTTTCGATAAATGTGAAAATTTAGTACTTAAGATTTTTTAACATTCTTTTAAACGTTTTTTGCCACAAAAAATAGTTCAAACAAAGATATTGTTTAGGATTAAATAGAGCGCACTTATATACAGAAACTATGTCCTTAGTTCGATAATGATTGATCAAAAACTGTAGGAGCTAGAAATTAGGAGCACAAATTCGAAAAAAGTAGTTTCGAGAAAAATGCGTTAGAAAATAAGAGCAAACATATGCACAAACTGTAGGAGCACAAATTCGAAAAAAGTGGTTTCGAGAAAAATGCGTTAGAAAATAAGAGCAAACATATGCACAAACTGTAGGAGCACAAATTCAAAAAAAAGTGGTTTCGAGAAAAATGCGTTAGAAAATAAGAGTGGCAGTAAAATAGTGGTAATTAGACCGAGGGACACTCACTCAAATGCATATAACTTTTAAATGGCGTGAAATTTTGGTTTGAAATTTTCAGAAAATATTTTTGAATAGTTCTACCATCGATTTATGAAGAAAAAAATATTTTTTGAAGCCACAAAGCCTATTCCCCCCCCCCCCCCTTAAAGGAACCTTTAGACGCCCAGTGATACCGTACGGGACCGCGGATTGCGTCGTGCGATTATGGTGCGAATCTTTCACAAAAAATGTTTGGGCAGTGGGCTACCTTTATTTGGCTACTAATCGTATTTTAGAATGCTATTTTGGAAAGACAAGGTGAGTGCTCAGATTCAGAGCTCATCTGTTGATGTACTGACTATATCTGATTTTTATGGATCTCTTCTCGAGTTTATTATACCAGAGCAAGAAAACTTTGATTATTTCGAAGAAAGTGCAATTGAAATGAGCACACTTTAGCAATACCACGGCGATATTCAGAGTAAGATGACCCTAAGAGAAAAAACTTTATAGACGAAACATCAAATGAGGATTTTGAAACAACTTCCTGACTGAGATCTGAATTAGAGGTAAGGCATATGCGAAGGCATAAGGCATAATATGAAGGGATAATACTTCAAAGAAAAAAATCGTTTTTAAAAAAATGGGTGAACTCACAACACAAAGAGTCTCAGAAAATGCTCAGTCTCTTGTGCAATGATTTAGTTCAGGAATGTGTACACTTTCAAGGTCACATTTCCCTTAATAAGATGGCAGAGAAACCTGAATCTACATCATTACTAAATCTTTTTAAGGAAAGTTTTTTTGAGGAAACCTCTGTGCAACGTTTACCCAAACTTGAATATGCTCTCCGCGTCGCAATTTGCACTCCGGCCACAAATTGTTCTAGAGTTGTTCCTGTTTAAAACGAATGAAGAAATACCAAGGTCAAATAAAAAGGTCTTCATTATCGCAAGAAAAACTTTACTCTTCGGATCTTCTATGCATAGAAGCAACTATGAAGCTATTATAAATGATTTTGTTTTAAAAAATCCGTAAAAAATTGTAATTTTTGTTTATGTTACACTTTTATTTTACAAATAATTCATTCTTTATTTCATTTTTAAATACTTACTTAACCTATGTTTGAATATTTATTTTTAAAATAATTGTGCGTCACCTAATAAAAGCCTACAAGTGAGTGATGATAGGTAAGTAGGCATGTGATGATGAGTAAGAAGGAGGAAGGGGCGGCGCAAATGAAGTGGCCTATACCAATGAAAAGTGTAAATACGGCCCTGACTCAAACTGTAAATTCTTCTCAAGTAGGTGTTCCTCATTGCTGAGAAATTGACCCCAACTCCAAGACTCCTTCACGTTACTTCAGCGCGTTGGTGATCTTCCTCTGCTTCTTCTGCCTTTCACTTTGCCAGAGACTATGAATTTCTCAAGTTGGAGTCATTAAGGCGAGCAAGTGCCCAAAGTAACTTAAGTCACGTTTTAGGTAGATAGTTAAAAGCTTATTGTGAATATGCTTAACTATTCCATAATGAACACATTTGTGCATCTGGTTGACTTAATTTGTTGGTGTTTTACTTAATTTTAAGCTATTCACTTGAACACTAACACCATTCATATATGGAGATACTTATAAGCAATTCGAGTTTTCTGGACATTACGTTTTTTGGACGCACTATGCAAGTTGCACTCGCATCTACTACTCGCTTGACAGAAATAATGTCCGAACATGATTTGAATATTAAATTTGTTCTGGAAGTAGGAAAATATTTATATTTAAGTCACCATCATTTACCAGAATACATAATAAAGGATTTAATTAAGGGAGAAGCTTGGATTTAGATTGGAAAAAAAGTCAATTTGACTTCTATCTCAGTGACACTCTTAGCCTTCAGAATGATCGATTCATACGAAA
The DNA here is from genome assembly GCA_917880885.1 of Limnephilus marmoratus. Classification (NCBI taxonomy): domain Eukaryota; kingdom Metazoa; phylum Arthropoda; class Insecta; order Trichoptera; family Limnephilidae; genus Limnephilus; species Limnephilus marmoratus. Next base: position 20,563,124 of record OU862915.1, read on the forward strand.
TTACTTAAAATTTTATTAAATAACTGTAAATTTTCAAAATTCACTAATATACAAAAAACTTTTAGGAGTCCCCAAATTATTACTTAAATTTTTCCTTTCAGGTAAATTACCGTGCCAATATCTGGGCACTCCGCTCTGTGGGATGCACCCACATCGTAGCTTCCACGGCCTGTGGTTCTCTCTCGGAGGGGATCAGCCCAGGGAGCTTTGTAATCCTGGACAACTTCATTGATAGGTAGGTCTATTAAAACATTGGCCCAGTCTTTTCACAATAATTCAAATGAACATTGTCATCAAATGGCCGTTCAGTGCCATTTTGTTATTTTGACATTTGAAAGGTCCACATTAAACACCGATTCTAGGTATTTTTCAGCTGTCCTGATAGATGTTCTCTTCTGCCGATCGCAATTTGCTGATCTTCCTTCGATAAACTATATGAAATACACATATTTTTCAAACAACTCGTGCGCTACCAATTGTAAATTTTTATTCAAATGTCATAACCCAGAGCTCACCATTATATACAGAACCTTTCTCGCGGGCGTGCACAAATCACCAAAGTTTCATCGCAATTGGATCAATGGTGTAGGAAATAATAAGGGACAAAGAAAAAATAATTTTTATACATATATTTAGATGTGTAATATTCTTATAAGCATAAAAAAGTGCATGGGATCTCCCACAAGTATACGCGTTAGGCACATATAAGTTAATCTCTTTTAACATAGGCCGATTTAGTATAGTACCAGAGGTTAACTTAAAAAAATGTTTGCCTAAAAATATTTTTCGGCGGGCTTTTAAGGTATTAAGATCGAGTATTCCTGTTAAGAACAACGATGGATACAGGAATGGGTAGTATGTATATTCCCTCATATATAGGTAACGCATAAAACTTTTTTGTACTTTTTTAATTGTATATGACATCATTAGCATCTCCCACACGCACACTTCGGAGCGACCGAGTCCCGTGACACTTCAGGCCGCCGCGCAGAAAAGTCTCACAGTGAACTGCGCTGTAAGCGTATCGGTCTTTACTTTTCTGCGCGGCGGCCTGAAGTGGCGCGGGACTCGGTTGCCCCGAAGTGTGGGTGTGGGAGACACTATTGCATTACGCGGTTACTTTGTCCCTGAGACTAGCTGTCACTGGATACGAGAAACCGGCTATTTTTGGAACCAGTTCCTATCGTATTTATATAATGGTAACCCACGCTTAAACTGTGTGAAGCCAAACCAAAAGCCACCCGCAGGGCTTAACAGCAAAAACCTGTAGACTGGTTTTTAACTGCTAGTTATAAATGAATACCCAATTTTTGTTGCTTTCGAAGACTGCATCAGTTTCACAGCACTTTAGTTTATCATTCTATTTGCTGAACCACCAAAAATTTACGTAAAAAAGTACCACCTAAAAAAGGCACTTTGGGTTGTTTGATCAGTCATAAAAGTTGATGGGCCGAGAATCTGTGGCTAACACGTACCATTTCTAAAGTGAAATCCAAAAATTTTATTTGTTGACAATGTCAAATGTGGTGTTCAAACAACTAGGTCTAAGCAAATTAGCATTCGTTAAATAGTTAATGTATATTTTTAAATTATAGGACCAATAGTCGCGAGCAAACATTTTACGATGGCAACGAGACCTCTCCGGTAGGTGTGTGTCATCTGCCGATGGAGCCCTCCTTCTGCCCCCGCACCCGAGGGGCCCTTAAGGCGGCCGCCGGCGCCCTGGGGCTCGCCGCGCGCGACGGGGGCACCTGCGTCACCATACAGGGGCCGCGCTTCTCTTCCAGGGCTGAGAGTGAGATGTACCGAGCTTGGGGAGGGCATGTGATCAACATGACGACAGTGCCAGAGGTAATATAGCCAAGAAATATAACCAATTTATAATCTAGTAATATTGTTACATGCTGGTCGCGCGTTTGATGTGTTTCTCGACTATGCATCGGTGCCGAAGGGATCAATGACGCTAGTTCCTTGGAGCATTTTCCATTGTAATGCCGGTAGAATAAGGACAGCATTCCCACCTGACGCCTGTGTTTTAAAGTTGTTTGATAGATTCCTCTAACTCAGTGGTTCCCAACCTTTTTATGACCTGGGACCACTTGTACGTTTATTTTTTCGACACGGACCACAAGCAGTGGCATAGCGAGGAGGGAGGGCGGCGCCCCGGGTGCCACCGCCCGACAGAGTTTCACATTCCAAGAGCACAATTCTCAAGCCACCCCCTCCCCCAGGACACGGATCAATTTTTTATGAAGTCGAAATTTGTGTTTGTCAACTTTATTGGGGGGGAGGGGGGTGACACCACGTTGGCTAGCAGCCGTCGCCGCTGACCACAAGGCACTGCTTGTGGTCAGTGGCGTAGGCTAGCAGGGGTGGCACCCGGGACGCGTATTTACAATCCCTACCGCGCTATCGACTGAAACGCTGTAGGGATTGTAATGCATAAATCACCTTACAAACACTACCGCGTTTCAGTCGCGCTACCGACTGAATCGCTGTAGGGATTGTAATGCATAAATCACCTTACAAAAACTACCTCGTTTCAGTCGCTTTACGCGCTTCGTTGCTCTATCTGTTTCTCTGAGGGTGACGACCATTATTATAGAGGGGTTAGCAGAGAGGATGGACCGCGTTTTTTTTTACTTAAAAAATAAATATTCAATGTAAAAAAAATTTTTTGAAGTATAAAAAAAACGCGATCCATCTTCTCTGCTAACCCTTCTATAATTACAGTCGTCACTCACAATCAGAAACAGATAGAGCAGCGAAGCGCGTAAGGCGACTGAAATGAGGTAGTGTTTGTAAGGTGATTTATGCATTACAATCCCTACCGCGTTTCAGTCGATAGCGCGACTGAAACGCGGTAGTGTTTGTAAGGTGATTTATGCATTACAATCCCTACCGCGTTTCAGTAAGTAGCGCGACTGAAACGCGATAGGGATTGTAAATACGCAGCCGGGACGGATAGCACAACGGGAGGGGCGTAATGGGATAGGGTGGGACGGGTTCTAACAGAATATTTACCACAACGTAGGGGGTAGAACGGGGTAGGGCGAAACGGAATTCCGTAATGGTCACTGACCACAAGGTACAATAATGATCAACTGAATATAGTTCCGATTTTTTTTATTCAGACTTCTCGACTAGGGACCGCCCGCGCGCTGGCTCGCTTATTGACTCGCGGACCAGCTTCTAGCCTCTCTAGGACCACTGGTTGGGAAACCCTGCTCTAACTTAACAAACGGATTGCAATCTTCAGAGCACAGGCTTCAGGTAGGTATGCTGTCCTTGGTAATACTGGAATATTACTATATTAATGGAAGATGCTCCGAGGAATTGGCTTCATTGATCACTTCGGCACCTGTGCAGAGTCGGGAATCACGCCAAACCGTTGCCAATTATATGTACACGGTTAACATTTTTCACATGAGAACGGGTCATTTCTGTGCCTCTCAGTGACCGGACAACTCAATTCAACACCTCCTTTGAAAAGTCATTAAAAGCTTAAAAAATGGTTAAATAGGTCAAGACCCGGACAAACCTTACCCAATGAATCCAGGCACCCCTGCTAAGTCACCAAACGTAAATGGTTCCCGGGATGGTGGTACCTGTACCCACCTCCCAAATTGAAATGCATGCGTTAGGTAATGAGAATATAAACGTCATAATTTTTTTCTAGGTTGTTCTGGCAAAAGAGGCTGGCCTCTGTTACGCGGCAATCGCTCTGGCCACGGACTACGACTGCTGGCGTGATCACGATCGCGTCTGCGTCGGCGATGTCCTCGCCATGTTCCGGAAGAACGTGGAGAAGGTGAAGAGCATCCTGGTGGAGGCCGTTGAGATCATCAGCAAGGAGGACTGGACAGACACCATCGAGGAGTTGCAGGTAATGTACAATATAAGAGATTTGAGAAAAGGAATTTTTTACCTAACCTTTAATTCAATTTTACTGGAATAACTTTCGAAGATTATACTCATTAATGTAATATTAATAATTGAAGAAGAAAATAATACTTATAAATCTAAAAAAAAAAAACATGACTTGAAGCAGAACAAGACAGAAAATAACTGTTACAACTGGGATTCGCGCCTAGGATCTTTGTCTTACTGGGCAATGCCTCGATCATTGGATAACCAACACCTCTGCCACAGGTCACCCCGAGTGATTAGCTACGTTTGGTGACTTAGCAGGGGTGTCTGGGTTCATGGGGTGAAGTTTTTCAAGGTCTTGGTAGAGGATGAGGGAAACCCTTTGACTTCTCCTGTCAGACTCTCTTGACCCCAATGCCTTGCGACGCAGTGTGGGATTCACATTTCACTCCTGGACACACTGACCCCAGATTCCTACCCACCCCGTCATACCTTTTCCTTCCAGAACTCCCTTTCCTTGATGAATCTATTCCACTGCGGTACAAGGTGATGTGTTCCGAGAGAGTCCTGCTGGAAAGGTCAAAAGGTTTTCCTCAACCAGTCTCTCTCGATCTGCACCATGCAGTTGGTGGGCAGACGCTTCGGCAGCTAAGATCCAGACAAACCTCACCCCATGCACCGGCTCCCCTCCCAAGTCACCAAATGTAGCGAACCACTTAGGGGTGACCTGCGGCAGAGGTGTTAATAATCCAATAAATGGTTCCCGGGGCGGCCTTCCAAATTGACATTGTATTTAAATTGTACTAGATACATAAAGAAAATAATTCCAATATTTTCGTCATATGAGACGACACCGAAATAATATTTTATTAAATTTTAGATGTGAAAATGCTGTAAAATTTAAAAAATTGAATTATTATGTTTAAGCATTTTTAACTAATTTAAAAAATAATTATTTGTTTCAGAAAACCGTCAAGGACAGCGTGATGTTGCCGCATAATTAAAAATCTACATGGTCCGGCCACTGAGAGCTCCATTCTAATCTCTCTCTCTGTTACGAGAAAGAGAGACAGGTTGCAATGGATTATAATTATTATAAGCTACAATCTCGAATAACTAATTTAAGGTTATAAAAATCATCTGAATTAGTCGTCTAAAGATTAAATATTAGAATGGTAGCTATTATGTCTAGTTTAAAGCAGAAAACCTGTTTTATGCAACAGCAAAAACTCAATGGTGAGCTCTGGCATCATGAAATTAGTATAGTTTTTATAGGGAATTTCTAGGTAAATACAATTAATTTAAGCTTAAACGTCATTTTCATCACGAGCTATGGAGCTTTGGGATTTCCATTCAGGTTTGAAAGAATAGTAAACTCTAAAGAAGCCATGTATATCTACTAAATTTTTTTTTTTATTTTTTGCCGAGACGGTTTACGATTAGTTCCCGAGAGCACTTAGGCCATAGGTCCATTGTACTATCTCCCATTTTACCTCAATCCTTTGACAGTACCCCAGTCCCTTTACAGAGTTGTCATTGGATATGTTGCTAAGTCTCCAGGTTCCACAGTGTGTCTCCCCAGGTATCTGAGCCTAGTTCCCACCAGGGCAGGACGTTGGCACCATAAGTGAATTGGAGTCTCTTCATCCTCTTCACATTTTCTACATCTATTGGTGCTTTCCACTCCCAATAGCTGCATGTGTCTCCTGAGATGGCAGTGTCCCGTTAGTAGTCTTACCAGTTCCCTCAGCGAGTTTCTGTCCATAACGAGTAGTTTCCTGGTACATCTGGGGTCCAGTCCATTTATAAGTACTTTGGATTGCCTCATTCCGGGTGCCCTCTCCCATTCCTTCCAGTGCTGGGATGCTGCTAGTCCTACGGCCGGCTCGGATCCCGCAAGTGGTGCTTTCGCCCCTTTCCTTGCTAGTTTGTCAGCCCGCTCGTTGCCCTTAATACTCTTGGTACCCATAACAGGGTTATTTTATTGATGGTAGCGAGCTCTGTAAGAACAGTCCTGCATTCCATCACCAATCTGGAGTCGCATCGGTTACTTTCCAGTGCCATTAGGGCTGCCTGGCTATCAGAACAAATAGTTATGTTCTTATATCTACTATAATAATGTGTTTTAAATTTTACCCAACTAATAAGCAAACATGTACCCTACATTAAAATGGTTGTTTATCAGTTTTGTAAAATTAAAAACACTTTTGTTAGTAAAGCCCTACTAATATATACATATACTACTTACATACTATTTGTTATGTTAAATACTATTATGTTTAATACTATCATGTTAAATGAACTTCACCGCATAAAAAACTTCACAAAATATTTCTGTAAGTTTATCAAAATTATTCGTAGATTTATTTAAGTTTTATATGTTGAAAATTACATCTTTTTAAATCTCTGGTTACATACATACTATATTATTTTATATAAAAATTTTGTTATATTTTCTTACACATTAACATTCCAAATATTTTACCCAAAGAGTGCATTTGTGATACTTATATATATATAAATACAAAATTTAGTTTTTAGAGTTTTATTTTTATTTATTTAATAAGTAAAATCTGGTTATTTCACGATTAAATCTGTTTATAAATTTCGTTGTTTTGAATCAAAATGATGTATTTACTTTTTTATGTGTACACCGCACAAGTCCAGAACCAGTGGAACTATGGCACCCCCAATTGGGATAAGGGCCATCCATAAACTACGTCACACGAATTTCATGATTTTTTGACTCCCCCCCGTCCCTGTCACACATCGTCACATTTGTGAGACGCCCTCCCCCCCAGCGTGACCTTACATATTTTGCAATTTTACATGAAAAATAATAGTTGGTAATATTTTAAAGTTTTTCGACAACATTTAATATTGTCGTTACATTTGCCACAACGGAGGGGGCGTAACGGGATAGGGAAAATATTTTTGTGGCAGTCGCATGTGTCGCAGTCATTTTGAGCGTGTGACGTCACAAAGCTCATGACCCCCCCATACCCCTTGTCACACTTCTCTACTCCCCGCCTTAAGGTGTGACGTAATTTATGGATGACCCCTAAATTTTGAGGAAGGGAAGGAGATGGGGAATGGGAAGGTGGGGCAGTACCTGTCTATTCAGATCTGATCATCAAAAGTTTACTACATAGTTATATAATAGAAAATTTTAAACACATACTTCAAATTTATTTAGGAAGTTATCATTATTTATAAAAATACAAATTTTATGTAAGAAATAACCTTATAATCAATATAATATTATAAAAGTCCAAAAAAACGTGCATCCTGCAAAAACTCGGAAACGAGTCCGATACGATCAAGAGAGTTATATGGTGTGGTAGATCTCTGTGCCCCCTCCAGGATGACGGTTCCCGTTTTTACCTGAAGGGCGTGCTATTGAAGATATAAGGGCTGGAAGTTTTGCCCTCTTGAAATTTCTAGAACAGTCTTCCGGAAAGTTCTAGAAGGTTCGATAGAGCGCTAGAAAGTTCTGGAAGGAGTAGCGGAGTATGTCGTGGAATGTTCGAGAATAGGGAATCAGGAACATCATAGTGGAACATTCCAGAACACTCTGGAATGTTGTCCTGAGCGAAGCCGGGTAACCCAGCTAGTTATTTATAATGTTGCAATTGCCTTGGGTAAACTTAAAATAATACCTAATCTGCTCCTTCATAGATGGCGGTAATTTAACTATTTTGGGAAAAAACCTGGTTTGCAAGTTATCCTGTGAAATATTATCATTTGTTTGCGCCTGTATGAATATGAATAAATACATCATTGAAGAAGATATAAATACTAATAATCTAAACAAAAATATGAAAGAGAACAAGACACAGAAAAATAAAAAGATAACATAAGAAATGGTAGGTGTTTGTCCACCACGTTTGTCCCGGTAAGACGAGAGGTTCTGGGTTCTGAGTTGTGACTGTTACCTTTTTATTTTTCTGGGTCTTGTTCTCTTTCATATTTCATTTAGATTATTAGTGTTATCTTCTTCAATGATATATTATACCGATGGGAATAATCTTCAAAAGTTGTAAAAAGAGTTTTCTAATAAAAATGAATAAATAGTTTTGTCTGTATAAAAAATATTTATTCATATTCATATCTGTAGCATATTTACAGGCCAAATAAACAATTCATCTTAACATTTTACAGCACAACTTGGGCTTTTCCAAAAAGGTTTTTTTTCTAAAATAATTTAATTACCGCCATCTATAATGGGCAGATTATGAATTATTTTAAGTTTACCCTTAACCGGTCAAATGCCAGGCCATTTCGCGGAAATTCGCGAAACTTCACAAAAAAACACTAAAAAACCACCACTTTGAATTTTGAATTGAATGTTTTGTTGATAAATTTTGAGCTATTGTATATTTTATTGACTGAAACACGTTCACAACACAATAAACTATCTACCAAAACCACATTACTTGCATTTATTACGTAAATTAATAGGTTTTATGATGTTTTATTCGCGATACACGCATTTATTGCGACCGTTAAATTCGCGGCAATTTATGACAGCGCATTGTCATGGATGAAATCGTTTTAAAAATATTCCAGGGTGACAAGGTGAATGAAACTTTTAGCATCACCTAGAGTAATGATGGCGCAAGCGTTTCTGACACTGTTCTTCATACAAATTCTGTACATAGAAGGGTCAAAATCGCAGACCAAAAGTTTTTCGTCGACAATATTATTAAAATATTTTAATTATTTTCTATTATATGCATGCGCATATGACGCGCGCGCCGGCGCGTCTCCGGCCTTTGACCGGTTAATAGACAGAGTTTAAAATAAATCTTAAATAAGTCTCTTTCTCAAACATCTTATACAAATTAATTTCAAAAGAAAAAATAAATAGTTTTAGTTTACAAATTTCTCATCCAGCTGAGTTTGTTATAAAGGTATTAAACAACAAACATAAATAAATTCATTAGCTTCGATAAAAAGAGAAAATAAACGTGCTTGACAGGAAAAATTCTCTTATATAAAAAAAAATTGTCTACAAAATATTCCACATTATGCGTAGACAAAATTTAGGCATAAATCTACAGACATTATAAAATTAAATGATAAATCTTTTTTGATTAAAAGTATAACGTAGGCATGCTGAGGAATCTGCTCAGTGCAACTAGCAGCCTTGCATTAGTAACATGTTAAATTAGCCTCCCAAAAACTGGGAATCGCAAGTGCACTCCACAGTTGTATTTGGCAGCCACCTGTGGTCTGGAGTTCCAAAATACCTGAAAAAACCCTTAACTCTGTGCAGAAATGGGCGGTCCTCTTGACAAATTCTCCCACCTTAACAAACGGATTGCAATCTTTAGAGCACAGGCATCGGGTGGGAATGCTGCCTTTGTTCTACCGGTATTTCAATGGAAGATGAACTAGCGTCATTGATTCCTTTGGCACTGGTGCATATTCAGGAAACATGCCAAAAGTGCACCCAACAAGGTTGACATTTGTCACATGAGGACGGGTGGCTTTTTCAACTCGTTCTTGAGTTCAACAGCTTAACTGGGGAACGATTTTCTGGCCTGTGTTTCCTCCTTCCTACAACATGGGTCTTTTCAAGACCAATGTTCGTTCTTTCCTCTCCTCAAAAAAACCCTCCACACAGCATCTCAGATGACGTAGACCCTGATGGAAATTATTTTCCTCAGGGCCTCTTGTGAGGAGTTAATATAAAAAAAAACACAGTGTATTGTGAATGCTTACAAATCATTTTTGTCGAATATGGAACGAGTTTCCGATATTTGGGTTTTTTGCAACCATTTAATCACTCCACAATGTCGGCCAATCAGATGGCCATATAGTCTCTCTGACTACACAACAGGATTAGCCTGGGGAGGGAGATCTCTCGTGAAGCGTCATTTTGTTTTTTTATGGTGTCTAGCTCCACCAGTTTTATCCGTGGTTTTGATTGTGATGCATTTCTTGTCCATGAAGTGTAAAAGATCCTGAAAAAAAGTTACAAATTATCTCCTGTTTTGGCTTTACTCTAATTTCATCTACAGGTATAACTGGAATGGTTTCACTGTGCAGGATATCATGATACAAGGATGAAAGACAACTGAACATCAAAGTGGTCTTTTATAATAAGTCTGCAGGAAGAAGGAGTGTTGGGAGACCTAAAAATAAGTGACTGATGGTTTGAAGGCCATCACTCCATTAGCTCCGGCAAAAATTTTACAAATTGTGATGGGCCACACTAGTAAACTCTTTGTTATGTTCTCTGGCGATTTACTGGTTGAAACACACGCGCATAAGGTTGCTAGATTTTTATTTATTTTTTTTGCTTTCAAGCATTTTAGTTTAAAAAAACATAAGGTGAGCCATTTACAAAACTTTTTTATGTTTGCATTCAAAATTTTTGTATTTTAAAAGTAATTTGTTTATTTTGGTTCCATGCCAACTCAGAATCAAGTCAACCCAACACCTCTTTGAAAAAATGAAAAGTCATTAAAAGCTATGATTTTAATGACTTTTAATGAATTTTTTTTAAATAGCTAATAACCCTAACCTAACGCAACCTATCTAACCAACTTTTTATATATTTTTTTCTTTACTTTTAATGAATTTTCAATGGAGGTTTTGAGTTGAGTTGTCCGGTCACAGCTTATTATGAACTTTGCTTTAAAAAAATTATATTTAAAAAATTGACTTGTTTATTTTATTTATTTTTTTACACATTTCAAAAACATCTTTGAAGTAAAACTTCTTTACGCATACTTGACTTGGGGAGTAAGCTGGTGAATGCGTGACGAGAGCGTTACAAAAAGCGAGGCGAACGGTAGTTGAGAGGGATATAAGTTAGTGAAGATAGAAAGAGAGTTACGTTTCTTATATTACTGGAGGGGCAAGAGAGAAAGGTGCAAGCACACATCTTCTTTCTCTCTTTCTCCCATAGCACGTTTCATTCAAATACTCAACGAGTATTTCCAAATACTCGTTGAGTATTTGGAAAAACATAACATATTATGTGAGGAGCAATCAGGATTCCGGAACAACAACTCTTGCGAAGCGGCGATAAACATAGTGATTGATTGTAATATAGTTTCTCTTTAAATGTACTATGTATTATCTATAGGTTCACACTTCAAACACATAACCTAACATAACTTCATATCTTTATAATATTGTTTATAATAACTCTTTATGTTGTAAATCTTTATGTAATTCCTCCAAATTGTTATCAGGTACCTGGTTTATTCTTTTCAATACTTACAACTAACTTACCTGCTTATCTCACTGTAAATCCGAATATATTATGCGTTACCAGGTTAATTCGGTAAATCCGAGTATAATATTATATGCTACCAGGTTACCTTTTCTATTTTTATTTTGTTGGTTATGTAATTATGTACATTTTTTGGAATGAACTAAATGAATGAACTAAACCTGTCAATTTGTCTGTCCTGGAACGGGAAACTTTCCTAGTTGGACAGACAAAGCTGCCTAATATGTTATTTGTACTTTCTTTTGTATTATAAATAAATAAATAAATAAATAAAATAAATGATACATGGAAGAAAGAAACAGACACAAAAAAAATCACCATTGCAGCATTCTTAAATTTCAAAAGAGCATTTGAAACGATAGAAAGGAAAATACTATTGGAAAAACTAGAAGACATAGATCTTTCTGACGTAGCTCTGAATCTATTCAAAGAATATCTCCAGAAAAGAAAACAGGTAACGAAAGTTGAAAACTCAGAATCGATAGAAAATAACCTTGGTGTTCCGCAAGGGTCGGTATTAGGTCCAATTCTATTTATAATTTACATAAATGATATTATCAAAACTATTAAACATTGCAAAGACTATTTGCAGACGATACCTTAATCTATATTTCGTGTGAAGATTACAAAGAAGCAATTAACAAAATAAATGAAGACCTACAAAATATAGCAAAATGGCTGAAATTAAACAAGTTGAAACTGAACGTAAACAAAACAAAATATATGGAAATAGGCAATAAAACATGTAACACAGGGTTAAATTTGACAATCAATGGTGAAAAAATTGGAAAAGTAAATGAAATCAAACACCTGGGTGTAATACTCGACTCAAAACTGACTTTCACAGCAAACTTTGAATATGTGCTAAAAAAGGTATCGAAGCCAGTTAAGTTAGCCTCTCAAAAATTGGGCACACTGTACAGGGCCTGCAGACACTTTAATATTACAAAACTGCTAAACCTGCACAAATCGCAAGTGCGTCCCACGGTTGAATTTGGCAGCCACCTCTGGTCTAGAGCCCCCATATACCTGAAAAAACCCTCACTCTGTGCAGAAACGGGCGGTCTGTTTGATAGATTCTCCTAACTTAACATTGCAGGATTGCAATCTTTGGAGCACAGGCATCGGGTGGGAATGCTATCCTTGTTCTACCGGCATTTCAATGAAAGATGCTCCGAGGAACTAGCATCATTGAGCCCTTCAGTACTGGTCGGTCCCATAGTCAGGAAACTCGTCAAACGCGTGCCCAACATATGTACACGGTTGACATTTGTCACATGAGAACGGGTCGCTTCTTTGACTCGTTCTTGTGTTCAACAGTTTGGCTGTGGAACGATTTGCCGGCTTCTGTGTTTCCTCCTACCTACAACATGGGTCTCTTTAAGACCAATGTTCATTCCTTCCTCTCCTCAAAAAGACCCCACATCCACATAGCATCTCAGATGACATAGGCCCTGGGAGAAATTATTTTCCTCAGGGCCTTCTGCGTGGAGTTAATGAAAAAAAAAGTTATAGATTGAACAAAATGTATACCTTTGCATTGTACTTATATCCATCGGCAACCAGTCCTTTATGAATATCATCTATGTTAACAGGATCATATCTCAAAATTGCATCTCGCAGTTTGCTACGAACTGACAAGTAATTGTGGAACGCTATGTGAAGGGGGACCCTACAGCCTTGTACCTAGAATGCAAATTTATTTAAATACTATATTTTAATTTTTAAGTTTATGGAAGATACATGTTCACTTTTAGAAAAAACTCGTATAGGTCTCATAGAAATCCTTGCGTTTCCTTTACTATTGTGATGAGAAATATGATCTCAACAGTGTTAGAAAGAGAAAACACCGCGCTTTATATTCAAATGTAAAATAAAAGTTAACCACAAAATAATTAAAACATACAGTCCGTAGTGATACTGATACCAATCTTGATGCATGGCACTGAGGATGGGATCAGTGAATAAAAGTTTTGTTCATTAATTTTATGGGTAAAAGCAAGTACCTAACTGTTAAGATAATCCAGACTAGATGAACTGGGCAATTATGTACAGTGTCCTTATTGAGGAAACCGGTTGGACTGGTAATGGGACACAGTCATCTCAGGAGAGTTGGGAGTGGAAAACACCAATAGATGCAGAAAATGTGCAGAGGATGAAGAGACTCCAACTCATCTATGGTGCCAATATCCCGCCCTTTTGGGAACAAGGCTCATATACTTGGGAAGACACATTGTGGAACTAGGAGACAGATAAATATCCAATGACGACCCTGGAGAACTTTAGGGACTGGGTCACTGTTAAAGGATGAGTTGAAATTGGAGATAGCAATGAACTCTTGGCATGAGTGCTCAAAGAAACTACGGTAAACTGTCTCCGCTTTATTGAAAAAAGTAAACTAGTGAATTGAAAGACCTTCTATCAAATGCCGACAAATGCCAGCAGGGAAAGAGCTTTTATCAGTTGCCGACAGATGCCAGTAGGGGTTCGGGTAGCAGTGGCTTTCGAAAGCATTCAATCACCAGCCTACCGGGCAGATTCAATTAGCAGCCAATATAGACAGGTTGTGCGACCTGATAGAAGCTCTTTCAATTCACTACATAAATCAAAATAACATTACAATTACATATGTATTTACCTTTGCCTTTTCCTTATTTTGAAAGACCCAGTCTTCAGGTTCACAATGGATCTGCCTTATATCAATTTGACTGCAGTCTGGTGTATAAATATCCATCTCACTTTTACTGTTAGGAATATCCTTTTCACAATTGTTTGGTAATACCAAACTCGTTTCTAAATTATCCAAACCAATAATATCTTCTGCATCTTTAGGTTGATTGTCATTGACAATATTAATTTTGCTTTTGCTTTCAGTTGATGAAGATGTTGCTTTTGGAGTGTTAGCGCAAATTGTGCTATTGTGTTGTATCTTTCTTCTTTTTAATTTCAAATCTATTTCATTAGTTGATGTGTTTATTATTGGGTGTGTTTGACTGTAAATGTGTTCAAGTAACTGAACGGCTGAAATTATTAAAGGTTTAATTAATTATGGATTACATTTTTCAGAATTTTCAGAACATTACAGTGATTACAGTATTTCAAAATGCCGAAGTGATAATAATATATGAGATAATACAGATCAAAGAATTAAATCTAGCTTACTAACTAACCATCATGCCATTTCTCTGCAGGGATGCAGAATACCACATTATTCTATCCTAACATACATTCCTTCCTCTATTCACACTTATCTTACTACTATATAAAAATGTATATTTCTTTGTTTGTCCCTTATGCGTTCCTAAAGCATTCATCCGATTGCGATGAAACTTTGGAGATTTGTTGTGCGCATGCCCGCAAAGCTTTCTAATGGTGAGCTCTAGCATTGTGAAATTTTTCTACGAAATTTACTACAGGTGGCACAGGAGCTGTTTGAAAAAATGTATCTTCATATAGTTTAGCGGCAGAGGGAAGGCGGGAGGGGAAGAGAATCCAGGATGAGAAAGAAGGAGAAGTGGAGGGATTCGCGGGAGGGGGGATGAGGGAGGGATAATGCGGGGAAGGAGGAAGGAGAACGAGAGAGGGGGAGAAGGGAGCGTGGGCAGGGAAGCGAGGGGGGGGGGACGGGGCACATGGGAAACGCAGGGTGAGGGGTGGGGTGCCACTTAGGTAACTCAAATAGATAGTGGCAGTCGAATTTCAATAATCTCAGAATAAAACAATAGATTTGTTTTAAAAACAAACCCAAAGGCACTCACAGACAAAACCACTGGACCGAAGGGACGACGCATCCCACTACTAGTACATATTAGGTCTTGAGCCTACAACCAGCTCGGGATCTCTGTTGGTTTAAGGTCACGCACCCGACCCGCTTTTATGGGCTGCCCATGGTATATTCTCTGATAAGCGGAGGGAGTGTGAGCCACTAATTGGTGAATTGTGAGCTCTGTGACCAATCAGAGACCTCTGCTTGTAGACAGAGATGCCGTCTTAGACGGAAGTAAGAAAGTATTTGAGCTTATGCGGTTTTACTTTGTTACAATACATATAAAATAGATTCTGTTATTTCCCTATTCATAACGCAGGACAATGAAGACCCAGTAGAAGTAAGAAAGCGCATTACAGCCGCTAACAAAACTTACTTCGCGTTGTTGCCAGTGTTCAAATCCCGAAACGTCCATAGGAAAACCAAAATAACCTTATATAAAACAATTATCAGAACGGTCTTGGCCTATGGATGTGAGGCGGGAACACTGACAGCAAAGTCAGCGGAACGGCTGGACATCTTCGAAAGAAAGGTACTTCGAAGAATCTTAGGAGCGGTGCGAGAGGGAGAGGCATGGAGAATCCGCCACAATAATGAGCTCTATGATATTTACCAAGCTCCCAGACTCTCCACCCATTTAAGACTCCAAAGATTAAGATGGGCCGGACATGTGCACCGAATGCCAAGCACACGAGTACCGAAGAAGGTTCTGACAGGACACCCGGGAGGTAAACGAAAGGCGGGCAGACCTAGACTGAGATGGGAGGATGATGTCAGGAAGGATGCAAGAGGATTACTCCAGGTTGCAGATTGGAAGAAGACGGCCGAGGACAGAGGGCGGTGGAGGCTTATTTTGAAGGAGGCCAAGGCTCGAAATGGGCTGTAGCGCCATTGAAGAAGAAGTTATTTCCATTCAAGCATTTGATTTTCTGGGGCATCCCTGACATCTTTTTCCTTTAGTTTCATATGTGCTCCTGAAACTTCGTTCACTCTTCATGCCCATACCAGTCATTTAATTTCTATGAGAGTTCTGTTATTATTTCACCACATGCTAGTTGTTTCACAGTACTTGGAAAATAACAAAACTTGAATAGGACTTTCAAAGAGCTTGAATATTAATTTTGAAATTTGATGAATTGTTTAAATTCTGTGCAACAAACTGTCCTAAGGCTACCTCGTTTTATAGTTCAGATGAAAATATAAAAAATAATTTACCTCTTTTCCTTTTTAATGGTTTCAATCCAAACTTGGATAGTTCTTTGTGGATTTTAGGAGTGTCCATTGCAGAATAGTTTTGCGCGGGAGTAACATTATCAGTCTTAATAACATATTTATTATCTGGTGTGTCTTTTCTATTTGGAGATTTCACTAATGGCAAATCATTAACCAATTCTTTGTTTCTTCTTATTAATTCATCAATTTCTGTGCTTTGTACAGTCAATCTATTGTTTGTTTGTTTATTTTTATTTAAATACACATTTGGCAAACTTTCTGATTGAACAGAATCATTGTCTTTAGTTAGGCTTGTTTCTTTATTAGGATTTATTGTTTTTCTTTTACTAGTATCACTGATTCGTCCACAATTTGTAGTGTTTGCCAAGCTTGAATTGCAAGATGGAATTTGATCAAATATAGACGATCCGTACAGATTGAACTGGTTAGAAAATCTAATAGGAACACCGAGTTCATTGCAATCTTCATCGCTTTTGCATTTACTGATGTCTGAAGTTTCATTTAAATGAAAACTTGAAGACTTGGCAGAAAGGCGACAATTTTTCGATTTAATTGAACGAAGACTTATAGATTTGGTAGCAAGTAGATTTGTCGTCGATTTATTCAAATGTGGACTTGTTTCATTTACTTTATCGGAAATGCTGCTTGATTCGTCATCGGAGCTAGATATATCGTTGCAATTAGTTTTATTCTTAAATCTACTCCTTGAATGATGAAGTGATTTTGGTCTGTAGGGTGTACTAATGGAATAGTTCAGTTCTTCATCAGAAAGGATAAAAATATCGTTTCCTGCAGAAATCTCACCAGTCGAATCTTTTGCA
This sequence comes from Limnephilus marmoratus, assembly GCA_917880885.1. Taxonomy (NCBI): domain Eukaryota; kingdom Metazoa; phylum Arthropoda; class Insecta; order Trichoptera; family Limnephilidae; genus Limnephilus; species Limnephilus marmoratus. The sequence goes on from OU862915.1 coordinate 20,580,063, forward strand.
ATTTTATCTAAACTTTTATCATTTTTAAATAATTCAGAATCATCACACTTGAAATTAGGACTCTTTAATATCAGGTTTGATTCTTTTATAGACTTCTCCTTGTTACATTCAGACTGACTGATTATAATGTCCCGGGTATGCGAATTGGCTGAATCATTTGATGTTTGTGTCAAATCAATGTTTTCTTTTTCCACAGTAATACGTTCGTGATCATCAAGAGAAAAACTGAAAGATTTTTCACTATTCTCAAAAATATTGGTTGTATCTTTTTCTTTGGATAAATTTCTACTTCTCTCAGGGCTACTGAAAGATATTTCATTCACATTCCTTCTTACACTTTTTTCTATTTCTTCGCTACCACCCGATTCATAATACGACTCAAAATGAACTATGCCATTTTGGCTTTCATTTTTATAACTCTCCGGACTACTGGATGATATATCGTTGATGTTCCTTCTGACAATAATTTTAGATGAAGATGCTTCAATTAAAGATGCATTAAATTGTTCAATATCTCCAGTGCATGGTTCAAAATTGCCTGTTTTATTGTGATATTCTGTGGTACGCCTAATTGGACTGATAGAAATGTCATTATCGTTGGTTCTTTCAACCACTTTCTCAATTCCTTTGTGTGGAGACTTTGAAATATTCAATATTTCAATATCTTCATGATCAGATTCAAAACGAAGTACGCCAACTTGGCTTTCAATTTTGGAATAGCTATTATTAGAATCTGAATTCTTAGATATATTGTTTTTAGTAAAACTTTTCTGCAATTCTTTTGGAGAAGATTCGCCAATGGAAATATCCAATGGTTCAACATTATCTTCGTGGTATGATTCAAAATGTACTATGCCATTTTGACTTTCATAAATCTGGCTGCAATTTCTATTTCTTGAAATATTAGCAGAATTATAATCATTTTGAGTGAGATCAATTGAATCTTCAACAAGAGGATCTTCAGCAGATTCATCAATGCCAACATTTGGTTGAATTTTCTTAAAGTCTTTTAATAACTCATCAAATCTCACACTGTCATCTATAGAGTTGAAAGAAATTCTTTTACGCTTGTTGACTATTAAACTTTTATCAAATATTTCATTTCTATCAATCAATGAAGAAACATTGTTTTTCTCTGCGTAAAATTTTGATACTTCAACAACTTTTTCAGATTTTTGATTATCAATTTCCACAATATCATGCAATGTATCATATTGTTTAACAACGCTTTGATTTTGAGAACTAACAATATCATTTTCACTATCAGAATTTGTTAAATCTAAATCCATAGTTTCATCAACCAAACAAACAACTTCATTTTTCTTAAAATTGTTTAAGCTCAAACTGGAATTGGATTTATCGTGCTTCAATTCAGAACTTCGGTTACTTTTAATTGAATTGTTAGGAACATACTTAATTTGTGTTAGATCTATGGATTCTTCAATCACTTGATTATCTTTTTCTACAAAATCAAAAGACTTCATCTTATCGCTTGTTTCAGAGATGACAGGAAGGGTAACATTATCATTACTACAGGATTGAGAAAGACCATTTTCAGTGTTTCCAGGTTGAGAAAGCACTATTTCACTCTTTTGGGATTGTTTGAGAGAAACCTTAGGCAATTCTTCACCTGAAGAATTAATTATTTCGATATGAAATTGTTTGGAACTTTCACTTTTTGTTGTTAGCATTGTATCACAAATATCTTCATAATAGTTATCATCGTCGAATATATCTGGGGAACAACTCCGACTTCCATCACAAATTTCTATAACATTATCTTTGGCAAACCTCGGACTGCGAACCTGTGTAGATTGTGTTTTAATTTGACTATGATTCAAGAATGTATTTTTTGGACTAACTTCAGAAGATGCCTTCGGTGAAAATGGTTCTTTCAAAGTTGAATTTAAATGTGATTTCTTGGGACTTTTTGTGTCTAGAAGCGAGATTTTCTCGGAGATGTATGAATAGGTGGAACTAAGTAGTAAGTCTAAATGTTCAGGAAATAAGATATTTTCTCTGAAGTCAAGAGTTTTAGCATTTTTTCTTTCAGGGCTCGGGTCACGCCCAGGAATAGTTTTCCAATCCTTCAGAAGGCTACCAACTTTTGTATCAGATGGGGTGATCAAATTCTTCACATAAAACACATCAAATTCTTCCATATCCTTGTAATCGAGCTTAGCTTTTGTAAAGATCGGCGAAGTTTTGCACCAAATATCTTTCAAAATATTGCTATGTAGATCAGTTATCTTTGTACAACTATCAAAATCTTCATCTGGGTCTTTTATTTGACATTCAAATAAAATTTGCGAAACTTTAGTGGAAGTTATTTGTTTCTTTTCTTCCAAAGAGCGTGTTATCAAGACTGAGTTTGCTTTTGTTTTAATGAAGCGTTTTCTTTTTGTGGTAGCTTTTGGGATCAACGATATTGGTCCGATGGGGACTTTGAAGCCATACTGATCTAAAGTTTTTCTTATTCTTTTAACAATATCTTCTTCTGATTTAAACTCCTGACTTGTGGAAGGATCCAAAGCATCTCCTTCGACTTCCTTATTAGAATTGCCACCATCTTGGTAATCAGAGAGGGAACGCGACAAAGCTATAGCAAGTTGCAAATGTTCAGGATTAACATCTACGCCGCCAATAGCGCAAACCTCTTCAAATTCCTTGGTGTACTTCAATAAATTCTGTTGCTTCTTCGAACATTTTTTCTTTAGAGCCGTAGTAGAATTCTTCCTTACTGCTTTTTTAGTTTTGACGGGTTTCTTGTCCTTATGATCATTTGCTGGTAATGTTACGATCCTTTTTGGTCTCTCTGGTTTAAAATCTGATACGCTTTCGTCTAAATTGTCGGAGGCGTTACCTGCGAAATATTTGCTCGATGTTTCGGCTTTGACGACAACCTCCTGTTTTGTTTTTCTCTCAATGGTGTCTTCGTCATCTCGATTGGTGAAGAATTTAGACAATTTAGCCTGGCCAATATTAGAACTCGTAACATCCCTCTGTCTTTCAGTCTTCATACTGGGAAATAAAACAAAATGTCAAATTACGATTTTTATTCAACAAAATATTTCAATTCTAACATCCTACAGCTGTATATAATTTGATTACTACTATTTAAATAATAATAATCCCAAAAACAGGATTGACAAAAACCTCTGCCAATTTCCATGCAAACTTCATATTTTGTTTTCTCTACTCAGACAAAATAACATAAATAATAATTTGGAAGTGAACTAATTTTATTGTAAAGGAAAGAACACACTGGATCGACATACACTACGTAAGCAACAGATTATGGCGTCTGGACTACTTACAATCCAAACATTTTCTATGGAAATGGCTGCTTCAGAATCACACACATTGCAAACCCACATTCCCTTCGCATTGCCGATCTGTTTATCCTTGTAACTATTTAATGCAGAATTCCCCCCCAAGATTCAAATGTCCCAATAATATGTAACGGCACTCAGTGTAATGTAGTTATTGCGTAAGCGAAGAGAAAATGGAAGAGAAGGAACAATTTTTATGTAATGTAATTTTGCTTTTGTGTAGGTAACTTATTCTTTATTATATACATTTTAGATAAAGAATAAATAGCATTTGCCTGGAAATACTACTAAATGAGTTAAAAATAAATTAATACACAGCTCTCTTGAATTATTTAAAATTACATAACGAAACCCACCACGGATCACTCTTCGTCTTCAACTTTAGTTTGGACATGTTTGTGTTACTTCAGAGCTTAGGAATCGGCTCTGTCGCTCGCCTTGAGACTTTCGTTGAGTTCCCTTATAAAAGCGGATGTTCTCCTGGGCCCTGCACTCGACATAAGTGCCAATTTTCTTTCTGCTCTTAATTCATCATCATCGTTTCCGAGCTCCAATATATATTCACGTGCTTTTTTGTAAGTTGATCCAAAGCTGAAAATTCATAACAAGATAAATTAATAACGAAGATGAGATGAATATCATGCATATTGGAATCAAATTATTATTGCTCGCATTAGGTTATAATTCTATGGGAAATACCTCATGTACAGACCGAAACAAATGCCTACACCAATAACACTAAGGCTAACTTTGTTCCGGAACTTAAAAAGAGGTGTATTTTTTGTTACTCTTGGCTTTCTACCGGTGGTATCTACTCCTATAGCCATTCTGAACAGTAAATCAAAAGTTGAAGAAGCAGATTGCCATCTTTCAAAGCTCACAGCTGTCAAATATAATAGACAATATTAGATAACAGACAATCGAAGGACCAGAGATATTCGATAGTGTTGGGAAACGAGGAGCTACAAGCGAATACAAGTCAAAGAGTTATTACCATAGAAAATACTCACTCGTTATTTTAGGCGATTATCCCACGGGTCGGTACAAAATCGACATACACCGAGTGTTGTGAGGATGCGGAAATGTTGCGCGATGATTACTGCATGTCCTTTGCACATCTATCTTCTTTTTTTATCTTCTATACAACTGAATCGCCGAAATGTATGTACGGGCATAACTTCCGAACGGCTGCACCAAATTGGATAAATCTTTTTTTTATGTTCGTTATTGTCAGGATAACATTTATCATTTATAACTACTGGTGAGCTCTGGCACTGCGAAATTGGCACGAGAGCTGTTTGAAAATTGATTGTACCGGGACTGAATGTATGGAATGCGGGAGGGGGGAGGGGAACTTGGGTATTGGGTTCGCGGAAGGGGGGGGGGAGGGGAACCAGGGAGGGGGGAGGGGAACCAGGGAGGGGGGAGGGGAACCAGGGAGGGGGGAGGGGAAACTGTGAGGGGGAGGGGTTGACCTCGAGAGGGGGGTTCACGGAACGAGAGAAGGGGGGAGTGGAGTGGGAACGCGAGAGGGGAAGGGGACGTGGGAGAGGAAGGGAGGCGGAAGGGGAACGGGACGAATGGGAAAGGACACAAGGGAGAAACAATTTCTTTATTAAATGGCATAGCAACGCATGCCACGTAGCCAACGTAGCCACGTAGCCACGCAGCCGTATGCCAACGCATACCACTTAGTAGCAGATAATAAGTATAAATGAATTAATAATAAATAAATTGTAGCTTGTAGCCCGGAAACGGTAAACTGTTAGTATTGCAGATTTCTATTTTCGCATTTACCGCTTTTCCTTTACGCTGAATGTCATTATTATCGTCAAATTGACTTACAGGTAAATAGGTATTATTATAACAGGTAATGTAAAGTATAAATATAAATTGTAATTTGGCAAAAGACTGAGAAGACGGCCGAATGGCACGTAAAAATGCAAACAATAACAAAGGACTGTGCATCAAGGCAAGTGCTGACGAGGTTGTGGAATTTTTTGTGATATTATTAATGGGCCTAAGAATATTTCAAAATAATTTTTCACTAAAATATATGTCATCCCAAAAGTGATAATTCGAAGTTCATTAAGTATGTGATATCGACGGTGATAAATAAGATAAAATACCAAGCGCTCGCTGAAATATGGTACTGCTAGCTGTACCTACCCATTCAGGAAGTACATCGCACCACTCTTCGCCCGCCCCCCGACCCGTTTGCATTGTTTGCAGGCCCCAATACTGAATCGGCGGGCTCTCTCTCTCTCTCTCTCAAAAACCAAATGCTATATACTATAGCATTTGGTTTTTGTCGATCTTTTACCGACCCGCGGGATGACTGCCAATTCATCTTCTATTTTTAATGGCTTCCAGCTTCCATCTAGGCTTCCATCACACACTTTTGTAAATTGAGGATAGCAGCGTTGTAATGTTTAATATGGGAAATAACACCTACGTTGATCATAAAGATTTCACAGCAACCTTTAGTAAAATATTGAAATATTGGTGGGTGTAACCCGTTGGAAGGTCCTAGACCCGCTCGGTTGTTAAATGAGGTTTAGGTCGCTTACTATGTCGAAGAATTTTGATTTATTTTATTGGTTTTTAAGTTTTATCCAGAGGGTTTGAGGGCGCAATAATTGTCACAAACCATTTAAATGTTAACTGTTTTAATGGCGTGAATGCATTTTTCCAAAGAAAAATGCATTCACGCCATTTCTTTTAAAGAAAATGTGTATTGCTACGGAGATAAGCAGTTATAAAGTTTTGTGAATAGGCCACTTGCCTGGATTTCACAACGAAAAAATCGTGTGGATAATTTTTTTTTTAAAAGTTTTAGAAATGTACAGTTTTTTTTTAAAATAAATAAATCCATTATTTGGGCTCGTGACGTCACTACATGAAAATGTCCCGTATCCAAAAATGTTCCAATTAATTTTGTTAAATTCCACACTGATTTATTATTTTTTATGTGGTAACTCTTTGATTTCAGGCGAATTTTTGAATTTGACATTTAACGTTCACTAGATTTATTGTTTGTTCTCTGCGAACTCATCATTTGGTTTGACTTTTTGACAGATCTTATGAAGAGAACCCCGTACATTTTATGCTGTCTGTACGTGTTTTAGAGGTATAATGGTAATGGTGCTGATTTTAACAAAATCAAATTTTATCATCATCGAGCGATATAAATTATAATATTCCGGGTTATACATACTATGCAACAAATACCCGAATTAACAAGAACAGCGGAATCGCAATATTTGTCTCAAATAAATATGTTGTGACTTTTAACAGAGAAATTCACATGCACAATGTAAACGTCCTAAATATGGAAATCAGTTACCAAAAGTATACCTTTAGCATATTCACTATATATAGAACTCACGCCTCAATATTACCGACATATGTAGATGAACTAAAACGCATTCTTCTTGCGAACAGAAATAAGAAAACCATTGTTATCGGAGACGTAAACCTGAATATAGCAAATGATTACTCGTCTTATGATAAAGATAATTATCTTAATATGATGGCAGAATTAAATTATATATCATGTATTAATTCATTTACGAGAATTATTCCAGGTCAACGACCTTCGTGCATAGATCATGTTTTTACAAATATTCAAGACATAAAAAACATAGCTTCTGCAGTTATACAAACGACAATCACTGATCATTTCGGGTGCATTTTTACGTACAATTATGAAAAGAAATATTCACCATTGACTACCCGAATTCCGGAGAATGAAAGCGGCCGACGAAAAACGCTTAACATAAATGCCCTAGTACATAATCTAGACAAAGAGAAATGGCACGATATTTTTAATTGTAATGATACGAATGAATGCTTCGAACTATTTGAAAAAAAATTATCAACGCACGTAAGTACTGCACATTCTATTGATCCTAGAAAATTAAAAAAAAAAGGCCTAAAATTTCCAGAAAAACCGCCATCACCATTTACAATTCAATTAATGCTCCACACTTCAACTACTGTTCAAGTATCCCTTTCCTTTGTAATGAAAGAGAACAGAATAAATTTAAAATTCTCCAAAACAGAGCAATGCGAATAATACTCCGAAGAAATAGATTTTCAAAAATAATTAAAATGTTAAAGGAACTTAATTGGTTAACAGTGAAACAAATACTGACCTTGAACACGTTGATATTTATTCACAAAATATTAAACAACATGTTACCAAAATACTTCACAAATAAAATCGTATACAATAAGGACATTCACAGACATTACACAAGGACTTGCAAGGAAATAAGATTAAACAAAAAGGACAAAACGAATACGCAAAACAGTCTGCTGTACAAAGGAATTAAGTTATATAACACACTACCAGAAACTCTTAAGTCCTCACCAATTGAAAAGTTCAAGATGGATTGTAGGAGCTACATAAAACAAAAACAAAAAATTTTGTGATTTCAAAAAATTTTGTGAATTTAAAATATTATAATTAAAAAAAAAACTGAAATATGAAATATTATAATCAATTAGAAATTTGTAAACTTAAATGTACAAATTACTAAAATAAAATTCAAATAAAAAAAAAAAAAAAAAAAAAAAAACAATCATCAAAATTTAAACCGGTTAAACCATGGATAACTTTTGGATTAATTGTATCAATCAGACACAAAGAAGCAATATACAAAAAATTAATCCAACAACCTACAAACGAAACCTTAAAAAAATACCTAAAAGCATACAAAAACAAACTAACGTATTTAATAAAAAACACAAAAGAAAACTATTTTCGGCGAAAACTAGAAGCAACGGAGAACGATGCAAAAAAGTCTGGAATGTTGTAAATGAAATTATAGATAAGAAAAAACATAAAAAAAAATGATATACATAGTATTACACATAATAATATCAAAATACGATGCGAAGAAAATCCATCAGCTGCTGCTAACATATTTAACAACTTTTTTGCAAATGTAGGCAAAAATCTTGCAAATCAAATACAAAAAATACCGTCTAATGACGAACAGAACATTAACGTCAATATCTTAAACAAAATTGACATGTTTCCCCTTACTTCAGCCCAGGAAATCGAACACATCATTTCAAGCATGAAGGGAAGATCGGCACCAGGTTTCGATGGAATTATTGTCGAAACACTAAAAGCTATCAAAAAACATATTTCAAAACCATTAACGCATTTAATCAACATTAGTCTTCAAAGCGGAATATTCCCAACGATATATAAACAAACCATCATCACTCCAATTCATAAATCTGGCAACCCAGAAGAAGTGACAAATTATCGTCCAATATCGCTGATTTCAAACATTGCCAAAATCTTTGAAAAAATAATCAAAAAAAGATTAACCGAATTTATTAACAAAAATAACCTAATTCATGACAACCAATATGGATTTATGAAATCTAGAAGTACCCAAGATGCGATTGCCAAATTATCGAACATTATTCAGAACACATTAGACAAATCTTTGAAATGCCTAGGAATCTTCATAGATCTTAAAAAAGCTTTCGATAGTATTTCTCATGATAAACTTATTAAAAAATTAAACTGTGTTGGGATAAACGATAAAGCTCTAAAATGGATAAAAAGCTATTTATTTGAACGACACCAAGTAGTCAAGATAAACAACTCCCTAAGTCTACCACTAACAAGTAATTTTGGGATACCTCAAGGCACAGTCCTAGGCCCCCTACTATTTATAATATATGTCAACGATATTTTTAAACTACCACATAACGCAGACATAATATCATATGCCGATGACACAGCTATCATAGTGAATGGGATCGACTGGAATAGAGTAAACGAACAAGCAAATAATATCATGAACATCTTAAAACATTGGTTTGACACAAATCTTCTCTCATTGAACACTAACAAAACATATTACATACACTTCTCAATCAACAAACTAAAAACACTCCCCAACACTAAAATAATTATCCACAATAACAAATGTAATAAAATCACATGTATCCAAGGCTGTTCAACATTGAAATCAGTACCAGAAATTAAATATCTCGGAGTGATAATAGAACAACATATGAAGTGGAAGAGCCATATCTGTGAATTGGTTAAGCGTATCAGAAAATGTATATATATATATTCATAAGATTAAGAAATATTTTAAAACTCAACAATCTAAAAAGAGTATACTTTGCACTAATCCAGTCTTTAATTCAATATGGAATAATTGGATGGGGGGGGGGGGGGTCATACAACAATATTCTAACCCCTGTCAAAGTGATCCAGAAACTAATCATTAAAGTAATCCTAAAGAAACCCTCCACTTATCCAACAGAAACGCTTTTCGCAGATTTCACGGTGCCTCGAGTAGAGAATATCTTCAAGAAAAATGCAATTATCCAAATTTACAAAGATAATATCATCAAGAAATTTGAAACTCATCAATCAAAAAGATATGAAGACAACATCAAAACACCAAAATTTAATACCAAACTAATGCAAAACAATTATATCTATTTAGGAATAAAGTTTTTCAACAACCTTCCCATTGAAATAAAAAAAACCAAAGACATCAATAAACTGAAACTCAAACTGAAGCTACACTTCATCAGGAATAATTAACTAAATAATTACCTGTTTTTCTCTTTCTTATTATTTATTTTTAATACATATTCATCTCTATTTTATTTAGATTTTTAGAATTTCTCCTAAGTGCACAATATCTTAGTATGTAACCGTATCCTATGTATGTACACCTACACATATAGATGATCCAGAAGTCTCAATTTATCCTATTATATACTTACTTATTACATAATGTTGTTCTATTTCAGTTATAGTTAGTGTAACTCGCTCATCAAGCACAAGAACTAGCTTCTTCTTTGGTGAGATTGCAATGTTTAAATAATTTCTGTACCGCTATGTAATTTCTAAAACTCCACTGTACAATTATATAACTATATTAAATAAATAAAAAAAAAAATCATATTCTTATTATTATTATAATTTACAAGTACAATTATATTACATTGGATTTAGTAATATAGATGTTGAACATTATAATGATTTATGATTAATAAGATGGATCAAGGAAAAAAATATTTATGAGATGTAATATTTTTGGTATGCCTCGTTATTCTCCTGTGCCATCGTGTGGAAAACGTTTTTTTTAATATTTTTTTTCGGCTATGTAATTATAATTATCATTTTCGCACCCATAAAATTATGTCCCATCTTTCCGGTTTATAAAAAATGATCTGATTTTTCGGATTGAAATTTTCAAAAAATTGCCAGGGTTTGAAAAATACGATTAAAAATAATACAGAATGTCTTAGAATATTTGCCTAACCCGGAAAATGAAAAAAAAGCGATGCAAGTGGCCTATTGTTTTTAATAGTATATTAAGTAGGCGTTCAAATAAGTGTAAAATTTATGATGGGATATTTAACTAATTAATATATATATATATACATATATATATATGTAAAACACTTTTCTCGGTTTACCCGCGTAACGTAGTCCTGAGAAGGACTTTTTAACTCCTGACGTTTCGGACAGATCACACTGTCCATCTTCAGAGGCCTTATGTCTTTAGCTTTTGTCTCAAACTGATAGCTTTCGCATGTCTGTTCGGTCCAGAATCCAAGGAGTCTTGGATTCTGGACCGAACAGACATGCGAAAGCTATCAGTTTGAGACAAAAGCTAAAGACATAAGGCCTCTGAAGATGGACAGTGTGATCTGTCCGAAACGTCAGGAGTTAAAAAGTCCTTCTCAGGACTACGTTACGCGGGTAAACCGAGAAAAGTGTTTTACATCTTACACCCGTGAAAACCTTAACCATAACATATATATATATATATATATATATATATATATATATATTTTTTTTTTTTAATACCGCCGGCAACAGGCCGCATTTAAATGGGTATGTTTTATTCCAGTTAAAATAAAATAGTCATGAAAAAAATGATTAAATATATTTTCTGGTACAGACAGATCGTATATCTTGTAGCATAATTATTGTAAATACGTAAACTCATAATAAACCAGTTCGACACCAAGGACCTAATGTTATTGAGAAGTATCCCTATAGGACTAATAGAGTTTGTTTGTGAATAATACCAAGTAAACATAAAAGTAATGTAAAAAGGTGCATAATACTCGTATATTAAGGTATGATTTTTTCCAAAGAAAATTAAATCGGTTGAATTTTTATCCAACCGCATTGCATGGTATGGAAATGAAATTCCTGGTAGTCCTTCGAGTTAGAAAACTCCCACTTTGGAAGTGGGTGGTTTGGGGAAGAGTGAATACGAACGGGGGATGCCACCGGCACACTGTACTACTGTACCACCGGGGTACGGAGGCACGGGCCGTGAGAATGCGCTAAAGGTTATGCAGTAGAGATTACAAGCCGTATAATCCGGATTATCGGAATTTGAATTTTATTTATTTTTATACTTGTTTTGCAATGTTGTATGAAATGAACGCGTCCAACGGTCCAACAAACTAAGCTGTAGTTACACACATTTTCAATTAGATTATCAATTAAATTATCCATTAAATTATACATAAAATTTTCGATTAACCCGTTTAATCACAGGAGACCATATTTGTCCCAGTTCATACAGGTCTCATGAAAATCGCTGTAAAAGGCAAAACACCACGCTTTAAATTCAAATATAAAAACTAACCACCAAAATAGTAAAATTTACACATTTATGAAAGCAAAGTTTTAATATCATTTTGAAAAAACTTTTTTTAAATAATTATTTTTTCATAAATATTCACAGGCACTTTCAAATGGACTGTAAAAAGACTAATTCTGTTCACCTAAAAACTATTCACTTATTTCATTATCCCATTAAAGGTCAATAAAATTAGAAAATTTTGTGGATTTAAAAAACAGTTTTTAAGTGAAACTTTTTTAGCACCGTTGTGATGTGAAATTCTGTGAAACGGAAACAACACTAAAAAAACAAACACATAGGTACATCTAAACGATTTAGCCTGCAAGAGATTGTCATTGGCCGCTTTTATTATGAGCTCACTTTTCAAGGTTTATTTATTGGTGGAGATTGTGTGGGTGAGGTTTCATTTCTACCACGCGTGAACTACACTCGATTTTTTTCAATTATACATTATCTCCACACGGGAGGCCTGAGGAAAAAAATCAGGGTCTATGTCATCTTTGAGGATGCTGTTTGGAGGATATTTATACGGAAAGACAGAAAATTAAGTTCTGGAAAGGAAAAGGTATGTGGGGTGGGTAGGAATCTGGGGCCAATGTGGTCAGAAGTGACGAATGTACGAATCCATCCCTACCAACACGGTGCAAAGTGATGGGACGAGAGAGTCCGGCTGGAGAGGTCAAAAGAGTTCCGGCCTGCATGCGGTGGGAAAAAGCATCCGCCGCCAAGACTAAGATAAACCTCACCCCATGAACTCGGACACACATGATAAGTCACAAAAACGTAGCGAACTCTTGGGGTGACCTAAGGCGCGGATTTAATCCGGATATCCGGAATTAGAGTTTCAGAAATCCAGATTTTTCCAAACTGCTCCGGATTCGTAATCTCTAGGTACGAGGCCGTGAGAATTTTCTAAAGGCAGTGGGATATACAGGCTGGAGGGTAACAGGCGAGCGTAATGAGATCTCTGCAATAGTGGCTGCTAAACTAGTGCGCACTGGGACTTAATTCACAAATGCACTTTCACAATAAGTTGCCTTGTAGAGAAATGTTCACGCGGCCCGTTTCGTACAAATCTTAATTTTGGATTTGAGATCAATTTACCCGACCAAACTGAAAAATTATTTTTGTAATCAAAAGGTATGTCAAATATCTAGTACGAATATGAGCTACTTTATTTATTTTTGATTTAAATGATAAAATATAGGTCATTAAAGATTTTAGTGGCGACTTGGGCAATTATTTGTGAGTAGATAAATGAAAAACGTAAAAAAATTACCATATTTATTTTATGAACATGATTAAAAGTAAAATAAAGAATAAAACATTGTTAAAAACGCGTTTTTTGAGTAGTAATTTTTTGTTTTGACATAAAAAGGTAATTTGTAATTTAAATTTACATCCACCAAAATGATTTCATTTATTAATTTTTACTTTTTATTTTAGTCATATTTTTACAATGAACTAGCTGACCCGGCCACGCGGTGCTGTGGCTAACGAAACACAACGCCATCTACTGGATGGTTACCCAACCTTTATCTGTTAATTTGCAAACACATCAAATCCACGATGTAGTGTATTCACACATGTATAGTAGTGAATAACTCTGTCGTCTCAGGCAGTGCACGCGCGGAGTTGTGGGGCGTAGGACGGGACTGGGCGACCGACTGCATAGAGAAGACGCGGGGACGCTTGCCGTGAGCCGATATCAGTTAAGATGAGTGTTACTTGTTTTTTTCTTAATATTAACCTTTACATAGTGTACATTACATGTGGCGACGAGGTAAACTGTAAGTAATCTAAGGATTTTTTACAAAAAAATGTAAAGCTAGGCAAGTGCACTTATTTAGCTGTCAGTTGCATAGTTGTTTTATTTGTCGTTTGACGGGAATGGCGTCAGAACATGAAATTAATGTTGGATTTGTTTTGGAAGTCGGAAAAACGGCGTGTTTACCGGAATTACTTTACCAGAATATATAAGGGGGCATTTGGTGGAGAAGGCATGGATTGATGTTGGAAAAAAGGCATTTGACATCGCTGGAAATCATGTTAACTCCACGGCTGCGTGGAAGGTGATCTGGTTCAGTGTATTTCGGGTGGTGCCGTGTACGGAGGCCGGCATTGAAGAGTGGTACATCTACAGGGTGCTTGTGGTTGCGTCATAATCGCGTAGTTTGTGGGTGTCTCCATGAACGGAGGACTTTAGGTAACCTAGGTTCCTATGAGAGCATTTAAGGGGAGTGATATACCAACGGAATTGTCAACCATACCTACCTACTTATTAAAATGAATTCATTTATTTATTTATACGGGGTTTTACAGATGTTTGCACCTACGTGAGAACTATCCAGTTATAAAACTCAGTTATTTCACAATTATAAAAATCTACAATTAAATACAGATACATACAATTACAAAAAGAAAAACATCATAAATAAAAATACAGAATTATATATACAAGGTCACTCGAGTAACACATTACAATGAGTGGTAAGAGACATATAATGTTCTTCGATAATCACCGAAAGTATCGTGCGGTGGTGAGCAGTTTTTATTGCAGTGGGGCATTAAATAGCGACTTGGCATTGGATTGTGACTTGACATTAAATTGCGACTTTGCATTAAATTGCGGCCGGGCATTCAATTACGACTTGGCATTGAATTGCGACTAGACATTAAATTACGACTTTGCATTAAATTGCGGTTGGGCATTCAATTGCGGTTGGGCATTCAATTGCAACTTTGCATTGAATTGCGGCGGAGCATTAAATTGCGACTTGTATTAAATTGCGACTTTGCATTAAATTGCGGCTGGGCATTCAATTGCGACTTGGCATTAAATTGCGACCTGCATTGAATTGCGGCTGGGCATTAAATTGCGACTTTGCATTAAATTGCGGCTGGCGTTCAATTTCAATTTTGCATTGAATTGCGGCGGGGCATTTAATTGCGACTGGCATTAAATTGCGACTTTGCATTAAATTGCGGCTGGGCATTCAATTGCAACTTTGCATTGAATTGCGGCGGAGCATTAAATTGCGACTTGCATTAAATTGCGACTTTGCATTAAATTGCGGCTGGGCATTCAATTGCAACTTTGCATTAAATTGCGACTAGCATTAAATTGCGACTTTGCATTAAATTGCGGCTGGGCATTCAATTGCGACTTGGCATTAAATTGCGACTCTGCATTGAATTGCGGTTGGGCATTAAATTGCGACTTGGCATTAAATTGCGACTTGGCATTAAATTGCGACTTGGCATTAAATTGCGACTTGGCATTGACTTGCGAATTGGCATTAAATTGCGATTATGCATTGAATTGCGGCTATGCATTAAATTGCGAATTGGCATTGAATTGCGACTTGGCATTAAATTGAGACTGTGCATTAGATTGCGACTGGGCATTCAATTGCGACTGAGCATTTAGTTACAGTAAGGTTGCAATATGCGTATGAGTATGACTTAAAAAATAATAATAATAAAAGCATTATATTGCGGATATTGATGAATACTTGGTGTACAATTTGCATTAAATTGCGGAGATGTACCGGTATAGCATTAAATTGCGAAGTTTTCAAGAGTTTCGGAAAAAATAATAAAAGCATTATATTGCGGATATTGATGAATACTTAGTGCATAATTTGCATTAAATTGCGGAGATGTACCGGTATAGCATTAAATTGCGGACATACCTCTACATGGCATTAAATTGCGAAGTTTTCAAGAGTTTCGGAAAAAAATAATAAAAGCATTATATTGCGGATATTGATGAATACTTAGTGCACAATTTGCATTAAATTGCGGAGATGTACCGGTATAGCATTAAATTGCGGACATACCCCTATAGAGGTTCGGAAAAAGATAATAAAAGTATTGTATTGCGGATATCGATGAATACATAGTGTACAACTTGCATTAAATTGCGGAGATTTACAAGTATAGCATTAAATTGCGAAGTTTTCGAGAGATTCGAAAAAAATAATAAAAGCATTATATTGCAGATATCGATGAATACATAGTACAACTTGCATTAAATTGCGGATATTTACCGTATAGCATTAAATTGCGGACATATACCTTCTTGGAATTAAATTGCGAAGTTTTCGAGAGGTTCGAATGTGAAGGGGAGGTTGGTTCAGTTTCTACCCGTTGGGAAAGATGGAAAAGAAGTCTGAACCTTTACCTCGAGGCGACAGGCATAAACACCGAGGCAAAGAAAATAGCTAGTCTTTTACATATCGGTGATCCCGAGTTACAAGAAATTTTCTACAACATCCCGGAAGCTAATGCAACTAAAGGTGAACCTTCATTGCGATGTTAAACGTGAACAAAAAATTAGACAACTACTTTGCACCTAAACAGAGCAAAGTATATAAGCGACATCTGTTTCGTCTCCTAAAACAGGAACAGGATGAGAAGTTCGAAAAAATTGTTGTCAGACTTCGACTACAGGCCAAGAAGTGTCAGTTTGGTGAATAAAGAAAACGAGCATATCATAGACCAAATAACTAAAAAGGGTAATTCAGAAGAACCCCGAAAAAAGATATTGAAAACAGGGGACAAGATCGGTTTGGATGAAAAGTTGCAGAAGCGAATGCACTGAAAGCCATAGATCGTCAATTAGGAAACTTTGGTATGAAACCTATGGAAAGTTCGTCAATCAACAGAGTAGGAACAGAGACATGGAAGGAAAAAAAATGATAGTGTTAGAAGAATATAGCATGAGTTTGAGGGACGACAAATTCATTTTTGGAATGAAAAAAATCCACTTCCTAGGGCATGAACTGTCAGAACAGGGAGTTAAACAACTAGACAAGTATATCTTGGTTATAAAGGAATTTAGAGCCCCAACGAATATCGCTGAACTGCAGAGCTTTATGGGCTTAGTGGATTTCGTGGGAAAATGGATACCCCATTTAGCAACGGTAACAGAACCCCTTAACCTTTCAAAGGCCAGGAACGCGCCCGCGCGCGAGACTGGAATTTCAAAAAAGAATATTAATTCAAATAATTTGGATGCGATTTTAAATTTTTTGTATAAAGAAACTGTACCAAGGAAAAAGTCAGAATAGCTTCCTCCATTCTTGTTCTTAAGGTAATTTCCAAAAATTTTCCAAAAAACCCTGGCCCTTGACAGGTTAAGCAATTGTTACGGAAAAGAACGGGAAGAAACATGGACATTCAAGATGACTGGGGCGACGCCCAAAAGAACGCATTTAATGATCTCAAAGTGGCGCTCGTGAAGGTACCAAATTTAGGTTACTACAATGCACATGATAAGACTGTGGTGATTGCAGATGCAAGCCCAGTGGGTCTGGATGCAGTGCTGGTGCAAATCAATAAGAACGGGCCGAGAATAATTGCAGTTGATAATAAAAACCTTATCAGCTGTGAGCGTCGTTACTGCCAAACAGAAAAAGAGGCCATAAGAGGCCACCCCTGGTTTGGGCAGTCGAACATTTTAACATGTTCCTGTATGGCAAGGTGTTCGATCGGGTAACGGACCATAAGCTCTTGGAGGTTATATTTGGTCCGAAAGCAAAACCATGCGCTCGCATCGAAAGGCGATATTCTTCTCAGGGGGACGAAAATTGTAATCCCAAACAAAGTACGCAGAAAAATTCTGAAAGCTGCGCACGAAGGCAATCCGGGGATAGTCGTGATGAAGGGCAGATTGAGGACCAAAGTATAATGGCCTAAGTGCGACAAAGATGCTGAAAACATATGCAAAGCCTGTAAAGGGTGCACCCAGCGCCCCAAACCCGTTAAAAAGAAGTGACTTACCTTCCGAACCATGGGTTGACATAGCAATTGACCTCATGGGTAGGGGCCCTTACCTAGTGGAGATTATATCCTGGTAGTCGTGGATAATTACACCAGATATAAAGAGATGAAAACACGCAGAACCATAACAAGCTTCGAAATAAGTGGAAAGCTTAAATATATTTTTAGCAGGCTTGGCAACCCGATCTCGCTTACAACAGACAACGGGGGAAATTTTCCAGCGAAAACTTTAGATTTTCTGTGCCGAGAGGAACATACGACTCTATAATAGCATTCCCTACTGGCCGCAACAAAACGGAGAGGTGGAGCGTCAGAATAGGGACATCGTAAAACACCTCAAGATTTCTCAAGTAGAGAAAAATAAATGGAAAGAGGCTCTTCGTGAGTACAAGGTGATGTACAACAGTACACTTCATACAGTTACAGGAAAAACACCTGCAGAACTGTTCTTTAGAGGATAATTTCGAGACAAGCTGCCTATAATTCAGGACATGACGCATCTCTCAGAGGACCTTGAAATGAGGGATAGAGATAAAAGAAAAAGGGTAGGAATAAGTGGACATGAATAGAAGAGTTATTGCTTGTAAATTGGAAGTTGGTGATAAAGTATACATCAAGAACATGACTAAAAAAAAAACAAGCTGCGCTTGAACGACGAACCCAAAACACATATCGTTAAAGCGAACAAAGGAGAAGACGTAAGTCTTCGGAATGATGAAACTGGTCAGCGAATCAGATGACACATACACCTTAAAGGAGTGGAAGGACATTGGAAGGTGCTAGATGATGAGAATAATACTAGTGCTGCTCAAACAAACGATAATGGCCATGTAAATCAATCACAATTCGAGTGAATAAATTGATGGACAATAATGAGGAAATAATTGATGATTAGTTATTAAACATAATTTGAATAAGGACTTGCTGATTGTACTTGATATAGGTACTTATGGAAAAATAAAATATTTATTATTAAAAACAATAATAAGGGAGGGATGTAGTGTATTCACACATGTATAGTAGTGAATAACTCTGTCGTCTCAGGCAGTGCACGCGCGGAGTTGTGGGGCGTAGGACGGGACTGGGCGACCGACTGCATAGAGAAGACGCGGGGACGCTTGCCGTGAGCCGATATCAGTTAAGATGAGTGTTACTTGTTTTTTTCTTAATATTAACCTTTACATAGTGTACATTACACACACCGCCCGCTTGCCAGCCGACATTCTCCTTTTTTTAAAATATTTCAACCAATTTGCCAAAAACCTTGACAAATTATAAACCTAAATCTTCCTCATGAATCACTCTATCTTTTGGTGAAAACCGCATGAAAATCTGGTCAGTAGTTTTTGAGTTTATCGCGAACGGACAGACAGACAGACACGCAGGAGGACTTTAATTTATAATATGTTGAGATTCACAAAAGATGACGATCGCAACTGGGAATCGAACCCAGGATCTCTGATTTACCGGAGCATCTTCTCTTATGAATTACCAATAATATCCTTAACTATGTAATTCAAATGCGTTGTCCCCATCAGACGGAGATCCCGAGAGAGTTACCTTTCTAATTTTTGTGTTTTGTATTGTCACATGTTTCATTTAGATTCATTATTATCTTTTTCCTTAATGCGACAATAAACAGCTGATGGTAACCTCTTAGCAACAGTTTTTTTAAAATCAAATTTGATCTAAAGTAATCCAACCATTAACCAATGATTTACTTGGAAACGAAAGCTCAAATCAAAAAAGTTAAGAGGAAAAATGTGTACTAAGTCAAAAATGTGTGTATTCTTAGTGTGCCTTACATCACCACGAATAGGCATAAACAACGCTTCCCAAATGAAGTACATAGGTCACGATTTTAAGTGCAAAATAAAATAAACAAATATAATAAATAAATAAACTCAAAAACTACCCAACGGTTTTATGCGGTGTTCACCAATAGATAGAGTGATTCATGAGGAAGGTTTAAATTGGTTGAAATATATCATCATTATCATCATCATCATTCATTACATAGTATAAAATGAAGTTGCTCAAAATGTATGTGCGCGTTAATCTTTTAAACTACGCAATGGATTTTCATACGGTTTTCACCAATAGATAGAGTGATTGAAGAGGAATGTTTATATGTATAATACATGTAAATTATATTAGAGTAAAGCCGAGAAATTTAAATAAAACATATTTTTGTGCGATTTAAAATGGCTGGTGGTCCGTACTATAGTCACTTTTGAAATTCGTTCTACGGAAGAAATTGGAAAATAGATGTCCTAGAGTAAGTAGGTATTTGATTTTCTCTTTTCAAATATCCAGTGTTGCATTGCAAGCATTGTATAATTAGTGGCGATCAAAGTCGCTCAAAATGTATGTGCGCATAGATCTTTTAAACTACGAAACAGATTTTCATGTGGTTTTCACCAATAGATAGAGTGATTCAAGGGGAAGGTTTATATGTATAATACATGCTTATTATAGTAGAGAAAAGCCGAGGAATTCAAATATTCAATTCAGGCAGCGGGCAGCGGGCAGCTGGCAAGCGGGTGGTGTGGATTTTATAAAGGTTGGGTAATGGCGTTGTGTCTCGTTAGCCACAGCAACGTGTGGCCGGGTCTGCTAGTAATATATAAAGGAGAATGTCTGTATGTGGTGGAAGAGCGGGCTGGCAAGCCAGCGGTGTGGATTTGATTTGTATGCATTTTAACAGATGGTGGTGGTTATAAAGGTTGAGTAACCATCCAGTAGATGGCGTTGTGTTTCGTTAGCCACAGCAACGCGTGGCCGGGTCAGCTAGTGTTCATATAAATCTAACAAAGATAATATAAATTTTAAACTTAGTTTCGTGAGGCGGGCGGGGGGGGGGGGGGGGGGGTAGTCATTTACAATTTTATTTTAATTCTTCTTCGTGCGCCCCATCAGGTCCCCCCCCGACGTTGGCGGCGATAACTTTGGTAAATGTATCTCTGTCCTGCGCTGCGCGGAATAGTTCTTCCACACTTCTTATATCGGTCCACTCTCGTACATTTCGCAGCCAAGACATACGTCTCCTGCCAGGCCCTCGGTGACCCTCTATCTTTAATTCAACTCAATGGAAACGGTAGAAAACGCTTCAATTTATCCAAAGCAATTTTTTTGGATTTATAATGTAAACCTCCACAGCATCTTCAAAGATGACATACGCCCTGCGAGAAATTATTTTCCTCAGGCCCTCCTGTGTAGAGTTAATGCAAAAAAACAGATTCGTCGTAAAGATTATTCGAAAATTAAACTACAAATAAAACGGCATTAAACTACAAAACCGACTCCATGTGTGATGTAGATTCACCAGTACGCCGCTAATACCATTAGTTTACGGATACCATGTATCTATATATATAAATGCGACCGACGTCGAGGTGGTTTTCATTACACCGTTTTTTGTATACGCAAATGAAAATAAATGGCTTCCAGCAAGATTTTCACAAGACTCCTTTCCAAAACTGTGAACTTCAGGACTGCAAATAAAGGGTTAAAACAAACAAGGCATTGCTTTAACTGTACCACCCCCTGGCTATTGTTATAGGAGTAGATGAGTGGGAGGGGTTGAGCTAAAGGGTACAGGACAGCGGTCGGCAATTAGTTTGGTGGCGGTCCGTATGAATGTGTCAATTTTTTTAGAAAGCCTCACAAACGGTCGACGTCACTGGTGCGAATCTACTTAGTCAGTGCACTTGTGACTGCCCGTCTGATCGCCCATCATCATGCCTAGCAGCATCGTATTTCGCAGAGATTCCCGTTTCTCATCTGGCTAGCAATAGCTCCGCACAGGAGGCCCTGAGAAAAAATAATCCCTCAAGGCCTGAGTCGTCTTTGGGAATGCTGTGTGGAGGGTCTTTTTAAGGAAAGGAAGGAGAGGAAGTTCTGGAAAGGAAAAAGGTAAGAGGAGTGGTTAGGAATCTGGGGGTCAATGTGTACAGGAGTGAGAGATGTATGAATCCACCCCTCCCACTGCGGTTCATGGCGATCGGGAGAGTCCGGCTGGAGAGATTTAGATTATGTCTATCTCAAGCAGTCTCTTCCGATCCGGACCGCCACGCAGTAGGTGAGGAAACGCATTCGCCACCAAGACCTAGACAAACCTCACTCCAAAAACCCGGGCACCCCTGCTAAATCACCAAACGTAGCGAACCACTTGGTGTAATCTGTGGCAGGGGCGTTGGTTCGCGGGGCGGCGGTACCCATACCCGCCTCCCAAATTGAATAATATGCTTGTGACCGATGGTGTACCAAGAATGGTGGAAAAAAGTAATAATCGTACGTTCAGGGACTCTCCTTACTGGCCCCGCGGTCCAGAAGTAGGCACTTCGCGGACCAGATCTGGCGCCCGCGGGTCGTCAATTGCCGATCGCTGGTATAGGATAAACAGTTACATTTACAAATGCATAAATCACGTAAATGTAAATAAGTAGATGGACGACATAAGCCATGACCAATATTTATGGCCGACGAAACAATGAAGCAACGCCGAAATTGAGATTGACTTTAGTTCTTAGATAAAAGTTGTCAATCTGTGGCTCCCGATTTCGTAATACGACTCACCTATTATTTTCATTGTAATTTTTTTTGTACAAGAGTTCTGTGGTGTTCTATTGTTTCTTTTGATGAACAATACTTCTCGGATGATCGGCAGTTCCAATGATACTCAGTTTTTCAGGTTACGAATCGTGTTTATTGTCGTCTTATTTACAATGAATATTTAACTAAACTTAATGTCCATTCTAATAAATGCTCTGTGTTTATTTGAGGCAAAGGAACTGGTCACTGAAGGTGCCCAGCTGTCGATCGGATAGAATCGGATATTTCCGTAATCGTTCGGGTATTAGATCCGAACGGGCGACAATTGACTCTCTCATGTAGTACAATTTTACAGACCTCCGTTGGAACATCTCAAAACTACATAATACTACCTAACGACGACCGGTGTGGTCGAGGGGTAAGGTTCTTGACTCGCAATCCAAAGGTCGCGGGATTGAATCCCGGCGTGAGCAAATTAATTTTCTTTGATTAATTTGTGTTATTTCACAATTAATTCATTTAAAATTATATATAGTTCGTTAAAATAATAGGCGGTACGTTCCAGAGCGGAAGATACTCTCAGCATCGCCCTGGTGTAAGACCACCTTTCAGAATTGAAACGTTGCATGAAATGGCTTTAGCCGTGTTTGGTGACCAGATCTGAATAGCCAGGAATTTCCCAACCTTCATCTTTCCCAACTCCTCTTAGCTACTACCTTCAACCTCACAACATAACACAACTGGAGATGCCATAGTCTCACTGGCTTCAAATGGGAGCAGTTGGGACTCTTGTGAGGTGTTATATACAGACTCGAGTGTAGGCTTAGGTTTTTGGTAATTACACGCAATTGGCGAGATGAACATTTATTGTAACATATTGTTGGCTATAGTACGTCCTATCTAACGTGCTGGCGGTAGGAAAAGAGGGCGAGGAGATGCCCGCATCTCCCTTTATAGTGGGATCACCTGTCTCGCTCTTGTATTGTCGGAAACAGGTGTACCACCCGAAAAACCTCTCTCACATCCTCCCCTACTTAAACTGGAGAATCCTGGCTACATATTTGATTCCTGCAGCTACATATTTCATACATATATATATTTCATATATTTCATTCATGTTTTATATATTATATTTAAAATTAACACAACATTTGTTTTCGTTCTTTCTGTTTCCTTTCTGTCCATTTCGGCCCATCCTCCTCCTCGACTGCGAAATGCTTTCACCTAGGCCGAAGCCTTCCTTGCCACGGGTTAGATCTGAAACATGGAGAAACAGAATTAGAGACACTTCTATTACGTAACATACCGGAGAGATCTAATTCGTCCGTCGACAATTCCAACGTGTCAGACGCGAATTCCTGGTTATCTTCCTCCTGCCATGAAACATGTAATTCCTTTAGCTGGTCTAAATGCCTTTTCCACACCATATTAGACTTGTTAATTTTTATGAAATATATTTTACTACCTTTTTTATCAACATGAGGTATTCGTATTAAAAAAATGGCTTTAGCCGTATTTGGTGACCAGATCCGAATAGCCAGGTACTTCCTCACCTTCTTCTTTCCCACCTCCTTCCCCTCCCTACTACCTTCAGCCTCACAACATACCCCAATTGGGGATGCCGTAGTCTCACTGACTCCAGATAATCTCTGGCTATTAGCTATTATCTTTGACTACTTAGAGCTCCCAAATAAACGTCTGTACTTACGCGGTTCATTTCTTACTCTACATTGGCGCAGCCGGCACTGTAATAATATTATTCTCTCTGTTGAAGATATCTTCAATTGTGACTAAAATAAATATAAAACTCTGTTTATGAATTCTCCATTTAAATAATGTCAGGAATCACTGGTAAAAATAAGTCAAGTACGTCCCTAACCTTAACATCCTGTATTATGGAGTATCTTCTGTTTTAATTATTTGATTCTTGTTGTTTTTTTTTAACAAGAAGGACAAACTTTCCCGGGTTACGAATAACACGACAATATTTGAAAATCTCGTACTACATCATCACAGTAAGCGGAAAATGTTGCTTGCATCGATATTAGTGAACTTTTTATCCCGCTCCGCGGCAAGGACACCACTGCTTGTCACGGTTATTTTGTACCGGTGACTGTAGTGGAGCTGGCGCCACGGTATCGCTTCCAAGCAAATAAGCACACATTTCACCACTAAAAATTATACATCTACCGGATCTGCCCTGATGACGGACACTGCAACGCTGTCTGAAACGTTGGCTAAAGAAGGAGGTAGCGCAACACGGCATAACACCTCAAAAACAAATAACGAAAATTTATTATAATATTTTGTAAAATATATATTTATCTATATAACTCATATTTTTTTATATTACAAAAAAAAAAATAAAAAAGTGTCGCTCGTTTCTGTTTTATCGAATTTCAAATCACAACGGTGCTAAAGAAATTTTCACTTTAAAAAAACAGAATGCAACTCACACGCGGTAGAAGTGAAACCTTCAGAAAACTAAAAAAGACAAGAATGGGGAGGCTACGAAGCACTCCACAAAGATGACACCGATTAGTCTTTCTCATTTTCTCACCGGCTAAATCTAATAGATGTATGTATTTTTTTAGTGTCGCTATTTTTCGCTTCATCGAGTTTCAAATCGCAACGGTGCTAATGAAGTTTTCACTAAAAGAAATAAAGTTAGTTCATTTTGTTTTATTAAAACAACTTGCGTAGCACGTTTAAATTAATTTTCTCCTCTTTCTACACTTATTTGGCGAGATAAAAAAATACAACAAAACATACAGAATGACTGGTTGAGAATCCTAGCTCATTCGTTGTTGTATTAAGGAAAAAGATGGTCCATTCGTAAAATAGGTACCGTCGGAAAACAACAGCTTATTTATAGGAAGTTATCTGTATAAATCACCCTCTTCCTTCCGAAGGCTACACTAGGAATAAACAAAGAAAGCCTCACACAGTACAGTGGAAGTATTAGAAAACTCCGCCTCGATTAACACGAGCGTTAATACACTTTGTTCGGCTGGAGTTTTAGCGAACGCTCGTGAAATTAAAAATGCTTTTTCATGATTTCCTGATTTGAGATTTTGGTAGAAAATTCACGAAAATTTATGGAGAACGACTTTTTTTAAACGACACCAAAAAGGAGGAGGTTCTCAATTCGACTGTATTTTTTTTTTTTTTTTTGTTTTTTTTTTTTTTTTATGTTTGTTACGCCAGAACTTTTGACTGGGTGAACCGATATTGATGATTCTTTTTTTATTTGAAAGCTGATGCTTCCCGTGTGATCCCATTTTAATTTGGTCCAGTTCCGACAATAGCATTCATGAGAAAACCATATAAGTTTTAAATTTGCATAAGTATGTGCGCGACAAATGGACGAATAACTCAATATCACGCCAACCGATTTCGATGATTCTTTTTTTATTGGAAAGGATGTACTTCAAGGGTAATTTGATGAGAGTTTGGTTATCGGATCCATGACAAATTAACGAAACTCGGCCGAATCTCTTAATTTGACCTTAACGTCGCTATGGTCAAATTATGTCTGTCTCATATGAGCAGTACGTTTAGTAGGTTTACCCATATTCAGACAAATTAGTTAGTGTACTTCAGATTCACTAAAAATCAAAAAATAAACAAAAATTTTAACAAAACAAAAAACGACTTAAAAAAATGCACTAAAAAGTAAAAAAATAATTTCGTATTGTTCTACAACTTCATAATCAACTTACTTTTTCTAATCATCAATATGTAGGTACGATTGTTATTTTTGGAGTCGGTGTCAGCAAAGGTACCCGGCCCGGCGGATTCACTTGACAGCTCCCCGCGCCGCCGCGGCTCCGCTCTCGCCTTTCGCCTCGTCAAGTCGCTTGTGCGATACAAGCATACCTCACCTATAACTATGTATGTAGTTACAAACCTACCTTGACTGACACCGACTCCAAAAGTAACAATCGTACCTACATATTGATGATTAGAAAAAGTAAGTTGATTATGAAGTTGTAGAACAATACGAAATTATTTTTTTACTTTTTAGTGCATTTTTTGAAGTCGTTTTTTGTTTTGTTAAAATTTTTGTTTTTTATGAGATTTAAAAAGTCATTCGCACTCTTCGATTTTTTTTTCACAATAATTTTTTTTTCATAACTTAATGAGTAAAACCTCAAATTGTAATATTCATTCCTTTTAGATAATATTAGAGATTCTCAAACGAAAAATTTGAAACTGAAAAGTTCTCAGTGCAAATACGATACAGTTAAATACGTCCAAAGGGGATATTCTAATTAGTTTATTGTGGTATTTTAAATAGGTATATTGTTATCTATGTCCTAATACAATCCTTATATACAGTGTGTCCGGGGGTAAAGTGCATTAACTTCGGGAGGTGATTCTACATGATAGTACAAGTAAAAAAGATAAATAACTTTTTTCGAAATTCCAACTTTTAGGGGTAGTTTTGAGGTAAAAAGATAAAATTAGTCCGGCGTGTGCGGCCAGATTTATTATTTTCCGCTGTTACGATACGGGCCAATCACAATCGAGTCGGGCGCCCGGCAGGCTCTCAGCAAGTAAGATCGTACCTCACACTAAGGATTTTTAGTAGGTACGTCTTTTTGTATGGGAAAAAAAATTTTGGAATTTCGGAAAAAGTTGTAAATCTTTTTTACTCCTACCATCATGTAGAATCACCTCCCGAAGTTAATGCACTTTACCCCCGGATACCCTGAATACATACACTTAAAATAACACATCTATACCAAATCAATCTCTTATCTTCGCAATTTAATTTCAAATGCCTTTACGCTATCTTCCAATTTTATTTCTTCTGGTAATTCTCCAAATATCTTCAATGCTCCGTAGGTACATCAATGACTTTTGACTCTGTGTTTTTTTCCTGAAGGGGAGTCTTAGTTCAATTCTTTTCCTCGTCTCATGTGTATGTTTGCTTTGTAGTTTATCAATTTTTCTTAGGAATTAAATAGACGTATGGCCATTGTTATGTTCAGTGGTAAGAGCAAAGCCAAGGTAAGGTAAGGGCAAGGCTAAGGTCCTGGGTTCAGTTCCTATATGCGACCGAATCTTTTCCTGATTTTTCGGTTTCACATTTTCGTTTGAGAGTCGCTAATATTGCCTATGAAAAGAAAAGCCTAGAAAACGTTGGTAGTTCTTAATCGAAGTATGGTACAGTTAAATATGACCGAAGGAAGAGTACCATTAGCTCAGAGGTAGAACAGTCCCTGAATATTGAGGGAACATCTCTCTCAAAGGTGGACTTTTTAGTAAAAATACTCAACGACAAAACATTGATATCCTGCTTCTCCAGGAGACCCATATCGCAGAAAACGACTCACCACGTTTGGATATCCCCGGATATCTCCTAGTGGCAGTGCGGGGACACCCAAAATATGGCCTTGCGACCTACATTAGGCCGGAGCTGCAGAATATTACCCGAAAAATCACGGATGGATTTCACGCAATCGGTATTCAGGTTGGAAAACTAGCAATATTTATCATCTACAAACCTCCAAATGAAGTATGGCAGACACCAGCACTCCCTCCACACAATCACCCGGCGGTGTACGTGGGAGATTTCAACAGCCACCACTTCCTATGGGGCTACTCGACGACCGATAAAGCTGGAGAACAAATCACCGATTGGGCATCAGCACAGGATTGCCAACTTATATCTACGATGCTAAACAAAATGGGACATTCTTTTCTGCGCGATGGCGTCGTAAATACACGCCCGACTTGTGTTTTGTCTCTAAAGCGCCGGACGGAAAACCTATGAGGGCCTCGAGATCTATACTGAATAATTTCCCACATAGCCAACACAGGCCAGTCATGCTAAACATAGGTATACAGATTCCATTAATCTCCAGTAACCCGATGCCACGGTGGAATTTAAGAAGGGCAAAATGGCGAGAGTTTTCGGAATATGTTGACAGGGTTGTGGATAACATACCATCAAAGCCGAATTTCTACGACCGATTTTCGAACCTTTTGTTTGTAGCTGCGAAGAAATTCATCCCTAGGGGTTACAGAAAAGTGTATATCCCAACATAGAGCTCAGAAAGCAAACGCTTTCTAGCTGAATACGAGAGGAACAACGACCCAGACACTGCTTCTGATCTTCTCCAGTCTCTGGATGACGGGCGCATGAACAGGTGGAACGAACTAATGGAAGAAATGAGTTTCGAACACTCGAGCAGAAAAGCGTGGCAAACACTCAGGCGACTCGGAGCTGCAAATCAGCCAATTAAGACAACCCCCAAAGTGTCCCCAAATGCTGTTGCTCACCAACTACTCCGCAGTTCAAAAACGACAACAAGGTCTAACATAAGCCACCAGATCAAAAAATCTCTGAAAGCGGCGCGGCTAAAATGGCCGGTGAACCCTAACGATGTGGTCGCCGTTACAGATGATGATGTAGACATCGCCCTCACTTCAACAAAAGCTGGGAAAGCAGCTGGATGCGACGGAGTTCTTCCAGACTTTCTGAAATATGATGGGCCACGGACAAAGTTATGGATCGCAAAACTGTTTACTGAAATTTTTAAAACTGGAGTAATTCCAAATATCTGGAAAAAAACTAAAGTTATTGCGATCCTTAAACCCAACAAGCCACCAGAAGATCCAAACAGCTATCGGCTCATCTCGCTTTTAAGTACGATGTATAAACTCCTAGAGCGAGTGGTGCTCCGCAGACTTACCCCACTTCTGGAGTAAGTGGTTCCACAAGAGCAAGCTGGCTTCAGACCAGGCCGTAACTGCTGTGACCAGGTGCTAGCTCTGACAACACACATCGAATCTGGATTCCAGAAACGGCTTAAGACTGCGGCAGCGTTCATTGATCTCTCTGCGGCTTATGACACGGTGTGGCACAAAGGCCTCCTTGTCAAGCTCTACGACACCATAGAGGATGGCAACACAGTACGACTTATTGAGCAACTACTAACTGGCCGTACTTTCAGGGTTTTTCTAGGAGGGCTAAAAAGCAAAAATATGCATCTGAATAATGGCCTTGCCCAAGGCTCAGTGCTGGCCCCATCACTCTTCAATATCTATACTCGAGATCTTCCTCACACTGAAGGCAGTAAATTTGCTTACGCAGATGACTTCGCCATCACAGTCCAAGCCAAAACCCTCAATGCAGCAGAAGAGATCCTTAATTCTGACCTAAGGCTATGGAAGAATTTTTCCTCAATTGGCGACTAAAGCCAAATGGGTCGAAAACAGTTGTGACAGCTTTCCATCTCAGTAATTCACAGGCAAACGCAAAACTCTGTGTTCAGTTTGATGGAAAAAATATTTACCATGACCCCCATCCCCGCTATCTTGGAGTAACTTTAGACAGGAGCCTCAATTACCGGAAACACATGGAAACAGTGGGCAAAAAAACCAGGACAAGACTAAACTTAGTCAATAAGCTGGCTGGTACTAGCTGGGGATGCGACGCCAACACGCTTAGAACGGCATCCATTGCCCTGGTTTTCTCAGCAGCTGAATACTGTGCTCCAGTATGGGTCAGAAGCGCCCACACTTCCATGGTCGACGTTCAGCTTAATGCCACAATGCGAACCATCAGCGGAACTTTAAAATCGACTCCTCTTCCTTGGCTCCCCGTACTTGCAAATATAGCCCCGCCAAATATCAGGCGAGAGATTGCAACACTGAGGGAATATAAGAAGGCGCTGCAAAAAAACGAAATACCCTTGCACGATGATGTCGTTTCTCACCCGGCATGCCGCTTAAAGTCTCGAAAACCCTTCTGGACGGAAGGAGAAAGACTCCTTCGAACACCTCTCACCCCAGAAGATAGGTGGAAGCTTGAGTGGCAATCAGCCAACGTCAAAAACGCCGATCTCGTGCAAGACCCCACTGAGAGCCTGGGTTCTCATTGCCTCGCAAACTCTGGACTGCCATCAATAGGATAAGGTGCTCCCATAGCCGTTGTGCTCACATGATGCATAGATGGGGCCTTAAAGAGTCGGCGACATGTGAATGTGGTGCGGTGCAGACTACCGAACATGTGGTCAATGAATGCCCGCTCCATTCATTCCCCGGCGGGATTGATGAGGTCCACAGGGCAACGCCTGAGGCCCTAGACTGGTTCGTAGACCTAGATGTCCCCCTCTGACCCCCCACCATACGAAAGAAGAAGAAGAGGTAGAACAGCGCCCCGGCAAGGCTATTGTCCTGGGTTCATTTCTGTAGATGCGACCGTATCTTTATTTGATTTTTCTGTTTATAATTTTCGACAATATTGTCTTCTGTGATTTAATATTACAATTTGAGGTTTTATTTAAAATTAAAAAAAAAATATACATTTAAGAGATAATTAATTTATGATTCTAAATCCACGAGCGCTTTTAAAATTACGATACCGTGATGGCAAAAGAGGCAATAAACATAGTTCCTTATGGCTATAATGCTGTAGCTCTTACTTACACATTAAATAATGGTGAGACAAAAGATGAGCGGGATGAGCCACACAAAATACATTTGACTGTTTCCTAGAAAGAACTTCTTTTTCCAGGCGTTTCATTTTCTTTATATGTGTGAGGGAGATGTATGATAATGGCTTTATGTTTTCTTTGGGAGTTCAGGCATAGGTTCACAGTTTGTCTCATTTTCGACCATTGTTATTTAGGATGTAAGAAAGAACTGCAGCATTACATGTTTAAGAACAAAGGAAAAACCATCAGCGCATCGACATTTGACGTTTTTTAGATCTTGGAATTCACTCACGCTTCAATATTATCTTTTTAACTATGTTCCATACTTTCAAAATTATCGTCACGGCTAGTAGAATTGTAGTGGTCTACGGAGACGTCACGAAGCGGTGTATATGAGAGATGCACGATAATTATGATTTTCTTCCTTTGGAGGAAACACCTCGCATACATTGTTTATCTCATCTTATGAAAGAGCTGCTGCATCATAGAGATAAGGAACGTTTATTGCATTTTTTTTTGTCATCAAGATACCGTACCGTGAATCGTCTCATTCTTTTTCATGTTTTCAAAGACATGCGTTAAGCCTCGATGACATTGAGCGAGTTTACAAGCTACTATCTGGGAAATTCACTATCTGATAGTAAACTCGCTCAGTGCTAACTAGCAGATTGTTGAGAATCTACGAAAAAAGTTGAAAGGTCTTCAACTTTACTTGCTACTCGCTTACTCGCCATTGGTTTATTTATGCGCTCAATATGGCGGCCAACAAACAGCTGATTTCGACTGTCAAACATCTGACAGAATTACTTCACGCAGACGTCGTTATTCTCGCTACTGGCTAGCAGTGGCGCTAGCAGCAACCTGCGAGCTCAGTTTCCTACAAAATGTCGTCGATGTTAAGAAATACTACAAAATTCATTTACGTTCCACTTCATTTCTAGCGCTAGAACACCTAGAAAATATGGCAACAATTGATTTCAACTCGCTAAGTAGTTCGCTACTGAGCGAGTGGACAGTTTTGTGTGTCATCGTGACAATCTCACTCGCCGATTCACCCGCTTTTAAACTTAGTAGATAGTAGCTTGTTAACTCGCTCAATATAGTGATTGTACTTATATGAAATGTATTAACTGTATTAACTGCATTGTATTAACTGTACACGTGACTGTATTTGTACATAATATATGAAATGTCAACTCTTCTTCCATCCACAAGCTAAGGCTTTTAATGGAAGACCAGTAAAATTATAATATGTAGCAATTCTAAGATAAACAAATAAAAAAAAAAAAAAAAAAAAAAAAAAAAATATAAGTGAGGCTTTAGACTTAAACAGGTGCAATTTCAAGTCAATTTGTCTAATGACGTTTTAGAGCGCGCAACGTCCTGAATTTTATTAGTAAAATTGCAAAAAAGCATTTAGTGGTTTTCCATTTACCAAAGTTCACAATACATTAGGCAGGTTGTGTTAATCTACCACAATATTTCTCCTGTCTCCGCTCATCAGTGTTTAACTAACAAAGTAAATACATCACCCCGAAAGAATAGGTAAAGATAATGGATTAGCACACCCTTTTTTTGCCACACAACCTTTCCTTCATCACCCACTGGGCTTTGTCACGCGTTCAAAGGTTATTACGGCTAATGACCCTCTTTTGTCGATAGTCTTTGTTCTGACGTGAAACTTATATTCTTTGTTAACAGACGTTCACGTACGTCGGTTATTATAGTGTGCACTATAAACTATCTACGTGGAAATACAGATCAAGATCACGCTTTTTTCGATAGTAGAATGTGCGTTATATTATAATTACCGAGACGATTCACGGTTATGGTACCGTGATGGCAAAAAAGGCTATAAACATTCGTTCCTTGTCGCTATAATGCTGCAGCTCTTTCAAAAGATTAGGTACACAAAATACGTAGATCTGTTTCCTCGAAAGGAAAAAAGTCAGCATTTTCTTGCATCTCTCTCACACATCTCCGTAGGTCCCATCAATAGAAACTACTTGCTATGACGATAATTTTGAAAGTATGAAACATGGTTAAAAGGATAATATTGAAGTGTGAGTGAATTCCAAAAATTCGAAAACGTCAAATGTCAAAGCGTTGATGGTTTTGCTTTTGTTCTGTAATGCTGCCGCTCTTTCTTACACATTAAATTAAACACTTTACACGACAACGCGATAACATACATTTAAACACCATCCACATTAACTATGGTAAACAATCCATTGGTTACGAGGGGGGCAACTTATATAATTGTCTTCCAAATGACATTAAAAACGAAAAGACGCTGGGTAAATTTAAAAAAAAATTATTTATATTTATTCTTGATAAACAAAATAATGAAATAGAATAGCGCTGTATTGAAATATTTATTTATCTATGTGTATAATTATTTCTAGTTAAATGAGTGAAAATGTAATTTTCTTTTAACTGGAATAAAAAAAAAAATATAAAAAAAAAAATGACAAAAGCCTAAATTGAGACAAACGGCAAACGTATGTCTGCACCCCACTAAAGGAAACAAACATCATTTTCATACATCTTCCTCACACGTATAAAGAAAAGAAATGCAATTCTCGTCGCAAAAAAGTACTGCTTTAGAGAAAACAGTCAAAAGTATTTTGTGTGTCTCACCATTAGGTATTTAATGTGTAAGAAAAAGCTGCAGCAATACAGTGATAAGGAAAAATGCGTATTGCCTTTTTAGCAGTCATGGTACCGTTACCGTGGATCGTCAAGGTAAGTATAAAAGCGTCTATTAGAAGGTTTTATGTTACAGGCATTGCAACTAGAGTTGGGTCAAATACAGAAGGAACCCACACAGTGGCGTAACTTGCCTATAGCAAGTTTCGAACAATGTAACTAGTCGACTTCCGAAAATTAATTTCTGGAAATATTTTTTTAAATCTATCTATCTATCTATCTTCTATCTATCTATCTATCTTCTTCTATCTATCTATCTATCTATCTATCTATCTATCTATCTATCTATCTATCTATCTATCTATCTATCTATCTATCTATCTATCTATCTATCTATCTATCTATCTTCTATCTTCTCTTCTATCTATCTATCTATCTATCTATCTATATAAATAAAAATGAATCGCTGAAATGTATGTACGCGCATAACTTCTGAACGACTTTACCAAATAAGATAATTATTTTTTTGTTGTGTTCGATATTGTCAGGACAAGGTTTATATAAAACTAATGGTGAGCTATGGCATTACGAAATTTTTATATAAAAATTGCCATAGGTGGCTCGCGAGCTGTTATTGTATTGTTTGAAATGCAGGAGGGGGAAGGGGAACTCGGGTAAGGGGTTGGCGGGAAGGGGGGGGGGGGAAGGGAACCCGGGAGGGGGAAGAGGAACCTAAGAGGGGGGATGGGAACTTGGGAGGGAGGTTCGTGGGACGGGGAAAGGGGGGAGTGGAGTGGGGAGAGGAAGGTGGAGGAGGCGAAGTGAGAATGCGAGAGGGGAAGGGGACGGGGGACAGAAGGGGAGGCAGAAGGGTAACGCGACGAATGGGAAAGGACACGCAGGGAGGAACAATTTCTTTATTAAATGGCATAGCAACGCATGCCGGGAACAAGCTAGTATTAACATAAAATATACAATTAACTACAAAAACTTTTTAAATTCGATGATCGTATTACCCACGCTTTCTCGCTATTGTTATTGGCACTACTTATTATAGGCGTAAGCAAGACAAAAGGTAGGGTAGGTAGGTACAAGAAGGTTATGTTATCAAATATTTTCAATCAATGTTAATTTAATCTAAGTCTCCTTTATTATCAGAGATTTAATTCATTTTTTTCTCTCTGATGCCATTTGCTCAAATGCCACAATTAATTGTATTTTTTTATTATTTCAAATATTTTTCCACGCTTTTAACTGTGACATGCAATCATTGTTTCATTTATTAATTGGTATAATTAATCATATTGTACGGAATATTTATGATTATATTTATGGCTAGTTAATTTGTACTCACGGTGTATTTTATTATTATTAATTGGTTATTAACCACTCGAGCGACAGACCAACTAAAAACTTTTTCCTCGGATTGCTCGTGTTTTTTTGGTGCTCATTTTGAATATTTTCCGTCCACATAAAAACCATACCTCCGAATTTTAATGTGGAGACACATAAACCGAATGAAGTGCTATGTAGCCAATGAATTAACCTATATTGAAATAATCATACCATATTTTTAGGATTTATAAAAAAATTATTAAAAAATCATTAACGACGTAAATATAAACTCGCGTAGGAAGTTAAATTTTGCGTTAAATATTAAATATTTTCTATGAAGTTTCTTTTAAATGGTCTAGTTCATGATGACATGTACAAATATATGTAAGAAATCTGCATTTTGATACGTTGTCAAGTGTTTTAATTTTTGGTTTTACAAACTATTGACACACATTTTAGTTGAGAAATGCCAATATTTTATTACACTAAAGTGGAATTTTTAACGTACTCAACAAAAATAACTGTATCACGTCAGACAGATACATTAATTATTTACCCATTGTCAAACACAGTCTATTAGGCAAAACTACTGCGCAGTAACTACGAACAAGAAAAAAAATGTATTCCAAGTATTCACTGTCATTTATAAGTAGAAGTAGGCTCTTATAGCGTTCTTATAACGTTAAGTTTATAACGCAGGAACATATATATTTTTTTTAAAGAATCGAGGGAATATTTGCCAAAATTGGCGCAAAGCAATCCGACGTATTTTAAGTAGTGCTATATTGTGGCAAAAAGCGCTTCAGTGGTTAATTGGTAAATAAGGTATTTTTAATCATTTTTATGGTATATTTATTTTTATGTTTACGGTATATTTTTTAAATAACTAAATAAACAAAAACCCAGTTTCTCAGTGACGTTTGGTAAAAATATTTGAAGAAACTGATTTCTTACCGAGATGCTTGCTGGCCGCACACCACGAAATCTTTTTTTTTTGGTATAAACGATTATGAATATTTAATTCGACCATACGTCCGTTTTATTGGATGCTCTGAGTAGTTCTGAAGCCAATGAACTCAAAACTGAAGGTGCCCAGCTGTTGATCATACATTATTTCCATAACCATTCGTGCATTAGACACGAATGGCGACAGTTGCCTCTCTACTAAGGTACTGCTTAACTGACATCTGTTGAATACCTCACAACTACCTTTACTAACGACATATGTTGAAGGATATTAAAACTCCAAACATAATCCTACACATCACAAAATATGGACGTGAAGTTTGTAGTCATAATATTATTGTAGTATTAACAATTTATTTGATAACCAACACCTCTGCTATAGGTCACCCCGAGTGGTTCGCTACGTTTGGTGACTTAGCAGCGGTGCCCGGGTTCATAGGGGTGAGGTTTGTCCAGGTCTTGGCGGCTGATGAGTCGACCCAGCTGCTGCGGCAGGATCGTGAGTGACAGGTTGAGGGAGGTCTTTTATCCTCTTTAGCCAGAATCTTTCGACCTTGCACCGCAGTTGGAGGGATGGATTCATACGTCATTCCTGGACACACTGACCCTCAGAATCCTACCCGCTCCTCATACCTAATTTCTTCCCAGAACTTCATCTCCTTCATTTCCTTAAAAGAACCCTCCACACAGCATTCCCTAAGATGACATAGGCCCCGAGGGAAATTATTTTCATCAGGGCTTCCTGTGTGGAGCGAATGTAAAAAAGTGCACATTTCGGCATTCTTTAGTGCACATAATCCGATGTTTAATAATTAGAATATTCGTACCTACTGTTCTACCAACACAACATGACGTCATTTGATACCTGCGATGTAAAATGGATCAAAGGATTAGCTTTAGGTGATGCCTCTCCTAGCTGCGGAATGTGGTACACTGTCAATACGGAATACTGCATCCACGAGTTTTGTTTGGAAACAGAAAATGAACACGTTCAGCTAGTGGGAAAGTTAGCAGGGGGATTATCAGGCTAATTAGCAAATACCTTGAGTGGAGGAAATTGTATGAACAATGTGGTAAGACCTATGGTTTTGTGAATTTAATATGCAAGTAATGACAAAGTAAGTAGACCTTTATGAAACCAAAGTTTCAATGTGAAAAAAAATAATGAAATTTTGGAAATTTTCTATTAATTTTTTACATGGAACGACAAAATGCCGTGACAATAACGTATGTAATACATTTGAATAATTTATTAAAGAAACAAAGAAATTAAAGCTACCTTTTATACTAATAATAACCTAGGTAAACATTTAATAAATTCTAAAGATAAAGAACATAACATAAAAATAAATATAATGATTGTCCAGCCTTTTCCATAGGTAAAACGGCCAGAAACATTCGAACAAGGGTGGTCGAACACTTGAAATTTCTAAACAGTATAGATTTTTCAGAATTCGCCACACACCTAATAGATAAAAATCACTCATTTACTAAATCTTCCGAGATAGATGTATTACATAGAAATGGGATAGGTCTACGCCTTCGAAACAAAAAAGTCATTAAGCATAAATAAAACCAATTTACTTAATGAGCAATTAGATTTGTCTAACACCCCCATTTTAAAATATTTTCATTATCGCTGCCCACGTTCACCCCTCCCTCTTGGGCTCCTCCCTCCTCGCCCCCGCCTAAGTTAATGTTATCTCTCCCTCTTCTAATTTTCTTTTAAATACCATGTATATCTGAATCATGTTCCATATATTTATATTCACCCCTGAGGAAGGTTCAGGATGGATTCGTATGCAAAATTTTTATGTTTAAAAAATTACACGTTTATTTCGATTTATAAAATTTAAAATCTTTATTTATCACCATTCAAAAACAGTTTTTAGTTTTTGGATATGTTCAGAAATATTTATTTGGGTTTTATTGTAAAGCGGAAATATTTTTACCCTTTTACAAAATATGGTTGAGAACTGAGGGGTAAAGTAAGCAGTAGGAAAAATGCTTATTAGCTTCCATGTCAATATTTATAGGTGACAGTTTAATTTGCTAAGCCGGGTTTCGAACCTGCGAACTTTGGGATCAGAGCAAAGAAGTTTACAGATCTGCTATCATAAGATCTGGATGTTATTGATTTCGTGGAAATTTCAGCAAAACTTTCTGCCCGCGTGAATATGAATATTTTCACAAATGTTTAACACGGTGATTTAATACCAGCGAACGGAAAAGTTCAAAATCTGATAAAAATCGTTTTAAAAGTTAGACTAGAGAGGTGACGTTTCCACATTATGGCTGATTCAGTCCAGCTTTCGAGTGTGGAGTTAGTAGTAGTAGGATTGCCCCCTCTGCATTTGATAAAGTGTAAAAGCACTTACAAAGTGCTTTAAATCTGTGTAACGGGCAATAATACTTTAGCTTGAGTTTCCGTAAGTTCCGCGACGTTTTAAGCACTTTAACATCTCGGAAAATTCAACGTAAAAACTAACATCTTGTGTTTGTGATATTGAATAGAGAAGACAGAACGCCATTAAAATTAAACTTGAAACTCACTGCTCACTTTTTTAAATTTCTTAATGATAAATATGTCTAGTATTTCATTAGCTACGTATGACTAATATACAATTCTTCAATTTAAGAAGCACGTATGGGTACCGCCGCCCCGGGAACAATTTATTGGATACACCCCTGTAACAGGTCACCCCTAGTAGTTAGCTACGTTTGGTGACTTGGCAGGAGTGCTCGGGTTCGTGGAGTCAGGTTTGTCTAGATCTTGGCGGCGGATGCGTTTGCCCACCTACTGCGTGGTGGGCCGGATCGGTTGAGACTTGTTGAGAAAGACCTTTTGATTTTCCATCCGGACCTTTTTCCTTTCCAGAAGTTTCTCTCCTTCCTTCCCCTAAAACATCTCCAAAGATGACAGGGCTACAAGGGAAATCATTTTCCTCAGGGCCTCCTGTATTGAGCTATTTAAAAAAAACTTCTCTTACCAAATATGACACTCCATGTTACCTTGCTTCTTAAATCTTTTATATCTCCTTATTACTAATAATAATATTAATGGGATAATTTGCAGAGCGCCGTTTCTGTGAAAAATCACCCCAAGAGCGCTGTATATTTTATTAGGAATTCTTAGGTTCTATCTATTATAGGTATCGCAGTCATATTTGTCCTGAACCCAGCACTCACACAGATGCAATTGTTTGTATACACCGTGTTTTAAACTTGTTATTCGACCTCAAAAACGAAAATTACAATAAAATTGTAAAAAGTAAAAAAAAACTCGTACTGCAAAACTTTTAGAATAACTGTAATAACTTTTCAAATATTCATATTCGAACGATTCACTTGAACTAGCCCCTTTCCACTAAAAAAAGTAAGAACGCGACGGCACAAGGCTTTCTCAAAGACGTTTGATTTTACGCAGTCAAATCAATCTTCAAGTCTGTCTATGCCCATTACACCGTTCCATACCATGACCGTACTATGAACGTATCAGACACGAAATAAACACGCTACGCTCTACTATGCCCACTAGAACGTGCTAACACCGTATTATACGTAAAGCTCTATGCCCACTACACCGTTCCATACCATGACCGTAGCGGCGCATGCAAAAAAGTATTCTTTGTATCGATCAGTATGAAACGCTGCCCACTAGACCGTTCCGTAACCGACCAACACCGTCGCATACCATGACCGGACTGACGGCGAATTCTCGATGACAATATTTTGCCGGTGCCGGTCCGCTCTGTGCCTGGCACGCGACGGAACGGAACGGTCTAGTGGGCAGCGTTTCATACTGATCGATACAAAGAATACTTTTTAAATGCGCCGCTACGGTTACGGTCATGGTATGGAACGGTGTAGTGGGCAGAGTACCTGTAAGGTCGATGTCCATAACTGTTAGCGGTTCCAAATTCATATTTTTACTAGTATTTAGTAATTATTAATTATATATTTCACACCATGAATGTCTTAAAATAATGACATTGTGGCTAGCGAACAACGCAACACATTCGCGACGCGATTACCTTCTATTGGATATTTGTACTCCATTGTCGAACGAAAAGCAGATTCATTCCGTTTCCGATTGCCGCCGAGTTTACTATTGCTTCATGTTCGCTACCCACTTCTCAATAAATATTCTTGTATAAATGTAAATTATGGTGCTGAGATATGCTTTAATAAACCTGTAAGTACAGAGTCTTAT
Organism: Limnephilus marmoratus; assembly: GCA_917880885.1. Classification (NCBI taxonomy): domain Eukaryota; kingdom Metazoa; phylum Arthropoda; class Insecta; order Trichoptera; family Limnephilidae; genus Limnephilus; species Limnephilus marmoratus. The sequence continues at coordinate 20,620,009 of OU862915.1, forward strand.
TTATTTGATTTAAATACACAATACACATTGATGCCCCCATTAAATAAATATTTTAAAATCCTGCCACCGGCTTCAATATTGCACAGGAAAAAGAGAATAGTACTCGGAGATTAGTACATTTCTAGAAAATACAGCAATATCATTTGCTTCATTTCTTTTATCTTCTTCTTCTTCTCGTGCTCTGTCCGTTCAACGGATGTTGGCTATCATGTTTGATCTGCGGACTTTGTTTACTGCGGTCCGGAACAGCTCTATAGTAGACTGGCCAAACCACTGTCTCAGGTTTTTCAGCCATGATGTTCTCCTTCTTCCAGGGCCCCTTCTTCCAGCAATCTTTCCCTGCATTATGAGATGCAAAATCTCGTACTTCTCTGAATGTCTCATCAGATGTCCTAGATATTGAGTTTTACAGATTTTGATTGTTTTAATAACTTATTTTTTTTTATCAAAGTGACGCAAATAATAAATTGTGGTAAGCAGGGGTCCCAAAAAACTTGTGTTAAATTTTCCATCCCCCCTCATTCTCCCCTTCAAGATCGAACTCGTCCATGTAAATGCTATAGCTACGCCATTGCCATGAACAATATAAAAGAATGCACTTGCCGCCTACAGAGTCTAATCTCAGCTAAGCCTTTGATAGTTTTAAGTTTAACATTTATTATTAATGCCATAACTGTGAAATATAAACACGTAAGACGTCGGTTTAACATCTCAGGCCCTTATCGTGGCAAAATTGTTCATGAAATACCTATAAAACACAAGCTGAGCTCATAAAAGCGGCGTTATATCTTCATCATGGTCACAATAAAGCATGGTTTTGTTCAAGTACGTTCACCAGTTGGCTTTGCAAATGTTTGCCATTCAAGTTGGCGATATTTGTTTTAACCATTCCACACGTCAACACTTTGTTTTAGGAGACATAATTATATTACACTAGCGTTCCCGGTATGCGTTGCTATGCCACTTAATAAGAAATTGTTTCTCTTGCTGCGTGTCCTTTCCCATTCGTTCCGTTCCCCTTCCCTCTCCCCTTTCCCTCAAATCCCCAAAGTTTCATCGCAATCGGATGAATGGTTTAGCAACGCTCGAACATCTCACACAGAAATTGTTTCTTCCTGCGTGCCCTTTTCCATTCGTCCCGTTCCCCTACCGCCTCCCCTTCCTCTTCCGCGCCCCGTTCCCCTCTCGCGTTTCCACACCGCCTTCCCTCTCCCCACTCCCCTTACCCGCTTCCCCCGACCCGCGAACCCCCCTCCCGAGTTCCCCTACCCCCTCACGGGTTACCCTCGCCGTCCCGCGAACCCCCTTCCTGAGTTCCCCTCCACCCTCCCCGGTTCCTCTCCGCCCTCCCGCATTCCAATCCCGGTATATTCAGTTTTCAAAATGCTCGCGTGTTACCTATTGCAATTTTTTTATACAAATTTAATGTTATTTCTGTGGTCATTGGTATATTTATATATTAACGGTAATGGAGTTTTGTATTTGATGTATTTTATATTAGTTTTAAAAAAATGTCCCCAAGAAGTAATTCCATAAGTTGTAGTGGATTCAGCCAGAGATATGTAGATTCATTTTAAAGTACTTTCAGGCACGAAATATCTTATATTATAAATTCTACCCATAACAGCCCGTAGACGTTATAAATGATATTAATTAATTTCAAAATCATAAATAATCAAATATTTGCATTTGTATTTTTATGACTTTGTGTGCATTTTGTATCTAATTTTATTTTTATTAATTCTTTATCTGTTTAAAAATCATCTGTCATGAATTAATTGTACAACCAAACATGGAAAGCCCCCTGGGCGTAAAGTAAATAAATAAATAAAATAAATAAATAAACAACCCAATGATTAAAAAAATATTTATTTAGGTCGGTTGGGTAATTTGGTCTCAAATAAGGCTCAAAGAGGCCGCGTAGCCTCGTTCCTCTTGAAATTTGATTTATTCTGACAAAACTACCTCGCTAATAATGTTCTGGCATTAAGTTCGGCTCTAGTAACACCGTAAGGGATGTAATTTAATATTTTCTTTGTAGTATCTTATCTCTGAATAGCGGCCAGAATATTGTTACTTCAATCTCCGCGACCTCAAAGGCACGAGACTAAACAGCCGAGATCCAACACAAGACGAACGGGCCAAAGGTCTCCTCGTGTAGTCGCATTTCAAGGTAGGGCTGACGGATGGGGAGGTGGCCTTAAGGGTTGATATATGCAAATAGAAGTAGGGTTACTTGTACTTAAGTAAATAGGCATTATTACTGCCAAGGATAAGTTATGACTTCCGCTATCGAAAACGTATTTATTGAAGTAAAACTTTTTTAGACCCGTTAGAGATTTGGAATTCGGAAACGACGCATTACAGAACTTGCGAAGCATCAAACTCCTATCATGGCTCCTATTGGTTGAGATATAAAACGGAAACGACAATAGGTCTGCGCTCATTGGCCGCTTTGATTATGATCTAAGGCTCCTTGGTTCTTCATTGTTTGAGATTGTTTTGACAAAGTTTCGCATCTACCGGGTGTTAACTGCGCTCGATTTTTTATTTATTTATTACACACCCTAATGGGCTTTTACATTCCAGTTTATCAGTTGTAGGTAATACGTTACACAATTATTTTAAATACTTCAAAACTAAAACAACAAAGAAAATATGACACAAATAAAAAAAATTACATTAAAAGCATATAATAACCCAAAATTCATTGGTAAAAAAGATAAGAAGTCACACATACATAGATATTCAATACATATATACAAAAATTGCAGAAATTATACTGTTTATTAATTTATACAGAAATTATACTGTTTATTAATTTATACAGAAATTATGCCTGTTTGTGTTTAGTTATATAAAAGAATTGGAATAAATACTGTTTACACTGGTTATTTTTAAAGTGAAATATATTACCTAGATCAGAAAATTTGATTAAATAATTTTATTGAAGATTGAAATTTTTAAGTGAATATCGGCCTCCGTGGTTGAGTGGTTATGGTCCTTGGCTACGAATTCGGAGGTCGTGTTCAAATCCCAGCTTGTGCAAGTAAATCTCATAGGATTTAGTTGCGTTATTTCATCATTTATGCTTTAAAAATAATATGTATAATATTTTTATAGCACGTTTCAGAGTAGAAGATACTCTCAACACCCCCTTGTGTAGTTGTGTAACACTATTATTCAGAATTGAAACGCTGTCTGAAATGGCTTTAGCCGTGTTTAGCCTTTAGAACTTTAGACCAGAAATGAAAAGTCGGGTACAACTCCATCTACCTCTTCCCGCCTTCCAACCTCCCTCGTCCTCTTCCTACTACCTTCAGCCTCACAATTGGGGATGCCATAGTCTCACTGGCTCCAGATAGATAGTTGGGAGCGGATAAACTATTATTTAAATAAAATTAACAAAATATTCACTGATCACTTGGTTAACTACACCACAAAAAATCTATCTATCTATCTATCTATATAAATAAAAATGAATCGCCGAAATGTATGTACGCGCATAATATCCGAACGACTTCACCAAATTGGATAATTATTTTTTTTGTGTGTTCGTTATGGTCAGGACAAGGTTTGTATAAACCTTATACTGGTTAGCTCTGGCATTACGAAATTTGTAAAAACAATTGCAATAGGTGCTGTTTGAAAACTCAAAGAACCGGGACTAAATGAATGGAATGCGGGAGGGTGGACCTCGGGAGGAGGGTTCACGGGACGGGGAGACGGGCGAGGGAGTGGGAGAGGGAAGGCGGTGTGGGAACGCGAGGGGGATGGGGACGCGGGAGAGGAAGGGGAGGTGGAAGGGGAACGGGACGAGTGGGAAAGGACACGCAGGGAGAAACAATTTCTTTATTAATTGGCATAGCAACGCATGCCGGGAACCAGCTAGTTATCATATAAAACTTATATGAACGCGTTTTTGTGATAGATTCAATAATTGATGTGGTCACGATCGCGACAATATTTCAACTTATTAATGTGGGTTCTTCAAAATGATTGTAGAAATAAAATTTTGAACGGGCATCGGTAGGTAGTATTTTGTTACCTTCTTCTTTCTTCTGATTCCCAAGTAAGGCTTTGTAAGGAAGGAGTGGAAAAATGGGAGTTGACAATATATTGAACAAGACCTTGAGATATATGGAAAAGTCTCACAGCTGTTTCAATACTAAACAATGGTTGAAGAGGATTGGAAGAGGATGAGTAGACTGAGAATTGCAGTCCAAAGGGCCGCGCGGAAGCCAAGTAGTCCATTTGACGATGATGTACCTTATGGTGTTTTCTGAAGTCATCACATATGCAGTCAACAGTAGTACAGTATTTGATAATTCTGGATCTCCGCAGGTTGCGCGGGTGAGGCGGTAGGAGTGTAGGAGATAAGGGTGGTACAGTGGTACAGATCAAACAGACACAGGATGATGGGATGTTGAATATAGAACCTAGATTCTGTGTGTGGCGACCTGAGGTTACTGCTTCGAATCCTTTTGTCGCGTGACGATGGACTATTTGGCAGTCAAACACATGGTTAATATATTATTATCAATTATAATTAATCTAAAAATCTAACGATTTTCCTAATGTTCATTTTAATGAAAAAATCTTCTTCATCACGTCGCGTAAACGTACAAATATCTTGATTTAACCCTCCTCGGAACAGACTCTGTCTATTGAGGCGAATAAAATAAATCTATGTACATACATGAAAATAAAATAAATACCCGGGTTGCCGGCACTGAAACTTTAAAAAAAATAATGATAAATTTTCCAAAACAAAAAATATTTTTTGACGACTTATTTATTCTTTATTTCTTGGAGTAACAATGAGTAAAACCTGAAACTGTTATGTTTAAACATTGAAGACAATGTTAATAAAAATCTCAAAAGTTAATTTGAAACAGATAAATCAGAAAAAGATACAGTCGCATCTAGGAATTGACGACCTCCGTAGTCGAAGAGTAAAGCTCTTGACTCGGAATCCGAAGGTCGCGGAATCGAATCCATTTTATTCCAAGGGCAAACATATTTTATTTGATAAATTTTTGTTATTTCACAATTAATTCAATAAAAATATTATAGGATATTTGCGGCACGTTCCAGAGTGGAGGATAACCTCAGTATCGCCCTGGTGTAAGACCACCATTCAGATTTACATCAAAAAAGGAATTAAACCCAGGACTTTAACCTCGCCGGAGCTCTATTCTAACCGCTGAGCTAATTTGACATTTAAAATGAACTGCAAAAGTATCATTTACGATCAGTGTAGTAATTGACAGTCCTAGTTTAAATAACATAAAATATAGATAAAATAAAGTAGCTAAAAACGATAAGATCGATTATGCAGGTTCTGCGACTTTTCATCACGCGACAAAATACCCCCCGACAAAATATCCCCGACAAACTATCCTACAGTCAAAAAATCCTCCGACAAAAGATCCTATGGATAAAATACCCCCAACAAAATGTATACTCACACCTAACCTAAGCTAACATAACCTAAACTAAACTAACAAAAAATGGGACAAAAATAAAACAGACAAACTGTAAAAACAATAAATTGTTCTTCAAAACAGTACTATGGGACAAAAATAATACAGACATCCTGTAAGCACTATATTGTTCAAAAATAGTAAAATGTAAAATAAAGTTAGGCTAAGATAGGTTATATGGTTATGTTAGGTTAAGTTAGGTATTAGTAGATATTTTGTTGGAGGATGTTTTGCCCGTAAGATATTTTGTCTTTGGGATATGACGTCGAGGGATATTTTGTTCAAGTATATGAATATATTAATTGTTTGACTGAATTTAACTCCATATCGTATATCGTGCATTAACAAAAATACGAGAGAGATAAAAAATCACACTCCATCTTGTTTAGACCATATATGGACTAACATAAATATTAAAGATATCGACAAAATGAAATCAATTGTTTGGAAAACGAATATAACTGACCACCATGCATGCATTCTTCTCTATGATAACAAAATTAAACATAAAAAATTTAATCTAACAAAGACAAAATCCTACACAAATATGACTATTTTATCCAAAAAACTAAGAAACGAACAATGGAACAACGTGTTAAATAGTTATGATACCGTGACTTGCTCAAAAAACTTTGAAAATATATTGTATCAACACATAAAAAATTCAACTACTGAAACTACAGCCCGCATTAAATCTAAACTGAGAATTTTAAAGCCTTGGATAACACGAGGACTTATAATATCAATTAGAAACAAAGAAAAACTTTACAAAACAACATTGAAAAATCCTCTAAATGAAAAAGCATACACTTTTTACAAAAAATTTAAAAATAAATTAACAAACTGTATCAAACAAAATAAAGAAGACTATTTCAAAAATGAAATACTTTCTACAGACAATAACAATAAACAAATATGGAAAACAGTTAACTTAGCCATGGATAACACTAAAAAAACAAAAAAATAAAATACATTGAACATGAAAATAAAATCATAGATGCTAATATTCAACCTAAACAATGTGCAAATATCTTTAATTCTTTTTTTGCTAATGTAGGAAAAAATCTTGCGAAAAATATCAATAAATCTTTTAACAAACGATTGAAAATGTACAAAATCAAAATAATTTATCAAATTTGAAACAACCTCAGAAAGTGGTGTATGAAGAGGAAGAAGACGCGGGAGGGGAAGGGAAGGCGGAGAGAAGGATTACACGACATTGTAATCATAATCAACATTTTGCTAAAATAACTGATGCTTTTAGTATGCCTCTATTGATGTATGTAGATGTAATTGTATTTGAAATAACCGTTTTTGAGTTACGCAACAGGTGTTAAGAAGTTAAGACCCGGTACTACACGTCTAATAAGAAAAAGAAGGAAAATACGAATGTTAGAGGGAGCGCGCTAACATTAAAACAATAATATTTAAGCGAAAATTATGAAATTTTTTAATAAAACACGACACGTTAAAAATAAAGCAAAAATCTCGCGGGGAATGTCTAAAATAGTAATTAAACACTGTTTATATTTTCATAAATATAATTTGTAAAATAACTGAAAAAAACATGTTTATAATAATTTTCGGAGCATACCTTGCGATTTTTTTCTACAGAGGGTCTTTCATGTAATTGGCGTTTCAGCATGGGAAACATAAAATATATTTTTAAGAGCTTTAAAACTTATGGAAAATATGTAATAAATCGGTAGAAATGCAGGAAGCCAGGCCTTAATGTAAAAATGTAAGTTAAAAAATATGGGGCACTTGTTTTTTTTAAATCTCAAAGTGGGTGGGTGGTGGTCGAAATAAGTTTGAGAACCTGTGCTTTAGAACACCGTGCAGAACCAACTGCTTTCCAATATTCAACAATTCAACTTTTTTTAGCAGACTTTACGACCGCTCAATTTTCCGAATATTAAAAGAAAACCTTATCCAATCATCCCTTAGGATACAGGATCTGAGGTCAATCGACCCAAATCATAGCTTCTCACTGCTAACTGCCTCCCCTACCTTTTGACATGTTCACCCTTAGCTCTACATCCGGGTGATTTAGCCACCGTGTAGCCGAAATGCCCTTTTTACGTTCTGAAGGGTCCGGCCACCCCCGTGACATTATGGACCCCTAATATTATGGTAAACGGAAGCGATGTGGTTGCAAAATAAACTATCTTCATTGGGGTTTGTTACCTGGTTGAGATTAGGGGGGTAGGTTGGGTACGGATAAAATTCTGGTCGGTGAGGAAATTGAGAGAGATTTTGTCAGGTCGAATGAGGTTTTAGTTGGGTTGGAAATTTCTTTAGACTTAACGAGATAATTTGAAAGGTTGATAAGGCAGTTATTATATTTCGTTAGTTAATTCCATATTGAAATAACCCTCATTTGGAATAAGTTAAGAGAAGAGATTTAATTATAATAAAATCTTAACTGGTTGATAAAGAATTTTGAGAATTATTTTTTACGGTAGGTTTATGAATTGTGATATTATGTGCAACTTGAATTTTGTGTCTCCAATAAATGAAACAAATTAAACTGTATGTTTTTGACACGTTTCAGAATGGAAGAAATTCTCAGTCTGACAAATATAATAAATCACAAGAGTTGCAGCTAGAGGAAGAGGAGATGGGGGAGAGGAAGGTAGGGAAGGCAGAGGCTATTCAGATCTGGTCACCAAACATGGCTAAAGCCATTTTAAGCAAATTTTCAATTCTGAATGGTCGTCTTACACAAGGGTTACACTGAGAGTATCTTCCGTTTTGGAACTTGTCGTATTTTTTTTTTATGTAATAACTCACCAGAGTCCCTACTGATCCCGTCTGGAGCCAGTGAGACTGTGGCATCCCTGATTGGGGTATGTTGTAAGACTGAAGGTAGTGGGGAGGGGAAGGAGATGAGGAAGAGGAAGGTGGGGAAGTAACTGGTCACCAAGCATGGCTAAAAGCCATTTCAAGCAACGTTTCAATTCTGAATGGTGGTCTTACACCAGGGCGATACTGAGAGTATCTTCCACTATAGAGCGTGCCGCAAATATACTTTGTATAAAATTTTAAATGAATTAATTGCGAAATAACACAAATTAAACAAATACAATTTATTTGCCCACGCCGGGTTTCCATCCCGTGAACTTCGGATTGCGAGTCAAGAGCCTTACCCCTCGACCACGGAGGCCGTCAAAAAATGAAATGATGTTGCCATCTTTGGTGACCAGATCTAAAAACCCAACAATTTCTTTACTCATCTTTAAATTTGCATTTTTAATTTGTAAATTAAAAAAAATTACAATTATTAATGAATAATTTAGAATTTAATTTAGAACAATATGGTGTTTCAATATGACATAACTATGGGGATATGCGAATAGTGGAAACTGGCAGGGAATCTGACGCACCTTGTTTTCCCGCAGCAAGGGACTGTTGTGTCATTATGGCACCGATAAATCACTTGGCTGAGCACATGCACAAGTCTCCGTTTGAATCGATATTAAAGAACCGAGGTATCAAAGAGGGATAACTGCACCAGTTAGGTACTTTAACAGACTGATTGTTTCACAGCCACGGGTAGGTAATATGGGCACGTATTGTCAGACATTGAATCCGGGAGAAATTAAAGACATTGAAATCAATTTGGGAGGCGGGTGTGGGGACCGCCGCCCTGGGAACCAATTAGAACCATAGGTCGCCCTAAGTGGTTCGCTACGTTTGGTTACTTAGGAAGGGATTGGATTAAAATATTTTTGTTATCAAAAGGTATATCAAATATCTGATACGGATTACGATCTACCTTATTTATTTTTTTTTAAATTAAAAAAATATAACCGTTAATGATATAAATATTACAAAGCAATGACTACGGCTAGTCAACCTAACTAGGAGCTGGCTTTGATTGATCTGGTGGCCACGGTCTTTTGTAGGAACAGCTGGCCTCGGCCCTCTGGTGATCTTGCTGGGAAACATCTTGCAAACTTTATGGAAAGCTTTTATACCTGCCATCTGTGTGACAAGACAGGAAGCTTTATACAAGCTTTATACAATTACTATAAATTTAACTGTTTTATATTATATTCGTTACCGTAAAAGCCCGCAAATCTTAAGATTTTCCAGTAAATTCTAAGATTTACCAATTTTTAACGGCAAAAGTTCGTAGGTAAATCCTAAGATTTGTTAGTAAAACCTAAGATTTATCGTAGTACGGGTTTTTACAGTAACATATCCACTGATAAATGTAAAATGAATTTACATACGTATATAACTTGTTATTTCCTAAATAAACTTTTAAAAAAATCTCTGTACACAATAAATTATCTACTTACATGAATCGTAAATCATGAACCCCATAAAAATTGTTATATTTTTATAATCTAATTTCTAGGTTTACTTTTTCCTAGTTGAAAATTTTACACAATTATTAAATGAATACGAACATAAAAACCATAATAATTTTCCAAATAACCTCATCAATTATTAATAACCACATTATTAATTCGACCAAAGAGAGATTATTTTAACATGGCTAAAAGCATTTACCGAAATAGACGACAATAATGATCTAGTGGTACCAGGAATTTGCATGTGAATTACAATAATATATCTGGGTTAAAACGAGATATTCTATAACGTGACGGATATCCATTAATCACGCACAAATCATTTCTGAATCGCGTAATACTGTTGGTAATGTGATATTAACACAGATGTCATATTATAATCTGCATCGATTATTAATAGAATGGTTAACAATTATTAATAGAATATTTATGGTTAAAAATAAGGGAGGAATGCAGATCCGGGCACAGTTTGGAAATTTAATAAAAAGGCACTTTCTAGATGAGAAAAGTGTGGAAAAACTGAATAAAACAAAAATTAAGGCGCGCTCGGCAAAATTGAGGGAGATACAACCGTTCAAAGTATTTAAAATTTCACTTTACAAACTGATATTGACAGTTCGCCCGCGTCCGCTCGCCATTTTTTTTATAACCTAATACGCTAAACATGGTTTGTGATACAAAAAAAGTGCCCCTTTATAGCGCCTGCTCACGTCAAGGCAAGAAAAACATGCCAGTTTTCAAGTGGTTTAGCGGCTACGCTAGGTTTGTGTAACATGGTTTGTGATTCTGGCGTACTATTAATTCTGTATTAGGTCTGGGATCCAACATACCTAAGCGGTGAAAACATGGCGAACGAACAACGAACTGTCAATATCAGTTCGCGAAGTGAATTTTTAAATACTTTGAACGGTTGTATCTCCCTCAATTTTGCCGAGCGCGCCTTAATTTATTTTTTATTCATCTTCTCCACACTTTTCTCATCTAGAAAGTGCCTTTTTATTAAATTTCCAAACTGTGCCCGGATCTGCATTTCACCAAAAAATAAAAGAGTTGAGGCAACAATCAAATTATATTATTAAATAAATAAAACAGAACATGAGACTCTAATAAAATAATATTATAATTCTTCAGGGTCGTGTTTAGTCCTTAGAAGAAGAAACTAAATAGTTAAAATCTAATAAAAGAATTGATAGTTTGTCGTGATTTACAAAAAAAAAGATCTCAAGATGTTAAAATAACTAAAGGGGGCCAGTTCAAGTAGAACAAAATTAAAATGGTAAGCAATAAACTCAAACTAACAGAAGTTATAAGCTCACAGTAATTACGATTTCACCGAAGTATGTGCCTTCTCCACGTTGAGACAGACTGCCGGATCCTCTGGCCGCTAGCTTGGAACTGAACTCAAATCCAATAGGCCACTTGCATGGATTTCATAACGACTTGGAAAAAATCATGTGGATACATCTTTTTACTAAGATTAAGAAAATGTTAGTAAAATTGTTGAGAAATGTACAGTTTTTGTTATTTTTAAATAAATAAATCCATTATTTAGGCTTGTGACGTCACTACATGAAAATGTCCCGTCTCCGAAAATGTTCCTATTATTTTTTTAAAATTCCATACTGATTTATTTTTTTATATGGCATCACTTTGATTTCAGGCGAATTTTTTAATTCGTTCACTAGATTTATTGTTTGTTCTCTGCGAATTTATCATTTGGTTTCACTTTTTGACAGATGCTCTGAAGAGAACCCCGTACTTTTAATGATCTACGGGGTTCTCTTCAGAACGTGCAGATGATGTCGGTACGTGTTTTAGAGGTATAATGATTATGGTGCTGATTTTAACAAAATTAAATTTTATAATATTCGTATTATTATTATAATTTACAAGTACAAGTATATTACATTGAATTTAGTAATATAGACGCTGTTCATTATAATGATTTATGGTCAATAAGATGGATCAAGGAAATAAAATATTTATGAGATGTAATATTTTTGGTATGCCTCGTTATTCTCCTGTGCCATTCGTGTGGAAAATGTTCTTTTTTTTTTAAACATGATTTTCGGCTATGTAATTATCGTTTTTTCACACCTATAAAATTATGTCCCGTCTTTCCGGTTTATAAAAAATGGTCTGATTTATCGGATTGAAATTTTCAAAAAATCCCCAGGGTTTCAAAAATACGATTAAAAAAAAATAAAAATACAGAATGTCTTAGAATATTTGCCTAAACCGGAATTTTTTTTAAAAAATTTGATGCAAGTGGCCTATTGTTCCTCCTATCTTTTGGGCAACAAACGAAAAATGCTGGATTCGACTTGCTCGTAGAAAAATTTCAATTAGGAATTCAAAATTCAATTTGAATTGATAAGTAGCAACCTAGTTATTGGGTGATTGTTAAATGGGTGCTTACTTCAACGACTGAATATTTGGCCAGTATAAATACAAACTGTTACAACATCATTATATATATTTAAGTTCAAAAGCAAAACCATGAGCGCATCGACATTTGACACTTTTTAATTGTTGGAATTCACTCACACGTTTATTATTATCCTTGTAACAATACTCCATACTTTCAAAATTACCGTTACGGCTAGTAGTTTTGTAGTGGACTACGGAGACGTCACGGTGCGGTGTATGAGAGAGATGTAAGAAAATGATTAGTTTTTCTTTTGGAGGAAATAGACCCACATAAATATGTACATTGTGTGTCTCATCTTTTGAAATAGCTGCAGCATCATAGTGATAAGGAAGGTTTATGGGGAGTATCAATTTGTGTTATTTCGCAAATAATTAAATGTAAATAATTTGTATAGTGTATTTGAGGCATTTTCCAGAGTGGAGATTTTTTTTTACATTAGTTTCACACAGGAGGCCGTCTATGACGTCTTTGGGGATACTGTGTGGAGGGTCTTTTTAGGAAAGGAAGGAGAGGAAGTACTGGGAAGGAAAAAGGTATGAGGGGTTGGTAGGAATTTGGGGGTCCTTGTGTCCAGGAGTGACGGACGTATGAATTCATCCCTCCCACTGCGGTGCAAGGTGACGTTCCGAGAGAGTACGGCTGGAGAAGTCAAATGAACTCCCTCAACCATTCTCTCCCGATCCGGCCTGCCAGGCAGCAGGCAAGACCCGGACAAACCTCACCCCATGACTCCCCATACTTTCGGTATCGCCCTGTTGTAAGTTCACAATTCAGCGTTGAAACATTGCTTGAAAATAGCTCTAACTGTATTTTGTGACCAGATCAGAATAGCAAGGTACTTCCCCACCTTCCTCTTCCCATCACTTTCCCCTCCCTACTGCTTTCAGCCTCACAACATAACCTAATTGGGGATGCCGTAGTTTTACTGGCTCCAGACGGATAGGAGCAGTTGGGACACTTGTACGGTATTCACATAATTTTTTTTTAATAAAATCTACTTATAACAAAAAAGGAAGATAGTAAAACATTTATTATTACTATTCACAGTCGTAATCCATGTAGATACTAGTTCATCTTTATGCCTACTCCTGACACAACCCGCCTCAACTGTTTGATTTATTTGATCGTGCCATGTCCCCCTGGGACGACCCCGACTTATTATCCATTCCATCTACTACTTCCACTTCATAAATAATAAGCATATATTTATAATGCCGACCTTCCTTTTATCTTTCATCCGTTGTATTCTCTCTAGCCATCATCCGTAGTCCAGTGGCTAAGACTCTTGACTCACATTCCGGAGGTCGCGGGTTCGAACCCGGCATGCGCAAATAAATTTTATTTGATTAATTTGTGTTATTTCACAATTAATTCATTTCAAATAATATATAGTATAGTTGCGGCATGTTCCAGAGTGGAAGATACTATTAGTATCGCCCTGGTGTAAGACCACCATTCAGAATTGAAACGTTGCTTGAAAATGGCTTTAGCCGTGTTTAGTGACCAGATCTGAATAGCCAGGTACTTCCCAACCTGCCTCTTCCCCACCTCCTTCCCCTCCCCGCTACCTTCAGCCTCACAACATACCCCAATTGGGGATGCCATAGTCTCACTGGCTCCAGACGGGAGCAGTTGAGATTCTTGTGCGGTATTCACTGTAAAAAAAAAAAAAAAAGTGTCTCTTTAGTTATCTTATTCATGAAATCTTCACATCTGTAATAAGGAACTCCAGTGAAAAATATTATGGCTTCAAAAAAATATGTTCATATAGACCAATAAACGCTGATTCTGAATATATTAGTTTTATTTCATAATATTAAACGTAGAGTTCTTAAAAAAATATTTAAAAGTGCATTTTTTAACGTCTCGTTAAAATACACTGTAAAGTTGGTACGATTGAATGGTTAGCGCTGACGTCACGCGTCACCAGTCATTGTATCACAATGTATTGAAATCAATTGAAATGTAGGTATGGCACAAGCCATCAGTATTAACAATATTTCATGTTATTTTTAATTTCATACTGTTTATAGAGATTAAATTGTTGTGTTTTTTGAAACAATATTTAAGCCTAAATAATTCAGTATCAAAAATAGAGGTATCTCTATTAGTTTATCTCTAATATTTAAAATATTGAAAAACTACTGCACAAAAAATTAGTAATGCTTCTTCTAGGGAGAATACTACGAACAACGGTATTCAAAATGGCGGTAGTTGATCAGCTAATTTCCCGATCCCATACTAATTATTCAGGAGTGGTGACCCCGCATCCCCTTCACCTCCCGCGTTCCTCTTCCACCTTCCCCGCCTATAATCCGTCCCACCAATTCCCCTCCCGCGATCCATATATTCAGTGCATTCAGTTTTACAATTACAATTTTTTAATTAAAATTTACATTTTTCATATATTACAAATATTCATTTTTAAGAACAACAATCAAATATCTGTAATTTAAAAAATCCATAGACAATTCTTTTATTACAAAATAGAAACAGCTGCCTGCTAAATACACATTCATCAAACGCGCGAACTGTCAAATAAGCGAAGTTAAAATAGTCGTTAAGTTTTCTGAAATAATCCAATTTTCGGCGCAATGTTCTTAATTTTTCTTTCCGTAAGAATCTTCTACAAAACATTAGAAAACTCAAAAATAAAGATGAATGAAATTGGCAAAGTCGTTCTGGAGTTACAGTTGGCAAATGGAAACAGAGATTAATTTTTTTATTTTATATAATGTCTGAATAGAGAACTCCAGCCCAATTTTTTTTTTTTTTAATGAATAAAGACCTTCTAACTTAAATAACTGCATTTTTATTTTTATTTTTAGAGTTAGTTTTAATAGTTAAAATAATTGTCAAAGTTTTAATTTTTCAAGACCCCCGAAAACCACCGGAAATATGGTAAATCGTGTGACGTCATCACTCCCGAAAAATTAGTATGGGATTGGGCAATCAGCTGATCTACTGCCGCTATTTTGAAATCCGTTGTTCGAAGTATTCTCCCTAGAAGAAGCATTACTTTTTTCATTCATTATTTTTTGTGCAGTATTTTTTCAATATTTTAAATAATAGAGATACCTCTATTTTTGATACTGAATTATTTAGGCTTAACACTTCGAATAATAAGAAAATAATTTTCTTTCAAATTTTGCCTATCAAGGTTTGTGCGCAAAATTCCTGGTTCTTCCCATGCATTTTAAATGTTCCTATTTGTTGGTTTTTTTAAAGCTTTTGCAAAAACAAAAATTGTTCTAAAATCTAGATAAAATAATCTTTCCGGTGTGTTTATTAGAAATCAATATTTTTGTTTCTAAATATTAAAATTTTAATATTCTAAATTTAAATTGGCTAAAAAATGCATACCTGCGAATATTCGAATTAAAGTAATTAAAATAGAATAAACTTAAAATTTAAAATACAGACTCCTTTTCTCAATAAAATTTTAAATAAAACTGTCACCTCACTTTTTATCACTTTCATACAATTTTATTTTAAAATTAAATGTGTGATACGTCACAAATTGGCGAAAAATTAAACCGTCACTTTTGATCGGGTTTGTAAAATATCTGAAAAACCTAGCTCATATAGATCTAAGACAATGAGAAGCATTATTTCATTCCGTTTCTAACATAAAAGAAATCACAAATATTCGCATGATAGGAAGAGAGATATGTAACTTTTAATAATGCACTGTCGCTCTGGGACAATCTGGGTCTCCTGTTATTATAACGGCATATGATGTTTTGGGACAACTTGGGTCTCCTGTGATTAGACGGGTTAAATATTGTTTCAATAAACACTACAACTAAATCTCTATAAAGAATACGAAATAAAGAATAACATGAAATGTTGTTAATACTGATGGCTTGTGCCATACCTATATGTCAATTGATTTCAATACAATGTGATACAATGACTGGTGATGCGTGACGTCAGCATTAACCATTCAATCGTACCAACTTTTCAGTGTATTTTAACGAGACGTTAAAAAATGCACTTTTTAATATTTTTTTACGAACACTACGTTCAATATTATAAAAAAAATATATTTTATATATTCAGAATCAGCGTTTATTGGTCTGTATGAACATATTTTTTAAACTCATAATATTTTTTACTGGAGTTCCTTATTCTATAATACCAGATCTCATAATTCGCAAGGTTTTTTTTTAAAAATTCATATATATTGCATTTTTAAAATTAGATATGCAAAATATCTGTGGAAAAAAGTAATCTATGGAGATGCAGTTTGGGGAGTCTTTTAAGGAAAGGAAGGAGAGGAAGTTCTGGGAAGGAATATGTTTGGGGGTTGGTAGGAATCTGGGAATCAATGTGTCCAGGAGTGACGGACTTATGAATCCATTCCCACTGTGGTGCAAAGCGGGGGGGTCGTGAGAGTCCGGCAGGAGAAATCAAACGATCGTTTTTTTTAATTTTTATTATTGGTTTTCAAGGTACAATCCCGTTAAACCGCAATAAAGCAGTTTGTCAACAGGATGTTAATGTTCAATTGTTCAATTACAATTTAAACATACATACATAATATTATTACTATAACTATATAGATTATCACATTAAACACACATGAATTAATATAAACTATCTCTATTTAGCAGCCATTGTTTCAGCATTATTTAACCAGTCTCTTCCGATAAGGCCCGCCACGCAGTAGGTGAGCAAATGCCTCCGCCGCCAAAACCTAGACAAACCTCACCCCTTGAACCCGGGTACCCTGCTAAGGCATCAAACGTAGGGAACCACTTGGAGTGACATATGACAGGGGGATGTTTATCCAATAAATGGTTCCCGGGGGTGCGGTACCCATGTCCGCCTCCCAAATAAAAAAAATTGTCTGCTGGATTGATGAGGTTAATTTTATTTACACCGATGTAACGCAAAGAAAACTGAAAAACATATTTTATTACAGTAAATAAATCACAAAGAGTACTTAGGTACCGTCGAATAGGGTGAAGAGGTCAGTTGGAGTTCAGCGGACCATAGAGTTTATATTGATTTGTGAACGAAATAAATATAAATAAAAAAAAATAAAAAATTTCCATCTCATTTTCTTGCAGGCTAAATCCGCCGGCGCCGAATAGACAAAGTTACATTTGAATTTTTGTGAAAAAAAACATATAACTCGACACTATGGAAAATGAAATTTCGGTAAGTAGAGCGTCAACTCACGACATCCTACTAATATTATAAATGCCAAAGTTTGTATGGATGTATGTTTGTTACTCTTTCACGCAAAAACTACTGAATGGATTTTAAAAATTCTTTCACTAATAGAAAGCTACATTATTTGCGAGATCTATAACTATGTGTAATAATCTCTGGCGTTATGAAATTATTTATCATACGTTTTCTGTCCCTAACAAAATCGATTTATTGCAAACGTCAGAAAAAAAGCAAACCAATTGTCCCTTGGAAACAATGCATTT
This sequence comes from Limnephilus marmoratus, assembly GCA_917880885.1. NCBI lineage: Eukaryota > Metazoa > Arthropoda > Insecta > Trichoptera > Limnephilidae > Limnephilus > Limnephilus marmoratus. The sequence goes on from OU862915.1 coordinate 20,637,692, forward strand.
TTTTTTAAATTAGGCAATTCACCCTAAAAAGAGTGCTTTGTTGGTGTCGTACTTAATAACTACCTATCTCTAAAAATGAATCACCGAAATGTATGTAAACGCGTAAACCCGAACGACTGCACCAAATTGGATAATTTTTTTTTCGTTATTTTGTATAAAACTACCGTTGAGTTCTGGCAATTTGAAATTTGTATAAAAAATTATAATAGGTGGCACGCGAGCAGTTTGAAACTGAATGTATCGGGAATGAATGTGTGGAATGCGAGAGGTGAGAGGGGGGAGTGGTGAGGGGGTGTTGGGAGTGTGTTGGTGGAGGGGAAAAGGGGAGGGGGAAGAGGGTGGGGGGAGGGGGTTAGGGGAGGGAGAAGGGGAAGGGAGGAAATGGAAAGGGGAAGGATGGAGGAGGGTAGGGGAGGGGTAGGGGGTGGGGGGAAAGGGGTTTATGGGGAAAGTGGTGTGAGGAGAGGGAATGTGGAGGGGTAGGGGGTGAGGGGAGGGGTGGGTGGAGGGATAGGGGGAGGGGGTTGATGGGGGAGTGGAGTGGAGAGAGGGAAGGAGGAGGTGGCGGAGTGGGGTGGGAGAGGTGGGAGGGAAGGAAGGGGGTAGGGAGAGGGGTTGAGGAAGTTGGGGGAGGTGGATTGGGGAGGGGTATGGGGTGGGGGAGGGGTCGGTGGAGAATGAGGGGGAGGGAGAGGGGGGTTGATGGATGAGTGGAGTGGGGAGAGGGAAGGTGGAGGGGGAGGAGTTCGGGGAGGGGTGGGCGGAGGGAGAGAGGGGGAGCGGGGTTGTTGAGGGGAGTGGAGTGGGGAGAGGGGAGGTTGAGGAGGCGGAGTGGGAAACCCCTAATACCATGTGAGCGAAGCCGCGGGAAAAAGCTAGTCATTTATAAAGTAATATTAAATTTACGCAAAACTGCCATCTATTGACAAAAGTTGAAATCTTGCATCAAAATTTTTCATTCGCTTGATGTGGATTCTATTTCTTCTTTGGCTCTTCAAACGTACCTTCACTTCGGTCGGACATGGTTCTAACTTTACTTTACCTTGTTCTGAGATATGTGGTGTCAAAGTTTGCGAAGACGATTTCTCCTTACCTATTTTCCGATTTCTGATTTTAAAGTTCAATATTGTGTAATGTATTTTAGTTTAACATATTTTGAATGAAAATATTTTAAAAGGACATGTGCTTATCATTTTGGAATATATCTTAAGGTGCAAATAGAACCATATGCAAACAACCATAATTTATTGCATAAAGTTTTAACTACATTTCCTATGCCTTTCCAAGACAGGACCACTTTCTAATTAAATATTCCTTTAAAATATGTTAACCTGATTGAACCTCAAACTTAGAAAAAGTTAAACAAATATGAAAATTAGTCTTTAACTTTGACACCTTAGAACACAGTAAGGCGAAGTTAGAACACTCACTCATCACCACTCTTAGCTCTACAACCCTGGTGGGTCTTGGCCTCCTCAAGAGTCTTCCTTTACTCATCTCTGTTTTATGCCAGCTCTCTCCAGTTCAGTAGATATATCTTTGAGGACGATGTCGCTTCATCTTAATCTTGGTCTTAAAGTAACTCTGGTCTGGTTGTAAGTTGTAACGTCTGCGCCAAAATCCATTTTTGTTAAAACACTATCCAACTAAAATAAAGAAAACACGGCGATTCATAAAAACGATCAAATGTTAAACACAAACAAAGTGGTAATTTCAAAAGGTTTACAGTGATGTTATAAAAATGGAAGCTTTAAAACCTGATGTTAGAACTTGTTCATACAAATATCTATAGAAATTCAAAACGGATGCCTCCGAAAATTCACTTGGTTGTAGAAATGAGCAAAAAAATGGTTTTGCATGAAACGGTGATTTTTGAAAAATATGTCTTAGAACCTTGTTCAACGGAGGTGGCTATTTCGTCTACGGCAATTCAAACAGAGAAATACAATTTTATAATGTTCCTCGAACCGTATAAAGTCAGGAGTCAGAAGCGTAGACTGCTTTAACAATATCTTATAAAATCCATATCAAAGGTAATAAGCCTCTAATTTCCAAGAACTCGTTTGAAGACCATTTCTTCAGTGCAAAATTCAGACTTTTCTATTCGAAGTGAAAAAGGAATTTTTAGAAAAATATTATATGATGCAATGCTTTTATGTAAATAATCACAATTGGATCAAATGCTGAAAGTGGCCGAGATTAAGAGAAACGGCTGCACAAACTTTTTCATACAAAACATGCAAACTGAATTACTATTTTATTTATCGAAAGTTACATCAAATATCTAGTTATAAAATTAAATAATTCAATTTTGCTTGATTTTGCAGGCAACCGTGGATTTAAAAAAAATTATAATTACTAAAAAATATATCATGCCTTAATATGCGTATTTTTTAAAGTAATTTTAATTTATATTCTGAATTTATATAATATTTGTGTTCCGAAGTAATTTGGTTATTTCAAATCAAAGTGCCCTTTTCAATAATTTTTATTTTTATTTTAAATTTCATAATATTTTTATGGAAAACTAGCGATTTTCGGATGTTACAATCCCACTTAAATAAAGAAATGGTTTCTCCCTGTATGTCCTTTCCCACTCGTTTCCGTTTCCCTTCCCCTCCTCTCTCTTCTTCCCTCCCTGCTAAACCATATGAAATTTACCCATTTTTTCACCAAAATTTTTATATAAATTTCTTAAATATAAGAAATAATTTCATAAAGCTATAGCTCACCATTATTTGTGCAAACCATCTCGGGCATGTGCGTTACAATTCACCAAAGTTTCATAGAAATCAGATGAATGGTTTAGCTAATAAGGAGTAAACAAAGAATCACAGGCCAAAAAAAAATGTTTGTGAAAACTTCCTAAACAAATTTACTAAAATCTTACATATTTTTGGATGCTGAAAGCGTATTTCATAGCAGTTTTTTTTATCACCCACCATTCTTTCACAATGTGATATTTATTTAATAATTTAAAAAAATAGGGAAAGTTTGATTTATGAAAATTAAAAAAATCATAGTTTTTAAAATTGGTTATGTTTTTGCTTACGCCATGTTCGATTACTTAAATTTGAAAATTAGATGTTTATTTTTCTACATTTCCTATCACTTTTCTCTGTAAAGTTTCTTGCGTAGCTTTTTCGCCGATGTGTTGTATTATGTTGTTCTCTGTGAAGTGACCAACAGTAATCACCAATCATTTTGATATTCCACCGTCCCTGGAATCGTTTTTACATCTCTTTTATGTGCTGATGAAACCATTCCCCTTTCTGTTCACTTACCAAGCCAAGGAAAAAAGTCAAGATGGTTGTGCAAGAATTTGACTTTAAGGCTCATCAGGCAACCAAGAGTTTTAAACTTTTTATCATGTTAGCTACGATAAGCTTATAGTTCGGAGCTTTCACATTACCCAAAAACTTAATCACTACTTTTTTTAAATGATATCCAAGCTTCATTTTCCTTCTCATTCATCGTTGCTTCGAAGTTTGAATCGAATATCAATTTACGGATATCAGGCCCGACGAAAATCCCTTCTTTTAGCTTAGCTTCTGATAAATGCGGAAATGTTTCATACAAATATTTAAAACAATCACCATCTTTAGGAAAAGCTTTAACAAATTGTTTTTTTAAGCCCAACTTTATGTGCAATGGTGGTAGAAGAATCTTCTTGGGGTCAACTAAAGTTTCATATAATATCTTTATCGCGATTCAATCGTTAATCCGACTCGAAGGACCAATGCTTAAGTTTGCTTCGATTAAAATCAAATATAAATTTTAAGGTCTTTTAACTCCAACCAGAAATCCAAGGTAGATCAAAGAATAATTTATTGGCAATAATATACAACAATCCAATCCAAATAAATCCTGATATCCTCCCAACGTACCGATAATATAACGTTTCCTTTTAAAGGCAAACTAATGCAGAAGAGAGGGAAAATAATCAATTCATCCTTTTTATTAACTTACTGCAGGGTCCATTGGAGAGGGAAGACTATAGCCACTCCCGACATCTATGTGAAAAACACCGAACTACAACTATGCATGACATCTCTGTCGAGAGCGGAGAAACATTTCACCCTTTACCCAATTAAATACTATAGTATTTCTTAAAAAATTGTTTTTGTGCCAGGTATCAAAGTTTTTCTTAAGGCCCTCTGTTGCTTTTCAGAACAATGTTGATCTCTTGTTCTGCTGCCCCACTCACATATAAAACATGGATACTTGTGAATACCTTTTGTCGACCAAGGAGCATGGAGACAACTTTTAAATCCCCACACAGAATCCTAGCTAAGTACAAAGTATTTTTACTTAATAGTGAAATGTGAAAAATTGATGGGTGATACGACTTTTTCTCCGGACACCAAATTACGCAGAAATCAGTAAAAAATATCAAAAAAGTTTTTTCATTGTTGGCCTATGGAACATTCATTTTTATATCTAATATATAAAATTCTCGTGTCACGGTGTTTGTTACCATACTCCTCCGAAACGGCTGGACCAATTTTGATGAAATTTTGTGTGCTTATCTGGTAGGTCTGAGAATCGACCAACATCTATTTTTCATACCCCTAAAAGTAAAGGGTGTTTCACTCCGAAGAAAATTATTTTCCCCATACATTTTGTATGGAACGAATTCTCCTATTTTGAAAGAACTGCAGCAATATTGTAAGGGGTATAATATTGAACTGTGAACCGTGGGAGGGGGAGGGGGGAGGGGGAAGGGGGGAGGGGGGAGGGGGGGAGGGGGGAAAGGAACTCAGGAAGGGGGGTTAGCGGGACGGGGGAAGGGGAGAAGTGGAGTGGGGAGAGGGAGAGGGAACGCGAGAGGGGAAAGGATACGCAGGGAGAAACAATTTAGATCAAGGTATGGTATACGCAGGGAGAAACAATTTAGATCAATTCAGCTAATAAGTTGACCACAGTTTTTGATTTTGAGGCGGTACGAAGTTCGCCGGATCAGCTAGTATTAAGATAAATTTCAAAATCTCATCAAATCCAAAAATAAGTTTTGTACGAAAGAGGCCGCGCAGTAGTTCCTCAATACATTTTTCGTTCTCGTCTTTACAACATCTTTGATATTATTTTTCATAAAATAAGAAGTCTTGTATTTTATTTCATTATAGAAATAATAAGTCTTCAAATTTTTTGCTGTTTTCTTTTTGTGTAAGTTTGCCCGAGAGGAAATATTATGTAAAATTTGAGATGAATGAAAAGAAAATAAGATGATTCTATTATATCTCTTGGGAAAATTCATGTCAAGAGTTGTATCAAAAATGAAAAGACCATTAAATATTACAAGATAAATTATTTCTCAACAGCTATGAGTCAAGAAAGGATAGGGATTTGTGGAAACAAAAATTTAAATAATTTATTTTAAGAGGAGAAAAAAGATAATTTAAAATATTTTGAATTCCCGTCACGGACGTTACAAGATATACGAGTATATTATGGAAGTAAAAAAAAAATAGAAGCGTTTTGATTATAAACTCGATGAAACGAAAAATAGCGACTCTAAAAAGAGACAAACTCATACTTCTATAGGATTTAGGATGATATAGGATGATTGGATAAGCTAGTATAATTGTGCGGTGCGATACGAGTAGATTTTTTTATTTATTTATTATGAATTAACGGCTTTTACATAGGAATTGCAATAATTTGAAAGAATACACATAGTTAAGAAAAAAATTAATATGACAAAAAAATAAAAAGCACATATTGAAGTGACAGTATAAAGTAAAAATGGTAAGCTATTATAAATACAAACATGAAGAAAAAGAAAACCTCATATACCTACATTTTTGAGTACAAGATATTATGAACTAAAAAATTACTAAGAATATAAACATGCAAAGTATATTAGATTATAATCTAACTGAGAAGCGCTGACAAACAGCTTAAATTAAATAATGTTTACATGTTAATAAACTTTCAATATTTATCACATCATCAACAACGTATTTGTTACCAAGTATATGCAGGCGATTTATTATGTCATATAATTCAGCATTAGATCCTGTATTATTACAATGCTAAGGAAATTTGTGACGAACTGATCTACTCGGTACATGAAAACATATTAATGAAAGAAGTTCAGGAGAGTTCAACAAGTTATTAACAATTTTAAGTAAATAAAATAAATCAGAACAGATTCTTCTTTATTTTAATGTATCAAGTCCCAGTAGATGTAACAGGGAGAAGTAATTAATGCTTTCAAATTTAAAAGTAATGTGACGTAAGAATGTATGTTGGATACGCTCTAGGGAATATTCATGTGTACTATTAAATGGATTACAAATGGTGGAATTAAAATCTAGTTGGCTTCTAACAAGAGAAGTGTATAGTAGTTTGACAAAAATAATGAAGAGATAATAAATAGATGAAGAGGTTTCAAAGAATTTTTAGATTATAACAATTTGAAAACAACTCTTTTGCAATGTTTTCCGACAACGAGTAAGAACGATTCCTGGAATTCATTTTCCGGGACAGCTAAACCATAGTAGGCTTAAGCGCTGGTGAGCATGGAAATCTAATTGATTTAATTAGTGACCTGAAACAAAATTACAAAGATGAGAATTTAAATGATTTCTGGGCGAGTTTGTAAGAAGAGTGTCCCAATTTATCAAAACAAGCTACGAGTATTATTGCTTTACTTCTGTTTTATACAACCTATTTACGGGAAGCGGGAATTTACAATTGTGTTGAGACGAAGTCAAACTGCAAAAACAGGCTCGACGCCACACCTGATATTAGAATCCAACTTACCAATATTGTGCCTAATATGCAATTCACGGACTCAAAAAATCGTCAAAATAATTAGGCGCATTATTTGTTCCACTTTGTTTTTGTTTACATTCCATTTTTTTTGTTTATATACTAAATTACTATAAGGAATTACCCGGTGACCGGACAACTCAGAACGAATTCAACATCTCATTTGAAAAGTCATTTAACAGTTATGAAAAAAAAAATAGAATAGTTAGGTGAGGTTAGGGGCTATTTTTCAAAGAGGTGTTGAGGTGACTTGATTCTGAATTGGCATGGAACCGAATGTTACGGGTTTGCAAAGTGTTCCATTGCAGAAAAAGTTTGGGAAATCCTGCCCTAGTGTAACATAAACATTCAGAATTGAAACGCTACTTGAAATGACTTTAGCCGTGTATGGTGATTATAAGATGTATAGCCAGGTACATTTTCACATCTCCAGTCCCCACTACCTTCAGCCTCACGACACACCACAATTGAGAATGTCATAGTCCCACTGGCTCCTGATCATTTGGAGCAGTTGGGACCCTTGTGTGGTATTCAGAAAAATAAGTTATATTTTGTACAAATAGGAAATTTTAGCGTTTTTTTGCCAAACCCACTGCACATATAAGCATGTCGTAATTTGTTATTCGGCCGTATAGCGTCACCGCGTGCTCCTTCGGGGAGTCGGAATTATTGTTAGTAAAAATATTTGTATAGCGGTTTTTCACTCAAGACGCCTGCAGATAAGTATATCTACCTTGGTTGTACGGCTGTATATCCTCTTTGCATACTTACTTGAAGAAATATTATTTTAGGGCATCAAGTGTCAGAGGGTTTATTTGGCAGAGGGATCAATAGTCAGTTAGATCAATTGTAGGCGGGCCAACTGTAGCCCGATCAATTGCCGGGTCACCATTTTTATAAGGTAGCATGGGAAATTATCTTAAAAATTAGAATTCCATAAACCTTAAATATTCTCAAAACTAGTGCGTCGCACCAAAAGACTCGACAGTTGAAACGAACACTCGTTTTACAAAGGCAGATACGTTAAAGTTCTCCATACTTGTAATGAAGGTCGTGAAGTAGATTGGCTAGAATCATTTGAAATTACCCGCCTAACTAAAAAATAGCCCCTAACTTTGTAATGAATAAGAAATTAGAATAATTTTCTAATTCTGCGCTTCCGCATCCATTGTAATTTTCATAATAATTCCTATCGTAAAATATGTATTTTTTAATATAATGGTCAGTTTATGATTATTCCTACAAAAATTCCACGTTATCATAAATATATTAACGATTTGACAACAATAAAAATAAGTAATTAATCTCTACACATTATAAATTAAAGTCCTCCGCCGCGTCTGTCTGTCTGTCTATCTGTTTACGATAAACTCAAAAACTGCTGAACGGATTTTCATGAGGTTTTCACCAATAGATAGAGTGATTAATGGGGAAGGTTTAAATGTATAATTTGTAAAGGTTTTGTGTAAATTGGTTGAAATATATAAAGGAGAATATATGTAAGTGGTGGATGAGAGGGCTGGCGAGCGGGCCATGTGGATTTGATTTGTATGCAAATCTACAGTTTTTTGACGAGTTTTATGAAATTTTTTTCATGTGATCTTCAAAATAAAAGAAAGGTCACTGTCTACATTTGATTTCGAAAACTCCGTGTAACACCCGGGGATCGCTGGGGAACTGAGCTAGTAAAACATATTACTTGTAAGTTTTGCCAGAATAATATTGAAGTGAGCTACAAACCCGAGGTAATTAGCCTAATGGGAATAACCAAAATAATTATAAATTCTACTGTCAAAGACGACTTAGTAACAAATGTAATTAATTTACATCCTCGTAGACCAACTCTCTCACCCTTCCTCATATGTTATGTATATAAACCGTAGGCTAAGAATAATTTGTACAAGTCTGAAGATGGCTTTAACGAGTTGAAACCCGTTACGGTCAAATAAATTAAAGTGTAAATTTGTTTTACATTTATTTTATTATAGGTGTTTTTCATAAAAACGGCGCTCTAAAAATTATTCCAATATTATAATTACATTATAATGGAATTCCACCACGAATTGTCACATTAAAAAATAGAAATATTCTCAAAACTGTTATTTTAAATAGTGGTTTTCGATTAGCTGGTAGTTTACAAAAGTTTGTATTAGATAACACTTGATCAGAACTATTATCAAGTCATCATTAATAGGAAAGTGCCGCCTTCATTATATGAAAACTTTCAACTGAAAATTGAAAACCTGTGTATACAAATTTTCTTCCTTCCTAGGCTTGGGGAGTGAATATTCATATTTAGTAAAGTGTTTATTTGTTGTTTTCTAAGTTGAGTGAGGAAACTTTGAACCTAGCAATTTAATTCCTAGAAATTCTTTTGAAATACGATACTTAAAGCACGGATGTGGGTCGTGAATGGGTGAAAATATTTTTCAAAGTTATAATAATATGCCTTAAACAGCTTTTGAAATTTGAATAAACTTCAAGGAAAGAAAGAAAAAACTGATTTTGTAAACTCTAAATAACAACCCTTTAAAATGTTCATTTTAAAAATTGTTGGGAAGAAAGCGTTACTCTTATTTTTCCTCCCTTTTAGCAGACACCCACATTCGCTACATCTTTGGGTTAGATCAGGTTAGGTTAGTATGATCACGGAAGATAATCTCAGTATCTTGAGTCCCCTTATTAGTATTTGTGTTTTCTTCTTCGGGGTCTCTAGATGTTGTTTTCTTATGCCTGTTCATTTTGGAGTGGTTCAAAGACTGGATATTATTGATTTCACAAATATATATATATATATATATTTTTTTTTTTGGATTTTGTAGTATTCGATCTTTGGTCCGCGAAATCTCCGTAGAGGTTAGTCAGGCTCTTTATACCACTACACCGAAGGAGACTTAAATCCAACACATGTATGTGTTTGTCTCTTTTAGTAAGGCTATTTTTCTAAATGTTTTTTCTTATCATTCAATAATAAACAAAAAACGGTGTGGGCAATTCACAAGCGGTAGAAGTGAGACCTTCAGAAAACTAAAGTAAACAATAGTGTGGAGGCTACGAAGCACCGCACAAAGAGGAGACCGATAGACTACGAAGCACCGCACAAAGAAGACACCGATTATATTTTCTCATTCTCTCGCAGGCTAAATCCAACATATGTAGGTATGTGTTTGTCTCTTTTCAGTGACGCTATTTTTCGTTTTATTGAGTTTCAAATCACAACGGTTGGTTGAGCATTTACACAATACATAGCTACGTTTACCTACATATATCTACATACGCGATTGACCCTGTGCTTGTAGCTTGTGTTGTCACATGTTCCTTTCCAACCCATCCCTATATACCTGTCATTTAACTTTACCCACAGTCAGTCTTTAATCAACCTTCTCCGCATAAACATCAAATATTCCGCATATCTCTTACGCTTACCGCATCCGAAAATAATCCCCCAAGTAAAAGTATCGCGACTAATACAGTCCTACAAGTGTATGAATAAACCCAGCCAAGGTAGCAGAGAGAGCCACAAGGTTCCGCAGTAAGTCCTTTTTCCTATTCCTTTATGTGCATTCTTTTTACTTGTGCAGTGGTCTTTCATACATTTCAAAATACATAAAAAACATTCAAGGTCCTTCGACATCCGCATCCACATTAATCACACACCATACAAGAGTGCTTAAGAAGATTTACTTCAAAAAAGACGATTTCAAAGTTTTTTATAAGATAAAATTAGGAACAGCCTTTCTTCTACGCGAGGTTCACTGTTCACTGAACTTCTAGTGTAGACTGTGTTTACTAAAGGAGAGCAAGGTTAACCGATTTTCTAAAGCTAAAATTCATGAGAAATTTCGCTTCCCTTCATCGTGAAACACCTCATTTGAAAGTGCAAAGTTGTTTTCTCTGGCGGGAGCTTCGGCCAGAGATCTTCACGAAGTTTCAGCAAAACGAACAAAACTGTAAACACACATTGTGCATATCGCTGAAAGCTCTGCCCTTTAGCCGAGCTGCATTAAAGCTTGCTGTTTGCTGACAGGGGTGGATCATAAGAATATTATATTATATATTTTTTTTATTATTTTTCATTCATAAAAATATCTTAGGTATACAGTTTTTTACAGCTACACTAGGCACATGCCTGTACCTGTATTATGGTAGTCGAAGTATGTATATTTAATTATATAAATGTAATGAAACGAATAAAAATAAGTAAATGATTGCTGGTTCGCTTTAATATTCATTTAATTATTTTCTCTATTTATTTAAGCTGATGTTCTGCATCCAGGTGGGTTTTTACGTGATTTGTGTATGATACTGAAACACGTTTTTTATATTAAAAAAGACAAACACAATATAGGTGGTAGGTATAAAGGTAAATTTACGTGAAAATATTATATTACAGTAAAAGAAAAGTTTTTAAATTGTAGGTGGCGTAGAAATAATAATAAAGAATTTACAGGTGACGAGTGACGGTCTGATTGACTGCTATTAATAAATAATACGTGGCTAAGTGCATGTTACAGAAATAGAAAAAGGAATATTTTTGTACATTGTAGATATACAGAAGGGATAGAAAAATAAATGCAATATCTCCTATGCGAAGCTCCTTAAATATAAAAATATGGTACATAAAATATTATTCAGGTACGTAAAAATATTATTCAGAAAATAATGATAAACTTGAGTATGTCCATTTTTTGGTGCATTTGTTTCCAAGTGTGTGAAGGCTAGGAACAGGCTAGGGCGTGTATGTGGTAGTTTGTTCCAGAATTATTATTTTAGAATAATATGTTTTACCTTGTTGTTTGATTAGGTACTTGTACTTTGAATTCGATGAGAAGCAGGAGTTCACAACGATTTAATTCAGAGTGTATAATTTTAAACAGTAAAGTAAGTAATTTATTTTTATTCTATTTTCTATGGGATGCAATTTAAGCTAATTTAATAAGGAGATTGAATAGAAGTGTGTAATATGAGGTTAATAATTTCTGTAATTGTAATTCTAAATTTGAATTTAATTCTAAATTTTAAATTCAATTCAATTCAATTCAATTCAATTCAATTCAATTTATTTTATTCTTTCAAAAACATTACAAAATTTAAAATTTCAATGCGTTTTTAAAATACATTTGTAACAGTATTACATTAAACATAAATATAAATGGTAAGCAAAAAAAAAACTATATGAGCATCAATTGAGCTTGCCTTTTAAAGGCAGCTTCACTGACGCTAAATATGTCGATATCCGAATTAATTCTGTTCAACAGCAAAATTGCTCTCCCGATCGGCATGACCATTGGCAAGTTAGTCCTGCAGGCCGGAAGATAGAACAGCCTATGCTGTCGATGGCGAAGATAACCATCGGGAATATAAAAATGAATATTCTCCAAGATAGCTGAGTTCTCAAGCCATCCACGAATCAATCTGAAGAAATGCGTAGCAATGTGTACATCCCTTCTGACACGTAGATGGTTCATTCCGAGCATACCCAAAAGAAAATATTTACTGTAATACAAAAAAAGTGTGTAGTTCACACGCAGTAAAAGTAAAACCTTTCTTAAAACAGGCAAAATAGGCTACGAAGCACCACACAAAAAGCAGACCGATTATTCTATCTCATTCTCTTGCAGGCTACATCCTATTGATGTATATGTTTGTCTCTTTTTAGTGTAGCTTTTTTGTTTTAACGAGTTTCAAATCACAACGGTGGTTAAGAAGTTTTCACTTCGAAAAACGGAGTGTGCAATTTACATGCGGTAGAAGTGAAACCTACAGAAAATTAAAGTACATAAGAGTGGGAAGGCTACGAAGCACCGCACAAAGTTGAGACTGATTATACTATCTCATTCTCTCGCAAGCTAAATCCTATAGACTATGGATGTACCTATGTGTTTGTCTCTTTTTATTGTCGCTATTTTTCGTTTCATCGAGTTTTCACATTAAAAAAGGTTACATTTTTTGTTGTAAATGCGGCCCAATTACTTCCAACCACCTAGAGCCAGTGAGAATAAGGCACCCCTAATTGGGGTATGTCGTATGGAGGGAAAGGAGATTGGGAAGATGAAGTTTGAGAATCACCTGGCTTTTTTATATGAATACCGCACAAGAGTCCCAACTGCTCCCGTCTGTGAGACTATGGCATCCCCAATTGGGGTATGTTGTGAGGCTGAAGGTAGTGGGGAGGTGAAGGAGATAGGGAAGAGGAAGGTGGGGAAGTACCTGGCTATTCAAATCTGGTCACCAAACACGGCTAATGCCGTTTCAAGCAACGTTTCAATTCTGAATGGTGGTCTTACACCAGGGCGATACTGAGAGTATCTTCCACTCTGGAACGTGCCGCAAATATACTAAATATTATTTTATATGATGAATGAAATGTCAGATATTTAGATCTTGTCACCGAACACGTTTTAATTCTGAATGGTGGTCCTACACCAAGGCGACGCTGAAATTATATTGGAGCGCGCCGCAAATATACTTTATATTTTTTTAAAGATGAAGTTATACGTGAAATCCTATTTAGATACTATTTTGATTAATCTTTACGACGAATCGGCTTACAGTACGAACATCAAAAAATATGCTACGGATAAATCGAAGCCCTTATTAGCTTTTCTATGTATTGGAATTACAATAAAATTATTATTTACGTAACAAAAAATATAAGCATAAACCACCAAAAACAATATTTTTTCATGACTTAATTATGAAGTAATAAAAGAAACAATTTTTTAAAAATACCCCTTCATGGTTAAGACTATTTTTGAGGTTTTCTATGTTCTAACTTTTTTTCGTTCTTATAAAATTATGCACAAAATAAATAAAAACCACTTTTTCGCTTACTTGCCTCGTGCAAATAAGACGCTCGGTTTTAAAATTTTGCAGGCATGAGGTTCGAAATATTTCTAGCGTTTATATTCCTCTTAAGTTATTAAATTGGGCAAAAGCACAAATCAATCAAAATAAAATTTATCTGCCCACGCCAGGATTTCAACCTGCGCCCTCCGGATCACTTAACGAAAGCTTTTCCCCTCGTCCACGAAGGCCGTCATATATTATACAAACTATTATATTTAAGGTCATCATTAATCATTCACATCTTACCAGAAAACAGGAGCTTTTATGACTGATAAGGGAGCCACGATTCATACTTTGGTTGTATATTATAATGTGTTTTATATAAAATATATATTTTATTGACTTAAGATTAAAAAAGTTTTATGATTTTATTAATTTATTCTATTTGGTTGATAATACAGCGCTATTATAATTATCTTTATTGTATGTATAATGTACGATCGCACGATTTTTTAAAATTCATGTTGCAAAATATAAATTTTGTATTATCTTTATTTGCGTTTCCAAAGTTTAATAGTATTTGCCTTTCATCTGTAAATAAACAAACAGAAGCTAAGTATGTTCTAAGTAGAGAAATAAGGCCATTTCTTTGTGATATCACCTTAAGTGTACTTGTAGATATTATAATGTTAGGTATTAACATTAAAAGATTTATTATTTGAGATAACATTTATTTGGAATACTTGTTGACATCTTGAACAGAGAGTACAAAGTGGGTGATCCCATTTCCGGATCTCCCATAGACAATATTGTATCATAGAGATCTTAACATAACATCTCCCTTTTTTATAAAAAAAATAAATATTTTTTATTTTTTAATTAACATAATAAATTTTAATTTTCATCTCATGTCTCTAAATATTTTTCGACATTTTTACTAACTACTAAATTATGACATTTTTAACAAAAATTATAATGAAAACTTAAATACATATTTAATGTTTTTAAACAAACTAAAAACAGTCTTCTTCATTAGACAATGCATATACATTTGCAATAAATTATATAAACAAAACAAAACATATTTTTTCTTAAGACTATGCTTTTATATAAACACATTTAAAACATATAATATGTTTGTATTTTATGTAAACATCTTTAATTAGTTTTACATGTATCTGTCAGGAATCTTCACAACTCTTCCTGATCTAGTAATGACTTGACTTGAGGTAGATGGAACCGCAAAATCTAAACTTGGAAAATACATTTGACTAGTATTCTGACTTTTATTTATTACTTCTGATGATTGACTGTCTTGTTGACTTTTTTCTTGACTATTATAATTATTATTTTCATTTGACTTATCATATCTTAAATGAATTCTATTTCTTCTATATTTATTTCCATTTGAAGTTTCAATTATGTATGACCTTGGACTTTTATTCCACAACTCCTTTACTATTGCTGGCTCCCAATGACTTTCTGGTTTTCTTTTAAAAACTACTTTATCCCCAATATTTAATGGTTTTAAATTCTGACTACCTCTATCGGCATATTTTTTCATTTTAATTTGACGATTTTCTGTTTCTTTTTTATATTCTTTAAATTTGACTACTTTTGGTTTTAACTGTCTTTTAGTAGACGGTAAGTTACAACGAAGTTGTCTTGACATTAATAATTGTGACGGAGAAGGTAAATTCTCTTTTGGCGTCGTACGATAATGTAATAATGACAAATATGGATCGGTTTTATCTTCTTGACATTTTCTTAAAATATTTTTTACGATTTTGACTGCACTTTCAACTTGTCCGTTTGACTGAGAATGATACGGACTTGTTGTTATATGATAAATATCCCATTCATACGTAAATGATTTAAATGCGACTGAATTGAATGGTGGACCTCCATCACTGACTAATTCTAATGGTATTCCATGTCGACTGCAAATTGATTTTAAATTTTTTACTACTACATCTGCTGTGTAATGCTTATTCATATTTGCAATTTCTATATACTTTGAGTAATAATCAACTACTACTAAATAATAAGTATTATTAAATGTTAAAATATATATCTAATATATTATTATAATATATCTACACCAATACGTTCCCAAGGGTAGTTTGATATCGGGTGTGATATAAGTGACTCGGGTTGATTAGAAGGTTTAAATTTTAGACATGTTTGACATTGTTCAATCATATTTTTAATATCTGAATTCATAATTGACCAATATAGAAAATCTCTAACCAATTTCTTTGTTTTTATAATCCCTTGATGCCCTTCATGCATTTTCTTTAATATTTCTGGTATCATAACTGTAGGAATTATTAAAGAATGACC
The DNA here is from genome assembly GCA_917880885.1 of Limnephilus marmoratus. Lineage (NCBI taxonomy): Eukaryota > Metazoa > Arthropoda > Insecta > Trichoptera > Limnephilidae > Limnephilus > Limnephilus marmoratus. The sequence goes on from OU862915.1 coordinate 20,653,601, forward strand.
TTTAAAAACTAAATCGTTACAAACATTTATTTCTGATTGTATATTCCAATATTGTTTAACTAAAGAATTAACTTTATTTTTGGATGTCGGCCAACCTTCAATGTAGTACTTTATTAGAATTTGTAAAGCTGTGTCCTCCCTAGTTGCTTTTTTAATTTCTTCTAATTTTTGTGGTGTTACTGCCATGTTATTAACTATAGTGTTAACATGTAAATTAATATCGCTTTCAAAAGTTAATGTTTCTGTGTTTGGCAATGCCGACCTTGATAATGTATCTGCAATGTACAAATTTTTTCCCGGAATATATTCTACAATGAGATCATATTTTTGTAAATCTAGCATCATTCTTTGCAATCTGGCTGGTATGTCATATAAAGATTTTTGGAATAAAGTAATTAAGGGTTTATGATCAGTTTGCACATATACGGTTTGACCATATAAATATTGATTAAATTTATAACAACCACAAACTATAGCGTATAATTCTTTTTCAATTTGTGCATATCTAGTCTGTGCTGGTGTGAGTGTTTTTGAAGAATATGCTATTGGTCTTTTGTCTTGCATAATGACCATACCTACTGCTGATTTTGATGAGTCTACAGATAATGTAATTGGTTTATTTTTATCGTAATGTGTCAAAATTGGTTCTGAACTAATTGTATTTTTTAATTCATTGAACGGCTTTTCGTAATTTTCATCCCACAAAAATTCTACGTTTTTCTTTAATAATTGTCTTAATACATTAGTTTTTTCTGACATATTTTTGATGAATGGACTTAAATAGTTAATCATTCCTAAAAATCTTTGTAATTCTTTTTTATCTTTAGGTGACTTCATTTCCCTAATAGCACTTATTTGTGAATAATCAGCTTTTATTCCTTCATCACAAAATATATGACCTATAAATTTAATTTCTTTGACGTTAAATTTACATTTGCTCATGTTAAATTTTAAATTATTTTCCCGTGCCTTATCTAACACTTGTTTTAAAGATTTATCGTGACTCTCTTGATCTTTTCCAAAAACTAAAATATCATCAATAAATATTGTTACTCCTTCAATATTTTCAAATAATTCTTTCATTACTCTAGTAAATATTTCTGAAGAATTTTTAATACCAAAAGGTAAACGTTTGAAACAATATCTCCCGAATGGGCTATTGAATGTACATAATTCTGCACTTTCTTCATCTAACGGAATTGACCAATATCCTAATGTTGCGTCTAGATGAGAAAAAATTTTTGCTCCATGAACTCTATATCTAATTTCCTCAAATGTTGGTAATGGATAATGTGACCTTTGTAATGCCTTATTTAAATTTTTGGGATCTAAACATAACCTCAATTTACCATCACGCTTCTCTACGATGACTAACGAACTCACCCATTTTGTAGGTTTTGTAATTTTTTCTATAACGTTTTGTTTTACCATTCCATCTAGTTCCTCTTTTAGTCGGTCCATTAGTTTGAAAGGAACTCTGCGTTGAGCATCTATTGTTGGAATTACGTTCGGATCCACTGACAGATGACATGTGTACGGTATGCATCCAAGACCCTGAAACACATCGTTATATTGCCTTAATAAATTTTCAGTATTTTTACAGTTCACAAAAGAATTTTGATAAATTTTTTGAATTAAATTCATTTTTTCACACATCTTTAAACCAATTATTGTTTGACATTTAAATTTACATACTATAAATGTTATTATTTGACTTCTGTTTTCATTGTAATAACATTTTAAATTACATTCTCCAATTATAGGTACATTGAATCCTCCAAATGCTGTCACTTTAGCATTTGTGTTTCTTAGTAATGACTTAGGTATTTTTAATTTATTAAAATTTTCTAACGAAATCATATTTGCCATCGCTCCTGTGTCGATTATGGCATTTATTTTACAATTATTAATTGTTATTTCAATTATCCAATTTGTACTATGCAAATTATTAACATTTTGGATATTAATATGACTTATAAATAATTCCTCATTCACATTGTTAGACTCTGACTTGATTTTAAAATCGTTGACTGGAATATTTAAATTAGACATGTAACAATCATAACTTTGTTTGTTTACATTTGAATTGTTTTGACAGATTTTCTGAGTATTTTTATTTAAAATTAGTTGACCACTCTTATGTACTGAATTATTTTGACAATATTTATCTGAGTTTAAATCTAAATTGATTGTACCAATATTAAAATCTAAATCACTATTATTATTAGAAAATAACATTCCTACATTATTTTTAGAATTAATATTTTTACTGTAGCACATTTTAGAAAAATGACCAAAAGAATGACATTTGTGGCACTTAACTCTCATTGCCGGACATCTGATGCGATGAATTTCTCCGCATCGTTTACATGATTGATTTTTTGAATACCTTCTCTGTGAGAATTGAAATGACCTTTCCTTTCCGACTGGATTATGACTTGTGTACTGGTTTGATTGACTTCCAAATCGATTCCTTGATGGACTTCTTTGGTTTCTTGACGGACTTCTTCGGTTTCTTGACGTATTCCTCAATGTATCCCGACGACTGTGAATATTATGTATTTCACTAGTAGAATGAAATTCTTCTTGAAGTTCTGTTACAGCTTCATTTGACAACAACATATTTTGAGCAATATTGAATGCTTTGTCAGTGTCAATATCGGACTGTTGTAATAGATTTTCTCGAATTCTGAAGTGTTTTTTGTGCATATTTATGATAAAAATATCTTTTAAAATATCGTCTTTTATATTTCCAAATTCGCATGACGCAATGTATTTACGAAGTGACAATAAAAAATCTTGAAAATTTTCATCTTCTTTTTGTTTTCTTGTGAAAAATTTATACCTTTCCATCGTTTTATGTTTTTTCGGCATAAAATAATCTTCAAACTTCTTAATAATCACGGTGTATTTTGCTGTCTTGATATCGATATCGGTCCATGTGTTGAAAATTTCGATAGCATTCTCGCCCATTGAAAATAAAAGTAGAGCAACCTTTTTGGAATCTGTAGCGGTATCTTGATTGCATGCTTGCAAAAATAATTCAAATTTTAAGATCCACTTTGACCAGTTGTGTGATAGATTACCATCGAAACTCATTGGCGGACAGGCGTTTATACTCGCCATTTTTATTTTAATTTTAATCACTTAGAATCTTTTCAATCCTTTATAATTTCACGTAACGTATTATTTTTAAATAAACTTTACACTTGAGACTTTGATGTTTTTTAACTTCTGACACCATATTATAATGTTAGGTATTAACATTAAAAGATTTATTATTTGAGATAACATTTATTTGGAATACTTGTTGACATCTTGAACAGAGAGTACAAAGTGGGTGATCCCATTTCCGGATCTCCCATAGACAATATTGTATCATAGAGATCTTAACATAACAGTAGACAGTAAGTTGGCAGTTTTGAACGTTTATTTTAATTTCTTCCTCGCACAATACTCGAATGTTTCAATTATTTTGCACTAACATAGCGATGCCACAGTTTTTATTTATTCGGTTGGAAGTTGCAATATATTTATATCCAAGTATTTAGTTCACTACCAGAATGAGTCTCTGTTAACTCTATGCATGATAGTTTAGTAAAATCATTATTAATTATTGCTTAAGAGGAACGTGAGCGAAAAGGGTATGCTACCTTCTTATATTCTATACAACCAATCCAATTCACACCATCCAATACCGTAAGCTCTCAGCTATCATTCACACTTTCGTATTTTAATAATTTAAGACAATAATATTAACTACTCTCAAACCACAGAGTTAAACAGGAAAGACAAAAAAAGATGCGGTTGCATCTGGGAATTGAATCTAGGACCTCTGCCAGGGCTTTTCTCTGACCACGGAGCTAATTCGACCGTCATTAATTACCGAAATTTTTAACTGTTTACTTATTTAATAATCAAAACATAGAGCCATGTTATTTTTGTTAATTTTATTCATTTTATATAAGGTGGCCAATAGCCCCATGGGTTCCATGCTTGACTTGCAGTTGTCCGGGTAAATATCGATACTTTATTTCTCTGTTTTAACTCCGTTTTAGTTAAGTTCGGAGAAGAGATCTGTAGGTACTTTAAATCAGGTTTATAATTTACGGCTTCTTGACTTGCATTTTTAAATATATTAGTTGGTACACGGTGTGCGTTGCAATGCCATTCAAAGAAATAAATTGGTTCTCTGCATGTCCTTTCCCGTGCGTCCTCGTTCCTTTCCACCTTCCCCGCCTTCCTCCACCCTCGACTCTTCCATCTCCGCGAACCGCACCTCCCCCCTGCCTTTCCTCCCTGCCGCTAAAATATATGAAATACAAACATTTTCATTTATAAAAATTACATTACGCCAGAACTTACCATTATACACAATCTATGTTACTCGCTGATAATGTAGCTGTCTATCGGTGAAAGAATTTTTATAATCGGTTTAGTGGTTTAGGCGTGAATGCGTAACAAACAAACACACGCTCTTTGGCATTTACGAGTATAATATTAGTATAGATAAAGTATGGATGCAATAAACATAGAATCGGAGATCGCGCATCAACCCAATGCGGCCCTGTAAATACACGTCATAAGGCATGCAAAGCGAGGCTATAATACAAAGCTTTCGTTAAGCTCGCATTTACTCCACTTTACTACAATCTGCGAGAAGTTCATCCTGATTGGCGCTTGAGGAGATTATTTTTTGAAAGTCTGATAAAACCATTTTAACTAATATTAAACAAAAAATATTCTCCAAAATTAATAGAATACTTAGGGCCAGTTGTTTCGGAAAACCTGAACAGTCGTTCAGATTCTTCTTTTTTTTCAAATGTAACGAAATCATTCCGTTGATTTTTTTCAAATCAACGGAATCAACCGTTTTAACCATGTTAATTGTTTAAAAAAAGCTGAGTGTATAATTCACACGCGGTGGAAGTGAAACTAGAAAGTCGCTAGATGTCGCTTTCTTTTCTTTTGCGTGTTTATTTTAAAGCGCTTTGAAGATGGGATATTGACTTACAAAAATAAAAAAGCTTATCTTTTTTGAATTTCGTAGGAGTCGAACCTCCGTTCACTGGATTTATCTGGCCGCTGAGTTTGGCGACGGGCTATTCCGCTGCGCCACCAGGAGCTTTTATTTATGATGATTTTTAACTCTTGGAGAATTCTTTCTTGAAATTAAGGAATAAAACAATTGGTATTTGGTAATTGGTATCTTTAAATATGAAAAAAAAACCTCAGGAGGATATGATAATATATTATGTATATGTCTGAAAGGAATTCACTTGTGACATTTAAGGTTATTGTAAAATTTTATCTTGTTGATTTCTTTCCAGCACTTGTCAATAACATTTCGGTTGCCATGTAATGTATTTCTTTTATCCCAGATTGGCGATTTGTTGAAAATAGCGGCAATTAATAGATCGCTCATTTTATAACACATTTCCTTCAAAACAAGCTCACCAGTATTGCCATGTCCCAAAAATGAAAATCTTTCAAGGATAAAAAATTCTAAACTGAAGTTTGTACTACATTCCTGATTTCAGGATTTCCCCGTGTGATTCATGGTAAAATCGTATCCCACTAAAAATAACACACTTTTGTTAATTAATGACATGTTCGACATGGTTTTTTGAAATAACCATTGAGGTGACAATAGAAGACACCAAATCATGAAAGGATCCAAAATCCATAAAACGTGGCAAAAACCAAGCACTTAGCAACATTGAGTTTCACTGACCGGCGTCACCGGCGAGCAGGAATTAAGAATTCATTCCGGTAAAGCTTATCGGTGCCGCCTCGCGCGGACGTAAATCTGAACCTGCCTTCACTAGGTTCGGCCTGATGCGTTGACATACAAACATTCTTGTCGGCATGCCTGCGCCAGTCGGCCGCCCATGCGCCGACTAATCAGAAAACCGAAACCAGCTTTATTTCTGTTCGTGGACTTAAGTACTAAAAAACCGGTGAAAATTTTATTCAATTATAAACGAGCGGGTACGTGAAGACATTACTAAATAAAAAATGGCTCATGGAAAAAAATACACAATATACATTGCTTATACAGCTTGAGAGGGTAATTTATGATTTCTGAACGAATTTTGGAATTTTTCCAAATTATTTTGAATATTCTATAAATTTCTTATTTTTGAAGATGTCGTAAAAACAAACACCATTTTTAAAAACTAGATTAAATTGCCTTTTAAATTAGATTTAAAATAAATAAATTAATTACCAAAAGTCACTTTCCGCCATGTTTGTAATAGTCTCCAATAACCAATAACTAATTCATTCACTTTATCTCATTATAAATTCAAATAGTTTTTCACGCCAAACCTGACATCATTAATTTATCACTGAAAAGAAAATGCTTTTGAGAGTTATTTTTACAAAATTAACTTTTACGAAAATATTTTGAACGAAAATTTTAACGATTTACTACGAGTATTTATTTTTGGAACACTTTTTTCTTAGAACTATAATATTTGAGGTTTCGTAATTAAATACAAGAACTGATTCATTTGTAAGACGTTTATTGACACTGTTGACAAGTTCAAGGTTATACATCAAGTGACGCGACAGACCTGCCAACTATCAGCATTTGACAGCTGATAATTATTATTACCAACATAACATCCTTTCCTCCTTCCCTTTTTTTTTATTTTTATATCAAACCAAATAACAATGACAAAGAAACTTAAGAGTAATCACTATGACTAAATCGTACAGGGGGTTTCACAACTCTGCCAGACCTAGTTATAATATCATTATTTCCACTAGTGCTGGGTAAAGGTTCAATAACAATTTCATTTTCCTGACTTGTAAAGTCTTGCCATTTATCGGGATTCTCATAACTTGATTTTGACTTAAGACAACTTTTTTTTATTTGGTTAACATGAACCTTTTTCACCTCTCCTCCGATTAATTGAATTAGATACACCCATGAACTTAATTTCAACTTAACAGTTCCCTGAAACCATTTCATAGGACCTTTCACATGTCTTAAATAGACCAAAACATTATCATTTTCTTTAAATTCTTTCAATGCATTTTTTGTTGATTGTTTGACATTTTGTGATTGTTTACTTTTATTGACATGACTTTCTTCTGACAAAATATGTAGTGGTGTACGTGGCTCATATGAAAATATTTTAGCCATTGGAGATACACCCGTAACAGAAGTAGGAGTGGAACGATAGCTATACAGACAATCTATTTGACGTTGAGCTGGCGATAAAAATTTAGAATTTTTCGAAAACATAAATTTAATTAATATTTTTTTGAAAGTTTGAACTGACCGTTCCGCTAATCCATTTGACTCGGGATTATACGGCGGACAAAATAATAATTTAATTGACTTTTCTTTACAAAAAATAGAAAATTCTTTGCATGAAAATGGGGGACCATTATCACAAACAATAGTTTTCGGAAAAGCGAATCTGGAAAAAACTTCACTTAATTTAGATAACAAATCCGAATATTTAGTATTTTTCATGTAAAAACATTCTACCCACTTTGAATATGAGTCGCAAACTAATAAGTATTTTGAACCTTTTAAATCAAAAAAATCCAAATGGACTCTTTCCCATGGACTTTCAGCAATAGGCCAACTATGACGTACATTTTTGTTAGCATTTTGTACAGACTGACACATTTCACATCTAGAAATAACATCTTCAATATCTTGATTCATACCTAACCACCATACATATGAACGAGCAAGAATTTTTGATCTGACTATACCAGGATGACCATAATGTATTAAATTTAGGACTTTGGACTTAAGAGATTCTGGTATTACAATTCTGTCACCAAATAAAAGACATTTTCCTTTGACCGACAGTAAATTTTTAAACTTGAAATATTTTTTAATTTCTGGACTTGACAAGTTTTCAATCCAACCGATTGAAACATACTTAATGACTTTACATAATGTTTCATCTTTTTCAGAATGACTTTCAACTTCTGAGAATGGAATTAATGGTGTAGACATGTATACAAAATTACATTCCTCAATATTGAATTGTTGTTTACTTGGCAAACGTGACATTACATCTGCTTGAGGAATTTTCAATCCTTTTTTATATTCCAATTTATAATTGTACGCAGACAATATTATAGTCCATCTTATAAGACGTGATGCTGCTAAAACGGGGACTTTTTTGTTTTCAGCAAATAAAGACAACAATGGAGCATGATCAGTATATATCGTAAAATGACGACCAATTAAATATTTGTGAAATTTCTTAATTCCAAAAATAATAGCAAGGGCTTCCTTGTGCAATTGGCTATAATTTCTTTGAGCTGAATTTAATGTTGCAGACTCAAAAGCTATAGGAAATTCTTGATTCTTTACGACATGACTTAAGACACAACCGACACCGTATGCACTGGAATCGACTGTAAGACACAATGGTTTTGACGGATCAAATAAAACTAACATAGTTTTATCTGACAAAAGAGACTTACTATTTACAAATGCCTTTTCGCATTCATCAGACCAACACCATTTTACATTTTTTCTTAATAAATTGTGAAGTGGTTCTAGCACTGTAGGACACATAGGAATAAAATTCCTATAAAAATTTAACATTGACAAATATGACTTTAGTTGAGTAACATTTTCTGGACACCCAGTAGACTTAATTTTCTCAACTTTCGACAAAGACGGACTTTTGCCCTGACCTGACAAAGTAAACCCTAAAAATTCGAAAGAATTTACAAAAAATTCACTTTTTGACACATTAATTTTTATATTAAACTCATTTAATTTTGACAAAACTTTATCCAAAGTATCAGAACACTCCTTCTCGTCTTTACCACCTATACAAATATCATCAATATATGCAGCACAGTTTTTTATGCCACACAAAACTGTATCAATTACCATTTGAAAAACGGCAGGAGCCGATGACAATCCATAAGTTAAACGATTATAGACATATAAACCATTACATGTATTAATTGTAAGTAATTCTTTACTAGAATCTGACACAGACAACTGTAAATATGCGTTTGTTAAATCTAATTTACAGAATACTTGACAACCTGAAAATTTATTAAAAATATCCTCTGGACGTGGAATAGGATATTGATCAATTCTCAATTGTGGATTGACTGTAGATTTCAAATCTGCACATAAACGTAATTTTCCATTTTGTTTAGGTACACAAACTATTGGAGAAGACCAACTACTATATTTAACTTTTGAAATAATGCCTTCGCTTTCAAGACGACTTAGCTCTTGACATACTTCAGCACGAAGTGCATAAGGAACTTCATATGCTTTGTGAAAGACAGGAGTAGCATTATTTTTAAAACTTAAATTCACAGAAAATTCTTTAATTGGTAAATCGTTATTAGTAATCGAAAAAGAATTTAAATATTTTTGTGACAATTTTTTAACAATATTTGTTTTATTTTTCTCGCTGACAGACACTGAATTTACAGTATTATTATGCATATTTGACATTAAAGAACTTATGAAAGTATTTTCCCAAGATGGATCAAACACTTTTAACCAATTTCTACCCAAAATAGCATCAGACGACAGATTTTTTATAACCAATACTGGTAAATCCATTACAACATTAGAATCCACAACATTTACTTTTGCCATAAAAAATCCGAAACAAAATAAATTTTGACTATTTGCTGTGAACAAGTTACCGTAGAATTGACTTAACTGACAAGTTTTGAAAAATTTTAAATACATTTTGTTACTTATTAATGTCGAAGAACTTCCTGTGTCAATCATAAAAGACATATTGATACCATTTACAATTAAATTAATTTTCGCTGTATCAGACACTGACATATTTAATACATTTACATTATTGACACATTTTACGTGATTGATGATTGATTTTGCATTTGGACAAAATTTCGACGTATGCCCGTAAATATTACACTTGTAACATTTCCACTTTTTTGAAGGACATAACTCCGGTTGATGAGTTATAAAACACCTCTCGCATCTTCTGGACCCTTGACGTGATGGAGATGACAGTTGACTTGATGACCTTGAACTCCTTTGACCCTTGAATCCAGTCCTTTCACCCTGATGAAATCGCCTACTAGGACTATTCTGACGTGAAGGGCGATCCTTTGAGACATGACATGTTTTTTTATGTGACATTTTTGACTTGACTTCACAGATTTCCGATGTAACATTTTCTTTGTGTAAAATTTGCTCTGAGCTGTGACTTACTGTCTCAATATTTTTGACAATTAATTTTGCTTTCTCAAAAGTTAACGATTCATCTTCAGATAGCAATCTTCTAGTCATTGCATCATCTTTTAAACCACACACCAATTTATCTCTCAGAGCTTGGTCTAGAAAAGCACCAAAATTGCATGATATTGACAGACTTTTTATATCCGTAATATAATCATCGATTCCTTCGTTAGAATGTTGTTTCCGGTTATAAAATTTATATCTTTGCGCAATTGTACACCTTTTTTCTTCATATTTACTCCTCAGTGTTGTTACAATATCGTTGAAGGTTAAATCTTCTAGATTTTTCGGATGCACCGTTTCTTTTAAAATTTTAAATTTCTCCGCACCGATCAATATACACAAATATCCAATTTTTTCTTTCTCTGCGATATTAATAATTTTTAGATACATTTGTATGCGTTCCAAAAACATATTGAAACTTTCGCAATCTGGTTCGAAATGAGGCACTGGCAAGGTACTACTCGACATGTTGAAAAAAATGTTTTTTCCACGGCGAAATCACTGTTAATACTATTCACACACGTTTTAACTGATAAACTGATTTTCCTCGTCGCCAATTATAATATTTGAGGTTTCGTAATTAAATACAAGAACTGATTCATTTGTAAGACGTTTATTGACACTGTTGACAAGTTCAAGGTTATACATCAAGTGACGCGACAGACCTGCCAACTATCAGCATTTGACAGCTGATAATTATTATTACCAACATAACAAGAACAAGAGTTTAAAGTGTCTTATTATTTTATGTAAAAGCCTTTATTAATATTATTTTTTTTAAATGAATGCCGCACAAGAGTCTTCAACTGCTCCCGTCTGGAGTTGTCAGAATGAAGGTAGTGAGGGGGGGGGGGGAAGGACATAGGGAAGGTGGGAAGTACCCGGCTATTCAGATCTGGTTAAAGCCTTTCAAGCAATGTTTCAATTCTGAATGGTGGTCTTTCACCAGGGTGATATTGAGATTATCTTCCATTTTGGAACGTGCCGCAAATATGCTACATATTATTTTTATATAATTAATTGCGAAATACCACAAATTAATCAAATAAAAATGATTTGCGCACGCCGGGTTCGAACCCGCAACCTTCGGATTGTAAGTCTTACCTCGCAACATGTCACTCCTTTTACCAAGTGTAAAGGGAGAATGTAGTCTGTTTTGTCACTGTAAAGCTTGTCCGATTTGTTCGAAAGGTTCCTTACGTAGCCGGATCTGGTCCAGGGAGAGGTAGGGTAGTCCATGGCTAAGGGTGCGGTGATGGTCAGAAGAGAAAGAAGCCGAGTAGAGGCGAGGTAGAGTGGCAAGCAGAGAGAGAGGTGTGGACTAGGCAATGGCTGCTGGTGATCTGATTCGTGAGGGTTTGTAGCCCGCGTTTAAAGGGTGTTGACAGCGGTTCAATATTTACCCCTGCAATTTTATTTTTTTATTATATTTTCTTTTAATAGCACATATTCGTAGTAGATATTTGCAACACCATTCGATTAAAACATTCACTATATAGTTTAGTCAAGTCATTAAAACTCTCATTAATATCACATCATTAAAATATCACATCATCGAAACTGACTAAATACTTGGAATGCTTTCCCAATCAATATGGTTTCCAAAAAAAAAGTACCGAAATGTTACTCCAGGATTTTTCGAACTATATAAATAACGAATTGAATAACAAAAGACATATTATTATATGGTTATTTCCTTTTGGGGTATTATGCCGTGTTGCGCTACCTCCTCCTTTAGCCCACAAGACATGTTTTGGTACTGTTGACAAATCAAAGGCATTTGATACTAGAGATCCGATGAAATTATTAAATATTTTGGAGGCAATGGGGTAAGAGGAAACGTACTCAAACTATTCAAAAACTTCTTAACTAACCGCCAAAAAATATCTGATAAATTTAGTGAAATAAAAAATGTCAAAACTGGAGTTCCACAAGGGTCTATTTTGGGACCAACACTTTATTTTGTCTTTGTATCTCTTGACAAAAAAAAATCTTTTGTTAAGTATTTTGTATACGCTGATGATACTGCACTTGTCATATCCCACGAAAATTTATCTGTTGCAATGAAATTATTGCAGCTAGATTTTATTTCTTTATTAAAGTGGTCACATGATTATGGTCTACTAATCAATTGCAAAAAAACTAAGATGATGCATATAAGATCACCACACGCCAAGTACAGCGAGACACCTGTGATCATATCTCACTCTTTCGATTGCATTCACAACAACATCACATAGCCCTGTTCATGTACAAGTACCGAACTAGTTAATACCTAGTTACTATGTGTATCTAGTTACTATGTGTATCGAACTAGTTACCTATGTGTATCTAGGAGTTACAGTAGATTGCAATATGAAGTGGGATGCACAAACTTTGTAAACGCCAAACTTTGTAAGCGCCTTCGATCTGTTGTAGGTAGACTTCATAAAATAAAATGTTATGTGCCTATAAAAACTATGAAATTGATTTATTTGTCTCTTGCAGAATCAACAATGAGATATGGGATAACTTCTTGGGGTCAATCATGTAAAACCAACATAAAACATGTACAAATGATTCAAAACGCCATTAAAATTAAACAAATAAAATTGCTAGTAGGCAAAACCGTTTTTAACCAAACACGAGATATTGGTATCGTATATAAATCAATCAATGTATTAACTGTACGTGTTATTATGTGGCAAAAAATTGTATTGCAGCATATATCCGGTAGTCCATATAAAACAATGGTGGATCATGAAATAAAGGAATGAAAGTACCCACGTTTCAAAACAAATATGGTCAAAAACCCTTGAATATATTATACCATTAATATTTAACAAATTGCCATACGAATTTAAAGAAAATTGCTCTGTAACGAAATTCTCACTGATGTTTAAATCATGGCTATTAGGGAGTAACCTTATGTACTAAGAATATATTTTACACACTCTCACCATGTACTAATATGCAATTATGTTATTAATCACTAATGTATTATATACTCAACTGTCTAATGATATTAAAAAATATATATTTTTTCTTAATCCACATTTTTTCACCATATAATACTGTCTCTGTATTATTATCAACATTGCATATTACAATGTTTAATGTACATACATACGTTTATAGTTCATATGCTGCTATGTGTGTAGGTTGTTGCCAAGCTGATGCGTTTAAGATTATTTCATGTATTGTTTTAACTTATCTGTGGAACTAAACTCCTGCTGACAAGTTACTTTCAGTAGCTTAGTATAAATTCCCTTTGTATGTAACTTTTAAGTTTAAAATTTTTGCCTCAAATCCAAATTCAAGTTTTGTATGATAAATAGTGCGCGGACATTTTTCTTAAAGATCGACACGTGCTGCGGATATTCGATATACCAGTGTACAATAAATCTAGTTAGTTTTACTTGGAACAATTGCGTATTATCGGAATATTCTGATCTAATTCAGAGTATTGAAAGTACAAGTAAGTTTGGGGGTTATGTGTTTATTGTGTAAGTGTGTAGATGGCAAAGCGAATAAGTAAGACGATTCAATACTTACAAGTTTATTAACACTATTTACAGACATATAAATCTCCAATTTAAATATATGCAATAATAAAATAATGTGAAGGGCGAACAAATATTAAAGACCAGCGACTCCTGACCGAGAGTTAAAGCAGAATGAATCGTTAGTTTTTGATGCAAGCGAGGCCAGTTCCTTGAGGAAAGGTCTGCATCCAATTGGTGCCTGAGGGACCAATCGGGTGGCCGGACGATGCAGATCAGTGTCCTTTGTTCGTCCTCCACAGACTACAAAGGAAACGTTAAAATTAGTTCACTGAACGCTTCTGATCAGCACGTCATGTTTTTTTCTTTATTTTTCATTCAAGCCTGCTAAGCTATGTTCGTAGTTTGTACGAAGTTTGTACATATAGACAACATTTAATATAATAACATGGTTAAATAAAGAGTACAATTATAAATCTATAAATAGCAGATTTTTATTTTACAATAGCTTCACGCAAGGAGGCCTTGAGGAAATTGTTTTCGCACAGGGCCTGCTGGGGATGCTGTGTGGAGGGTCTTTTAAAGGAAAGGAATAAGAGGAAGTTCTGGGAAGGATAAGGTATGAAGGGTGGGCAGGAATCTGGGAGGCAGTGGGTCCAGGAATGTCGATGAATCCATCCCTCTCACTGCTGTGCAAGGCGATGTTCCAAAAGAGTTCTGCTTGAGAAGTCACGAGGTTTTCCCCAACCAGTCTCTCCCGATCCGGCATGCCACGCAGTTGGTGGGCAGACACATTCGCCGTCAAGACCCGGACAAACCTGACCCCATGAACCCGAGCACCCCTGCTAAGTCACCGAACGTGGCGAACCACCTTGGGGTGACCTATGGTATAGGTATTGGTTATCCAATAAATGGTTCCCGGGACGGCGGTACCCATACCCGCCTACCAAATTGTACAGGGTAAGCCTTACACAACAAACTGGTACAAATGAACAGTCACGTCAATAGCGTAGGTATTTATATATTTTTTTACATTAACTCCCAATAAATTCCCTCAGGGCCTATGTCATCTTTGAAGATGCTGTGTGAAGGGTCTTTTTGAGGAGAGGAAGGAGTGAATATGGGTCTTGAAGAAACCAAGGTCGTAGAAGGAAGGATATCTAACACTGCCAGCTTGAACTGGAACCGGTACAAAACAAACACGTTTAGAGTGAGATGGTATGCCAAATCGTGGAGTTTTAGGCATCTGCATCTGTGTTTCTTCCTTCCTTCAACATGTCATTCCAAAGAAGAGTTCAAATAAATTATAAAATATAGATCTAATTTGCTCGTAAATTGTAAATGAAACATTTAATTAAATGAAGACAAAGAAAAATCAGAAAAAGATATTGACACCAGAGGTGTCAATATCTTTTTGTCCCAGAGGTGTAAATATCTTTTTCAAATTTTTCTATCCCCAGATTTTCGATTGAGTTTTGCTTATATTGTCTTCATTTAATTAAATATTTCAATTTGAGGTTTTACTCATAAAGTTAAAATATGCAAATGAAACGTTGTTCTAAAATTATTCTGTCTAGTTCTAATTTTAAGTATTTTAAATAGAACTTTGTAGCGTAATTCTTATCTGCCAACTTGCAAGATAAAAACGTTAATTTTGACAAAAATGTCAGCAGAAATATTGTTGTTCCTTTGGATAGCAGTCCTAATATCAAGAACGAGTATACCAAAAACCCCGAGAAAAGAGCTTCAAGCGCCACTTTTCATTGATTTCCAGTTATGTATATGTACTCGTATATGCTGTGTGAAGATCTTTTTAGGGAAAGGAACGAGACGAATTTCTGGGAAAGAAAAAGTTAGGAATCTGAAGGTCAATGTGTCCAGCGATGGACTTATGAATCGATCCCTTTCACTGCGGTGCAAGGCGATGAGTCGAGAAAGTCCTGTTACGCCTGCAGGTATGCTTTCTAAGTCACACATTTGTCTGGAAACAATACATTATCGTAAAAATAAGCTTATGGGTCTGAGTGGTTAATAGTCCTTGATAATTATCCTGCGGGATTTATAAATTCTTTCCCCCAATCCCGCGGGATTTCTAAATACTATCCCTCAATCCGGCAGGATTAAAAAACGTGATTTGCAAACCCTACGTACTACTTCATTAGTAGTCTAGTTTGTTTTTATCTTACCTTTTTTATTTTTTTCTATTTTTGATTAAGATATGTTTTATTAGACTCGTACAAATTAATAAGAAATTTCTTCATTTTGCTTTTACATGAAAAATAAAAAAGATCATTGAAGAATTTACTAATATTACTTTGATGGGAATAACCTTCAAAAGTCATAAAAAAAGAGAGTGAAGAAAAAAGTGTTTTACATCAGTCATTCTTTGTATTATCACTAATTTCCCAATGATCATTTTAAGAATGGTAGATTTTAGTATAAAGTTCGAAAAAATATGGCTAAATGTAATTCACGTTGAAAATATTTTCGCCAAGGATAATGATGTGTTAAATGGGCATTTTGAAATAATTGCTCCGTAATAATTAATTTTGAGAAGAGCCCTACAATTAAAATTGCCGCTGATTTTAAATATACCAATCGTTTCAGAAAATAAAGGACATTTTATTTATGGTAGATTAATTAAAATGGTGCAAGTCTCTTCCCCGGGAATTAAAAAGATTTTTACAAAATTGTGAAAGCCACGAAGGGAAAAATTAATTCTGTCAATGAAAAAATATCCTTAGTCTTAATATTATATAAAAATGAA
Organism: Limnephilus marmoratus; assembly: GCA_917880885.1. NCBI lineage: Eukaryota > Metazoa > Arthropoda > Insecta > Trichoptera > Limnephilidae > Limnephilus > Limnephilus marmoratus. The sequence continues at coordinate 20,670,084 of OU862915.1, forward strand.
TGTTCTTTGTTTGTCCCTTAAAAACTAAATAACGTAAAAGCGAAACCAATCAGCCGATTACGATCGAACTTTTGGGATTTATTAATTATTTTTTTAAATTTATTTAACTTAATTTAATTTTTATTACTATTTACTATTTTTTTAAAGACACCAAACATTCCCAGCCTATGAATAACCCGAAAATATTTGAAAATTTCCTACCACCACCAGAGTAAGCCGAAAATGTTGCTTGTTTTGTGATGGAGGACTGGAGGCCGAGGAATCGAACACGGAACCCCTGGGTGGGACGAAAACGCGATGCCCACTCAACCACTGACCGATCGATGTCAATGATTAATATGAATACCTCACAAGAGTCCCGTCTGGAACCAGTGAGACTATGTCATCCCCAATTGCAGTATGTTGTATGGCTGAGTAAGTAATTAAGTAAGGTAGTGGGGAGGGGAAGGATGTGGAATAGAGGAAGGTGGAGAAGTGCCTGGCTATTCAGATCTGGTCACCAAACACGGCTAACGCCATTTCAAGCAATGTTTCAATTCTGATTGATGGTCTTACATTACGGCGAAACTGAGAGTTTCTTACACTCTGGAACATGCCGCAAATATACAATATTTTTAATGAATTAATTGTGAAATAACACAAATTATTCAAATAAAATTTATGTGCCCACGCCGAGATTCTATCCCGCGACCTTCGGATTGCGAGTCAAGAGCCTTACCCCTTGACCAAGCCGGCCGTCGATGAAAAAAATTCTTAAATTAAATATATAAAAATGAATGTTTCTTCGTTTGTACCTTATGCGTTCCTAAACCATTCATCCGAACGCGATGAAACTTTGGGGATTTGATGTGCATATGTCCGCGATGTATATACTCGTATTCAATAGCGAGTTCTGACTTTATTAAATGATTAATTATTATGCGACCTATACTATTAATGCGATTGCGATGAAACTTTGGTGAGTTGTTGTGCGCACGCTCGCGAATATTTCAATGGCGTAAGGTCTAACGTTTTGAAATTTGCACAAAAATTTGGATTGGGTGCCGCGCGCGATTTGTTAAAAAAAATGAGTGTTTTTTATATAGTTTATCCGCAGGGACGGAAGGAGGGAGGGGGAGGGGAATCAGAGAGAGGAGAGGGGAATGAAAGAGGTTGAGGGTATCCCGAGAGAAGGTTGATGGATGGGGGAAGGCGGGGAAGGGAAAGGGGACGAATGGGAAAGGACACGCAGGGAAACAATTTCTTTATTTAAGTGGCAGTGACCTCGCGCTAACCCTGCATCTATTCGCCTCGTTTCTCTACTGACTGTCGCTTAACCTTGGACTACGGATTACCCTACTACTCTGGCTTACTTGACTTACCCGGCTACGTCATACAGAAGGAGCCATTAGCCACCAGCTCTTTAACCGGCAACACAGACTACGTTCTCCTTCACACGTAGTGAAAGGAGCGACATATGGCACCTCCGTGAATCGGGACCTCCAGCTTATATTACAGTACTTATGTGTCTCACCCTATCTGGCAAAGCACTTACGTATTTAAATTATATTGTTACGTTGTGTATAAGTCATTATATAAATATGTATTACGGTAATTGACAAATTGAATCTCTGAAGTTGTAGTTCAAAGCCAAATGCCTAAACCATTACGCAGCTAATATGTAATTTCTGCTAAAATAATTTTTGAATGTACAATAATTGGAGGTTCGAAAAGAATATAATATATTTTCGTTTAATACTGAACCCCGCTTGGAGGGTGGCAATAATTTATTTTAAAATATCCCAGTACCCCCTAGACGGGAGATTACAGAGCTAAGGCTTTGTTCATGGCTGGCGCTCATTTTACAAGGCCTGCTATCTTATCTCTTGTGACAGGAACCTTCTAACCGTCAAGTCCTCGATATCCTTCCCTAAATCAGGGGTCCTTAACCCTTTACAAGCCAAGAATTCAGTGGTGCCAGAAATAGTGTGCCACCATACAGTATTTTCTTTCTACATATATGAAAATCAAAATATGCTTGCTTGGTGATGAGTATACGAGTATAAGAGATGTCTACGCGTTGCTAAACCATTCATCCGATTGTGACGAAACCACTCTCACCCTCTGTGACGCTTAGTCTCAGGGTGGCAGCGGTGGAGCTTCCACTCGCTGCACCCGCCAGGTGAGTTACGCTCTATATTTTGTTATTAAACTTTGCTTCGGCGAATCTGCATGACGCCACTGGGATTGTACCTTTGTCTCTAGTGCCGTGTAGAGTATCCGGTTCTCGTCGCCAATCACAATTGGGTCCAAAAATTCTTCGTCATGACTCTTTTTTTTTTCAATTTTTTTTTCTTTAAAATCAAACAAAAATATATTTCTTTCGCATGTCGTCACTGGTCACTCACCGACCTCTCCTTACTCTGCCTCTAACTTTCCAACGTTCACCATTTTTTTAGGTTTTGGTAGAAAAAAAAATTAGACATCAAAAATGTTACCGGAGACCAAATTTTTAGATACATTTTTTATGCCAAATAATGTCAGAAATCACTGGTTAAAGTAAGTCAAGTTCGTCCCTTAACACCCTGTATATTTAAAAATTCATTTATGTAAATTTTTAGGCATCAAGCCTATTCTATGTACGTACTGAAATAAAATAAAAAAGATGTTTTTATACGCATATTTGCGAGTTTTATTTGAGAATGGGAATAGGTATGGGAATGAGGATGGAAGTGAGAATGGGAATGGGAATGGAAATGAGAATGGGAATGGGAATGGAAATGAGAATGGGAATGTAATAAGAATGGAATTAGATATGGAGTACGAATGGAATTAGGATTAAGAATGAAATTAGGTATGGAGTACGAATGGAATTAGGATTAAGAATGGAATTAGGTATGGAGTACGAATTGAATTAGAATTAAGAATGGAATTAGGTATGGAGTATGAATTGAATTAGGTAAGGGAATGGAATGAGAATGGAATTAGGGAAGAATGGAATGCGAATGTGAACGGCAATGAGAATGGAAATGTAAATAGGATTTTTAAAATATTCTGGGAAGTCAGAAAATGTTAAGAATCCCTGCCTTAAATAGAAGGATTTATTTAAAGCGAGTATTTTGTCCTGTAGTAATAATAGCCAATAACTCTGAGTTGGATATTGCAAATAGGATTTGGAATTGACTGATACTTGATTGAAAGCCCGAAAAGTGTTTGAAAGTCTTGGCTGTATGAAATATGATTCTTTGAAAACTTTACTTCAAGTTTTAAATAATTTTAATTATCTTCAGGAGAGAAAGCGAAAATTTCAAGAATAGTTTTATTTAATAAAACTGTCAAAAAAAGCGAAGCTAGCAGTCCACAATGGATCCCTGGTACCTGCCCTGATGTATGGCAAAGAGGCATGGTACTGGCAGAGGAAAGATGAAAGTAAACTGAATACTGTTGAAATAAGATCCCTGAGGCAAACCATGTATGATCGTTTGAGAAATGTGGATATCCGCAGAATGTAAGGCTGATGCAAGCATAATGAGTAAGATTGAGAAAGGTACCCTCTGATGGTTTGGGCATGTAGAGCGAATGAAAGAAGAAAATAATGTGAGAAGAATATATGACGCAAATGTGAATGGAAGACGAAGTCAGGGACGCCCAAGGAAGACATTGCATGATCAAGTGAATCGGATACTTGAGTCGGGCCATGTCAAAAGTCAGAATAATAGAAGAGTATGTATGAGACGATGTGTTTGTCCGAGTTGTTTGGCGGTCAGCCCTCTCTGCATACCCCTGCGGGGAAACGGCGTGATGGTTATGTATGGTATATCTTTTCAAAAGTGAAATACAATTTTAACTATAGCTGTGTAGGCACCGCGAATCCACATTTTGAGCGGCCAACATTATTAAACTAGCAACACTCACTCTCGCAGACGGAATGTGCAGATGACCAAAGTGAAGCCGAGTCAAAATAAAGTTCCAGATCATTCTGTTCCCGACGCTCCACCCTGCCAGTGACATTTCGTAAATCGCTTCTGTATAATAAATATTGTCGCGGATAAATAATTTTAATCGTATAACGTGTTTCAAATAAATATAACTATACTTAAACACTGTTATAATTTGATAAGATCCGTGATCTTTGGAGCGGGTTATTTCTGACAAGGTAAGCGGAGATAATCTATACTCCAAAGCTGTTTTTGTAGTTTTTTTTTTTATATCCTTTGCGGACGGAAAACTCTTTCTGTAAAATCAGAAATATGTAATGAATATTATACAGTTTTTTGTATTTCTTGGGCATTAACTATGTAACAATTTCTAGACATTTTGTTTTTTGAAGAGTTTTATTACCCGTAAATATCCCGTTTATTACCAGATCATATTTCTCCAGCTTTCTATACTAATTCTAAAATAAAAAAATTGATAAATAATAAGGATGTTTCTAAGAAATTTGAAAAAAAAACGGGATATACACTTTAGAATGTAACGATTGTGACGCACAGTATGTAGGTATGACAACTAGACATTTCAAAACTAGAATCAGGGAACATGAACTTTGTTTACGAAATAATAATTACTCCGAATTTGCGAATCATTTAATAGAGTCAGGCCATAGCTTCAATAAAGAAAAAACAAAATTTTAACATTGCAATATAAATTCTTACTTTAATCCCTGCGCTTTAGAAACGCTCGAAATAAACAAAAAAAATTAAATCTAAAATTAATTTAGTGAATAAAATAATAGCGCCTTGCAAATCTCCTCTACTAACCATGTTTCCGTATAATATTGACTCCTCCCACCGCTTTCCCCCTCCCCCCAAAATCATCCCTCCCACTACTCCCACCTAATTAATCTTTGGTACTTGCATTTAATTTTTAAGTTAGTTTTAATCCTGCTCGTGAATGATACGGTTGTATCGAAACCGGTCGCGGAAAAATTAAATTTAAGTAACGAATATGAACAGGATTATCAAAGGGTCTATGTCTAAAAGAAAAAGTCGGGAATATCCAAGAATAACCGTACGGAGTAACCGTTCGTACATTAGATATGAAAGACGATAAAATATATAGGTACACTTCTAAAATAATACTGAACTGACCTCTTTTGAGGTAATTCAAAACTTCGCAAGTAAGTATACCAATGACATCTATTGAAGAATGTTGAAACTACATGATTTACATGTATACTGCAAAGTTCTTGGGAAAATTCTTAATAAATACCAAACATGTCGGTTTCCAACCAGATTAAAACTTGTAACAAGCAAAACAACCATTTTCCGGAAATCTCGAATTAATTTTGAAAATTAATAAAACCAACGTTTTCCATTACAGCACTAAACCTTCAAAATAAATAATTAGTTAATTTAAATACTGAGTTTAATAATAAAAAAATCGCTTATTCCACTATCCCTAGCGGTGAAGCGAACCCAGATAAAGGGTGTTCTTTTGTTGCAGACGATTTATCTCAAACGAAATCTCAGAAAAGTGGCTCGCATTAAATGAACACGTTGCCTAGCAGTCGCACCAGTGCGCCAAATGCCGTCTCCACTGAAAAAGACCATACTAGATGAAAATCTCTTATTTTATTACATTTTTCTCGTGCAAGCAAATAATAAGTATTTGGGTATTTTTCATAAATTTTATTTATTCTCTTACGTTACCTACTACTTCACAGGAAAACAAACTGTACAGAGACAGTGGGACTGTTGCCATTGGAATGTGATGGTTTTATAAAGTCATATTATAGGGCTTCAATTTAGATCTATAACAAAAAAATACGGTGTGTGCAATTCACACGCGGTAGAAGCGAAACCCCCTGAAAACTAAAGTAGACAAGAGTGGGGAGGCTACGAAGCACAAAGAGGAGACCGATTATTCTACCTCATTCTCTGGCAGGCTAAATCCTTTAGATATTAGTTTGTGTTTGTCTTTTTTTAGCGTCACTTTTTCGTTTCATCGACATTCAAATAACAACGGTGCTAATGAAGTTTTCACTTCAAAATACAGAGTGTGAAATTCACACGCCGTAGAAGTGAAACCTTCAGAAAACTAAAGTAGACAAGAGTGGGGAGGCTACGAAGCACCGCATAAACAGGCGATCGATAGGCTATGTATGAAGTGCCGCACAAAGACTACGCTATCTCATTCTCTTACAGGCTAAATCCTATAGATGTATGTGTTGGTCTCTTTTTAGTGTCACTATTTTTCGTTTCATCGAGTTTCAAACCACAACGGTGCTAAAGAAGTTTTCACTTAAAATTAAATATGTTATTTTTTTATTAAATCATTACAAACAATTTAATGACTTCCAAGCGAAAATTTTGAAACAGAAAAGATATAAAAAAGATTCGGTCGCATATAAGGAGTGGTGGTTCGTGGGGGGAGGGAGGAGGAAGGCGGAGAAGGTGGAAGGGGACGCGGGAAGAGAGCTGGGGTGGAAGCGATTCACGCAGGGGAGGTGTGAGGGAAGGATGGGGGACCAGGCAGGATCAGAAGAAAGGATTGCAAGGGACACGTAGTAGCGGAAGGGGATAGAAGGGGTAAATTTGGAAAATCCGTGCTTCTCACATCGACAGCTGTACATGGCCTGCTCACGTGTTGGAAAGCCTTCCGATTTATTCGTGTACGCACGTTCCAGACGGAAAAAAAATTTCAATTCAAAAGCAGTTCAATAAAAAATTAACACACAAACACTTTCTTTCTTTGAGAGACATCTCAGCACATGCTGTGTACCAGCTAGTTTCACCACAAAAATTGCGTGTTTTGGTCGTTTTCGTTTTGTTAATTATAAGTGTACTAGCAGACCCGGCCACACGTTGCTATGGATAACGAAACACAACGCCATTACCCAACCTTTATAAAATCCACACCACCCACTTGCCAGCTGCCAACTGCCCGCTGCCTGAGTTGAATATTTGAATTTCTCGGCTTTTCTACTATAATAAGCATCTATTATACACATTTCTCTTGAATCACTCTATCTATTGGTGAAAACCGCATAAAAATCCGTTACGTAGTTTAAAAGATCTATGCGCACAAACATTTTGAGCGACTTCATTTTGTATTATGTAAAATGATTCTACTCGTAGATTTCGGGAATCGAGGATAAAACATGGAAATCCTTCACGAAAAATATAGAAATGGGTAGGAAAACTCGAAACTTGAAATTATGAAATGTAAATATTTGTCCAATTGATCGTTTTTGGAATAAACTATTATTATTTAAGACTAGCTGGTACCCGGCATGCGTTGCAATGCCATTCAAAGAAATAAATTGATTCTCAGTGCATGTCCTTTTCCGTGCGTCCCCGTTCACCTCCCGAGTCCCGTTCCCCTCCCGCGTTACCCTTCCACCTTCCTCGCCTTCCCCCTCTCTCGACACCCTTCCCGCGAACCCCTCCTTTCCCTTTCCCCTTCTTCTCCTGCCTTTCCTCCCTGATGCTAAAATATATGAAATGCGCACATTTTCCTTTATTCTTCTTTCGTATGATGGCGGGTCAGAGGGGGACATTCCTCCGGCAAGGCGAAGGTCCTGGGTTCGAGTCCTACCTGAGACTGTATCTTTTTCTTATTTTGGATTGAGTTTCGCTAATATTGTCTACATTTAAAAACGTAAATGGGTTTATGTTTTCTGCGAAAGGGCCATACTTGCGTATTTTTTTTCAGAGCTAGAGCTGCATAATCCAATATGGATTCTTATTATCTCCCTTTGTGAACTTAAAGAACATCCTGTACCTTTTACCCACTGAAATAGCGCCAAATTTTGAGATTTTAAATGCAAGCTTTTTATTTCTGCAGATCTTCTCACAAAGTACTTCTGGTGAATAATAGAACTTATATAAAATTTTATGTACATTTTATGTAAATTTCATTATTTTATGTACAACGCGAGCACAAATTTCACCTTCCAACGCCTTTTTCAATTTTCTGTCATATTTTAAATTGATTTTCAATGCGAAGCCGGTCAGTAACTAGTTTTATTTGCGATTCATACAAAAATGATTTATTTAAGTATTTATATTATTCTAGCAAACCCGGCCACACGTTGCTGTGGCTAAAGAAACACAACGCCATTACCCAACCTTTATAAAATCCACACCACCCGCTTGCCAGTTGCCCGCTGCCTGAATTGAATATTTGAATTTCTCGGCTTTTCTCTGCTATAATAAGCATGTATTATACATATAAACCTTCCTATTGAATCACTCTATCTATTGGTGAAATCCGCATGAAAATCCGTCGCGTAGTTTAAAAGATCTATGCGCACATACATTTTGAGCGACTTCATTTTATACTATGTAATGATGATACGCCTGTACGGGCTTTTACAAACATGCGTTACGCATAATACATTTTTGGAACAGTATTTATAAAGGTTTTTTTTCTCATATTATATGTGGTACTGCCGCCCCAGGAACCATTTATTGGATAATAACGTTACTCCATAACGTTACTCCAAAGTTACTCCATACAGTATCCCCAAAGAAGACATAGGCCCGGAGGTGAATTATTTTCCTGAGAAGCTCAGAGGAAAAAATCCCTCAGGGCCTTTGTCGTCTTTGGAAATGCTGGGTGGAGGTTTTTTTGGAAAGGGAGGAGAGGAAATTCTAGGAAGGAAAAAGGTATGAGATGTGAGTAGGATCTCATACGGACTCGTGAATCCATCCCCCGAACTGCGGTGCAAGGCGATGGGTCGTGAGAGTCCAGCTGGTTAGGTCAAAAGGTCTCCCACAACACAACCAGTGTCTTCCGATCCGGCCTGCCACGTAGTAGATGGGCAAACGCATCCGCCGCCAGGATCTAGACAAAGCTCACCCCATGTATCCGGGCACCCCTGCTAAGTAAGACCTATGTCAGGGGGGGTTGGTTATCCAATAAATGGTGTCCGTGGCGGCGGTACCAAATATAAAATGTGAAAAAAATTCATCCCATGGTGAGAGATTCTTCTTATTATCCATATAATATTTTCAAAATGTACTCCGTTTCACATTCTCACACATCAAAGTAGAATTTTTTTAACCATTGACAAAATTTTGCACTCTTGACGTTTAGAATAAGAATGAATTCGTCATAGAAACAGTCAACACGTTTGATAAAAAATGCAGACGTATATATGTTCATAAAAACGGGATTTTGATCAGTTTAGACAACCCAGAACCTAGAAGTAAAAGACAAAAACATTAATCGCATTTCAAACAACAAAATAAACTTAAATAAAAGTCCGACACCAAATAAAGTACTACCCAATCCTCCACCCAATTCCTCCATTAGAACTCAGCATATTTTTTCTAACCCACTGTAAAAGCATAATTTAATTCAAATTAATAAATTACTTTGTATTAACCACTTAATTATTTATAAAAACCGACATGTTTCGTCAGCAAAGCTGACTTCCTCAGGGTTTTGACAGAACTAATTTTAAAAATAGACATACATAGGTAATAGAGAAAAATAATAGACATAAAATTAGTTTAAAATTAGTTCTGTCAAAACCCTGAGGAAGTCAGCTTTGCTGACGAAACATGTCGGTTTTTATAAATAATTAAGTGGTTAATACAACGTAATTTATTAATTTGAATTTAAAATGTTACCACAAAATAATTTTGCACTATTAGAAGAATTCATAATTAAATACTCGTATAACACATATTGTAGTAAATTTTAGTAGAGTTAGAATTGCTCTGACGAAGCTACGATTTGCAGCGAAACCCGGGCAGCAATAGGTATTTTTTTTATATATATTTTTTATTACATTTATATATTCAATAATTTTATTAGGCACTTAATTTATTAAACCAGTTTATTTATAAACAAGTTCAGCTACGTAATTATTATTATGCGTGACAGCTGTTTCTCCTTCTGAAGGCATTGTCAATTTGTGGTTAGTACACTTACAGATAGACATAATATAAATATACTATAAATACTTATGTTGAAAAACAAATTGCTTTATTTTTATTACCATTTTATTGCCCTTGTTGATTTCCGAGAAAAATATTAGAAACTAATAAGGGTTATTACCCTTTAAAAGTTTCCCCAATGACAACATTGTTTAATTTTGACCTCGGGTCAGTAATCGTTAAGTAAGTTATTCCCAAATGATCAGGGGTTTCTTTTTCCCGATATTGGAAAGTTAAATATGACCTAATGGTATAGGGTCATGTTAGGTCAGTAATAGAGCTCCGCCCCGGAAAGTCTAATGTTCTGGGTTGGATTCTTAGATGTGACTGTATCTTTTCATGATTTTTCTGTTTCAGATTTTAATCATTAGGTAAGTTAAAAATAAAATTAAATAAATATTCATTTTAGTATTCAGATAATAATAATAACGTTATCATTATTATTATTGTGTCATTTCACTTCAAGTGCGCTTAACTATATTAAATTTAAAAATAACCCTACAGTGCTCCTTACGAGTTTATTACAAAATATAGATACAATAATATGAATTTAAGAAAATATACAGTATCAAAAAAATAATGACAAGATAACAAAAATTACAGCGCAGATTTGTGTCATTTCACTTCAAGTGCGCTTAACTATATTAAATTTAAAAATAATACTACAGTGCTCCTTACGAGCTCATTACAAAATATAGATACAATAATATGAATTTAAGAAAATATACAGTATCAAAAAAAATGACAAGATAACAAAAATTAACAAAACAGTGTTGTTATAGCACACACAGGACAATAATAATAGACAATAACGGTGCTATCACAGGTGCTAGCACAGGACAAACAAGAACAAAAACTAAAATACAACAACAACAAAAACTAAAAAACTAAAATACTAACAGAAGGCAGTTTGCGTTAAAAAATGAGGAATATTCTGACATTAAATTCGGAGGATAATTCGGAGGAGAATATTCTGACATTAAATCATAAAAATACAATTAGGAGGAAACCGAAACCAAACAATTACCGGAAACTTAAGAACGTGGCTTATTACGTATATTGAAAAGATGTTTGAGATTGAAAGGAAAAGTTCTGTCTACATCTGATTTCGATAAAAAAAGGCGCAAAGCACGCACAACGCCGGGAACTTTAGCCTTCTTTACAATACAAACAACAAACAAATTTAATACGTTCAAGAAATACTTTGTAAGATGAATCAATTAATTATACATAGATGACAAAATTATTTAAGGCATGTATAAAATAATTTAGTGACGGAAATCGGGTCAATGAGGCGATTTTGAAATGTAACATAATTTTGGTAACATTGTCGATGTATTCCAGAACATGTTTGCCCATTTATTATTACGCCATGCAATTTCCTCATCTAATTTCTACCAAATTGATATTGACATGATTAGGTTAGCAGCGAGAATATTGCTTCATTTAAATATTGAACGCCGCCGTGCCTATGGCTACACACTACATATGCTTGCGTCTATATTCTAGTGTAGTCAATCATGAATTCTAAGAACATAATCCAACTTACTGACAATCGCGGTGTAGATGTAATGCGACGCTTAAGTGCCATCTGTGTTTAGTATGGTTAACCAATTTCTAGTAATCACACATGTTTGTAAATTATCACCCTCACTGTACGTATTCCCATGCGCTGGTTCAACGTTGGTATGGTAAGGTCGGCCTTCAAGGCCATTTTAACTACACATGCCGCCAAGAAGAAGAGAGTTTCATTTAATGCTACCCCCCCCCCCTTCTAAAGAAAAATTCTCTTCCCTCATAATATTTAATGCAGGGGCGTTCGTTTCGTAGACTCTGTAACGTAAAGTTCGTAGCCTCGTAGCTCACCTGTTCTCGTGTCTCTCCCTTTCATTTCTTTTGCAGCGCCTTCTCAACCCCATTACGTAATACTTTTAGGTGTACTTGACGAGATGTTCTCAATTAATCAATTTGTGATTAACCCCATAACGTTGTGTATTTTTTGTTTGAATGGTTTGACGTAGTTAATCCAATTTAATTAATAATTTATTTGTGGTAAACTCTTGTTCTTTTAGGTATGGCGTGTTACATTTTGCAAGGCTCTAAACGACAATGACTGAATCTGGCTAACTTGAGAATAGCTAATTTCCTACCCTTCGTTCAGCTTCCTCCCCTATCGTCTGTTCTACACTAACGTTTGTTGACGACTATTTTTCTTTAAGTAATCTGCATCATCCTTCCTAGTACCTAGTACATAAATTTATACGGCGAATTGGGAAGACCCTACCATTTGGTGCGGAGCTGTGTGCTCGATGCTGTTCTTGAGATGCTATCAGATAAAATCATTTGACATTTGTACTCTAACTAGGGATTTACAATCAAACAGTTCGGGTGCACGAATACCACTCTGACAGTTCTAGGCGTAGTTTGTTAGTTAGTTAGCTTGGTTTAGTTTGTTAATTTGATTCTACGAGTAGGTATTTTTGGAGATTACTTGGGATTAACATGAAACAAAATATGTCTTAGCTGTACTCCAGTCAGATTTTGATAGAATTATTGCGTGAATTGTAAGTTATTTAGCTGTATTTTTTTGAAAGTTAAAGAAAGTAATGAATATATTTTATATATTTTGTCTATGGCAGTATCTACATTCAGCAAAAAACTTGATAGCCATGTAGATATTTTCTGGGCGTGCAACACCGAAGATTGAAAGCGAAGTGATTTGCATTTTGATCAGCGAGCCCGTTTGCATTCTCGATGGTGATTTGTTTCTGAGTGGTGATTCTCGTACAGCTCTTTATATTTGCCAAGTCATAATTAAATATTGTCGCAAGTTTGAAATAAATAAACGACTAAAATTATACCGCGTAATTACTATTACTTTTATTATATTACCTCCTGTGATAGTGAGTCTAAAACATAAACTGGGCTGGATGCTGAGGTGAGTATCTACAAACGGGCGTCTAGTTCAGAACATGATTTGTCTATTATAGGTACATTGAATATTGAAAAGATTTTTTCAGCAGAAAATGTAGACGGTTTTTTTCAGAATAACCTTAATTATCAATCATTGAACTTTTTTGAAAGGATTTAAAATAACATCATATAAGTTCCTCCCCATCCTATAATACCATATTATAATACCTATAGATCAAACAATCGCGTAGTACACTCTTTTTAGGTTTTCTTGTCTAATAATATTTCTGATTTCTAATTCTTTTGACAAGTTCACAAATATGTGTTTTCCATTTAAAATGTTGCTCTATATAGGGTGTCCGGGAGTAAAGTGCATTAACTTCGGGAGATGATTCTACATGATAGTACAAGTAAAAAAGATGAATAACTTTTTTCGAAATTCCAACTTTTACGGGTCGTTTTGCGGTAAAAAGATAAAATTAGACCGGCGTGCGCGACCAGCTTTATTATTTTCCGCTGTTACGGTACGGGCCAATCACCACTATACAATGTTGCCACAATCGTGCCTGACAGGCTCCCGGCAAGTAAGATTGTACCTCACACTAAGGATTTTTAGTAGGTAGATCTTTTTGTGTTCGAAAAAAATGTGGAATTTCGAAAAAACTTGTTAATCTTTTTTACTCCTACCATCATGTAGAATAACCTCCCGAAGTTAATGCACTTTAACCCCGGACACCCTGTATGTGTTACTGTAAAAGCCTGTAAATTGGTAAATCTTAGGTTTTACTAGTAAATCTTAGAATTTAATGGAAAATCTTTAGATTTACCGTACTACGGGCTTTTACGCACTCGAAGTGAAATATCACAAAACTGCGCTATATAAATACTACGTTATTATTATTATTACAGCAACACGTACACCAAGATATTTAATTTTGGATGCTTAATTACAATTAGTTCCATAGTTTGTTTATTAAAGAATAATCCAAGATTCCATGCTAAAACAACAACTTTAGTAGAAAAATACTGTAGATGGGGAAAGGTGTAATCGGTAACATGGTCGCCCGATTACAAAAAGTTCCGAGTAAACCCACAGCGACTTCCCAACTTTCTTGTCTGTTCGTTTTTCAATTTCACTCCTCCTGTTTCAGTCCTGTTACTTGACCGTGTTTTACTTCGTCTGTCTGTAAATTTCGTTTGTACATTCCATTTGCGGTTCAAGATGGTGCCAGTTTTAATGGTTAAGTGCAGAGTTCGTAAAAAATGTTTTTATAAAGGGCTAGAAAATCTACAAATTATCCGGCAAACATTGTTCTGCCACATAAATAATAATAATAATAACATATATCTTTATTGAACAAAAATTTAAAGATTTATAAATACCAAAAAAGTATAGGTACAATAGTTTAAAAGTTGCGTAAGTACAAAAGTTAATAATGGAAAACAATATACATATAAACAGTAGGTACTTAAAGAATAGAGATTTATAATTATAAACGTTGGTTTCTCGTAACCTGCCTCACTAGGCTAGCCTGTGTCGAGGCAGTAATTTTACGTCAATTTATAATTCTGTGAACATACCTACACCTATATTATAATATAATCGCACAATAGATTGGTTGCATTAATAATAACAATAACATTGGTACAATAGTAACAGCATTGGTTCATTACTAATTTCGAATTTGGGTGAGTGCACTGGTAAATGCCATTATTTTTTATCCAATTTTTTATGTGTTTTTTTTAAATTTTTTGTGAATCACATTTTTTTATAATAATTGGAAGAATGTTGTAAAGTCTTGTTGCAAGGTATCTGAAGCTTCGTTGACCAAAAGTAGTACAATGGGAGGCGGGAATGGGCACCGCTGCCCCGGGAACCTTTATTGGATAACCAACACCTCTGCCATAGGTCATCCCAAGTGGCTCGCTACGTTTGGTGATTTAGCAGGGGTGCCTGGGATGGGGTGAGGTTTATCTAGGTCTTGGAGGCGGATGACTAGGAAATACTGAACCCCAGATTCCTACCCACCCCTTAAGCCCTTTTCCTTCCCAGAACTCTCCTCTCCTTACTTTCCTTAAAAAAACCCTCCACACAGCATCCCCAAAGATGACATAGGCCCTGAGGGAAATTATTTTCCTCAGGGCCTCCTGTGTGGAGATCATGTAAAAAAAAAGTATGAGTTATGGGAATAAGTAGTAATTCTTTGTTATTGTTTCGAATACAGCGAGTAGTTAATCTTTTTTCATAGTATTTATGTATATTTGTGTATAGATGAGTGAGGATTGTTTTTGCGTAAATCTGTCGACCATCAAACACATTCATAATATTAAAGATTGAGTTCGAGTCTGTAATTAGAGGTAGTCTAAGAATTAATTTTATAATAGTTTTCTGTGCCTTTATGATTGGGTCTAGTGCTGATGCAGTAACGCCTCCCCATGCTATGATACCATACTCAATAATAGATTGACAGACTGCAAAATAAATCATTTTCAAGTGTCTAAGTCGAGAAAGTTTCGTATCGTTCTAAAAACGTGCATGGTTTTTCTTATTTTGTTTGCAATTATTTAAGTGTGAATATTCCATTTGAGATATGGATCAATTGTGAGGCCGAGATACTTCATCTGTGTAGCGCGCTCAATGTAGGGACACTGACAAGATTCATCGAAATTTAAACATGTGTATTTTAATAGAGGCGTCATCATGAGGTTGACCTGTTATATTTATGCTTGATGTGACATATTTAGTTTTCTCGGTGTTCAACGAGAGTGTATTTGTATCTAACCACTTTTTTATAATGTTTATATCCGTTTCAGCTTTTTTGTGAACAGCTTGCCAAGTGTCAGCTTCAAATAGTAAAACAGAGTCATCGGCAAAACTAACTATTTTTCCCTGAATGTTAATGTTACATAAGTCTTTGATATATGAAAGGAACAAAGACGGTCCTAATATGCTACCTTGAGGTATCCCATAGTGAGTTGAGCACTGATTGCTAAGTGTGTTCAATATTTTCACTTGTTGTTTGCGTTCATCAAGGTAACTCTTAAAAAAGTTAAGTTCGTTGCCTGTAATAGGTACCGATTATTTGAAGTTTGTTTATTAATTTACTGTGTGATATTGTATCAAAGGCTTAAGAAAGGTCTAAAAATATGGAAATACATTTTTTGCTTTTATCGAGGTTTTTCACAATGAAGTCAGTTACGGCGCAATAGCGTCTGAGGTACTCTTGTTTTCTTGAAACCCGCACTGATTTTCTGAGAGTATTTTATGGCTCACCAGAAATTTTACCATAAAATTTTGAGCATTGATAATTTTTTCAAATATTTTGGAAGTTCATAAATGAAAGTTCAATGAGGCGGACGCAGCGCCACTTGTCATTCGACAACATAAATAATTTCATTCTGCTTGAAATGCGAAAGACGTGACGGTTAAATTTGTTCACACAAAAATACTAAAATCGCGATTAAAACATGAGAGGGTGGGGGTAGAAGGTTACAAATTTGGGATTGTAGGTATTTTTTGATGCCAAATAAAAAAAAAATACAAAAAAAAATCTGTCAAAAAATAGAAAAAAATTATGGATAGGGACACCCTAATCACTTAGCGGTATGAAATATACTTTTCAACCTATTCTCATTCCTACCAAATATATACATAAGAAAGATTCCTAAAAATTCGGTCGAGCCGTTTCGGAGGAGTGCGACCACAAACACCGTGACTAGATTTTTTTATATATGTATAGATATAGATTTACTTTAATTATATTATAATAGACATTGTCCATTAATAATTATTTAAATTTAAATTATAATTTATTAAAATATGGTATCATAAAACAGTCATGGAATCATGGTGATACAAATTTAAATATTTTTTAATTCATGTGTTTTTTTTCGCTCGTGGAACATGTTGATAGTAAAAACTCAACCAGAGATCTCATTCCAACTTAACTCCGTGGTAGAAGGCACAAGGTCAGATTAAACTTAGTAAGGTATAATTGTGCAGGTACTTCGCGGTATGAAAATTTCTCTATTGTTTGCCCGCGGGGTCTGCGCGGATTGCTCCGTTTGAGTGGAGATGTGCGCCCGGTATTACGATGAAATTAGTAAAACCAACTTCATAATGTTATTTTATTTTTAAGTCGACGTTCAAAAGTACCTTAAAACAAAAATGCCATTAAAAGTCAGGAAGTCATCAAAAATGAGTCGCTTTCATAATTAATGAACACTAAGGGTTCATAAGCCGTGGATATTTTGGATCTTCTAAATTTGATATGTGCGAAATTAAAGAAAATTTAAGACCCAGAAAGTGATATTCATTGACTTTTGAAACACACTTTAACAATATTCCTATTAAGGAACGTGTAAAAGTTGTAAGCAAATGTAACGTACATAATATAATATCTTAGAAAATGGACCACAATAGGTAAAATTATTAAGAGGATCGTTTTCGCGGCCCGGCTATCTCATGTTTTTTTCTGTAGCGTACGTGGATAAGTGCATAATTTCAATATCTCTCAACAAATGTCGTTAATGTAGGTAGTTATACAATTTTTTAGTGTTGTACATGACCGGTCAGTGGTTGAGTGGACATAGCGCTTGGGTCCCACCTGGGCGTCGCGTGTTCGATTCCTCGGCTGGCTAAGTCCTTCATCACAACACAAGCACCATTTTCGGCTTTCTGTGGTGGTAGGAGGAGGTTATGAATAACCCAACAATGTTTGTCTTTAAAAAAAATAATTTTTTTTTTGATTTAATTTGATTTTAATGTGTCTCAACAAAGGTCAGTAAGTCACTACCTCTCACACCAACAAACATTCGCACACAAACACACATCTACACACTAGGCACGTCATAATTACAAAATACACATACCACAAATATGACATGGTACAATTGTACATTTACGTTATCTCAGTAGAAATTATAATAATATAAATGATATAAATTATTTTTTCTTAACCAATAAAAATGCTTTTGGGTTGCTTGAATATTCAATGCTCATTAAAAACGATTTACAACATTAATTAAACTATATCTAGTACAAAATTCGTAATAATGATGTGATTCAACATTATACACAAAGTCCGGAAACTCGTAGCACAAACGAGTGGTTTTTGTGCTCTAACTTTTTTGACTTGAGCTTCCATTTGCCGGTAAATAGGGTCCGAAGCCGGAATTAAATTCAATTTATAACTGCAAAATTAGTTAGACATACTATCCACTAAATGATTCTATGCACGCAAATCTATACTAGTTTACCAACCCTAATTAGTAGGTTTTGCAAATTCCGTTGGTTAAATAAAGCCAGCGCATGATATAAATGTAAGTTAAACGTAACATACGTGATAAGTAAGGCGTTAGCTCCAGACAAAGGATTTCCTTGATAGCATAAATATTCCGAGGGTGACTTCCACCCTTGGATGGAACCAGTGGCGGTATGCGGGGATGAAAAGTGAGAAAGTACAAACATTTTTTTAAATGTAAATATTAAACCTAACCTAGAAAAAACAATAAACAATAATAATAATATTGTACAATCACAAGATAGACCGTCAACTGCAAATTCGCCCTAATAAATGAATCCAAATAGCCGTGCTTTGCAGGTACTTTCACAAATAATCACAAAACAAAACAAAACTTGGACATTTGAGCGCTAGAGTTAATCATAAATAACCGGTTTGGAAGTGTTTTTGTTTTTTGAGGCGCGCTTCAAACTGATCGCAACGGCTACCGTTCATTTCGATTCCATGTGACTTCCCCATTCCCCTCCGCCTACATGAAATCAACGACTCTCGGAGGCGGGCCCTATCTCTGCCTCCCTAGCTTATTGTGGTACGACGTTGTGTAGTAGCTCGGTCTCGTTGCGATGGTGTGATGAATTACATAACATAAAGACAACCAGTTCTTTTGAAATACTAAAATATTCATGGGTAATACGTAAATTGAAGTAACTTTCAATTTGGCAGGCGGAAATGGGTACCGCCGCCCCGGGAACCTTTATTGGATAACCAACACCACTGCCATAGGTCACCCCAAGTGGTTCGCTACGGTGAGGTTTGTCTAGGTCTTGGAGGTGGATGACCAGGACACACTGAACCCCAGATGCCTACCCACCCCTTAAACCCTTTTCCTTCCCAGAACTCTTCTCTCCTTACTTTCCTTAAAAAAACCCTCCACACAGCATACCCAAAGATGGCATAGGCCCTAAGGGAAATTATATTCCTCAGGGCCTCCTGTGTGGAGTTCATGTAAAAAAAAAAAAAACTTTAAGACTTATACAATTTATGAAGTGGTATCATTTAAAATAAAGTTTTATTATGTTTTGGGAGCATGGATAACCACGTATCTTGTATCTTTTTCTCCTTTTATTATCTATTTTTTTGGGGAGGCACGGCCTCGTAGCACGAACCGCCACAGGTTGAAACAGACTATAATGTAGTTCAGAAATACGTTCAGGAATATTTCAGATAAAGTTATCCATTGTATTTCATGTCTCTTGAATCATTAAATGTGGAAATTCGACTATAATTTCTCGTCGTTACTATTATTTATCAATCGAGTTATCTCAAATTACATCATGTTTATAAGGATAACCAGCTTTGGAAACATCCTCGTCATGGAAGCCCGCCTCAGTCCATCATCCAGTATTGATGCACACTGGAGAAAAATACTGGCTCCTTATGTGCTGACAGAATCCTGAAAGCTTAATATTATTATTTCTTTTGTTTTCCTTCTACTACTATTAGCTTATTATCTTTTTTTGTTTCGTGTACATTCAAATCCACCTTCTTTTTCTTTTTTTTCCTTTCAAATACTTTGTACATGTATGTGTATATTATACCCTTATGGAATGTGTGGGATTGCACTCTCCTCCCCACATACTGGAATAAAAACTTATTTATTTATTTATTTATAATGCTCTAAATTAAGATAATTAATTAAATGGTTCGCTAGTAAACTATTGGGTTAGTAAGAAAACATCTATTAAATCATTTGAACATCACATATCAAACGCGTTTTTTCAATAATAATTTTTATTTTCGTTCACAAGAACAAATATTCCTGGGTTACGAATAACCCGACAATATATGAAAATCTACGACCACCACAGAAAGCGGAAAATATTGCTTGTATTGTGATGGAGGACTTAGTCAGCCGAGGAATTGAACACGCGACGCCCCGGGGGACCTAAACGCGATGCCAACTCAGCCACTGACCGGTCATATTATTTGCTGATCAATCTTATTCAACGTGCTGACATTATTTTCTGATCAATATTTTTCTACGTGCTGACATTATTTGCCGATTAATCTTGTTTTACATGCTGACATTATTTGCTGATCAATCTTGTTCTACGTACTGACATTATTTGCTGATCAATCGTGTTCCACATGCTGATATTATTTGCTGATCAATCTTGTTCGACTACTGACATTATTTGCTGATCAATCTTGTTCCACATGCTGATATTATTTGCTGATCAATCTTGTTCGACTACTGACATTATTTGCTGATCAATTTTGTTCCACATGCTGATATTATTTGCTGATCAATCTTGTTCGACTACTGACATTATTTTCTGATCAATCTTCTCTATGTGCTGACTGTATTTGACGACGGAACATATATTTTAGAGCGGACCCAAATTTCATAATAAATACTATTTTAATTTAAAATGATCTTCTCCTTAAGTCGGTTCCTCATTGCTGAGGATCGTGACCCCTACTCCAATTTCCATGGTAGACAAGGCTCCTAACTCGCGATTCTGCGCTGTTGTAGAGCTATGGATACCGAAACCACGTACCGGACGCCAGTGATAGGTACTTGATCACTCCAGCGCATCGGTAACTTTCCTCTGATTTTTCTGCCAAACACTTTGCCAGTAACTATGAGTTTATCTAAGTTGGAGTCCTCAGTTTGGCGAACAACGTGTCCAAAGTATACGTTGTAAGCATATTAGGTGGGAGCACATTTTAGATGCCTAGCTCTTTCAGAATGGACATATTTGTACGTCTGGTTGTCCATGGAATCCTGGACATTTTTTCTCCAGCACCACATTTCGAGCACCTATCCGCTTTCTTGCGCTGGCTCCAAATTTCCCCATGCATAATATGGAGTAAATCATTATGCACACATAGGGATGGTTGTTTTTTTCAAATCCTTTTTTTATAGTGTAGGTAGGTACTTAGGTTTCGCAAATAGAGATAGCTCAAAAAACAATGAAAAATAATATCCGATCGAAACACCGAAAGCGAATCTTTGGTCGAAACCGAAACCGATTCTTTTTAGACATGATAAAAATCTATTATTGTTCACTGAAATTTGGCTACTTTTTTATACTTAACACGTGTTAAATGAAATAATAAAAAAAAACAATATTTGAAGTACGTGAAAAACAATTTTTTAATTTTTTATATTACTGCTGTAAAACAAACAACAATGATAAAAATTAACAAAACAAGTTAATTATTAGCACATCAACTAATTGAACAAAAAATTGACAATAATCAAGAACCTCGTTAATTGAGTATTTTTATTGCGTTTACAATCACAACATTCTTATTACACGTGCTAAATGAAATAAAAAAAAATAAAAACAATAATTGAAGTATGTGAAAAAATAATTATTTATATTTTTGATATTACTGCTACAAAAAAAACCACAAATTATAAAAATTAACAGACTTGTTAACTACTTCTTGGAATAAAAATTGTTCAATAATTATAATCAACACATACATTATAAAGGAAGGACCTCATTAAATGAGTATTTGAATTTTAATTGTTACAATCACAACTTTCTTATTACACGTGTTAAATGAAATAAACAATAATTGAGGTATGTGAATAAATAATAATTTATTTTTTTGATAGAACTGCTATAAAACAAATAAATATTATATTTATATTTCAAACATAAACTCATAACCATAACACATTCACGCCGAACCGGCCGGCGAACTTAACTGATGATGGCGGGTGACGCACGAGCCACGAACTCACCCGAAGTCAGCCGAACGACGCGCGATAATTCACGAACGCAGATTTTCGGTGCTGCCGATGGTTCGGCAGATTTCTGCCTAAACCGAAACTGATGGCGAAACCAGACTTTTCTGCGGAAACTTGCCGAAACCGAACCTTCGGTCGGTCACTAATAAAAAGTTGCCCTTTTAGCGATTTTTTTAGGATTTCCATAAATGTTTATAAATTAAATTAAATAAATGTAATAATATTATTGAATAAATAAAATATAAGTTAATTTTTTTTCGTTGTTTCTGTGAAATGGTCATACGCAATTACATTAAGGGGACTTTGTTAATTTATTTAATTATTTTCCGGTCGTAAAGCTAATAACTTGACTTCCTATAGAATAAGCACTTTTAAATGCAAAGAAGTCTGTAACTACCAGTAAATAAGCCTTAAAGAGCATTAAATTTCCCGGAAAACCTGTTCTGGTACTTAGCGAGAATGGTAAGTTACTAAGAAAATTTTCTTTGTAGAGCAAAAAAAATAATATTTCATTCTTGTTTGATAATTATAAAAGCTTTTTTTGACTCATTAAATAAGATTTACAATTCAGAGAGAACTAAATCAAATATTGAAACAGCATTTTTAAAAATCACAGTCTTCAGTAAAGGATGCTTCAAACCGTATGTGTTTTGGCTTGAAAACTCTTAATTAAAAGCTCCTCGCATCAAAATTTAACTTTTTTTTCTTATTCTTAACTAGGGATGCAAGGTTTTTAAAAATATCGATATACGAATATATCGAATTGAGTCGATATTGATTGATCGATATATCGGTCTGGTAGGCCGATATGTCGATATTTTTTTTTTTTGGGTTATATAAATCCAATGTAGTTTTAGTTATATTAAACGTTCATCGATTATGAGGGTTTATAATTTTTTATACTTACCTACGTGAATAATCACAAAATTTGGATAGATATATAAAATGTGTTTTTTTTTCTTCATAAAATATTTAAAAAAAAATTCCAGTATTTTGTACCAGCTGTCGAACTTAAAAATATTAGGTCCTTACATATGAAATTGGCGTTTTGTATGGGAGGAACATAAAGTCAATTTTTTTTCATATAATATATTTATTTAATCAAAGTATGTACTATTGATATCTATGCACTTTTGCCATCTCATAGGTAGTTCATCGATCCCTTTACTAAAAACAACCATTCGGACGGGAATCAATAAAATCTTTGAAGGCGGTTTGGACTGCCCCATCGGAGTTGAATTTTTTCCCTTGCAAGAAGTTATCCCTTTTTTCCCTTGCAATTTGCTTCAAGTGGATTAAAACAGTTTTATAACTAACACCGCAGCCTGCAACTAACTCGGACGTGATTTGCGATGGATCCGCTTCTACAATAGCCTTCAATTCTTCATTATCAACTTTGGTCTCCGGCCGTCCACGGGGCTTGTTCTGCGGGTCGAAATATCCAGAAGGAAAACGTTGGAACCAAAAACGCACTGTGTTTTCTTTTGCGGCACCGTCGCCATACACATCGTTAATCCTTCGAGCCATTTCTGCAGCACTGGTGACACGGTAGAACCTCGTACTCGTAAATAACGTGATATTTCAAGTTTTCCATTTTGTAAACTAAGTGATGCAAAGAAAAAAACAATTAAGGAAAAAACAAATGAATGATAATTTTCGAAACACCAATACATGAGTAAATAGCTGTATAAATTTGAATTTGGAATTCCCAACCAAAGAGAAGATATTTGAGATCAAAGTTGCCAGTACGGCAAAACGCCAATTTCGTATGTAAGGACCTAATAGTAACTTTATAGTCTGCTTCCTTGTAGCCGGTTTCTGCTTTGAATTACAATGGTCAACAGTGTTGCCAGTAGGTAATAGCATTTTACCCGATTTTGTGGGTATTTTATTTTGGGCGGGTTTTCCGATATTTCGATATGATATATTGAGTTTTTCGATACTGATATATCGATATCGGCGTATCGTCGATATCGATAAATATCGATATTTCTAGGGGTCGATAAATCGTTGCATCCCTATTCTTAACGTCGTTTCCATCAAGGAGTGTGATCTTTGAAAATTAATTAACATGAAACAAGACAAAATGCCGTATTGCGAATTCAGTATATATATAATCATTTTCAAATCATATTATACGTATATATATATATATACACTATTTTTTTATGTCAATACCGCATATGAGTCCTAACTGCTCCCAACCGCCTGGAGCCAGTGAGACTACGGCATCCCAAATTGGGAAATTGAAGGTTGTGAAGCTGAAGGTAATGGGGAGGGGAAGAAGATGGAGAAGAGGAAGGTGAGGAAATGTCCGGTTATTCAGATCTAGTCACCAAAAATTATTTTTAGTTACACCTAAAGCTATTTATAATATTTATTTTAACATTGGCTCCACACAGGAGGCCCTGAGGAAAATAATTTCCCTCTGGGCATATGTTATCTTTGGGGATGCTTTGTGGAGGGTATTTTTAGGAAAATTAGGAGAGGAGGTTCTGGGAAGAAAAAGTGTATGAGGGGTGGGTAGGAACCTGAGGGTAGATGTGTCCAGGAGTGACGGACGTATGAATCCATCCCTTCCACTGCGGTGCGAGTGCGCGTGCGAAGTCAAAGGGACTCTCGCAACCCCCCTCTCTCGATCCGGCCGCGGGTGGGCCGACGCATCCGTTGCCGAGACCCGAACAAATCTCACCCCAAGAACCATTTGAGGTAATCCAACCGCTTCCCGCCCTGGTATAAGTAACAGATGGTTACTCCTTCAGGGCTCTCACAACGACTATAATTTTTTTTTAATAAACGAAGCTACACCTATGATGCACGAAGCTAAACCCTCAAATGTCCCTGTAAAACAGGAGTTAGTATGAAAATGGGGTGACGGGTTAGTGTAATGAATGATGAACATAACATGAGATAAATACAGAGAATGTGATTAATATTATTCTACAAAAGTTTGTTGAAAAATATAAGAAAAAACAATGCCATCACTCAAAACAATGGAAAAATAATAACTGCAAAAATACTAGGATTACAAGAATACTCATCTGAAAGATACAGGGACTAAGGTGGAGTAGACAATACAAAATACTCATCTGAAAGATACAGGGACTAAGGTGGAGTAGACAATACAAAATAACAATTTTAGGAACTTTGCACAACCAAAATCATTATAACTAGAATGATACACAGCGATATCAAAAACAAAAACTCACCAATTACTCGCGCAATCATAACTTATACCCACTATGAAAAATTAGTATACTTAGACATTTTTCATGATTCCTTGCAAACATACAAAACTAATTTATTAAATTTCTTGGCATGATATTATTGTTTTAAAATTATTTACACTTAACTTTTCATTAAACTTTAAACAGTCAATTACAATTAGTGAGCACATAATTCTTGATTTTAAAATGTCTCCTTATCCCCCCCCCTTTTTTCTTCCTTTTTATTATTATTACTCATTCATTCAATAATTAAGTTACTAGACCGGTTCATATCTCAGGCATAATTACCAAATGACATTCTATGGACTTACGAATAGGTACATAACCATGTAATAACTTAATTTAACATACTTCTAATCTGTATTATAATGTGCTGTGTATGTCTTAATAAACAAATAAATAAATAAATAAAAAAAACTAAACAAGGAACAAATAATTAAAAAACCTTTTAACACATAATTTAAAAAAAAAAGTGACAACATGAACGGACAAACCTCACCCCACTTAGGGTGAACTATGGCAGAGGTGTTGGTCCAATAATTGGTTCCCGTAGCGGCGGTACCCATACCCGCCTCTCAATTTTGAAGCAACGTTTCAAATCTGAATAGTGGTATTACCCCAGGGCGATACTCAGAATATCTTCCATTCTGGAACGTGCCGCAAATATATTTTTTTAAAATAAATACTGCACAAGAGTCCCAACTCTTCCCGTCTAGAGCCAGTGAGACTATGGCATCCACAATTGGGGTATGTTGTGATGCCGAAGGTAGTGGGGAGAAGGAGATGGGGAAGAGGAAGGTGGGGAAGTACCTGGATATTCAGATCTGGTCACCAAACATGGCTAATGCCATTTCAAGCAACGTTTTAATTCTGAATGGTAGTCTTACACCAGGGCGATACCGAGAGTATCTTCCACTCTGGGACGAGCCACTAATATACTATAAATTATTTTGAATTGTGAAATAACATAAATTAATCAAATAAAATTATTTGCCACGCCGACCGTCATATGTGAAAAATTACGTAAACTAAACAGAGAAAAAATTATTTGCGCACGACGGGATATGAATCCTCGACCTTTGGATTGCTAGTCGAGAGCCTTACTCCTCAACCACGGAGGCTGTTAAACAGTGATATCTTGACATAATCCGATCACGAAAACTGGATGCTTACAATGTTATTAATTAAAACAACGCTGCTACAAGCGAGGTGCGACCTTTCGATACTGAACTGTGCACATTCAGAGAGGGCGGTATTAAAAGCATTTATCAATTTAAATAATAATTTGCCAGACTTAACCAGCTAATTAATATAAAGAAAATTTTGTACACATTTCGTTCACGGTTTCATTTTTTCTACCCCTAAATGCTGCCCCATTTGAAGTACCTCCCTTATACGAGCCTCTGGGGTCATGTTTATAAAATAGAGAAACACAGGCAGGTCGGGTAGTTACCTATTACATATTATATAAGTCTCCCCAGATATACAAGACCTTACTTGCCTCGTATAAAAATGTGAAGATTTTCAAAACCACAACCTTTTTTACGTTAGTTCCGCTAAAATCTTAATATTTCTCAAACTATTGCTTTTACCCATAAAGAGAATTTACTTATATGAAAAAAAATCTTATTTGTCTTATTTGCACGAGGCAAGTAAGCGCCGAAGGGTTTTTTTTTAATTTATTTTATGCACGATTTTATAAGGAATTAAAACAGTTAGAACATACAAAATGTCAATAATAGTTTTAGAAATGAAGGGGTGTTTTTAAAAAATTGTTTCTTGTATTACTTCATAGTTAAGTCATGAAAAAACATTTTTTTTGATATGTAAATAATAATTTTATTGTAATTCTATTAAATTCAAAATATAATGGAGTACTGGTACCTACCCTAATGTATGGCAGTGAGGCATGGAGCTGGCAGAGGAAGGATGAAAGTAGACTGTTTGCTTTAGAAATGAGATCTCTCACAAACCGCACCGTGACGTTTCCGTAGACCCCTACAATTCTACTAGCCGTGACGATAATTTTGAAAGTATGGAATATAGTTAAAAGGATAATAATAAAGTGTGAGTGAATTCCAAAAATTCGAAAACGTCAAATGTCAATGCGCTGGTGGTTTTGCTTTCGGTTTTAAACATATAATGCTGCAGCTCTTTCTTATACGCCAAATAACCACAAATGGTGGTATATCTACACCCCCCCAAAGGAAAAATATAATTTTTTTATTAATATTACTATTTTTTTTAAAAAGAAAGACAAACATTGAAAATCTCCTACAACCACCACAGTAAGCGGAAAATGTTCCTTGTGTAATGCTGGAGGACTTACCCAGCCGAGGAATCGAACAAGCGATGCCCGGTTGGGACCCAAACGCGATGCTCACTCAGCCACTGACCGGTCATTATCATACATCTCTCACATGTATTAAGAAAATGAAACGCAATGCCCGTTGCAAAAATGTAGTGCTTTAACAGACACAAGTATTTTTTGTGCTTCATCTTGGTAATGCGCGAGTTCATCCCGTGATAATATCCCTGACAAAATATCCTACGGACGAAACCTACCCCAACAAAATATCTACTAAAAACTAACCTAACAATAATTTATTGTCTTCACAGGATGTCTGTTTATTTATGTCCCATTTTGCTATTTTTTAACAATAATTTATTCTCTTTACAGGATGTCGGTAATATTTTTGTCCCATTTTATGTTAGGTTAGTTGAGGTTAGGTTAGGTTTGAAAGAGCAAAAGATTTTCACAAAATAATTATATTTTTCGTTTTTTCTCCTATAAATTCATTAGGGATGCAGAGTGGAGAGCGTGTGTAAGGAACAGGCCATGAAGCGACTAATTCTAGTAGAGAGGAAACACAAAACATGACGCCTTTAAATTTAGTAATTAATTGACAGGTAAACAACACAAAATTTACTTTAAATATTGTGTTAGAGTTTGGGCAGTTTATAATTGAATTCCAAAATAACGGTCCAGATCACAGAACGTAACTTGTTATCACGGTACACAAATTAAAGCAATGTAATATTTGTGAAATTCTCCAGTGGCTAATTATTGTAACAAACTTACTCATATTTAGTTGGGATGAAATGTTATTTTCTCTACCGTAAATTTGATAACTAACACTCTAACCATCACGCCGTTTTCCGCAAGGGTAGGCAGAGAGGACGGACCGCCAGACAACTCGGTCTTGGAACACACCCCTTGCTTCGTTTAAATTCATACATCGTCTCATACATGCTCTTCTATTATTCTGACTCTTGATATGACCTGACTCAAGTATCTGATTAACTTGGTCGTGCCATGTCTTTCTTGGGCGGCCTCGACTTCTTCTACCATTAACATTTGCGACATATATTCGCTCTACATGCCCAAAGCATCTCAGTGTCCCTTTTTTATTACTCATTACGCTTACATCAGCCTTGCATTCTTTGCGGATCTCCACGTTTCGCCCACGATCGTGCATGGTTTTACCGCACATTCACCCCAGGGATCTCATTTCTACAGCAAACAGTCTACTTTCATACTTCCTCTGCCAGCTCCATGCCTCACTGTCATACATCAGGGTAGGTACCAGTACTCCATTATGGACGGCTAGCTTCGTATTTTTGGACTTTAATGGAGTTACCTGCATTTAACCTTCTTTCAATATCTCTATCAGCCTTCCCATCCCTCGTAAACATTCTTCTCAAAAACACAAACTCATTCACCTGCTCCAAGTATTCATCATTCACACCTATGTTGTGAATGACGAATACTTGGAGATTGTTTTCGTACTCTAGAGTACCCTAGGTTTTTGGATTATTACAACCACATGACAATACATCTGAAAAGTTTTTTAAAAATTCCAAAAACTCTTACGAAACTGTCGACCATGTTACAACTTGAGAATGATATTTGGCAAACCATCGATTGTTCTTAATCAAAATTCAATTTTTGAAAAAGCTCTTTAAATTAACTAATTTAATTGTAGTACTAACCTTCGATACTCAAAAAGAACAATGATATGTATTTTAAATGTTAGATACCAAATTTAAAAGTATATAAAAATGAATGTTTCTTTGTTTGTCCTTTGCGCGTTTCTAAACCGTTCACCCAATTGCGATGAAACTTTGATGATTTGATGTACGCATCCATGCCTGCGATGGTTTCAATATATAATAGTGAGTCCTGGTGTAATGAAATTATTTCCTATACTTTCATTCGTTTGCGTTGAAACTTTGGTGATTTGTTGTGCGCACACCCGCAAAGGCTACTATATATAATAGTGAGCTCTGGCATTATGAATTTAGCATAAAAAAAATCAGAAGATGGCACTCGAATTGTTTGAAACACATAGTTAAGTTATTTCACATAGTTAAGCGACAGGAAGGGAAGAAAGGAGGGGCAGGCGGAACGCGGGAGGGGAAGGGGAAACGAGGACAAACGGGAAAGGACACGCAGGGAGAAACCATTTCTTTATTTTGGTGGCATTGCAACGCATGCCTGGAACTCGCTAATATGTTTTATAATATTATGCATAATTTTTTTTTATGTCAAACTATAATAGAAGTTACTCCAACCAACCTAACTATATTATTCCAGTAACAAAAAACTTTGATGGCCCAGTCACAGTTTAACTTTCTTGCTCCTAAAACTATTGCTGGTTAAAGTAAGTTGTACGTCCCTTAACACCCTGTATATGTGTGAATATGAATGTACATGTATGTATGTGTGTTTGTATGTTTGGTGACTTAGCATGGGTGACTTAGCTGGTCTTGGAGGCGGATGCCCTGGACACACTGAACCCAAGATTTCTACCCACCCCTCATACTTTTGTCCTTCCCAGAACTTCCTGGCTTTCCTTTCCTTATAAAGACTCTCCACACAGAATCCCCAAAGATCACACAGGCCCTGAGGGAAATAATTTTTCTCAGGGCCTAGTACTGTGTGAAAATATTGTAAAAAAAATGTATGTATATGTGAATGTGTGAGTGTATGTATGTGTGAGCACGTATTTATATATGTATGCATGCATGCATACATATTAAACTAGAAAAAAGAATTATGTTTATGATCTAATCCTTAAGCATGTCATTTTCTCTTTTCATTTCTATTATAATATTTTCAACATTCATTATAATTTTTCTACTACAATTTTTCCAACTTTGTTCCAAATTCGTTTATTTATTTAAAACATGTGTTTACTCTAGACAACCACTAGTATACTCCATTGGTCACCATGAAACAGGCAGCCGCCTAGTATGGCGATATAATGTATCTGTTATATGTAAATGTATTAAATATATATCACATCATATCAATATATAAAAAATTAACAAACGTTTGCTTCTGTGAGTATGTGAGTTGTCTACGCATTGCTACATAAGCAAAGTAAATGTTTGAATCTTTCAAAATACCTTCTTTCCACCCTCGTGAAGCTTTCTGGATTATTACAACCACATGATAATACATACGTGTATTTAATCATTACAAAAACTCTTACGAAATTGTCGAAAATGTCACAATTTGAAAATGACATCTTTGGTTAAATAAAAAATCAATTTAGGAAAAAACTCTTTAAATTAATGAATTTAATTGAAGTACTCACCTATGGTACTAACCAAAATCGAATAAATTGAATCTAATCAAAAATTATATTTAGTTTAAATAGGTTAGAAACCAAATTTGATTAATTGTTATATTATATTATTTACAAAAATGATTGTTTGTAATAAATTAAAAATTAAAAAAAAATGTAATAGGTGGCATGCGAGCTGTTTGAAAATCTGAATGTAGTGGGACTAAATATATTGAACGTGGGAGATGGGAGGGGATCTCGGGAGGGGCGTTCGCGGGAGAAGGGAGTGGGAAGGCGGGGAAGGTGGAGGGGGAACGCGTGAGGGGAAGGGGATATGAGAGAAAGATGCAAAAAGCAGGGAGAAAAAAATTCTTTATTAGTGGCATTGCAACGCATGCCGGGAACTCGCTAGTATTCTATAAGAAAACGAAAAGTTGAAAAATATTAAGTAATTATTAAAATAGTTTTGGTCTAATTGGGAAGCCGTTATGACATCAATGGTAAGTTAAGGTATAATGACAAAATTTATCAAAAATATGAACTTGTTATAAAATACAAAAAGTTGCCTTGTCCAATTTTTTAATACTCAAAATCATGTAAAAAATTGCAGCACTTGGCAAATTATTACTTTGCAAGTTATTCCCCATTTCTAATGAAATAAGTCGATTTATAATGATTAGTCGAATACAGTACTCACTCCGAAGCATTTCTTGCATTTAGTGCTATTTGTTGTTCGACTTTGATTTCACATTTTTATTCCGCTTTTATTTAATAAAATAAACACACTGTAAAACTTAACTCAAATAGGTTGATCGTATACTTTGTTGCCCTTTCTCGCTTTTTTATTATTTTTTTTACACAGGCGGTCCTGTTTAAAAAAATACAAGTGTGCAGCTGACACGCGGTAGAGGGCGATTATTCCATCTCATTCTCTCGGAGGCTAAATTCTATATTTGTATGTGCTTGTGTGTGTTTTCATATGTGTGTGTCTCTTTTTAGTGTCGCTTTTTCGTTTCATCGAGTTTCAAATAACAACGGTGCTATAGAAATAGAGTGTGCAATTCACACGCGGTAGAAGTGAAACCTTCAGAAAACTAAACTAGACAAGACTAGGGGAGGCTACAAAGCATCGCACAAAGAGGAGACCGATAGACTATGAAGTACCCCACAAAGAGGACACCGATTATACTATCTAATTCTCTCGCAGACCAAATACTGATGTAAGTAAAAACCAATCTCAATTTAAAGTTTCATAATATTAATTGTAACCCAACCACATGCTCTAACTGTGAAGAGATGAAATCAGGAAAAATGATTAAGTACTTAGGTGTAACCATAGATTGTCAAATTAAATGGACCAAGCATATAGAAAATACTGTTAACAAACTCAGATACTTAAATTATATTTTTAAAAGAATGTGTAACATAGTAAATATAAAAACCATAAAACTAGTTTATGATGCACTAGTCCATTCATCTCTTTCCTACGGAATAATTGGCTGGGGTGGAGTTTACAATAATCATGTAAAACCTTTAGAAATTGCCCAAAAATCAATTATTAAGATTATGTACAAAAAAAATAAATCGTATCCCTCCAAACAATTGTTTAAGGAAACTGATATTTTGGACCTTAGACAGACCTATGGACTTCAATGTCTTAAATTTATTTACATGCGTCCAAATAACTTTCTAAAAAATTCAAATCGTACCAGCCAAAGACGTGGCACATGTGAGTATGCAGTACACCACTGCAAAACTAGGTTGTCCCAAAGGCATATTAGTTTTATAGCTCCAAAAATGTATAATTTACTATGTACAACCTTTAAAGAGAACATATGTCAAAATCTTCAATCTTATAAAAAATATACCAAAATTTGGCTAAAAAACACTGAAACAGATCTTTTTTTCTTATAAGTTTAAATAAAGCCATTAAATATATCTACCATTGGACAGCTTTTAGAGAAGATTTATAATATTGTTTGCTAGTTTATTTTGTTTGTTTTTTTATGTTTTTAAATTGCACTTGTAACATCTATTCTTACAAAACTTACAAATACAATAATAACAGTGCAGACTGTTATTATGCTGTAGTTTTTAAATGCATTTATTCAGTTACTTTTTTTAAAATCCCTTATTTATGTATACTTAAAATATTCACTATAACCATAGAAATAAAAGTAAAAAATCTATATTATACCCACGCACAGGCATTGCCTTTGTGGGATTTTTTTGTTCATACATTAATTATATTAAGTTTTTTTACATACTTTTCATTATTTCATGTATGTATTATATGTATTGTATCAAAAAATTTCAATAAAAAAAAAAAAAAAAAAAAGTGTTTGTCTCTTTTTCGAGTCGCTATTTTTCATTTCATCGAGTTTCAAATCAGGGCTTATGTCATCTTTGGGGATGTTGTGCGGAGGATCTCGAGGCAATTTATTAGTTTTTTTATAATGAATTCATTTTTTATAGTTACTTGTAATTATCCGTGCCGTACCTCCCGAGTTAAAATAGTTTTTGGCATAAATAAACTTAATCCATCTTATAAATGAACTTAAACTTATCTGCCAAAACGTTAATCATTGCATTTATTAAAAAAACCAATTTGGTTGCTTTGATGAAAAGCTGTATTATCTCACGGAAAGATAAATCTGAACGAGCCAGCTGTAAACACTGCGTCGAATGGAATAAAAAGCGCAGTTTTTCAAACCTTCAGGTAGACACGTCCCATCCGTTTCCGCTGCCAATAAAATAAGTGGAAAGCTTCCGGTGTGATGGTGCAGACCGGAAACGTTACGCGTAGATGGAACCGGAAGTATAATTTAGGACGTCCATTCCACCGGATAATCGCTCCCCTGCCGGCATTTTGTGTAATTTAATAGATTTGTATATTGGATGTTAAATTTTAAAATCAGAAAGATGGTCACCAGAAATTTAATACCACGTTTGTAGTTTCCCACAAAATTAGGTATTAATTCTGATGAAAAATTGTATATTATTTTGTATATCTTGTATTGATTTTTAGACATTTTATTTTGAAGAGTTTTATTTGGCATGTATATTTGTTACTTAATTTTTATTTATCTGCTAATGGTTTCGACACATACTTGCCATTCACTAGTAATTTTAATTATTAACTGTAAAATTGTACAAGTTCAGAAATGATTAGAATTTTTTTAGGTAGAGGTAGTGGGAGTGGTGATTTTGGAGGAGTCAACATAACATGGGAACTTTGTCAATAAAGGTGATTTAAAAGGTTAAGTGATTATTAAATTAAATTATATAATATTAAATTAAATTATTTACTGATTTTAAAAATATATTAAGGCGAATATTGAGGCTTAATCACTATTTTCGATTAATCTTTACTATGAACCGGTTTATATTATAAATTTTTAAAAAATAATCTTTGGATTAAATTAAGGTTTTCTACCATTTCCATTGAATAGAATACAAATATAATCGTTGTAAAAATAAAAAAAACGTAATACTATCAAAAACGTATTTTTTCATTAGAAATATATAAGTAACAACTTTTAAAAAATACGATTTTATGGCTAAAATTATTATCTGTGACAGATTAACTTTTTTTTGTCTTATAAAATTATTCATAAAACGAGCAAATAAAAAAAACTTTTTGTTAATATGCAGTGGATACTTTTTGATATGATATTATTAATTTAAAATAAAACAATAACTTTGTAAACACCACTTTTATTTTTTATACTTCATGCCGACCGGGTTTCGCCACAACCATAGCTTCATCGGGGCAGTAGAGTATTATACTGCCCTGATGAAGCTACGGTTGTGGCGAAACCCAGTCGGCATAAACTATAAAAAATAAAAGCTTTGTTTACAAAGTTATTGTTTTATTTTAAACTAGCTGACCCGGCCACGCGTTGTTGTGGCTAATAAAACACAACGCCATCAACTGGATGGTTATCCAACCTTTATAACCACCGCCGTCTTTGAGTTTATCGCGAAGAGACAGACAGATGCCGCGGAGGACTTTAATTTATAATACGTAGAGATGGTGTGAAAGATTATAGAGGTAACTAACGTATTTATTAATAAGGATTAATACTGTATCCGTCTAAATAACTTTTCAATTACCGCAATGCACGTGACCATTTTTTTAGAAGATAGAATGGGTATAGTAAGCTATCCGTAAAAGATAGATATATGCCTTAGCAGACTTTTTTGTAGATCTATAAAAGAGGAACATCCCACCATGCATTGTTTTGTTATATCTCAAAAGGATTAGGCAGCGTTTTCGATGAAAGCTACCAGGCGGCTTGTCTTTTTCCGACACTTCTAACAATTATCGTTGTTTCAACCAATTTACACAAATCCTTGACAAATTATATACCTAAACATTAATCACGAAACACTTTATTGGTGAAAACCGCATGAAAATCCGTTCGTAGTTTTCGAGTTTATCGCGAACAGACAGACGGACAGACAGACAGACGACGCGGGGGACTTTAATTTATAATATGTAGAGATGTAGAGATAAATAAAAAAACACTTATAAGCTTGAAATCGTGACCTCTAGACTCCAGAGTCCGTTTGCCAAGCGATTTTAACTACATTCTTGGCGATACAAGGCAAACTAAGAAAACATACGTTTAGTTTTCTCTTAGAAATATTTAACTAAATGTTTCGTGCTTGGCTGAAGGCATAATGACGTAGTTTCCGCCTACGCATATTACTGAATGCAATTATAACTGTCGCCAGAGGCCGCAACCGAGTGGAAAGATTAACGGGCGTTACGTCACAGCCGTCTACCAGCATTATAGATAGGGCAATCAGAGTTGAATTGAACACATAGATGCATTGCTTGTTGTAAACAGAACATACAGTAAAATTTTTCGATAACTGTGTTATGTTGGTAATAATAATAACCAGCTGTCAGATGCGGATAGTTGGCAGGTCTGTCGCGTCACTTGATGTATAACCTTGAACTTGTCAACAGTGTCAATAAACGTCTTATAAAAGAATCAGTTCCTGAGTTTAATTAAGAAACCTCAAACATTATAATTGGCGACGAGGAAAATCAGTTTATCAGTTAAAACGTGTGTGAATAGTATTAACAGTGATTTCGCCGTGGAAAAAACATTTTTTTCAACATGTCGAGTAGTACCTTGCCAGTGCCTCATTTCGAACCAGATTGCGAAAGTTTCAATATGTTTTTGGAACGCATACAAATGTATCTAAAAATTATTAATATCGCAGAGAAAGAAAAAATTGGATATTTGTGTATATTGATCGGTGCGGAGAAATTTAAAATTTTAAAAGAAACGGTGCATCCGAAAAATCTAGAAGATTTAACCTTCAACGATATTGTAACAACACTGAGGAGTAAATATGAAGAAAAAAGGTGTACAATTGCGCAAAGATATAAATTTTATAACCGGAAACAACATTCTAACGAAGGAATCGATGATTATATTACGGATATAAAAAGTCTGTCAATATCATGCAATTTTGGTGCTTTTCTAGACCAAGCTCTGAGAGATAAATTGGTGTGTGGTTTAAAAGATGATGCAATGACTAGAAGATTGCTATCTGAAGATGAATCGTTAACTTTTGAGAAAGCAAAATTAATTGTCAAAAATATTGAGACAGTAAGTCACAGCTCAGAGCAAATTTTACACAAAGAAAATGTTACATCGGAAATCTGTGAAGTCAAGTCAAAAATGTCACATAAAAAAACATGTCATGTCTCAAAGGATCGCCCTTCACGTCAGAATAGTCCTAGTAGGCGATTTCATCAGGGTGAAAGGACTGGATTCAAGGGTCAAAGGAGTTCAAGGTCATCAAGTCAACTGTCATCTCCATCACGTCAAGGGTCCAGAAGATGCGAGAGGTGTTTTATAACTCATCAACCGGAGTTATGTCCTTCAAAAAAGTGGAAATGTTACAAGTGTAATATTTACGGGCATACGTCGAAATTTTGTCCAAATGCAAAATCAATCATCAATCACGTAAAATGTGTCAATAATGTAAATGTATTAAATATGTCAGTGTCTGATACAGCGAAAATTAATTTAATTGTAAATGGTATCAATATGTCTTTTATGATTGACACAGGAAGTTCTTCGACATTAATAAGTAACAAAATGTATTTAAAATTTTTCAAAACTTGTCAGTTAAGTCAATTCTACGGTAATTTGTTCACAGCAAATAGTCAGAATTTATTTTGTTTTGGATTTTTTATGGCAAAAGTAAATGTTGTGGATTCTAATGTTGTAATGGATTTACCAGTATTGGTTATAAAAAATCTGTCGTCTGATGCTATTTTGGGTAGAAATTGGTTAAAAGTGTTTGATCCATCTTGGGAAAATACTTTCATAAGTTCTTTAATGTCAAATATGCATAATAATACTGTAAATTCAGTGTCTGTCAGCGAGAAAAATAAAACAAATATTGTTAAAAAATTGTCACAAAAATATTTAAATTCTTTTTCGATTACTAATAACGATTTACCAATTAAAGAATTTTCTGTGAATTTAAGTTTAAAAAATAATGCTACTCCTGTCTTTCACAAAGCATATGAAGTTCCTTATGCACTTCGTGCTGAAGTATGTCAAGAGCTAAGTCGTCTTGAAAGCGAAGGCATTATTTCAAAAGTTAAATATAGTAGTTGGTCTTCTCCAATAGTTTGTGTACCTAAACAAAATGGAAAATTACGTTTATGTGCAGATTTGAAATCTACAGTCAATCCACAATTGAGAATTGATCAATATCCTATTCCACGTCCAGAGGATATTTTTAATAAATTTTCAGGTTGTCAAGTATTCTGTAAATTAGATTTAACAAACGCATATTTACAGTTGTCTGTGTCAGATTCTAGTAAAGAATTACTTACAATTAATACATGTAATGGTTTATATGTCTATAATCGTTTAACTTATGGATTGTCATCGGCTCCTGCCGTTTTTCAAATGGTAATTGATACAGTTTTGTGTGGCATAAAAAACTGTGCTGCATATATTGATGATATTTGTATAGGTGGTAAAGACGAGAAGGAGTGTTCTGATACTTTGGATAAAGTTTTGTCAAAATTAAATGAGTTTAATATAAAAATTAATGTGTCAAAAAGTGAATTTTTTGTAAATTCTTTCGAATTTTTAGGTTTTACTTTGTCAGGTCAAGGCAAAAGTCCGTCTTTGTCGAAAGTTGAGAAAATTAAGTCTACTGGGTGTCCAGAAAATATTACTCAACTAAAGTCATATTTGTCAATGTTGAATTTTTATAGGAATTTTATTCCTATGTGTCCTACAGTGCTAGAACCACTTCATAATTTATTAAGAAAAAATGTAAAATGGTGTTGGTCTGATGAATGCGAAAAGGCATTTGTAAATAGTAAGTCTCTTTTGTCAGATAAAACTATGTTAGTTTTATTTGATCCGTCAAAACCATTGTGTCTTACAGTCGATTCCAGTGCATACGGTGTCGGTTGTGTCTTAAGTCATGTCGTAAAGAATCAAGAATTTCCTATAGCTTTTGAGTCTGCAACATTAAATTCAGCTCAAAGAAATTATAGCCAATTGCACAAGGAAGCCCTTGCTATTATTTTTGGAATTAAGAAATTTCACAAATATTTAATTGGTCGTCATTTTACGATATATACTGATCATGCTCCATTGTTGTCTTTATTTGCTGAAAACAAAAAAGTCCCCGTTTTAGCAGCATCACGTCTTATAAGATGGTCTATAATATTGTCTGCGTACAATTATAAATTGGAATATAAAAAAGGATTGAAAATTCCTCAAGCAGATGTAATGTCACGTTTGCCAAGTAAACAACAATTCAATATTGAGGAATGTAATTTTGTATACATGTCTACACCATTAATTCCATTCTCAGAAGTTGAAAGTCATTCTGAAAAAGATGAAACATTATGTAAAGTCATTAAGTATGTTTCAATCGGTTGGATTGAAAACTTGTCAAGTCCAGAAATTAAAAAATATTTCAAGTTTAAAAATTTACTGTCGGTCAAAGGAAAATGTCTTTTATTTGGTGACAGAATTGTAATACCAGAATCTCTTAAGTCCAAAGTCCTAAATTTAATACATTATGGTCATCCTGGTATAGTCAGATCAAAAATTCTTGCTCGTTCATATGTATGGTGGTTAGGTATGAATCAAGATATTGAAGATGTTATTTCTAGATGTGAAATGTGTCAGTCTGTACAAAATGCTAACAAAAATGTACGTCATAGTTGGCCTATTGCTGAAAGTCCATGGGAAAGAGTCCATTTGGATTTTTTTGATTTAAAAGGTTCAAAATACTTATTAGTTTGCGACTCATATTCAAAGTGGGTAGAATGTTTTTACATGAAAAATACTAAATATTCGGATTTGTTATCTAAATTAAGTGAAGTTTTTTCCAGATTCGCTTTTCCGAAAACTATTGTTTGTGATAATGGTCCCCCATTTTCATGCAAAGAATTTTCTATTTTTTGTAAAGAAAAATCAATTAAATTATTATTTTGTCCGCCGTATAATCCCGAGTCAAATGGATTAGCGGAACGGTCTGTTCAAACTTTCAAAAAAATATTAATTAAATTTATGTTTTCGAAAAATTCTAAATTTTTATCGCCAGCTCAACGTCTAATAGATTGTCTGTACAGTTATCGTTCCACTCCTACTTCTGTTACGGGTGTATCTCCAATGGCTAAAATATTTTCATATGAGCCACGTACACCACTACATATTTTGTCAGAAGAAAGACATGTCAATAAAAGTAAACAATCACAAAATGTCAAACAATCAACAAAAAATGCATTGAAAGAATTTAAAGAAAATGATAATGTTTTGGTCTATTTAAGACATGTGAAAGGTCCTATGAAATGGTTTCAGGGAACTGTTAAGTTGAAATTAAGTCCATGGGTGTATCTAATTCAATTAATCGGAGGAGAGGTGAAAAAGGTTCATGTTAACCAAATAAAAAAAAGTTGTCTTAAGTCAAAATCAAGTTATGAGAATCCCGATAAATGGCAAGACTTTACAAGTCAGGAAAATGAAATTGTTATTGAACCTTTACCCAGCACTAGTGGAAATAATGATATTATAACTAGGTCTGGCAGAGTTGTGAAACCCCCTGTACGATTTAGTCATAGTGATTACTCTTAAGTTTCTTTGTCATTGTTATTTGGTTTGATATAAAAATAAAAAAAAGGGAAGGAGGAAAGGATGTTATGTTGGTAATAATAATAACCAGCTGTCAGATGCGGATAGTTGGCAGGTCTGTCGCGTCACTTGATGTATAACCTTGAACTTGTCAACAGTGTCAATAAACGTCTTATAAAAGAATCAGTTCCTGAGTTTAATTAAGAAACCTCAAACATTATAAACTGCAAATTTTATTAGAATTTTTAAAGTCGGTGATCGTAAATGCTCGTTATCCTTTTTTTCGTTATTTGTTTTTGGGATGTTATGCGGTGTTGCGCCACCTCCTTCTTTAGCTAACGTTTCGGACAGCGTTACAATGCCCATCATCAAGGCAGATGTGTTGTGAATTTGATGGACACAGAGGTAGTGCAACACGGCATTACACCCCAAAAACAAAAAACGAAAATACTTTTGACCGTGAAAATCTAAAAACTTAACCGCTCGTTATCCTTTTCGTTGTTTCGCTAATAAATGTAAATGGGCGGAATGACAATAAGCTGTTTCTCAGTTGCGTTTGACATGTGCACCAATTCATACAATCATACAAAAAAAATTAACAAGAGACCCACCTGCTCCTGTCTGGAGCCTGTAAAACTACGGCATCCTCATTTGGGTAAGTTATGAGGCAGAAGATAAGTGGGGAGGGGTAGAAGATAAGAAAGAAGAAGGTAGGTAAGTACCTGGATAATCAGGTCTAGTCACAAAGTTAAAGTAATTTCCAACAACTTTTCAATTCTGAATGGTGGTCTTACACTAGGGAGATAATGAGAGTAATTTTCACATTATATTATTTAATACCAGCTGGTCCCCATCCCCATGCCTTTTCTCCCTGCCGTTAAAATATATGAAACTAGCTGACCCGGCAGCGTATTTACAATCCCTACCGCGTTTCAGTCGCTTTAAATTTTCAATATCAAAATTTAAATATTTAGAAATAAAATTATTAATTTCTGATATACACATTGGAAAGATTATTTTATCTAGATCTTAGAACCATTTTTGTTTTTGCAAAGTGATAAAAAATTATCAACATAGAGGTGTATTTACAATATATGGGAATAATATTAAAATTTAAATATTTAGAAATAAAATTATTAATTTCTGATATACACATTGGAAAGATTATTTTATCTAGATTTTAGAACAATTTTTGTTTTTGCAATGTGATAAAAAATAACCAATATAGAGGTATATTTATAATGTAAATTGTCGTTACCGCGACTGAATCGATATAGGTTTTGTAAATACGCGACCCGGCAACGCGTTGCTGTGGCTAACTAAACACAACGCCATCTACTGAATAATTATCCAACCTTTATAACCACCGCCATCTTAGAGTTTATTGCGAAGAGACTTTAATTTATAATACGCAGAGATGGTGCGAAAGTTTATAATAAGATTAAAAGATAGAATGGGCATAGTAAGCTATCCGTAAAAGATAGATTATAAGCTACAGCGGATTTTTTGTAGATCTATTAAAGAGGACTATCCCACCATGTATTGTTTTGTTATATCTCAAAGGGATTAGGCAGTGTTTTTGATGAAAGCTACAGCCTAGTCGGCTTGACTTTTTCCGACATACCAATTTACACAAAACCTTAACAGATTATATACCTAATCCGTCCTCACGAATCACTCTATCTATTGGTGAAAACCGCATGAAAATTCTTTCAGTAGTTTTTGAGTTTATCGCGAACAGACAGACAGACAGACGACGCGGAGGACTTTAATTTAAAATGTGTAGAGATGTATAGATACACACATTTTCATTTATACAAATTTCATAACGCCAGAGCTTACCATTATATATAGCCCATATGTTATTCTGGTGTATGAGCTATATTATTGTAAAGTTTCATTAAAATCTATTCAGTAGTTTTTGCGTGAAAGGGTAACAAAAACAATACAAACTTTCGCGTTTATAATATTAGTAAGATGTTTCAATTGTGAAAATACAAATCAATCAAATAAAATTTATCAGCGCACGCCAAGATTTGAACCCGCGACCTTCGGATCGCTAGTCGAGAGCTTCGCCCCTCGTCCACGGACTGTGTTGTTCGGATTAATCTAAGTATGATATCGTTCATCCAGATGATGAACATCGTTTTGGACAGGACATCATCTGCTGGACCAATCCTTGTTATTAGTTATTAGGTTGCCGCATGGAATTATTTGAGAAAATAAATGGTTGTCACTAACCGATAAATAGATACTATATTTCGATGGTAAAAAATTATGTGTTATCTAGAAATGAAGATCTCCTCATATTTCAGCAATTTTATTTACAAAGGATGTCCCAAAATTTATGCAAAAGAAGTAAAAAAACATATGTTTTTAATTAAAAATTAGCAGACCCGGCCACACGTTGCTGTGGCTAACGAAACACAACATCATCAATGTCATCTACTGACAACGCCATTACCCAACCCTTACAATCAACGCCAGCTTTTAATTTGCATACATACAATTCAAATCCACACCGCCCGCTTGACAGCCCGCTCCATTCATATGTTATATTTCAACCAATTTACACAAAACGTTGACAAATTATATACCTAAACCTTCCTCATGAATCACTCCATCTATTAATGAAAACGTAGTTTAAAAGATCTAAGCGTACAGACAGCGGGAACGACTTTGCTTTACACTGTGTGAAGATTGTACATTCTTTATCGATTCATAAAGTATACAGTATAGGGTTATGTATGGAACAGGATATAGGACAAATAGCCTCCGCGGTTTTGCTGGCACATACGCACACGCTGCACATACATAGATTTTAATGATTTAGACGGCCAAAAGTATTTTTTTTAAATCAATATAATGGTAAGGTATCTATACAATTGGTGAGTCAACAGTTCTATGTACAATATAACATCCCCTCCCCCCGCCTTTGAAGCGCGGGAGTCGACTTTGATCAGTCGGAATTCGATAGTGAACGAGTGTGTACAAGTCGGGTCTCAGCGCTCTCCTAAACTTATAACTTTCCAAAGTGCATTATTCATTTCAAGCTAATATTTCTGTTTTAACTGTGATGGATTGCGATAATACAGGTAAGAACAATTTGTTTTCGCTACAGAAACATTTAATTAACATTCTCTGTCATTCATTTTTAACACGACAAACATCACTCTGTCCAAAATTTATTTTTTTAGATATATTTAAATTCAAGTGCCTTTTTAATGTACTTATTAGTCCGTCCCTGTATTAATTTTCATTATACTATATAGTTCATATATGTAATTAACTAATTCCATAAGAATTAGCCGCGCAAAATCGCGCTTTTTTGAGCTAAGCCCTTTTGAAAGGCTCTTTGTCAAATATAGGAAATATTGAGTGTGCGATATTTTGTATTAAAATTGTTTTTTATTTGTTTCAGGTCTACCTACTACCTCGGGTACTAAAGTAGTGACTCGTCAATACATATTTGACCAACTACAGTCAAAATTTACCAACTTTAAATGAAAAACTTGACTATTATGAGAATTTTCTCCTTGTGCGCTATGGGCACAACAAAGAGGCTAAAGAAGACTTAAAAAAAAGATTTTCTTATGTAAAATCACAAATTAAGCAACGATGGGCAAAGGCAAATAAACACCAAGATGTTTTCCTGAAAATAAACCAATCATATTTAGAGGGAACTTTATAAACTGCCAGTAAAAAAATACAGGGAAAGAAAAACTGAAGAAGACAAGGCATTAGAAGCCCAAAAGAAGTTGGAAATTCAGGAGAGGTTTTGAAATGAAACCGGTTTGCTCATTGACATGCCAAAGGCCAACTTTGGCAACACAAGCCGGAGGTTTGTTGAAAACCCCGAATCGGCTTCAGACATCATAGGTATTAACTTTGAACTGATTTACAAATTCAAGGTTATTTTAGAAACTATTTCTAGTGGCCATAAAATTGATGCTGAAAAATATGATAAGTATGCGTACGACACAGCAAAATTGTACGTAGAACAGTATGGTTGGCACCCAATGACGCCTACTATGCACAAGATATTGGTACAAGGAAGCCAAATTATAAAAAGTTCGGGGCTCCTTCCAATTGGACAGCTATCGGAAGAAGCTGCAGAAGCCCGAAACAAGCATTTCCGATCGTACCGGCTAAACTTTGCTAGAAAGTTTTCTTGGGAAGAATGTACCTAACTTAGATGTATATTATAGGGTTTCGTTAAATTCAGATCCCTTCATTAGTTGCTTAAGACAAATATGAAAACCTTCACGTAACGCATTTCTACCTGAAACGGTTAAACTTTTATTACCTGCTGACCCAAACATAGAGTCAGTAGAGACATCTGGACCTGAAGATACCGATTTTTAATGTAATTTTATATTTAAAGAAAACTTGTTAAATTCTGTTTCCATTCATTTGTATTTTTAGTGAATATAGCTCTGTTATATATTACTGTTCTTTATAACCTGACAAATACATGTATGTTTTTATAAATATATATCTTTTCTTTATTTTAATTGAACTTAGAACTAAAATAACCCCAAAAATAATTTTGGCCGCCTAAATCATTAAAATCTATGTATGTGCGCTGTTAATAGTGGTCGCTATCACGACATGAGAATCCTTTTTTGAGCCTAAATTGCAAGATATGTATGTGAAAGATATGTGGTTTTAATAAGACGGTGGCACATGGTGTACAGCCCGAGAAACTACTCAATTACTGCTTGAGTAAAGTAATTTTGATGATCAGAATGCGCCACAATACAGTTCTACACAAATACTCGGTTCTAATATAATGCGGTAAATTCGCGCTTTGGCGCGTGCCTTCGAT
This sequence comes from Limnephilus marmoratus, assembly GCA_917880885.1. Taxonomy (NCBI): domain Eukaryota; kingdom Metazoa; phylum Arthropoda; class Insecta; order Trichoptera; family Limnephilidae; genus Limnephilus; species Limnephilus marmoratus. The sequence goes on from OU862915.1 coordinate 20,714,643, forward strand.
AGCGCAGTGGGCAAGATGCCTGATAAGACTCAGCGGCCAGAGAGACAGACAAGCGAACGGAGGTTCGAATCCTACGAAATCAAAAAAAAAAACATTTATATTTTGTGAAATAAATATTTAATCTTCAAACCACTTTTCAAAAAACAGGCAAAAGAAAAGAGAGCGACATCCAGCGACTTTCTAGTTTCACTTCTACCGCGTGTAAATTACAGTCTGATTTTTTCTCCACTGGAGCGACCATGAAAAACAAATAAATCTGCCTCGATTGCTCGAAATTCCAGAATCATTTTAAAATTTTTAGCCAACGATTAAAAAATCATTGATTCGGATTTTAACATGGAGAAATAAAAACTTATTATGGTGCTATATAGCTAATATAGCAAATGAATTAAATTGTATTTTACCATTTGTTAGCTTATCGCATATTTGTAGGATTTATTAAAAAAATATAAAAAAATCGAATTCTGTATGTTGTCTGTGGTAAACTTGGTAATGAAAGGTGCATATCTATCGAAAAAGGAATTAATTTTAACCGTAAACAGCTGATCGAAAATTCTGCCGGAAAAAATTAAAAAAATATATATTTTTAACATCGTTCTAAAATAGTCTACGAAGTTTGGATTTGCAACATCTATGGTCATAATAGATAAAAAATATTTCAATAGCTTCGTTTTAAGTCCAAAATAACAAACGTGGGAAATACGAACATTTAAAAAAAATGCCGAATCAAGAGATAATGGGATTTTTTTATCCGAAAAGCAATCGGAGACATTTAAAATGGCGCAAATTGAAGGGGGAAATTGAGCGCTGTATCCACGAAATTCAGCCACATTTATGCAAAACGGTCATGCGAAATTTCGACAAAAAGAGTGCGTATGTACCAGCAAAGCTTTTGGCCATTGTCCAATATCCTATTTCATATGTAACCCTTTATTGTAAACATTATGAATCAATAAATTTTTTATTAAAAACATGTGTTTTATAATATATCAAAATTACTTCTTACGTGAATTTTGGGACACCCTATATTTCCCGTGTTTTCGCGAAGACCAGTCAAGAGAATCGAATTTAATATGTTATTCGCGTGAAGGATAAAATTTACTTCAACTCCGTTACAATAATTGATGAACGGAATTGATATTTTTTCTTAGAAGAATAGATCAAATTAATTAAACTTGATAACTAGACTTCATTGGATCATTATTTTGGTTATCGGTTTTTATTTGATAAGGTTCCCTGGAAAATAAATTATACAAAATATTAATCTGGTTAATTAATTAAAGTTAATTAGAACTTAAGCTAATTAATAAGTCAACTATTCTAGTTGATTTTAAAGTTAATTAACCTTCATAATTATTTAATTAATTTAAACTTATTATTTGTCTTATTATTGAAACCAATTTATTTTGTTAATGAATTACTTAGCACGTTCAGAAAGTGTACTGTGACCATAACGGGCGGTGGTTTTTAGTTTTTTGAGAGTTGGCAATACTGAGCGGTAGAGGGGGATCTCCTGACTAGAGCGAGCATCGCAGGAACATTGTAGTACGTAAAATCATGCAAATTAGTTCGAGCTGTAGATTGGTTCATTAAAAAAATTAGAGTCCTTGCGAGAGCCTTGAAGGAGTAACCATCTGTTACTTATACCAGGGCGGGTAAGTGGTGGAAAAAAATGGACGTAAACTCATGTTATAGTGTCCATTGTGTGAGAGGTTGCGGTAAAAAATCACAGAAGGAATAATTCCTGTAAGAAAAAAAGTGAGATTTCTGAGCACTATTGTGACTGGAGATGATAGTGGGTGACTCATTACAAGCATGGGAAAAAATCAGATCAAAGCGGCGTCACACCAATTCCTGATCTGCCAAAAAATGGAAAATCACAATTTCGGACAAAGAATCATGGCCTTAGCGTCTTGGGACCGTAAAGGCATCATTTTGGTCGAATTTCTGCCTCAGGTTGAGATCATCAATGCACAACAAAATTGTGATACCCTAAAATAACTCAAAAGGAGCAATATAAAAGGAGTGGAATGCTGATCAGACAAGTGTGCTTTTTCACGAAAACGACCGTTCTCACACAGCCTAAGCCACCAATTCGCTCTTGGACTCTTTTGGTTGGGAAGTTTTGAACCACCCCCCCCGTATTCCCATGACTTGGCGTCTTCAGATTATCATCTTTTCACCTTCTTGAAGGCATATATGGATGAAAATAAATTTTCAACCGACGAACAGGTGCAGAAAGTGATTCTGAAGTGGGGGAAGGAGCTGGCGGGAGAATTCTTCGAGGAAGGCATGAAAAAACTTATGCCACAGCTCACCACATCCATTAAACGGAATGGAAAAGTATTTGTAAAAATAGTCAACGAGTGTATCATGAATTTCCTGTAATTTTTTTTCTAATGTAATTTAAAAAAAAAAATCAGTACACTTACTTTCTAAACACGCCTCGTACATAAATTAATTAATTTAATAATTAATTATTTAATTAATTTTAGATAATTAATAAGTATCATAATATAATTAGTAAGATTTGTAAGTAGGTACTTAAATACCACCTTTCTTAATATTAATCATATCTTTTTAAAATTTATTTCGCATAACGAAATATAAATTTAGTCCAATGAAACGTTACTATCTCGATCACATTTCTTATTCCAATTTTTTTTCACGTCGCGCCGGTCGGTACTATCATATTGATTTTTCCAATTTGACAGTTCGTAGTAGGAACCACAATCATGCAAACTCTGGCGGTATAAAAAGGTAGTATAAAAGACGGCCACCAACTTGACCGTAACCGGAACGTAAAAAAAACTAACCGACAAATAAAATGCAAAACGGTCGAGAAGTCCGAGGTAAACCAAGACTTTAAAAAAATACTAAAAACGTCGTAATGTACTTACTTGAAGTTTTTCGTTTATCACTCCATCGGTTGTTTCTACGACTCGTTCTTGAGTTCAACAGCTCGGTTAAGGAATGGTTTGCCTGCCTTTGTGTTTTCTCCCTTGTACAATTGCGAACATGGGTCCCTGAGGAAAATTCTTATTCTTTAATTTGGGAGGCGGGTATGCGTACCACCGCCTCGAGAACCGTTTATTGGATAACCAACACTTCTGCCGTAGGTCACCCCATGTAGTTTGCTACGTTTGGTGACTCGGCTGGGGTGCCGAGTTCGTGGGGTGAGGTTTGTCCGGGTCTTGGCGGCGGATGGTAGGCCGGATCGGGAGAGAATGGTTGAGGGAGTCCCTTTGACTCCGCAGAACTTCCTCTCCTTTCTTTCCTCAAACGATCCTCCACACAGCATCCTCAAAGATTAAATAGGCCCTGAGGAGAATTATTTTCCTCAGGGTATGTTTCCTCATATATTTCCTGTGTGGAGGTAATGTAAAAAAAGTCAATCTTTTTTCAACATTCCATTTATGAAAGTTACAAAAATAATTTGCATTTTGAATTGCGCTGAAAATTAATTACTGGTACCAAACACTTGATGTAATTTTTAGTAGGACAGAGGCAGCCGACGTAGCTGTCACCTCTCACAATTTGCAATCTCCACACAATTTCCACGGCACGGCTTACTCTTGACAGATGAAATTTGAGCGCAATCCGTTGGGGTCCGTGGTCGGCTACGGGGACCAGAGGTTACCCACAAATGGGATAGGCAGACGACTTAACCCCTGGTCCAGGGATGGCGAACTTATTTTTTCAATTAAAAAAATCGCCAATAAATCAACTGTCACAATAATTCAACCCCTGCCTCACATTTTTCTCAAATTAAATAACAATCTTAATAAAATAATATCAATATATATAAAAATCAATTGCTTTTCGTTTGTCTCGCTAAAACTCGAAAACGGCTGGGCCGATTTAGCTGATTTTGGTTTTGAAATGTTTGTTGTAGTCCAGGGAAGGTTTAAACGTGAAAAAATGTGGAAAAATTGCGAGGAAAATAAGGAAGTAAAAACCACAATTTCATTTTCCCATATAAACTGTTCTACCTAATTTCCTGTCAAACATTTGACGTTCGTCCCTTCGGTACGGTAGATTCGGGTCCACTCGAATTGAAGCAAATAAAATAATAATAATACAAGTTTTTTTTCAAAGTTTTCTAATTCTTTGTAGGGTTCTTACGGAAAGAAAAATTAAGAAAATTACGCAGAAAAATCCAGAAAACTTCGTTCGTTTGAGAGTTCGCGAGTTAAACGAAATAAATTCAGCACGCAGCTGTTTTTTTTAATTAAAAATTAGTATCAGTCTTTCATGAAGTATAATTAGTGTTGCCCGCTAAAAATCTATGGTTCCCTCAATTATTTTCTGCCAGACTTAGTATAATAACCCATGAAAATATCAATGCCTGACATTACTGATCAAAATTTTCTGCCATTTTAGCGAAGGGAGAGTTTTAATGTCGTTAGGATATGTGATACGAAGTACATCGGGTCATCTATAAATACCATTTATTGATAGAAGAATCTTACTAATATTATAAAGGCAAAAGTTTATATGGATCTATGTGTGTTCGTTACTCTTTCACGCAAAAACTACTGAATGGCTTTTAATGAAACTTTACAATAATATAGCTCATACGTCAGAATAACATATACGAGCTCTGGCAACATAAAATTTGTATAAAAAAATTGCAATAGGTGGCACGCGAGCTGTTTGAAAACTGAATGTATGGAATGCAGGAGGGAGGAGGAGAACCCGTGAGGGCAGAGGGGAACTCGGGAAGGGGGAGGGGAACTCAGGAAGGGGGAGGGGAACTCGGGAGGGGGGAGCGGAACTCAAGAGGGGGGTTTGCGGGACGGGGGACGGGGAGGTAGTAGAGTGAGGAGAGGGAAGGTGGAGGTAGAGGAGTGGGAACGCGAGAGGGGAAAGGGACGTGGGAGAGGAAGGGGAGAAGGAGAACGAGAGGTGAACGGGACGATGGGAAAGGACGCGCAGGGAGAAATAATTTCTTTATTAAAGGGCATAGCAACGCATGCCGGGTACCAGCTAGTTTGCAATAAAAATAACTAAATTTGTTATAGACCACTTTTATTTTATTAACACTTCACCGGTTTAGGAAGCACCCTATGATATTGAATATTGACAGACAAATACACATCTTAGGTGTTTATGTGGGAGGTGAACTAAGGGGAAGGGGTAATAGCGGAATTTCTGGGAAGAACTGAACGGTTTATTGGAAATATGTTTAGAATGGGACTAAAAGATAAATTAATTTCGTTATTCACAATAATGTTTAGCAGAGTTGTATTTCCGATTGTTTCGAATTTTAAATATTATATTTAATAATTTTTTTTGATTATTCTGGTCCAAGATTACATAAATATTTGGATCAAAAGTAATGATTTATTTATTTATTTATTAATTTTCAACGCCCTGATGGGCTTTTACATGACAAGTTTATAATACAGAGACAGTTTTTAAATAAAAAAGATAAACTATAAAAATATAACTAGTAAACATCATATGAAAGGTAGGTTTACAAATAAATTTAAGGAAAGATAGTGCATTACAATAAAAGAGAAAGTTTCTAAGTTATAAATGGCATAGAAATAAACTTGTAGGTATGTTAGTAATTACAAAATTTACAGGTGACTAATTAAATGTGATGAAAAATACATGACAAAATGCAAGACACACAAAAAGAAAACGGTAATAGGTTTTTATATTGTAGATTTATAGAAATACACAAATATATGCAATAGATCCTATGTGATGCTCCTTAGATATCAAAATATTCTACATAAAAATATTGTTGAATATTTCTTGAATAAAGGTAAACTTGTATTAAATACATCGATATTTGAGGTGAATTTGTTCCCTAGTGTGTGTAATCGTGAAATTGGTGCATGTGTTTATCTATGGTGCACTTATTGATTTAACTAAACCGCACGGCAGGATCACGAGAGTGGTTGAGGATGTTCCTTTGACTTCTCCAGCTGTACTTTTCCGGAACATAGCCTTGTACTGCAATGGGAGGGATTGATTCATGCGTCCGTCACACCTGGACCCAATGACCATCAGATTTCTAACCACCCTTTATACCTCATCCTTCCCAGTCCTTCCTTTCCTTTAAAAGGCCCTCCTTTAAGACTCAGGTAAAATATTTTCCTCAGGGCCTTCTCTGTGGAGCTATTGTAAAAAAGTTTGAAATTTTTTGTATTTCTTGGGCATTAACTATGTAACAATTTCTAGACATTTTGTTTTTTGAAGAGTTTTATTAAATGTACATTTGTTACTTAAATTTAATTTTTCCGCGACCGGTTTCGATACAACCGTATCATTCACGAGCAGAATTAAAACTAACTTAAAAATTAAATGCAAGTACCAAAGATTAATTAGGTGGGAGTAGTGGGAGGGATGATTTTGGGGGGAGGGGGAAAGCGGTGGGAGGAGTCAATATTATACGGAAACATGGTTAGTAAAGGAGATTTGCAAGGCGCTATTATTTTATTCACTAAATTAATTTTAGATTTATTTTTTTTGTTGTTTATTTCGAGCGTTTCTAAAGCGCAAAGATTAAAGTAAGAATTTATATTGCAATGTTTAAATTTTGTTTTTTCTTTATTGAAGCTATGGCCTGACTCTATTAAATGATACGCAAATTCGGAGTAATTATTATTTAATCTGCTTTAATTTATTTATCTGCTTGTGAATGATACGGTTGTATCGAAACCGGTCGCGGAAAAATTAAATTTAAGTAACAAATGTACATTTAATAAAACTCTTCAAAAAACAAAAAGTTTGAAATTGTTTGTATTAGAGTCGACAATAAGGTAAGTCGACAATCGTTCAGGGTAATTTATGAAAAAAATTGTGATCCACTGCAAGTGAAGTAGTGTGTTTCGGAATAGCGCGGGCTTAGAACTTTCGTATTTATGTATTTATCTGAACGAGCAAAATTTCCTCCCCAAGCAAGCTATCAGGAGACTAAAGGACCGCACCACTCTACCTCTTAACGTAACACAGAAAAGCGAGATCATATATATATATATATTAAGAAAACTAAAGTTTGCCCGTATGCCAACGGTTCGGTTATCCTGCCCTAGACTGCGGTTGACTACAATAGCAGTTCATGGTAATTATATAGCCCGCTCATGGTCCACTGCAAGCTGCAAATGCGGTGTGTATAGGTATTGAAACTCTCGTATTTACGTATTATTCTGTATGGCTGTTACACTAAATTTTGGATAATAATAATAATTATTAAATGTAACTAGAGTCGTTTTTTTTTTTAAAATTACTCCTAGGGCACAGCACAAAATTACTTTCTAGACTTTATTTGTTTAAACGTTGAAGGTTGGATGGTATTTGAAAAAAAACGCGCAAAAATTAACTTGATGAGTTCTGGTCAAATGAAAACTTCAGTGTAATTATTTAAAAAATATTTGATATCATGCTAAGAAATTTAATATATTAGTTTTGTGTTTGCAAGGAATCATGAAAATTGTAGTAATTTTTCGTACGTTGTGGTTGCGCGAGTAGTTAGTGAGTTATTTGCTGCATTAGTGTTGTTAGGTTCTGTATGAAAATTTTACCAACTCAGTCACTGACAGGGAATAAATAAGATCGATATCACTGGCGAACCTGTCTACATCACATCCCGAAACGTCAAACGAAAAAATATTAATTATTTGGCAAAGTTGTATTGAAATACTAATCTGAATGTGCATTAGCAGTCCGCATTTACTTTTTGACAGTAAACGGGAGTTAATTAATTAATCAGGTCTTTAATCATATTTCATACACTTTAATTTCTCAAAGATCGAACGGAATAAATTGATCGCGTCTTAGGGAAAGTATTTAAGTTCATTGATCGCGTATACGCCTTCTTACAATTGTATGTAAAAACTTCGTTAGTTAAACTCCGTTCATTAATAAATCAGTTTGCATAACGAACGATATTATCCAAATAAATGCGTATATTGACATTTAATCGAAACTTGTCTGATACTATGGAGTATGGCTAAAATTTATCAATCGTAGGTCGGAATATCTCTTACCAATTGTTGACCGTGATCGTGAAAATTGATAATTGACTATAGATGATGGATTTGGTCAATATCGTGTTGATATAGGGTTTTTATCGATCGACCATAATAAGTTTTTTTATTTTTATTAACCAATACATATAATATATAATTAACCAATGTATATAATATATTTAATTAAATGAAGACAATATAAGCGAAACTCAATCGAAAATCTGAAAACAGAAAAATCAGAAAAAGATATTGACACATCTGGGACACGAACCCAGGACCTCTCGCTTACCGGGCGAACGCGCTAACCACTGCGCCACCGTGTCGATATCCAATTCGGTCACTTTTAACTGTATCATACTTCGACTAAGAACCACCCACACTATCTTCATTTTTCTTAACGCATATACTATGGGTTCGTGTCCCAGATGTGTCAATATCTTTTTCTGATTTTTCTGTTTTCAGATTTTCGATTGAGTTTCGCTTATATTGTCTTCATTTAATTAAATATTACAATTTGAGGTTTTACTCATAAAGTTAAAAATAAAAATAAAAATATATAATATATAATATTAGTGGTAACAATACCTCCCTAATTGAGAAATTCTCGTGTTTAGAGAGGGAGCACTATCAGATTGACAGTACTATACATACTTAACAGTTGTTACAATTTGGATGTATGTAGAACTACTTTTTTTTTTATAACATATGAATAATAAGTTGACATTTTTTTTTTGTAAATAATGGAAAATTTTTATACATAATGAAAATATAAGTAGGCATTTTTTTTTGTACATAATAAAACATAATGTAAAATTTTCAAACATAGAGAAATATAAGTTGGCATTTTGTTGTTCATAGCGGAAATGTAATTGGCACATCGTAACACATAGGTACCTAAATCTAGTTAATAGTAAAATGTTTTTTAAGTTTTTGTTTAAAAATTTCATAATTCCTTTCAGATTGAATTTCTTTAGGAAGTTCGTTAAAGCATTTTATGGCTGAGTATGTGTAATGATGCTGGGCTGTTGTTGTATTAAGTTTAGGGATTATTATTTGTCCTAAGGTTCTCGGCCTGGTGCTAAATGACTTTGTTGTTAGTTTATCTTTGTGGATTTGAAGTAATGCATTTTTTTGATAAATTTTATTTAGTGGTAATACTTTGAATTCATCGAATAATTTTTGGGTTGAATAGTCTAATTGTTTCTTTAGAATAATTTTGATGAGTCTTCTATGTACTATTTCAAGTGGGATTAAGTTGGTTTTAAACGCTCCTCCCCAGCCTATTATTCCATATTGTAGAACTGATTGTGCTAATGCATAGTAAACCTTTAGTAGCATAGATTTATGCAGAATATTTCTTAGTTTGAGGAATACGTAATAAAGTTTTCGTATTCTGTTTACGGTTTGTGCAATATGTTCTGTCCATTTAACATGTTGATCTATAATTATGCCTAAATATTTAATATTATTTTTTTTTGAGATTTTTGTGCATTTAGGTGAATTGCAGTTGTCCGTATAATTATTACAAGAGTTATGAATAGTAATATTGGAATTTATTGTTGGATGGATTTTGTCTGATAATGTAAAAGTCATGAAATAGGTTTTGTCAGAGTTTAAGGAAAGGTAGCTATCATCTAACCATTGTTTTAGGTTGTTTATTTCTATATTCGCAGTTCGATAGGCTTCTTCCCAAGTTTTTTTTTCTATGATTAAAACTGTGTCGTCGGCGAAAGATATGATTTTTCCAATTTTTGGTACTGAAAACATTTCATTCACGTAAATGATAAACAATATTGGACCTAGAACTGTCCCTTGAGGAATTCCAAATTCGGAATAGGTGGGTTCACTCAATATATTGTTAATTTTTACGTGTTGGTGTCTTTTATGAAGATAACTTTTAAACCATTTTTTAACTGTTCCTTGGATTCCAATGTTTTCTAATTTTTTGATTAGCTTCATGTGACTTATACTGTCAAATGCTTTTCTTAGATCGATGAAAATACTTAAACATTTATTTCCCGAGTCAAGAGCATTATATATTATAGAGGTTATTTTTGCAATTGCATCTTGCGTACCTAAATTTTCTCTGAAGCCAAATTGGTTATCATTAATAATTTTATTTGAAGTGATATGTTTAGTTAATTGTGACTTTACGACTTTTTCAAATATTTTTGCTACGTTAGATACAATAGATATGGGACGGTAGTTTGAGATGTCCGATGTATTTCCTGATTTGAAAACCGGGGTTATTATTGTATTTTTATATATTTTTGGGTAAATTCCTTGTTGTATGCTGTTATTAATGATATGTGCAATTGGTTTTGATATTAATTGTCTCATTTGTTTTAATACATTTACTGTGATATTATCAAAACCAGGGCTCGCGGACACTCGAAGGTTAGTTATAATTTTTTCTATTTCAATTTGGGTGCATTTTTCAAACTTTTCGAAAATATTTTGGCAAGTTTGTGTGGATATATTGGAAGTATTTTTAGATTGGGGGGAGTCGATTTTTTTGGCTAGATTTTCTCCGACTTTAGCGAAGTAGTTATTGAAAATGTTTGCAATTTTAGTTGGTTCTTTTATTGAGTCTATTGTTTCGTTGTCATAAGTTATTTTATTTATTTGTTTATTTTTATTACCATTTCCAATAATGTTATTTATTGTAGCCCAGACTTTTTTGTTATCTTTACCACTATCTTCGATTTTTACCTTGAAGTAATTTTCTTTTGTTTTTTTAATCAAATTTGTAAGATTGTTTCTGTATTTTTTATATGATTGTAATAAAGTTAAGTCATTAGGTTGTTTTCGGGTTTGATAAAACAGTTTTTCTTTATTCCTAATTGAGGTAACTATTCCATGGGTGATCCAGGGCTTAATTTTTCTATGTTTTGATTTTAGATTGACGTTTTTATGTTTAGTTGCATTTATTATGTGTTCGCGGAGTGTTTTATCGAACAAAATTGAAGATTTTTCGGCATCTTGGGTGTTTAATATTTCTGCCCATGTTTCAAATTTCAATTTTTGTTCAAGAAGTTGTATGTTTAAAGTTTTTATATTATACTGTTGTAATGCAGTTTTAGAAAAGGACATACTTTTTTTTAAATCAAGAATTAAGAAGCACGTATAGTGATCGGTAATGTTTGTTTTCCAGATGACAGGTGTTAATTGTGCAGTTGTGTCTGCCTTAGTCCAAATGTGATCAATACATGATGGGTTTTGTCGGGGTACAACTCTAGTATAATCGTTTATACATGAAATGAAGTTCAGTTCAGCCATCGTATTAAGTAGATCATTTTTTTCGACGCTGTTTGAGTTTTGACCAATATTTATATTGAAGTCGCCCGTCACTATAGTATTTTGACATTTGTTTTTGTTGATTACATCTTTGAGATTCTCTATAAATTGTTGAGTTTTTGAACCGTGGGTTCGGTATACAGCAATAACTTGATAAATCTGATTATTTACTTTTAATTGTAATGCTACGCAGTTCGTGAGGGTCATGTTTATTTCTTTATAAGATACATCTTGGTGTTTTTGGTTAACGTAAATGACTATGCCACTATTCTTGTTAATGTGTGTTTTCGTGGGAATGCATGTAAAGTTTGGTAATTGTGGTATATTATCTATATTTACTGTATTAAGGTGAGCCTCTGTCAAAACAATACAGTCGAGTTCAGTTTTTAAAAGACTAAGAGTGCATAATAATTCATTTATGTTTTTGTAAATACTCCTAATATTTAAGTGCATAATGACTAATGAGTTTGTCTTATTTTTGAACAGTAGGTTACATTCATCGACATTATTACATACTTTTTCTGCTATATTATAAGTGCTATCTAGTTCATCCGTAATAATATTATTCATCCGGCTTTGAAAACGTGTGTCTTATATAAGAGTTTTGGGAATATATAGCATAAGCGCAATAAATAATATATAACATAAGCATATAAAGTATGCAGAATTTAGGCATGTAAATAATATAAGACATTATCATATAAAGAAGATAAAACATAAGCTTATAAAGATTGTGAAACATAAGCATTAGCATAAAAGGTAAGTAAGTGATATAGGGGTTTGGTTGCTTCGAATATTTAACATGAGCATATAAGGTATATACAGCATAAGAATAGGTATATACAGTGTACATATAGTTGTTGCGAATATAAGACCTAGGCATATAAAGAATAAAAAGTATAATCTTATTAAAAAAGTAAAACATGAGCTTATAAAGATTATAAAACATAAGCATATAGATAATATGAAACGTAAACATAAGCATATAAAGTATACAAGCGATATAAGGGTTTGGTTGTTGCGAATATTTTACATAAGCATATAAAGTATATATAACATAATCGTAAGTATACAGAGTATATACATGTTTGCTGTGTATATATAACAAAAGCATATAAAGAATATAAAGCATGAGGGTGTTAAGACACAATATATACCCATTGATTCTGTGTTTTGCATATAGATTTGTGTGAAAAAGTATAAACGTATGAGAGTAAGTTATACAAGTATATATAAAAGAGCTTTGTTTATTGGTTATTGATTGAGGGGGACAAAATGTTTTTGTTAGTATCGTTAATAATAATAGCAGGTGTTCCGTTATCTCTGCGGACGTAAACTTGACCTCCCTTTGTCCAGGCGAACTTAAACCAGTTTTCATGGGTAGCTTTTCTCGCGAGAAACCATAGATGTTTTGCGCGAAAGGTCAGGTGTTCCGAGATGTAAATTTGGGAGCTTGGTCCTGCCATTCCGATAAGTGTGGTGTTTAGTTTATCCTCACGATTTGGGGCTTGTTTGTTGTAGTTTTTTATGTCTCGCAGGAAATTATCTCGGTCGATGGTGGTTTTGAATTTCACTACTATTGGCCTGCGTTGATCTTTTTTGGACTTTTGGTTAATACGGTAAGCTGCATCGATGTTATTGGACTCGTTGTTGGAATTGGTTATTTTTTTAATGTTAAAAATGTAGTTATTTAAGTTTTCCCCATTAAGTTCGGGGATCCCCCTAATTTCTACATTTTTTGACTTATTTGTCCTTTCGATTTGTTCCATTTGGTTTTCTAGGACTTCGATTCTCGTTTCAAGGTCAGTGTTCCTTTTTTCAAGTTTGCTGTTTGTGTCCTCTAGATCGTGGACTCGATGTAAGATGTCCTCATACTGTTTGCTCATAGCCGCCAAAGTAGCGAGAATTTGGGTATTTTGCTCAAGCAACTTAGAAAGTAGTTCAGTATCAACAAGGGCACTACCACTGGCTTTGGTAGAGGGCACAGCACATAAGCATTGGGTGCATTTTAACTGAGTGCGTCGCTCCTTACTGAGACGACGGTATGAGCTCTCAGTTACCCCACCGCAGAGTAAATGATATGTTCCTTTGCACAGCGTACATATAAAGACGGATTCGTCTGAGAGAGTAGGCTCCGAACAGGCTTGGCAATTCATCTTGTGGACTTGTGTTTGTTTGATGTATTTTGGTTTTATTTGAATGTTGATTCGTATTGGAGATTGGTTGTTGATACACCTGTTGCCCTCTGTTGGTCAAAAGCAGTAAGTTATATATTTTAATTAAATTTGTTTATTTACTGCCATCTGTTGTTCGTAGTGTAGAGAATAGATGGTGTAGGTTTATTATTATTTAATAAAAAAAGAATTTCAATAATTCTTTTCGCCGGTGTGAGATTCGAAGTTAAGTTAGCCTCTCAGAAACTGGGCGTACTATACAGGGCCCGCAGATAATTTAGTAGTATCTACACATAATACACAACTGCTAATTCTGTACAAATCGCAAGTGCGCCCCGCGGTTGAATTTGGCAGCCATCTCTGGTCTGGAGCCCCAAAATATCTTTAAAAAAAACCTCGACTCTGTGCAGAAACGGGCGGTCCGTTTGATAGATTCTCCTATCTTAACAAACGGATTGCAATCTTTAGAGCACTGGCGTCTGGTGGGAAAGCTGTCCATTTTTCTACCGGTATTTCAATGGAAGATGCTCCGAAGAATTAGCTTCATAGATTCCCTCGGCACCGGTGCATAGTCGGGAAACACCAAAACACGCGCCAAACACGCGCTCAACATAGTACACGGTTGTCATTTGTCACATGAGAACGGATCGTTGGAACGATTTGCCGGCCTCTGTGTTTCCTCCCTCCTACATGTTCACTCCTTCTTTTCCTCAAAAAGACCTTCTTCACAGCATCTTCAAAGATGACATAGGCTCTGAGGGAAATAATTTTCTTCTGGGCCTCCTACATGGAGTTAATGTAGAAATATACCTCCAGAAATCTCTGGTTAAAATCGTTTGGAAACGAGTTGCTACACCTTTTGTACACAATACATATTATATTGTATCTTTTCATATTTGTTACTTCTTTTTTATGGACAAGAAAACTACCAGCTGGGATGGGTGAAAACCAAAAAAGCGGAAAACTGTAGACATTTGTATGAAAGCCGTGTTCAAAGTTGAATAGCAGAAAGCAGAGTAACATAAGAGTATTCAGTATTCATGTACTTGTCAGATTTTTATTATATTCTTCTTATTATCCTGTCTTTTTCCCCACTTTAGAAAACATTTTTCAGTTAGGTACCACACACAATCCTTTTCCGATAGAAAAATTGCGAAGTATGATGGTATGCAGCTCTCCTGGGGCTCGAATCTCCAAACGAGGCCGCTCGACGCAATCGTTGTCGACAGTGCATGCATTGGTCGACATGGTTATTCTCGAGTCTTGTCCAAGGTACATGCTTAGACGTTTAACGTCAAAAGTCATCCCATTTGAACAACGAGTGGGTCGAACCAATCGACACCGACAAAACTGTCGAGATCGTTTCGCACTCTTTGAAGGACAAGCATTGCATATTTATACAAAATGTATCCGTATAATGGCTGATTTACCGGCGATATTGGCTGCAATACATAATGCAGAACAAATCAAAGCAGATGATTTGAGACCATCAAGAATGTTTCGCCGATAGTTTTTACATGAAAATTAACTTCCTAATCTGTTGCTTTGTCGTTTTGCACGTTTCAGCAGCATTTAATTTCTTTTCCGCGGTGGTCACGAAGCTGTATACACACACACAGCTATAAAACCGCGAGCAGATATTTGATGAACCGCAAGCGCTTATGTTTTGTAGGAGAGGGGGTCAGATGAATTAGGGAGCGGCCACGGAATGCACATTTCCTTGTACTGAATCTGTTAACTTGACATCTGTCATCCGCCAGTTTAGGCAGCTCCATAATTAAAATGACCCCCTCTCTAATTTTCGGCGGAGAAGGGGGCATTGGAGGGGACCCACCACTTTCCTTGAGGAAACTGATTGTTTAACCTCCTTAGCCGCACACGTCAGGACTCTAATTTTTTGTAAAAAGGAAGCTACATTTATTTTTGAAACGAATCTAGACCCTCCAATGTCCCTGCATGCATGATTGTTAGTAAAAAAGTAAAATGTATGCATACTTACATTTGCAGTAATTAACAAGATAAAAATAGTTCGCCTGTTGGTTCAGCATCTAGTTGAGTGAAATAATAAATAAAAAGAAAAATATTTACAGGTGTAAGTATGATTAAAACCAAAGAAAATATATAAAAAGAAACATATTGGGGGCAGTTTGTCCCACTATCACGGGGCAGTCCCGGCGAGAATGAGCGGGCGAGCGGCCTGGCCGCAACGTGCCCAAACGCCAGCGTCCCTTAGCCAGTTTCCCAAAAGTACCCTTGAAGAAGTGTTTGTGGAGGGGGGGGGGGGGGAGATACTCCCAAAGACCCTGGGGAATGAAGTGAGCCTCGGGTCACCGGAGGCAGGACGGAAGGGAACCGGGCTCGCGCAAACATCCCTCAAGCTCGCTCATGACGCCGGGGGAGGCACGGGCGTTAGTGGGACGGCCCTACCAGAATTCTGCCACCTAACTGGATGCAGGGACCGGGTCTATCCGCCCCCATGGTGGGGAGTTGGACAATACAGTACAATGGAATTCAGTACATCTACCTAGTCACAATTCAAGATGTTAGTAACATAATAAAACCAAATAATACAGGTAAAAAGGCGTGATCAACAGCAAATTGAAGCAACAAAATAGAGAAAAAAGAAAAAAAAATAATATGAAGATTACGCAGCAGTAAAGAGCAAAAAATATAATAATGTATAACAGTAGTTATAAATAAAAACAGATTAATATATACAGTGTAGTCATACCACCAAACAAGAAAAGTAAAAACAAGAGTATAACAGAAATATAAAGCAATCGAGCATAGGCATAAAATTGAGACGGAGGAGTAACCATGGAGAGACAAGTAGCAATACGTTTGGCACCTGAAACAAAGATGATTTTAATCTAAGTCAGCAACTCTAGGAGAAGGGGGCACATAACTTTTCGTATATCGCCTCAGGAGCGGCTATGGCGTAGGATGTAGATTGTCTAAGGTTGATCTGAAGGATTTGTATGGAGAGCGTTATTTGGCGTGCGACGATCTTTTACATTTTATAGCTGTGTGTAAGCTTAATATACCCGCCAGCCATTTCGAAGAAAGTACGTTCGTAATTTCAAAGTATCACCGTAGAAACGTCAAAAACATCTGAAGCATAGACAACATTCAAAGGGCTGCCAATATAATCATCTTTTCAACCCTTCCACACTGAAGAATACTTAAAATGAAACATTCGGCAAAGTTCGTCGAGACGACGAGTAATTTTTTATTCGTAGATGGCGAGCAACGAGTAACGGTTATGGAGAATGGTTATAGAATGGTTGGTGGAGTAATGGTTATTGGAGAATCGTCCCCCTGGTTTTACCCTAACACTAATCACTTAGGTCTTACTCTTTAACGACTGGCTTGGTCTAGGGGTAAGGCTCTTGACTCGCAATCCAAAGGATGCGGGATCGAATTCGGTGTGGGCTAATAAAATTTATTTGATAAATTTGTGTTATTTCGCAACTAATTCATTTAAAATAATATATAGTATTTGTTGCACGTTCAGAGTCGAAGATATCCTCAGTATCTCCATGGTGTAAGACCACCATTCAGAATTGGAACGTCGCTTGAAATGGCATAGCCATGTTTGGTGACCAGATCTGAATAGCCAGGTTCTTTCCCACCTTCCTCTTTCCCATCTCCTTCTGCCTCACAACATACTCCATATCTCACTGGCTCCAAACGGGACTAGCTGAGACTCTCGTGAGGTATCCACATAAAAAATAAAAAATAAAAGTATAAATCGGACTTCAGATACGGTTAAGCCCCGCGTTCCGTTTTTTACCGATTTGTAACTATTTCTTTTTAATACTTTAAGTTTCAAAAAATATGTTTGAAGATAAAGTCTATTATTATTCAAAATTCCTTCGGTGGAAAAAATTGCCAAGTATGCTCAGAAAATTATTAAAAACACAGTTTGTTCTATTATTTCACATGATAAAGGTATGAAACATTTACAGTGCATTTTTAAATGCGAGTTATGCATTCGTCGAGAGAATTTTGTTCCATTTTAAACGAGTCGTGTTTTATTAAACATTTTCACATTTTTCGTGAAATTTTTAATAAAATTCGTTTTTTTTTTTAATATAGAGCCGTGTACACAAATCGTGTACACAAATCTCCCTTTCAAACTATCTTCTTCTTATGTTTGAACCCTAACTACGGAGTCTTAATCCCCTTTCAACAAACTTCTGATTAGTGTAGTTGCATATATTCTCTGAGAATCAATTTGTGTTTTAATTTCTAAGGTGGACAGCAATTAATAATTATAAGCTATTCTAGTAGACACAATTATGTGGGAGTTGGTAGACATGGGATATTTGTAAAGGACTGACTTACCCATTGTCATCGATACTGTATAATGGTGAATCAATATTATGATTTCGAGGGACACAGTTGGTGGTAATGGCTGCACAAGACAGATTTGTAGTAAACGCACAAAGACATTAATTGAGTAAGTTCACTGCATGCACTGGTTTTCTTAACATATTCTCTGTACAAGAGTTTATTGTTGTCTCTCTCTGGTCTCTTTCTCTTTCTCTCTGGTTTCAATCCTGGGATTGGTTTGTAGCAATTTTCTCTATTTTCTCTTCCATTCTTCCCTGTTTTGTGCGGCTCTTTTGAAGTCTGCATATGATGAGCAGCGCACGTCCACCAGCAGGTCCTCCAGGTACTCTCGGCGTGGGCGTTCCCTAGAGTTTGTCCCCTCGGTCATCCCCTCCATTATGGCATGCAAGAGGCCTTCTTGTCGTATTACATGGCCGAACCATCTTGCACGCCTTTCGGACAAGGTCCTGAGCAGGTGCCTTCCTCCTTCGATTCTTTGGAGAACCTCCTTTGAAGAAATTATTGTTGTAAAAATCACAAATGCATTGGCCACGCACTGTCAGATAGGGACAGGTGATTTTATAAAAGGATGGGTGAAGGAAAGAGGGAACGTATTTCAATTAGAGGGAGATACATATAATTGCGTCAGCAATTAGTTTCTTGTTTTTTTGCTTTCGTAAAAATACATTGTCTAATTTGTGCACTGAACGTCTGTTGGCGGCGTTCGTACTAAGGATTTTTGGAGGGCCTTAACTGCTATAAGAATTAACGTACAAAGAAATTAAAATATAGGGACACGCCAATGGTTCGAATTTAAATTACATTAAAAAATGTTTTAAAAGAAAAATGTTGTTTTCCAAAGTATAGTTAATTTTTTTAAAGAAATGCTCACTCTTAGCACCGACCTTTATGACTTAGAATTTTGTCATTTTCTTATCAATTTATTTACAATTGCAGTTGCAATTCGATTTTCGTCAATTTTATTTAATTAAAAGAAATTCAATTGCAATTAGTGTTGATGTTAATAAAAATCAACAATCGTTTAAATAATAAATACTACATATTTTTAACGCTGCTCTGCCATGGAAAGATTAAGTCCTTAAGTCAGGTAACTAAGAGCAAAGTAAACTTTTCAGTTTTAATCTCCGCAAGCATTAAATTAAATGTAGGCAATTAATGACCGCGTTTCGCTGCTGCGCTGCGTTTTTTCCCTAATTTGAATGAAAATTAATTCAAATTGCCATACGATGGTTTGCGCTTTCAGTGATAATTTCATTCCGCGCTGACGCAAATGATGAAATATTTGCAAAGAACGTGTTGCGTTGGAAAAAAAAGTGTAAACTTGACTTGATTTTTTGTTGAATAATATTAAAAAAACCTTTTTTTATCTACTGACCTTTTTTACATGAATAACGCACAAGAGTCCTAACTGCTCCCGTCTGGAACCAGTGAGGCTATAGTTGGGGTATTTTGTGAGGCTGAAGGTAGTGGGGAGGGGAAGGAGATGTACCTGTCTATTCAAATCTGGTTACCAAATATGGCTTAAGCCATTTCAAGCAACATTTTAATGCTGAATGGTGGTCTTACACCAGGATCACATTGAGAGCATTTTCCATTCTGGAATGTGCCGCAAATATGTTATTTATTATTTAAATAACACTAATTAATGCTGACCTCTCAATACTTGCAGTAATAGCAATATACATTCTCCCTTCGGAATAAAAATATTTCTTGAAGAAAATGATTATACTAATAAATCTATACGAACGTATGAAAAAAAACAAGAAAGTGAAAAAAGGCAACGGTCACAACCAGGACTCCAACCCAGGATGTCTTGTCTTACCGGGAGAAATGCCTCAACCAACTCGGCCATCTTCATACCGCACGTAGTATGGTTTGTGCAAAACGGATTATGCACGACTTTGCGCTTGCGCGGGAGTCTTGTACTAGAAGATAGTTCAAATAATGTCCTGAGTAGGAATCTGGGTCCGTACATCCAGGCGTAACGGACTTATGAATCAATCCCTCTAACCGCGGTGCAAGGCGATGGGTCAAGAGATTCCTACTGGAGAGGATAAAATACCTCCCTCAACCAGTCTCTCCCAATCCTGCACATTGGCTGCCAAGACCTGGATAAACGTCACTCCAATAACTGGGGCACCCCTGCTTACCTGCAAACCACTTGGAGTGACCTATGGTGGAGGTATTGGTTATTCATTAAATGTTTCCCGAAGCGACAGTACCCACACACACCTCTCAAATTGATGAAGTCATTGTAATTTATATGAAGACTGAAAATAAACATTGCATAAATGCACGTATCTAGAAACCGCCTCTGATTTTTATTCATGACTTTATGTCATTTTTGTGAAAATTAATACCCTTTTCGAATTCACAGTATTACAGCAACAACTATGGTGTTTGTTCAATTGTGGTCAGCCAATTCGTTCATACAACCAACCTTACCCACGAACCCTGCAGTTATGTCATCCACAACTGACACGCGTATTACATTGTTGAATTGAAACTTTGTAATTCATTGGGGAACTTTATTTCCTTGTCAAGGCTTTGCGGTGATTTTATTGCGAAAATTACCCAGCCGAAACTATGCCGATAAAATGCAGCGCTTAAAGCTTTTTTCAAAAGCTCCGAAAAATATGAAAAAAAGGTTTTTTGCTCTCAAATATTCAACAATTTATATTGATGAACGAGAAATAGTGATTTTTATACTTGATAGATACTTTTTGAATGAAAATTTTTAAATTTATTATTTGACCAGTCCTTGGTTCTAATTTGATGCGGTAAATACACGACTTTGCGCGAACCTCCGATGGCCTGACCCTCAGCGCCCAGAGAGACATCCAGCGAACGGAGGTTCGAGTCCTACCAAATCAAAAAAAAAACAATTTTATTTTTGTAAAATCAGTATCCAATCTTCAAACCACTTTAAAATAAACAGGCAAAAGAAAAGAAAGCGACTTTCTAGTTTCACTTCTACCGCATGTGAATATTGTGAATTGGACACTCTGATTTTTTTAATTCTTTTCCTAATAAACCATTCATGAACACTTACCATTAGAAAAACTGCTTTCACATAACATCGTTACTAATGGCTTCCTACGAACTGAAAAAATTATGTTATTATTTATAAAAAAATAAAGTGAATATTTTTATACAACACATGTTTTTTTATTTTTATTTTTTGATGCTATGTGGGGGTGTTTGTAGGAAAGGAAGTTCCGAGAAGGAAAACTGTATGTTAATTGAACGCGATTTGTCAGTTGTTTCTGGCCTACAGAAACCTTGTTACTTGTCTGGCCTACAGAAACCTCGTTACTTGTCTGGCCTACAGAAACCTTGTTGGTATCACTCCACTGTGTCTTTGATGATTAAGTGTGCATAGCAAAGCCCCATGCAACCCCCGAAGGACCAGTCTAAATCTGGGCGTCTTAATGATAAGATAAGCCCAGATTGGATAAAGGAAAATAGGACTCACCGTTGCAGATGGGGCCTCACTGGTCTCCAGGTTGTGGTATACACCTAACAAAATGAATAATTTTGAATTTCGAAATCATTATATTTCTTATAGAAAGATGTGCAGAACTTGTGGTTGGAGGTTGTCAATGTAGAACAATGAGGTTGCGTGTTGGAAGTTTTTATTGAGTTCTACCAACAATTACAATTTACAAATCAATTCAGGAATGGACAGCGAAACAGATTTACTACACTACCGGCACTTAGGTAAACAAAACGAACGTAGTTTCTCACTGGGTCAAGGTTAACTGCGGTTGCTTCAGGCGAGCTTGCTGAACGCTATGAAAACACTGTGAGACTGAATATTGTGTGTGTTGCCGGGCGCCTTTATATATACCTATAGCCCGACAAGTCGGAGTGTTGCTTTGTGCGGCAGTAATTCTTCACTCGGCGAATTTCTCGAAAACGTCCGAACTGTACATTTCAGGCGCGCAATGGTTTGTACCTTTTCTGGAACGCGTGAGAGGTAGGTAGATCTGCAGCTCAGTATCGATGTGATAGGTACCTACTATCCAGTCACGTAATGCCGCCGCTAGGCATCTTATGAGCGGTGGCATGAACGTTCTTGTTAGTTAGACGCTTCAGGAAAGATCAATATTTTTCGGAAACAATCCAGAGCATGAGGTAGCAGAGGCTGGCTGCTACAGATGTTATGATATATATGCGCCCTGTCTGAGATGTTAATTTACGCTGAGCTTTAATAAGCACACTGTCACCTCTCCAAAG
This sequence comes from Limnephilus marmoratus, assembly GCA_917880885.1. Taxonomy (NCBI): domain Eukaryota; kingdom Metazoa; phylum Arthropoda; class Insecta; order Trichoptera; family Limnephilidae; genus Limnephilus; species Limnephilus marmoratus. The sequence continues at coordinate 20,736,694 of OU862915.1, forward strand.
TTGGGTACTATTTCTTGCATCAATTGCCTGTTTCATGGTGACATTTAGGATGGGAAAATTAGGTAGGTGGGATAATTTCAGGATTTTGACTACCCACTTTGATTGTTACCCACCAAGTCTGTGAATGCATACCTAACCAATCCCATTTATAATGCGCGAACACTTGTTACTTGTCTGGCCTACAGAAACCTTGTTACATTCGCAACAGCTGAAATGAACTGAACAACATGAACTCCATCTGTTTCAAGAGGAAACTTAGTTTTGCAGGCCCCAGAAAGTCTTATTGTTCTTAGTCTGTACTTTTGTGGTAGTTCCAAAGACAGTCTTCGTGTTTTCTTTTCGTAGTATTCCGACAATTCTGCTAAATCCACCACTTTGAGGAAAAGCTTACAACGTACTAACTATTTTCACTTAAAATGATGGCTGTTGAAGATATTAGAAAAGTATTCAATATAAAAATAACTTAAAATGCTTGTTTCTTAAAAAAATAATACAACAAACCACTTAAGGGATTGTCTGGTCCAGACGAGTGTTTTTTCTAATGCGTTATTTTCAAAAATATTATTCATTTTCGTGCACGAAACTTTTGTTACGAGTAAATTTGAACAAGAAAAAACACGATTGAAAATTTAATTTGAATGTCCATATATATAGATATAGCGGCCACAAGCGGTGGATCCGACTAAAACAATTTTAAGAGTCCTTGGAAAGTGACAGTCCATGAAACATGACTAAAAAAATCGTTATCGTATGAACGTAGAATGCGTTTGAACCACAGTTTGCAAAAAGAAAAATGGCGGACATAAAATAAAAATTTACGAAAAAAAATCGGCCTTAATTTTGCAATAACATTGTTCAGTAATAATATTTTTTCTTAAGTCTGGGTCATCCCCATATTTAATTTAATTTATTTTAAACTTCGAATGGAGTGAATCTGACGAAAATTCGATGATCTACGATTCCAGCCAACTTGAAAACCGTGGTTTGAAGAAAAATGTTTTAAAGTTTTCGCTTGTAACCGGCCCGCTCCGTTTTCCGTTCTACCTGCTTGGCGCGCACCACTCCTAATTATATTTCAAGGTCGAATTTGATGCTATAACTTTGGAAATGTATTCTCCACATGTACAGAAAGGGTTTTAGTAACAAAATGTAATTTTTTGGGTCGGCTGGACCAGACTCCCCCCTTAACCCAAATTCCTTATTAAATATGTACCTAACATCAAAACAGTTAAAATTAATTGAACAAAAAGACTTATAACGTACAAAGTATTTCATTGAATACATGCTTTCAGCAATGCTGCTTAGATTTAATATAAAATAAATAATAAAAATTGCCTTTGTGAATGTAAAAGCCATTCGTTTCGCCGAACACAAAAAGCATAAATTTCCTTGCCAGCTTCGCTGTTTCCCCATGTAAATTTCAGTATTTACGGTACATCTACGCACGCGTAAAGCAGCAGCAAAGCGAAAAACAAAAGTGATTTTATAAACAAAAAACATAACGGTATTGAAAATTTAACCCGTGTATATTATATCTCGTAAATTGCCGGCAAATTGGTTTAATTTTACATTTCACTGGCTCTGTCAGGTTTTCAAGGAATTTGAGTCTGTGAAAGCGCTGAAAAACCAACGAAATCCGATATAAATACTCGTACGTTGTGATTTAATTAACTAAATATGTTTATTATTGATAAATCAATGTTTTAAATGAATGATTTAAATAAACTAATATACAAAACACGTGAAAGATTTAATTTATAATATGTATATAAACATTCAACAATTAGGTCGTAAATATTAGGAGCATAAATTATTAAGACATATGCATTTATTTACTTTTATTTTTCTTTGTTTTACAGTTTTTATAGAAAAAATGTGTCCTTATTGGGATACCCCGTTCTAAGGTCCCATTGTACATGTTTGAAATATTATAAGTAAATACCTATGTTAAAATAAATATACATAAATAAATATAAATTATATACTTAATACTCCTATTGAAAACATAAACTTTAACTATCTGATGAAAAATCTAAAATATAAAACAGCCTGACCAAAAATTGGTATCTGATTACATTTTTCTTTTAAAAATCTTTGTGGTAGCCCTGCATTATTGTAATTGATTTCATTTCATGTTCCTACAATACACGAAGTAATCATATCTTTCACTGCAACAAAAATGACAATACCAATACGTTTATGAACTCCCTTATATCACGCGTACACAGCTTGTGTAACCAATATGCAGAAGTAGCAGATGTTTATAACACCACCGAAAGAACTTCACAGGTTTTTAAAAAATTGTTATTTAGTTTACATTTTGTATCCAATAGCCTGAATGATGTGTGATGTGGGACTTTGAATGTTTTTTATGCGTTTTGAAATGTATGAAAGACCACCGCACAAGTAAAAATGAAAGCACACAAGGAAAGGAAAGAAGGGACTTACTGCGGAACCTTGTGGCACTTCTCTTATTCTTCTATCTCGGCGGGGTTTGATGATGCACTCGTAAGACTATTAATCGTAGTATTTTTAGCATACGGGATTATGCGGTATGATTATTATTTGCTAATTCCGCATGCGGAATATTAGATATTTTCGCGGCGGGTTGCGATTGACGACTGATTGTTATGGTAACGAATTAACAGGTACATAGGGATGGGTACGAAAAGAAACATGATAGGGATGAATAGGAAAGGAATATGTGACAATCGAGCTACAAGCACAGAGTCTATGATATAGTATGTAGGTAAGTGTTGCCAGTGGCGTAGCTAGCATGGGTGGCACCCGGGGCAGAAGTCACCCCCTGGGGCGTGGTGTCACCCCCCCCCCCCCCATTAAAGTTGACTTGAGAAATTCAAAACGCTAATTTCGACATAAAATTGGTCCATCCTGGGGGGAGGGAGGGGGGGGGGTAGAGAATTTAAGGGATAAAACACTCCTCCACAAATAAAGGCTATTTTCGCCAATAAAAGACCGAGCGACACAAAATTCGGGGCACTCCACGGGAAGCCCCCCCCAATCGGGTGGCACCCGTGGCGGCCCACCCCCCCCGCATCCACCTCGCTACGCCACTGAGTGTAGCTATGAATTGTGTTAACGCCCAACCACTGATTTTAAATTTAAATCATATTAATATGTTCAGGTTTACGCTGTATAATTGTTTTCTAATCCATTTTGGGATGTTATTTTTTTGTGATTTCGAAGAAATTTTGTATGCTGTCTGTGTAATGAATCATTGCACAAGGAGAAAATACGTCACATAAGGAAAGGAAAGAAATAGGACTTACTGCGGGTCTTGTAGAATTCTCTTTTCTGGCAGCTTTACACTGCATTTATCTCAGAATATTTTTTGTATAATAATAGTTGGTGGTATGCTGTACTTTGTAGCAGGCGACCGGCGGATATCCGTAGCGGTTTATTGAGTAGGAGATATTTATGCGGAGGGAATCAATTTATGACTGACAATGCGGGTCTTGACAGGCAGGAACACAGGAGCAGGATAAGAATATGGTTAGAAATATGTAACAATATTATCTCCCAAGTACAGCGGTTGACGAATTTATGTAGTACATAAATGTCGACATGTCATACATAAAAGTAGGTGTGTAGTACGTAAATGCAGATGAGAGGTGTATTGTGAAAAACTGCTCAACAACATTTTTGTATAAAAAATGTTTTATTCTGTATTCAAAGATATTTGTACCGTTAATAAATAAATTTATAATTTGACCGTACCTGTATCAGCCTGTCTCGGCTATCTACTGACTGGTACCTAAATCATACATGCATATGAACCCCTCTCAGACAGTCTCCCCAAAAACGACACAGGTCCCAAGGCAAATTATATACCTACATCACTTATGAAAGGATATTTACACATTTTTGGTGTCAGGTCGAACAACAAAATTTTGGAAATAGTTAAACTAATATTTGCTTTCATTAAATTATAATGATGGATTCCACCGTCAATTAACAGTATTAAAATTATTAGCAGACCCGTGAAAAGTCTCGGGATATTATTATGGTTGGATTTGTGAAGCTGAAAACTTATGTGAAGGGCATTTCAGAATATTGAAAATTACTGCAGAAGATTGATTGACCTATTATGTGGTGGGCTGGATCGGAAGTGACTGTTTGAGGGAGACCTAAACTAGGCCTCTCGAGCAAGACTTTATCGACTTATCGCCTTGCTTCGCAGTGGGAGGAATGGATTCATACGTCCATCACACCTATGCAAATTGACCCCCAGATTCCTATCCCCCCCTCATTTTTCCTTCCCAGAACTTTCTCTTCTACCTTCCCCTAAAACAACTCTCCACGCAGCACATCCAAAGATGGGACTTTTTTTTCTCAATGTCTCCTGTGTGGAGCTTCAGTAAAAAAATAATTTTTTGTTAGAATATTAGTTTGGCTAAATTCAACTTTTCAAGCGGTCTTTATAACAAAAGTTGGGTATGGCCATGACGTTCGTACGAAGTAATTCCTACACATTGTATTATATGGGAAATTCATATCAGTTCGTAGTACTATTGTGTGCGTAATATGGGTTTATATGCTCGTTATCTCCGAAACCGAAGCTTTTGACCCACATGACATACGAAGGCATTAAACCGGCAGTTTCCAGGTTTATTTAAGTAATTATGTTTTTACTACATTTTCCGCAGTACCAGTTGGTAATGTCGCAATGCAATCCCGCCTCATGGAACCTCAGGAATGAGTTTTTTTGCCTTATTTAATTCATATTTGTGTTTACTAACCTATTATTTGCATTTCGTTTGCTTTCTAATAACGTATGCAGGGACTCTGGAGGTCTAGATTTGTTCAAAATAAATAAATGTAGCTTCGTTTAACAAAAAAACATTGAATCTTGCGAGAGCCTTGAAGGAGTCACCATCTGTTACTTATACCATGGTGGATAACCTCAAAAGTACCAGTTGATTATACGTTGTGAAGTTTTTAAGCAAAACAGTTGTAATGAGCGCTTTCATCAATGATTCACGATTTACGGTACCGTGATAAAAAAGGCAATAAACATACGTTCCTTATCACAATAATGCTGCATCTCTACAAAAGATGAGACTCACAACGTACGTAGGTCTACTTCCTCCAAAGGAAAAAAATAAACCTTTTCTGCATCTCTTTCACACGCCGCACCGTGACGTCTTCGTAGACCTCAACAATGAGCGCTTTTATTATTACCGTGACGATCCTTGATTACGGTACCATGACGGCAAAAAGGCAAAAAAACATACATTCACATTCACAAAAATGCTGCAGCTCTTTCTTAAGATGAGATACGAGGATAGTTACAAGGATAATATTGAAGTGTGAGTGAATTCCAAAAATTCAAAAACGTCAAACGTTTACAATAACTTACAATAACTTACGTTTACAAACAATAACTTCCAGTAAAAGCATATTCAGGATTCTCTACGGATAGAATATTTAATATTTTCTTTGAATGGCATATAATACAATGCTTTCCATGAATAACATATTCATGGTTAGCATATTCAAGTTTTCCATGGATGGCATATTGAAGGAATTCCATGGTTAGCATATTCATGGTTAGCATATTCAAGTTTTCCATGGATAGCATATTGAAGGAATTTCATGGATAGCATATTTAATGTTTTCTGTGAATAGCACGTAAAACGCTTTCCATGGAGAGTATTTTCAAGGTTTTCCATGGATAGCATATTCAAGGTTTTCCCTTTAAAACATATTCAAGGTTTTTCAAGGATAGCACATTCAATGTTTCCATTAATAGCATATTCAAGATTTTCCATTAATAGCATATTCAAGATTTTCCATTAATAGCATATTCAAGATTTTCCATGGAAAGCATTTTCATGATTTTCCAAAGATAGCATATTTAATATTTTCTGAGAATGGCACATACATTATATACAATGCTTTCCATGGATAGCATATTCAATGTTTTCCATGGATAGCATACTCAAGGTTTTTTATTGATAGCATATTTAATTTAATGGATAGCATATTCGATGTGTTCCATGGATAGCATATTTAAGGTTTTCCTATTATAGCATATTCAAGATTTTCCATGGATAGGATATCCAAGGTTTTCTGTGGATAGAATATTCAATATTTTTTTCTGAATTCAAGGTTTTCCTTGGACAGCATATTCAAGGTTTTCCCACAGATGACATATTCAATGTTTTTCATGGATAGCATATTCTTTTTTTTATGGGTAACATTATCAAGGTTTTCCATGGATAGCATATTTAAGGTTTTCCGTGAATAACATATTCAATGTGTTCCATTTATAGCTCTTTCAAGATTTTCCATGAATAGCATATGCAATATTTTCCATGGATAGAGAATTCAAAATTTTTGTGGACAGTATATTCAAGCTATATAAAAGGTAGTATATGATAGATAGCATATTAAAGGTCTTCCATACATATATTCAATGTTTTCGATGGATAACATATTAAAGGTCTTCCGTGGATAGCGTATTCAATGTTTTCCATTGAAAGCATATTCAAGGTTTTCGATGGATAGCATATTAAAGGTCTTCCATGGATAGCGTATTCAATGTTTTCCATTGATAGCATATTCAAGATTTTCGATGGATAGCATATTCAATGTTTACCGTGGATAGCACATTCAAATTTTCATTGGATAGCATTTTAAAGATATTTCATGGATAGCACATCAACTGTTTTCTATGAATAGCATATTTAAGTAAACCCATAATTATTTTACTCAGGGCCTTCCGTGTGGAGCTAATGCACAAAAAACTTACGGCTGAAATCCGTCTACATGAGTAGGCATTAGTAGGAATCTATTTAAAGTCATAATAATTTCCTCATTGTGTATAAAGTATAAATATTGGAAGTAGAAACATTGTACCTGAATTCGAATCCGAATTCGTTTTTGAACTTACGAAAAAATTATACTTAGTTATGTCGGGTCTAAAGGATTCAAAGAGCAAACATAATTTGCGTCTCAAAAGTGTCGTTGCGGAGCCCGTTTTATCTCCGCTTCTGCTCGGTCAAGGCCTGTCCCATATAATACAGGCCGTCCTAGTTCACTGTTTGGCGTAATCTCGCCTCATAACCAACTACGGCCTACTTTTGTTCTACTGTATAGAAGGGATTTATTATTTAAACTGGCGTATATAGGATGGGGTGGTGACAAAGGAATCTGTAATGCGGCGGGGTGGGTACTAAGGGGTATGAGGGTAGAGTATTTAACATTAGTTCGTAAAAAAAACACAGAGTATGCAATTGACACGCGGTAGAAGCGAAACCTTCAGAAATCTAAAGTGGATAAGAGTGGGGAGGCTCCTAATGCTGAAGTCACATGGTTCACTCGGATGAAGGTTTACTCGATGAAATGTTCCATTCTCGTTTCACTGCGTGTTCACACGGTTCCTTCGAAGGAAGAGTTCACTCGACATTCTCGCTACGAAGTCGTCGAGCGTAGTCGCGGCGCGTATTGGAATTCGTCCGGCGCTGACGGCTAAGTTCGGGAATATTTACGATTTCAATTGACATTTCCGATAACGTCGAACTAAATTACGAGAAATTGGCGATTCTTGTAAACAGTAAATAAATTTCAGCACCATAAAATGAACATATGGTTAAATAATAACCTGAAAACTGATATCTACCAGTATTTTTGCACCATGAAAAATTTTTTATTCCAAAATAGGCCTCGGCTTGCAATGAAATCCATATAAATGGAATATTTATTAACGTATCCAAAAACTAAAAACTGTTTTCGAAAGGTGATGAAATATGCTTCCAAAATTTAACTAATTTATTAGAAATAACCACGTAATTTTTTAAATAGAATAATTTTTAATGTAAACTTTTAAAAGTAAAAAAAATGGCTCTCCTTGCTATTATTCTAACTAAAACAAAAAAATATAAAAACACACACTTATTTTGTTAGACAAATAAATTATAAACGTTTTTGTCACCTCACTTTTGTGTCGTTTCATATAAAAATAATTCATAAAAATATTAAATGAAAGAACACACTTTGTAAAACACCACTTTTTATTATAATTGATATTTAAAAGCCAACCAGGTTTCGCTCGATCTCGAGCTTCATCAGGGATGAAGCTCGAGATCGAGCGAAACCTGGTTGGCTTTTAAATATCAATTATAATAAAAAGTGGTGTTTTACAAAGTGTGTTCTTTCATTTAATATATAATGTCACACCACAAAGTGTTTGCTTCCTTCGATAAAATTCATAAAAAATTCACAATTTTTCATAATTTTTTTTTCAAATTCGATCAGAAACTTTGTTCCATAAAAGTGTACATTTGTATTATTTTGTGGTTAATTGTTATATTAAATATATAGAGCATTATTTTTTCTTTTCAATACCGTTTAGATCATATTTTTCACTATGATAGTAAGGGAGAAACAACGATTTCTATAAGACGTGTAGGAGTTATTTCGAAAAGCGAACTAAACGGAGCATTTTGACGTTTAAGCCGCTCCGGCTACTCGTCCTCACGCCAGAACATTCTCGGCCGACTAATTTGCGAGTGAAAGACTGTTCACTTGAGACTTGAGTATTCACACACATCATTCGCGTCACGTGATGTTAAATTCCAGTTGCGAGTGAACAATGCCGAAGGAAGCATTCCAACATTGTTGGAATGCTTCATTCGGCACTGTCTCTCTTCACTTTCGTGTTCACACGGTTCTTTCGAGGGAAAGAGGCGGAATGAAATCACGAAATGAAAGATAAATGAACCATGTGAATGGGCTATAAGCACCGCACAAAGAGGAGACCGATTATATTATCTCATTATCTGGCAGGCTAAATCTTACACATATGTAGGTGTTTCTCGCTATTGTTATTTTAGTGTCCCTATTTTTCGTTTCATTTCATTGGTTGAGAGTTTAGAGAGGGTCGCACATGGCTTACGCTTTAAGTTGCCTTGCACCGCAGTGGGAGGGATGGATTCATATCTTCGTCATTTTATTTTATTTTATTTTTATTTTATTTATCATATTATTTATCATTCCGACACACTTTGACATCTGGGTTCGTACTCACCCCTCCCATCTTTTTCCTTCCCAGTCTTTCCTCTCCTTCCTTTCCTTAAAAGACCCTTAACACATTTTTCCAAACAATTTGGGAGGGGGGTATGGGTACCGCCGCTTCGGGATCCATATATAGGATAACCAACACCTGCACCATAAGTCACCCTGAAAGGTTCGCTGCGTTTGGTGACTGAGCAGGGATGCCCGGGTTCATGGAGGGAGATTTTTCCGGATCTTGGCGGCGGATGCGTCTGCCCACCAACTGGGGGCAGGCTCGACTGAGAGACTGGTTGAGGGAGATCTTTTGACTTCTCCAGAAGGACTATCTCGAAACACCTTGCACCGCACCGCACCGCAGTGGGAGGGATGGAATCATTCGTCCGTCACTCCTGGACACAATGACCCCCAGATTCTACTCACCCCTCATACCTTCTTCCTTTCCAGAACATCCTATCCTGCCCCACAAAGAACCTTCACAAACCATGCCCAAAGATGAGATGGAGCTATTTTAAAAAAACAAGGCATCCCAAAAGGTGACATAGGACCTGAGGGGAGTTATTTTCCAATTTTCGATTCTAAACATGGTCTTTCACCAGGGCGATACTGAACCATTTATTGGATAACTAACACTTCTGTCACCCCAAGTGGTTCGCTACGTTTGGTGACTTAGTAGGGGTGCCCGGGATCATGAGGTGAGGTTTGTCCGGGTCTTGACAGCGGATGTGTCTGCCCACCAGCTGAGTGGCAGGCCGGAGCGGGAGTGGCTGGTTAAGGGGATTTTGTTAACTCTCAAGCAGAACTCTTTTGATACATCGCCTTGCACCACAGTAGGAGGGATGGATTCATAAGTCCGTCACTCCTGGACGCACTGACTCCCAGTTTCGTACCCACCCTTCACACTTTATCCTTCCCAGAACTTCCTCTCCTTCGTTTCCCTTAAAAGCCCCTCCACACAGCATTCCCAAAGATGACATAGGCCCTGAGCTCCAAACAGGAGGCCCTTTTTCTCAGGGCCTCCTGTTTGGAGCTGTTGCAAAATAAACAAAGATTAAAGTATTTCTAAACAGAGGAAGGTGTAATCGTGTGGCACTGTTGATCTGAACTTACCATCAAACCATTCCACACAATTCGACTAAAGTAGAATAAGTAGGATTTTATCAGATCGTGTCAAAACAATCAGAAAGGTTCATTTGTGCCAAATAATTTACTTGTTTCCAAGCACCTAGCAAACTAGCTCTCCGGTAAATCAATACCAAACAAAACAAAAGGTAAACGATATACGAACATACAAACGCCAACGTTTCAATTAAAGTTCAAAGTTAAAAATTTCTAATTGAGCCATCCGATGATTATTTTTAATTCGTGAACCATTTATTGTAGGGATCCGCGATGATTTTTAGTGCAGCCCGCGAGCCTTTTTGATGCTTCGCGCGTCGTGTTAAAAGAACCACAAAACAAAATAATTTAGAACGCGCTAATGATTTTCTTTCACGGTACGTCAGACGTATTTTTTTAGTTAAAAAAACTAGATGAATAAATGATAAAATTGATGATTTCACAGTTATTTATGTAAAGAAAGTCTGTTTGTCAAAGGCGAACGTCATGCGAACTTTGTTTGTCATGCGAACGCCAACCAAACATTTTAAAATCATCTTGGTTTTCCTTGAGCAATTTAAAAAAAAAAAATCAATTTTAATTTAAGAGGGAATAACCAGACAAAACCGGAAATATGTCATTTTTAAATCAAATTTTAGACGTATTGACTCTTTTCCACAATTAATATAAATTGATTTTGAAAGAATGTTTTAAAATTTGAGATAATATGTTTATTTTCAGTTGAATAAGATTTTACCCTAGGTCGTTGGAAGATTTGTTAAATTTTCAAACAAAATTTTGTGTTATACAACATACATTTCAAATCATATAATCATGCAAAAAATTATTTGAAAAAGCTATTTTTCAGAATTTTAATTTTAGATCCGTGCCCTTGTTTTTTGACGAAAATACTTCAGTTTGTCTATTTATTTACGGTCTTACGAAGTAATATATTAAAAAAAAACATTCTTATTTTGCTTAGATATTATTAAAAAGTTATAAATACTTCATCATAAAAAGTACATAATTTTAATAGTTTTATCATCACGAGTTTGAGCAGTTTTGAATGTAGGTATTTATCAACGCAATTTTTGATTGAAATAAAATCTATATGGAGTTATTAGGTTAAAATGCTGGTATGAAGAATAATAAATCTTTCTCATCGGAACCGCCCTGTACAGGTGCAAGGGTACGATGACAAGATCATCGTTCGACGAAATTTAAATTCTTGGCCGCTGGTTAATGGCTCGGTAAACTGGTGGAGTCGTGCGCAGATTCATTCTTAAGTTCAAACCAGTCTGATGTTTATAAATAATTTAAAAAATATGTGTGCGGTTTATACGTAGAAGTCAAACCTTCAGAAAACTAAACTTGGGGAGAATGAGACGCATGTTTAGTTATTACAATATTGTTACAAAGTTTAAAAATTATTTTACATTTTATTCTACGAAGTACCTACCGCACAAAGAGGACACCGATTAGTTTATCTCATTCTCTCGTAAGCTAACTCCTGTAGATGTATGTGTTTGTCTCTTTTTAATGTCGCTCGTTTCCTTTTCATTGACTATCAAATCACAAGAAGTTTTCATTTCAACAATCCGGTTGCGGAAAACAAATTAATGACTAGAATAGAGTCCACACACCACTAGCATTCTCCAGCTTACTCCTTATGGCGCCATCAAACATGGCTATCAGTGATATAAATCGTTTACATATTCTGATGGTAAATTCAAGGAATTTGTAGCACGCTCGAGTGAGCCGTGGTCCGAGAATGTATAGTATGTATTGTGATGGTTCACCCCCCCCCCTAATTGAAAACCTTAAATATTTCTTCTTCTCGTGCGTTCAGATCTCCGGTTGGTAGATCTTCCTCTCGTACCTACTGAATGATTCGCCATTAATGTTTTGAATCATGACTTATTTTTCCCACCCCTGTGACTGAACACAGTAAAAGGTAGTTCTCCGGGAAATCCTTACAATAAACCCTTTTCTCCACGTTGTGTAATTTTTTTTGTTTCGGAGCACCTAGAACATCTAGGATAGGTATTTAATGTCTTTCGTGGTAACTTTCGGTTCTTTTAGGTAAGGTGTGGAAGAATAACTCTGTATCTCTTAGACGTCTGAAGGACACGCCCTGTCTAAACTATCCTGAATTTGTCTCACATAATGAGCACTGTTGTTATTACTCTCGCTAGGCTATAAAATTGATCTCTCCCCCTCTACGTCCTAATAAGTTTTAATGTACGTACCTGGAATGTTTCATTTCATGTGGATAATTGGCGAATTCTCTGCACCGCTCTCCATGGCTAGATACTATACATAATCGTGATAATATGTTCTGTTGTTAGTAAACACAAACTTATACCTAGGATGGAAGTATAAGGACGGGATAGAGGATAAAATGGATGCGATGTGGAAGGAATTTTTTGCAAGCAAATACTGGCTCCTCCACTTGACCAAGTTGACTAGGTGGTCAGCTCTCAGAACACGACCCTCCGACCAATGCATGATGAGGCTATACCCATGGCACCCGGAAAATCTCTTGACGATAAACCAGATACCCGGACCCCGCCATAACAGAAGAAGAACGGCATGCCTTCAAACCTTTCCCAGACAACTCCAGTATCGAACACCTCCGGAACTACTTTACTGGCTCTAGAAGGGGTAATCTATTTCGTCCCTTATCAAGACTCTACTCACGGTACAACGTAGCGTAAGCTTGTGACAGGCAGTTCCTTCTCCCACGTGACCGACCTAGCGTTACAGACCACCTCTGGAAACCGACTTATCCCCACCCTTGTAAGAGATACGTTTGCTTCCAGGTCGATAGGATTAAAAAATGTGATGATGCTGCAGGAATCTCTCCACAAGAGCCATGCCTATGCCTCCATCCACACTACCTTGCCGGTAACTCGAGATGCTTTTGGTCAAGACGCCTCCATCAGCGAACCATGTCCTTTCATACTGATGGCATCTCATTTCATACGACCTGTTGCGCCCATCCGCTCGACATAGCTCCGCGAAAGGGAATTGCTTCCAGCACCTCGCGAGACCCGATCAGTCTATGGTGAGCATCCTCCAACATGACAATGCAGAAAGACCCTTACCGGGGGACCACCAATTTTCCACATAATGTGTGGCCTCGGTGTTCGTCATCAAATTGCCCAATCGTAAAGATTTAAAAAAAGCGTAATTCAAGAAGTAGGAATTCAGCAGAGTACCTGTTAGTTTTATTTGTTTCATATTTTATATCGTGATTCTGCTCTTCTGCTCCCTTGTCTAAAGATGTCTGTTCGGGTTGCAGGTAATCGCCTTCAATTTGATATGTCGTACTCTCGAGACGCTCCCCATTTGGTTGACTGTATTCTCTGTGTCAGGTTCATTTTTTGTGTCAGCTCGGCATCAGCCGTGTGCCGAGAAAAGGTCACTGTCCGGGGTGGTGACTGGTAACATCTGTGAAATACGCCTAGTACCTATTCTGGGATAAATAGTACATCAATTTACTCGATACAGACACTCATGCAATTAACTGTCCAAGATTCGCGTTCTGTTCACACCACCGGCAATCAGCAGGACCTGTAATTTATGTTATAAATTTCTTAACTTACCGAGCGCGATTGTCAATAACCCTCCCGTCGGGAATGTACTACGACAGTTATATGTTAACTCCACTTCCCATACCTCTGGGGAGAAAAAAAAAAACCCTCCCTACGAAATCTTTATTACTTGTAACTAACATAGCCTAAATGTTGTGAAATTAATTTCCCCCTCTCATAAACTATCAAGAAGGCGCCTTCAATTCGTTAACAATTTAAATTTTGTCCCCGTAACCCGTCTGTTGTGACTACTTAGTTTTCCGTATTCTAATCAATGATTCTGTGGTCCCTGTCCTTTATTACCTAAACACTATCCCCTACTGTAACTGTTTTAATTACGGGGTTTCACTTTTATCAATTAATTTTTATTATTAGAGTCGTTTTTCGCGGTTTATCACTCACTCGTGGATGATTACTGTGGTTTATTGAATATCAATTAATTTTATTGTTATTATCTCGAAAATCTCGTTCAATAAAAATATATTAGTATTATTATTAATTATGACAGGAGTCCAACACTTTAATCAAGTCTCAATTCCCAAATTTAAATGTTTATAGCGCGGTAATCGCGAATTTTAACAACGATTATCTGTATTAAGTAAGTAACACAACACAAAATTTCTTCATCTTACACAATAATTACTGTAAAATTTTCACTGAAGTTAGTCTCAACAAACAAACACTTCTCGTTTTCGCTAATCCACAGCGAGCCACAACACCTTTTCGTCTTCGCTAAGTCCACAGTCAAACACACCACTCTTGTCCCGCGCGTATAATCCCCCGTTTTCGTCCCTTCGAAATTCCACGTCCAGCCCCTTTGACGATTCGAAAATGTCTGTCAATCTACCCTCTTTCCATCTCGCAGGTCCAATGTCAAACCTACTTTCCAACGTTTTTTACATTAATTTATCACTCATAAATTCTCACAGTTATGCGAACTGCACTTCAGGAAAAATACTTGAATTTGCACGTAATTTAAAGTTCTGACAGGACATTAATTTTTATTTGTTTCACTAATTACTTTCTTGAATCTCGTACACGTAAAATCAAGAGATAAATTCAGCTTTAATGTATCGATCTTGACAACCCACTCAAATACAAGGGATCGAACACATTTTTCATCTGCGTTATCTAAATAACCCAAAATCTAAACCGAAACCTTAGGGTTTTGTCGCTAGCGTAACCTATTACTTACCAGACTCGCCGATTTCAGACGTGAAACCAACTGTTGTCAATTCCCTCGTGCTCCTCATAAAAATGTGATTTATGACCAGGTTAGAAGTGTTTTTACCACTTAAAATAACTATTCCCTAAAACGTGGGACAATATTTTGTTCTAAATCCACCAAGAGGCATCAGATCTCGCTCTTTCCTGTGATTGATGGGACGCCCCTAATATGGTTCGATACTTATTCTGATTTGTTGAACGCTTTCGTTACCCTAGTAGATAAATCTTTCCTCGACAGGCCAGCCCCAATTGCTCCACATTCTTTTAATTTCACTATCAAATCTACCCCACGGATGTCGGTAGTATGCTCATATTTGTTATTTAAGAAAAAAAATTATTCGCCAACCATTCGACAAAGCAGGTTCATCACAGTATGCAGTTGGAACTCTTGTGGTGTATTCACATAAAATTTTGTATCATGGTAGGAATTAGAAGAGTTCTAGAGATTCTTCTTCTTCTTGTGCCTTGTCCGTTCAACGGACGTTGGCTATCATGTTGGCTATGCGGACTTTGTTTACTGCGACCCGGAACAGCTCCACGGTAGACTGGCCAAACCACTGTCTCAGGTTTTTCAGCCATGAGGTTCTCCTTCTTCCAGGGCCCCGTCTTCCGGCAATCTTTCCCTGCATTATGAGATGCAAGATCTCATACTTCTCTGGATGTCTCATCACGTGTCCAAGATATTGAAGTTTTCGGATTTTTATGGTTTTAATTACTTCCTTTTCTTTATTCATTCGAACCATAACATCTTCATTTGTGACCCTGTCCATCCAGCTTATTTTAAGTATTCTTCTATAGATCCACATCTCGAATGCCTCAAGTCGCCTAATTAATTCTTCAGTAAGCGTCCATGCTTCCATTCCATAAAATAATATTGAAAACACGTAGCATCTGACCATTCGCATTCGTAATCCAAGGTTGAGATCATGACTGCAGAACATTTTTTTCATGCGGATAAAGGTTGCACGAGCTTGCTTAATGCGGCATTTGATTTCCACTGAAGGATCCCATCTATCATTTACATTGCAGCCCAAGTATACAATACTTTGTACCTTCTCCAGTTTTGTTCCAGCAATATAAAGAAGTTCATCCAATGCATTATTTTTGCTTATGAGCATGTATTTTGTTTAATTTATGTTCAGTTCTAGCCCAAAATTCTCACAAGTCTTCACTACTTGATTCAGCAAAAGTTGTAAATCCTCAATGTTACTTGTTAGAAGTACCGTATCATCTGCATAACGCAGGTTGTTTAGAATCTTTCCATTTATAATAAGTCCTTGAGTAGCTTCTTGCAGAGCTTCATTGAATATTTCTTCTGAATATAAGTTGAACAGCATAGGTGAAAGAATACAACCCTGTCGCACGCCTCTCTTTATTTCTACTTCGTCTGTTAGACATTGCTCTACTCTTACTGCTCCTTTCTGGTTCCAATAAAGATTACCTATTATCCTTATATCTTTATCGTCTATCCCGTAGGTTTTCAGAATTTGAATCATTTTGTCGTGTCTAACTCTATCAAATGCTTTAAGGAAGTCAATGAAGCATGTATGTACATTTGTATTCACATCTCTACACCTTTGGATTAGTACTTGAATACTAAATAACGCTTCTCGAGTACCCAAACCATTTCGAAAGCCAAATTGTGTGACACATATCTTTTCTTCCACTTTGCGATATATGCGTCCATGTATAATTCGCAAAAATATCTTTAATAAGTGACTTATTAAACTAATTGTCCGGTGGTCACTACATTTTCTTGCTTTTGCTTTCTTTGGGAGAGTAACAAAAGTGGATCGAAGCCAATCTAGTGGGATAATTCCTGTATTATATATGGAGTTAAAGAGACTGGTCAATACTAGGATGCCTTTATTTCCTATGAGTTTAAGGATTTCAGCCTGTATTCCATCTGGGCCCGCTGCTTTCCCAGTTTTAGAGAGACGAATTGCATGTCTGTTCTAGAGCAGACCTACATTATAATTGTAGGATTTGTAAAATCGAAAATATTTATAAAACATTTGACTGAGGGTCATTGCCTTTCAAAAACAAATATGGTCAATTTGATTTATAATGCAATGAATTTTGAAGTGAAAACTTCTTTAGCACCGTTGTGATTTAAAACTCGATAAAACGGAAACGAGCGACACTAAAAAGAGACGAATACATACATCTATAGGATTTAGTCTGCCAGAGAATGAGGTAGAAATATAATATCGATTTAATTCATGGACTCGGGTAATCGGTTCCAATATAACACCTCCATTGGTGTACTGGTATAAAGGAACTAATGAACCTTTGCAGACATTTAGCCGACCAGGGATCGAATCCTATGAAATAACCAAAATATAAATTATTTTTGTAAAATCAATATCCAATCTTCAAACCACTACAAAATTAACAGGCAAAAGAAAACACAAAAGAAAGTGACATCTAGCGGCTCCGAAGAAGAAAAGAGAAATATTAATAAGACTTGCAGACCCAGCCACACGGTGCTGTGGCTAACGAAACACAACGCCATTACCCAACCTTTATAAAATCCACACCTCCCGCTTGCATATTTGAATTTCTCGACTTTTCTCTACTATAATAAGCATGTTTTTATACATACATACCTTCCTCTTAAATCACTCTATCTATTGATGAAAACCGCATGAATATTCGTTGCGTAGTTTAAAAGATCTATGCGCACATACATTTTGAGCGACTTCATCAAATAAAATAATTCAAATCAAATACCTACTTACTCTAGGACATCTATTTTCTAATTTCTTCCGTAGAACGAATTTCAACAGTACGGCCCGCCAGCCGTTTTAAATCACACAAAAATATGTTTGTTTGAATTTCTCGGCTTTACTCTAATATAATTTACATGTATTATACATATAAACATTCCTCTTCAATCACTCTATCTATTGGTGAAAACCGTATGAAAATCTGTTGCGTAGTTTAAAAGATTAACGCACTCATACATTTTGAGCGATTTCATTTTATACTATGTAATAATGATGATGATGATGATGATGATGATGACCAAATGTATAGGAAAAGGTGCACTGGAATTTGACGACAAAAATAAGTAAAAACAATCATCCTTCATATTAATAAAAAATATGCTTCGTAGTCTCCCCATCCTTGTCTACTTTAGTTTTCTGAAGGTTTTTTTTGTGAATTGCAAACTTTTCTGTGAATTGCAAACTTCTTGCCCTTTTTTTGTTGACCAATTCGAGAGAAGATGTACAGAAATTTAACAATTGAATGAACACCGGTAGAAAACTTGAAAAATCACAAAATCTGTAAAAAATTTATTCAAAGGATACATTTAAACATGAAATTATTAAATTAATAAATTTTTTATGAGTACCCATATTGCCGGTTGTCTGAAATACTCTTCACACAAGTGATTCCTATTTTTAAATTTCATTTAAATTCCAAACTAATTTGAGTTCATTGGACGTGAAAATTTTCACGCAGGAATAATTCACGCAGGGATAAATAAAACATGCGTTTCGAAACGAGACAAATTTCACGTAATAATGATTCACGCAGGAACAACTAACGCTCATCATTACAAACAACCGAATTTAGTATGTTTGATTGGTTTAATTCTTCATAATTTACGGGAATTACATTTTTTTACATTAGTTCCACACAGGAGACACTGAGGAAAATAATTCCTCTCAAGTTCTCTGTTATCCTTGGGGATTCTTTTTGATTTAGGAAAGGAAGTAGAGGAAGTGCTGGGAAAAAGGTATGAGGGGTGGGTAGGAATTTGGGTGGTCAGTATGTCCAAGAATGACGAATGTATGAATCTATCCCTCCCATTGCAATCCAAGGCAATGTTCTGAGTGAATTCTGCTGGAGAGGTCATAAGGTCTCCCTAATCCAGTCTTTCCCGATCCGGCCTGCATCGCAGTTAGTGGGAAGATGCATCCGCCGTCCAAATCTGGGCTAACTTCATCCAATGAACCCACGCACCCTTTCTATGGCAGAGGTTTTGGAAATCCAATAAATGGTTAATTCATTCGAAACATCCTAAACAAACATTCGAAACATCCTCGTCATGGAAGCCCGCCTCAGTCCATCATCCAGTATTGATGCACACTGGAGAAAAATACTGGCTCCTTACGTGCCACAGAATCCTGAAAGCTTAATATTATTATTTCTTTTGTTTTCCTTTTACTACTATTAGCTTATTATCTTTTTTGTTTCGTGTACATTCATATCTACCTTCTTTTTCTTTTTTTCCTTTCAAATACTTTGTACATGTATGTGTATATTATGGTGACCCGACAATTCGTCCTGCGACAATTCATCCGGTGACAGTTCATCTTGCGACAGTTCATCCGGCCGACAGTTCATCCTGCCGACAGTTCATCCTGCCGACAGTTCATCCCGCCGACAATTCATCCGGCGGCAATTCATCCTGCCTGATCATTTAGAAGATTTTTATTAAGTAAGTATGCAAAGAGGATATACGGCCGTACAACCAAAATCGACATACTTATATCTGAAGGCATCTTGAGTGGAAATCCGCTGTAAAAATATTTCTAACAATAATTTCGACTCTCCGAAGAAGCATGCGTGAATAACAAAATACGACATACTTATACTTTTAGGTTAGGTTAGGTTGGGTTAGGTTAGGTTAGGTTAGGTTAGGTTAGGTTAGGTTAGATTAGGTTAGGTTAGGTTAGTTTAGGTTAGGTTAGGTTAGGTTAGGTTAGGTTAGGTTAGGTTAGGTTAGGTTAGGTTGAATTGTCAGGATGAATTGTCGCCGGATGAATTGTCGGCGAGATGAACTGTCGGCAGGATGAACTGTCCGCAGGATGAACTGTCGGCCGGATGAATTGTCGCAGGATGAACTGTCGCCGGATGAATTGTCGCAGGATGAACTATCATGGAACCGTATATTATACCCTTATGGAATGTGTGGGATTGCACTCTCCTCCCCACATACTGTAATATCGCCTACCAAACTAATATCAACTTAACAAAATGAAGATTTTTCTCGGAGTTTGACTTTAACTTTGTTTTCAGGTTTTTGATCCTCAGAATTTTTGTTATTAGTGGTGTTTTAATATTAAGTTGTGACTTTCGTTAAACATAGTCTCAATTCCCGTCGCCGCCGCTGAGGAGCCGTAATAAGACGTGTCTGTTTCCTCCAAAGGAAAAAAAGTAATACTTTGAAAGAACGCACGTATGTTGTGCATCTCATCTTTTTCTCACCATTATTTAATGTGTAAGAAAGAGCTGCAGCATTATTACGATAAGGAATGTATGTGTGTTCGGCGTTTGATGTTTCGGAATGAAAATTCGTAGACAGCCTATGTCGAATTCTTATTTATTCCCTGTCAACATTGATTCGCCTGTCAACAGTAAAACCGTGCTCGGTATATCCATAATAAATTAGTCTGAAATTAGGCATCTCGATCCGATATTGTAAATTTATCGTTTACGCTGTGCTTGCCCCCTGGTGTCATTCCATGGAATATGTGGAATGGAAGTTCGTTCAAAGCATTTTTTCCACGTTTTGTGTGGGATAAAAAAACACAAACTTGAATTACAATAATGAAAAAAAAATTCATCCTTTTCGTGAAACCTCTTCTTATATGTGATCAACAAAAATATTAATAAATTGGCAATGTTGAATTGAAATACTAACCCAAATATGTATTGGCAATCTGTATTTATTTTTGACATTAAATTAGTCATTTTTCAACCATTTTCTCTTCTCAACAATCGAACGGAATTGCGTGTACAACTTCTTTTAATTCTAAGTGCTTCGTCAGTTCAATCCGTTCATTAGATAAGTCAGTAATTTTACAAAACGAACGATATTATTACAAAATATGTGTTTATTGAAGGTTAACCGAAACTTATCTGGTAATATGTATAAAATGGAGGCATCAGCACAGGTGAGCTACCCAGTGAGGTCGACATTGCTGAATTGTATTTGAAATGTAAGATATTATATCAAATCTATATATATATATTTTTTGATTCTGTATGTTTGCGTTCGCTAATCTCGGAAAGTAATCGATGGATTGACTCAATTTTTTTACAGAACATTGCATTTTAGCAGAAGAGCGTTTCTACATACTTTTTATTTGGAAGTTCCAAAGGAAAAGGATAATTTTATGCGTTTTAAATTGACTCATAATTTGTCATAGTATACAACGGAATGACAGTTCTAGACAGTGTTGCCATTTTATTAATTTTATTAAAAGTTACAAAAATTTATGATACCTACAAATTAGGAATTAAAAGAATTTACATAATCGGATTTAAATGTAGAATTATATCTAACAAATTATATTACTATTTTCACTCATTTGTTTTCTCTGCGCGTTTTAAATTTACTCATAATTGTTTTAAATTTACTCATAATTAAATGTCAGTTCGTAACTTTGCAAAACCTACAAAAAATCAGATTAACAAGTCGAATTATATATGACAAATTTTCAAAGGGTCAAAAAAGTGTAACTGTGACCAGTTGATTGATGTGTAAGTTTTTTCAAAGTTGATCACCATTCGTGGGATGCCTCGCTCACGTTCAAACATAGGCTGTCGTACTCGACACGCAAACGCAGATCGTCAGAGTAGATCAAACCGCACTGATCAAGAACGTTTAGACGATAATGAACATGTTCGAGTTAGAATTATTCAGAGGCGAGCAGAAGAACTGGCGAATCGTCGGGAAGAAAGACTTAAAAGCTTACGAGTAGAAGCGCGATGAAGACGAGCAGCACATTCATCTCAACAACGTCAAGAAGAAATAGATTAACGCCGAAGACGAATGAAAGTGCAACTTTTGAATAACCATGCTTCGTTCCATCGAATTGCTTTTTCATACGAACCAGATATTCAATACAATACCTCATGTAAATTTTTTCAAATCGGTAAAATGAATAAAGTTTTTCCACACTGCAAAGTAATGAAATTTAAAGGTGAAACTCAAGGAATGTGTTGTGCGAGCGGCAAAGTGAAGATACCTGAAATTGATCAGCCAATAGCACCACTGATAAATTTGTTGCAAGGAATTACTGATGATTCAAAACATTTCCTCAAAAATATTAGAAAATACAATTCATGTTTTCTGATGACTTCATTTGGCGCTAACGCTATAACAGAAAATTTTATGCCGACGTTTAAAATTCAGGGACAAATTTACCATAAAGCTGGCTCTTTGCTTCCCTTTCACAGCAATCAACATAAATTTCTACAAATATATTTCATGGGAGATCAAAATGATCAGTTGAATGCATGCTGTCAAATCTCTACTAAAGTCAAAAGGCATATTGTTGAGTAGTTGCAAAAAATGTTACATGATAACAATAATTTAATTCGAATGTTCAAAAATGCAATTGATCTCATGCCATCAGACAGCCATAAAATTATCATTAGTGCTGATCAAACACCAGTTAAAAAAAAAACAATTTTTTTATTTATTTATTGTGTTATATACGACATGCTTATAATTATACTCCTGAATAACTAGATCTATAATAACGTGATATTGTAAAAGTCTTTAAGGTCTGAATAAATAAATAATTTAAAAAAAATTACGAATGTTTTATTTTCTTCCCTTATATTCTACACTACAGCTCAGTCATATTCAATTAAGCAATGTGTCTTCTTGGAAAATGCACAGTTGCTAGACAATTTTTTTTAACTCCTCTAATAATTAAAATCAGACAAAGCCACAGCGAAGCGTGGCCGGGTTCAGCTAGTAAATGAATAAAAAAATAAATGAATTAAAAAATAAAAATTAATGTGGAGATTGCGCTAAAATTTATTAATGTCGATCGAATTATCTGTTAACGATCGTTGACAGATTTGGTCAATATACTATTGATATAGGGTTTTATCGATCGTCCATGCAAGATCTCTTATCCATCAATCGAGACTTTGACGCGCTTTACATAAATTAAACCAAAACTAGAAAACCACTTGGGGTAACCTATGCTGAGAATAAAGGAAGTTACAAATTTCCTGGTCGACAGAACCGATTTAGACCAATTCTAGTCTTCTGTTTTGGTTCATGGGTTACAAAAGCACGGAAAACATTAATTAGATAAGCATCGCAAATAACCGCAAATTAAAGCGATCGTTTATTTAATTTTCATCCCGTTTTAAATGGCGCCCAACGATTCCTGGGCCGTGAAATTATAATTACAATTAATTTAACGATAATGATTATTGTTATGTCTCATTTGCCTTCAACGGCTGCTTTTAAAATGGAATTGCAAGATTTTATCATTTGTGTTTTACTGGCAAA
Source organism: Limnephilus marmoratus (assembly GCA_917880885.1). Classification (NCBI taxonomy): domain Eukaryota; kingdom Metazoa; phylum Arthropoda; class Insecta; order Trichoptera; family Limnephilidae; genus Limnephilus; species Limnephilus marmoratus. Next base: position 20,759,923 of record OU862915.1, read on the forward strand.
ATAACTTAAGTCATTTTAAGATTTAAAGTTTTTTTTTAAATTTACACAATTTTTTTCATGTTTAATGTCTTCCGGAAGGCAATTATATAAATTGCCCTAATCATAAACAATGGATTGCTTACCATAGTTAGTGTTTAAATGTATGTTATCTTGTTGTCGTGTGTGTACTAGGGACGTTTTGTGTGTGTGGTGTGTGCGTAATTGGGTCGTTTTAATAAATCTGTGTTTGTATGTACGAGTTTATTATTTATTTTGTACACAAGGTGTCATATATTGCATTAATTTAATGTTAACAGTTTTGTTTCCACATATAATTTTCGTGGATGCTCTTGATCTGTAGTGAAATAGTTTTTTTGATTACCTTGTTTTGCATTGCCTGTAATTCATTTATGTGTGTTTCTAAGCGTTTTCCCAGATTTCAATCAAGTATTTTACATGTACGAGATTACTACCTTTATGAAATTTATTTGGTATTAGCCGATAACCGGCTAAATACGCCAATTAAGGGGGTGATTTTATCTTCAATATCTTGAAAGGGCTTTTTAAATATTAAATGCTTATCAATGCACAGCCCGATAACATTTTTATGGATCAGGATTTGAAAGACAATCTTTTAAATTTTTAAGGGCACATGATAAGGATTAAATTTACAAGTTAAGTTTAAAATCATGTATCCTTTTTTACATTCATTATAAAAATTTTCGATTGGAGCCATCCGTTAAGTTTTTCTAATTCACTTTGTGCATTTTCTAGTAAGATGTCTAAATCTTTACCCCAATATAAAATTGTAGTAGTAATTGTAATCACACGCATATAGAAAAAAATCACCGTTTAAATCAATTTGCGAAATATCATTGATGTAATTTTGGAACAGTAGTGGTCTTAGTATGAATCCCTGCTTAACTCCATATTTTATTGAAAGGTAAAGGTAGTTGCTATTTTGATTGTTAATGTGAAAGAGTTGCTTTCTATTGCTAAGATATGATTGGAATAGCTCAACAACAGGATCAACTTAAAAATGACAGCTGGCTTCAGGTAGAAATTGACAATTGGCTTTTAAATTAATTTGCAACTTTACCGGAAAATAAAAAAACGGCAGTTATTTTAGGCAAATGGAAATTTGAAATGTACTGTAAAATAATTATCTACGTTGTAGGATTCCATCGAAAAAATCTTTTCTATTTCTGGAATGTTCCTTTATGAAGTCTAATATCAAGCTTGCAATATTCTGCATGTAAGCAATGCATCCGTATGAGTATATAGTGCGGGTCCACCCAGGTTGCAATACTTATGCAACCTTTATAGGATTTGGGAGCGGGTACGGGTACCGCCGCACCGGGAACCATTTAATGAATAACCAACACCTCAACTCATTCGGTACTTTCGGTGATGTAGCATCCGGTGCCCGGGTTCACGTTTGAGGGATGTATAGGTCTTGGTGGCGGGCCGGATTCGGAGAGACTAGTTGAGAGAGCATTTTTATCTCTCCAGTCGAACTCTCTCGGTTCATCGCCTTACACCAGTTGGAGGGGTGAATTCATACGTCCGTCACTCCTGCCTGGACACATTGACCCCAGATTCCTACCCACCCCTCATACCTTTTTCCTTCCCAGAATTTCCATTCCTTCCTTTCCTCTAAAGACCCTCCGCACAGTATCCCTAAAGATGACTCATTTTTCTCAGGGCCCACTAAATATTCTGGCTTTAAAAAAATATGTTCATATAGACCAGTGGTTCCCAACTTTTTTGTGACCCGGGACCACTTGTACGTTTATTTTTTCGACAGGGACCACAAGCAGTGGAATAGCGAAGGGGGGTGGCACCCAACAGAGTTTCTCCCTTCCAAGAGGACAATTCTCTAGCCCCCCCCCCAGGACTGTCTAATTTTTTATGAAGTCGAAATTTGTGTTTGTCAACTTTATTGGGGGGAAGGGGGGTGATACCACGTTGTCCGCCCTACCCGTCCCTGGTTCCACCCATGCTCAGGGTGCCACGGGTTCTAGCAGAATATTTACCACAACGGAGGGAGTAGGATGGGGTGGGGCGAAACGGAATATCGTAATGGTCACTGACCACAAGGTACAATAATGATAAACTGAATATTGTCCCAATTTTTTTTATTCAGACTTTTCGACCAGGGACCGCCCGCGCGCTGGCTCGCTTATTAACCGGCGGATCATCGCGGACCATCTTCTAGCTCTCGCGGACCACTAGTGGTCCGCGGACCACTGGTTGGGAAACCCTGATATAGACTATAGACCAATAAACGCTGATTCTGAATATATAAGTTATATTTAATAATATTAAACGCAGAGTTGTTAAAAAATTATTAAAAAGTCCATTTTTAATCGGGTCGTGACGTCACTGTTCGACGTATCGTGACGTCACCGTAAAGTCATTGCATGGGAATGTATGATATGACACAAGCCATCGTATTAATTTATTCGTTTATTTACATACTGTTTATAGAGATTTAGTTGTTGTGTTTATTGTAACATTATTTAGGCCTAAATAATGTTCCAAAAATAAAGGTGTTTCTTATTAGTTTATCTCTATTATTGAAAATATTCAAAAACTACTGCACAAAAAAAATCGTAATGCTATTTATAGGGAGAATACTTCGAATAACGGAATTCAAAATGGCGGTAGTTGATCAACTGATTGCCTGATCCTATACTAATTTTTCAGGAGTGATGACGTCACACGATTCACCATACATACGGTGGTTTTCGGGGGGTCTTGAAAAATCAAAACTTTGACAATTATTTTAATTATTAAAACTAACTCTAAAAATAAAAGAAAAATTCAGTTATTTAAGTTAGAAGGTCATTATTCATAAAAAAAATTGGACTGGAGTTCTCTATTTCCACTTTCATTCTAATAGATTAATTAATAATTATAGAAAAAAAAAGATTTAAACTTGTATTACCTCCAGTCCAAAAAGATATATTTCTATTTTTCACTTATTTAATAAATCAATTAATACCATAAATTCTTCTGAAATTCTGATCTGAAAGTATCTAGGTTTTTAAATACCAAACTACGTATTTAATGAAAATTATGTGCTTTATTTTTCAAAAAATAATACACAATTTGTCTGAAGAAAACTCATTATCTTTAAACTTTTTCATCCAGGTAGGTATAACAATATGAAAATAATGCAATGATAAAGTCCAAATAAACACGACTATTTCACATTTGAAAAAATAATCTTTATTGATCCATTAAAACGGCCATCTCCTTAAACGGAAACGTAACGCACAAACAAATTAACAGACAAAAGAAATGCAAAACGGCCCCGTTAAAACAGCACTTCATTAAGCTCAGTAACTTTTATCCTTGTGCCTCTGAAGCCTAAAATAATAGCAGTCGTTGAAATGGACCACGGTGTACATCATATTAACATAACAATTAACGGTAACCGCTATCTGATGCGGTTTTGAGGTAAAGTTTATCAATACGCCAATCGATTATCTCCACGCAAATGGTAATTACGGTCGCTGTTATGTGGATGTTAGCAATAACGGGGTATAGCGAACACTGAACACTAGATATCGACTTATATACTGATAATAACTGAAGAGTAGATGCAGACTACGGTAACACGTAAAAAGAAAAAAAAAATTACAAACACAAAAACTTAATTTCTTCAAAAAAAAAATTAACAAATACAATACTGCATCGGTGATTTAATCACAGTGTTTAGTTCTGAAACAGCTTATGAACTGAAACTCATTTTCTCAAATTCCTTACATTATTATTTTCTCCCTTTGTCCCTCTCCTTCCTTGAAAGGCCCTACTTACTTACTACAACAAGAAGAAGATGTTTACTACTTACCTGGCACAGATGCCCAGTATTATTGCACAAAATCTAAAATTACCCACAGTCAGTTGAAAAATCGTCGTGAACCGTTCAGCCTCCACCAAGATTGGCCCATCACAGTCTATGAACCCAGCAAAGGTAGGGGCTTTCTCCTTTTCGATTGATATTTCCGGTGATTTGACGTTAAAAAACGCCGTCAATTGTCTTGTCTCATACAAATAAAGATATACAGTCTCTCTCTCGTGTCACGATGTGTCACGATGTTGTGTCACTCTCTCGTGTCACGATGTTGTTCGTTGACACACATATTATATTTGTAGCCTTTTTTGAAAGATTTGAGTTTGTTTATGGACAAAATTACTTATTTTCATCCTACTATTTTAAAGTGGGTATAACTCGCAAAAAGTGTTTTGTCCTGAAACAATTTAACTAGCGCTATCTATAAAAGAGAAGATTTCAGATTCTTTAAAGTATCACCTTTTATCGGTCACGTTTTTTGTTCTTACTTGTATAAAATAGGACACCAAGACCACCATTTCACTGGTATCCGTCATTGGATTCGATCAAATGGTGTGTGAATGGAATGTCAAAGAAGAATCTTTAAGAAACATTTAGATGTATTGCTAAGAGCATTCAACGAATAAAAACATTCGTTTGGATCTACACATAAAAATATTAAAAAGTTGTCTAAATAAATTTCCATTTTACTTTTTATACCAGAAGATATTAAGTTGAAAATGCAACAATATAATTCCAACTAACTCAAAGCATAATGTATTGTGCTAGAACGGGAATAGTAAACCAACTTGGATTTAGTATCCGCCTATAAATTAATATAATCGCTGTCGGAATTATTTGAAATTAACAGCTCTCGCGGGGAACATTTACCAATATATTCATCTATCTGGGGTCATTTTTGTGCAACAAATCCTGTTCCATTAAATCCATTTTCTCTGAGAGAATCTGTTTCGTGAATTCACTTGGTCACGTACGGATGACGATATAATGAGAAATGACATGAATTTTTAATAGAATAATTTAATTATTTTTAATAAATCTTCAAAAGAGATCTATTTTTTAGACAATTTTTTTTAACAAAACTTCACACTCAGCGTATCTGAAGTCGGGTCTCTTCCGGTCTTAAACACAAACAAAACAGAAACATTTTTTTGTTTTTGCCCACATTTTTGCCTCTTTTGTTTGCTTAACCTTTAACTACCGATGTGCCGTTTTAGTTACATAAGTACTGACGTGACGTCTGCTGACGTGAAGTCGATTTGTTGGAAAAAAACATCGAACCTTACCTTTACCTTAATCACACTGTGTATTAATTAAACTGTATATATTTCTTCGAAAATAAATTATTCTTAAAGTTAAATAATTAGGTAAACTATGAAACTAATGAAAATGTAAAAAATATTTATGTTTTATGAAAAACCGCATCAGGTTGTAGGAAGTATCAAATATTAAGAACACAAAGGCTTGCACACATTTTTCGTGCAAGTGTCACATTTGTAAGCAGTCTGACGTTTTAGTTTTGAGGGACAGATATGACAGTGTTCTAGGTTGGTTACTCTCCAATTCATTTTCTGTCCTTATAGCCCATTCACATGGTTCATTTATCTTTCATTTCGTGATTTCATTCCGCCTCTTTCTCTCGAATGAACCGTGTGAACACGAAAGTGAAGAGAGACAGTGCCGAATGAAGCATTCCAACAATGTTGGAATGCTTCCTTCGGCACTGTTCACTCGCAACCGGAATTTAACATCACGTAACGCGAATGATGTGTGTGAACACTCAAGTGAACAGTCTTTCACTCGCGAATTAGTCGGCCGAGAATGTTCTGGCGTGAGGACGAGTAGCCGGAGCGGCTTAAACGTCAAAATGCTCCGTTTAGTTCGCTTTTCGAAATAACTCCAACACGTCTTATAGAAATCGTTGTTTCTCCCTTACTATCATAGTGAAAAATATGATCTAAACGGTATTGGAAAGAAAAAATAATGTTCTATATATTCAATATAACAATTAAACACATAATAATACAAATGTACACTTTTATGGAACCAAAATTTCTGATCGAATTTGAAAAAAAATTTATGACATATTGTGAATTTTTTATGAATTATTTTTATATAAAACGGCAAAAAAGTGAGGTTACAGAAACGTTTATAATTTATTTGTCTAACAAAATAAGTGTGTGTTTTAATATTTTTTTTGTTACCAGTAATTTTAGTTAGAATAAAAGCAAGGAGAGCCATTTTTTTTACTTTTAAAAGTTTACATTAAAAATTATTCTATTTGAAAAATTACGTGGTTATTTCTAATAATAAATTTTGGACGCATATTTCATCACCTTTCCAAAACAGTTTTTTGTTTTTAGATACGTTAATAAATATTCCATTAATATGGATTTTATTGCAAGCCGAGGCCTATTTTGGAATAAAAAAATTTCATGGTGCAAAAATACTGGTAGATATCAGTTTTCAGGTTATTATTTAACCATATGTTCATTTTATGGTGCTGAAATTTATTTACTGTTTAAAAGAATCGCCAATTTCTCGTAAATTAGTTCGACGTTATCGGAAATGTCAATTGAAATCGTACATATTCCCGAACTTAGCCGTCAGCACCGGACGAATTCCAAAGCGCGCCGCGACTACGCTCGACGACTTCGTAGCGAGAATGTCGAGTGAACTCTTCCTTCGAAGGAACCGTGTGAACACTCGGTGAAACGAGAATGGAACATTTCATCGAGTAAACCTTCATCCGAGTGAACCATGTGACTTCAGCATTACATTCGCCGGCTCATCTGGCCCAAGAACTCTTTTTATCGATGAGCGCAACTCCCTTGGAACGGGGCAAAGTTTCATATCTCCTCCTATTGACAGAAACACTGTTATTTTCAACTGAGGTTGCCCGTTTCATGCCCAAAGAGCCTATCTCATTTACTGTAACATTTGGCTAAAAATAAAATTGGAAATTCATATAATCTGAATAAAAGTGAAATAATATTTTTTTACGTAAATACCGACGAAAGGTCCAACAAACCATTCGCGGTATTATAACAGCCATAACTTACCCAACCGCACGCGGCGATTCTACGAGTATTACTCTCCACGAACGCTGCCGGGCTGCTGGAAAAAAGCGCGGGGTAATACTTTTTTTTAACATTAGCTCCACTTAGGAGGCCTTTAGGCAAATAATTCCCCTCAGGGCCTATGTCATCTTTGGGGATGCTGTGTGAAGGGTCTTTTTAAAAAAGGAAGTTCTGGAAAGGAAAAGGGTATTAGGGGTGGGTAGGAATATGGGGGTCAGTGTGTCCAGGAATGGCTGAAGTGTGAACGATCCCTCCTACTGCAGTGTAAGACGATGTTCCGTAGAGTACGGCTGGAGATGTCAAAGGGATTCCCCCAACCTTTCTCTTCCGATCCGGCCTGCCATGCAGCTGGTGGGCAGACGCATCCTCCGCCAAGACCCGGAAAAACCGTGAATTCGGGCATCCCTGCTAAGTCACCAAACGTAACGAACTATCTGGGGTGATCTGTTGCAGAGGTGTTGGTTATCCAATTCCGGGGTACCCATACCCCCACCCGCATCCTAAATCTACTACGCGAACACAGATGTATACGTACATAAGTAACCAGACTTTTCGAATTCTCTGTTAGAATGTGTCTGTCAGACCACTCGTCGGTACTTTAGGTTAAACTTTGGGGGTGGTGGGAGTGGCCATACATATTTTTTATCATTATTTTGTAGACGTCTGGGAATACGTGTGTGCTGTCAAGTGTCAAAAATGAGTTCTGACGAGGAAGATGTTGAAGACATTCATGATCTTTTAGCGATCGTGGAGACAATTTCACAGTTAAAATTCACGGATCCAGCAGACAACTGAGAACTGCGGTTTTGGCGAGACCAAGAAGACCTAAAAATAATAACAGCAATATTTGGCTGTTTATGAAATTTCCCGTTTTTGTGGAAAAACCACTTCAAGGGCGCTCTAGAAAAACATGTTTTCTTATTCCCACGCAGAGAATATTTTCAGGCGTTTCTCCATTTGTTTTTATATCATAATTTTATTACGAAATATACAAGTATTATATTTAGGTGTAATAATTTATAAACTCTCCCGCAGCCAACAGGGCCCAAGGTAGACCCCAAAATAACTATCCTTCTTATATCTACTTAAATACATTTTTAGTATTTTATGTATTCCTGCGCAAAGGATTAATAAATAATATGCCATTTAAAAAAAATGTGAAAAAATCGTTGATCGCAGGAAAAAATATTTTGTCAAATATAGGTAGGTAATATTCCCTGCAAAAACATAAATAACAACAAAATAAATATATCAAAAAAAGAAAAAGTGTTTTCTTTGGTTTAAAGCTAAGAAAAAAAAATGGGGTCATCAGCCGACCCCCACGGTTTCGGACGTCATGTTTGGCATCTTGGCCTGTCGAGAGTTAAACTCGCGTTTACTCGCTCGCTCATTGCACAAAACCTCAAAAACTTGCTATTTATTCTCCATAACTGGCATATATGCAGTTCACAAGGGGTAGAAAACAGATAACGATAATTTCTTATTTGCTATATTTATTAGGTGTGTAATATGATTTGTGTATTGTGAAAGCTCAAGTGAAATAAAATGCATAAAAGAATAGGTTCTTAATCGTGTATCAAGTTACAAATTATAAATTCAGATAGGAATGACTATGACTCTATTGTAATGATTTAAATATATCTCAGGTATAATAATAAATATATCTGATAGCTGCTTGAAGAAAATACTCGTAGCTAAGCCATAAAATGTGTAACATGTTATTTTAAGTTTATCTAACTTTTATGGATGAATGTATTTATTTTACTTATGTGGGCGCCAGACGGTTTTTAATTTAAATAAAAGTACTAAATAATCGACAAGTACAGAATGAGTTTAAATAAGTAACCAAAAGGTGAAATTAATAAATTAAAGTGATTCACGTCATGTTGTAGACCGCCATGGTTCGTTCTCCGATTATTCTATCTCATTCTCTAGTAGGCTAAATCCTATAGATAATTGTGTTTGTTTCTTTTCGTTTCATCGTGTTTCAAATCACATTATGCTAAAGAAGTTTTCACTTCAAAAATGAAATAATCCCCTCCCTTGTCTTTCCCTCCAATGTTTTTCATACCATCGGTTAGAACGTAAAATTATCTTACATATGGTATTATCAGCTGGGGAAGTGCCACAAATACTTGCCTGGAGCCTTTAATAAAGATTCAAAAACTAATTTTGAAGGTTATTCTTAAAGTCCCGTTGAGAACGAGCACTGATTTTATTTTTAAGACACTAAATGTTTCTAACCTGCAAAAATTGTATTCAAAAAATATCCTGCTTCATCAATTTAAAAATGCACACATGTTTGAAGAACGAATAAGCACTAGAGCATTAAGAGAGTCAAATGTAAAATCTTTTAACATCCCAGTTTGTCAAACCTCTTGTGGGCAAAGAAGTTTTAAATATAATGCAACAAAGCTGTTCAATTATCTACCTCCTGAAATTAGAAACACACAATCCAAAAATGCATTTAAAAGTAAAATCATTGATCACCTCAAATAAAAATTTCCATCACGAATATTTAATAACATACTTACCTTTATACCTACTGTGTGCATATATGTAACCATGTACCTACTGAAATCTTCTATATATATGTAACATACTTGAATTGTATATTTAAAGAAAAAAAAAGATTTTATATCAACTTGTCACTTTTATAATATTTTTCAAAATACTACTTTAACAAAATCATAGATAACCTCTCTGTAAATTGCCATTCAACACAGGCTTCACACCTAGTGAGATGGGCAATACGTCATTATTATAACCAAGTGTAATATGAAATAAATAAACATAAAATAAATAAATATATGAAAGAAAGTTTTCATTGTAGATACCTGTAGTTTTAGTTCAACATGTTCATTACCAGATACTAACTAGATTTATTAAATTAACCTAGTACCTACCTACTCTACCTAGTCCTTGACCCCCCTAACTTACAATAACCGAAATTTAAGAATTAGATCCCAAACGTGTATAATTTCAAAACAACCTGACCTATCCTAGAACCTTACTCAACTTAACATCCCTTTTGGACCTTTTGCGCTGATACGCCTCAAGCTTGTAGGTATGTACTAGAGCAAGGGCCAATATTAAATTAATTTGGGGCGGTATGAATTCTTTGTTGGTATCTAATATTTGTCGACACATACTTCTTCATAAATTCAATTTTATTTATTACTAGCGAGTATGAGTCGCAAAGCCACTCAAAAAAATAAAATGTTTGTGTTTTAATTCTGTTTATTGGCGTGCTTTTGGATACACGATATTTATTTGATTTCCCGCGGTTTCCACCCCCTTCCACTCACTGTGGAAGGGGGTGGAAACCGGAAACTCTTTCAACTTACCCGCCTTCCCCCCCATCTCACTCCTTCCAATCTCTCCCCCACGGAACCCGCTTCCCCTCTCTCATTCTCTTCCTGCCGCTAAACTATATGAAATACACAAATGTTTCAAGCAAGCCGCGCCCCAAATACATTCTTCAATTTTGGAGGCGGTTATTGGTACCGCCACCCCGAAACCATTTATTGGATAATCAACACCTCGGCTGTAGGTCACCCCAGGCGGTTCGCTAAATTTGGTTACACCCGGGTTCATGGGGTGAAGTTTGTCCGGATCTTGGCGGTGGACGCGCCTGCCCATCAGCTGCATGGCAGGCCGGATGGGGAGAGAATGGTTGAGGGAGTCCGTTTAACTTCTCCAGTCGTACCCACTCTCTCGGAACACCGCCTTCCAGCGCAGTGGAAGGGATTCATACCTACGTCACTTCTGGACACACTGACCCCAGATTCCTACCCACCCTTATATCCTTTTCCTTACCAGAATTTTCTCTCCTTCTTTCCATAAAAAGACCCTCCACACAGCATCTCCAAAGATTACATATGCCCTGAGAGGAAATATTATCCTGTGTGGAGCTAATGTTTAAAAAACATTATACAACTTTCATAACGCCAGAGCTCTCCATGATATGTAGAAACATTCGCGGACGTGCGCACAACGACTCACCTGAGTTTTATCGCTTTCGGATTAATGGTATAGTAACGCTTGTGGGACTAACAAAGAAACATTCATTATTTTATATAAAGATTATTCGTTTTATTTTTGCTTTTGTTTCCACTTTCATTATTTCCTTAATTTTTATTTTTGCTAAACCATTGTTTTAGAGATCCTAATTAACTAGTTTTTGGAAAATATTTACATTAAAAGGACTTCAAATTTCATGACTGAAGAGTTTATTAGTAGCGAGTTCTATATCTAAAAGTTTTCACAAAAATAATCTGCGACATGGAAAATATTGAATTTTTACGATTTTTGGCAAAAAAACTCACAAAATAATTTATTTCTTGAAACATAAACGAGTGGTTACAATTATTACATTAATGAATTTGCCACTGGGATGTGCCTGGATTTTAAGATGTCACTAATAGAGATGCTACTAATGAAATAATAATAAGCAAAATAAAATATAAAACATAAGTATAGGGTCCGCCATAAACATTTGCACTTTTGAAATAATCATGAAAAAAATACAGATTGTATTTAAATAAATGATTTACGATAAGAACAAAAATTTGCTGAAAAATAATTTCGTAAAAATAATTTTGTCAAAATGGCCGCTGGCGTTCCTCAAATCTGGCCCTTAGATTTTCGATAACTTTTCGACACAAATCTCGGGGAATGTTGACCATTTCTTGACGGATGTTCTCCTTTAATTGGAGTATAGTCGATGGTTTATTTACGTAGACTCGACTTGTAAGATAAAATATATATTTACCCAAATATATCCCATTAAAAATCAGCTGGGGTTAGATACGGGCTGCGGTGAGGCCATGGAATATCTCCTCTGCGCGATATCAGTTTGTTAGGGAAAATTTCTTTAACCAATTTCTTTTGCTTCATCGCCGCCCTGTTTGTTTTCCTGTCGGTTTCATGAGGCCAAAAACGTTCAGAGCGACCTTACATTTTAAAAGCTATATATCTCTCTTCTTCTCATGCAAACGTATTTATTTTTCTTTTAACCAGAAAGAGAACGAAATAATGCTTCTTAAAGTCTTTGAAATATGAAAGCTATCTTGCATAGATATTTTAAAATCTCGATCCAAAGTGACAATTTCCGAATTTACGCGCAAAACTGAGGCTTCCGGATTGTGAGGTGCGAATATATAGAACCAAGCAGACGGGTTAAACCGTGATTTAATAATTAGGTTAACACTTCGGCACTCATTAATACCCTCTAATTGGTGATGCGAACGAAATAGGCGTGTGCGTCATTGTTTTGTAAAATAGAATAGAATCATTGTTAAACGGAAAAAAATAAAATCATTGTTTTTGTAAAATTGTTTTACCCAGAACGCGCGTTGCTCTCCCGTAAAGCGATCCATTGTGAATAAATTTGCAAGAAACGAGGAGCCACGCATTAGTGACCCCGCTCTACTCCCATTTTCGGAATCCCCACATAGCACGATTACAAAAGTGCAAATGTTTATGGCCCACTCGAACGGAGAAAGAGAAGAGAGAAAGCCAGAAAAGAAAGAGTAATGAAGCAAAAATAATAAAAGCAAAGCATAAGCGTATTATATTAAACATTCCATTAATCTTTCACTTCTGTAATCGTTCAGGATAAACTCTTAAGAAATTCTTTAAAAGCTTTAAGAAATAATTTAAATATGGCGAGGACAATAAAAATCATTCGCCCATAATTTTATTCCACTTTACACAGAGCAACATGCTTTTATTTATTGGAATTCTTCGCGAATCCGGACCAGTGAAACTTCGTTGAATTTATGCGATTCACAAAATGAAAACACAATAACAAAAGCATTTCGGTTTCCCGCGAGAATAAGAATTACATTTACCTACCCCTAAATATTTAATGGCGTTTCGTGTTAAAAGGAATTCGGCTAATTGGAAAGATGTGTAGGCTTTATTATATGGGCGGTAGGGAAGTTATTTTAAGGGTGGTTAGGCTTCCTGATGTAGAGCCTGCATTCTCGACACTCGTAGGTGTATTTAACCTTATTTTAAGATGTCCTTTGGGGGTTGAAAAAAGACTAACGCCGGAAAACATCAACACATCTTTGTTTCCTTGCGTCAAGTTTAGGAGAGGCCGGTGGTCTGAGGTGTTAATGTAGGTTGTGTGTTTAAATGTATTTGCCTTAAGCGACGACGCAGCAATGGATCACTGAATGTTGTGGTTTTGATTAGATTTGTAAGTTTTTCATTTGGGAGGCGGGTATGTGTATCGCCGCCCCGGGAACCATTTATTGGATGATCAACACCTCTGTCATAGGTCACCCCAAGTGATTCGCAACGTTTGGCGATTTAACAGGGGTGCCCGGGTTCATGAAGCGAGGTTTATCCAGGTCTTGGCGGCCGAAGTTTTGTTTGTTTTAGAATCTTTATTTAGTTGTAAGCAAATTGCGTCCGTTCACCTGCCGTGTGGTGGGTAAATAAAAAAAATTATTATAGCCTAAGACTTCATAATAAATTGTAAAGCACACTTGAGATGATTTTTCACAAAAACGGCGCTCTACAAATAAACCAATTAGTATTATTAAGATCGTCAAAGAAGCACTTATTTTATCTGCACACAATTTATCTTCTTTCCCTTTTCCCGATAGCTTGCAACAATTTAACCGTCGATAATTGGCCCGCCGACAGTTGGTCCGCCGATAGTTGATCCTCCCGACAGTTGATCCGGTGGACAGTTGACCCACCGGACAGTCTCCTACGCCATTTGATTCCTCGGACAGTTGATCCTCTAAAAGATTATTTCTTCGGGTAAGCATGCTAAGAAGATATACGACCGTAAAACCAAAGTCGATAAACTTACATTAATAATAAAGCCTCAGCACGGGTAAGCTACCCAGTGAGGCCAACATTATTGAATTGTACTGTAAAATACTAACTAATAATATAATAATATTAAAAAAATACTAAAAATACTAACAATAATTCCGACTCCTCGAAAAAGCATGCAGTAATAACAAAATACGACACGTGCAGTCGTTTAGCAAAAAACCGCTAAGGGTTCCTACTTGCATATAATATAACTTTTTTTATCTATATTCTCCACATCTCCTTCCCCTTCCCATTAACTTCCTCATAACAAAATAAAATTGGGAATGTCATGGCCTCACTGGCTTCAGACGGTGGGGAGCAGTAGGAATTCTTGTGTGATATTCAGATAAATAAAATAATTTGTATTATATGGAAGTAGGAACCTTTATAGCGATTTTTTGCGAAGCCGACTGCACATGAAAGTGTTTCGTATTTTGTTATTACCGCATGCTTCTTCGGGGAGACTGGAATTATTGTAAGTAAAAATTTTTGTTTAACGGACTCAAGACGCCCGCGGATTTTTTTTTAAAGAAAGACAAACATTCCCGGGTTACAAATAACCCGACAATATTTGAAAATCTCCTACTACCACCACAGTAAGTCGAAAATGTTGCTTGAGTTTGGACAAATAAGTTCTGAATTTTTACAAGTAAAGTTATATAACAAATCCCACTCAGTATCAAACAAATTAAAACAAAAAATAGCTACATTAAGGATATTCAATGTTGGCTGAAGGAACTATCGGAAAATGAATTTACTGGTATACTTAAAACATCGTCATAGAAGTTTCTGGAAAACCTTATCCAAACCTTGGAGTTAAACCACAGAAGTCGTTGAAAACTTATCCAAAGCATAGTCCCCCTCAGCACAGGATCTCCTAAGGACTACGAATATATTTTCTATTTTATATATATACCTAACATGTTTCACATGAAAATGTAAAAAATCATAAATATATAGTTACTAAATAAAAAAAAATAATAATAAAAGTAGTGATAGAGGACTTATCCAGCCGATGAATCGAACACGGAACATGTCAGTATATTGAATTTGGTTGTAATAATAATTCTCTTTGAATACTTACTCAAAGAAATAATGTTTTAGGGGATCGAATGTCCAAGGGATCATTTGATCAATGTCCGGTGGGTCAATTGTCCGCCGGAAAAACTGTCGGGAGGATCAACATTCGGCGGACCAACAATCGGCGGACCAACATTCGGCGGGCCAATTTTGCCGTGGAACCATGTTTGAAACCTGACATTTGAAAAATGGGAAAATATTTATCACTTTTAAATAAAATATGTCTCATTTCCTTATCTCCGTTTCACAGGGTCACGTTTTGAATAACTCCGCGTATATAATTTCAACTCAATGGTAACAGTAACAAAACACATCATCTGTTATATTTCCGGTCGCAAATAATAAATTTAAACGTCACCCCTGTGATTTACATTAAAGAATAGGTTTGTTAAATATTTTCATAAACCACAGGTTTTAAAAATATGCCAGCTGTGAAGCACCTAGCGTTGCCCGGAATTTATTCTACTTTATGGGGGAGGGAGAAGGGAATGGGGTGGTTTTTAGAAACTTCATTTAGACGGTAACTTTCTTTTTAAGTTGAAGGCCAAGTGTTCAAAATTTCATCAATCTGGAAATAAGAATAATGAGATTATCGAAATAATGAGATTTTGAGAATGAAACTTAAATTTGAAAGCAAATTTGAGTTCTTGGAATCGGAGATATGCAAGACGTACAGACAACAGAAATAATTAACATTTTTGATTTTTTTTCCATTAGCTTCACACAGGAGACCCAGAAAAAATATCCATGTCAACCTTGTGGACGCTGTGTGGAGGGTCTCTTTAGAAGTTTGAGGATAAATGGGGTGGGTAGGAATCTAGGGGTCAATGTGTCCAGGAGTGACGGACATAAGAATATATCCATCCCACGGCGGTGCAATGCGATGGCCGATAGTGCTCGGCTGGAGAGATCTAACCAGTCTCCCAATCTATCCCGCCACGCAGTTGGTTCCCAAATGTTAGGGAACGTACCCAAACTACGTGACCAACTTTTTGCAATTTTTAACCCCCCCCCCCCCCCCCGGTGACCAAAATCCTAAGGAACCCGCCGCTCATTTGTATGGAGCATGACCTTTTGAAGACCCCCCCCCCCCTAAAAGTGTCACGTAGTATGGGTACGTTCCCTTATGTTTAATTTTATTTTTGATTTTTATTTTTGTTTGTGTTGAAAATATTGTTTTTTTTTTAAATTTATTTTTGAAACCATAGTGTGCCTGCACACATTAACTCACCAATCGAACAATCAATCAAATTTGGATTCCAACGCAGGTAACTATTTAAAAAACGTGTAATTCTTGATTTAATTTATAGCATTCGATTTCGATGAGTATCATAGGTGAGTACTTCATTTTAATTCATTAATTTAAAGGGAAGTTGAAAGAACAATCGATGTCATTCTCAAAGTGTGGCATAGTTGACAGTTTCATAAGAATTTTTGTAATGCTTAAAAAACTCTTCATACGTATGGTTAGGTGGTTGTAATAATCCAGATTTTGGCGCAGACGTTATAACAATCAGCTCTATACTTTGTTTAAGGAGCTACACGTCCCAAAATTTATAAAACTGGGAAGACTTCAGTGGCTGGGTCATGTGGAGAGAATGACCAAGCATCAAGCACCAAAGTCCCTGCTGAACTCAAGACCAATAAGGCGAAGGAGCCTGGGAAGACCAAGATTAAGATGGAGCGACAACGTCCTCAAAGACATATCTATTTTGGAGCTTCTAAACTGGAGAGAGCCGGCACAAGCCGAGATGAGTGGAGGAAGAATCTTGAGGAGGCCAAGACCCACCAGGGGTTGTAGAGCCAATAGTGATGATGATGATGAATAATCCAGAAACCTTTGCAAGGGTGGATAGACGATATGTTGAAAGTTTCAAACATTTCCTGTGCTTAATATAGCAATACATAAATGATAAACAAACAAACAAACAAACAAGCAAGCAAGCAAACATACATTCATATAATAGGATGAAAAAATAGATAGAAGATGTGCACGAAAAAGAAAATCCCTGGTCAAACCGGGTATTAAAACCTGTACATCTATTTTCAAAGCTTCTAAGACTTCTACTTATCAGTGTTCAAACTTTTACTTAAAGGTTCGGATGATTACAAATTCACCGCACGTTTTTAACTAAAACCAAAGGCAGCACCTGGAACCTTTCAATTTACTAAGGTTTAAAATATATCACACGTACATAGTAAGCACCTTCCCGGCTATATCTTACCTTCTAGCACAGCTATAAACAAATAATTATTATTCCACAGAAGGCAAGACGATAATTCTAAATCAGTTTATTTATTATCCGCCCCCGCCTGCTATACATTATTTTAATTAAATTATTAATCTGTGTAATAATTCAATTTAGGAGGCTGGTATGGGTACTGCTGCGTGAAGGTTTTTTTTAAAGGAAAGGAACGAGGGGAAGATCTGGGATGGGAAAAGACATAAAGGGTGGGTAGGATTCAGGGTATCAGTGTGTCCAGGAGTGACGGAAGTATGAATCCATCCCATCCAATGCGGTGGAAGGCGATTTGTCGTGAGCGACCCGCTGGAGAGGTAAAAAGGTCACCCTAAACCAGTCTCTCCAAATCCGGTCCGCTACGCAGTAAGTGGGCATACGCATCCGCCGCTAAGACCATGACAATCCTCACCCCTTGAAACCGGACACCCCTGCAAAGTTATCAAACGTTGCGAACCATTTAGGCAGATCTGTGGCAGAAGTGTTGGATTTTCTATTTTTTATTTGTTCAATTCGATGGTACAATTAGTTACAGGTTTAATATACATTAAATAATGTTTTTCAATTAAAAATACATTAAATAATTCATCTTATATAACAAATAATTGATAAGAAAAATAACAGAAAAAGGAGGGGAGATGAAGAAGAAGAGAGAAAACAAGAAAGAATGAAAAAGAATATCTCTTTTTATAATTAAGTTGTAGGTTATCCTAAAAATGCTTCCCTTGGCGGTGGTATCCACACCCGCCGCCCACATTGGATAAACGTGTTACAAAAATTTCAGATGTTTCCAAACGGATACCCATAGAAGTTACTAATTAATTACTCGTCGAAAAATAAAACTTTATGCTCACCGCTAATTTTATAGTTCAAATAGTTTTATAATATTTTCATATCGTTTTACGTAAAATATTTTAATGCGTATGTTCTGTTTTTATGAATCTTAAACAAAAATAACTTTCATTTGAGGGTATCAATCTGAAAAAAAAGATATTATAGTTACGGATTCATCGGAATTTAATAAAATGTGAGCCTCTAGCTCATATTTTTACTGTATATAGATATTTGCTAAAGATTGTGATTTAAAAATGTATATTCAGTTTGGTTGGGTATTTTGGCCTCAAATCCAAATTTAATAATAACAACTTATATAGCGCTGTTTTTGCGAAAAATCGCCTCAAGAGCGCTGTAGTTTGGTATGAACGCGCAAGTTAAGTCCCGGCATTCCGAATTTTTTTCGATTCACAATATTTTTTCCATTTTATGTTTTTTTAGTTCTTAAAAAATTGTAGTGACCGACCGAAGGTTCGGTTTCGCACGTTTCGGCATAAAAATCTAGTTCTGGCATCAGTTTCGGTTTCGGCAGATTTTCTGCCGAACCTTCGGCCGCACCGAAACTCTGCAAAAGATCACAATAAATGGTAAATTTAGTCTAAAGAATGTAGTGATTGCAAAAGCATTTTAAATTAAAATACTCAATTAATGAGGTCCTTCCTTTATAATGTACATAAGTGTTGATTATTGACAAATTTTTGTTCCAAGAAATAATTAACGTGTTTGTTAATTTTTAGTAATATCAATTTTTTTTCACATACTTCAATTATTGTTTTTTTTTTATTTCATTTAACACATGTTAACTGTTTGTATAAGTAAAATAGGCCAAATTTCAGTCAACAATAGAGTTTTAACATATCTAAAAAAGTTTCGATTTCGGCCGAAACTGAGATAGCTACCGAAGATTCGGTTTCGGTTTCGGTAGAAATTCCTGTTTCGGTCGGACACTAAAAAATTGAATGATCTTATATTTCAATTTATTTTTTTAATTTTATTAAGTTTGTTAACAGTGATTCAAATCAAAGCACTCGCAAATACAATTACATTGATTATGGTTGATTCTAACACTAATTTAAGACAAACACAACATTAATAACATAATGGAGCATAATACGCTTTATAATACTAAGAAAACATTCCGTAGAGTGTGTTATACCCAAAAAGATACCATATCTAAACTGTAAGAAGATGTTTTTGAAGAAATTTATACATTTGCTAAGCGCAAAAGGTAATTATATGAAATTCCGGTTCCATGCCAACTCATAATCAACTCAACTCAACACCTCTTTAAAACGTTTTTAAAGGCTATGAAAAAACTAATTTAAAAATAGTCCATAACCTAACCTAACATTTTTCAACACTTTTAATGACTTTTCAAAGGAGGTGTTAAGTTGACTTTATTTTGAGTTGTCCGGTCACCGAAATTATCTCGATAGAAAAAAATCGCAAAGGATCCTCCGAAAATTATGAAAAACATATTTGGTTCTGTTATTTAACGTGTAATACTTATGAAAAAACTCGCAGCGAATCTTTAAAAACTAATTTAGACATTTGTTGAGATTTTTGCTCTATTTTAAACGAATTGTGTTTTATTAAATATGTTCCGCTTAATTATAATCATTTTTAAACATCAGCGCGCTCCCTACCTACATATTAACATTAGCGCTACATATCTCCATTTCAATTCACATCTTATTCTTTTTAAACGATTACTACGGAGTCTTAAATATGATTCGAAGCCAATATAGACAATGACGCGTAAGAGGTTTTGTTTGCATCGGATATTACTGGAGTTGTTGTGTCGAATACCCCTTAATATCTGTTTAGATGTGCAATGCACTTTGGACGATTCAGAGCAGTCACATTATGGATTACATATTGTCATTACGTATTACATATTGTCTCTACACCATAGATTTACTAAGCATATTAGTATACCTACCGTGTTATGAAATGTTTCCTTGTATACGTGGAATTTAATTGTGCCTGTGGTATATAAACATATATACGAAGTTTCAATAAATTTAATTCAAAATTTTATTTTATTTCGATAACTGTTTGCAGTTTTGAGGTGTTTTAACAGACGACAGTTAAGTAGGTACCTAAGAAGGGTTTCGACTATTCTCGTAATGCATGAACGTTTACGGAAATAGTCGATGATACACAATAGGCAGCTGGGCTCTCGCAGTGTCGGAACCTCCAGATTCAGAATAACTTAGACATTCGAATAGGACGGATGTTTGGCCAAGTTGAATATTCATTGTAAATTTTTTAATGAGTTAAATAAAGTAACATGTAATCTCGATGAACGCGACCTTTATTTGAGTTTTCCCGAACATGTTTCAAGTAATCTCAATCCCTGGAATTGAAGAACATCACAGTTTCGAATTTAAAATAATAATCGTCGGTTCGCGTTTTTACTTTCCTTCTCATGTAATATTTTAAATGAATTAATTGTTAAATAACATAAATTAATCGAATGAAATTTAGTTGTTTATGCAGTGATTTGTACCGGTAATATTAATTCACAAAATTCCTATTAATATTTAATGAAAACGACGGGGCTAAGCGCAGTAGTTCTTGGTCTACGTAAATTGATATACATCAAAACTAACCGCAGAAAACCATTTTAAATCATAATTTAATACCAGCTATAGAAGGCGTGCAACATGATATCACATCTACACACATAAACACATACTTCACCACAATCTATTACACATCTGCTCTGATGATGGAGACTGTAACGCTGTCCGAAACTTTGGCTAAAGAAGGATAGCGTAACATGGGCATAATACCCCGAACCGAGATCACGATAAAGCTTTATAATAGTTTCGTGTCGGCTATTTTATCAACAATTTCTAAAAAATGAACATATTTTTCCCATATAAGTATTTATACAAGCAATGGCAATTACTACCATACCATAAATTTCTCGAATTCCACAAAATATTTAGTTATCAAGAAAATATTGATAAATTTTTAACAGGCAGTACGGCATCGTTAGCTATTTTTCCATCGCTTTTCATTCCAGAGCTTTATTTCGCGGGTACAGATAATAAGATTTCCTGTTTTGTTGCTAGGATATGTTGTAGTATTTTGTGTCTTTCCGGTATCCGCTTACAAAGAAGCAAAGCACAATGACTTTATGCTAGAAATTTCTACCTAATGCTGCAACCGGACGAGAATTCTTCTGAAGTCTCAGCTCTTTTTTTGGTTTTTGAGTTAATATTGGATACGTAGTTAGGGCTCATTTTTGGAATGTAATGCATTGTGCTTTATTTGGAGTAAAAACTGTGACTGAGCGAGGCAAAGTCCTGTTTTAACTAGACAATTCTCCATTTCGTCTGCCTGTAAATTTGTTTGTACACAGCCTCTTTAGTACCTCCATGTAGAACTGTCAGTTAACTTTTTGAACTGGAGAAACAAACTCTGTGTGCAACATCTCTGAAAAAAAACCAATGAGCATCGTCTTGATGTTCGATTTCACCTTTTCAGGAGGAGAGAGAGCACTCTTTCATTGGCTTGACTGTGGCTCGGTTTTGGGATCGTGCCCATGACACCATGACTCGGAACCAACTCCAACCTTGAAAAAAAATCTGGGTCTTCTTCCAGTTGATTTTTAAATTCGTGGCAGGCTTGAAGGCGAAGGCTCTCCTTGATACTCAGAGAGGAGACTTCCGCTTTTTCGCCGAAAGAAGAAATCTTGACTTACTTAAAATTAAACTCTGGATGAACGCGTGGTCTCACTGTCTCATAGCGACGCTCTTCTTATACTAACTGAGAAATAGAAAAGATGTCCGTACCACAACCACACAAAGCCCGCATCCCCTCCATTTCTCCCTTCTACCGACCGAGTCTCGTCACTTTTGGGTTCCCATACGAATATGTTGCGTTTCCGTTTCAAGATGGGGGCAGTTTTAATGGGTCAGTAAAGATTTTTTTTACAAATTTGCGCCATATTCATTTCGACTTTTATATTCGCATTAAAAAAAATATTATGGTAGTACCCACGCGCCTGAGGAAAGTTGGAAAAATAATGGCATTAAAATTCTGTGAAAAAATTGTATAATTATTCACTATTTTAAAGGAAAGAAAAATTTAAGGGTCGTAGAAAATGCGGTTAACAAGATTAGCTCACACGGGTCTTTTTCTAATAGGTTGGTACGTATGTAAGGTGATCTCAGATGAAATTTTGGTGTCAATTTATTAAATAAAAGAATATAATAAACCCATTATTGTTGCGGACGCGAGGACTCTTCATAAACTAGTAGTTAGGTTCGATTAGAAAGCTTTTGACAAGGCAAGGTTAGTTTAGGTTTGGTTGGCTTAAGTTAGGTTAGGTTAGGTGAGGATAGGATAGATTGAGTGAGGTTAGTTAAGGATAGATTAGGTAAGGCTAGGATACGTGAAATTAGAATATGAAAGGTTTTGTTGGCTTTTGATCAAACCAAGCTTTATCGTGTCTTCCACGTCGGACACGTTCTGTTTAGGTTTTCCCTGGTCATCGTATTCTGAAATATTCCCTTACAATTTGGGCATGGATTCTTCCACAATCACCCACAGACCTGATTAATATTCTGGTGGCGACTAAGCTCGTGAATAGACCACTGACTTAGAATAAGTTGGTAGAGCTTACAGCACGAAAAAATTACTTTGAAATTCTTCCAACTGATACATTGGAGATGCCATAGTCCATGCCATTGAACGGACAGATGGAAGCAGTTATGAGTCCTGCGCGGTATCCACATAAAAATATATTTCAACTATTCAACACTTTCTGTAAATCGCTGTATGCGTCAGAATTGTGAGAAGATTCCACTACACCACAAGCTAAAAATCGCTTGCTACAATGCAAATTGCAAACTCTTGTGCCTACCAAGATACTGCAGCGCTACGAAAATGTTCCTGGAGGAACGAGTGCACTCTTTCAGAGCACTGCCACCGCAAGAGAAGCATATGGCGTAGACTACGCCATTCGAAGAATACAATCATCACTGTCATGGTTGCCTGGATGGAGTCTAGGAGATGGAGACGGTCAAATATCCCCACAAAAACGGCCTGCAAAATTTTCATTAATCTGTTTTTATTCTTTGAATATATTTTTATTTTGAATGTATATATTTTTGCAGGAAGCTCTAAGATGTGTGCGTCATCTTTGGTGATACTGTGTGGAGTGTCTTTCTAAGAAAAAAGATATTAGGGGTGGGTATGTGGGGGTCAGTCTGCCCAGGAGTGATGGACATACGAATCTATCCAGATCTATCCCTACCACTGCGGTGCAAGGCAATGTTCCGGGTCCTGCTGAAGGGCCCGCAACCCGGATTTGTACCGATTTATTACATATTTCCCTTAAACACGGTAAGTTTTAAAACTCTTAAAAAATATATGTTATTCTTGAAGATAATATCTAGACTTTGCCCGCGCTGAAACGCAAATTAAATAAAATTCCCTCGATAGAAAAAAATCGCAAGGTACCTACCTATGCTCCAAAAATTATTATTATTTCAGTTATTTTACAAGTTATTTGTATGAAAAAATTCACATTGTTTCTTTAAATGCTGTTTAAATGATTTTGTCGCTGTAAATATTAGCGCTCCCGTCTAACATTCGTAATTTCGTATCTCTCCATCTTCTTCTTTTCGGGCCCGGTTGCAGAGCCTGAAGAGATCAAAAGATCTTTCTCAATCGCCTTGTCACGTAGTTGCATCTGCCGCCAAAATCCGGACAAACCTCACCCCATGAACCCGGGAACTCCTAAGCTTAGCAAACCACTTGGAATGACCTATGGCAGAGGTATTGGTTATTTAATAAATCTTTTCCTGGTCGGCGTTACCCATGCTCGCGTAACAAGTTGATCATGAGTTTGGCCAGTTGTTTTACAAAACTTTTCAACTAATTTCAAGATTTCGCAGATAGTTGGTCTATCCCCAATGATGTCGCAATCGGGATGGGATGATGTTAGAGTCAAACCGTAGTGTTTAGATCTATTTTTTGTCAGTGTCAATGCGCAGGATAGTGGTGAGTGGAGGAACCCTGCTCATCAGGACAATATTGGAGTAGGGGTCACGATTTTCGGCAATGATGAAACATCCAAAAAATACCTTGCGTGTTTTATATCCATGGTGTGGAGTAATTCGTTCACGCAAGAAGGTCATTTAAATTCCGGATACACTACTGCCTCGTCTCGGGGTTAGTATCCTATCGATTCTGAATGAAAACCTTTGCTATTATGAATGCAATTAGCATAAATCTTTCCAGAAGCTTATTATTAATTTTAATAACAAGTCCTTGGAGCCCCGAATCCTAATTTTAAGTTGACTATAGCAAAATTATAACAGCACGTACCCAGAATTTTTACCTGCATATTTAGAGTCATCTACGTAGATGGTATACTATTAACGTAGATGTTTTTCAATTAACCCATCATGCTAATTTTTTCGCAAATTTTTCGGAACAACTCGCATAGGTCTCATAGAAATCGTTGTGTTTCCCTTACTTTCATTGGTTAGAAATATGACCTAAACGCTGTTAGAAAGAAAAAATAACACGCTTTATATCCAAATCGAAAAATTAACAACAAAATAATTAATATGAACACCTTCTTAAAATCAAAGTTTCCGGTCGCAATTTGAAAAAAAAAATCGAGTGCAGTTAACACGCGGTAGAAGCGAAACTTTACCAAAACAATCTCAACCAATGAAGAACCAAGGAGCATTGAAAAGTGAGGTATTAATCAAAGCGGCCAATGAGCGCAGACCTAGCGTCATTTCCATTTTATATCTCAACCAATAGGAGCGTTGATAGGAGTTTGATGCTTCGCAGGTGCTGTAAGTAGATGGCTAATAATTATTACTTATAATAATTGTTATCTAATAACGTAATAACACACCTCAATAATAATAATCAATGTTCATATGACACATACTATTCTTCGGCGTCCCTTCCATGTATATTAATTACCATATTTTACTTCTTGATTGCTGTTCAACAAAATTATAATGCATATCGCATGTTTGTAAAAGCCCGTATAGGCGTGTTTTAACATAAATATTCAAATAAACACAAATATACTCGCTCTCAGATTTTCTTCACAACGTTTTTCGTTCGTGATAAATCTGATATAAAATAGTTTTTTGCCTCGCATGGCTCACGTCAAAAATAAGCAATACATGTTCATACGCTTATTTGTAATAAAAAAAAAATATAAGACGGTCAAAAATAAGAGGCCTACCTTATACTAACGCGTAAATTAAAAGCAAAACTCAGAAGTCCCTCTTTTAAAGGGCGGCCCCCCGGGTTCCGCAATTTTTCATCCCACTACAAAATATCCCCGGCAAAATATCCTCTGACAAAATATCCTACGGATAAAACATCCCCCAACAAAATATTCACTAAAAGCTAACCTAACCTAGCATAACCTTACCTAACCTATCCTTATTTAACCTAACCTAACCTAACAAAAAATGGAACAAAAATAATACAGACATCTTGTAGAGACAACAAATTATTAATTATCTGTATTATTTTTATCAGATTTTTCTATTTTTGAACAATAATTTATTGTCTTTACAGGATGTCTGTACTATTTTTTTTCAAATTTTAATATTTATGTACAATAATTTATTGTCTTTAGATGATGTCTGTATTATTTTTGTCCCATTTTTTGATAGATTATTTTAGGTTAGGTTAAGTTAAGATATTTTGTCGGGGAAGTTTTGTCCGTAGGATATTTTGTCGGGGGATTTTTTGTCGGGGATATTTTGTCGCGGGATAAAAAAGTGCGTACTCAGGCCCTCGACGGCCTTCCAATTTTAATTTAACTTCCTGATTTAATTCTAAGAACCGATTATCTCATTTTGAAGCGGATATATTCCGTAAAATTAAAAGGTTTGCTAATACTAACTTCGATATCGAAAGGAAACAAGCGTAATTAAAGTCGGATAAAGACAAAGCAAACAAACCTTCAGAAAATATCTATCGTACAATAGACTGCGTATACAAAAGGTTTCGAACTAAGTCCTACTCAAAGAGGAATGCTGTTTAGTTATTTTTCATCAAAGTCCGTTAGAAAGTTTAGCGTAATAGGTACTAGGTAGGCTTCCGAAAAACAAATATTTTGCAGAGTCAAATGAATCTCCGGAAGCGGTTTTAAAAATTTGTAAATAGGGACCGTTTCATATTAAAAAGGTGATAAATATCATATATTCTTTTAAAAATTATTTCTTAGATTAGTTTTTTATATTGAGTTTTCACATATATTATTATCATTATTTTATAAAAAAAGTGTACCTACGAACAAATATTAAAAAAAAAATCATTACAGTCTTATTATAAATCAGAAAATAAAAATTAAAATAGAGTTCTACGAATTAAAAAGGATTACATAAAAAAAGGTTATTGATTTCTTATTTTAAGATCTGCATAAAAATAAAATATTTTTCTCCCACGATTACAAAGATAAGATCCAATCCTTGAAAGAAAAAAAATCTTATATCCTGGTATTTGTGAAATAATTGTCGTTGTAAATGTTTAAACATAAGGTCACGTTGTTAATTTTAGGTGATAATTAATCAATAGAGTCTTTAGTCGAATCCATACAAAAAACATTCATGTGTTTTTTATGTATTTCTTGGGCATTAAATATGTAACAATTTCTAGACATTTTGTTTTGAAGAGTTTTAATTTTCAATATACGAGGGCTGTCCGTAAAATAAGGTTTCCAAGATGCTGCGGTCGCTCGAAACCATTTTACGCGAGATCCGGCGTGTAGCCTGGATTCCCTACGCCAAATTCCCACCACGCTGCACTCTTTGCGACAATCAGTCTCGGCGTGGCAGCAGTTTGCGATAAAGCTTTCGCTCACCGCACCCGCCAGGCGTGAATTACGCTCTATAATTAGGTTTTTGCGCAAATAACAAAACCCCGGTAGACATTCATTCTCAGCTACTTGAAGTGTATGAGTGTGAAAACGTGCGCAAATAGTGCAGAGAATTTAAAAGCGTGCCGGAGGGCCATCGGTTTCAGACGAAAAAATTGCCAAAGTAGAAAAACAATCGACGGGTGACGGTTCGGGAGCTCTGTGATATTAATATGATCCCTGATGTCAGTAAGACCACAAATGACAAGATTTTGACAGAATATTTGGGAGACCGCAAAGTTTGCCCAAGGAATTCTTGAATTGTAACTGGGGACGCGACCCGAATACACTAAACGACACCAGAGACAAAGGAAAAATCCCATTGGCTACATTTAGATTCGCCGAAGCAAAGTTTAAAAACGAATTACGCAGCGCAACTCAAACTAGGCGGATGTCAGGAAGTGGAAGCTTCATCACGAACGGCTGCCACGCCAAGACTAAACGTCACCGGGGTGTAACGTGGTGGGGATTTGGCAAGGTAAAACCAGGTTACACGCCAGTGTTGCAGGATTGTGCGTAAAATCGTACCTTGGAGACCTTATTTTACGGACAGCCCTCGTACATTTGTTGCTTTATACGAGTATTTTAAATTTTCTGTTACCGGTTCCGACACATCCGTGTCATTCACTAGCAAACTTCAAAACTGACTTAAAAGTCTGCACAAATACAAAAATGATTAGATTTGCTTAGGTGGGGTAGTGGGAGGGGTGATTTTGGGGGAGAGGAAGAACGGTGGGAGGAGACAACAATTCTTGGGAATATCGTTAATAAGGGAGATTTACAAGGTGCTATTATTTTATTAACTCCATTATTTTTTAAATTTATTTCTAAGGTTTCTAAAGCACATAAATAAAAATGTGAATTTATATTGGAGTGTTTAAACTTGTTTTTTATTTTTTGAATCTGTGGTTTGTCTCTATTAAATAGTTAGCATACTCGGAATAGTTATTATACACTTTGGAATGTAATGATTGTGACGCACGGTACGAAGGTAAGGCTACTAAAAAAATTTAAACTAGTACCAGGGAACATGAACTTTGTCTACAAAATAATATTAAATTTATTCGCTGAAGAAAATATAAGCGACTTTCGAAAATTTGAAACAGAAAACTCAAAAAAAGTTTACTCTCGCATCTTGGAATTGAACCCAGGACCCTAGCCTTGTCGGGGCTCCGCTCTCTCTCTCCAGAGCTGCTCCCTGAAAAGTTAAGTTTACCTGAGTTTAATTCTTAGATGCGATAGAATCTTTTTCTGATTTTTGAGGTGAAACTTCCTTAGCCCTTTAGAGTGATTTGAAATTCGTATGAAACGGAAATGACGCACCACGCTACCCGCGAAGCATCAAACTGCGCTCAAGGCTCCTATTGGTGAGATATAAAACGGGAACGACGATAGGTCTGCGCTCATTGGCCGCTTTGTTTTTTTACTAGTCGTCGGAATAAAACACGTAAATTCGCGCCTCGTCAAGCACGTCCCGTAGCGCTGCGGTATAGTGCGTCACAAATCTCAGCGGCCAGAGAAATCCAGCGAACGGAGGATCGAATCCTACGAAATCCAAAAAATAAACATTTTTGTTTTTGTTAATCAATATCCAATCTTCAAACCACTTTAAAATAAACAGGCAAAAGAAAGCGACATCTTGCAACTTTCTAGTTTCACTTCCAACGCGTGTGAATTACACAATCTAATTTTTTTGTTTCGTACTTTCGATTGGGAGTCGCTCATATTGTCTTCAGCGATCAAATATTACAAATTTGAGGTTTTATTCTATTATTGTAATTATTGTATTTATTCTTGATACTTAAACATCCATCCATCTTGAGGAATGCACGCCAGCAATCAGCATTTATGCATGAACTGATATTTGGAAACGGGCTATCCCTGGGTGTTAGTAAGGGTTTCCGACCCCACTTGATTTCCTAGAATTCAATGGATTCAGTTTTAAACTTCTAAAATGTTCTAGCTCCCGAAACCACTTAACTCCGTGCTTAAATTTCCAGGTATTAACTCCTTGATCCTTGAACATAGATTAAGAGAATTTCCATATTTTTCTGTTGTGGATTATTTATTATTTGTTGGTTGAAAATCATTCCGAATTTCGTTTGAAATTTTCTGAAAACTCGTTGTAGAAAAAAATTCCTCCGGTGCATTTTTATACCGTAGGGAAGAAATAACAATTTATCTTATTTTTATATTATCTTAAGACCTTATGTCCGGCTTAAATCTTCCCCACAGGAAAAACTAAACCCTTTCACACATTTTTCCGCAAACGATCATCATAGTCAATCCACGCAATTGAAGTGCGCTATATAAGTGTAATAAATACATGTCAACCCACATGAGACCAAATGGGAAAATAATTCACCGACTCCGGACCGATAAATCCTACTTATCCCTCAATATAAATATTCAAAAACTTAATTGTTTTTAAATTATCATTTAATATGGCTAATTGTTTACTTATAAAAAGCTAATAATTTATATAGATAATGACATTATTTGTTTAAAATAGGAAAAAAGTTATCATTCTAACTTCTCAAAAAATAACTCGCTTAAGAGCGTTTAACCAGCCAGCGGACGAAAATCCACATTTCATCGAAAGTTGTTCTTACAACAGGGTGGTTACAATGAGAAAGATTAATTTTTCTCCGTACCAGCTTTTTTAAATTTTAACTCAATATCGAATTTATTTCAATTCAAATTAGCTTTAATTTATACCTTCATTCAAAAATCCTGAAAGGCGTGATGATACAACTTTTAAAATAATGTACTTTTTGTAGTTATTTTTTGATTATAAGTATTTATCATTTTTCAATAATGTCTAAATTTAATAAGAATGTTAAAAAAATCTGAAATATATTAGTTTGTAAGTGCGCAAATAAATACACAAATGGACCAATTTTCGCCAAGAAATACATGTACGTACATATTTTAAAATGATTTTATTGAAACTAAAATTAAAATTCTAATACATGCGTTTGCTAGATAATATATTGATTTATTTTACTGTATGATTATATTATTTGAAATGGGTGTGGTATAATACAAAATCTTTTTTTGAAAATTTAACAAATCTGCCAACGACCTATGGAATAACCTTATTATACTAAAAATTAAATTTTTTTCTCAAAATTTATTACATGCGAATGCTATATAAAAAAACAATCTTTCGAAATCCATTTATAATTTTTTGTGGAAAAGAGTCAATACGTCTAAAATCTGATTTGAAAATGACATATTTCTGGTTTTCTCTGGTAATGCCCTCTTAACCATGTGACGAATCGACGTAAAAAAAAATTCTCCTGGTGTCCGTTTTCTTAACTAAGCTTTAAAAAATTGCCGACTTATTAAATAATTAAACAATGAACCGTTAAACGGTGTTCGTCAAAAATTCCAAATACTTAAAGATAATTTATATTAATTAAACTTTAAAAGTAATATAGCCATTCTTTTTTTGAATACCTAGTAATAAATTTATTATTTAATAAAATATATTAAAAATTTTGGAATAATGAAAAAATCTTGATACCGATAAAAAGGAAGTTAAATGTGAATCTTGGCCACATCTGCCCTGATGATGGACACTATAATGCTGTCCGAAACGTTGGCTAAAGAAGGAGGTAGCGTAACACGGCATAACACCCCAAAAACAAATAACGAAAATACTTTTGGCCGTGAAAATCTGAAACGGATTAGTTCCTATTAGATTTATAAAATGGTCACCAGCTTGGTTACTGCCGCCCCGGGAACCAACACCTCTGTCATAAGTCACCCCAAGTGGTTCGCTACGTTTGGTAATTTAGCAGGGGTGCCCGAGTTCACAGGGTGAGGTTTGTCTAGGCGGATGACCAGGACACACGGAACCCTAGATTCCTACCCACCCCTTAAACCGTCTTCCTTCCAGAACTCTCCTCTCCTTCTTATCTTTAAAAAACCCTCCACACAGCATCGCCAAAGATGACATAGGCCCTGAGGGAAATTATTTTCCTCTAGGCCTTCTGTGTGGAACCAAAAGCCGCCCGAAGGGCCTAGCATCGAAAGCCTGCGAGGCGGGTGTTTAACTGCTTGTTTTGTTTATTACTAAAACAATGTTAAGTATAATTTAAAAAAAAACAAACAAAAAAAATTATGGTGAACATTCGAATACCGCCTTCCTCATTATCTCAATATTTATTATTTGGAGATATCTGACTAATCAACTGGAAGATCGGTATTTTATATCGATTTACGTCGAATCAGTTCAAAGTTCAGAACATATACGACTCCCATCTTCGAGATATCTTCGTTATTACCTGGAAGACTCCTTCATGTTATAGAAAACAAGGAGTATCTCCGCATTCGCTAAACGCGAGTTGAATTCCTATCTGGAATATCCTGGATGGAGTACCTATTGGAAAAGAAATCGATACAGATGACTTCCGATATGAAACTGTAGAGATTCAGCAATCTTTTGTCTAGGGAGGTAATCATTTGAAACAATAATTTATTTATGTTATGAAGTGAATAGTGACAAGTTTAAACCCGTAATTATAACAGAAGAACGTGGAAAGAAAGTTATTAGAATAATTATACGTACCCGTTAGACCAACGATACTCAACCTTTTTTCTCTTCGGGCCACATACATGTGTTTGTAAAGTTACGCGGGCCGCAACACTATACTGGTATAATGAAAAAAATCATCACCCCCCCCCCCCAACAAAGAAATATTCTACTTCCCATTTGTCTTGAAGCACTCTCTTTTCATCTGACATTTTTCGATTGCATTTTGAAGACACTCCCGCCATTAATAATTGGATAATTTGTAGAGCGCCGTTTTTGTAAAAAAATCACCTAATTATGCGTATTTAAATTATAACAAAACAGTACTTTATACGACAGAAAGAAATGCTGTATAAATTAGTAGGTACCTGACTAACCAGTGACGTTAACCAGATTTTATGTATTATAATTGATGCGGTTGATTCTAGAAGTGGCACTTTTATTTATAAATTATTCGCGCGCATACTTGTGTGGCAAATATTTGTTTTTTGGGAATAAATCTAGCGTGTGTAAATAGCAACACTCTTACACATCTGCCCTGATGATGGACACTGTAACGCTATCCGAAACGTTGGCCAAAGAGGGAGGTAGCGCAACACGGCATAACACCCCAAAAAATATCAAAAAACCTTTTGGCCGTGAAAATCTAAGCAACGTTTCTTACACATCTAAGATCTAAGATCATGTGGACTAATGAAAATTCTTTTCGGGTGCGCTATTCGACTTTGACGCACTATCTGTGCGTCAAAGACGAAACGAATCTCAAGATATACGAAATTTAGAATGACAGTTTTTTTATTCAAGTTCCTGATGGTAAAGTGTTTAGGGCCGCACAAAAAAGCTTGGCGGGCCGCAGGTTGAGTATCGTTGCGTTAGACGGTTAGACAAACCCTGCTTGCCATACAACCTGTTCAAAGCTTGGAATGCTTATTAAGGTGGGCACGACAGTATGGTATTTTTTTCTTGTTTTGGACTGTCTAATAGGAATAAAGTGTGTTAAATGAAGACATAAAATCACGTAATTTTTTAATAATATTTGGAAATCGTCTTCTTCCTCCGGATTGACTTTGAAATTTCACGTAATAGAGAAAAACCCTCCCTTGTTAAATCTTAAGAAAATGTTAGATAAACCATTAAAAATAAACTATTTTTCAATAAAGTACGAAAAAGAAGGAATATTTTGATTTTTTTATTTAAAAAATATAGTAATATAATTCAAATTATCTCAAGGCAGCGTATTCAAATAACAGTAAAATACTTTTTACTCTCAAATTAAGGCATTATTTTGCAAGACTCTATCTTGGGACTTTTTGTAAATGATTTCGTAAAAATATAAACTACATTTGCTACGTAAGATAAAAAAATATGGTTTAAGGGATTCATAGAAACTTTTATATATATTTAAAATAATCCCATATAATGAAAATTTTAAAAACCTTGAAGTGAATCCGGAGGAAAAAGATCGTATGAGAAATGAATTTTTTTTTATATTTTTGAATGTAGCTATTACTTTGTGGTTATCCATTATAGAATAATGAAATAATTTTACTTTGTATAAACCACTTATTTGATGTGCAAATCCGACCGGTTTCGGAACAAACGTTCCTTCGTAAGGGAAAGCTTATACTAATTTGACAGTTTAGAACAATGTTTTATTATGGTAGGGGTGGAGCTGTTTCTAGATAATAATGTAGATTGGATAGGTAGGTATTAGTGTAGAGTGGGTGGGTAGGGGAACAAATCCATGATTGGGCTATATGACAATATTTTTTGTTTGTTGATAATAGATTCATTATTTTTAAGGGATTTTTTAATTTCCAAGGCTTCTAAGTTATCTAAACGTTTTCCTTTATGATTAATATGAAGAATATTTATCCCTGTACTTTTTTCAAAACTATGGTTATTTTCAATGATATGGTTATGAAATTTTTTTTAATCACGTCGTTTTGAACCCATTTGGCACCTTTTTATCGCTCTTAGAATTAAAAATAACATTTTTTTTAAATGAAGTAACTTAATGTATATTTTATTGATGGATGACACAGAGCTTGAACCTCAACCCAGTAGTATCGATAATAATTAGAAGTAGGTACTTTTTGGTTTTTGGGGGTTGGCGGGACGCGTATTTACAATCCCTAACGCGTTTGAGTCGCTTTAAATTTTCAATATCAAAATTTAAATATTTAGAAATAAAATTATTAATTTCTAATATACACATTGGAAAGATTATTTTATCTAGATTTTAGAACATTTTTTTGTTTTTGCAAAGTGATAAAAATTATCAATATAGAGGTGTATTTACAATATATGGGAATAATATTCAAATTTAAATATTTAGAAATAAAATTATTAATTTCTAATATACACATCAGAAAGATTATTTTATCTAAATTTTAGAACATTTTTTGTTTTTGAAATGTGATAAAAAATAACCAATATAGAGGTATATTTAAAATGTAAATTGTCGTTACCGCGACTGAATCGGTATGGGTTTGGTAAATACGCTGGCGGGACGGGGGAGCGGGTGAGGGGATGGGGAAGGCGGGGAAGGTGAAAGGAGAACGCGGGAGGCGAAGGGACGCAGGAGGGGAACGGGGACGCAAAAGGACATGAAGGGAGAAATAATTAAATTTTTTTAAAACTTTCTTTTTATAACTTCTGAAGGTTATTCCCATCAATGAAATATATCATTGAAGAAGAAGATAATAATAATAATCTAAACTAAAATATGAAAAAGAACAAGACACAATATAAAAATATAATGGTCTTTTTCTGTTTTTTAACATCTCGTAAATTAATTGAAGATAATATTGTTAATTCTAAAAATTTCAAATATGAAATTGACTATTCGTCGCCTTAGTTCTTAATTGTCCAAACGACCATATGAAAATTTGACAGGAGGTGAAGGTTTTCTTTAATTATTTCAATGAAACATTACGATAGGTGTTTAAGATAAAGCTATTTCCGTAAAGGCAATGGTCTCATTGGTTTAAATAATTCTTGGATAAGTGATTAACTATCCTTTTTTATACTTTATTTTTAGTTTTGAAGTGGAGATTGAACAAAAACCAAAATGGTCTTTTGAACAATTAAGAACCGAGGCGACGTATTATGGAGGTTTGACAATAGGGCGCAATGACAGAATTGGTAAACGCACGTCCCGGATAGACGAGAGGTTCTGGGTTCGAGTCCCTGTAGCGACCATTATCTTTTTCTGTTTTTCTGTCTTGTTCTCTTTCATATTTTTGATTAGATTATTATTATTATCTTCTTTTTCAAAGAAATAATTTATTTCTTTGAAATAAATTGCAACGCACGCCGGCAACCAGCTAGTAAATTAATCCAATAGTCTTCAAGTACCAGCATACTTGAACAACGATTATTTGTATTCCATGTTTGAATTGTACCTCTCCAACATAACATTTTATGTCATGTTGCATTCAAACCCATTTTCTTTATTTTTTTCATCATAAAGACCTCCTGTTTCGTATTTTGGAAATTGCGTTTTATGTGGGAAGAATGCTTCTGTTTATTTTCGATTCTGAAATTGGAAATTTTATTGAACTGAATCACTGATATTTCATGGGATACGGATTATGGGAATGAAAACATAAAAAGTAATAATCACCGTGTTTTATTTTGATTATTTTCATAACCATGTCATTGAAAAGACCAATTTGATGGTGATTGGGTTAATAAAGGTATGTACCTTGTTCAAATATCATTTTTCATACTTTTGTTTTGTGCCGGTTTTTGAATGAAAAAACACTTGAAGATTTTAATGATGTGAAGAACAGTTTATTAGGTACACAGTTCTAAGGGAAACTTAGTGTCAGTACCGGAGATACTTTAAGCGTAGTAGAATTTAGTCTTCAACTGATGACCAAAGAAATCTAAATTGAATTCATTTGTGTTGGCTTATAATATGCCAGTAAGTAATTGAAAGTTGAAGTTGGTAACTTGAGGCATTTTTCCAATGACAATTATGAAACCGAAAAAATGTCATTATCTCCACGTAGGAGGAAAATAATTCCCCTCATGGCGTACATCATCTTTGGGAATGCCGTATGGAGAGTCTTTTTAGAAAAGGAAGGAGAGGAAATTCTTAAAAGAAAATGGGCAAATTTCACCCCATGAACCCGGGCATCCGCACGGCAGAGTGTTGGTTATCCCATAAATGGTTCCTGGGGCCGTGGTACCCATACCCGCCTCCCAAATTGCCACTATCGATTTAATATTATATATACCTACGTAGATGAGTCGGCAGTTAATGGTAAATTAGGAACATTATTTCGGAACGTCATTTCGTTAATTTCGGTTAAAGCTTAAAAGATCTTAGTATTTGGCACTTGATGGCTTCACCGAAACTAAACGTCAAAAACCACATGCATTTAACTAATCATCTTACTACAATACTCTTCCTAACGCCCCGTTCTGATTGGGCAAGTGTTTCAGTCGAGTAGCGAGTATTATAGTAACAAAACGTGTCCGAAAACCATACATTTAGTAGTCAGTAGGAGCATTTTGGTCAGTCAAGTGGCGAGTTACTCGCTACTCGACTAAATTACTTGCCTAATCACAAGAGGGTTTAAGAAGTGGTTGAATCGAATCGCAATCCGATGGTCGTGGGATCGAATTCCTGGCGTTCGCGAATAAATTTCACTTGATTAATTTTTGTTACTCGTTTTCACAATTAATTAATTAAAAATAATATGAATTATATTTGCGGCACGTTCCGAAGTGGAAGATACTCTCAGTATCGCCCTGGTGTAAGACCACCATTCAGAATTGAAACGTTGCTTGAAATGGCTATAGCCGTGTTCGGTGACCGGATCTGAATAGCCAATTATGACCAGATCTAAATAGCCGATTACCACCTTTCTCTTTCCTATCTCATTCCCCTCCACTACCTTCAGCCTCACAACATACCCCAATTGGGAAGTTTTATATTCAAACGTAAAAGTTAACCTTAAAATAATCTAAATATACAATTTTATGAAACCAAAGTTTCCGATTGCAATTTGAAAAAAATTATGAAATTTTGTGATTTTTTTATTTTTCCATGAATCGACAACGTTTATAAATCGTTTATAATGTGTTTTGATTTTTTTCGTTATCAGTAATTTCTAACTAACTAACTAACCATCACGCCGTTTCCCCGCAGGGGTAGTCAGAGAGGACGGACCGCCAAACAACTCGGTCTTGGCACACACTCTTTGCCTCACTCACATTCATACATCGTCTCATATATTCTCTTCTATTATTCTGATTTTTGACATGGCCCGACTCAAGTATTTGATTCACTTGATCGTGCCATGTCTTCCTCGGGCGTCCCCGTACCATTCACATTCGCGTGGAAAAAAATACAAGGTGAGCCATTTTAAAACATTTACTCAATTACTTACACTTAACTTTTCATTAAACTTTAATCAGTCAATTACAATTAGTGAGCACATAATTATTGATTTTAAAATGTCTCCTAATCCCCCCCCCCTTTTTCTTCCTTTTTATTATTATTACTCATTCATTCAATAATTAAGTTACTAGACCGGTTCATATCTCAGGCGTAATTGCCAAATGACATTCTATGGACTTACGTTACGTAATAGGTACATAACCATGTAATAATTTAATTTAACATACCTTATAATCTGTATTATAATGTACTGTGTATGTCTTAATAAACAAATAAATAAATAAATTAGCATTAAAAGAAATTACTTTTTTGGTTGTTTTTTTTTTTCTAATGACAAAATATAAAAGCGTTTTTCATCACCTTTCGAAAACAGTTTCTAGTTTTCGAATATCTTTACAAATAGAACATTAATTTGGATTTTATTACAAAGCGGAAATATTTTTATCTACTGAAAAAGTACGCCCGAATTTTGAGAGGCTAAGCTGTTTATATAATATTATCTTGCATTGAGTGTATTGATTCCAGCTTTGCCATCACATCCTATGCTCATTTAAAACAAACCCGATTTCGCCGGTTTCGCGACTTTTTACCTCTCGACAAAACATCCTCCGAGAAAATATCCTACGGACAAAACCTCCCCCAACAAAATATCTTCTAAAACCTAACCTAACCTATTAAAAAATGGGACAAAAATAATACAGACCTCCTGTAATTATTATTTACAGCAGTGGTTCCCAAACTCTTTTGGCTCACGGACCCCTTTTCCACAACTTTTTTGGCCCACGGACCCCTCTAGTGGGGGCGGTAGGTGACCCAGAAAAACCATCTCACCCCATCCCATTCTATTTTTATTTTATTTTTTATTTCTATTCTCAAACATACAATTAACAGATTATTACATTGGTTTAAGTAGATAAATAATAAGTTTAAGTAATAAAAAATAAGAAAAATGTTATTAATCAGTAACTGCACGTAAATTGGTTATAAGTAGTGTTTTATGAACACCTCACTAGGCGAACCTGTGCTGAGGTGTTCCCATTTTTAGCATTAAGTGCTATTCTGTCGGCAAGGGTTGAAGCACAGTATCCTCCTTGATTTTGTCAAGAAGGGCACAGTGGGTCGACCCATTCCGTATTCTGCCTCATCCCTTCCCATAGCGCCACCCCCGCTCCGTTGCGGAGTGGGCGGTGGCCAAAAAAAAGGTTGAAAATCAAGCGCGGACCCCCGGACTAAAATTTTAATTTTCCACGGACCCCCTGAATGATCCTGGGTATATCTGGGGTCCGTACGGACCACTTTGGGAACCACCGATTTATAGGATGTTTGCATTATTGTATAATTTTTAGTAAGGTTAGGTTAGGTTAAATTTTAGTAGATATTTTATTGGGAGATTTTTTTCCGTAGGATGTTTTGTAGGGGATATTTTTTCGGGGATGGTTTGTCGCGGGATGAAAACGCGCAGTACCGATTTCGCCCACGTTATCTTTAAACCTTTTATTTTGTTCCGCATGGACTTATTGAACTGGAAAAGCATCTCTTTTGAGTTTATTTTCATGTTTAAATGCTAATCAAAAACTCTGTTATGCAAAGTTTCTCTTCGTTATGAATCCGATCCAAGCTTTTTTCGTTTAGTTACGGAAGTATTATTCAAATGGAAGCTATTTGCATTCGGAAACAGACCGCGAGTAATTTTTCGCGACTATTATTTAAAGTATTCTTTCAGTGGTGCATCTCATTAGAGATACTCAGAATTCTCCACGATTCCTGAGACAGATTTCTATGGATATTAAAGCGAAGCGCTACGAAGTAATGTAAAAACTTGTGTTTTTGGCTTGGAAATTTGATCGCTTAGAAATATATGTATACGTACATATTTTTTTTGGTGGGTCTTTTTAGGAAGGGAAGAAGAAAAAAAAAGAGTTCTGTGAAGGAAAAAGGTGTGAGGAGTGGTTAAGAATCTGGGCATTATGACAAGGAGTGACGGACATATGAATCCACCCTTCCCACTTCGGTAAGGCGGTGTTCCGAGAGAGTCCTGCTGGAGAGATAAAAATGTCTCCTTCAACCAGTCTCTCCCGAACCGGCCTACCGCGCAGATGGTGGGCAGACGCATCCTCTTTCAAATGGAGATTACATTTAAGATGCTTTAAATAAATACTGGAAGTTCTGGGAGTAGAACGCATCTTGGCCTTATTTTTATAAGCCCAGAAAAAAATATAGTATTATGCCTTCGAAAACAGTTTCAAGTTCGAAACATCATACTAACCCAGTCAGTGTTTGAGTGGGCATAGCGCTTGGATCCCACCCGAGCGTCGCGTGTTCGATCCTTCGGCTGGCTAAGTCCTCCATCACAACACAAGCAACATTTTCGGCTTTCTGTGGTGGTAGTAGGAGATTTTCAAACATTGTTGGGTTATTCGTAACCCGGGAATGTTTGTCTTTCTTTAAAAAAAAAATAAAAAAAAATAAAACGTTTCTGAGGCAGGTTCACAGAAATGCTTTGGCGGGACGATCATGTAGCTATTTCATTATGTATTTATTTTTTATTGTACTTACTATTGACGGCTGGCATGTTCTAGTGGTAAGGCTATTCACTTGCAATCCGAAGGTCGCGGGATCGAATCCCGGCGTGGGCAAGTAATTTTTATTTGATTAATTTGTGTTTTTCACGATTAATTCATTTAAAACAATATTAAAAAAATTGGCGGCACGTTCCTGAGTGGAAGATACTCTTAGTATCGCCCTGGTGTAAGACCACCAATCAGAATTGAAACGTTGCTTGAAATGGTGTAAACCGTGTTTGGTGAACAGATTTGAATATCTGAACAGCCAGGAAATTCCACACCTTCCTCTACCCCATCACCTTCCCTTCCGCTCTACTTTCAGCCTCACAACATACCCCAAAATGCCATAGACTCACTGGCTCCAGACGGGATCAGCTGGACTCTTGTGAGGTATTTATTCGATTTTTTTATTAGAGGAATAGGAATTTTACTTGTCTTGTCATTGAATAGACGTCGTAATTTTTAAGCTTAGTTAGATTTATTCTTTTGAAAATCAATGAACCTGAGGCAAATATATTTTTCATAAATCCTACAATTATAATATCTCGTGATTTCTCAAAGGGTCTGCGTAGTTGTGAAATAAAATCATACCTAACTAAGTAAAGAGATATTTTCGTTAACGGTGAACATACATTATTACACCATTAAGTGCACATTCATCGGATGTTTATATTCATAGTCCCATAACCGGGGTACTTTCTCAACGCGACGCCGCGACGTGAAGTCTACCCGATAAGACTATAGTCGGTTCACTATAATAGTTAAAGGTGTTATTCTTTCTTGTGATTTACGATAAAATTTTGCACTACAGCTCAAAAGTGTCATTTTTTTTAATGTGGGAAGATATTGCGATGTTTTTTAATACCTTTAGCCAAAATTGTAGACGCAAATATATGGCGAATCAAAAATGGACTGCGATCAATAATTTAGAATTTAATCAAAATAAATTTGCGTTTCAATGACACATTATAAGGATGTGAACAGTGGACACTGGAAGGGAATTTGACTTACCTTGACTATTTATTTATTAGTTTTAAGCTAGCTCACATCTTTGTGTGTGCTAATATTTTATAAAGATATAAACATTTACAAACATAATCATTGGCAAACATAACCATTCTTTAAATATTACACATAAATAAAGACATTAATAATTGAGGTAGACATATTTTCGTAATTCTTTTTTAAACTTATTTATATTTTCTATCTCAGTAATTTCATTCGGGATGTTGTTATACAGTTGGACGGCCTGGTACATCAGAGATTTCTGGGTGCTTGATTTTTTTCTTGTCGGCAGTCTAATTTGCTTTGAATTTCTTGTCCCGTGCCCGTGTGTTTCGTTATTATATTGTATTTTTCTTTTTAGTTCCTTAGATAACATCCCCATGTTAATTTTATGTAAAAAATAAGTACATTCAAATACACAGTTTGCTTCACCGTCAACATATTTAGCTCTTTTAGCATGTCTCGTATCCGTGTGTATATGTTGCGCTTAAGTATTTTTCGCATTGCTTTATTTTGACTGCTTGAATATGTTCTTCTTGTGTTTTGTCACCGATAATCACTTGGTCGAGCACATGCATAAGTCTTTGATTGAATCGATATTAACCCATAATCACCTGACGTCGGTCTCGGAAATTCCGGCGATTGTGTTTTTCAAATTATTCCGTTATTAAATTAGTCTACAAGTGATGAGTATTTATAAGTTAATATGTACTTTTGTTTACTATTATAACTTTTTATGAATAAAAGTACAATAAAAATACTGATTAGAGTTTTATTTAGTGTAAAAATTTAATATATGATTATCAAACATGGAAAATACGAAAGTGGTCTCCAGGACCGACGTAGGGGTGGTAAAGCAACTGAAAAGTACGTCAGGTGACTAAGGGTTAAGAACTGAAAGATCAACTCAAACGTGAGTTGACAGTTAACAGTCGATGTTGAAGGCACCTAGAGACCACTAAGAAGATGATCATAGAATGATCACTATAGAATGATTGTTACACAGGTAGGTAATATTGTGACAGGATA
Source organism: Limnephilus marmoratus (assembly GCA_917880885.1). Classification (NCBI taxonomy): domain Eukaryota; kingdom Metazoa; phylum Arthropoda; class Insecta; order Trichoptera; family Limnephilidae; genus Limnephilus; species Limnephilus marmoratus. Next base: position 20,801,312 of record OU862915.1, read on the forward strand.
GGTTTTGAAAGCAGGTAGGATGAAGAAAGGTATATAGATACGTAGTTGCGTCAACAAAAATAAAAATAACATAAGAATCAAACACAGGTAGGTACTAATTTCGGTTGTCGGTGAATGCCATAATTCCAATAGGGCAGTTGTTGGGTACAAAGTGTGTGTGCATGGAAAATGTCATTTATTGTGTTTTGTCGTTGTTGAGGAGGTTTGGGTCTAGTCAATGCTCTATACATGTTCCGATCACGGCTTTACCGTTGACAGCCAAACTAATATTAACAGGGAATAAGTAAGAAATCGCTGGATGCTGGCAACACTGGCGGGTCGGCCCATTGATTTGCGTTCGTTAACGTCAAACCGGTACCCGAAAAATAAATATACTAATAAATAGACAATTTCCAATAGTAATACTAACTTTAATATACTCGTACATTGGATGACAGACTTAGTCAATATCGTATTGATATAGGGTTTTATCGATCGTCCATATTAGACGTCCAGAAGAAAGTTCGTCGGGTGGTAGCCGCAGCTTAGAGAAAACCCCAGTTCCTCTAGAGTTAATACTCGTTTATGACTGATCGTAAATCGAAAGCCTAACCTTCCAACGTCAAGTCCAATGCACACGCCACTACGCTGTGTAGTCTGTGATTATGTTAGTACGCACGAGAGGAAATTTCTAGAGGGAGGGAAGGTCTTTACATTTTTTTTCATTCCTCTTAGACCAATGTATCACTTATTATTAGCCAGTTGACACCTAATAGATAAAAATCGTGTCAAATACAACAAACTTTCAAAATTGAACGCTTACACGGAGAAACGGAATTGCGTGAAAATATCTGTTCTGAGATATTGGCCGTGAAACTTTTCACTTGACTGTAGTGAGGTATTATACAATTTAAAAGTTATAAATGTGTATGTTATAATTAAGTTATGAGGTAATTCTTCTACCATTTATATTTCCGTTATATATTCTCCTTACACTCATTTCTTCGTTCATTCGCTCTACAAGCCCATATCATCTGAGCGCCCCTTTCTTAACCTTATTCTTTACGCTGATAGTACATGGCTTTACCACACATATGCCTCAGGGATTTAATTTCTATTGCATTCGGTCTACTGTCATCCTTACAGTTCCATATCTCACCGCCAAACATTTTTTTATTTTATTTTTATTCACAAAAAGAAACATAAATTACAAAAAATTTTATACAATAATTAATTACATAACATATGAATTTGATTTACCCCCATAAATAAGCAGGGCTTGTGTGTATGGGGGGTGTTATTATATTGGTTTAATTTTTTAATTTTTTTTATTCAGTTTAAATTTACGGTACAATTTTTAAGCTGATTTAAAAAAAAATTTATGTTACTGTTCATGTTTCTGATTTTTTCAGGTAGTGAATTAAAAAAAAAACTCCGAGGTATTTATGATTTAACTGTCTTATTGTTTTTTTACATTTTGGAGTAGGAATTATTGACGTTTGTCTAAGATTTCTGTTATTTTTAAAGGGTGCAACTTTATTTTTAATATTATCTTTATAAATTTGTAATGTTGCATGATAAAAGTATAACGCACTTAATTTTCTGACCTTAAATTGTTTGAATAATAGTTCTGATGAATATGAGTAGGGTTTTTTTAAAATTGTTTTTATTACTAGTTTTTGGGATATGTAAATTTTTTGTGTTTGATTTGAATGTGTACCGCCCCATCCTATAATGCCTCTCGTATCTAGGATGAACGAAGTATGTATGAAGAATGAGTTGGTGATGAATGTAAGTAAGACTTAATTCACGTTGTTTGAAAGAGTTAGTACCAAAACAGTGTGCACAATAGTTGTGAATGATGAATACTTTGAGCAGATGGATGAGTTTGTATATTTGAGAAGTATGTTTACGAGAGATGGGAAGGCCGATATAGATATTGAACGAAAAGTAAATTCAGGTAACTCCATTTAGAACTGAACGCGATTGGTGCTGACAAATAAACTGTCCGAATAAATTTAAATTTGCTAACATCATTCCCATACACAAATCAGGACCTCGATGTAAAACAGACAACTACAGACCAATCACATTAACTTCTCAATTGTCTAAGATATTAGAAAAATGTCTAAAAAAACGAATCATCGATTTTCTAGAATCTCATTCACTCCTATCAGCTAACCAATATGGCTTCAGGACTAAACTCAGTACTGATGATGCTATATTTAATTTAACCAAAAATATTTATTCTAACCTAGACTCAAACATTAAAACTCTAACCATTTTTCTAGATTTAAAGAAAGCCTTTGACACAGTCAACCATAAAACTCTTTTAAAGAAAATGACCAACATTGGAATTAAAAATAAATGCCTCATGCTGTTACAAAATTACATATTAAATCGGCAACAATGTACAAAAATTGGAACATGTTTGAGTAATTTTGACACAGTAAAACATGGAGTTCCACAAGGGACTGTATTAGGGCCGCTACTCTTTTTAATCTATATAAATGACTTGTGTAATATTGTTATACCTGGTAAAATATTCTCATTTGCTGACGATACTGCAATAACAGTCCAAGGAAAGACATGGGAAGATACAACTAATAAAGCTAACAAATGTATTTCTATTGTCAAAGAATGGCTAGATGGAAACCTTCTTACTTTAAATTACGAAAAAACTCTATATATTCCTTTTTATATTACACAGAAGTCAGCTCCCAAAACTAATCTCAATTTAAAGTTTCATAATATTAATTGTAACCCAACCACATGCTCTAACTGTGAAGAGATGAAATCAGGAAAAATGATTAAGTACTTAGGTGTAACCATAGATTGTCAACTTAAATGGACCAACCATATAGAAAATACTGTTAACAAACTCAGATACTTAAATTATATTTTTAAAAGAATGTGTAACATAGTAAATATAAAAACCATAAAACTAGTTTATGATGCACTAGTCCATTCATCTCTTTCCTACGGAATAATTGGCTGGGGTGGAGCTTACAATAATCATGTAAAACCTTTAGAAATTGCCCAAAAATCAATAATTAAGATTATGTACAAAAAAAATAAATCGTATCCCTCCAAACAATTGTTTAAGGAAACTGATATTTTGGACCTTAGACAGACTTATGGACTTCAATGCCTTAAATTTATTTACATGCGTCCAAATAACTTTCTAAAAAATTCAAATCGTACCAGCCAAAGACGTGGCACATGTGAGTATGCAGTACCCCACTGCAAAACTAGGTTGTCCCAAAGGCATATTAGTTTTATAGCTCCAAAAATGTATAATTTACTATGTACAACCTTTAAAGAGAACATATGTCAAAATCTTCAATCTTATAAAAAATATACCAAAATTTGGCTAAAAAACACTGAAACAGATATTTTTTTCTTATAAGTTTAAATAAAGCCATTAAATATATCTATCATTGGACAGCTTTTAGAGAAGATTTATAATATTGTTTGCTAGTTTATTTTGTTTGTTTTTTATGTTTTTAAATTGCACTTGTAACATCTATTTTTACAAAACTTACAAATACAATAATAACAGTGCAGACTGTCATTATGCTGTAGTTTTTAAATGCATTCATTCAGTTACTTTTTTTTAAATTCCTTATTTATGTATACTTAAAATATTCACTATAACCATAGAAATAAAAGTAAAAAATCTATATTATACCCACGCACAGGCATTGCCTTTGTGGGATTTTTTTGTTCATACATTAATTATATTAAGTTTTTTTATATACTTTTCATTATTTCATGTATGTATTATATGTATTGTATCAAAAAATTTCAATAAAAAAAAAAAAAAAAAAAAGCAAAGCTAGCAGTCCACAATTGAGTGCTGGTATATTCTCTGCTGTCCAGTGATGTGTGTAACGAAATTAGGACATTTAATATAAAAAAAATTGTAAACGACTAGCGAGTTCCCGGCGCGCGTTGCAATGCAATTAATAAAGAAATTGTTCTCCCTGCGTACCTTTTCCCATTCGTCCCGTTCCCCTTTCGCCTCCCATTCCCCTCCCACATCCCCTTCCTCTCATGCGTTCCCGAATATTATTAGATATATAAATAAAAATTAAATTTAAATCAGTTCTGTCATGCGTACATACTCCGAAAAAAAACTTTTGGTAAAAATTAATTTACTTCAAAGTTTATTCGAAAGCCGATCAATCAAATTTGGTACCTAACATAGGTACTTATTTAAAATATCTGTAATTCTTGATTCGAATTTTAATATTAGGTCCTTACATATGAAATTGGCGTTTTGTATGGGAGGAACATAAAGTCAATTTAAAAAAAAATATATAATATATGTATTTAATCAAAGTGTGTACCATTGCTATCGATGCACTTTTGCCATCTCATAGGTAGTTCATAGATCCCTTTACTAAAAAAAGCATTCGGACGGGAATCAATAAAATCTTTGAAGGCGGCTTAGACTGCCCCATCGGAGTTGAATTTTTTCCCTTGCAAGAAGTTATCCAAATTTCGAAAAAAAAAATGGTAATCTGTTGGGGCAAGGTCCGGAGAGTACGGTGAATGTCTTAGACATTCCAATTGAAGCTCCTGTAATTAAAAACAAGCCTTTTCACTTCCCAATTTGCTTCAAGTGTTTTCGTTATATGTTTTTGGGGTGTTGTGCCGTGTTGCGCTACCTCCTTCTTTAGCCAACGTTTCGGACATCGTTGCAGTGTCCATCATCAGGGCAGATCCGGCAGATCCGGTAGATGTGTGACATCTACCGGATCTGCCGGATCTGCCCTGATGATGGACACTGCAACGATGTCCGAAACGTTGGCTAAAGAAGGAGGTAGCGCAACACGGCACAACACCCCAAAAACATATAACGAAAATGCTTTTGGCCGTGAAAATCTTAAAACTTATCTTGCTTCAAGTGGATTAAAACAGTTTTATCACTAACACCGCAGCCTGCAGCTAACTCGGACGTGGTTTGCGGTGGATCCGCTTCCACAATAGCCTTCAATTCTTCATTATCAACTTTGGTCTCCGGCCGTCCACGGGCTTTTTCTGCAGGTCGAAATTTCCAAAACGAAAACGTTATAACAAAAAACGCACTGTGTTTTCTTTTGCGGCACCGTCGCCATACACATCATTAATCCTTCGAGCCGTTTCTGCAGCACTGAGAAAGTGCCTGGACTGAGAGAGTGCCTGGGTTCATGGGGTGAGGTTTGTCTAGGTCTTGCAGGCGGATGACAAAGACACTGAACCACAGATTCCTACCCATCCCTTAAACCCTTTTCCTTCCCAGAACCTTCCTCTCCTTTCTTTCCTTAAGAAAAAACCTCCACACAGCATCCCCAAAGATGTCATAGGCCCTGTGGGAAATTATTTTCCTCAGGGCCTCCTGTGTGGAGCTCACGTAAAAAAAAAAAAAAAAAAGCACTGGTGCCACGGTGGAACTCGTACTCGTAAATAACGCGATATTTCAAGTTTTCCATTTTGTAAACTAAGCGACGCAAAGGAAAAAAACAGTTTAGGAAAAACAAACGAATTATAATTTTCGAAACACAAATACATGATTAAATAGCTGTATAAATTTAAATTTGGAATTCCTAACCAAAGAGAAGATCTTTGAGATCAAAATTGCCAGTACGGTAAAACGCCAATTTCATGTGTAAGGACCTAATATTAGGTGAATATTTCAAATAAATTCTTTAATTTGATTGAACAATCATTGTTTAGCAAAATTTCATTCTCAAATTGTTACATTTTTGATAGTTTCGTAAGTTTTTGTAACGATTAAAAACTTTTCAAATGTATTATCATGCGGTTGTAACAATCCAGAAACCTTTGCGGGGGCGGAAAAACGTATTTTGAAAATTTTATACATTTTCCATGCTTAATATAGCAATGCGTAGACAACTCATGTACTCATGTAAATATTTATAAGCAAGCATATTATGGTTTTTATAAATATAGTTGGTTTGCCGTTATTGAAATTGTTATCTAAACATCCAGTTTGTATGGAATTTCAGATACATACTATATATTTGCGTCCAACTGGGGCAAAGTTTTACAATACCAATCGGCTTCTTCCTGCCTTTTTTAATATGTCCCTATGGTAACGTTAACCCACCAACATAGAGAAATAAATATGGTCCATTCGGAGATTTCTGTGCGCAGAAGTACCTTTAAACAATTTAGAACGGATAACAAATCGATTGAATAAACGTTTTTAACATTAAACGAAAACAAATCACTTTGTTCACAAAACTTATTAAATCAAAATTGTCAACATGTTTATTTATTTATTATTTAACGTCCAGATGGCTTTTACGTAGTACAGTTAATTCATGACAGATGATTTTTAAACAGAAAAAGAAATAATAAAAATAAAATTAGAAAAAAAATGCACACACGTCATAAAAATACAAAAATACAGCAATTTGATAGGTTTACAAAAATACAGATATGTTTAGGAATAGTTTTGGAATAATTTTTTTACATGATCCACAAAATTCGCCAAGTTTATGTTAAATATGTCAGTACTGATAAGTACTAATTTCTCATAGTGTAAAATCGTTGTATCGGAGAGTGAGCAATGTAGTTCCACTTATGAATGCTGCAGTAGAATAGTGTATTTTGTCGTTTAGTTACTGTCGGTATTCGTAAGTTTATGAGTTGCAAGAGTTCGCAACAGCCGAACTTAGAGTTAAGTATTTTGAATAAAAAGTGTTTCGAAACCAAAGTTTTCTTCGTCAAGATGAAATTTAACAAATATAACCATAGAATAACAAAAGTACCCACGGACAAGAAACATTTAGGTGATTAATTAGTTAAAGGTATCATACATTGTTTTTATCCTGACGAAGAAACCATTGGTTTTGAAAAATCAACCTTATGGAATAAAAAAGTTTCAATTAAAAATTTGTGCTGAGTTAGTGATTGAATATTGTTCCTACTGCACTATTCTTTATTTCTTCTATGGACACCAACATACATAATAGAATGTGCTATTTTTTTTTCATTGCCATTCACCCTAAAAAGAGTGCTTTGTGATTCCAACTGCATTAGTTATTAAATATAATTTGTGAAACAATGTTTCAACTGCTGATGGAACCTTGTTAAACCAATTTTATTTTTAAACGAAATTTATTTTCAAACATCACTTCGCACTCCATGTAGGCATTCCATCTGAAAAACTATTAAAATTTCCACGCGTTGCTTTTTGAAGTGTTAAATAGAGTGATTAAACACGATTCCGGATTAAATTTTTTGAACACCAAGATTACAGTGGATTTATGGATTTTACTGGATGTTTGCTTATTATTAATAAAGAAAGACAAACATTCCCGGTTTGTAGGTTATACACCACTAACCTGCCCTGGAATAAATAACAGATGGTTTCTCCTTCTAGGCTCTCGCAAGATTCCATTTTTTTTTTGTTAAACATTTTTTTTGTATTGTACGACAGACAGGTGAGTCCAATTACGGTACAATTTTCTTACAACTAACAATACATGTATATAGCTACATTTATTTATTTTGAACGAATCTAGACCTCCAGTATCCCTGCATACGTTGTTAGAAAGCAGTATGCAAGAGCTTAACAGGAAAAACAAAATGCAAATGTTAGTAAACACAAATATGAATTAAACAAGTCAAAAAAAAACTTGTCGCTGAGGCTCCATGACGCGGCATTGCAACGCGTAAAAAAATGAATTAAATCAAATTCTCGGGTTAGGAATAACCCGACATTATTTGAAAATCTCCTACTACCACCACAGAAAGCGGAAAATGTTGCTTGTGACATGATGTAGAACTTAGCCGGCCGAGGAATCGAACACGGGACGCCTGGTTGGCACCTAAACGCGATGCCAACTCAGTCAGTGTGTGGAGAGGAAAAAATAGTTAATTAATATAATAAGCCCTGACGAAGCTTGAGCTAAGCGAAACAGGTTTGGCTATTAATTATTAATAATGAAAAAGTAGTGTATTACGAAGTGTATTTTTTCATTTCATATTTTTATAATGTCACGCCCCAAAGTATTTGCTTCCTTCAAAAAAAAAATCAAAAAAAATCGAGTGCAGTTCACACATGGTAGAAGTGAAATCTTCACCCACACAATCTCAACCAATAGGAGCCTTGAAAGTGAACTCATAATCAAAGCGGCCAATGCGCGCAGCTTAACAGAGCGTGAAGCTTCGTAGGTATTGTACATAGGTAAGGTTTCAATTTATCTCATTATCTCGCAGGCCAAATCCTGTAGAAGTGTGAGTTTGTCTCTTTTTAGTGTCACACGTTTCCGTTTCATCGAATTTTAAATGACAACGGTGCTAAAGAAGTTTCTATCTAATTGCCTACGAAATCTTAAGCAGCCGAATAATTATTTTACATCGTTATGCAAATGGCTCATTCTGAAACGTATACATTGTGAAAAACATAACCAAGGAAACAGTTTATAATACATTTACAGAGAAAAGTGTGTTATCCTGAATAAATTTTCTTTTGACTGCACACACAGTGTCACACCTGGTGATACCGGGCGCATTCGTTCCGATCGACACCGCATTAGTGACACGCCCGTAAATGCTGGGACTGGAAAAACTTCGCGTAGAACAACACTAGTTTCTAACAAACTTTTCATGGCAGCCGATGTTGTATCTTTCAATGGCAAATTGGCTTCGAAATCAGTTTCGCTTTTGAAACAAATTTTATGCCACGAAAATTTGGCGGTTACGGTAACTTTTCAATAATGACATTAAAAAAACTTTGTTTAATTCCACTTGGGTACGCGCCATAAAATATATTTAAATACATTTGGGCATTAATCTCATTTAAATTAATAATTTATGCTATGGGACCATGGGGGCGCCATCTATGGTGGTTGTATTATATTGAATTTCCCTATGTGACATTGAAATTCAGTGAATTCAGGCATTTTCTGACCTCTGTGGAGCAAGCAATTACTTCCGACGTGAGTGTTGGTTAAAGCCAATAGATGTCAGTCCTAATCAAATAATTAACCCATAATTAAATTATTGTTGTGAAATTTCGGCACGTACTATTAATTTGCAAATTAATATTCATTGTGTGAACTACCTTCCTGTGATAAACACCTGTTGAGATTGTACTACCGCCTTGGCAAACTAGTGTCGTTTGTGCTGGACATCGTGTGTGGAGAGCTGCATTCTCAGAGTGAGTTTTTTTTGTTTTGTTTTCACTGAGGATTTTGGAATTGCTGTATAATCTGTTTTGTGTCACATAGGGAAGAGTTCATCTGTCATTAATTACATAGAGTAGTATTCCCTCGTGTATGGGGCTATTTACACGCCCCTACACCACTTTATTGTATTTTTTAAAACCAACTGGTTTCGGTTCGACGTGAATCTTCTTCAGGGTGAATAAAATATATTAAATAAATACTAATATATTAAATAAATACAGAATTACAGAGTATCTAAATGAAAAGTAGAAGAGTGAGAGAGAGAACATCAACTTTGGGGAGTGGGGAGGGGAGGGGAGGGGGGAGAGGTACCCAAGAAGGAGGGGGTTAAAGTAGGCGTCGGGAAAGGAAATATGTTAGCCCTATCACATTTCTACGTACATCTACCCCCATAGATTTATTAAAAGCATTACTTTTGAGTTCTTTTTGGCGACGAACGGCATTGGAAGGTTGGATTCATATTGACCCTAGATTTTTATCTACTCCTCACACCTATTTCCTTCCCAGAAATTCCTCTCCTTCTTTTCCTTAAAAAACCCTTCACACAACATCCCCCAAATTGACAAAGACCTGAGGTAAATTATTTTTCAATGCAAACATAAAAAGCTTTGAAAATGACTTACCTTACGTTTTTTCTAAAACTATGCAAAACGAAATAAAAACTTTTTTTATTAAGCAAATATATCATAAAATTTATAGTTAAGTCCCTTTTTGACTTTTCATGTAAAAATAATTAACAAAAAATTCCCAAATTCCCATAATTTTTTTTCAAATTTCGGTCGTAAACTTTGGTTTCATAAAGGTGTGCACTTAAATTATTTTTTGGTTAATTTTTATATTTTAATATAAAGTGTGTTGTTTTCTCTTTTTATTGCCTTTTAGATCATACCTCTCACTAGCGGAATTTCCTCTGATAGTAAGAGAGACACAACGATTTCTACACAACGAGACCTATTTGAATTGTTCCGAAAAGCGAACCAATTCGCCTGAGGGGTTTTAGTGGGAAACGCCGCTGTACCTACAAGTTTCCACGAAATACATGCTAATTTCTAGGGGTGAATACAGATTTTCGATAAGCAATGATATCAAGAATTTCGTGGAAGTCCGTCAATGGCCAATTATTGTTGGATGTAGAGAGATTAAGCCTCGATGGAAATTTAATGATAATTTATATCTGAGTATTCAGAGCTCTCTCAACCCTCTTTTTTCTCATCTCCACCCAATTACGTTCATCCAAACAATGTTTCCGAATGTTGTGGTTGCCATTGGCCCCAGGCAATCAGGTATTTTATGTTATAGATTGTATTGCAACATGGCTATGCTGTATGGGACAAGTGGAGCCTGCACAAATATTGTAAATTCAACAGGATACCGGCAAACTCGGACGGTTTGATCTCCGAGTTGTTTAGGTAGAGTCCAGCTTGTAATGGAAGCAGGAGCTTTATAGGACCAGTAGGAAGAAAGTCAACAAAATAACGTATTGCTCTTTTCCGAATACTGTCGGATGTTGGATACTGCTTGTACCAGTCATTTCACTATTATTTATGGGGCAACATTTTACATCGAATTTCTTAATGCATTTATATTGGTGATGATGTTAATAGAGTTGTTCAGTTTTATCTCTTCATGGAGTTGAACAAAAGACATTATTTTTAACTTTAATTCGATATTGTGTCGTAGTATGATGGTTTCGTATATATAGTACACAGATATGATAATGATTTTATTAAAGAATATTAATGTCATCGTGAAAATGTGAGAACTTGTTATCCCTTACCGACACAAAATACATTTGTCCCATCACGTCCGATATATTTTATTCCAAAAAAAACAACTTTCAACAAATAATATATTTTCAATGTCACGGCAATTTTTTAATGTATGTTTTTGGAGGGATCATTCAAATAGTTCCCACAAAGGACTGAATTAATTAACCAATTACAAGTAAGTAAAAACTATATTTTTGTTAAGTATGGCGTATTTAACATAAAAATCCATATGCACATGCACTATTAAATAATAACACACGCAAAAATAATTCAAATAACAAATCCACACAAACAAATAGAGCAATAAGTACTATGTACTGGTTGGAAAATTAATAGTACTTTAAAAACATACGCAATATCTATCTAAGTATATAAATTCTATATAAATAAAAATGAATCGCCGAAATGTATGTACGCGCATAACTTCCGAACGACTTCACCAAATTGGATAATTCTTTTTATTGTGTGTTCGTTATTGTCAGGACAAGGTTTGTATAAAACTACTGGTAAGCTCTGGCATTATGAAAATTGTATAAAAAAAATTGCAATAGGTGGCACGCGAGCTGTTTGAAAACTGAAAGTACCGGGACTGAATATATGGAATACGAGATAAAGGAGGGGGAGAGAGGAGTGGGGAGAGGAAAGTGGAGGAGACGGAGTGTGAGGAAATGGAACGGAGGAAATGGAACGGGACGAATGGGAAAGGACACGCAGGGAGAAACAATTTCTTTATAAAATGGATAGCAACGCATGCCGAGAACCAGCTAGTACTTAATAAAAATGATCTATATAAAGTCTACTAAGCTCTTTGCCAATCACGCATAGAATATGAGATTATAGGATGGTGATCTGCCTCAAACATCCACAAGGAGTTAGATTATTAAAACACAACAGGCTATAATTAAAATAATCCCAAAAGTTTTTGTTATTTGTTTTTGGGGTGTTATGCCGTGTTGCGCTACCTCCTCCTTTAGCCAACGTTTCGGTCAGCGTTACAGTGTTCATTATCAGGACAGATGTGTTAATGGACACTGTAACGCTGTCCGAAACGTTGGCTAAAGGAGGAGGTAGCGCAAGACGGCGTAACACCCCAAAAACAAATAACAAAAATACTTTTGGCCGTGAAAATCTAAAATCATATCTAATCCTGAAAGTACCCATAAGAACTCCATTTTAAAAACTTTAATGTATTCAGCATTAGTAAACTATACTCAAAAAGGCACTAAGTCTCAAATTTAAAGAAAAATATGATAACCTTGCTGACCAACACACCTATACTACAAGGATAAAATCCTCAAAACTACTGAACATCCCGAAACTAAATACATCTTTTGACATGAATAACCATAACTTCCATGCTATAAAATTACATAATGCCCTTCCAATTGAAATTGAAATCACCATGGAGATAAAAGGTAAAAAAAAACGACATCAAATTATGGCTAAGTAAACATGAAGATGAGGAAATCATTAAAATTATGATGTAACAATGTTGCGCAACAAACATGAATACTTTTTATTTCATATATTGTTTATTTTGCACTAGAATATGAGGAATTAAAGATAAACACCCTTACAACAACATACAGTCCGCCTCGGAACAGGAATACCTAGAGACGTGGACTGTGAACAAACCATTTTATTTTATAATTTTATATTGTCATTAAAAAAAAAAAAGAAATAAACATATTATAAAACTTCTCCGTAATGGAGCGGTAGCACCATGTAATTTTATTGATTCAGTGAGTTGACGCTCATGTGAGCGATCTAAGTCGTCTTTGGAAATATGCGTACAGCTCCCTCCGCTGCTGATGGATGCAGTGGAGGTTATCCACCTCTTACCCGCCCTGGTATAAGTAACTGATGGTTACTCCTTCAAGGCTCTCGCAAGATTCTAATTTTTTTTGTTAAACAAAGCTACATTTATTTATTTTGAACGAATATAGACCTCCAGTGTCCTTGCATACGTTGTTAGTAGGCAGTATGCAAGTGCTTAACAGGAAAAAAATGCTGATGGATGCAGAAACGGCGGGCTGGAGCAGCTGATAGGGCTCCAGCCCCGCGGTTCCCGGCGACCCGACGTCCTGTCCCAGGGCAATTGTCAGCCAGCCGACCACTTTGATTGCGGCCAAGGTTACCAGATCTCGTACCGCTCCTCTGCAAACTCTAGCTCCAGGTTTAGTCGGAAGGTCTTGTGTAATATCTGCGTCTGCAGAAGGTGGATTCCCAAATACATGACAAGTAATAGACTTCCATGGTAGTCCAATGCCAATACAAGGTTTTGACAGCAGTAATATAAGTCTTCAGCCTCTGATAGACGTGGATTTAAAGTTACATGGTAAAGTACAATAAATATGGTGAAGTGACGCGTCGACCAGCCACAGGGATGGTGCTCGGTGCGGTGGCCGAGGTCACCCGTGGTTTGTCAAAGATAAAGGCTCAAGGCCGATCCTGTCTTAGTTACACATATGCTCAGATGTATATTATAATGAAACGAATATAAAAATTTATTCCACTTAATTTTATTCGACCGTAACCGGTTTCAGCTCGTTAAAGCCATCTTCAAACTGGTACAAATAATTCTTAGTCTACGGTTTATATACACAACATATTGGGGAGGGGGAGACGGGTGGTCTACAAGGATTTTAATCAATTATAATAATTATATTTGTTGTTAAGTTGTTTTAGACTATCGAATTTCTAAATATTTTGGTAATTCCAGTAAGCTAAATACTTTAGGTTTGCAGCTCACTTCAATGATGATTAGGGAAAAACCTTACAAGTAATATGAGTTACTAATGACCTAAGTTTATTGTTAAATCGTTATTAAATTTATGAAGTATGGTATTTTTTATTGCTTTTTGAAGGGATACATGTTTACATTGGAGTTGGAATGGTCTAAACTAATTACATATTTTAATTTCGAAATTATTATGAAAATTACACTGGACACAAAAGCGGGGACTTAGCAAATGAATCTAATTGCTTTATCTTTACAAAGTTATTTTTTGAAGGGGTACATGTTTACATTGGAGTAGGAATGGTCTAAACTAAATACCTAATATTATGAAAATTAAATTAAATTAATCCTTGTAGACCACCCCTCTCCCCCCCCAATATGTTGTGTATATAAACCGTACACTAAGAATTATTTGTACCAGTCTGAAGATGGCTTTAACGAGCTGAAACCGGTTACGGTCGAATAAAATTAAGTGGAATAAAGGTTTATATTATTCGTTTTATTATAATATATTATAATGGAATCCCACCATGAATTATCACTCACAAAAATAGAAATATTAAAAAATATGCTCAGATGGTCAGCCTAACCAATTGAACAGAAAAAATAGCAATGTTGCCAATACAAAAAGTTTGAAATGATAATTTTCATACCTAAAGGTATCCACTTAGTGAGAACTGTATTCACATTGTTTCATTTATTTTTAATATCATTTCTTTAATAAATCAAACGAGTTTATTAAAGAAATACATAAAAGAAAATCAAGTTTTTCCACTGGGAAATGCGCTGCTCAAACATTACGGTAATGCAGTCGTGTCATCTTGGGTCGGAAGGAAACTTTTAAACTTTGCAACGAGAAAATAACCAAACCTCGCCATAGACAAAAACACATAACAACTTACAATACACTAGAGCAGTGGTTCCCAATTAGTGGTTCGTATACCAATATGGGTACATGAGGTGGCTTGAAGGGGTACGCGCAAGCAAACATTAAAATAGCCGAAATATAATATTTCGAGTCAACCAATCTGCGTATGACAGAGTAAATGCTGATTCTGAAACCTTTTTGGATATGATCTTCTTCACATTGAATGAAGATGTTTAATCGCCTTTAACTGACGGCGACTCGCAATCCGAAGGTCGCGGGATCGAATCCCGGCGTGGCATATAAATTTTATTTGATTAATTTGTGTTATTTCACAATTTATTGATTTTAAATAATATACAGTATATTTGCGGCACGTTCCAGGGTGGAAGATACTCTCAGTATCGCCCTGGTGTAAGACCACCATTCAGTATTGAAACGTTGCTTGAAACGGCTTTAGCCGTGTTTGGTGACCAGATCTGAATAGCCAGGTACTTCCCCACTTTTATCTTCCTTATGTCTTTCCACTCACTACCTTCAGCCTCACAACATACCCCAATTGGGGATGCCATAGTCTCACTGACTCCAGATGGGAGCAGTTGGGACTCTTGTGTGGTAATCATATAAAAAAACTCCTCAGGCTTCGGGCCTATTTTGTCGGAAGTCAAAATATTTCCAATTTGCAATAAAATCCAAATAAATGGAATATTTCTGAAAGAAAATCCGAAAGATTTCGAAAACTAAAAAGTATTTTTGAAAATTCGAAATAAACATTTAATTTTGGAAATTTAAAGTTTTTTAAAGCCAACATGAAATCTTTTAATAAATTGCTCACCATACATTTTATCTAATTAAAATTAGCGATAAAAAAAACACACATGTTTTGTTAGGCAAATTCACTTTTTTGTCGTTTTATCAAAAATAATGATTAAAACCGAAGGTTTCATATTTACTTTTTAATTGTGATCGGAAACTTAGTTCTCAAAAGTTATATATTTTAATTATTTTATGGTTAACTTTTAGATTTGATTATAAAGTCTGGTGTTTTCTCTTTTGATCACCGTTCAGATCATATTTCTAACCATGATAGTAAGGGAGACACAACAATTTCTATGGGACCTGTACGAGTTGGAAAAATGCAGTCAGTAGTGGCAAAAGTGGTTTCTGTTTATTTTGTGAATAATTTTATGGGAAAGATAAAAAGTTAATCAATGGAAACTGTCACATAAGATAATTTTAGCCATAAAAATATATGTATTATTTGGGGAAGAAGATGATGCAATTTACAATTTTGGGAGGTGTGAATGGGTACCGCCCCCCCGGGAACCCCGCTACCATAGGTCAGCCCAAGTGGTTCGCTACGTATGGTGACTTAGCAGGGGTGCTCGGGTTCAGGGCATGAGGTGTGTCTAGGTCTTGGCGGCACATGCGTTTGCACACCTATTGAGTAGCGGGTCGGATCGAGAGAGACTGGTTGAGACCTTTTTATCTCTCCAGCAGGGGACTCTCTCGATTCATCGCTTTGTAGCGCAATGGGAGGGGTGGATTCATACGTCCATCACTATTGGACACATTGACCCCCGGATTCCTAACCACTCCTCATACCTTTTTCTTCCCAGAACTTCCTCTCCTCCCTTTCCCTAAAAAGACCCTCCACACGGCATCCCTGTAGATGACATAGGCCCTGAGGGAAATTGTTTTCCTCAGGGCCTCCTTTGTGGAAATAATGTAAAATAAAGTTATAATGATAAGTTTAAAGAATAAATAAACTGCCAGTGGACCGTAGGATATTTAGGTAAATAAATACAAAATAAATTTTTCCTTTTGTGAGGACTTCAGTAACCAAGGTAAACAACTATATTTTGAGATTACGTTGAAATATATTTTGTAGGTAAATTTAATTATATATTTTATTTTGATAACATTATTCTACAATATAATATATATTATAGATTTGTAGTATTGAAGGGTAGTTTACATTAAAATATTTAATTTGGAGATATTGAAAACTATTTGTTGACACTAGGTAACGACGACAGTTGCTTGGTTACTGGAATGTAGGAATAAATAATAATTAATAAATCATTTCCAAGTTGTTTTGAAAGGTGACACAATGTCATTTTCAACCAACGGAAATGAAAATGGGTTTATTATGTCATCTATACAGATGAACATTGATAATCTGAGACCCCAAAAAACAAAAGCAGGTATTCCTAGGCAGCGTATGAAATGGACGAACGATGTCAATATGTTCATCGTTCGTTCATATTTTTATGTAACTAAACTAGAAACAGATATGTTATTGTATAGGAAAAAATTACATTTACTTTTCTCACAAAATTATCCGGTTGCCCAAGTAAACGAACAAAGATTAGCTGACCAAAAAAGGTCAATTTTCAAAAATAATTTAATTCCTGTAGTAACATTAAATGAGATAAGAAAAGAAGTAGCAGATAGATTGCAATTGGAGAATAATTTAGATCAAATTAATACGAGTAGTAATGTTATATTAGATGCATTGAATGAAGATAGTTTAGCTAATATTCTAGTAGAAGAATCCAATGATATTAGAGTAGATTCAAATAACTTAGACATTATTCATAATCTTAGGGAAATCAATATTGCAAATTTAAACTTACTAGATGATAATGTAATAGAATTAGCTAACTTGCTTCAAAATAATATAAATAGATATATAGATATAGAGTCCACAGTTAGACCAAAATTACCAAAATTGCATACGTCAAAGAAATTATCTAAATTAATTTCTGAATTAAATAATTTAATTTTACCAAAAATAATATTTGACGATATTAGTTTTTTAGATCTTCATACAATAGTGTACGCTAGTGCTATCACTATATGTAATAAGTTAGGAGTTAAATTAATATCCTCTGATGATAGATCATATAGTTATAGTAAACCAGAATGGCAGATTAGATTAGAAAATGATGTAGTATTTTTAAGAAGTAGTATAGCTAGAGTAATTGAATATAAAAATGGAAATAGAAGTAGGAATATTTTGAGATATGTAGATGAAATTGGGAGAAAATTTGGTTATAGCATTGGTAGTAATAATAATGAAAATATAATCAATGATTTATTAGATTTATTAAAACAAAAATTAGGTGTAAAAGCTAGTAGATTAAAAAGATATAATTATACGTATAATAAAAGAAATAATAATAGATTATTTCAGAAAAATGAGAAAATATTTTATTCCAAACTTGACGATAAACAGAATATTATTTCGAATAATAATATTCCGTTGCCATCTGAATCAGATATGCGCGATTTTTGGACAAACATTTGGAGTAAAGATATAAAACATAATGAGGCAGGTAACTGGATAGAAAATGAAGAACTCAATTGTTCAGACATTGAACAAATGAGTTTTTCTGATATATCGGTTGAATTGTTAGCCAAAATTATAAAAAATACTCATAATTGGAAAGCCACGGGTTGCGATTGGATACATAATTTTTGGTACAAACGTCTAACTACTTTACATCCTCTTTTTGCAAAAAATCTTTCAAAACTTGTCAGAGAACCTCAAAATTTTCCTAATTTTCTAACTAAGGGCATTACTTATATGTTGCCTAAAAGCGAACATATTAATAATCCCTCTCAATATAGACCCATTACATGTCTACCGACAATATACAAAATTTTAACCTCTTGCTTGACAGATTTAATATATACTCATTTGGATGAAAAAAATATTTTATCTGAACAACAAAAAGGTTGTCGCAGAAAACATATGGGATGTAAAGAACAGTTAGTTATTGATTCTGTAATTTTAAAACAAATTCAAAATCAAAAGCGTAATTTACATACTTGTTATATAGATTATCAAAAAGCTTTTGATAGTGTCCCGCACTCGTGGCTAATCAAAATATTAAAAATATATAAAGTTAACCCAATTATAATTAGTTTTTTGAAAAATATTATGTCCTTTTGGAATACAGATTTGCTAGTTAATTTAAAAGGTAAGAAAATAGTAGTACCGGGCATTTCAATAAAAAGAGGGATTTTTCAAGGAGACTCATTGAGCCCTCTTTGGTTTTGCTTAGCATTGAATCCCCTTTCTAAAATGTTAATTAAAAGCAAGTTTGGAATAAAAATTAAGGGTAATACAAGAGAGAGTAGTATAGTTTCACATCTATTATATATGGATGATATAAAATTATTTTCAAATTCTGAATCAAATTTAGAGAAAATGATTAAGGTAGTTAAAATTTTTTCAGATGATATTAAAATGACTTTTGGTTTAGATAAATGTAAAACTATCCATATAGAGAAAGGCAAAATTGTAGATGGAGACGAGGGTATATTTAGAAATTTCAAAATTCAAAGTATGAAAGGGGATGAGGTTTATAAATATTTAGGATACCCGCAATCGAATAGATTAGATCACACTAGTATTAAAAATGATATTAGGATTAAATTTCAAACTAGGATCAGAAAAATTTTAAAATGCAATCTATCTGCTAAAAATTTAGTAAAAGCAATAAATACTTGGGCAATACCTCTACTAACGTACTCATTTGGCATAATTAAATGGTCCAATACAGATTTAGATAGTTTAGAACGATTAATTAGAACTACGTTAACAAAATTTAATTGCCATCATCCAAATTCAGCTATAGAACGAATTAATTTACCTAGAAATTTAGGAGGTAGAGGTGTAGTCAAAATAACATCTTTGAAACACAATCAGGTAGAAATGCTTAGAAATTTTTTCCATAGGAAAGCTAATAGCTCAGAAATGCACAAAATAATTTGCAAGGCAGATAGAAATATTACACCTTTAAATTTATATGACGAGAATGCCAACATTCTTATAAATACTAACCAGGAATTATTAGATTCCTGGTCAAATAAAATTATTCACGCAAAACACTTCAATTATCTCAACCAAACGTATGTTGACAAACTTTCGTCAAACAAATGGTTGAGTATTGGAGAGTTGAGCGCAGAAATAGAAGGATTTATGCTTGCCATTCAAGATAGAGTCATTAATACTAAAAATTATAGAAAGCATATAATCAAAGATATAAATCAAATTGATGATTTATGTAGAAAATGTTTGGCTTTTCCCGAAACTATAGAACATATTATATCGGGATGTTCTATATTAGCGCCTTCCGAGTATACATTTAGGCACAATCAGGTTTTAAAAATAATTCACCAAAGTTTGGTAATTAAACATAACTTGATTGATTGCCGTAATGTAGTACCTTATTATGAATATGAACCAAATTCATTTATAGAAAATGAATTTTATAAAATATATTATGATAAAACTATACTAACAGACAGAACAATTAGTCATAATAGACCTGATATAGTTTTACATGACAAAATTAAAAAAATAACTTATATCATTGATGTAGCTATTCCAAATTCCTGTAATATTCAAAAAACTGTTTCTGAAAAAATTAGAAAATACACAGATTTAGGAAATGAGATTAAAAGAATTTGGCATTCTCGGACTATAAAAATATTACCATTTGTTATTTCGGCCACTGGCATAATACCTAGGAATCTGATTCAAAATTTAAGCATATTAGATTTGTCAAAGAATTTGTATATAAAAATGCAAAAAGCAGTAATTTTAAATACATGTAGGATTACAAAAGATTTTTTAAATATTTATATTGAGGGATCAGTAGGATTTATAGGTTCAATTAGAAATGCCACAGAGCCGAACCCTCTGATATGAAAATATCTGGAGTCGGTGAATTATATTCCCATTTGGTCTCTAGTGGGTTGACATGTTGTTCTTGTATTGTTTTGTATTTATAATACTTATATAGTGCAATTGCATAACGTGGATTCACTAGATGATCATTTGGGGAAGTGTATGAAAGGGTTTAGTTTTTCCTTCTTTTTTTTTTTTTTTTTTTTTTTTTTTTTTTTTTTTTTGGGGGGAAAATTTAACCCGGACATTTAAATCTGGTGTCTATGAAAAAGAACAAGACACAGAATAATTACCCGGTAACGGTCGCAACTGGGACTCGAATGGGGATTTCTCGTCTTACCGGGATAAGCGTCTCAACTTACTCGGCCTTCTTATTTAGACTTCTTATTTTTAAGTAATTTTTATCAATCTCCTATTTCAAATTCAGAAATAATACTATTATCATCATCTTCAAACTTTGCAAATACGCTTTGTGGCGTCATTTTTAATTAAATAAAAAAAGAACAGGTAAAGTACGTAATAAGTTTAAACGAAAATATAAACAAGAACAAGACACAGAAAAATAAAAGACTAACGGTCGCAACTGGGACTCGAACCCGGGATTTCTCGTTTTACCGGTATAAGCTTCTCAACTAACTCGGCCTTCTTATTGAGACTTCTTATTTTTAAGTTATTTTTATGTACGTCCCCAATCCTGTTCAATGTATACATGGACGAATTATCAAATCGCCTGGACACCAGAGCGGGCTGTCGTATCAATAATCTGTGCCTAAATCACATTAGCTATGCGGATGAAATGATTCTTCTAGCTCCGTCGATCAAGGGTTTGAGAATATTACTAAAAATCTGTGAGGAATACACAAATAACCACAACATGATGTACAACCCCAAGAAAACGGAGCTAGTTGCATTCCACCATGGAAAAAATCCCGAGAAGATGCTCCCCGTACAACTTAACGAGGAAACCATAAGCACATCCACGAATGTAAAATACTTGGGGCACATCATCACTGAAGACCTCTCGGATGATGGTGATATTGAACGACACAGGAGAAGTATCAGTGTTTTGTCAAATATGATTGCCCGAAGATTCTTCAGGTGCAGCAATAATGTTAAATAACATTTTTTTATTTTTATTTTTTATTAACCAATACATATAATATACAATTAACCAAAATATATATAATATATAATATTAGTGGTAACAATACCTCCCTAATTGAGAAATTCTCGTGTTTAGAGAGGTTCACTATCATATTGACAGTACTATACATACTTAACAGTTGTTACAAATTGAATGTATGTAGATCAATTTTTTTTATACATAATGAATAATAAGTTGGTATTTTTGTACATAATGGAAAATTTTTATACACAATGAAAATATAAGTTGGCATTTTTTTTGGACATAATGAAAAATTATTTAATGCATTCTGCACTAGCCTATACATGTGAAACATGGTGTCAATACCGAGTAAGCTCAATGGAACGTCTCCGGATCTAATATAATGATGCGTGCAGAATCATATTTGGATTCAGAAAGTATAGCAGCGCTTCAACAATGTTCACAGAATTAGGACTCCATGGATTCGCCAGTCTGATGAGACCAGGTCACTGGAGCCAGGATGCGGCTAATGGCCTCCGATAACACGTTGGTGACCGCAGCCTTGCAGCACCAAGCTCCACTCCTGAGTGAGCGATGGGCCCGAACGCACTCAAGATCAATGCATAATAATTGATTATTTATTTTTGTTATTATTAATTTTTATTAATATTATTTTTATTTTATTTTCTATTTATGTTCTTATTTCTTTACTGTGTAAATATATAAATACATATAACTATATGGGACGTGTGGCATTGCACTATCCTCTCCACATCCTGGAATAAAGATTATTATTATTATTATTTATCAATCTCCTATTTCAAATTCAGAATTAATACCATTATCATCTTCTTCAAACTTTGCAAACACGCTTTGTGGCTTCATTTTTAATTAAATGAAAGCAAATAACCTGGTGAAAAAATAAGTAGTGGTGTTTTAACAAAGCATATTTTTGTAATAAGCATAATTTGTTTTCATTATTATTTGTTGTTTTCATACTATTTTTTTAGTTGAAGTTCTGGTCGTCTTCTTTTTCATATTTTCATTTAGATTTATTTAGATGTATTTTCTTCTTCAATGATGTATTACATTTATGTGGATAATTTTTATCCTATATAAATTTCGTACCGCCTCAGAATCAATAACTGTTGTATTAGCTGAGTTAAATTCGGTTTTTTTATTAAGTTAACAATTACACAATGAAGCCATTATCGATGCGCAACTGTTTGTGTTTTGTTTTTGTCAGTATCAGAGATGGTATTGTGTACGGATTTATGTTTTTTGTGATTTTCTTACTTTTCCACTTACTTATGCGGATTGTGTTATACGTGAGGGAGATTTATCATAATTATTGTATTTTTCCTCTGAAGGAGTGCAGACATACGTTTACCGTTTGTCTCATTTACGACTGTTGACATTTAGTGAGTAAGAAAGGGGAGCAGCATTATATGTTTAAGAGCAAAAGCAAAACAATCAGCGCATTGACTTTTGACATTTTTGAATTTTTGGAATTCACTCAAAATTCAATATTATACTAATCACAATATTCCTGCAGCTCTTTCAAAAGTTGAGAATCGTTCCATACAAAATGTATGAGGAAAAGAATTTTCTTCATAATTTCTTTTTTCGTGAATTTTTCCGATGTTTTAATAGCTTTTCTTAGTTTTTGAGTTATAAATGGTATAACTAACCCGATCTTGTTTTATAAATTAAGATTAAAAAATAGAGTTATTCTAATAAAAATTGAATAAATTTTTGAAAAGTTGTTTCATATATGTGTTCATGCATTTCTAATGAAAAGAAACATTTTTTCGTAATTTGTGTTTATATTTCTTATAAAGTGATTAATAACCCTTTCTCAATTCCACTCAACGAAAATGGAAAGACAAGTTTCAATTTATCCAAAGCATAAATTTCATATTTATAATGTAAACCTAGAGTCATTAATTGTTCATCGAAAATATTGATTAGCATTATTTCTCACCCTAAGGGTGTCTGGTAAAGTCGAGTTTTTATTTGAAAACTTTTTAGCACCGTTGTGATTTGAAACTCGATGAAACAGAAGAGAGCAACACTAAAATTAATATTTTATTGCTATCGAGAGAATGAGATAGCAATAAAATATTTATTTATTTCATTGGTACTCGGTTCCAATATGATACGATAAATCATTGGTCCCATGGTATGCAAGTCTCCTTTGGTTTAGTGGTATAAAGTGTCTGACCAAAGATAGAATCCTACAAAATCCAAAATAAAATAAATATTTTTATCTTTGTAAATCTTAGATACAATCTTCAAAATGGACAAGGAAAAAAAACACAAAAGAAAGCGACTCCGAAGAAAAAAACACAAATACTAATAAGATGACCAAATGTATAGAAAAAGGTGCACCGAAATTCGACGACAAAATATGGAAAAAAAATCATCCTTCACATTGATTAAAAAAGTGCTTCGTTGGCTTCCCACTCTTGTCTACTTTAGTTTTCTGAAGATTTAACTTTTATCGAATGTGAATTGCACACTCTGATTTTTTTCAAAGCGTCCCTTTCAAAGATAAAATTGATTTTCGTTCACGAAACTTTTCTATCGAAACTTCTATATCAATAAAGCAGGCTGATTTTGACTGCAAGAGGTACACGAATTTGGGCACTTTCTCCAATGGGTGCTCAAGAAAAAACTCTTTGGAAACCTCCGCACTTGAGCCATTACAGGAAACCGTCCCGACGCGGCTGTAGACAACAATTGCATTCGTGTCTCTACACTGTACGGTGCATCTCTTCACCTTGTTCGCTGACTGTTGTATTATGTATCTAATATCATAATTGTTCAATGTAATGCGATCACAACTCAGGACAAGGACGAATCAATACATTTTATAAAAGTGACCAAGAAGGTAGACCGGAAAATAGAGCGGCCCGGTTAAGCGCATTTTTTTAAAGTTGTTTTCAAGTTAGATATGATTTTAGATTTTCACGGCCAAAACTATTTTTGTTATTTGTTTTTGGGGTGTTATGCCGTGTTGCGCTACCACCTCCTTTAGCCTAAAAGCTTTAGCTAAAGGAGAAGGTAGCGCAACACGGCATAAAACCCCATCAAAAATGTTTTCAAGTTGGCTGGAATCGCAGCTCATCGAATTTTCATCCACTCATTAAAAGTTTAAATTTAAAAAACAAAAATTATGTGCGGATCAAAGATATTGGAATATAAGTAGATGTGCTATCTGCTGTTTTTACTATGTGGGTCTGCGCTTCCGGGTGTCGCCGATATTGTTTGCCAATTAACAAATAAACTAAAAGAACAAATAATTAACGAATAAACCAAACGAACGTTAAACTAAATGAACGAATTCTTTCCTTATTCAAAATATATTGTTAACCAATATTAATGCACATTTTCAAAAAATCAACGAAATGAACAAATTCTTTTTGTATGAAAACTACGCTAATTAGCGCGTAGTCCGGCGACAGTTGCGCGGACGCCATAGCATATCTCTTCTGTAATAGAATATCTTTGGTGCGGACGAAAAAATATTATTGTAGGGCATATTTATTGCAAAATTGAGACCGCTTTTTTAATTTTCATTTTATGTCCGCCATTTTTGAAATCAACACTCTTTTTTGCAAACTGTGGTTCATGCGCATTCTATGGATACTATAACGAAATTTTTAAAATTTCAAGTTTCAACTGATTTCCATGGACTCCAGGATTCCAACCGATTTGGTCAAACCCTCCTCCTGCGGCTGCTATATATATATGTTTGTATAAATTCGAATCAAATTTTCAATAGTGTATTTTCTTATTTAAATGTATCTTTACAAGTAACAAAAGTAATGTGACGAAAATAAATTTAATCTTAAAAAAAATGCTTTGAAAAAAAAAACCCGTCTGGACCAGACTCCTTTCTTCAGTCTCGAGTTCATCCCATCTTCATTTATATCTCTCTTGTCTACGACCTTCACACAAAACCTTCCCCAACGCATTTTGAAATATGCAATTGGCCTAATCTTCTAAACCGTAAAAGCTTTACCTACGATATCATCCAAAAGTCAAATATTCATAATCTTTACAGGTAAAACGAGTACTGGCATAATAAATGATACAATTTTAACTCCGGCAATTGTAACTTTGGGTCCCTTCTAAGGGTTTAATTACCCTAATTTGCATAAATTTGGCATAACAGAAAGTTGGGCACATAAACGGAGCGACGTTACTTTCCTGAAACCATCATCCGGGTAAAAGTGCCGTACAATCGCAATCTCTCCACTTCTGGAGAATTATGCCTCCACTGATTTTTCAACCCTTCGTTCCCGACGGCGCTCGAGATTTTCAAAAAATCAACGAAATGAACAAATTCTTTTTGTATGAAAACTACGCTAATTAGCGCGTAGTCCGGCGACAGTTGCGCGGACACCATAGCATATCTCTTCTGTATTTGAATATCTGTGGGGTCTACCGAATGACTTCCTTTTCTTGTTTTTTCACCTTCTCTGTAATTTCCAACCAGCTGATTAATTAGCCTATCCACAAATTGAAAATGGCTCATTGGTATTTCCAATAAAAAATATTTGTTGTTGTGGTGTATTCGGTGTATTAGTAGACATTCAATTCCATTTTTTTGCTGAATCAAAAAAGCTTGACGGTGTGGGTTTGATGGATGTTGAAGGTTGTTGCGGAATCACAATATTTTTTACCTCACTATCTTCACTGAAATAAGCACATCTCCTTCTTTTTGGTGGGATAATGTCACTTCCACTATCTGTATCACTTGGATCGTTACCAACTTCTTCACCATCTTTTCGAAGTAAAACTATCATTATTTTCCATGACGGTTAATTAACTATATTTCTGGAAAACGTAAATTAGTAATTCGTTTACTTTCAATTACTAATATCAACATCAATAGTTCCACAAAACGAAAAAATATGGTCACAAAAAGTGGGAGTAACTACGGAGAACCGTCATAAACGTAGGATAACCACCGACTGTTCCGAAAATATTCGAAGAAAACAAATGTTTCGTGTGTTAAAATGATGCATCTATTTTACATGAATATATCTAATTAACGGTAAAATTAAATGAAGAAATGTTGGCTTATTCAGTTTGTTGCGACAATTCTTAGTAATTATCGGAAATAATAGTTGGAAGAATGTCCTTAGGAAGATATAAATTGGTGATTAAACTCATACCTGCGCCGGGCCAGAACCTCTAGCCGACGGAGCTGCCTACCAAAATCGTTTGGGCCAGAATGTGTGGCCTACGGAGTGGAAAAGGTTAAGCCCCCGCATTTCAAATTTCTTCCGATCTATAATACTTTTTCCTTGAACACTTTAAGTTTTTAACCCGTTTAATCAGAGACCTTGTTTGTCCCAGCTCAAATAATCAAAATCGTTTTGCCTCCCTTACTATGATAGTGGGAAATATGATCTAAACGGTAATGGAAAGAGAAAATAACACGCTGTATATTCAAACCTAAAAAAATATAATAAAATAATTAAAATGTACAATTTTATGAAACCAAAGTTTCCGACCGGTACTGAAAAAAAGAAAATTTAGGAATTTTTCAGGAATTATTTTCACACGAAATGACATAAAAGTGAGATGAAAATTACATTCATAATTCATTTGTCTAATAAAACATGTGTATTTTTATTTTTTTTCCAGTATCAGTAATTTTCAGTTTCATATAATCATATAATAAATCAGTTAGAAAAATCTTAAGGTGGGCCATTTTTGAAACTTTTTAACTTACATATAAAATTGGCGTTTTGCCGTACTGGCAACTTTGATCTCAAATATCTTCTCTTTGGTTAGGAATTCCAAATTCAAATTTATACAGCTATTTACTCATGTATTTGTGTTTCAAAAATTGTTGATAATACTGTTTTAATCCACTTGAAGCAAATTGGGAAGGTGAAAAAGCTTGAAAGGTGGGTATCTCACGAATTGAGTGAAGCAAATCAACAAACGCGAGTTAGAACGCTAGACCACACACTGCATAACAGACGGCTACCAAATTAGAGGAGCTTCAATTGGAATGTCTAAGACATCCACCGTACTCTCCGGACCTTGCCCCAACAGATTACCATTTTTTTCGAAATTTGGACAACTTCTTGCAAGGGAAAAATTCAACTCCGATGGGGCAGTCCAAACCGCCTTCAAAGATTTAATTGATTCCCGTCCGAATGGCTTTTTTAGTAAAGGGATCGATGAACTACCTATGAGATGGCAAAAGTGCATAGATAGCAATGGTACATACTTTGATTAAATAAATATATTATATTTAAAAAAAATCGACTTTATGTTCCTTCCATACAAAACGCCAATTTCACATGTAAGGACCTCATATTTAAAAAATAACATTATATTTTATTATTTAAATTACATTTTATCACATCTCGGGGCAGCGGTACCCATTCCCGCCTGCCAAATTAGAATGATGCCAAGATTTAAAAAAAAAACTGTAAAATGATAATTTTTTTCTTGCTGTGGTAATTTTTTATTAAAATAAAGACAAACATTCCCAAACAATATTTAAAAATCTCCTACTTCCATCACAGTAAGCGGAAATATTGCTTTTGACGTGAGCGTAACTGCGACGCGATGCCTGGGTAGGAATTAGACTGTTAAATGTAATGCAATAAAAAATAAACATACCATTTGAAGGATTTCGAAAAATTACTTTATTTTCATTAATTTTTTTTATGCATGATTATTTAAAAAAAATAAATTAGTATGTCCTCTTTTATTATACCCTCTCTTCTAGCAAGAATTGTTTAAAATTGCCTCCATTTGATAATTTGGGAGGCGGGTATAGGTACCACTTATTGCCGGAATCATTTATTGGATAGCCAACACCTCTGCCATAGGTCACCCCAAGGGGTTCACTTCAATTGGTGACTTAGCATGGATTCACGTGGTGAGGATTGTCTAGGTGTTGGTGGCGGATGAGGATGATCTGATTGTGGATGAAATTATTAGGTTGAGATGCTTCAAACTCTATCACTATTTGACCAAACGTCGAAAAAGGCTGATAAATTAGTGTTTGGTATAGTTTTAAATACTCCAACATGAGGCCCTGAAAAAAATAATTCCCCTAAAGGCCTATGTCATCTTTGGGGATGCTGTGTGGTGGGTTTTTAAGGAAAGCAATGAGAGTTCTGAGAAGGAAAATGTACGAGGGATGGGTAAGAATCCGGGGTTCAGTGTATTCAATAGTGTCCTGGAGGAGAGATCAAAAGGTATCCCTTGACCAGTCTCTCCCGATGCTGCCTTCTTCTGTAGGCAGACACATCCACCGCCAAGCTCCTGACAAACACTTCATCATTCCGGGAACCCCTCCTCGTCACCAAACGTAATGAACCACTTGGGGTGATTTGTGGCAAAGGTTTCGGTAATTCAATAAATGGTTTCCGAAGCGGCGCGCGACGGTACAAATTTCCAGCTTCCCAAAATTGAAAGTGTGCTACATTCCTCGAAAAACACAAAATAGAATCATATTAGTATTATACAACGGGTCCAAGTGTTGTCATGAAAACTCGGTTATCAAGAACCCGGTAGCAGCAATGGCCCTTTATTCTAGTGTAATCTATGTATCCGAAAACTAAAAACTGTTTTGGAAAGGTGATGAAATATGCTTTCAAATTTTATAAATTGACTAGCTGATCTGGCGAACTTCGTACCGCCTCAGAATCAAAAACTGTTGTCAACTTATTAGCTGAATTGATCTAAATTGTTTCTCCCTGCGTATACCATACCTTGATCTAAATTGTTTCTCCCTGCGTATCCTTTCCCCTCTCGCGTTCCCTCTCCCACTCCCCACTCCACTTCTCTCCTTCCCCGTCCCGCTAACCCCCCTTCCTGAGTTCCTTTCCCCCCTCCCCCCTCCCTTCTCCCCCCTCCCCCCTCCCCTGGTTCACAGTTCAATATTATACCCCTTACAATATTGCTGCAGTTCTTTCAAAATAGGAGAATTCGTTCCATACAAAATGTATGGGGAAAATAATTTTCTGCGGAGTGGAACACCCTTTACTTTTAGGGGTATGAAAATTAGATGTTGGTAGATTCTCAGACCTACCAGATAAGCACACAAAATTTCACCAAAATTGGTCCAGCCGTTTCGGAGGAGTATGGTAACAAACACCGTGACACGAGAATTTTATATATTAGATAAACATATTATTTTTGAAATATAAAAAGCTTTAAAAATGGCTCACTTAACATTTTTCTAACTAAAATTACTGGTAACCAAAAAAAAATACATAATTAGGCAAATGTATTATAAACGTTATCGTCAACTCACTTTTTTATAGTTTCAAGTAAACATAATATATAATTCAAAATACGCTTGCTTGGGTGAACATGAGTATACGAGTTACTATATGATATGTCTATGCATTGCTAAATCATTCATCCGATTGCGATGAAACTTTGGGGATTTGATGTGCGCATGCCCGCGATGGTTTCTACATAAATATAATAGTGAGTTCTGACATCATGAAATTATGCGTTGCTAACCGTTCAGCCGATTGCGATGAACCTTTCGGGATTTGATGTGTGCGTGCCTGCGATGATTTCAATGTAAACTGGTGAGTTCTAGCATTATGAAATTAGTATTAAAAAAATCATAATAGGTGGCAAGTGAGCTGCTGAGAACTAAATGTACCGGGACTGAATCTATAAAATGTGGGAGGGGAGAGTGGAACTCGGGAGAGGGGAAGCGGGAGAGGGAGTGGGAAGAGGGAAAGCGGAGTGGGAACACGTGAGGGGAAGGTAGAGGAAGGGGAGGCGGAAGGGAAACGAGACGAATGGGAAAGGACACGCAGGGAGAAATAATTTCTTTATTCCCGGCACGCGTTGCAACGCATGCCGGGAACTCGCTAGTGCCTAATATTTCATCAGTATTTTAACAATACTGATTTGATTGTAGGTGTTTAAAGGACTATTTTCAGAATATATAAAAATATATTTTTGGAAATACAATGCGATTGAGAACACAAATAAAGTTATTTTAATTTTTCAAAAGAAGCAAACACATTGTGACTTGACATTTTAAATAAATAAAAAGAAAACACTTTGTTTTACGTCACTTTATTGATATTTCTTCCGTCTACCGGTTTCGGTACCTCCGTACTGAAGGACTGAATATAAAATACTTAAAAATGTATATTGATACATATAACTCTGTATTTTGTAGAATACTTTTTATTTATATTCAGTCCTGATGATGGTACGGAGGTACCGAAACCGGTAGACGGAAGAAATATCAATAAAGTGACGTAAAACAAAGTGTTTTCTTTTTATTTATTTAAAGTTATTTTAGTATTTCATAAGAATTGTTATTATTTAGCGCGTCACGTTTATTTTTACTAAAATTATTGATAACGAAAAAATAATAAAAAAAAACACATACATTTTATTAGACAAACGTACTTGTATAAACGATATTGTCACGCCACTTTTGTCGTTCCATGTAAAAATAATTAATGAAAAATTCTCAAAATTGGATAAATTTATTTCAAACTAGCTGGTACCCGGCATGCGTTGCTATGCCATTTAATAAAGAAATTGTTTCTCTCTGCGTGTCCTTTCCCATTCGTCCCGTTCGCCTTCCGCTTCCCCTTCCTCTCCCGCATCTTCTTCCCCTCTCGCGTTCCCATTCCGCATCCTCCACCTTCCCTTTACCCACTCCACTCCCCCCTTCTCCCGTCCCGCGAACCCCCTCTCGAGTTCCCCTCCCCCCTCCCGGGTTTCCCTCCCTTCCTCCCGCGAACCCCCTACCCGAGTTCCCCTCCCCCCTTCCATACATTAATTCCCGGTACATTCAGTTTTCAAACAGCTCGCGTGCCACCTATTGCAGTATTTTTGCACAAATTTCGTAATGTCAGAGCTGACCAGTAGTTTTATACAAACCTTGTCCTGACAATAACGAACACAAAAATAAAAGATTTATCCAATTTGGTGCAGTCGTTCGGAAGTTATGCGCGAACATACATTTCGGCGATTCATTTTTATTTATATAGATAGATAGATAGATAGATAGCGTTTCGAAACTTTGGTTTCACGAAGGTCAACATGTTACTTCTTTTGTGGTTAATTTTTATATTTGAATAAAAAGCGTGGTGTTTTTTTCTTTCTAACACCGTTCGTATCATGTATATATCATATATATATATTATATATAATGTTAGCGGACCTACCTGGGGGTCCCTACATTCTGCCGACAGACTAGCTCAGGTTTTAGTCAGCAGAGCGGGAGAGGCCCTCACCACCAGGGTGGTAGGATCTGTGAGGCGTGTGTGTGTCTTTCCTGAAATAAAGCTCAAATTTCTACGGGCTGGGGGAAGGCAGTGAAACAGTAGCCAGGGTAAACAACAGTTATATTGGGTAAAACACTTGCGTATACACAATATCACAATAATGCATACAGAGTAATACAGGGTAGCAACAACAGTTCTGTCTAAAATGGAGGAATCTGTCCCTATAATCTCTCTGGAAGGGGTTATTTATCTCCGCGGTGAATTTACAGCGAACACACGCAAATATGGGGGAATATAACGGCTTGGGTACTCACAGTGAGCGTCTGGACTCTTGTATCTTCAGTGTCGGGAAAGAATTCGGCCATTCTTGGTGTCCTAGTGTATCACTTAGCAAAACACGTTCCATTGTTCTCGCGCGGAACCTTCTAGAATGGGCGCGGAACGGTCCTCACACTATACGTGCTTGCTAGACCGGGAGCTGCGGGCGAGTGGCGGTTGGGCTGGCTACCCGGTGGCTTGGGTTCCGCCGCCGGTAGCGCGCCGGCAAGCTAGCGGAGAGGGAGTGAAACTGTAGTTTGCGCAGTGGCGTGCGCTACAACTTGGGAGGAGGGGCCGAGTAATTTGCAGGGGCGTATTTGTGTATCGTAACAATAAGTGACGTAAAACAAAGTGTTTTCTTTTTATTTATATATATATATATATATATATATATATATATATATATATAATATATATATACATCCCGCTATCATTTCTGCGTCCTTTCATCAGATCGACATTACTGCGTCTATCTGAAGGACTTGATTTTACATAGTTCTAACTAAAGTATATACTATCTTTTCAGTGTTTGATTGTAGTTAGGTATTTAAATTTTTGAAAAACATTAATTTAAAAATATACAAAACGATAAAAACGCCCTTTACTGTTCCACCAATCTGAACTCCTTTCATATTCAATGCAGTGGTGCATCCTGCGTATAATTTCGTTAATTTGGTCCACAATATAGCGTCCAATTATATATTCATTTTCATGTTAACGACAAACCGAGGTCTTGCGACGTTGCCGCTTATTTGTTCAAGTTTTTGGTTAGACGACTGTATAGGTATTTATAGAATATGAAGGCGCCAAGATGACTGGCCCATACGTCGCGGACTCTAATCAACCCGGCGGTAATGCCCACGTAAAATTTATTAAATTGGTATGAGATTTTTTTGAGACTTATCATTCCGAATTAAAACGTTGCTTGAAGTGTTATTTGTTATTTTTAGTAACTAGATCTATATTGCTGGGATCTTCCTATGCTTCCTCTTCTCTCCATTTTGATTACAACAGTGATTACCATATTATGACTATATCAGTGCAGTGGAATCCTGTATTTTTTTCTCTTTTCTTTTATTACTACAACACGATTATCAGTAGAAATATTATGTGACCTATTTATAAAGAAACCGCAGACTTCGGAAAGAGTCAATTTGGGAGGCGGTATGGGTACCGCTACCCCGGGAACCATTCATTGGATAACCAACACCTCTGCCATAGGTCACCCCAAGTGGTTCGCTACGTTTGGTGAATTAGCGAGGGTGCCCTATAATATGTTATGCTCATGTGGTGAGGTTTGTCTGGGTCTTGGCATAGAATTCGGGACAGAATGGTTGAGGGAGTTCCTTTGATTCTCCAGCCGTACTCTTGCCGAAACTTGCCGAAACCGAAACCGAACCTTCGGTCGGTCACTAATTATATATTTATTTATTTATTTATTTATTTATTGTTTCTTTACACTGTAGGTAAAAATGTTTACAATACAATTTGTTACCTCACTAGGACAAGCCTGTGTTGAGGTTAACAATAATTATACAAGTTAACAAAATAACACAAAATTATACAGATTTTGAAAGAACAATATTGTTGTATTTCTTACAGATTGAGATTATGGGTACCCATATATATATATATATATATATATTATTATTTTGAATTATATTATAGACCGGTCAGTGGTTGAGTGGGCATCGCGTTTGGGTCCCACCCAGGCGCTTCGTGTTCGATTCCTCGGTTGACTAAGTCCTCCATCGCGACTCAAGCAATATTTTCGGCTTACTGTGGTGGTAGTGGGAGATTTTCAAATATTGGTTATTCGTTAACCCGGGAATGTTTGTCTTTCTTTAAAAAAAAACTCTTATCATGCTTGACGATGCATTTTCGTTCACGGGAGAAACAATTTTAGGGGTTTTAGGGGCTTAGGTTTTTAACAACTAAATTACATGATAAATCCTTTTAAAAGGAAAAGGGGAAAATAAAAAAGCGAAAGCATAAAACTGTCTTAACAAATAATATAATATGACTTCGGATAATAAGTTAATAACTAAATCTAATACTAATCTAACAATGACACTGTTCTTTGCAGAGAGGACCGCCAAAGAACTCGATCTTGGCACACACTCCTTGTCTCAATCATGTTAAGTTTTAAAGCTCTTAAAAAAATACATGTTATTCTTGAAGATAATATCTAGACATTCCTCGTGCCGAAAAGCAAATTATATAAAATTCCCTCCATGGAAAAAAATCGGAAAGTATGCTCCAAAAATTATTATAAACACATTTGTTTCAGTTATTTTACAAGTTATATGAATGAAAAAATTCACAGTGTTTTTACAAATGCTGTTTAAGACAACCCCCACGAGATTTTTGCTCTATTTTAAACGAGTCGTGTTTCATTAAACATTTTCACAATTTTTGCATCGACTTCGTCGCTTTAAATACAAGCGCGCTCCTCTAGCACTCGTAATTTCATATCTCTCCATCTTCTTATTTTTGAGCCCGGTTGCGGCTCCTTACGTGCTTACTTTTGAGTGTCTGATATGCCAGTTCTGAAGAATGCCAGTCTATTTATGCCAGTTCTGAAGAATGAATTCTAAACAAAAGAGGATTGAAAAAAATTTAGTCCATTGATATCAGATGATAATTAAAAAGGTTAATTATTACTTCAACATTGTATTGGATGTACCATCAAGAACTTGACCTAATAATGAAAAAATTGTTTGTATTATAAATATTATAAACAAATACATCACATCCAAACACTTGAAATGTAGTTCCTAGAACTTGATAATGGATTAGGAGGCCCGTTAAGTAACAAGAGATTCATTCATTAATTTTGTCTTCTGGAATATTGCCGATTACTCTAATGGACGGTTCATGCCATTAAAAAGATAACGATTTTAATCGACATTTTTGACAGCAGTACAGTATCTCTTAACGACAGCGGATACCTACTTATCGAGGACATCAACCGCACCTGGGTACCTGACATGGTCGATCGACATAGGTTTTATCGAAAATGTCGGTAACTTGTCAAATAACAGTTCACGTCAAATAAATTAGGAACCGTTAGTCGTTGTGAACTTTCATTTGTTCGTTAGCGGTCTGCAGTCGTGCTCGGGAGCGATGACAAGTTACCGATATTTTCGATAAAACCTATGTCGATCGACCATGCTAGGTACCCTGCTGTGAAATTCATCGTGTTCTACCTTGCCGGTATCCGTGGTCGAGTAGTAAGGCTCTCGAATTGCAATCAGGAGGTCACGGGTTCAAATCGCAAACTGAGCTAATATATTTTTTTACATAGCTCCACGCAGTTTTTTTTTATTTGATTAATCTGTATTATTTCGCAATTTAATCACTTAAAATAAAATAAGGTATATTTGCGGCACGTTTTAAAGTGTAAGATACTCTCAGAATCGCCCTGGCGTAAGATCACCATTCAGAATTGAACGGTCAGTGACTGAGAGGGCATCGCGTTTGGGTCCCAACCGGGGGACGCTTGTTCGATTCCTCGGCTGGCTAAGGGAACGTACCCATACTACGTGACACTTTTAGGGGGGGGGGGGGGTCTTCAAAAGGTCACGCTCCATACAAATGAGCGGCGGGTTCCTTAGGATTTTGGTCACCGGGGGGGGGGGGGGGGGGGGGGGGGGGTTAAAAATTGCAAAAAGTTGGTCACGTAGTTTGGGTACGTTCCCTAAGTCCTCCATCACTATACAAGCAACATTTTCTGCTTAGTGTGGTGGTAGTAGGAGATTTTCAAACATTGTTGGGTTATTCATAGCCCGGGAATGTTTGTCTTTCTTTAAAAAAAAATAATAAAAGGAAATAGAATTGAAATCCCCGGTGTAAGACCACCATTCAGAATTGAAACGTTGCTTGAAATGGCTTTAGGCGTGTTTGGTGACCAGATTTATATAACCAGGTTCTTCCCCACCTACCTCATTCCCATCTCCTTCTCGTCCCACTACCTTCAATCCCGCAACATGGGTACCCCAATTGGGGATGCCATAGACTCATTAGCTCCATTTGTTGAATGGTGGTCTTACACCAGGACGAAACTGAAATTAACATCTTCTCTAGAAGGAGTCACAAATATAGCTACTAATCCAATTATTTTTAATTAATAAATTTTGTAATAATACACGTATTAATCAAATAAAATTTTATGAGCGCACGCCGGGATTTAAATCCGAGACCTCCGGATTGCTAATAGAGAGCTTTGCCCTCGACCACGGAGGTCGTTATTTCCTATCCTTGGGTTTTCTTGCACGTCTAAATTAAATGGAACCGGGTCTTTTCTCTATGATTATACACTTCACGTTAAAAAATGTATTAAATGTTAATGTAACAATGAATTTCAACACGTTTTGCGAGTAAGAAGAAAAGTCATAGTTTTCAAATTGCTTACAGCTTTGGCAGATTGGGTAATTATTACTACAACACGATTATCGATAGAAATATTACGTCTTTTGCGAATATTATATTAAAATTAATTCAATTTGGGAGGAGGGTGTGGGTTCAGGAACCATTTATAGGATAACCAACACCTCTGCCATAGGTCATTCAAAGTAGTTCGCTACGTTTGGTGACTTAGCAGGGGTTCCCGGGTAAATGGGGTGAGATTTGTCCGGGTCTTGGTAGCGAATGCGTCTGCCCACGCATGGCAGGCCAAGTCGGGAAAGATCGGTTGAAAGAGCCTCTTTGACTGTCACTCCTGGACACATTGACCCCCAGATTCCTACCCACCCCCAATACCATTTACCTTCCCAGAACTTCCTCTCCCTCTTCTCCTAAAAATAACCCTCCACACAGCATCCCCAAAGATGACATAGATCCTGAGGGGAATTATTTTGCTCCCAGGGCCTCCTGGGAGGAAAATATATGTTAAATCTCTTAAAAGGAAAATCGAAAGCATAAAACTGTGTAAACAAATAAAAAAAAACATGCCTTTAATAATAAATAAACATTATCTCACAATAACTATAACTAACCATCCCGCTGTTTCCTCGCAGGGGTTCGTAGAGAGGACCGCCAAACAACTCGGTCTGTGCATACACTCCTTGCCTCATTCACATCCATACATCGCTCTTTTCTTCTGTCTTTCGACATGACTCAAGAATTTGGTTTACTTAATCATGCCATGTCTTTCTCGGGCATCCCCGACTTTTTCTACCATTCAAGTTCACGTCATATATTCTTCTTACAACCTTTCTTTAGATAATTGGCTCTACATGCCCAAACCATCTAAGAGTCCTATTCTTATCTCATTATACTCATCAGTCTTGTATTCTCCGTGAATCTCAAAGTATCTCACATATATTTTTTA
Organism: Limnephilus marmoratus; assembly: GCA_917880885.1. Taxonomy (NCBI): domain Eukaryota; kingdom Metazoa; phylum Arthropoda; class Insecta; order Trichoptera; family Limnephilidae; genus Limnephilus; species Limnephilus marmoratus. The sequence continues at coordinate 20,838,586 of OU862915.1, forward strand.
ATGTCAAATCAGTCATAAATTGAAGAAAAAAATGGTTTATTTGTAGTAAGTAAGTTTTCAAGTTACTAATATATTAAGCACATTGGTTTTATCTTGTTTAATAATAATAGAGTGGCGTTGCACACGATTAAGCATTGTAGGAATCGTGGATAAGAAAAAAAACAATATTTGTTTAAAAATGATCATATAAAAAAATAAAGTTGCGAAAATATTTGCTGTACAATAATAACAAAATGACAAGCTGAATTTGAATGAAATCTTGTTTTTTCTTATCTTAATTGCAATGTGCGATGTTTTTACTGTGATTGATCTGTATCAGAAGAAACGCTATTAAAAAGCGATGTTGCCAAATGTAGGAGTTGCGATACGCTAGTCAATGAAACGTATATTTTGCTAAAAATATACGCTCGTCTACTGCAGCGCCGCGGCTCGCCGCTCGGTGACAAAGCACTGAACTAAAATAGCATATTTCAGTTGATTTAGGTACCAATACCGCGTCTGGCTTATTTTCGTTTTTGGACTGTATGAGGGTACAGGAGTGGGGAAAACTTGAAATTACATGTGTTCAATCCTGCGTCCGTATACCGGACGCAGAATGACGGTCGGACGCAGGATTGAATGAAAGTGGACCATTAGAAGACGCAGCAATGATAGCGGGATGTATATATATATATATATATATATATTCGTATGTAAGGGAGGAACAACGATTTCTATGAGATCTGTGTGAGTTGTTCCGAAAACCGAACAAATAGACTTTAAGGGTTAATGCCCATAATGCAGTCATTTTTTTTAATTTTCCTGTTACAAATCTTCTATCTTCTATCTTCTATATAAATAAAAATGAATCGCCGAAATGTATGTACGCTCATAACTTCCGAAAGACTGCACCGAATTGGATAATTCTTATTTTTTTGTGTTCGTTATTGTGAGGACAAGGTTTGTATAAAGCTTCTGGTGAGCTCTAGCATTATGAAATTTGTATAAAAATTGCAATAGGTGGCACGCGAGCTGTTTGAAAACTGAATATATCGGGACTGAATGTATGGAATGCGGGAGGGGGGAGGGGGAAGGGGGAAGGGTAAGGGGATGAATGGGAAAGGACACGCAGGGAGAAACAATTTATTTTTAAGTGGCATAGCAACGCATGCCGGGAACCAGCTAGTACTTAATACAAATACCCTTGGTTTATAGACTCGTTTAAGTGCTCCTATCCAAGGAAATCTTTAACAAAAGGTGAAAGATTTATTATTGAAGAAGAAGATAATAATAATATTCTAAACGAAAATATGAAAGAGAACTAGACAGAAAACAGAAAAAAAGACAATGGTCGCAACTGGGACTCGAACCCAGACCTCTCGTCTAACCGGGACGTGCGCGTTAACCAATATCGCTATTGCGACCTTCTGTCAAACAGTCATAATTGACAATTTCATATTTCAAATTTTAGAATTAACAATATTTTCTTCAACTAATTATTTTTTTTATAAATTTGAAACTGTCAACGAGTTTGTATATCTCGGTACTATGGTGACAAATGTCAACAATGTATCCAGCGAAATCAAAAGAAGAATAGTAGCTGCAAATCGATACTACTTTGGGCTACAGAAGCATATGAAATCTCGCCACCTTACCAGAAGAACTAAAGTCCTGCTTTACAAGACCCTTATACGACCTGTTCTTATGTATGGTTCGGAATGCTGGACAATCAGTAAGGGTGATGAAGGAGCCCTAGAAAGTTTTGAAAGGAAGGTGCTGCGAAGGATTTACGGCCCAGTCTGTGATAATGGAGAATGGCGTATCAGATACAACCATGAGCTATACGATCTTTACGAGGACCCTAATATCTCCAAGGAAATCAAAACTGGAAGACTCAGGTGGGCTGGACATATCCAGAGAATGAGCGAAGGAGATATTCCAAAGCGAATTATGGATGGTGCACCTGGGGGTCGGAGAAGAGTTGGAAGACCAAAGCTTCGATGGCTGGATGGAGTGGTGAAGGATGCAAGCACCATCGGCATCCGAAACTGGCGCAACGCAGCACAACACCGACAGTCATGGAGGCAGGCTCTGCTGGAGGCCAAGACCCGACCTGGGTTGTAGAGCCACAGATGATGATGATGATGAATTATTTTTTTCATATTATGGGCAACTACCCTTTATATTGGAAACAATCATTCTAAGAATTGGTTTGTATCCTGGATAGCATCTAGGATAAATGTATCCGAATTTATTCATATGGAACTATTGACTTTTTATAAAAGTCTAAGTGAATACACATTTTTTTATAAAAAAAGGTGGCAATAGCGATATTGATTAAAGCGCATGTCCCGGTTAGACGACTGGTCTGGATTCGTGTCCCAGTTGCGACCGTTGTCTTTTTTATGTTTTCTGTTTCTTGTTCTCTATCATATTTTCGTTAAGATTATTATTGTTATCTTCTTCTTCAATGATATATTACATTGATGGGAATAACCTTCAAAAGTTATAAAAGAGAGTTTTTCTTATAAAAAAAATTAAAGATTTATTCGTTATTGAAAGGAAACCGGAGAAATATTTACAAATACTTGGGTAGGCGTGAATTTGACTCGGACGTAAATTACACATGGACAGAATAAGACTTCATGGAGAGAATTACATCAACTGGAATTATATATGATTTTTTTAGTAGGTTAAAATTTTACCGTGTTTCGGTCAGTGCGAAATTAATTTTATATTGGAAAAAAATTATGTAAGGTTTTTTTTTTTTTTAATCTTTACGTTGACCCCATTTCTAGTAAGGCGGGTAATATTACGATCTACCCCTGTAAGTATAATATAATACCCTTAAGCTATTTGGACAACGTAGGTTGTAGATATTTACCTGAAGGTTGTGTCGGGTGACAAGGAATTCTAGAAGAAGAATGGAATACATTTTTTCGATAAAATATGAATTAAAACTTAACTAAACTACTACCTTCTTACGGACTTCTCGTATCCTGGATTACCAAACCTTGATTCTATTTATAAATAAAGAAAATGGTTACCGTGGTAAATCAGGAATCTACTAACATTGAAAATTACGTGGAACCACAGATACCTCTATTGATAAAATTAGTTAACAGTATAATGATTATTTTTTTCAGATCTTAAATTAAACAAATTCAATAATATCAATCATATCGTAATTAAATGTTTATTTATTTATTATGATAGTACTATAATTACAATAACTTGTCTGTAAAATAAATATGTTTATAATTCGCAAACAATAGGCCACTTGCATCACATTCAAAAAAAAAATTCTGGTTTAGGCAAATATTCTAAGACATTCTGTATTTTTTTTTTTTTATCGCATTTTTGAAACCCTGGGGATTTTTTGAAAATTTCAATCCGAAAAATCAGACCATTTTTTATAAACCGGAAAGACGGGACATAATTTTATAGGTGCGAAAAAACGATAATTACATAGCCGAAAATCATTTTAAAAAAATAACGTTTTCCTAACGAATGGTACAGGAGAATAACGAGGCGTACCAAAAATATTAAATCTCATAAATATTTTTTTCCTTGATCCATCTTATTGATCATAAATCATTATAATGTGCAACGTATATATTACTAAATCCAATGTAATATACTTGTACTTGTAAATTATAATAATAATAAGAATATTATAAAATTTGATTTTGTTAAAATCAGCACCATTACCATTATACCTCTAAAACATGTACCGACTTCTAAAATGTACGGGATTCTCTTCAGAACATCTGTCAAAAAGTCAAACCAAAAGATAAGTTCGCAGAGAACAAACAATAAATCTAGTGAACGTTAAATGTCAAATTCAAAAATTCGCCTGAAATCAAAGTGATACCATATAAAAAAAATAAATCAGTGTGGAATTTTATAAAATTAATAGGAACATTTTCGGAGACGGGACATTTCATGTAGTGACGTCAAGAGCCCAAATAATGGATTTATTTATTTAAAAATAAAAAAACTATACATTTCTAAAAAATTTTACTAACATTTTTCGTAATCTTAGTAAAAAAATCTATCCACACGATTTTTTCCAAGTCGTTATGGAGTCCATGCAAGTGGCCTATTTTATGTTAGCGTCATCCGCGTTTCCTTTGCTTTATTACGGTGAAGGTATTTGGGAGGGATTTGTGAATTTTCGTCTTGCGAAATGTGGATTCTATCGTCTTGCATATTATGCAAAAGCGTATAGCAGGGCATTACTGAAGAGAATGTAAGTAGCCCGTTGATGCTAAAACAGATATTCGACCGTTATTCCATCGTTCATGTAAAGATCAACCCGGGAGGGTTCAATTTGATTTTCAAATTACAAAGCCTAACAAACCTACCCCTTCTACATACGCATGTAGTTTGAGGTGTCTCAACAGATGTCAGTAAAGCAGTACTAAAGGATAGTGTCACGTCTAACATCCAAACGGTTACGGAAAGAGCCGATGGAATCCGATCGACAGCTGGGCACCTTCAGTGTCGAGTTCCCTTGCTCCAGAATTACACATAGTATCTACTAGAACGGATGTTTCCAGTTATTATTTTCCTTATAAGTACACGATGACGTAAATAAATATTATTTCTTCAATATTCACAAATACATTTAAATTTAAATTGAATTTAAATAGACATGACCTGTAATCTCGACGAACCACGCGCTTTATTGAAGATTCCCGATCATGCATCAGATAGTACCAATCACTGATACCGAAGAACACTATAAAGACAATAAACTAAAAATTATATTATTATGCTAGAGACTGTAAGGTTGAAATACGGCTAAGAATACAACTCTGACGCCGCGCCTCGTGCAAAACCTTTTTCGTACGTGGAGTTTGAACATAATCAATTTTTTTGATTGAACCGAATTAAAGCAATGCCAAAATATCGCGCCACTTATGTTAACGTTAACGTGAGGAGCATCCCTTGGCAGGCGTAAATATTACCAGATCTGTAATTTCGTGAATATCTCCGGATATAGAGATATTGACGATTATAAGATTATTACTGTAACTGGCAGTTGTGAAAATAATACCACGCGTCTATATATTAAATATGACGTCATTGCCTGTCGCGGTTACTTCCTGCTGACTGGCTGTCACTGGATCCGAAAACAGGCTATTTTTGGAACCAGTTCCTACCGGATTTATAAAATAGTCACGAACCAAAAGTCACTCGCAGGGCCTAGCAGCAATTCTACAGAGCGCGTTCTTTGACTGCTAGTTAAATTTTGTTGTTTTAATTGCACCCGCAAAGAACGGAAATTTATCGATCCAGATCAACTAAAGTAACTACCGACAAAAGATTATTTTCAAGATTTCGTAAAAACATTAACCCATTTTTGGAAAATCTTGAATGAATTTCGCACTTATTTTTATCTTAGGCACTCGTTTATTCACACTTTCCAGGGCCGGCGGTAGTAATAACGGGGGAGATGACAAGCGATTATCAATAGTGTGGCGAGTATTAAGTTTAACGGACACTTTCGCTGTGCTGATATCCGTTCAGCAGAGGTTCTAGTACTAGGTGTACCACCTCCAACTAGATCAAACACCCCTAATGCATATTCATAATATTCAGTTTATATTCATGCAGGGAGTGTTAATGGATGTGATAGCAGCAAAATGGTGCAACCAGCGATATTAATACTGTTGGAAGGATCTCAATTTCACGCAATTGAAAACTACATTTTTTAAAGCTAATTTATTTATTATTTATTTAAGTTTTTATTCCAGCAGGACTGGGAGGGTAGAGCAATCCCAGTCTGCCATATTACATAAACAACTATAAACAATAAAAGGTAGGTACATATACATACTAGGTAGGTTACATATTAGGTAGGTACCTAATTAAAACATAAAATGAAAATAAAATTCATCACATACATAACAAAAAATAAGCATAAAATTAAAATAAATAATAATTAAACAAAATTAAAAATAAAAAGATATTTTAGGATTGTCCATAAGGGAGGTCGCCTCATCATCTGCATCCATCGCTCATTTAGTGGGGAACTGAGCCACTCAGATACAGCCACGACAATGATGTTGGTTGATGTCCGTGTCCTGCTCCAGAAGCTGGCTAGTCGGTGGCGAAGTAAGGCTGGGAATGAGTGCACGCTCCCCTCGGTGAACATCGTGGAGGCACTGCAGAACCTCGGTAGTTGCATAAGTTGTCTGTATGCTTTGTTGTAGCAAGCCCTCAGTTTGTCCCATTGTGCTACTAGGTATTGCGTCCACAGTTCAGTTGTGTACAGGGCAATGCAGTATGTCTTGAAGAGTTTCTGACATCATCGCTACAGTGGTAGAACCGCCTTGAAAGCATTCCGGCCCGTATGTTAATTGCTCTTCTTTGTCGTTCCATATCTTCTATATCCCTCATGTCTTCGATTAAGATATGTCCCAGGTATTTAACCTGAGTAGCCACAAGCAGTTTATTTCCTTCTGGATATATTGGAGGAATATTTGATGGCTCCTTATTGTGTTTGAAAGCAACAATGACTGACTTTTTACAATTGTAAAACAAGTTATGAGAGTTTGCGTTCTCTTCGCATATTTGCACAAGTCGTCTTATCGCTTTAATCGAAGATGCAAGCAGCACCATCTCATCGGCGTAATTAATGTTATTACTTCCTTGTCCGCACATATGAAGATTCGTGTAGCGTTCAACTCTTGTAAGAGGTCGTTAATGTACACATTAAATAGAGTTGGAGAAATATTTCCCCCTTGCCTGACTCCGCTTTTAAGGAATAAAGGTCTTGAAGAAGCTCCTGCCCATTGAATGTTATTTTCCTGTTGTCCGTACCAAATAGCCAGCATATTGACCACTGCTGCTGGAACATCTCGCTTTATGAGTTTTTCCCATAATAATTGATGGAAAACACGATCAAACGCTTTGCTTAGGTCAGTGGAGGTAATCCACCTCTTACCCGCCTTGGTATAAGTAACTGATGGTTACTCCTTCAAGGCTCTCGCAAGATTCTAATTTTTTTCGTTAAACGAAGCTACATTTATTTATTTTGAACGAATCTAGACCTCCAGTGTCCATGCATACGTTGTTAGTAAGCAGTATGCAAGTGCTTAACAGGAAAAACAAAATGCAAAAAATAGGTTAGTAAGACAAACATAATTAAACAGGGCAAAAGAAAAACTCATTCATGAGGCTCCATGAGGCGGCATTGCATCTGTAAAAACCCGCAAGCACCTGCATAAAATAGAGAACATAAGTAATACAATAAATCTCAAATCAATTGGCAAGTACCAACAAAAAATGTGAATGGCTTTCGGTCTGATCATAAACTACACTTAGCTTCCGTGTCCCTTAGCCAACCACTCAGTGAAGCCTCAAAGAATGTTAGCTGAATATTTGGGGTAAAATACCCGAAGACTAAAAGAAATTTCAGCGTTGGGTAGTCAGAGGCAGGACAAAGGATAGTCAAGGTCGTCTGATCAAGCCTCAAGCCTGCACATGTCATTGGGGGAGGCGCAGATAGATTTGAGAAGGATCTGCAAAATTAGTAATGTAACTAAAGATGAAGCAGGGACGAGGTCCAGCACACCCCCGTATGGGGATAGGGGAGAAAAAAAAATTGGAGTTTAGTTCATCCAGTAAAACATTGAAACAGTTAAAGACAAACAAAACAAAACAAAACAAGGAACATGGCATAAATTAACAGTAGTATAATAATTATTAACAAAACAAATCGCAAGGCAATTATATACATTTTTTTAAAACATAGTGAACAAAATAATATAATAACGCAAATGTAAAATATAACATATAAATCCTAATATATAATAAAATAAATATTAATAAAATAAAAGAAATAACATATTACAGAAACGCAAAACACATAAATCATAACAATTAAATCCAAGCGGTAAATGTAAAGGAATCATGAAGAGTGTCCGTGAATTCAGAAGCAAAATACACCTGGTACCTAAGTTGTTTTACAGCTACTCAGCGACTCTAAGAACAGGCCATCTCTCAACCCAAACTTTCGTGAATTTCCTCAGGCACTCAAAGTTCACCTTATTCGAGACGAGATCTGTATTCCAAGCAGGTCTCGTAATAACTTGTAAACCATCAATCATTTCGTCTCGAGCATCCGTCAAAATCTCACAGTGCCACAAAATGTGCTCGGCTGTTTGGTCGGTATCACCACAAGCGCAATTGGGATGGGATGATAGAGCCAGTCTGTGAAGTCTACCTCTAAACTCCCCATGCCCAGAAAGCAATTGGGTGATATGGTGGTCCATTAAAAGATATGCCCCTTCCATTCTGATTTTAACTGATGGAAAGAAGGAGAAGGTCCATCTTCCCATATTCGATCTATCCCATCTTATCTGCCATTCACTCAGCGTTTTTATTCTCATCATCTTTAGAAGTTCAGGGAGAGGCACTGCTCCACCAGGTATTAATTCAATACCAAGGTGGTTTACAGGTCTTCCTCTTTTCAGACACTTCTTTGTCAAAACTTCCCTAATTTCTAAATCAATTGGCAAAATGCCAGCCAAAATTGGCAAAGCATCCGATGAAACTGTTCTGTAGGCTCCTGAAAGCGCCAGTAAGGGGATTCGCTGGCCCCTCTTAAGCGCTGAATGAATAAGTGAATTACCGAGTCGATGTTCCCATACACAGGCACCATATGAGACTTGTGTCACATATACGCATCTGTATAATAGACGGAGCGCAGGGAAACGTAAACCCCATTCAGCAGTTGAGATTCTTCTCAGTTTTAAGAAGAGAGCCTGGGCCTTACTAGAAACGCTTTTAACGTGAGTCAAGAACGAGGACGATCTGTCTAATGTAACGCCTAAATATTTAGTACTCTCTACAAAACGGATTGCAGTATCTCCCATTTTTATGAAAGGGTTTCTACCTCTACTGAGGGAGCCTTTCATAAGGAGACCCACGGTCTTATGGGGAGCAAAAGTCAGTTTGTTTTCCTTTCCCCAGTTAAGAATCATTTTCAAACCTTCTTCAGCTTTATTTTCAACTTCTTTTCTACTGTCCCCAGAGACCAAATACAATTTGTCGTCTGCGTAATCAATCGCAATAGTGCCTTCAGGTAAGGGTAACCTGGAGGAGTCATCGAATAAAATATTCCAGAAATCCGGTGCAAGGGGAGAACCTTGGGGACAACCCATGTCCACATCTCTTTCAATGATACAATCACCAAAAGAAATTATAATTTTTCTATCTTTAAAATAATCACAATAATTTAAATTTGCTTAGGTCAAGAAAACACCCATGGACGGTGGTTTTAGGGTATTGTTTGTTTTACTCTATAAATGGCCATATCGGTCGATGAGGCGCTCTTGAAGCCGAATTGGTTATCAAGGTTAAATTGTTTCTCTTTGACTAGCGCTAATAAGATTTTTTCAAATAGTCTCGAAAACATTGTCGCTAATGTACCCCGTTTTCGATAACATCACCAATATTGATTAGGCATCATTATGTGTTTTAGTATTTTCCTTAACCTTGATTATAAATAAAAAAAACGGTTTATTTCACAAAATGGTAGTGCGGCGATCTCTGTGCGATATTGGGGATACTTAATTGTACTGTGCCCATAAACTGCTTAATGACGACAACTGGGCCATAGATGTCACTGAAGTGTCCTTTTGAATCGACAGTTTTATTAATGGATTTAATAAAAAAAAATTGTATTAAAATTTGTTTTTGAACATGTAAAAAACAAAAAAAAACTTCCTAACCATTGTGATCTGCCTCATTGTGAATTTTACTGTCTCCGAATCAACTTAAGTGGTGTCGGTCGTAAAATATGATGGTATTTGTGGCGAATCAAACATGTGCTGGAAAATAACATCTAAAGGACCTCGTATGCAGCATCGCCGCTCTACGACGTAAGTGTCTCTTTTGTGCATTAAGGTCAGTGTTAATTTTGACAAATTTTGTTGATCTGCGAGTAGATTCATTAATCAAGTAAATTTTAGGGTGTTACGCCGACATAGTTTTGGGGTTATTTACACACCCCAAGCTCATATTACAATACAAATATTTAGGAGGAAAAACATTACACACAAAATTATACCAAAGTTTTTAAAAGAGAGTAATTTTAATTCTAAAAGAAAATTTATACGTTCGAACAACGACTAACTTAAAAAAAATTAACGTAATGAATTAGATAAGTTTTATTTAATTTAATACATTTGTTTGTAAGTTTAACATTACTGCTTACTTTAAAAACTTGTATAATTTTCGATGGCTCATTAGGTCTCGTATTCTGTTCTCATAATAATCTATGTAAAAGGCCAGCTGGGCGTCAAATAAAATAAAATGAACATTCTTATATTCGTGGTTTATTGGATATTTTGAGCCAAGTCGATTCGTTTCAGGTCTTCCTCACATTCAATAAATGTTGGCATCTCACAAAGATCGATCCAGTCTCCAAATTTGTATTATATGCACTAGTTTTGTCGAAAACAATAAATACTCCACAAAGTAAAAAAAAACAATAAGTATTGAATAATTGTACTCTTCGGTATTTTATAAGAAAGACAACAACATATTAAAATCTGATGTTTACAGATTCAAAATAAAAAAAAATCACTTATCACTTTATGGAAGATAGGTACTTTGAAGGCCAATCTGTTGTCCTCTATTACACGGTGTTTACTCAGTACTTATGATTTGGTTTGCTAGAATGGCACTCGAGTTCAGTATTCCAATTAAATGCAAAGTAATGCTGCTTTGAACCCCATCGATATTTAATGCTTCATTAATCAAGGATTGATAATATATTATAACCGTTAAAAAATACGCAAGAAATTATTGAAAACAAATGACAGCATGAGAATTTAAATTGTTCCATTTATTTTATACGGTTTTAGAAAATAGTATCACTGATGGATGACCTGCATAAACATTCCACGATTAAATTAATAATACCTACAACGGTGACCCGACAATTCGTCCTGCGACAATTCATCCGGCGACAGTTCATCCTGCGACAGTTCATCCGGCCGACAGTTCATCCTGCCGACAGTTCATCCTGCCGACAGTTCATCCCGCCGACAATTCATCCGGCGACAATTCATCCTGCCTGATAATTTAGAAGATTTTTATTAAGTAATTATGCAAAGAGAATATACGGCCGTACAACCAAAATCGATATACTTATATCTGAAGGCATCTTGAGTGGAAATCAGCTGTAAAAATATTTTACTAACAATAATTTCGACATACTTATACGTGCAGTCGGCTTAGCAAAGAACGGTAAAGATTCCTACTTGGATCTAATATAACTTTTTTATCTGAAATTAACACCATCTTTTTAGGGTGAATTGACTGATTAAAAAAAAAACACAAGAGTCCCAACCGTCTCGAGCCAGTGAGTGCCAATGACATCCCCAATTTTGGTATGGTGTGATGCTGAAGGTAGTGGTGAGGGGAAGGAGATGTGGAAAACGTATCTTCCTGGCTATTCAGATCTAGTCACCAAAGACGGCTAGGTTAGGTTAGGTTAGGTTAGGTTAGGTTAAGTTAGGTTAGGTCAGGTTAGGTTAGGTTAGGTTAGGTTAGGTTAGGTTAGGTTAGGTTGTACGGCCGTATATTCTCTTTGCATACTTACTTAATAAAAATCTTCTAAATGATCAGGCAGGATGAATTGTCGCCGGACGAATTGTCGGCAGGATGAACTGTCGGCAGGATGAACTGTCGGCAGGATGAACTGTCGCAGGATGAACTGTCGCCGGATGAATTATCGCAGGATGAACTGTCATGACTGTCATGGAACCACCTACTCTAACTGATGCGGTTCTTTTCTATTGTTCTGGTTTTTCATTCATAAATTACTATAATTAAGAAAAAAATACCGTTATTTCCTACGTGAATATGGCATTATTGTCGTGTTGACAGCCGTCTTTATTAGCCTAGAGCGTGTTCTATAAAAAAACGATGTAGCCGGTTTGAACCGTTTCTGAATGAGCGGTCTTGGATTGTTTTTAAAAGCAACATATGAATGATGAAATTAAAATTAAGTAGATTTTTATAGTGCGATTCTCAGAATCCGAAGAATTAACTTAAAATCTTCCTTACCTTTTTAACGGCATACATAATTTGTGAAAATACCACACTTGTTATAAGTTCATTTTTTTTTTTTTTTTTGTTACAGTGAATACCGCACAAGAATCTCAACTGCTCCCGTCCGGAGCCAGTGAGACTATGGCATCCCCAATTGGGGTATGTTGTGAGGCTGAAGGTAGCGGGGAGGGGAAGGAGGTGGGGAAGAGGAAGGTTGGGAAGTACCTGGCTATTCAGATCTGGTCACTAAACACGGCTAAAGCCATTTTCAAGCAACGTTTCAATTCTGAATGGTGGTCTTACACCAGGACGATACTGATAGTATCTTCCACTCTGGAACATGCCGCAAATATACTATATATTATTTTAAATGAATTAATTGTGAAATAACACAAATTAATCAAATAAAATTTATTTACGCATGCCGGGTTCGAACCCGCGACTTCCGGAATGTGAGTCAAGAGTCTTAGCCACTGGACTACGGAGGTCGTCAAATTCCATGGATGCCAGAAATATTTCAGTTCTTGATTTCTATTTATTTTTTTTTAAATTATAAATTTGACGTGATATGTACTTAAAATACATGATTAAAGACATGAAACCCCCCAAAAAATGTAAAAATTAAACACTTAAAAACACTATGATATGAAACAAAAAAAATTATGTGTACGTGAATTAATTATCTTAGATAAATAAGTTGATAACAATAGTCAATGCTATGCGGCGCTACTATGGAATTGTCTAAAACAAGACCGTCTCATAATAATTGTGATTTGTAAATAAAAACTGTTTTTTTTACATCTGTTTTAATGTCGATAATTTTTTTTTCTGTTGGGTTAAAAAAATATTTTTTCAAAAAATCAATAAAAACTTAATTTTAACCACTTTGATTGTACAAAAAGCAGGGTTTTTAAACAATAAAAGTGGTTACAACTAAGTACTTGTTTTTTTTTTAATAAAAGCGTTTAGGTGTTTAAACAATAAAAATGGTTACAACTAAGTATTTAGGGTTTTTAGTCAATGAAATTAAGTATTAAAACTAAGTATTTAGGTTGTTTAATCAATGATCGTCGTTAAAACTAATTATTTAGGTATTTTAATCAAGGAAAATTGTTAAAACTAAGTATTTAGGTATTTTAAAGAACGAATGTGGTTAAAACTAAGAATTTAGGTTTTTTAAACAATGAATGTGATTAAAACTAAATATTATCATAGTATTTAGCAAAAAGACTTTGGCATTAAACCGACGGTATTATGTATCACTGCGCAGGTTTTTTTTTACATTGGCTCCACACAAATAAAACACACAAGGAAAATAATTCACCTCAGGAAGTTCTGGGTAGGAAAAAGGAATGAAGGGTTAAGTAAGAATCTCGGGGTGACCTACGGCAGAGGTGTTAAAAATCCAATAAATGGTTCTCGGGCAGCGGTAACCACACCCGCCTCCCAAATTGAATGTTGTCGTAACAAACATTTTTCATATATTAGTTTAAAAAATAGTGATTTATGAGCTCTCTTTAAACGAATGATACCTAAATCAGATTGAGACCAAAAAATTGTGGATTTTTTCGCAATAGCTGCAGCGTCTAAAAACAGTTTGCCGCCGTTTTTTTTACGTCAGAAACTTAACTCGTCGCAGTGCCCGGGTTCATGGGATGATGTTTGTCTAGGTCTTGGAGGCGGATGACCAAGACACACTAAACTCCAGATTCCTACCCATCCCTTAAACCCTTTTCCTTCCCAGAATTCTCCTCTCCTTCCTTTCCTTAAAAAAAAAACCTCCACGTAGCATCCCGAAAGATGACATAGGCCCTGAGGGAAATTAATTTCCTCAGGGCCTCCTGTGTGGAGCTCATTTAAAAAAAATAAAAAAAAGTGCCCAGAAAGGAGAAATTGTTTTTTTGAGAAAATTAACGACGTGATTAAAATCAAAATGTATAGAAAGCCATATTTTTTAGGTCAGGAACCTAAAAGTGAACAGTTTTATTTTGTGGTTATGATTATTAATGTTTGACAAAAACTTATTTTGGTTTTTTAGCTGAATGTATTAAGAATGCTTATAACAATCCATTAAATAAATATATGAAACATAAACATTACAGTTATGAATCAGCACAACACATTTAATTTTTGTTCTTGTTAAGTAACAAAGAAGTTATGGATTATTGAGAAGAGATTGTGTATTTCCAACCACAGCTGTGGTGTAAATATTTGCTTTGTGACTTTTTGCTCAATACCGTACTAAATAGTATTAAACCAAGCAGAGATGATCATGAGGGGTATACGCTTTTCATAATAAAATCATTGCTACAGAAATTGAGATATTTTTTAATCTGGAAGACAGCTGTTAGTTTTCCATTAGTTTGAGATTGTTTATTTATTTATTTATTTATTTATTTATTTATTTATTTAATACAAACGGCATAAGTATGCCATAAACACTAATTACATGTCACAAATTCATATTCAAAATATCAGTAATGATAAAACAGTGTATGTATAACAGTTAGTTGTGACGATACATTGGGAAGTGACAACAGAGATACCTTTACATGCAAAAATCTATAACACAAATAAAATTAGTAGTGATTTAAAAAATATGATAGCATGGCCTTCTTGTACCCTTGTTCCGTGCAGTTAAATAGATCTATCACATCTGCATATCTATTAGTAACTTCATGTAACCTAGGTAAAAGTGAGTGTTTCGTATACTCAGTCCGATTATTGTTTCATTTAAAAAGGATTTTAGAACGAGTGGTTCTCGTGGGAATATGAAATTCAATGAGCTTATTTAAATCAGGGCTGTCTATGCTACCATTTACAATTTTGAACATAAATATTAAGTCGGATATAATTCTTCGATCTGAGAGTCTTAATAAATTTAATTCTTTCATCAAGTAATTATAACTTATGTTTTCAATGGGAATACCGAGGTTAAAATTAATGTGTCTTAAGAATTTGTGTTGAATTTTTTCGATTGAATCTGAATGTATTTTAAAATGGGGGGACCAGATCGAGGAGTTATATTCGACTTAACTACGTACTAAGGATGTATACAAAATTTTTAAAGTTGAAATATTCCTGAAACCTCTGGAATTTCTAAGAACGAAGCCAAGCATTTTGATACCTTTATTATAGATTGAGTTTATATGGGATATAAAGTTTAATTTAGAGTCAAAAGTTATGCCCAGGTCATTAATTTCTTCGACAGAGGTAAGGGTAGAGTTGTTAAGTTCATATGGATGAATAATTGGTTGACTTATTCTGTAAAAACTTATTGAATAACACTTATTTATGTTCAGATAAAGTTTGTTAAGAGAACACCAACTAATTAATTTGTTTAAATTATTTTGTAGACAGGCACAATCTTCAGCGGTTTTGATGATTTTAAATATTTTTAAATCATCTGCAAAAAGCAATACATTTACATCTTTATCAAATATGTCAACAATATCATTTATGAACAGTAAAAACAAAATTGGGCCTAAATGGGACCCTTGAGGTACACCACTGGTAGCTTTAAATTGATTGGAATAGAACAAATTAATTTTTACAAGTAGAACTCTACCAGATAGATAGCTCGCAAACCAGTCTAAAAGTTTTCCGTCAACACCGAGCTTATGTAGTTTAACCAGTAGAATTTTATGGCACACTTTGTCAAAGGCCTTGATAAAATCTGTATAAATGGAATCGACTTGAGTTCTGTTAGCTAATGCATTTGATATAAAGTTTTCATATAATGAGAGATTTGTCAGAGTTGACCTGCCTGACAAAAATCCATGTTGATTTGGAACAATGAGATTGTTAATATATGGGGAAATTTTATCAAGAAGTAATTTTTCAAAAAGTTTCGGAATTATAGATAGCTTACATATAGGTCTATAGTTAGTGACATCACTTTTATTACCCTTTTTAATATAGGCGTTAAATAACAACGTTTCCAAATGTCCGGGAAGCAACCTGTGTCAAGCGATTGATTAAACAATAGACAAATCGGCTCAGCCAGTGAAGCAATGCAATTAATGAGAATATTGGGGTGCACGTTATCAGGTCCGGCCTTTTTGTTTTTGTCCAGAGATTTAATTTTAGATTTAACGTCGCTTATATTGATGTGTACAGGAGGGATATGTATGCTCTCAATAATGGAAGGTGGTGGTATGTAATTGTCTGGGATATCTTCGTCATATACACTTTTGAAGTAATCAGCAAAATAGTTAACCTTTACTTTCATATCAGTGCTACTCTTATCTTTGAAGTGCATTGAAATGGGTAAACCTTGTTTGTTTTTTCTAAGAGAGTTTACATGTGTGAAAAAGTTTTGTATATTAGAGGGTATAGATTTTTCGAGTCCATTTATATAATTATAATATGATTTTTTTGACAGTTTTTTACATTGAGTTCTGTAATTCTGAAATACCTTATAGTCATTAAGGGATTTAGATTATTTAAAGTTTTTGTGTGCAGTTTTTTTGCAAATAACCAGGTTGATTAACTCGCTGTTGAACCATTTCGGGAACTTCGCTTCTTTGAAGTGTGAAAGTGGTACATAGTTTTCAATGGCCCTGTTGATAATTGTGTAAAAAATTTCAAGATTGTAGTTAATACTATTGTTGAGGTGAAGAAATGACCAGTCTTATTTGTAAGATATTGGTTCATATTAGGATAGTCAGCTTTGGAAAAATTATAAGTTAAGTTAGGAAGAATGTATTTGAACAATATTTCACATGAAAAAGGTATTTGAACCCCATTTTCTATGGATTCTCAGCCTTTGGTCAGATTTTAACGGCGATGATCAGCCAGAGTGGCCACTTTGATATCCATTTTACAACTCAGAAAAAAATATTAAGACAGTTAAATGTTATTCCAGGATATTCTTAATTAAAGTATACATTGCGTATTATTTCATGTTAAATAATATTTTGAACAACCCTCTTTAAATTTAAGGATTTAGGAAATAAATAACCCTTACTAAAATCAGAAATCAAAAAACTTAAAAAATACACCCCTTTTTCTTGAAAATTTCATAATATTTTTCATTTCACATCGCTCGGCAGTCCATTACAGGCTTTAGGTCCTGACACTCCGAAAGCATGCTCACCGAACATTGTATCTGGTGTGCGCTTTGGTTCCTTCAACCTTCCGATAGCTGTCGAAGCAGCTGTCCTGAGGGTTGACTGTATCTATTAATTTGTTATTTGCAGAATTTATACCTTATAATGTATTTGTAAAAATACATTTGGTATTAGAAATTAAACATGATTTTTAATTAATTATTAATAAATAATATATTATAAATAACTGTATCACAAATAAAACGGGTCTTTAAAACCACAATAAAGTGTCAGAAGAGTGTTTATCTGTAGCAAGATAAATATTTTAGGAACTTCCAAGTAATTTTATCTGGAATTTAATTTGGTGTGTTTGTATTTTTCTGTGTCACATATTTGATCAGACAGCTATTTGTTCATCTACACTCCTGGGATTTTATCCACATGGAGTATGTTTTATTTACAATTTTATTTTCCCATAAATAAAATAATGAAACCGGCAAAAAAGACAGTTTTTGGCACGTTTCGGTGAAAATGTGTATTGTGAAAAATTGATTTATTTAGTGATGCTAGACTCGGCACGAAAAATATTAATTTTTTGAAGAAAACTTCTTTTGAAAGGTCTTTACTTTGTGATGGCATTCTTTATAGAGTTAGATCAGTCTTGCGCCAGTAGCCTCAAATGTAAGGGTATTTATCGTTTTATAATCACTTTATTTACATACTAGCAGACCCAGCGACATGTTGCTGTGGCTAACGAAACACAACACCATCTACTGACAACGCCACTACCCAACCTTTATTACCAACGCCATCTGTTAATTTGCATACATGTCAAATCCATACCACCCGCTTGCCAGCCCGCTGCCCGCCGCCCGCTTGCCAGCCTGCTCCCTATATATATTATATATTTCAACCAATTTACACAAAAATTTTATAAATTATATACTTAAACCTTCCTCATCTATTGGTGAAAACCGCATGAATATCCGTTGCATAGTTTAAAAGATCTAGGCGCACAGACAGCGGGAGCGACTTTGTTTTATACTGTGTAAAGATACACAATCCACATGTTTCGTGAACAATGTTCACATCATAAGGAGTAAATGTACACTAAATTTAAAAATTAAATACTGATCTTCTATGGAGAGGAAGGGGTAGAAAGTGGAGAATGTTTATTAGAATTAGGCATTACAATGAAGGTAATTCATTAGAATGGAAAGACCGGTTATGTGGGAAAATATTCAAAAGAGGGTTTATAATTTTTTTTGCATAATTGCATTTTTCTTGTTTTAAAAATTAAAAAATTATTAATCTGCAATTTTTTTGCATTCACTCCATATGGGAGGCCTTGAGGAAAATAATTTCCCTCAGGGCCTATGTCATGGGAAATGTTGTATGGAGGGTGTTTTTGGGGAGAGGAAAGATTGAACATTGGTCTTGAAGAGACCCATGTTGTAGGAAAGAGGAATCACATGGGCCGGCAAATCGTTCCACAGCGGGTCGCTTCTTCGACTCGTTCTCACATGACAAAATTTGTCATTTTGACATTTAATGTCAACCGTGTACACGTGGTGGGCGCGCGCTCGGCGTGTTTCTCGACTGTGGACCGGTGCCGAGGGGATCAATGACTTTGCAGTTACTTTACGAGAAATTTGTTTTTTTTTAACTGTTTAGGGAGCCACAGTTATTACTTTGGTTGTATATTTATGGTTTTGTATGAAATAATTTATTTAAAAAAATAAATTATTTTAAATTATTTGTTCTAATTTAGTAAGTGTAAATCAGAAGGTGAATTGCAATTACGATTGCCAGCTCCACACCACTACCCTAGTGGAGTGGAGCTGGCGACACGGTATCACTTCCAAATACATGAGCACACTTTTCACCACTAACAATTACACACCTGCCCTAATGATGGACACTGTAACGTTGTCCGAAATAATATTTCACGTTTTCGGTGCTTTTTGTAAAAAATATAATTTGTTTCGATCACAAAACTTTTGTTTCATGTAAAGAAAAAACACAAAAAGTCTTGAAAATTTTAATACATAGATAAAGCGGCCGACGCGCGACGGAGGGTCCGACCAAATCGGCTAAAATCCTGGAGTCCTAGGAAATCATATGAAACATGAAATTCAAAAAAAATTCGTTGTAGTATGAATGTAGAATGCGCATGAACAACAGTTTTACAAAAAAAATGACGGACGTGAGATAAAAATTGACGAAAAAAACGGCCTTAATTTCGCGATAACTTTGTCCTCTAATAATAATTTTTCATAAGTCAAGGTTTACCCGCAAATAAATTTAATTTAAAATTTGAATGAAGTGAATCGGACGAAAATTCGATCATCTACGATTCCAGCCAAGTTGAAAAACGTGGTTTTGAGAAAAATGGGTTTAAAGTTTTTTTCTTGTAACCGACCCGCTCCGTTTTGGCGCGCAGCGCTTCCAAATATATTTCAAGGTCAAATTTGATGCTATAACTCTGAGAATGTATTTTCCACATGTATATGGAGATTTTTAGGAAATGAAAAAGTTTTTTTTTTGGATCGCCTGGACCAGACTCTCCCCTTAATAAACAAATAAATGCTAGATATGAATTAAATTTTGTACAAATACCAGCAAATGATACAAATGATTTAAAGTAGAGAGAAGTAAACACTGAAGTTTAATTAGCGAAGGGCACTTAACAAAATTGTTAGAAATTATAAATTTTGTTAATGAGTCATTATGTTGCTGATTTAGACCCCCATTCAGTGAACAGATGTATTTCATTTAATTTCTCAAATTTGTGAAGATTTCGTAATCTTTGGAGACGGCATGTACCCATTACCTACAATTAAATGTGGTGGTTGTAATGCGTGTAGCTTCCTTCAGTTAAATACTACATAATTAATGCACGTAAAAAACATGAGATTTTTCTACAGCGATAGAATTTTATGTATTGTTTAAAAATAATGACATACGCTGCCAGAACACATTACGTGTAACCTGAAAATATCATAAATAAGTCTCATAGAAATCTTTATTAATTTTGCTACCGGTATCGACACATCCGTGAAGCATATAAATAAACATTTCAAAAGTTAATGCCCAAGAAATATAGACAACACTTGCAGAAATCGTTGTTGTTGTTGTTTTCTTTTACATTAGCACCACACAAGAGCCCATGAGGAAAATAATTCCCGCTAAGACCTACGTCATCTTTGGGAAAGCTGTGTGAAGAGTATTTTTACGAATGGAAGGAGAGAAAGTTCTGGGAAGGAAAAGGGTATTAGGGGTGGGTTGAAATCTGGGGGTCAGTGTGTCCAGGAGTGACGAACGTAAAAATTAATTCCCCATTACTGTGCAAGGCGATGGTTTGAGAGAGTCCGACTGAAGGGCTCTCCCTCTACAAGCTGTGGGCAGACGCATTCGTTACCAAGATCTCGACAAACCTCATTCCACGAACCCCCCAGAAGTCACCAAAGGTTGCGAACCACTAGGGGTGCTATACAAGTGAAATATACTCGTAGTATATGGTATACACCTAACCAACCTAACCTAACCTTACCTCCCCAAAATCAGGAAGACATAAATAATTAAATGATACTTTTAAGTGATTTTCAAGGCATTTTAAATGGCCCTGAAAAAAGTAATTGTTAATTTATTCTTACATGACACCTCACAGGAGCACCAAGTGCAGTGAAAGGATAGGGGAACTATATCGCCACCCGGTTGGGAGGCGTTGTGAGGTGGGTTAAGACAGGGGCTGTAGAAAGGGATTTATTAATGCGGGTTTTGAAGAGGTTTGGTTTGCATGAAGAAGGGGAAAAAATACCAGTAGTTCATTCCATATATGAGCCGACCACATAAAACGAATAGAAGAAGCGGCCCCCGTTCTCACGAAGCCAACATCAACGAGAGAGTTCCGGTCGTGTCCGTCGACTGTCGCGTACGTACACCGGTGTAGTGTTGAGTACCTCATACAAGAGGCACCTCAAATGTCCCATAACACGTAAAATGTCCCCCCACCTCACAATATGTATTTGTACCAACTCTTTTTCTTTGTATTACTACAAATATGAAGGGGGGACACATATGAAGGAGGGACAAATATGAGGTGTGAGGTGGTTTGTTTTGTTGGACTACATTCGTGCCATGTACGGGACAAATATGAGGTGAGGTGTGAGGTGGTTGGTGTATTGGACTACATGTCATATCACGTTGTCACGTATGGGACAAATATGAGGTGAGGTGTGAGGTGGTTGATGTATTAAACTACATGTCATGTCACGCATAGTTTGGGACAAATGTATGAGGTTGTGAGGTTGAAGTGTTTGTATATTCTATGACATTTTTGTACTAGAACCGTGAGGTGGTGATGGGGTAAGCCAATTCATATATTGTGAATACCGCAGAAGCGTCCCAACTGCTCCGAATTTTTTATTTTTATTTTTTTATTCTAAATTATTGTTAAGTGAATAACCAGTTGGCACAAGAGTACCAAATGCTCCAAAAAAATTTTTTTTGAAATTTTTTTTTGTTGTAAATTATTGTTATGTGAATACACAAAACAATAATTAATTTATGAGCACAAGAGTGCTCACTGCTCGAAAAAATTTATTTTTAGAAATTTTTTTATTGTAAATTATTGTTATGTGAATAAACAAAACAATAATGACCGGTCAGTGGTTGAGTGGGCATAGCGCTTGGGTCCCACCCGAGCGTCGCGTGTTCGATTCCTCGGCTGGCTAAGTCCTCCATCACAACACAAGCAACATTTTCTGCTTTCTGTGGTGGTAGTAGGAGATTTTCAAACATTGTTGGGTTATTCATAATCCGAGAATGTTTGTCTTTTAAAAAAAATATATATATATATATTATGAGCACAAGAGTCCCAACTGCCCCATTTTTTTTTTTTTTTTTAAATTTTTTTAACGAAAATTATTGTTATGTGAATACACAAAACAATAATTTGTGAGCACAAGAGTCCCAACTGCTCCAAATTTTTTTTAATTTATTGTAAATTATTGTTATGTGAATACACCTAACAATAAATTATGAGCACAAGAGTCCCAACTGCTTAAATTTTTTTTTTTATTCTAAATATTTTTTATTGTAAATTATGTATTGATATGTGAATACCGTACAACGTACAACAGTACCAACTGTGCCAAAACAATTTATTTTTTTTAAATATATTTTTATTTTATTTATTTTCCATAATGTAACTTTATATACGCAATATGGACATTGTATGTTACTTTTAAGTTTAAAACTACTATTATGTAACGATATTATTTTTCTTACGTTTGTACTCTATTATATGTTTATTTATAAAAGGCAGTATAGCCGTTTAAGTATTTAAAATAAAATAAAATAAAATTTTAAATTATTGTTATATGTTATGTAAATACCGCACAAGAGTCCCAACAGCTCCCAAGGGAGGAAGGATGAGGCAGTGTTGAGATGAGGTGGAGGGGGTTGCTGAGAAGGGGGAGGGATAAGAGGGGGCCTGCAGGGGGGGGGATCAGAGGGGGGGTGCAGAGATGTAGAGACTCAGCATGCCTACATTGCGTCAATTCATTAGAGATGGTAATCGGTCTACGATGCACTACTAAGCAAGGCAAAATCGTGTGATTTGGTTTGAAAATTAAACGCTGCGAGTAGAACACATACTCGCCTTTGAAAAAATCGAGTATTCTATGATTACCTTTTTTAAAAGCCCAGAAAAAATAAAGTACGACGCCTATAATCTTCCATAAAATTCAAAATTAAGTTTTCGTTAACGATTTTAATGTATAATGTGGAAAATTAAATTCTTTAGAAAACGATCGTATATAAGTATTATTAGTCAAAATATGGCGACACTAGCATGTAGCTTAGACTTTCCCCTAAAAACGAAGCGATGATCTGGCTTGGCAGCTGCTTCAGTGCGATATTTGCGTCCGTTTGAGATGGACGCCCCGTTGTCGAATCCTGCCGCCCGGTTTTTCGCTTTTTCATTTAGGAGGGAAGCCCTGTTGAAGTTTGCAAGCTCGCAATTTTGCACCAAGACGTCAGTAAGTCTACCCCACAAACGACTTGAAGAAAAAATGGCCTACGCAAAGCACATGCTCGTTAGGATCCCAAAATGCTGAAGAGCTAAATCGTGTGGAAAGCTCAGGTATCTTTGAATCGTTTTTCCAACCAAGGCGAGGATTTTTTCGAGTTGAAGCATGGGTTCACTACCTAACCCCGGAATCAACAAAGCCAATCAACAACTCCGTTTTCATATTTTTTTCCAATTGAAGCAACATTTGGTTGGAAAACCTTTGAAGACCGGCTAGGACGCAGGAAGAGGTGAGAGCATTTTTGGCGGCGAAGTTCTACGTCAAGGAACCAAGAACCTAATGCCACGGCTCAACAAGTGCGTCTATCGTAACCGGGACTATGTCAAAAAAATTTGGTGATATGTACCTAAAATGTCATTTAATTTTTCCTGATTTTTCAAATTAGAAAGGACTTTAATTATTGGACTACCCTCTTACATAAGGTGTGTTATCGTTAGCAGCCTGATACCGAATATTACGCGACGAGGTGAATCATCTTCCTTTGCAGAGAATCGAGTAGGTTTATAATTATATTTATTATACTGTTAAAGCATCAAAATTCCGAGTTAACTGTTAGGTGATTGGACCACACGTGTTGAATGTAGATTAGCCAAGAACTGATTGTCTCTAGTAATTGGAAGGTAACCAAACCAAATTACGCCGGAATACAGAATGCAGTTGATTTACGTATATACACTGCTACCGATAATGGGTTGTTAGAAATGCTTGTTGTGTGTTCAGCCGATACGGAATGAGGCATTTTTTAATTAAATTAAGAAAATGTTAGCGAAACTCAATCGAAAATCTGGAAACAGAAAGATCAGAAAAAGATATTGGTACGAGTGGGACTCTTGCCCAGACGATCTCAGTACACCGTTCAGAAAATTGTCAAAATATAACCCTAGACAGTTAAACCCTTATGCTATTTGTTCCATTTTGGGAACAATTCGTTTGGGTCTTATAGAAATCGTCGTGTCTCCTTCACTAGCATGGTGAGAAATATGATCTAAACGGTGTTAGAAAGAGAAAACACAACGCTTTGTACTCAAATTTTAAAGTTAACCACAAAATAATTAAAACATACCTACATCTTTATGAAACCAAAATTTTCGATTGCAATTTGAAAAAAAAAAGTATTTTTATTTTTAACTTTATGCGTAAAATTTCAAATTGTAATATTTAATTAAATGAGGTCAATATTAGCGAAACTCAATCGAAAATCTGGAGACAGAAAAATCAGAAAAAAGATTTTGGCACCTCTGGGGCTTGACCCCAGGACCTTCTGCTTCACTGGCAACATTTTTACCAACTGAACTAAGGTATCTATATTGTTGACCTGAAGGCAGAAGATCCTGGGTTCGAGTCCGAGACAGGTTCGAGTCAGATTTTCAATTGAGTTTCGCCAATTTTGTCTTCATTTAATTATTTTTACATTTTCGATCTTTGCAAATTCTCTGTGTGGCCTCATTTTTTAATTAAATGAAAACCTGTAAAACACCTTATCAAAATTACCCGCTTGTTTCAAACCCAAAGTTTCTTCGTCAGGATAAGATTAACATAATAATTATTTTTTCTTGTAACGACAAAAAAATGTGGCAATGACAACGATTAAAACGCATTTGTTTAATAATACATGTTTGTTCTTATATATGACTTTAGATTTTCACGGCCAAAAATTTTATGGTTATTTCCTTTTGGGGTATTATGCCGTGTTGCGCTACCTCCTCCTTTAGCCAACGTTTCGGACAGCGTTACAGTGTCCATCATCAGGGCAGATGTGTAAATGTTAGAGATGAAATGTGTGCTTAAGTACTTCGAAGCAATACCGTGTCGCCAGCACCAATCCACTGCGGGCTGGCATTACAGTATACTTCAAGATGGTTTTTTGCATTTACCTTTGGTGTAGCCGTCAATTACCGGATACCAAGAACTATTGAGCTTAGCTCCGTCGTCTCTATTAATGTTAATAGGATTTTTATGAATTTCAATTGCCTCTGTAATTAAGCGTGCTCTATAGGTTTTGGGTCTTCCCAGGACTTCAGGAACAAATCCGAAGTAATGAAGTAATGAACACTGTAACGCTGTCCGAAACGTTGGCTAAAGGAGGAGGTAGCGCAACACGGCATAATACCCCAAAAGGAAATAACCATAAAATATGTTTGTTCTTTTTCGTTACTAATAACTTCAGTTTAAAAAACGTAAGGGGAGCCAATTTTAAAACTTTTGTTGGCATTAAAAAATTTTAAGTTAAAAAATCACGTGTTAAATTATAATAATAAAACTTGAAAATGAAGTTCATCACCTTTCAAAAATAATTTTTGAAGTAAAAACTTCTTTAGGACCGTTGTAATTTGAAACTCAAAAAAGCAACATTAAAAAGACATAAACAACTACATCTATAGGATTTAGCCTGCTAGAGAATGAGATAGAAAAATCGGTCTCCTTTTTGGGTGGTCCTTCGTAGCTTCTCCACTCTTGACTCCTTTAGTTTTCTGAAGATTTCACTTCTACCGCGTGTGAATTGCGAAAATTTCACGTTCAGAAGTGTTTCCTTTTTTAGGATTTTATTGTAAAGCTGAAATATTTTTATCTTCTGACTGTATATGGCCGAGGCCTGAGGAGTGAAAGTTCCTCAAAATGACTAGCATCGTCTGAATATCTACCGGCGTATTTTGAATGCTTTTGCCGTGAGTATGAATTCAGCCATCACGTGGGGCTTCACGTGACGTCACAACTAGTATCTGCTAGACCAGCTGAGCGATTCTCTATGTTTTGTGAGATCGAGATGGATCTCGGGCGAGATATCCTGTCTGATTTGTGTGATTTTCTTTGGCTGTTATTTGTATTTTCTATGGGCCGATGTCAGAATTTCAGCTGTGAGCTCTCCCGTATTTTGGTTTAGGTCGTTTTAAACACGAAGTCGTGAAAGTATGCATGCTTATTTATTCATTAACAGCCTTAGAAAATCACACAAATCTGGCAAAAGATCTCGCCTGATAACCGTATCGATCGAGATAGATATTGGGCGCGATCTCGCATAGATGTTGCACATCTTTGTATTACACATATGCGGATCTCTGGTACTTTTGTTTTCCTGTTTCCATGAAAATTTGGCTCTTCTCACTTGACAAACTGCCGACCCCTGCGCTAGACTCGTGGCATTGCGGTTGTGTTTATTTGGCACGTTATTTTATTTTTGAGATACCTACTAACTACTCGTTATTTTACGTTTGATGACTTAGCAGGGATACACATGGGGTGAGATTTATCTAGGTCTCGGCGGCACATGCATTTGTCCACTGGGCCGGATCGGGATAGACTGATTGAAGGGGACCGTTTTACTTCCCTAGCCGGACTTTCTCGACACATTACCTCGTGAGAGAGAAGGATTCGCAATGAGAGAGAAGGATTCATACATCCGTCACTCCAACAAACATTGACCCCCAGATTCCTACCCACCCTTCATACCCTTTTCCTTCCCAGAACTTCATCTCCTTCCTTTCCCTAAAAATATACTCTACGCAGCATCCCCAAATACGACGTAGACAAATTGTTTTCCTCAGGGCTCCCTGTGTGGAGCAAATGTAAAAAAAATATACTTAACCTATAGAGTTCTTTACCTTCGACAAGTCTCCGGTGCTTATCTGACTGATTTAACTGCCACGCCTGGAGCCTATTTTGATGAAGGGTCAAAATATTTCCGCTTTGCAATAAAAATCCAAATAAACGGAATAATATTGAACGCATCCGAAAACAAAATATGTTTTTGAAAGGTGACCAAATAAGCATTAAAATTTTAATAAATGTATAATTTTGAATTACACAATTTTGAATGCAAACACAAAGAGTTTTAAAAAACTAAAATTTTTTGTAATGAAAAAAAAGGATGCACATATTTTATAAGGCAAATGTATTATAAACGTTATTGTCAATTCACTTTTTGGTCATTTTATTAAAAAATAATTGTTTAACAATTCCCAAAGTTAAATTTTTTTTTTCAGATTGCGTTCGGAAACTTTGGTTTCATGAACACGTACATTTTTATTATTTTGTGGTTAAGTTTTACATTTGAATACAAAGCTTGGTGTGTACTCTATCTAACGCTGTTTAGATCATATTTATGGCGATTCCAGACCAGAAAGGAGTACATTTCAATTATTTTGTGGTTTAGTTTTAGATTTGAATGCAAAGTGTTTACTCTTTCTAATACTGTTTAGATTTTAGATTATATTTCTAACCATGATAAAAATGGAAACACAACGAATGCTGTGAGATGTAAGTGAGTTATTCCGATAATTATAAGAGACCAAATTAGCCCGAGGGATTAAATAATTATGTTACTTACCACACCAAAGAAAATGAATAAGATTAAAATATCAAGTAATTTACTTGTTCCGGTAAACACGTGTGCATTGTTAATCCTAGGTTAACCAGCGATAATTAAAAACTTGTCAAAGGCAAGCAAAAATGGCTGTCGTAGAAATGCAAACTTCAATTAAATACAACTAATCTATAATATACCTTTTCTCTCCAACCATAGCTTCAACAAGGCGTGTGGTACGAGTACAGTAGACGCTCAGATAAACAGGTATGGCTTAACCGTGCCACGTTTTATCCGGTACCTTTCAAAAATCATAAACTATACATTCTTTAGGTGAAACGCTGCTTGGATTATTCCGCAAAGAACCTTTATAATGTTTCTGCAAATGGAAAACTCCGGACGCAGTTAATTTCTCACATTTAAAAATATATATATATATTTTTTTTATTTTTATTTTTTTATTTATTTTAGCATATAAAATATAATATACATTTAGATAATGTAATAATTTGCGTACAAGTTCATGTTCAAATATGTTAATACCACTCTTCCGTATTAGCTTGTGTCTGGAAGAGTAGTGTGCATTTTTTTATGCTATATTATGTTATAAGTTCTTAAATTACAATGTGAATGTAAAAAAGAAGTTGTAAGTTCGGTGGTATGTAATTATAAGTATTTAGCTACTAATAAACAATTTTACTATTAGGATAATGTATCTAGAATTATTGTAATTAGTTGTTGAAAACAAAACAAAATTTAACTTATTTGAAGAACAGAGTATCACTTGGAAACTAAGTTATAAGTTATTCTTGAGATTAGATTAGTCGGAAACTTTTTTTTTTTTTTGAGATTATCTTTGAAATATTTTTTAACAGTGTTTATTTTTGGGATTTTATCATTAATTTTTCTAATTTCATCCGGTAATATGAGGAATGTATTTATATTTTTCAATGTTTAATACATTTTTAATTCCCGATAATCTGGAAGTCCCCGAGGAAAATAATTTTACTCAGGTCCTACGTCATCTTTGGAGCTGCTGTGTGAAGGGTCTTTTTAGGGAAATGAAGGGGAGGATGTTCTGGAAAGGAAAAGGACATGAGGAGTGGGTAAGAATCTGGGGGTCAATGTATTTAGGAGTGACGGGCGTATGAATGCATACCTCCAGCTGCGGTGAAAGGCGATGGGTTGAGAGAGTCCGGCTGGAAAGGTCAAAAGGACTCCATCAACCGGTCTCTTCCGATCCGGTCTGCTACCCAATAGGTAGGCAAACTCATCCGTCGCCAAGACCAAGACAAATCTCACTCCATAAACCTAACCCCTGCTGAGTCACCAAACGAAGTGAACAACTTGGGTATCTTTGGAAGGGGTGATGGTTATCCAGTAAATTCCCGCGGCGTCGGTACACATACCCGGCTTCCAAATTGAGATTCGAATTGAATATCGAGTTGTATTCCGCACACGACGTTCATAATGTTTCTGCAAATGGAAAACTCCAGTCGCAGTTTATTTCTCTCATTTAAAAATATACGTAGGAAAGAATTCATTTTTTTCAGTATTTATTATATTTTTAATTCCTGATAACTTGGTAGCATCTATTTTTTCGATTTTTAAAATTTAAACAAATTAACAACGAATGTATTATACGTAATTACTTACGAGGGATGTCCTTTGGGTTAGAAAGTAATGACCAAATCATTCATTGGTATTTTGAAAAAAATCGATCCCCATGAAAAATTACTCTCAATTTTAACCGTAATGTCTATCTGTAATATTCTTTAGAGAGATATTTGTCTTAATTATTAGCACTGGACCTTATCTCACTACTATGTTATTTGATTTAAAGACTTTGGTTCTTCGAATTAATAGTGACCGTTTGTTGTTATTAGCTACAATACAAACATGGTTAAGAGCAGGACTTCCCAACCAGGGGGGCACGCCCCCCTAGGTGGGCATCGAGAAATTTCATGGGGGGGGGGCGTAATATGTACGCTTGCATTTCCATAAAAAATCTATTTAACGCGTAGATAAATTCCGAATTGCCATTCAATCACTGCTATACAAGTTTCGACAAGTCACAACACGACGCACGTGTGATGCGCGCTCCCGCCCCACCTTCCCGCTTGAATCCATCTTTCACTCACTCCTTAAGAGGGCATTACCAGAGAAAGCCGGAAATACGTCATTTTCAAAAAAGTTTTTAGACGTATTGACTCTTTTCCACAAAAAATTATAAATGGATTTCAAAAGATTGTTCTTTTATCTACTGAAGTTATGTAATAAATTTTTAGAATTTTTTTAAATTTTTAGTATAATAAGGTTATTCCATAGGTCGTTGGCAGATTTGTTAAATTTTCAAAAAAGTTTTTGTATTATACCACACCCATTTCAAATAATGTAATCATGCAGTAAAATAAATCAATACATTATCTAGCAGAGTTATGTGTTAGAATTTTAATTTTAGTTTCAATAAAATCATTAAAAACTATGTACGTACATGTGTTTCTTGACAAAAATTGGTCCATTTGTGTATTTATTTGCGCACTTACAAACTAATATATTTCAGATTTTTTTAACATTCTTATTAAATTTAGACATTATTGAAAAATGATAAATACTTATAATCAAAAAATAACTACAAAAAGTATACTATTTTAATAGTTTTATCATCACGCCTTTCAGCATTTTTGGATGAAGGTATAAATTAAAGCTAATTTGGATTGAAATAAATTCGATATTGGGTTATAATTTAAAAAAGCTGTTACGGAGAATAATTAATCTTTCTCATTGTAACCGCCCTGCACGATCGGAAGAACAACTTTCGACGAAATGTGGATTTTCGTCAGCTGGCTGGTTAAACGCTCTTAAGTTAATATAAAAAAATGTGTTTCTTATTTTTGTTGAAAATTAATTAAGGGGGGCATGAAAATATATTTTTTTGGTTCGGGGAGGCTCAGAACTGATCATAACGAATGTTCGGATAAATGACATTAACTTTCCGGAATTTTTAATGTGTGCAATAATATGCGTTCCGGAAAATGTGCTTTCGGACAAAAATCTATGACCAAGTGCAAAATGTGCGGAATAATCGTCAAAATAATTTAAACATTATTATTACTTCAGAAGAACATACCCGTAACATAACGATCACGGAAATTTGAAATGCTGAATTCAGTAGAACGAAAAAAAAGGTTTTTATTTTTCAAAAAATCATAGCTCCTGCTTTTGACTAGATCTTTCAGAATACTCAAAAGTTTTTGTAGATGTCTTTAATAACAGTATTCATTTTTTTTAAATTTTCATTTAAACAATCTTCTTAAAATGCGGGTGTTTAAAGACGCACTTATTTTCTTACATAGTGAATGCCGATCGAAAGACAAAATATACAAAGACTAGCAGTTACAAAACATGCTCCGCAGTGGCCGGTTCCTCGAATTACTGTGATCCAGTGACAGCTAGTCACCGGGACAAAGTAACCGCCACAGGCAATGATGTCATATGTTATGTATAGCCGCGTGGTACTATTATTCACAACTCTAAGTATTACCGACAATCTTTCCATATCCGGAGAGACTCAAATTCTACAAATCCTTGTACCTAAGGGAGGTACGTCCTTCTGCGACCTGCTAACGTAAGTGGTGCCATCCTTTGATGAATTCTTGAATTCGAAACCGAATTACAGAAGTAGCTTTTTAGCGTATTAATAATATAGATGGCAGCACTTCCGTTTGTATCTATTTGTGAATCGAGTGTGTACGACAGATGCAAGGCTTTAATTTTTTTGATTATTTTTGGATTTATTAGACTTTACGTCGTTTAAAATTTCCGCTATCGTTGACATACAAATGTTTTTTTAATTATTTTATCAGGGGAATCGAAAATTTTAAACTGATCGTATAAACTGGATTTTTTAAACTGTCCCGGTATTCAAGAGTATTCCTGTATTAATTTGCTTCGAAGTATTTCTTAATTAAGCTTTCGAGAATAACACCACTTTCTGCTCTCTCCCCTGTTATGATTTGGGCTAATAACTTTTCAACCAGCTTTTTTTCCTGCATGCATTGTCGGAACTAATTAAAAACTTAAGGTTCTCAATGAGAGCCATGTATGTTATATGAAAATAACATGTCTTGTTTTGAAATTAGCATGAAAATAAAGTTTCTCGTATTTTTTTTAATGTCATTGAATGCTTTTTATTACCGTGACGATCCACGATATATACTCGCACGTACGTACGTCTGTTTCCTACAAAGTACTACCTTTTTCCTTTAGAAGAAACAGTTATATCTTATTTCGGCTCAGCTACGTCAATGGAAATTGCGTTTCATTTTCTATATATGTGTGAGGGAGATGTATGATAATGGTTGTATGTTTTTCAGACTCACGTTCACCATTTGTCTCATTTTGAATGCAGTGTGCAAGAAAGAGCTGCAGCATTATCTGTTTAAGAACACAAGCAATACCAACAGCGCATTGACGTTTGAAGTTTTTAAATTTTATTATATCAATGTACATAAAATTGAAGTACATTTATTTTCTACTAGCTGGTTACCGGCATACGTTGCAATGCTATATTCAAAGAAATACATTGTTTCTCCCTGAATCACCTTTCCAGTGCATCCCCGTTCCCCTCCCGCGTCCTCTTCCTAGCTAGCTTTATAAATTATATCCTCTATGTTATTCTCATGTATGAGCTATATCATTGTAAAGTTTCATTAAAATCCGTTCAGTAGTTTATGCATGAAAAAGTAACAAACACACACAGATCCATACAAACTTTCGTGTTAATAATATTAGTAAGATTGGAAAAACTCTTGTTACAATAACTTTTGAAGGTTTCTTATTGACTTTCATAAAAGGTCAATAGGCGTCCCATAGAAATAAAATCGGATAGGAAGTCATCAAAATATGGGAAAAAATAGTCGAAGATAATATTTTGAAATCTTAATTAGAAATAGGACTTAAAACACTAAAATTTCTCGCGTTCAACAGCTCGGCTGTTTTTCCTACCTCCTACAAAACGGGCCTCTTCATGAACCAGGTTGCTGTGTGCTGAGCCCCATCAAGAGGCGCCGCACAGTGGTTTTACTAGTATGGGAGCGTCGGAAACAATTCGAAATTTCAAATTGCAAGGATCACTAAATTTGGTTTCTATGTCTTGACACCACATACCAGCGCATCTTTCTCCATACCACAAAATTCAACAAAACGTTTCGTCACTGCGAAACACGTCATCAAAGATTGACTTCCCGTGCAGTCAGGACATTTGTGTGTAAATGCAACGTTTATTATATAACATTTAGGGACTGATAACTTTTTACACCGCTTGCTCGCAATTTTTTTTTTACTTGGATTCAATACCTTTAGGTGTTTACTAAAGATGTTAAGTTTATTTTTTTCATTTCCTAATGCGACAAATTTGGGATATTTTTTTAAAAAACATCTCGTGAATTAAAAAAAAGTTACGAAGATTTCTGGAATACTTAAGGTTAAAGTTAGATATTCAGTAATATTCAGTAAATGTACTGATGTACTTTTGTAGCTGAACTATTTATGTATCATATTTAACAAAACAAATATTGCGCATTTTTGCGGTTCTACGGCCCAGGAATTTTTACGTAATTTACTTAATGTAAAATTTGAGTGCTTCATAAACATTATTTTTGTCACAGGTTCGGTTTCAAAGGATTTGTTCTTAAGACAAAAGGAGTTATTTGGCATAATGATGAACTCGAAGTTTCAAAAAATGGAAAAAGATTTTAATATTTAAAAAAAAAATTATGTAAACCTCACCAATTGCCTTAAAGAGAGGTTGGATAAATTGAGTAAAAAAATCACGGGCTTCAAATTTCGCATTAATACAAGATGGATTATTGCTCGTCGAGATGATGCTAGATTTGTGATGGAAAATAAAAAAAAAATGTCTTGAGACTCCGATTGGTTTTATATTGTATGCGATTTATCCTGAAAACGGCTGATCGTAAACACAATTTTAATGTAGTTCGGACCAATCCAAACGCTTGAAAACCAAAGATCTTCGGAAAAGTGCACCTCTTTCTCATTTGGTGTTTGAGAAAGAGGTATATTTTTCGGTCAATCGACAACATCAAAATTATTAGAAGACATTATTCTAGGCGCTCATCTATTAACAGACAAGTGTACAAGATATTTGATGATAATCGCTCTTCTTAATAACAGGTGTTCATTGGAACGCGAGAGGTGCGGATTATTCTAGTATTTTTAAATCTTCAATTGTACCTACCTTTGCGATTAGTTCGCGGGAAGTCTGACAATATAAACGTAGTGTGGCAGAATCTTGCCCATCGTCCATCAGATATTGCCACCCGATTAAGATTATCAGAAGAGGCTCAGAAAGCTCGGAACAAAGATTTTTTTAAAAATATCGCGAGAACTATTCTAGAAAATGTTCTCTTGAGAAATTTTATGAAGGTGTTTTTAATTTAATGTTAGTTACATCTGATCCTATCATAACTAGTTACAGGCAACCCCCAAAGAAACCATTAAATCTTTTTCCTAAGGAAGTTTTCGATTCAATAATTCCTCTGGATATTCATTCTTCAAATATCTTTAGCACCGACGATGATGATGATTGTTCATCGTCAGCCTCAGAATGTTAAAAAGCAAAATTAAACATTACTTGGCCTTTATTTTCACATGGATATGGACATGAATAATATCAATTTTTTTGGAAAAATTTTTTATTTTTTCGTTGATAAAAATATAATAAAATCCAGAAATCGTTAATAAAATCCAGTAAAACTTACTAAAACTGAATATAATATTTTTTTTAAGCACACCGAAAAATATTTTCACTTTTTTTCCCCCGTTAATCGTCCCTGTGAATTGTTTCCAACTTTTGGGGTATTTGGAACCACTGTGCGCCGGCGCAAATACGCCGTGTGCTCCCAGCAATGTTAGGGGCCACGGAAGAAGTCCCACCACGCTTGGTTATTAAAACATAATTACATGTCAGCAGAATGACATTGGTTTCCTAACACATGAGAGGGCGGATATACTACCTTTGTTCCCGCGGCCAGCACTTGGTCCCCTCATCCGTCTCCTTGCTGCGGCTAGCTCTTCCGGCAGAGGAGTCTCTCTCTACTCCTGGGCTATGTGTTTGCTGACAGCCTCATCTTACCAGCGTTATTTACTGGTGGATACCTCGGGTCATTGTTAATAAAAACAGGAAGTTCGAACACGAGGTTTATTCTACCAAAAACATATTTATAAAACAGCAGAAAAATGAGTTCTGCAAGGGAAATCCTCTACTTAAAGTGGCATTGAATCACTTCTTTCTCTGGCCTTAATTGTCAGGTCTCTGAGACATGTGGTTTAGCAAATTATTTCAGCACACAGGGGTGGTATAAAGGATTCAGCTTACATTTCTGGATAGGAACCCGTCGGCCGGCTCCCTGGGGTGATGTCTCACGACCAAAATAAACATTTTTCTCGTAATTTAAGTTAGTTAAAGATGCGCGGTACCAAACATGGTGCCGGCCGCTTTGCCGAGAGACACGTGGTTCGGTGCAGCAGGGGTGCGCAGAAACACGGGCTGTTGCAACGGGCCGACGCGCGACGTTAGCATCGAGCGCGGCAGTATTCAAATATCTCGAATTACGCGCACCGTAACAAGGTTCATTCCTTTCTTTCCTCAAATAACCCCCACAAAGCGTTCTATAGTCAGATATATCCACCCTTCTTTTCCCACCATATCCCCCTCCTTCCTTACTTCGTTATTGTAATAAAAACGCATGAACTCTTTAAAAAAGTATTTATTTTTAAAATTTTCTGTCAGTACATATCTACATCAATACAATATTTCAATAATATATACAGCCCACACAGGGTATATGATAGACATGTAGGCACATAATTTATTAAAAAAAATATTTACTTGTCACTCGCAGAATCAACTTTACGTATGGAATAACCACTTGGGGAAACTCTTTAAAGCACTACAATCAGTATAAAATTCGACGGTTAAATAACTAATATATAAACATATTTTTACACAGAGACGAATCATAGCTTTTTGTACCGGAATTTAATTATCTTACCAATGCAGGCCTTATTGTGGTATAAAATATTGATGCAGCATATATCTCACTCTGAATATAAGAGGAAAGTGGAATATGAACATTATCTAGATTCATGAAGAATGAAGGTATGCTTGTTCCAAAATGTGCAAAACTACGGATTAATATTTATTTACAAACGTCGACCGGTTTCGGTTAATCTCAACCTTCATCAGGATAGTAAACAAATAAACTGTTTGTATTCAAATTATTTCAAAACTAGATAATAAAATGTTGGACAACCTTGATTTAGAAAATAATACATTATACCATCTTACCGCAAGATACTAATATATTATCCATCTTACACCAGGATAATATATGTATCATAATACATCTGGGTTACAATATATTGTACCATCTTACTTCTAGATAATAATTTAATGTACCATCTTACATCTCGACACTAACACTCTGCACCAACTTACATAATATACCGAGATAAAATTATATTATACTATCCGAAACATAGATGATATTAATTAATGTATCATCTTACGCCTGTAAAAATTATTTATGACTATCTGACCCATAGATAATAATTATATATTGCACCATCCGACACCTAGATAATAATATATTTTACCATCTTACATCTAGATAATAATGATCGTACCATATTACATCTTAATAATAATAAATTGATCAAAATGTACCAATTGATAAAAGTAGCAGTTTATAATAATATAGCTATTGTACAATCTTACATCTTGTTTTTTTTAAAATGTATTTTTTTTGTTGGCTCGCCAACAGAACACATTACACATAATTATTATATTAATTTTACATTAATTTGAGTATGGTTACAGTGGCAATTCCAATTAAAGGTAAGCACACCATTCATCTCAACATTTTTTTCAAACATTGTACATATATATATATATATATATATTTTTTTTTTATAATTTTGATGCCAAATATCAATTAAATAAATAATTAATAATAAATTATCTCACAAGTAAGTGCATAAAACAAAAAAAGATCAAATATTATAAAATACATACATACACACTTACTTGTACATGTACACACATACATATATACATGTATGTGCATAACTGTGCACCCTCTACACACACACATATATACATATATGTATAAATATGCATACATGTCCATATACACATGCACATCTCAAAATATATTGTACCATTTTACATTTAGATAATAATATATCTATCATTGTACATCTGGATAATCATAGATTGTACCATCTTACATTTACTTAATAATATATCGTACCACCTGACATCTACATAATAATATATTATGCCATCTTAAATCTAGATAATAATGAATTATACTATCTTACATCTAGATAATAATAAATTACACGATCTTTCATCTAGATAATAATACATTATACCATATTTCATCTAGATAATATACATTATACTTTCTTTCATCTACATAATAATACATTATACCATCATTCATCTAGATAATAGTACATTATACCATCTTACCATTAGATAATTATGTGCTGAATCATCTTACGTCTAGAATCTAGATAATAATATATTGCATCATCATATTATATTTATTTTTTGTCACATTGTAGTATTATTTTCTAGCCATCCTTTAATTGTGCTCTTTTTGCTTTTAAACAAACATCATTTTGTTTTTTTTTTTTTTTTAATATAAGAATAAGTCTCCTCGTAACATCAGCTAAACTTATATTAACTTATAATGAGAAATGTGTAACAGATTACACAATTAATTAATATTAATTAGGAATAATGTGGAACCCAAACACACAATTGAGCACAGAATTAAAAAAAAAAAACGTTTGTGCGTAATTAGATTCTAGTGTCTAGAAATTTATAGTTTTGTGCTGATTTTTCAATGTTTAAATTATGCATTTATTATAATTAGTAAAATTAAAAGTAAGAATATAGTTTTTCTCGGTACCGTGCGAAAAAAATGGACAAGTTGGACATGATAGTGTTTCGTTTGAATAATTTCACAGGATCCGCGAACTTCAGCATATAATTCATTAAAAATAACGAAAGAATGTGTTTTAATTAATTTATTTATAATATTATACGCCTATACGGGCTTTTACCAATAAGTGATGCGCGTAATGGTTTTCCGGAACAATGATTATGAATTAAAATATGGGTGACCGGACAACTCAGAAGCACCTCAGAAAGGTCATTAAGAGTGATGATAAAAAAAATTGGGTAAAAAGGTTACGTTAGGTTAGGGTTACCGGCTATTTTAAAATTATTTTTTCATAGCTTTTAATGACCTTTCTTAGATGTTTCTGTGTTGGTTTCATTCTGAGTTGGCCTGGAACCAAAATATGATATTAAAATTATATCGAACCCATTTAGAAGAATGGTATTATGATTTATTTTGTCGTATTATTCTTAACCGCTTTTCAATGTACTACTCTAATAAGCTACGTTCCCCAAGTTTCCGGTAATAGTTTGGTTTCCTCCTTACAGTTCTATGTTTAAAGTGCACTCAATATGTTTCTTATTTATTAACGGCCACACGTTGCAATGACTAACGAAACACAACGCCATCCACTTATAACGCCATTACCCAACCTTTATAACCAACGCCATCTGTTAATTTGCATACATTTCAAATCCACATCGTCCGCTTGCTAGCCCGCTGCCCGCTCGCGTATTTCCAATCCCCAACGCGGTTGAGTCACTCTAGCGACTGAGCCGCGTTAGGGATTGGAAGGCGTAAATAGCCTTACAAACACTACCGCATTTCAGTCGCGCTAGTGACTGAACCGCGTTAGGGATTGTTATGCATAAATCACCTTACAAAAGCTATACCGATTCAGTCACCTACGCGCTTCGTCGCCCTATCAGTTTCTGTGAGGGCGACGACCGTAATTATAGAGAGGTTAGCAGAGAGGGTGGACAGCGTTTTTTTAGTTAGCATTTTTTTTACATTGAAAATTTATTTTAAGTTAAAAAAAAACGCGGGTTTTTTTTAACTGAGGGTGACGACCGTAATTATAGAAGTGTAAGCAGAGAGGATGGACTGCGTTTTTTTTTACTTATTTTTTTTTTACATAGAAAATTTATAAATATATATTTTTTTTAATATATAGGGTAAGCAGAGAGGATGGACCGCGTTCATTTTTTACTTAATTTTTTTTTTAACATAGAAAATTTATATTTTAAGTAAAAAAAAACGCGCGTTTTTTAAAAAATTAACGCGGTCCATCCTCTCTGCTTACCCTTCTATAATTACGGTTGTCAACCTCAGTTAAAAAAAAACCGCGTTTTTTTTTTACTTAAAATAAATTTTCAATGTAAAAAAAATGCTAACTAAAAAAACGCTGTCCTCTGCTAACCTCTTTATAATTACGGTC
This sequence comes from Limnephilus marmoratus, assembly GCA_917880885.1. Taxonomy (NCBI): domain Eukaryota; kingdom Metazoa; phylum Arthropoda; class Insecta; order Trichoptera; family Limnephilidae; genus Limnephilus; species Limnephilus marmoratus. The sequence continues at coordinate 20,877,519 of OU862915.1, forward strand.
GTCGCCCTCACAGAAACTGATAGAGCAACGAAGCGCATAGGTGACTGAATCGGTATAGCTTTTGTAAGGTGATTTATGCATAACAATCCCTAACGCGGTTCAGTCACTAGCGCGACTGAAATGCGGTAGGGTTTGTAAGGCGATTTACGCCTTCCAATCCCTAACGCGGCTCGGTCGCTAGAGTGACTCAACCGCGTTAGGGATTGGAAATATGCTGCCCGCTCCCTTTGTATATTATATATTTCAACCACTTTACACAAAACCTTGACAAATTATATACTTAAACCTTCCTCATGAGTCACTCTATTTATTGGTGTAAACCGCATGAAAGTCCGTTGCGTAGTTTAAGAGATAACCTTACAGACAGCGGCAGCGACTTTATACTATGTAATAGATGTAAACTGCCTCCTGTTTTATATTATATGTTAGTTTTAAGGATTCTTGTTTTAACGGCACCGTTATTGTTTATCATTATATATTGTCCGGTGCCGTAAGAGCATTGTTATTGCTAATTTTGTTCTCTTGGCATTGCTTTGTATACTCTATATAACAGTGTTTCATAATATTTGAGCGAAATTTTGTAAGAACTCGTAAGGAACGCTGTATGATTATTTTCAAATTAGTTAAGCGCACTTGAAGTGAAATAACAAAAAACTGCGTTACACAAATTTTCGGGTATTACCAACATTGAAAATTATTGGTGACCCGACATTTGATCTGGCGACATTTGATCCGGCGACAGTTGGTCCGGCGACATTTGATCCGGCGACATTTGGTCCGGCGACATTTGATCCGGCGGACAGTTGATCCGGCGGACATTTGATCCGGCGACAATTGATCCGGCCTGATCCTTTAGAAGATTTTTTCTTCAAGTAAGTGTGTAAAGAGGATATACGGCCGTACAACCAAAGTCGATGTATTTATATCTGAAGGCATCTTGAGTGAAAATCCACTGAAAAAATATTTTTACTAACAATAATTTCGACTCTCAGTTTAACAAAAAAAACGTAAAAGATTCTGACTTGCGCATAACTTTTTTATCTGAAAATTACACTAGAGTCCCATCTGCTCTCAACCGTCTCGAGCCAGTGAGTGCCAATGGCATCCCCAATTTTGGTATGGTGTGATACTGAGGGTAGTGGGGAGGGGAAGGAGATGTGGAAAACGTACCTGGCTATTCAGATCTAGTCACGTCATTTCAAGTAATCCAACTAAATCTACATATACTGTACACCAGCGAACAAATTACAAAAATCATATGATTTTAATTTTTTCATATTTTTATTTTTATTTTTTAGAACTTTTATCGAAACACAAGAGTCCCAACTGCTCCGAACCGTCTGGAGCACGTGAGACTATGGTATTCCTAATTTTGATATGTTGTGAGGCTGAAGATAGTGGGGAGGAAAAGGATATGTGAATAAATTTCCTGGCTATTCAGATCTAGTCACCAAACACGCCTAAAGCCATTTCAAGTAACGTTTCAATTCTGAATGAACGAATAGCAAAATACGACATTCTTATATGTGCAACATCTACTTAAGATTTAGGAGGCGGATATGTTTACCGTAGCCCCGGGAACCATTTATTGGATAACCAACATTCCTGCCATAGGTCATCCCAAGTGGTTCGCTACGTTTAGTGAATTAACAGGGGTGCTTGGGTTCTTGGAGTGAGGTTTGTCTAGGTCTTTGTGGCAAATATTTATCCTCATATACTGCGTGGCGATCCGGATCGGGAGAGGCTGCTTGAGAAAGACATAATCTAGATCTCTCCAGCCGGACTCTCTCGACCCATCACCTTGCACCGGAGTGGGGGAGGTGGATTTATACGTCTCTCACTCTTGGACACATTGAGCCTAAGATTCCTCTACCCACCCCTAATAATTTTTTCTTCCTCAGAACTTCCTCTCCGCGTCCCCAAAGATGACATAGACCCTGAGTGGTTTTTTTTTCCTCAGGGCCTCATGGAGCAATTGTAAAATGTAAAAAATGCAGTGTATGGTGACTAGATCTGAATAGCCAGGTAAATTTTCAAACCATGGTTTGTTAATAGTCCAGTAAAGGAAGGAGTTGTAGAGTGCGTGAGCAGGAACCTAAGCGATTCTTTCAGGACTTGTTTAGGGTGCTTAGGGTGTGAACATACTAAAAGTCCTGACATCTAGGTGGTGAGCTAGGGGAGGGAGGGGGGGGGAAGGTCCTGATTTTCGGGTTTCCGTTTATATCTCAAAAACGGTGCGTCGCAGAGGAAAACTGTTTTAGAATAAGTAAAAGCTCATAAGATTATCTACAACTTTTATTCTATACGTAATTTTGGAAATCCTAGCCGTTTTTGAGTTATACGCTCCACAAATGTAAATATTTTCGAAAAAAATCATTTTACCTCACATTTTTCATCAAACATTCCTTCATATCGTCTAAAATATTCATCTAAGAAAGGAATTTATATGAAAGAAGTTGTAAATAATTTAATTACCTTTTAGAATATATATACATATGTAAATAAATCTCCAACCAGTAAATATTTACAGCAATTTTAAGTTTTTTCGTAAAAAGTCGTCATTTTCAGAAAAAGCTGTTTTTTCTTACCAAATTATTAAGACGGGTTTTTTCTTAATGGGAAGTTCCTTATTAATTTTTGCACGCAAGAAGGCAGGTAAGTTGTTCTCGAACAGATGATTAGTGGAATTCATTTTATAATCATTATTATTGTGATGGGTGATTAGGTTGGTCGTCGGAGATGCTACAATAACGTGCTACGATGCTGTTCGAGTTGGTGAAAAGGCAATGAATGCGATAGTGGGCTTGACATTCTCAGACATCAAGTTGTCCCGCAAAGATCGGGCATTCCCAATGTATTCTGTCAGCTCGTCGATAAAAATTCACGATGAAAAGGTTGCAGTTGACCCAACAATGCTGTTTCAGCGGATGTGTATAAGCAAACGATCAGATGAGAATTTTATGAAATTCTTTGAGTATGAGTTGGCCCCATTTCCCTTGGCACTGTTCTCAATAACATCATGTTACACTATCAACTTTATATGGATTCACGTTTTCATATCCTCTTTGGACGTGAGGGTCCTGGCAAGCGTTGTTCATCCATGGTATCATCATTCTCAGTGGTGGATGTTCTTGCTGAAAGGGCTCTACGTCGTCTTCATCGTCGTCCTCGGCAACAGGCACGCTATTGAGGCATCTTCTTCGGCAGTGAAGGCACGCTGCAGAACACGTCAGCATCCACATTTGCCAATTGCACAATCCTTGGTGCAGTGGCAAAATATCATTTTCAGAAGGACCTCCGGTGCTGGAGGATCTTCAGTTGTAATTTCCGCCAGGGTGTCTCCTTCGTGTTTCCACCCCCATTCTTCAGGGGACAGCTCAATCCCGAGCCACTGCTGAACTTGGTGATATGTCCGCCGGGAATGCTGTTTAGCTGCACTCTCTGTTGGAGGGAGGGAGCTTATGTCAGGCTTCATATTTGCCACGGACCTTGTGAACGACTGATTAAGGGAGGTCTGTCTTTTTGGCGCCGCATACCATTTCAGGAAGCATTTATTTCCAGCCTCTTCAACCTCGTCGTGAGTAGAGGAGGGGTTGTAAAAGATCATTGCCGCTTGCTTGATCATTTCTGACTCCAAGTACAATTTTGAAAAGCCCACCTTGCTTCTCCTGAAATTTGCAGACGTTGTATCGCATCCAGTAAATGAATGTAAAAATAAGATGTGTTCAAATCCACGATGCTGCATCTCTTGGGTGGACAGTGCCAATGTTTTGGCACCCCCGCTCAGCACCGAACGAGTACAGTCGCGTTATTTTGTAAGAAGTAAAACAATAAATATAATTACTTACATTAATAACTCGCCCACCTGGGCGATTCCATTAATTTAATATGGAAACCGAAGAAATTTTTAAAAATATTAAAGACTTAGTTAATAAGATCACTTCAGTGAAAGACTCAAAAATAAAATTAACACTGGAACAAAATATTGTATCACTGGAAGAAAAAATTCATCACGAACTAATTAGTCTACAAAAGAAGATCATAGAATTACAAGAAATTAATATTAAAAATAATCATCACTACACACAGAAACTCGAAGAAATCCATCAAAATAACAAAAAATCATACGAGAGTGCACTAAGTAACAATAAAAACTTCGCAGAAACTTCATATAATGCAGAACAGAAATACGCCATTTTAATTACCTCAAAAAACACCTTGAAGGTCAAGGACATAAAAATAAAAATTCAAAAAAATATTAATTTAACAAAAATAAAAGTTGGAGTAAATGGAGTAAAAAAGATCGGAGAACAAAAATTAGTGATTTCTTGCCAAAAAAAAGAAGATGCAGAAAAATTAACCGAAGAGATAAATAAAGTAATTGGAAAAGAAGTATCGGCCGAAGAAATAAAAAAAAGGAAACCGTGCTTAATGTTGAAAAGCCTGCAATGCCAATTGACTGAAGAAGAAATTATAGACGGGATTGTACAACAAAATGAAGGATTAACCCTAGAAGACAAAAAAGACATTAAGCTTATCAAGGAATTAAAAAATAAGTACAATGAAGGAAAAGAAAACGACACACAACTACATTATCGAAACAACTGGACAATTAAGGAAAAAACTAATTGATAAAAAAAAATTAAACATCAAATTCCAAAGAGTGTACGTCAACGACTGCAGCCCGATCACACAATGTTACCATTGCCTCAAGTTCGGCCACACAGCTTAAAGATGTCTCGCCAGGACGCAGCCTCCCATTTGCCCTCATTGCACTAAGGAACATATACTATCCAAATGTGAAAACAAAGAACAAACTCCAATCTGCAACAACTGCTGTGTCCAAAACAAAAGGTTTGATATGAACTATTCCACCGATCATAGAGTCGATAGCATAAAATGCCTTTACCGGCAAAAAATGCTTCGAATTGCCAAAGAACGCATTGACTACGAATAAATATTGTAAATTTTCATTTCCTCAAACTCTTATCTATAAATTAACAATGAATGATTTTTTATGTAACGCATTAGATAAAAAAATATGTATTGAAGAAAACTTATATCACTCTATAAGAGATTTCTATTTTATTTGCACTCAAAAAACATTTACTCAATTTCATAAAAATATTAAAAGCGTAAAAATTTTTTTTGAAAAATTAATAATATCTTTAAAAGAAATATTTTTTTTCCCGGGCTTGATTGGGTTTACAAAGACCTACTCTACTGGCGAAACTAATTACTCCATTCCAGGGTACCAGGTAACAATAATAAGAATAAACAAAAACTCTGATATTGGAATATCTATTTCCAACCAGTATAATGTTCTCAATATTAATGAAGTAATTAATGATTATGATGTTAATATTTTAAATATAAAATTTAAAGACGTAAATAAAGTATCGCATTATATTGCTATTTATCCTACACATAAGTCTACAGTACAACAATTTATAGTAGAATCAAAAAACGCTTTATTGAATTTTAGAAATATAGATAATATTATTATACGAGATATGCATTTAAATATTGTAAATGATTAGCTAGTAATGATAAAAATGTGATCAATCAATATATGATCAATAAAAAACCGGAACATTCTTCAACAATCTCTACACATTATAAAATCCGTATTTGTATTACTAACTCTATGTCACACTCTACTTTGAAAATACTCTATATATTTAAAAGAAATCAATATCACATTAATATTTTTACTAAATGGATGACTTCATAGCTAATGAATTAGAACATAATTTTAAAATACAAGAATATGAGTGTGTATACACCGATTCATGTAATGACATAATCTCAAAGAATCTCAATAATATTTTCATTTTTCATAGTAATATACGAAGTATGGAACGAAATTGGGATGAATTAATTCTAAAATTAAACAAACATTAAAAATTAAACCTGACATCATAATATTATCAGAAACTTTTACTAATGACGAATCACCCACCTATCATTTACCAGAATATAATTATGTTACAACCAAAATAAACATCAATAAAAATAGTGGTCTCGTCATATTCATTCACGATAAATTTAGTATTGTCAAAATAACTGAACATCCTATACACCTAGTAAACTGTATTGAAATACAATTAAAACTCGACAAAACAAACTACCACATAATAGCTGTTTACAGAACACACGGTTCGAATATCTCGTCATTTATAAATGAATTTAAACACATACTGTTAAAATTTAGTAATAAACTTTGCTTTATTGCTGGAGACTTCAATTTAAACATTAATGAAAACGTAGAAAATAATTTCAAAAATGAATATATTAATTGTATGACTGAATTTAACTTCATATCGTGCATTAATAAAAATACGAGAGAGATAAAAAATCACACTCCATCTTGTTTAGACCATATATGGACTAACATAAATATTAAAGATATCGACAAAATCAAATCAATTGTTTGGAAAACGAATATAACTGACCACCATGCATGCATTCTTCTCTATGATAACAAAATTAAACATAAAAAATTTAATCTAACAAAGACAAAATCCTACACAAATATGACTATTTTATCCAAAAAACTAAGAAATGAACAATGGAACAACGTGTTAAATAGTTATGATACCGAGACTTGCTCAAAAAACTTTGAAAATATATTGTCTCAACACATAAAAAATTCAACTACTGAAACTACAGTCCGCATTAAATCTAAACTAAGAATTTTAAAGCCTTGGATAACACAAGGACTTATAATATCAATTAGAAACAAAGAAAAACTTTATAAAACAGCATTGAAAAATCCTCTAAATGAAAAAGCATACACTTTTACAAAAAATTTAAAAATAAATTAACAAACTGTATAAAAAAAAAATAAAAAAGACTATTTCAAAAATAAAATACTTTCTACAGACAATAACAATAAACAAATATGGAAAACAGTCAACTTAGCCATGGATAACACTAAAAAAACACAAAAAATAAAATACATTGAACATGAAAATAAAATAATAGATGCTAATATTCAACCTAAACAATGTGCAAACATCTTTAATTCTTTTTTTGCTAATGTAGGAAAAAATCTTGCGAAAAATATCAATAAATCTTTTAACCCGAAAAAACAAACGATTGAAAATGTACAAAATCAAAATAATTTATCAAAATTTGAAACAACCTCAGAAAGTGAAGTTTTAAAAATAATAGAAGGCATGAAAGGAGGTTCGTCTCCCGGATTTGACCTTATTACAGTACATTTTCTAAAATCCATGAAAATTCATTTGGTAAAACCAATTACTCATTTGATAAACTTAAGTTTAACAGAGGGAATATTTCCGACAAACTATAAAAATACAATTATTTCACCTATTTATAAATCTGGAGATCCTCAACAAGTAACTAACTACCGCCCAATTTGTCTAATCTCAAACATTGGAAAGATTTTTGAAAAAATTGTGAAAAACCAATTGGTCGGTTTCCTAGAAAGTAATAAAATTCTTCACCAAAACCAATTTGGTTTTATAAAGTCACTCAGCACACAAGATGCTATTGCTAATGTAACCTCATACATCAATGAATCATTGGATAAAGGTGAAAAATGTGCCGGTATATTTATTGATCTCAGAAAAGCTTTTGATAGTATATCCCATGAGATTCTACTAAAAAAACTAAACAATATAGGTATAAAAGACAATGCAATTAAATGGATTTCGAACTACCTAAAAAATCGACCGCAAGTCGTAAAAATAAATCAGATTAATAGCGATAAAGAAATATCAGACTTTGGAATCCCTCAAGGTACAGTAATCGGACCAATCCTTTTCACCATATATGTTAATGACATTTTTTTTCAACCACTACATGGCCAAATTACTTCATACGCCGATGATACGGTACTAATAATTAGCGATAAAACTTGGGAAAAAGTAACATTTAAAGCCACCGAAGACATAAATATTTTAAAGAATTTCTTCGACGTAAATTTACTATCACTAAATGGTGATAAAACATTTGTAATTCCATTTGCAATACACAAAAATGATACCCCTAAAAACATTGACATCATCATCCATGATAATTCCAAAACACATAGTAAAAATTATTGTATCCAAAACTGCACAATATTAAAAACAACAAACACAATCAAATATTTAGGAGTCATTATCGATAAAAATTTGAAATGGAAGGAACAAATTTGTCAAGTTGTAAAAAAAATTAGAAAATTGATTTATATATTTTTAAGAATCAGAAATTTTTTATCTGTAAAAAACTTATATCTAATATATTACGCTTTGGTTCAATCAACTTTACAATATGCTATCATTAGCTGGGGATCCGCATACAAAACTAATCTTTCCCCAATTGAAGTTGTGCAGAGGCTAATAATTAAAATCATATTAAAAAAACCTTCTGAATACCCAACGGATCAATTATTTAAGGAATTTCAAGTACCATCTTTCAAAGATCTATACAATAGAAATGCATTGATTCAAATTATAAAAGAAAAAGAAAAATATCAATTTATAACTGAAAACCGTACTAGACATAAATATATTTTTTCATGCCCAAAATTAAACACTTCCTTTGCACAAAATTATTATACTTATCAAGGAAGACTTATTTTCAACCGATTACCGGATGAAATTAGAAAAATTCATGATAAAATCCAATTAATAAACACTGTAAAAAAATATTTTAAAGATAATCTCAAAAAAAAAAAAACAGTTTCCGACTAATCTAATCTACTTATAACTCAGTTTCCAAGTGATACTCCATTCTTCAAATAAGTTAAATTTTGTATTGTTTTTAGCAACTAATTACAATAATTCTGATAGTAGATAAATACTTATAATTACTTATCACCGAACTTACAACTTATTGTTTTTTACATTCACATTGTAATTTAAGAACTTAAATATAGCATTAAAAAATGTACACTACTCTTCCAGACACAAGCTAACGCTTCCATGGAAGAGTGGTATTAACATATTTGAATATGAACATGTAAGCAAATTAATACATCATCTAAATGTAAATGTTTGGTTTTCCCTCGTCCGGGTTTCAGCAACAGAATATCTTAGGTGGGAGTAGTGGAAGCAATCAAAAGGACAATGAGGTCCACATCCTCACCAAAGACAGCCACAGAGTTGTGAAAGGATAGTTCCACAGCAGTCTTCACGATAAGGATGTCAGCATCATCGGTGGCCTGATGAGTCTGTATCCCATTCTCCCGAAACTTAGTCTGTAGAAAGGAGATGAAGTTACTTTTGTTGGTAGGATTGGAAAAAAAAAATTCCTGTTTAACGGGTATTGATTTGTTCCATGTCAAATTGATGTCGGCTGACCTTCTCAGTCTGTATCGTCGCATCTGTTCTTGTGATTTCGTATTATTGACTGGATTTGCGTACCCATCAAATACCACAGTGCGAGTCATTCCAGGATAGTGGTGGTTGACATAGGTGATATAACGATCACAAATTGCGGTAACGGAGGCATCTTTTTGTCAAATTACTCTGTGTAATATAGATAATATGTATAATATGATAGAAATCCTCCGTCCACAACTATGTTCATCTGAGACAGTAGAACAGTTTTTTTGGTAGGCTCGAATAAGCTATACAGAACAGATTTATTTGTCTTTGGCATCCCACTTTCATTGAACAGTGCCAAGGGAAATGGGGCAAACTCATACTCAAAGAATTTCATCAAATCCTCATCTGATCGTTTGCTTATACACATCCGCTGAAACAGCAATGTTGGGTCAACTGCAACCTTTTCATCGTGAATTTTTATCGACGAGCTGACAGAATATTGGGAACGCCCGATCTTTGCGGGACAACTTGATGTCTGAGAATGTCAAGCCCACTATCGCATTCATTGCCTTTTTCACCAACTCGAACAGCATCGTAGCACGTTATTGTAGCATCTCCGACGACTAACCTAATCACCCATCACAATAATAATGATTATAAAATGAATTCCACTAATCATCTGTTCGAGAACAACTTACCTGCTTTCTTGCGTGCAAAAATTAATAAGGAATTTCTCATTAAGAAAAAACCTGTCTTAATAATTTGGTAAGAAAAAACAGCTTTTTCTGAAAATGATGACATTTTACGAAAAAACTTAAAATTGCTGTAAATATTTACTGGTTGGAGATTTATTTACATATGTATATATATTCTAAAAGGTAATTAAATTATTTACAACTTCTTTCAAATAAATTTCTTTCTTAGATGAATATTTTAGACGATATGAAGGAATGTTTGATGAAAAATGTGAGGTAAAATGATTTTTTTCGAAAATATTTACATTTGTGGAGCGTATAACTCAAAAACGGCTGGGATTTCCAAAATTACGTATAGAATAAAAGTTGTAGATAATCTTATGAGCTTTTACTTATTCTATAAAAGTTTTCCTCTGCGACGCACCGTTTTTGAGATATAAACGGAAACCTGAAAATCGGGACCTTCCCCCCCCCCCCTCCCCCCCCTAGCTCACCACCTAGACGTCAGGACTTTTAGTATGTTCACACCCTAAGCATCCTAAACAAGTTCTGAAAGAATCGCTTAGGTTCCTGCTCACGCACTCTACACCTCCTTTTGGACCATTCGTTTACTGGACTATAATGTCTTATCTTATGTAAACCCAGTTACCAAACGTCGAACCACTACGAACCACATACCAAAATTGGGGATGCCATTGGCACTCACTGGCTCGAGACGGTTGAGAGCAGTTGGGACTCTAGTGTAATTTTCAGATAAAAAAGTTATGCGCAAGTAGGAATCTTTTACGGTTTTTTTGTTAAACTGAATGCACGTATAAGTATGTCAAATTTTGTATTGCCGCATGCTTCTTCGGAGAGTCGAAATTATTGTTAGTAAAAATATTTTTTCAGCAAATTTTCACTCAAGATGCCCTCAGATATAAATACATCGACTTTGGTTGTACGGCCGTATATCCTCTTTACATACTTACTTGAAGAAAAAATCTTCTAAAGGATCAGGCCGGATCAATTGTCGCCGGATCAAATGTCCGCCGGATCAACTGTCCGCCGGATCAAATGTCGCCGGACCAAATGTCGCCGGATCAACTGACATGGAACCAAAATTATTATTGATAACTATATTCCGTGTAGTTGAACACACCTACAACTTCCGAGAAAGTACTGCCAAATGCATGCCATGTAGGTAGTAGATGTAGATACATTGTACAATAAGGTGGTCCAAGCCTGTATAGTAATTTTTTTTTTTCAAATATAGATGTAGCCACCCATTTTATTTGTTACGCCTATCATTCGTATTATGTATAAAAAATTTCAGCCCCCTATCTTATATACAAGGGGGTGCTCATCGAATTAGAAGTTTCTGACAAAAGTTCTGGATTTTAAGTAAAACACGTAATTTAAGGTTTATTAATATTACAAGTATTTTAGTCAAATAAGTATAAAACGTATTTAAATTTGAACAAAATTTGGTAACAAAGCAATAATTAACATAATATAAGTCGCGATCTTTCAAAACTATGTTTGTTAACTCCATTTTGAATGTTTCAGAAGAAACGATTTTTCTGTTTTGTTCAACGATGTGAAGTAAAAATTGCTTTTCTTCCTCATTCTTAGTGAGTATCGTGTTGTAATCTTCAAATAGTTTAACACCTCTCTCCGCTGTATGATCAACAACATGCAATTTTTGACTCAGCTTTTGCTTTGAAGGTTATCAACATTGTTATTCCAAGTCTTAGGAGGTAATTACAAGAAAGAGTCCTTGATATCAAGAACTAAGAGCGTTTTCAACATTCTTTGTGTTGCAAAAGCTTTTAATGTAACCTCTGAGGCAAGCTTAGCAGAATCACCTCGTACTAACGATTACCGCCATCAGAATTTATCTTTTGAACAATGGCCTGTTTCTCAGCATCAGACAGCTTCTCAGAAAACAAGGTAAATGAGACTAGTTTTTCTGACAAATACCATAAGTGACGCTCTAAGACACCCCCTACTATACTGATTTTGGAATCAATGGCTTTGTACAATTTTAAGCTATTCCAAAGTATTAAGTCATTTACTGGTGCATCTGCTCCAAAGACTCCAAATCTCAAAGCAAAAAGCAAAAACAAAGCTCCAAATCGAACAATTTGTTTTTCTTCTCTCTTGATTAGTTTAAATATTATTACGATCAAGCGCACTGGTAATGTATTGTGTAAATATGTCACTTGTAGACAGCTCAACGAACTACAAACTCATCTTTGGACTTATCCTTTTATATGCTAGCATTACTAGAAGAGCTACTGAAGCTGCACTCAAGTTCTAACTCTTGTCTCGACACCACCGAAGATGAAGCATTACTTTCAGCAGCCATTTCTTTCAATTCTTCAGATCTTTGTTTCCGTTTTAGAGACTTTTCTTTGACCTTTTCTAGTTTCTTATCGATTGAGGTCATAATCATCTTACGTTCTCATCTTTGATCGATGAAAAACGCTCTGTCTTCCACAATTTTCTTAAAATTCAAAGCGCTTGCATGAGCAGTATCAAAAAGTGTGTCTAGTTCTTTTTTAAACAAATACTCTCCTTTTTTTTGTGCTTCAGAATTTCTTCCTCTATTTTTATTCAATAGCAGCCAGTTCTTAAGAAACTTAATCAGTTTTTCAATGCAATGATTTTGTTGTCTGGTCGGAATACTAGATTTACTCCATACTTTTATAAGTTCTTGAATAAGTACATGCGCGGAATCTTTTACATTTTTGGAATTATTTAATATGTAGTGATAACGGAGTAAAACTTGCCGAAGAGTAGGATGTTGGTATCAATGGCTCAATATCTCGAACCCCAAGTAGAAAAATTTCGTATATTTTTTGAGTAGATGAAAACATTTTACTACTCAGATTCACTACACAGTCTATTAAATAAGTATCAAATACTGTTAAAATTTGTCTGTAAAACTCTTCTGTAGTTTATTTTAATATTTATTTAATAGTTTAGCACACGAAACTGGCCTGTAGCAAAAAGTAAAAATTAAGCATTTTACACAAAAATTTCAAAAACAACACTCGATTGAGCACCCCTTTCTACTTGAGCTATCTCGCTGAAATTTTACTATGTTATATCTATGAATACGTGTAACAAATTCGCGGGGTGGCCAAATGACAAATAATAAAAAAAATTTTTTGGACCACCTTATTGTACAAGCTAGTATCTAAATGACTCAGTTATGTAAAATGTATGTTAGGTTACGTGTAAATGCTTCAATGAAATAAAAAAAGATTAAAATTGGATTTAAGATAATCTTTATGGCAGGTACATGCCATACCGTAAGATATTACAGATTATTTATAATTTTGATATCTTAAAAAATGCCATAAAATATTTCGGTTTTTCATAATTTTTCCGACAATAATTTGAAATAAAAACTCACTCTAGCTACTTTTGAAAAAATATTTTTTTAATTATTACACGTATGGACGTGGTTGTTTTAATGACTAAATGAATCCGGATTTCTTTTTAATTTAAGTGATATTTTCAAAATTGGAATGGATTGTGTTAAGACTTCAGATATGCGACAATATATAATTATTTATTTTTTATTTTCATAAAATTTTTATTAGTTACAGATATTTGTTTTTTTTTGCTACCACACTAGGCTAATGCCCGTGTTGTGGTAGTCGTACATTTAATATTTTAAATGCGATTTAATAAATACTATTTTAAATACTAAATAATAAATTAAAAATAATTAAAATATTTAAATATAATAATTTAAATATTTTAAAGAAAAATAGAAAAAATTAAAATTCAAATTTTGAAATACATAAACTAATAATAAAGATTAAGGGTGGGTTTCTTCATTTACCGAGAATACTAAATGCAATGCTAATTGTAAAAATAAACGATCGAAATTTAAAATTTAAACAAAATTTCTATGCATTTGACCGTTTACTTTTACAATTAGCATTGCATTTAGCATTCTCGATAAATGAAGAACTCACCATTAGTGTTAAGAACTCAAGTGTTTATAATTTATAAATTATAACATATAGGTATATAAATTAAAATTAAAACACAAATAAAGTTAAGTGAAAAACTAAGAGAAAAAAAATAACATTTTAAAGAAAAATAGAATGAAAAAAAATATATGGAAATAAAAATTTTGAAATGCCAAAATTAATAATTAAAATGTAGTGTTAAGAACTCATGTATTCTTTGAAATACGCTCGTCCCCTTTTGAAAATCCAATGTTGTACACGTGCTATAAAAGAGAATTAGAATTACTTGACTTTATGTCAGTACACAGAGCATTATATATTTTAAGAGCGATGAACCAGAATTGTCGTTGAGCGAATGAGGTATTAGTTTTTGGGACCTCGCAACCCAGGTTTGATGAAAAGCGGGTGTGTGCTTGATATTGTGGAGCGATTAGTAGATTATTTTTTCGTATATAACAAAAGCTTGTTTTGGTAAATAGCTGTCGAATATCTAAGACCCTGATTTTGGCAAAGAGTTCATTTGAGGGATGGGTACGTTGACATTTAAATATAATTGTAACAGAAAATAATTTTTACTATCGTCCTTTTCAAAACCATCTGGAACAAGTATATCCCGTAGAAGCAATTAAGTACTTAATCAGTAGTATATAATTGTTTTAGCTGAAAATTACATTTATTCTAAATTTAAAATGTGCTTTTTTTAATTTCTTCATAACTCCGAAATAAAGAACTCTAAAACTCGGTGATACTTTAAGTGTTATTTTCAAAAATTAACTGTTCAAAACTCTTTGAATAAATTCAGATGACTCAGAAGTTTTTTGAAAATTTGAATTATAATATCCCGTGAATTTTCACGGGTCTGTGATAATAATAATAATTTACAATCATGGTCATCCAAAAATCGATGGAATTTTCCTAACATAAAATCTGGATTTCATTTGGACGAGCTAATGACAAGACCATATTTTTGACTCCGGGAGGATTTGAGTGTCTTCAAATAAACAACGACATCAGTAGTAAGTTGATCGCTGAAGAGCGCGCATTGAAACAACCAGACTCTGCCCAGAAAAGTACAATTCTCTAAGGCACGACAATGGTTAGCAGCGCGTTGTGGGGCTTTGGTGCAGGATCGATTGTACGATTTTAAATGAACCGCTCGGCACAGCCACGTTAAAAATGTGTGAGGCGGGTAAATTATAAAAATTGTTTAACTAAATAGTGTAACAAAATATTTAATCTTGGAAACAAGCCTGAACCTTCGATAAGTTTTTACGCATCCTGCAATTTGCGCAACCTGGTTTGTTCTCCTTTCCCTGAGTGTTTTGTCTATTAATTTAAATGTCTATGAATACATAGTGCTGAAAGTCTAACAACATAATTTTACAACACTCATTTCTGTTTGTAATTACGAATTTCAAGGCAAAAAAAAATTTTGGGAATACGAATTATTTTTCTTAATTTAAACAACTACAACCATACTAAACAAACGACGTGAATATTTTATACAATTGATAAACAACTTCATTTGAGCCAGAGGGTTGGGTGCACTGTTTTTATAATAATTTCTCATTTCTGAATTTCTAAAATTTTTGAAATGTTCTTTATATTTATTATTTTGTCCCATATATTTAAAATAGTAAAAAAGATTACCGTTCTGGAAACTAGATTAAGTTACCCATTAAATTTTTGTTTTTGAAATGTACTTCAGTGTTAAAAACAGCAGTATTTTAAAGTTATAAAAATTGTGAGTGTTTAAAAAATTGTAAAAATATATGATAATAATTCTACCAGAATAACCGAAAAAATCTGAAATTTTGGATTCATGTTTGCAAAATTCAAACGTTGATTTCGCAATAATGCATTTATATACACCACAGATTCTCAACCTTTGTTTGCCACTTTGAGAATATTTTTATTTCTAGCGCCCTCTAACTCCTGAATCCGAAACAGAAATTGACCACAATGGGGGGGAGGGCGTATCGGGATACCGCGACAGGGTTACATTTGCCACAACGGAGGGGACGTAACGGGATACCACGACGAAGGGGGCTTAATGGTATAGGTAAAATATTTTTGTGGATGGATGGCCCCTAATGGGATGGTGTGAGATGGGGCAAGATAGGATGGGGTGGGATGGATTTCTGTGTGTCCCCTACCGCCTCCCTGAAAGTCTGAAACGCCCCCCATTTTTCTCTTGGTCTTCTACAGCCTCCTGAAGGTCTGAAATGCCTCAAAGGGGGCGTTATCGCCTACGATGAGAACCTATGATTTACACACCCAAAAGGCATTTATGCTATTAAAAAAAAATCATGGAATTTTTATTAAATTTACGCGGTAAGAGTAATAAAATAATGTTTCCGAAATAACCTTTCTTTTTCTGGTAACAAAACTAAATTCACAAAACGACATTATTAATGATTTAAAAGTGACGAAAAATAACAAGTTGTATTGAATTCTACTACTATAATAGTGAATTGGTCATAAGAACATAAATTATTAAAAAAACAAGCTGGTACCCGGCATGCGTTGCTACGCCATTTATTAAAGAAATTGTTTCTCCCTGCGTGTCCTTTCCCATTCGTCCCGTTCCCCTTCCGCCTCCCCTTCCTCTCCCGCATCGGCTTCCCCTCTCATGTTACGACTCCACCTCCTCCACTTTCCCTCTCCCCACTCCACTCTCCCCCTCCCCCGTCTCGCGAAACTCCCTCCCGAGTTCACCTCCCGAGTTCCCCTCCCCCCTCCCAGGTTCCCCTCCCCCCTCCCGCGAATTCCCTACCAGAGTTCCCCTCCTTTTCCACATTCCATACATTCATTCCCGGTACATTCAATTTTCAAACAGCTCGCGTGCACCTATTGCAATTTTTAATTCCAATTTCATAATGCCAGAGCTGACCACTAGTTTTATATAAAACTTTGTCCTAACAATAACGAAAAAAAAGAATTATCCAATTTTGTGCAGTCGTTTGGAAGTTATGCGCGAACATACATTTCGGCGATTCATTTTTATTATATATTATTTATATTTTTTATTTATTTATGAAGATAGATAGATAGATAGAAGATAGATAAATAGATTACGTAAATTGCACATCAAATATCATAAACCATAACTCTAATTTTGCCGGAAAACTGACGCGCGTGGCGCAACCGTGCATGCATTAATCTACCAAAATGTTGCCAGTTCTATCGCAGCAAGTTAAAAATGGGAAGTATTTAAAAATAAATTAAAAATAAGTTAACCCTAAAATATAAAGGAATAAATAAAATAACAATAGTAGTAATAATGTGTAACCGAGAGCTACGCCCTCATTCGCGTTAACATTAACTTCACTATCCAGCAGAACGCAGTCCATATGTCTGCCCCCCCACCGCGAAACCAGAGTGGTTCTTTTCCATTTATCTGCCCGATAACGGTTCATCACATATTGAAGGAGGTATTCAACTATCGGTAGATGACCTTTTACTTCCGCTGCACGAAGCGCAGTCTCGCCATAATTATCTGTACAGTTTATATCAGCACCGATATTAACAAGATATTCTATGACCGGTAGATGACCTCCTATTGCCGCTGAATGGAGTGCAGTCTTCCCGTCATCATCTGTACCGTTTATGTCAGCGCTATTACTAACAAGATATTCTACGACCGGTAGATGTCCTTCTACTGCCGCTACATGGAGCGCAGTCTTGCCATGATTATAATATATACTCGTACAATTTATGTCAGCGCCACTATTAACGAGATATTCTACGACCGGCAGGTGACCTTCTTTTGCAGCTGAATGGAGTGCAGTCTTTCCATCATTATCAATACTGTTTATATCCACACTATTATTAAAAAGACACCTTACGACCGGAAGATGACCGTTTGCTGCGGCTCCATGGAGCGTAGTCTTACCGTAATTATCTGTACCGTTTACATCAGCACTATTACTAATAAGATATTTTACGATCGGTAGATGTCCTTCTGCTGCCGCTACATGGAGTGCAGTCTTGCCGTCATTATCTGTGCCGTTTACATCAGCACTATTACTAATAAGATATTTTACGATCGGTAGATGTCCTTCTGCTGCCGCTCCATGGAGTGCAGTCTTGCCGTCATTATCTGTGCCGTTTATATCAGCACTGTTACTAACGAGATATTCTACTACCGGTAGATGTCCTTCTGCTGCCGCTCCAATAAGCGCAGTCTTGCCGTAATTATCTGTATCGTTTACACCAGCACTATTACTAATAAGATATTCTACTACCGGTAGATGTCCTTCTGCTGTCGCTCCAAGAAGCGCAGTCTCGCCGTAATTATCTATACCGTTCACATTAGCACTACTACTAACAAGATATTTTATGACCGGCAGAGGTTCATGTGCTGCCTCTTCATGGAGCTGTACATCATTATCTCCACCGATTAAGTCAGCACCACTGCTAACAAGATATTCTACGACCGGTAGATGACCCTCTACTTCGGAACCATGAAGCGCAGCCTTGCCATAATTATTTATACGTTTTACATTAGAATCATTTTTCCTAAGGAGATATTCTACGACCGGTAGATGACATTCAACTGCCGTTTTATGAACTGCAGTTCTGTTGTTATAACCTTTACCATTTATATCAGAACCACTACTAACAAAATACTTTACTATCGGTAGATGACCCTCTAATGCCGCGGGATAAAGTCCAGTATAACCACTGTTATCAATAGAATCTATATCCGCACCACTTTCAACGAGATGTTCTAGAACCTGTAGGTGACCCCGATATGCCGCGTAATGCAGAACAGTCCTACCATCATTATCTTTAGAGTTCACATTAGCTCCACTTTTGATGAAATATTCGACGACAGTTTGATGACCTTCTTGCGTGGCGGGATTCAATACTGTACATCCGTTAATATCAACAGCGCTTATACTAGCACCACTGTTAACGAGATACTCTACGGCAGAAAGATGGCCTCCATATGATGCATAAAAAAGTGGAGTCCTATCGTAATTATCTTTAGAATTTATGTCAGCACCATTTCTGACGAGATACTCTAAGACTGATAAATGACCCCCCTCTGCCGCTCCATATAATACAGTACAGCCATTATTATTCATTGACTTTATATCTGTACCACTTTCAACTAGATTCAATACTACCTCGAGATGACCATTTAATACTGCTTTATATAAAGCAGTACAGCCGTTGTCATCTTTGCATTTTACATTAGCCCCATTTTTAATAAGAGACTGTACGACTGGGAGATAGCCGTTTTCGGCCGCTCCATAAAGTGCTGTGCAGCCATAAATATCCTTAGAATGTAAATCAGTACCATGCTTAATAAAATATTCTACTACCGGAAGATGACCTTGATTCGCCGCATAATGAAGTACGGTTCCACCGTCATTATCAACATAATGAATATCAGCACCGCTTTTTACTAGAAATTCTATGACCGGTAGATAACTCTCCTTTGCCGCTGCAAATAATGCAGTACAGCCACTATTAATTATGGAATTTAAATTGGCTCCACTTTTAACAAGATACTCTACTATCGAGAGGTGGCCTTTTTGTGCTGCTGCATATAATGAAGTTTGGCCATCATTGCCAACAGAATTTATATCCGCACCACTTTCAATGAGATACTCCACCACCGATAGATGTGCCTCCTGGGCCGCTATATACAAAGAAGTACAGCCGTCATTATCCGTGGATGTAATATCGGCACCATTTTTAACAAGAAACTCCACAATATGAAGATGGCCATCTTGTGCCGCTCCATACAGAGCAGTACAGCCATCATTATCCGTTGCATTAATATTGACACCATTTTTAACGAGGTATTCTACGACTGGCAGATGGCCATATTGTGCCGCTCTATACAGTGCAGTGCAGCCATCAATGTCTATAGAATGTATATTGGAACCATTTTTAAAGAGAAACTCTGCTACCAAAAGATGGCCCTCTTGTGCCGCTGTGTAAAATGCGGTCTGGCCGTTATCATCTACGGAATTTATATCGGCACCACTTTCAATAAGGTATTCTACGACCGGAAGATTACCATTATATGCCGCTATATCTAGTACAGTATATATAACACCATCTAAGAAATTCATGCTTGCGCCATTTTCAACAAGATACTTAACGACCAGGAGAAAGCCCCCTTCTGCCGCCCTATGAAGTGCAGTAAAGCCGAAACAATCTACAAAATTTACATTAGCACCGTTTTCCATGAGTTTTATTACAACCGGGAGATGTCCTCCAGATGCTGATACACTTATTGGAGTCATGTTATTTTTATCTGCAATGTTTATATCAACACCTCTTTTAACAAGATAATCTACGACCGGAAGATGTCCGTGATCTGCTGCAATGAATAGCGCTGTTTCGCCGCTTTTATTTTTAGAGTTAACATTAGCACCATTTTTAACAAAATACTCTACGACTAAGAGATGTCCCTTTTCTGCTGCTGAATGTAGTGCGCTCGTCTCGTATTTATCTACAGAGTTTATATGACTACCATTTTCAACAAGATACTCTACCACCGGAAGATGACCACCATAAGCCGCTTCATGTAACGCGTTACTACCGTATTTATCATCCGTGTTTATAATAGCACCATGTATCATGAGAAACTTTACGACCAGGAGATGTCCTTCTCGTGCTGCTATATGCAACGCAGTGTTGCCGTTATAATCTGAAATATTTATATTGTCACCAGTTTTAACGAGAAACTTCACAACCGGGAGATGGCCTGCTTTAGCCGCTGCGTGCAATGCTTGGGTTCCGTCATTATCTGTAAAGTTCAAATCGGCACCATTTTCAACGAGAAACTTTACGACCGAAAGATGGCCCTCTTGTGCCGCAGTATGTAATGCAGTTTTGTCGCCATTTTCGGCAAAATTTATGTCGGCGCCAATTTGAACAACATACTGTACGAACGAGAGATTACCTTTTTTTGCTGCTATATGTAATGCATTAATGCCGTATTTATGCGAAGAATTTACGTATACCCCATTGGAAACATAAAATTCAAATTCTTCATCGCCTTCATTCTGTGATACGTCAAAATCAGGTACAGGAGATGTTTTATAATCAAAATGTAAACGGAAAACATCTCCCAGAAGCCCTCGTGTTATTTTTGATATTGCAGCTAAGCCGCTTTTATGTATGGAGTTATCAATAGCATTATTTTTAATCAAATAGTCTTTGACAAGGAGATGGCCGTTTTCCACCGCGTAATAAAGTGCAGTTCTGCCTCTTGAATCCGTAGAGTTTATATGAGCTTTGCTTTTGACGAGATATTCTACAACTTGGAAAAAGCCCCTTTCGGACGCTTCGTGTAGTGCAGTCCTTCCAAAATTATCAGCGGAGTTGATATTAATACCATTTTTAACAAGATATTCTACAATCGGGAGATGCCCTTCGACTGTCGCTTCGTGAAGAAGAGTCATATTGTAATTATCTTTAGAGTGTATGTCTGCCCCACTGTTAACGAGATATTCTACGACCAGGAGATGGCCTGCAGTAACAACTCCGTTTAGTACAGTTTCTCCGATTTCATTTACGTTGTTGATATAAGCACCATTTTTAACAAGATATTCTACTACTGGGAGATGGTTATTTTTCGCTGCTCCGTATAGCGCAGTACAGCCATCGTAATCTACAGAATTTATATTTACACCACTTTTAACGAGATACTCTACTACCGAGAGATAGCCCTTCTCTGCCGCTTCATATAATACAGTACAACCGCAATTATCTGTTGAATTTACATCAGCATCATTTTTGACAAGATATTCTACGACCGGTAGATGGTCATTTGTTACCGCACCGAAAAGTTCAGTTTTATAGTCAATATTTTTAAAAATGTTGATATCAGCACCACTTTTCACTAGACATTCCACGATTGCGAGATTGCCTTTTTCTGCCGCTGAATGTATTGCAGTGCATCCATCATTATCTACCGAGTTGATATTAGCACACCTTTTTATAAGACATTCTACGATTGCGAGATTGCCCTCTTCAGCAGCTGCCTGCAATGCAGTAGTGCCATCATTATTCGTTGCGTTTATTGAAGCACCATTTCTAACGAGGCATTCGACGACTGGAAGATTATTCTCTTCTGCTGCCACATGCAATGCAGTGCTGCCGAAAGAATCCACAGAAATTATGTCAGAACCATTTTTTAAGAGATATTCAATAATCAGGAGATGGCCCTGTTGTGCAGCGTAATAAAGCGCACTTCTATCAATATTATCTACAGAGTTTACAAAAGCATCACTTTGAATGAGATATTCTACGACTGGGAAATGTCCTTCTCGTGCCGCGTAATGAAGTGCACTCGCACCGTCTTTATCGACTGATTTTATATTAGCACCACTTTTAACTAGATATTCTACAACCGAGAGATGACCTCTTTGTGCCGCGCAATTAAGTACAGTTGGGCCAATCTTATCCGTACTATTTATATTAGCGCCATTTTCAACGAGAAGCTCTACGATTGGAAGGCAACCTTTATATGCTGATTCGTGTAAAGCTGTCTTGCCGTCGTCGCCAACTGAATTTATATCAGCACTGCTTTTGATGAGATATTTTACACACGGTATGTCTTCCGCGCACACTGCGTACACTAGAGCAGTCTTGCCCAATTCGCAGCGTGTGTTAATGTCTGCGCCACGCTTATTAAAATATTTGACAATTTCTAGGTGACCGCACATGCTAGCCGTATGTAAAGGGGTCTGCATGTAATCATCGCGCTGTGCCAACAATACTGCAAAAGCGACAGAAGTTTGCTCCGCAAAAAGTTCAATGATATCATGGTGGCCACACTGTGCAGCGAGATGAAGGACAGTCTTCAGCCTGTGATTTTTCCATTTCATTAATAAGCAGCAATAACGTTCAACATTATTTTTTAGTCGATTTAAAAATATTTCTCTTGCAAGCATAACGTTATTTTCTAATACAGCATCAATAAATGGATTCATTTCCAATTCAACTTCCTTTACTCGGTTAAACACTTTCAAGGTATCACAGTGGTTTAAATCACCAGATTCTCGCACATATGTTGAAACAAAACAATTTGATATATCTCTATTAAACAAACAAGCGAAAAACACTTTTTCCTTTGTATCGTAACAACAAGTTTGGATACCTTTTAAAATATTTCTCGTGATTTCGTTCAATGATAAGTGATTTCCACCTATTTTATAAGTTGTCGGTGTATCCACAATATTCAGCGCCGTATTATTGTAAATGTCGAATTGTGTGATGAAAGATACGAATTCTTCTTGCATACTTTCCACGTTTAACCCGCTGAGTAGAAATGCGGCTATGTTTTTATTTCTTTCTTGGACTGCAATGTGCAGAACAGTTTGGTGTTCCTGATTTCTAAATTTGGAATTGTCTTCAAACCAAAGTTTAGTAATATGCTGAGCGTTTAATTTAAGAGCAGTCGCTGTCATCGTAATTTCGTTTAATTCTTCATTTATAAACATTCTAATTATTTTACTATCCGGGTGCAACAGTATCTGGGGAAAAAGTATTTCTTTGACTAGTGGATACCTGAAGTGGCTGTCTCCTTGATTGAGCCATTGGACAACCATTTGTCCGCAGCAATACTCTGCGTATGTTCTATGTATAAACTGAAATTCTCCATTTCTTTTTGAGTGCACCAAACCATACCTATTTAATTCTATTAGCCATTCTTCTGTAACGGCACCAAAGTTCTGATCGAAAAAATTATTAAAGAATGTTTTAAAACCAAGTTCGCCATGTTTTTTTGTGACGGATTCGAGATGTTCTGTAATTGCGAGTTTCTTCAGCGTTTTACTTATGAGGGTTTTCTCTTGTAAATAAATTTCATATTTCAGATTTATGAACCTTTTGTATAGATTTGGTGCACTTATGATATTTATTTTCTCATACAAAACTTCTGGAGACTGAACCAACATATCTTTTTGCAGCCTAAAGACTTCAGCCAACAATCTCAGCTGCAGAGGAACCCCCATAAAGCAGTCCATATCTTGACCCAGAACATGCTTTGCTTCCTCTATCAATTTTTTCGCATATTCCTTGAGTCGTCTTTCCTCATCTCCCCCATATTTTTCCAGCTCAAGATAGAGACAAGAACGCCAAAACATAAATAAAAACTGTTGTTGCTCTTGCGCATTGATCATTACAAATGGTGTTGAGAAATGACTTAATTTTCCCTCTAATAATTCTTTCAAATATTTTCTTGATGTAAGGAATATTTGAACTGTCGGTTTATTTACTAAAAAAACAAAGAGCCGAAGAAGTTTTTCTTTAGAACTCTTCGTATTTTCATTATAATCGTCCAACTCATCGAAACCGTCGAACATCAAAATAACCCTCTTGGAACACTTCTTACCATGAAGTAAATTCTCTAACAATCCGTGAGGTAGACTGCCATCAGCTGAGAAATACTCACTCAATAGAAAATTAGCTACATTTGAAGCAGTGAATTCTTCAGGTAATCTGTCTATATGCGCTTGGAAGTGTTTCAATTCAATATAAATTACCCAAGACGATACAATGTGCCTTGACAAACATCCCAGAGATGTAGATTTCCCCATCCCGGGTTCATCTGAGATGATCACCAAGTTGCGATCTGTTTGGCTCAAAGTCAGCTCATCTATCGGTTCACAGGAATCCATGCATATACAAAAGCGTACGTTCTCCACAGACCCGTGAGAATACTGCCATTCTAGTTCAAATCTTTCACTTTTCGTTTTTTCAAACCTAACAAAATGAATATTTTTATTGAAATTTTTCTGAATGAAATTTATTTCTTCTTCTTTGGTAGAAACCATAGGTACATGGTATTCTGATAATAACACACTTTCCTTATTTTTTCCAACCGATCCCGAGAATGATTCTATATAGACCAAGAGGTCGTCTATATGTTTAGTTTTAGCGAACTTTTGCAAGTCAAATCGTGCGCGATGTAAAAACTTCCTTGGCAAATAAAAGTCTGTATTAAATATTTGTTTGCAGTACAATTCTCCACCGGAAACATCAAGCAGATAGATAGATTTATGTTGGTTCTTGTTGCAAATATTTTTAAAAAATAGTTCTACATCTTCCTCGGCGAGGATAATCGCTTTTCCCTTGAGCTGCTCCCAGCTGGCTTCCGTATCCAGCTCTTCGCGGCTCAATCCACTTATCACCACCAGGGTGTTAGGCAATTTAATACAACTTGAGATATACTCAATGCTTGTTTTGATATTTGTTTTAAAGACCAGCACTTCTAGATCACTGAAGCGGGGACGCGAGTCTTTAATATAGATAACATAGTCTTCATTAGTAACGATATTCTGAAAACATTCCGAATTTACGAACCGATTAATTTCGTGAATAGAGCAGTTCTCTCCCAGAAACTCTTGGAAGCTGTACCCTTTATTTCCCGTAATTATAAAACTATTTTTTTGTAATATTCTGTTTTGCGACTCACTATTTAAGTCCATGAGATTTATTTTTCGATCGGCCTCAAATGATTTTAGTTTGTCTGAAGAGTTAAAATTGTCAATTTTATATGATGAGATAAAAACAAGTTTTTTCAATTTGGAAGAAGGACATTGCAGGTAATTATTGACAAAAGTGAAAATTTCTGAAATTAAAGCAGAGGGTGAACTACAATCAACCATCATCAGGTTATTTTGGTAGATGGGTGAACCAATTTTATAAAGTTCCTGTAGTCGTGACCAATCCAAGAAAGTGAAATTGTTTTCAGCTGTATATTCGTTATTGGGAGCATATGTGTGCATTTTTTCTTTTATTTGGAAGAAAATGTTATGAAGTCTTGTCATTTCGAAAGCTCCGTCTTGAGTTACTATGGAGAAGACTCCAACGGTGTCGGAAAGCAAGAAGTCCTGGAGGCCAATGGAATCGGTAAAATTCAAGGTAGACTTTGGGAATGAGTCGAGAAAGCTCTGTCCCTCAAAGCGGTAGAAGAAATCAACAGATAGAGGAAACGAAGCAATCTGTTCCTCCACTGCCTTTACGAACTCCGATCCTAGCCACCGCATCAGCTGCTTTAGACGCTTTCTAAGTTTTTCTAATAATTGTTTGGATTCGCAGCTTATTGTTCGATTATTAGGATCGATTTTAAAATCGGGAAACAGTTTTTCATTTTTCAATTGAAGGTTATTATTTGAAAGAAATTTGTTGATAACGTTAATATCAATTTGCCCTTGAATAATAATTAAACGATTCAGAATTTGTAATTCGTCGTCAGAAAAAGCTTTAAAATTACATTTACCCGTAATTTCTTTATCCAAATTGTACCGTATAGTTTGTTCAAACAAAAATAAATCACTAGTCTCTTCTTCAAAATCTGTATGGTAATTGTTGGTAGCGTTTAACGCGTCTTTTCCAAATAATAAATTAAGTTCGTTGATATTCTTAGGCCAGTCTAATACTTCGATAATATCCGAGTTGTTTTTTAAAGCATTCACGAAATTACGCATGGCGTGAGTCTTATTAGAATAGAACAATAAAGTGTTCTTGGCTTTCCAATCAAATTTAGACACATCAGTTAAAACACGATAGACTATCCCGATATGCGCACCGTGGGTGTTGACAGCATTTGGCGCCGAAACATATATCGTTATATCCAACTTATCCAAAATTTTGCTACCTAGTCTTAAGTAATAATCGTCTAGAATTTTTTCCAGCATGTCCTTAACGCCAGGACTATCACAGACCACAGTCCTAGCGTGGACTCCACCGCTGGTATTCCTCATCAGCAAGCCGTCCGACATTTTCACACACTTCACCGTGAAGGCTGTAATTTGAGCTAGCCAGCCCCCCAGGGAGTGACCCGTTATGACTAGGTTGTAGCTCCTACCATGATGAGTGTTCACAGAAAATATTACTTGCCTTATGAACTCCATGAAAGTAACCGCGGAGTTCATGCATGGGGTGTATTTGGTTGCGCAGATTCCGACAACATCGGTGAACACCGCTCCCGGCTTTGATAGTAAGGTTCCCCGGTGGGCAAGCACCACCTGCTGCCACGTGGTGTTCACGTACGCTGCACCGAAGTATCCGTTTTTCAGGCTCGAGTTTGAGCCAGTCCCCAAGAGACGCCATCCCTCGGGTAGATCTAACCTGTTCTCGTAATCCGCTGCCGTTTCCTGCGTTGTCTTCTCTGTGTAGACAGCCTCTGAAAGCAGTGCCAAGGTGAGGTCACTGGGGTGAGGGTCTGTATCCAGGATGTCCGATGGACACTTAGCCGAGGACTCCAGGAGAATATCGAACAATATATCGAACTCCGAATGCTTTAACTGATCGTCGACTTCCATTGCTGCGTTGGTGCGCACACCTCCGAAGGTTACAGTTTCTGAAACAAAGGAGTACAGAATGATTCCACATGTTGCCATATTATGATGCGAAGTGATCCACAAGACGCTATGTGATGCCACATAAAGTCACCAAATATTCCCGGAATATGCATGAAAACATAATAAAAGGGTGCAAACAACTCTGTTTAGTTTTCTAGTCTCAAACCAATTATGAATTATCAATAGTTATCATTATTATCAACAAGTTAATTCATTTAAACCAGGGTTTCCCAACCAGTGGTTCGCGGACCACTAGTGGTCCGCGAGAGGCTAGAAGATGGTCCGCGATGTTCCGCCGGTCAATAAACGAGACAGCGCGCGGGCGGTCCCTGGTCAAGAAGTCTGAATAAAAAAATCGGGACAATATTCAGTTTATCATTATTGTACCTTGCGGTCAGTAACCTTTATTTTTTTATTTTTTTTTTACAGTGAATACCGCACAAGAATCTCAACTGCTCCCGTCTGGAGCCAGTGAGACTATGGCATCCCCAATTGGGGTATGTTGTGAGGCTGAAGGTAGTGGGGAGGGGAAGGAGGTAGGGAAGAGGAAGGTTGGAAAATACCTGGCTATTCAGATCTGGTCACGAAACACGGCTAAATTATGGTATTCCGTTTCAAATATTCTACTAGAACTCGTCCTACCCTATCCCATTACGCCCCTCCCGTTATCCGTCCCGAGTGGCTCAGTCTGACTCCAGATACTAATATCTACAGCCTGTATGTCGGACGAATATCTACAGCTCATATGTTGAACTAATATCTACGAACTTCAGAGTGTTGACTAATATCTACAGAGCGTAGGTTGAACTAATATCTACAGAACGTAGGTTGGATTAATCAGCTAAATGTGTCCAATAGTCCGATATTAGGGATTTTTTCATACATACTTACATAAATTAAGTTTTTTAAACTGCA
This sequence comes from Limnephilus marmoratus, assembly GCA_917880885.1. Taxonomy (NCBI): domain Eukaryota; kingdom Metazoa; phylum Arthropoda; class Insecta; order Trichoptera; family Limnephilidae; genus Limnephilus; species Limnephilus marmoratus. Next base: position 20,905,721 of record OU862915.1, read on the forward strand.
TACGCAATATTACGTTATTCCAATATGCTATACATAATTGCAAATCCAACCTCTGCCAGCGCTGTAGATATTCGTCAACACTTTCTTTCTCATAGATATTAGTTTTTTCAGTTTTTGGAATTCCTGTAGATATTAGTAGACGCCTCCCTCAGGGGCTAGCATGGGTCACCCCCCCCCCCCCCCTAAAATTGACAAAACACAAATTTCGACTTCGTAAAAAAATTGGTCCGTCCGGGGGGGGGGGTGGCTATAGAGAATTGTGGTCTTGAGGGTGAAAAACTCGGTCGGGAGGCATCTGGGGCACCGCCCCCCCTCGTTACGCCACTGCTTGTGGTCCCTGTCGAAAAAACAAACGTACAAGTGGTCCCGGGTCAGAAAAAGGTTGGGAACCACTGATTTAGACCAAAGATGGTGCCAGTAATTTCAGGTGTCGTTAATGTATGATCATTTTTGAACTTCATCCCTTCCCAATGTATAAAGGAATAATAACTATAAAAAGCCTACTCCAGATAAACATTAATACTTCTCTAACAAAACTTGCATAGAAAACATAAAGTATTAAAATACCTTTGTCCGTTGGGTGGGGAATTAGTCATGTATCGGTAACTTGTAGCTTTAAAATCCTAACAGTTTAAACGATGGATTCAATATCTCAAAGGGTGCTTTATTTAGAATACAACACAATCACTTCTTCTTCTCTCAAGTCCTAACTTTTTTACAAACTCAATTAATAGAATTTTCCGATAATTTTGGCAAAGAAAAAGTTTCAAGATTTTTCATTAATGACATTAGTAGAGAGCAGTCCTGAGTCGGTCGTGAATAACCCGCTCATTGAAACCCGCTCACGGACCACTAAAGAGCGAGCGGGTCATTTTTTCGTCAGCATCCGAGTCTCGCGACCCACTTCTTGCAACCGCTCTACTACTGCAACCTGGGTTTCGGGTGCGGATGTGACGGGGCGAGCGACGAAAGATAGATGTATGAGAAAGTGAACGGGTTGTCAACACCCGGGTTTCGCCACCCACTCTCTCGACTCCTGAGTAGAAAGTAGCTGGGTGAAGCGTAATCAAGTTTCATATTTTCTGTCGCGAAAAGAGCGGGTCTTCGCGACCCACTCGTGACGCCAGTGTGTCGTGAGCGACCCGTGTAGTGTAAAACGATCGATCGACCCAGGACTAGTAGGAAGGGCCGGATCTGCAATACCCCGGCAAAAAACCGGCGCCGTCTCTGGAGGGGCGCCGCGTCAAAATATCATTTTTAAATTAACTTAAAATATTCACTAAATCATTTTAATTTTTATTTTTAGCTTTACGATTAAAAACCAAATTGAATTATTTAATTAAATGAAGACAATATTAGCGAAACTCAATCGAAAACCTGGTGACAGGAAAATCAAAAAAAGATTTTGGCACCTCTGTATGATACACTTATAAACAAACGAATCGGATAGAGGACACCTTAGCTCAGTTAGTAGAGCTATGGCCCGGAAAGCCGAAGATCCTGGGGTCGAGTCCCAGAGGAGCCAATATCTTTTTATGTCTCGTACATGTGTTGATGCATTAAAAAAAAGAAAAAAAAGATTGTGCCTTAGACCACACGACTGAAGTAAAATTTCACTAACTTATGCCGGGTACTCGCTGTATATAATGTTATATAGTGCAGGCGCTTGCATTATAATGTAGTTTCCCGGGACTTGGGACGGAATCATTACAGTTTAGTTGACCCCGAGGTTTAAGTGGCCTTGCAATGCATGCCGGGTACCCGCTGTATATAATGTTATATAGTGCAGGCGCTTGCACTATAATGTAGTTTCCCGGGACTTGGGATGGAAACATTATAGTTTAGTTTTTTTTTTTTTTTTACATTAACACCACACAGGAGGCCCTGAGGAAAATAATTTCCCTCAGGGCCTATGTCATCTTTGTAGATGCTGTGTGGAGGGTCTCTTTGAGGAAAGGAAGGAGTGAACATGGGTCTTGAAGAGACCCATGTTGTAGGAGGGAGGAAACACAGAGGCCGGCAAATCGTTCCACAGCCGAGCCGTTGAACTCAAGAACGAGTCATAGAAACGACCCGTTCTCATGTGAGTAATGTCAACCGTGTACAAATGTTGGGCGCGTGTTTGGCGTGTTTCCCGACTATGCACCGGAGCCGAGGGGATCAATGATGCTAGTTCCTCGGAGCATCTTCCATTGTAATACCGGTAGAACAAGGACAGCATTCCCACCTGACGCCTATGCTCTAAAGATTGCAGTCCGTCTGTTAGGATGGGAGAATCTATCAAACGGACCGCCCGTTTCTGCACAGAGTCAAGGGTTTTTTTTAGGTATTTTGGAGCTCCAGACCAGAGGTGGCTGCCAAATTCAACCGTGGGGCGCACTTGCGATTTGTACAGGGTTAGCAGTTGGGTACTATTAAAGTATCTGCGGGCCCTGTACAGTACGCCCAGTTTCTGAGAGGCTAACTTAACTCTGGTTTCGATGGAGCCCCCGTACCTGAGCTGGTCACTTAGAGTTACACCAAGCATATCAATGGAGGTCCTGTTCGGAAGGTTGCTTCCGTTGAAGGAGACTAGATTTTCATTTCGATCCCTTTTAGACGTTATCAAACATGATTGGGTCTTTGAAACATTAAATTCGACGAGGTTATTCTTACCCCAAGAGAAAATACTCTCGAGGTAACCGTCCATTCTTTGCTTCAAAGCCCTCCGAGCTATTGGAGTTTGTGTGCCCTTTGGGGGCTTGTCAAACAAAAAGCTATCATGGACTGTACTGTCATCCGCGTAACAATGAATCGGTGCACATGACAAGAGGTCATTGATGTGCAACAGAAACAAAGTCGGTGACAGAACCGATCCCTGTGGGACGCCAGCATTTATCGAATGCGAAGAAGAGGTGAAACCAGTACCGGATTATCCCTAAGGCAGAGTAGGCAACTGCCTAGGGGCCCCGCATCGGCAAGGGGCCCCGCGTCCCGAGAAAAAATTACTTGCTTCAATTAGTGAGCAACGAAATTTCGGAATAAGTCAGCTGGAACATTTACAGGTTAATAACATTAGGTACACGCATTAAAGAAAACAACAAATTATGATTACTAGGTTATAACCCAATAAATAACTAATGTTCTTGTCATGCACAAATAATAAATAAAAAGTCTATAATTAAAACAAATATAAAAACATAGTTGCATTTTACTTTTCTTTTCTTCTATTTGTTGCAACATTACTTAGTATCTGAATGTGAAGGTGCCGTTTGTGGTTTTTATATCGCATTTGTTTTGTTTTATTTTTTGCTTTTATTTCTAATTGTATGTTTAAAATATAAATGTTGTACAAGCTTCAGTATGCACTACCTATCTGCTTGCTAAAATTCTTTGGGAAAGGTTGTCTGGAAGAGATCACTTTAGTGACAAGACGGCTCATTGTAATGTTTTTTTAATAATATATATTTTTGTTTCTATGTATGTGTCCTTTTATGTGCAGTAAATGGTTATTGTATTTTATTCGTTTTTTATTGAATGGGGTGATGGCATACTTTTCGTAATGTATTCAAAGAACAGATTAATTATGAATGAAATTACGTTTTGATAGAAAAAAAATTTTTTTGGAAGTTAGAAAAGGGTAAAGTGCAAAGTTGAATGAAACCCCCGTAATTTTACAAGTTTTTTATTCAGTTCGTACGGGCCTCTTGACTTTGGGGGGCCTCCAAACGCCTACATGTTACCTTGATCAAATCCTAAACAAGGCTTTAAGGACACTGCAAAAAAAGTTATTTTTTTATTCATTTTCTGAAAGATGCATTTGTTAATAATGCTCTCGCCATTTGAGGAAATTGGTAAAATTGATGGAGATACAGCATTTTATATGAAACCGTTTTAAACAGTTTGTGTGTTTAATTATCCTCAGCAAAACTTTGAAAGCGTTTTTCTCGAAACTACAACCTGGTTGACAACATATTAGAAAAACTATATATATCCGATTTGCATGCAAAATTTTCCATAAGAAATCGAAAACAAATTCGCTGGTCCGCCATTTTTTATTTTTTTTGGATATCAAAATTCCCCTATGCCATAGACAGTAGATTTTCGAACAGATTAAGACATGGTGCATGCACATCGAATGTACAGTTTTTTTTAATATCTTGTCAACCAGGTTGAAAAACGTGTTAAAAAAGTTTCGAGAAAAACGCATTCAAAGTTTTGCTGAAGGATAATTCAACAAACTGTTACAAATGGTTTCACATAAAATGCTGTATCTTCGTCAATTTTTCGAATTTCTTTGAAAAATTTGGTGGGTGCATTTTTAACAAATGCATCTTTCAGAAAATGAAATAAATAAAAATAAATACAAAAGTATTTTTTACAGTATCCTGGTGTCTTAAGGGGGGGGGGGGGGGAGGGTAAGGTTTTAAATGCGAAATAAAGGCATATTGTCATGAGAGCGAATCTCCGGAGGCGCCTTGAAAAAAAAGTGTTAAGCGGTGAACTCCATAACTCATCACCGGATCATTTGAAATAAAAAAAATCGTAATGAGTTTAAAAGGTAATATGTTTTCCTAGGTAGTCAAGGGGAGTTTAAATCGATTTATTTTTTATTTTTGGGAGCATTTTGAAGTGAAAAACTCGATTTTTGCTAAAAAATTTCTGCTATTATAAAATGGTAAAAAAAACTCCCTCTGACTACCTGTTGATTTATGTGTAGAAATAGTGTACAAAATTTCAAAAGCATCGGTCAAGTCAAGTCAAGATTTTGAGTTATGATGTTCACGAACTTCAGAAATGTTGTTTGCGAGAAAACCTCCCCCCCCCTTAAAGCCTTTTTAAGGATTTGATCAAGGGAACAAAGAGGCGTTTGGAGGCCCCTTCAACCCCCCCCCCCTCCCCCTAGTCCGCCATTGGCAAAGGGGCCCCGAGACGTGGACTGCCTAGGGGCCCCGACATGGTTAATCCGGCCCTGGGTGAAACCGTCAGCAACCACCTGAATCGACCTCTCCCTCAGAAAGTCGGCAATCCACTTACACAAGGATGCGGGAAGTCCGTAAGAAAGCAGTTTGTTGACAAGTCCTCGGTGCCAAACCCGGTCAAAGGCCTTGGAAATATCCAGTGCAACCGTTTGGGTCTCACCAAAACGTTCCAGTAGTTGATCCAGATGTTACAGTGACCTCGCAACGCATGCCGGGTACCCGCTGTATATAATTTATTTATTTATTTACGGAAAAATAGTCCGTTACCAATATAACAATAACACGAATAACAAGCGTGCGTAAAGGCCCGACCCGCCTAGCAATCGATCACCGTTCGCATCGATTACCGTTCGCATAAAAAAGATATACCTATCCTTTTTTTTTTTTCGTTGTTTGTTTTTGGGGTGTTATGCCGTGTTGCACTACCTCCTTCTTTAGCCGACGTTTTGGACATCGTTGCAGTGTCCATCATCAGGGCAGATATTGCTCAAGTTGCTCGAAATGAAACCTTTATGTGCATTATGCACTTATGGACCTTAACGCCACATTCTTTAGGTTCACCTGCCTGAGAGGAATACCTACGAACCTTGGAGTTTGAAAGCTGCCTGGGTGCTCACCGACCATGAAATTTTTTTGTACGGAATAATATTTTACGTGAGTCTTTTTTGTGATTATCGTTTTCGATGTTGATTACACAAGATGTGACTTTTTTATCCACTGAAGCGTTTTGAAGGAAATTTGTAAGCGTCCGGTTTGGAAATTTTCCGCCCTCTTTCAAAAATCATACCTAATTTTATCAAATCATACCGAATTTTATCATGGAGACATGTAAAATACTTATAGTATTAGATAGTCATTGAATACACACATATTTGACCGTTTTCCCATGTTTTTAGGATTCACAACAAAAAAACGTTAAATTTATAAACGCGTGAATTCTGCGCATTATTTATTTTAAATTTGCGGTTTTTGGAACCTATCTACTATCTAAGTGGAGCAACATTAAATACTATGACTTACGGGCCATCCATAAATTTTTTTTTTTGACCCACCCCCCGACTCTGTCACACATCGTTACCATTATGAGACCCCCGTTGACGTCACATATTTTACAATTTCAAACCCCTCCCCCCCTTAAGATGTGATGTAATTTATGGATGGCCCCTTATGTCAATGTATATTAATTAATAATCACAGAAATAAATTTAAATTTGAACATGCAATTTTACATATTTTTTTTTATTGCTTCTTCACATTTTAAATACATTTTTTAGCATGTAATTATTAACCCCACTATGGTTCGCCTGTATCGGGGTTAATAATTTCACAATTTATTAAAAGCATTACACTAAAAATATCGGTCATTACCAAACCGTTAACTATAAACAAAATAATAAAATATTTAAAAATGGCTACAAAGAAGGAGGATATTTGTAGAAAAAATAATATATTAATTAACAACCATTTTCAACAATAGAGAAAATTAAAAAATATACTCATATAACCTAATGATTTATGAATTCTATTAGTAGGAAATAAAACAATGAAAAAAATAGATTTATAAGCTATTATATGTTAAAAACATTATTAAAGTGTGTGAGTATCAAATACTTTTGAAATAAATATGAAAGAAAGCTTATTGATCAGAATTAAGAGAGTACAGCATAAGTAGGTACCTACAGCATAATACAGTTTTCATTCCATTGAAGTGCCATTTAGGTGTCATTATTTAAATTAAATTTTTAACCTTACTTAGACTTGGTTAACAATTTCATAAAGTACGCAAAATAATATAAGTATCGAAAGACAATTGTCTGAACTTCAGACCTTGGAATTTAATTATATTTAGCCAGGAATCACACCTCTGTGTTTTATGTAGGATATAAAACATTAGGTGAGAACTCTCATAGCTAGTTAGATAAATTGTCAATAGATGTCAGAAGGTACAAATCTCTAGTCAGGCAGGGAAATTATTCTATAAATAGCGGTTTTTTAGGGTGATATACCCTCTTTCTCCTCTTCGCTTCGCTAAAACCACACTTAATTAACTAGTAACTCCTTGGTCTGTCTCGGGTAGTTTGTATCTTCCGGTTATTAAAATGTAATTGGAAATAGAATCAATAAACTCAAGAGTCCCTTAAAAATTGTCCTGAAGATGAGTCTTTCATTACCAGTTCCTTACCTTAAAACTTTACAACAATATTGTTACAATAATATTTCTCACAGAATGGGCCTCTACTAAGCTGCTTTAAGTAAACGCACGATCCATTTGTAAGAAAAAAATATTTCAATAATTTCGGTTCGCGGAATGTCAATAACATATAATTCATAAGAAATGGAGACATCTGTCGTTAAAGTGTATAACTTCTAAGTTAGCTTTTTTTAATGACTTTTCAACCCAAAGGAGTGTTCTGGCCAGTGTCAGTGTCAAGTTTCGTGAGTGTAATTTTGTGTTAATATTTTTTACAAATTTGGTTTTAACAACAAGAACCTATCTACATTATATAATATTACTGTACAAATAAGTGATTAATCGAAGATTTGAACGCGCGGAACTTTTAAAATAATTCCAATATCTTTCTTAATTGGCTGTATTTTGGACAAGTGATGCTCGAGGGTGTTGTAATTGAGGCTAGTTGGCTAAAAGGTGGCAATAAGCGCTCTAGTGGTTGAATAAAAATATAAGTTTCTTTTGTAAGTAATTGTGGATTTCCCATGATCATTTTTTGTCATCAGGGACATTACATTATTTATTTATTTACGTCCTTGGAGCATTTACATCAATTGTGTGACATAGCAATAATGGAAATAGAAGCAATAAAATACCAATTATTTTATAGTATTATTTTTTTCTTCCACACTAATAGAATGGAAGCAGAATTAAAAATAATAATAACAAAAACAATATTAGAATAATAATAATAAAATTTACTTGATATTGAGTCCTATAATTTCAAAACCCGCTATATCCGATTTTTTTTAATCACCGATTGAACTTCCCATGAGAAAGCATAACCAAATACAGCTGATCGGTCTTATCAAATTATAATCGACGAACATAAAATTATCAAAGAATAGTTCCAAGATAATTTTGTGTTGCCTGTTAATTATTAAAAAACTAGCCGGTTCCCGGCATGCGTTGCAAAGCCATTTTTGAAGAAATAAATAGTTTCTCCCTACATGTCCTTTACCGTGCGTCCCCGTTCCCCTCCCGCGTCCTCGTCCCCTCCCAAGTTCCCCTTCCACCTTTCCCGCCTCTCCTCTCTCATCTCCCGCTCCCTCGTCCCAGAAACCCCCCTTCCGCGTTTCATATATTCAGTCCCTGCAGTTTTCAAACAGCTCACGTGCCACATTTTTTTTACATTTAAGTTAAAATTTTTCAAATATTTCAAAAATTCATATTTTTTTTTTAAATTTTTTTTTTTTATTATTTTTTTTTTATTGTACGACAGACAGGTGAGTCCAATTACGGTACAATTTTCTAACAACTAACAATACATGTATATAGTTTTTTTAAAACATGGTACGGTGATATCAAATACATCTATTTCCGCTGGTAGGGCATTAAGCAATGCCATACCTCTTGTCATGCTGTGTTGAGCCATGACATCTGTCCGACCCTGCGGTATGTAGAATAGGGCGTGGCTACGGGTTCGACAGTATTTATCAGGAGCGAATAAGCCACAGCATGACAGGAGATATGGACAATCAATAAGGTTTTTTATTAACTTTAATTCGAATACCATGAGTCCGGCATTACGCCTGGTCTCCAGGCTTTTATGTATTATAAGAACAATCAATCAAATTTGGTACCCAACATATGTATCAACCTATTCAAAATATCTATGATTCTTGATTCGATTCAAATTATTATGCAAGTACTTCAAATAATTCATTTATTTAAAAAGTTTTGAAAATGGAATTTTGATTTAACGTTTTTTTTAATTTAATTAAAATTAAACAGAAAATACATAAAGAAATACTTGCAAAACTTGATAATAACATTATCAAATTTAATTTTAATTAAATTTAAAAAAAATATTGGGTTCTATGAATTAAACAAAAAAACAATTAATTGATAATTAAAAATCATTGTTTTGCAAAATGTCATTCTATAATTTTTGGCATTTTTGCAAGAATTTTTATAATGATTAAAAAACTTTTCAGGTGTATTGTAATGTGGTTGTAATAATACAGAAACCTTCGCAGGGGTCCAAAGAAAGAATTTTGAAAGTTTCAATCATTTCCTATGCTTAATACAGCAATACACAGATATCTCCCTAATCCCCAAGCATATTTTGATTTTTATATAAATATATATATATATATATATAGAAAGCAAAAGACCAAATACATGGTCGTAGGATGCACCCAACAAATCCCAATTCTCTCAAGTGGAAACCAAAATTTCGAAACGATAACAAGATTCACATACCTAGGCTCCTTGATAACAAATGACAATAAAATCACAGAGGAGATCCAGAAGCACAAATCGCTGTTATTTCCGCCTACAAAACCAATTAAAGTCCAGACTGCTGTCCAGAAACACGAAGATATTTGTGTACAAAACACTTATCAGACCAGTACTTACGTACGCAGCGGAGACTTGGGTACTAACTAAGAGTAATGAGTGAGCACTGGACGTTTTTGAAAGAAAAAAATTGAGGCGCATCCTCGGACCGGTTCTAGAAAATGGATTTTGGCGCGGACGTTATAACAATTAGCTCTATACTTTGTTTAAGAAGCTAAACGTCGCAAAATTTATAAAACTGGGAAGACTTCGGTGGCTGGGTTATACGGAGAGAATGACCGAGCATCAAGCACCAAAGTCCCTGCTGAACTCAAGACCAATAGGGCGAAGGAGCCTGGGAAGACCAAGACTAAGATGGAGCCACAACGTCCTCAAAGACATCTATCTTGGAGCTTCTAAACTAGAGAGAGCTGGCAAAAAACCGAGATGAGTGGAGGAAGACTCTCGAGGAGGCCAAGACCCACCAGGGGTTGTAGAGCCAATAGTGATGATGATGATAATATAGAAAGCAAATTTTAATGATTTTTTACCAAAAGAAAGGAGTGTTCTAGCGTTGTAGTGTGTCAAGTGATAGTGATCATGGAATATTATTTGCAAATATGTGTTGAAATTTAACTAACTAACTAAACATCTCGCCGGTTTCTCGCAGGGGTAGACAGAGAGAACGGACAGCCACAGAATTCTATATTGGCACACACTGCCTTGCTTCATTCACATTCAAACGTACCCTTTTGTTATTCTAATTCTTGACATGACCTGATACAAGCGTTTTTTCACTTGATTTTGCCATATCTTTCTCGGTCGACTAAATTTTTCTACTTCTCATTTACAGTTTCCATTGAATAATTTTTTTCTTTAAAAAATATTAAAAAATAAATTTAAAAAATTAACTAGTTTTTTTAATTTCTGTTTATTTTTTCCGAGGAAAATTATAGATGATATGGTTAGATATTATTAGAAGCCATAATAAGTTACCTTTTAACGATGGAAATCACATAAAATAGACACTTAGTAATGTTCCCGGTTGGAAATCAAGTATAATATGTGTTATTTGCTTTGTTAACAATTGTAATGTAATGTAATTTTTTAACGATGGAAATCACATGAAATGGACACTTAGTATAAATTTTCCAAAGTGGAAACCACAGATGATAACATTATATTATTTGGTTTGCTTAAAACAATGTTATGTTCCTTTTTAACGATGGAAATCACTGACAATAATTTTATGTTACTTGGTTTGTTTAAAACAATGTTATTTAACTTTTTAACAACGGAAAACACAGATAATGGGTGTTCTGTACACAAAAAATATTGTACAGCTTTTAATTGGAAAATCACAAATTGTTTGGTTTCAACGACAAAAATATTTTCACTCGCCGGGTTCGAATTCAGGAACCAATGATATCTACCGTCATGTCACGTAAGTCGCGATAAACAACTGAACAGTTTTTTTTATCATATCTAATACCTACAATGTATTATTACAATAGAATTAATATATTTCCGATAACGATAACAGAGATACACTTTACTTTTGACGTCATCTAATTTTTTTCTGTGATAAACTTGCCTTGTTGTCCGTATTATCTTTGAAGAAGAGTTCCGATATCGTTCATAATATTCAAAAACTTCTAAATTATTTTCTCGTCTATATTTATAGTGCAATTTGTCACGTGTTCTGAGGCGTTCGATTATTCCAACACTTACCCATGGTTTAAGATATTTTATGTTATGTTTATCATTTTACCATTCACATTTGCGTCATATATTCTCTTAACACTCCTTTCCTGGTTCATTCGCTCTACATGCCCAAATCATCTGAGCGTTCGTTTCTTAATCTTACTCATTATGCTTACATCAGCCTTGCATTCTTCGCGAATCTCAATATTTCTCACACGATCATGGTTTTACCACGCATACGCCTCAGGGATCTCATTTCTACAGCATTCAGTCTAACTTCATCCTTTCTCTGACAGTTCTATGCCTCACTGCCATACATCAGGGTAGGTACCAACACTCCTTTATGGACGGCTAACTTCGCTTCTTTGTACAGTTTTTTGTTGGGGCCAACGGCGTTCAGTTTTCCATTAATAGAGTTGTCTGCATTTACCCTTCTTTCGATATCTCTATCAGCCTTCCCATCTCTCGTTAACATACTTCCCAAGTACACAAACTCATCCACCTGCTCCAAATGCTCATCATTCACAACTATGATGAGTATTTGGAATATTTGTCATGAGTATTTGTGATGATTATAAAAGAGGTTGGGGACGCCCGAGGCACGACCAAGTGAATCAGATACTTGAGTCGGGCCATATGAAGAGTCGGAATAATGGAAGAGCATGCATGAGACGATGTATGAATGTGAACGAGTCAAGAAGTGTGTACCAAGATCGTGTTGTTTGGCGGTCCGTCCTCTCTGCCTACCCCTGCGGAGAAACAGCTTGATGGTTAGTTAGTAAGTTAGTTCTTTATCATTTTGTACTGAAGTGTAACTTTGTACATCAGTAATTAAACATTTTATGAAATCATCAGTTTTCAAATTGACGTCGTTTGTTATCAGAAAAATATACTCGGATTCCTCCTTTGATTTGGTCTTCAAAAGGTTATTGTTAACAACATGTTTAGGTTTTCTCATAAACTTCATCAAAATTGCATAATGGTTTGTTATACCAGTAGTGGTCTTCCTGTGGTCTAAATTTTGATTTTGCAATAACATGATCAATTCAGCTTGATTTGTCAGGAGTTTCTTTTATTGAGTTTTTTATGGGTTTATTACTTTGAAAAGCCATAAGTAATCGATATTTTTGTGTTCTTAAAATCTAGGATATCAATATTTAAGAACACACATAAAATATTCTAATTTTGCAAGGTTTCAGATCCTTGCCTCTAGTAATTTTTAAACCTTGGTGGGAATAGTGATTAATGATTTATTTGTGGTTTAAATATTGTTACAATTCATTCTCAATCTGGCCACTCGTGTTATTTATCCTTTTCTCTCTCACTCGTTTTGCATACGTTAACTGGTTACGCCCATACACATTAGCGTGTGTCGCTCTTCATAGAGAGAAAACAAATGGCCTTATATTTAAACGCCCGGGGTCTCAAAAGTTTCGTATGATCTGTAGCTATTCGAAAACGTTAAAAAAAAAGAAATTATTTTTCACTATTAGCCCGCTAAAATGGCCGGAAGTTTCGAAAAAAATAGATTTCGTGATTTGGAAACAAAATAAAACAAATGGTTCATATTTTATATTTTGTACCAAACTTATTTTTCATTACATAACTGCAGTACAAAGAAACAATTTTTTTTTAAGATTTGTGATGTGTTGGTTAAAAAAATAAAAGGGGAAAATAACATTTTTTCTGAATAAAATCAGAATTCTTGTTGACTTACTTGTATTCATAAGGTTGAACTTTTTTTTCATTTTTGTCAGTTATACGCATTTTTTAATAATAAACAAACGTTAAAAGGTTAGATTACTGAAAACAAAAAAAATTAATAAAAATTAAAAAAAGTGGTTTTAGGTTTGTTTTCTGATTTTCAACGCATTTTAGCGGGTTAATAACCATTTAAAAAAAATTTAAATGCAGTTCTCATTTTCTTTGCAAGACGCAACTTTTGAGACCCCGGGCGTTTCTGAATTCAAAAGTTGAAATAATTGACACACGCTAATACACATACCTACACATACGCATACCTACATAGCACGCATACATACTGTCACTGATTGGGATTGATATTAAATATTATTGCAAATTCCTTTTCCTACCCATCCCTATTGCCTACCCATCAAGCTTACCCACAGTCAAACTCCCGCCGCAACATATAGCATTGTGCTTCCGCTACCGGTTAATCGCCATTAAATTAACTCCGCCATGTATTATAAAATAAACGAAATTCACGACTATTACTGTTTTGTGCCTGTTGGATGGGAGAGGAAGCAGACAAGTGCATTGCCACCCTACAAGTTCTTTTACCCTTTTCGGTGAGTCCTTTCCTTTCTATGCCACATGTATTTTATCATTTCAGGCAGTGATAGTAACACAAAATCAAGGTCCTTCGCCAGTCATTTTTTACACAAACATATTAATCCACTCTACACAATCATAATACCATTCATTAACCTTAATACAGGCTATTAGTCTTAGTTAGATTTTTTTATGTAAAAACTTATACACAGTGAGAAGCGATAAATAAATATATAAATAGATGATATAAATATGTAAATAGATACACCGTTTTTTAAACTGTCCCGTTATTCGAGGGTATTCCTGTTTTTATTAATTAATGTTTATTAATTTGAAGAATTTCTTAATTAAGTTTTCGAGACTTTCTCCCATGCTTAATACTATCGACAGCAGGTATTAGTTATGCTTAGTCCCTGTTTTCATTATGCTTAATTTAGCAATGTATAGACAACTCACATAGAGTATATAAAAATAAGCAAGCTTATTTTGATTTTTATATGTACAGATAAAACATTTAATTGATGACTTGCACTCCGTATTTCTATCCTAGCTGCTTAACTTAACTTAATTTCTTAACCTTTTCGCGAATTGGAAAGAAGAAAGTTTGATGGCTGTTGAATTCCCGAAGCAAAAGGTTTAAAAACTAATACCACAACAAATGAACTGACAGTGTGTTTACAATATAGCTCTTAAAACACTCTTTAATACCGACAGCGAGAACTGCTTTATCATACGGCAAATAATTAACAAAAATGATAGCAGGGTTAAGTCAAGCTCCAAACCTAATACTTTAAATTTTTTACCCTACAGAGGGCGATGGCAGTTACTTTTTTTAATATATTGCTTTTTTAAACAGTAACTATGGAGACACGACCATATCCTCCTAACTGTATGTACCTATATAATATGCGATTTTTTTTACAGAAAACAAACTTCTACAATTATCCAAGACAATCTGAATCTTCAGATACGATATTTTATCTAATACGAGTCGTTAATATTCGAGACTTCTGAATATAATAACATTATACGACACGTTTTCCGACCGAATATAACATACCGTATATATTTTGATAGTAAGTCTCAAACAGGACACTGCGGGCTTATTCGGGGCTTCTCACTGGCTTAAGTAGATAATTATATTTTATATCGTCCATTCCTCTAAATTATAAATATTATACTTTAGTAAATGAGCAACTTGCACACATTTTTAATTTGGCAAAAAAACGTGTGAAAATATTTTAGCGTTAGCTCCACTCAGAAAAAGTAATTCCCCTCAAGGCCTTCTTGGCAGAAGGGTAAGGCTCTTGACTCGCAATCCGAAGGTCGCGGGATCGAATCTCGGCGTGTGCAAATACATTTTATTTGATTAATTTGTGTTATTTCACAATTAATTCATTTAAAATAATATATAGTGTGTTTTAGGCACTTTCCACTGTGGAAGATACTCTCAGTATCATCTTGGTGTAAGACGACCATTAAGAATTAAATGGCTTTTGGTGACATTTTGGTGACCAATTTGGTGACCAGACCTAAATAGCCAGGTACTTCCCCACCTTCCTTTTCCCCATCTCCTTCCGCAAGGTAGTGACCTTCAGCCTAACAACATACCCCGGCAGGGGATCCCATAGTCTCAGTGGTTCCAAACCGGAGGAGCTGGTAATCTAGGCAGGTATTTCCATAAAATTCGTAATTGGGGATTCTGTGTGGGGGGTCTTTTTAGAAAAAAAAAATGGTGAAAGTTCTGGGAAGGAAAAGGTATGAGGGTGGGTGATAATCTGGGGGTCGGTATGTTCAGGAGTAACGTATGAATGCATCCCTCGATTTAGTATATTTGCGGCACGTTTCAGAATGGAAAATACTCTCAGTGTCGCCCTGTTGAAAGACAACCACTCGTAATTGAAACGTTGTTTGAAAAATCGCACCCGGGGAATAATAATGGCACAGCTAAAAAAAAACATATTTTTTCAGGAGAGCTGTTTAACACTAGAAAGACCGGGTACAGCTCCATACCTATAAAGACCACGACCGTCACTTTGACGGCTGATCACTTTTTTTCAAATTGGGAGGCGATTATGGGTACCGCTGCCCCGGGAACCATGTATTGGATAACCAGCACCTCTGCCATAGGACACTCCTACGGTTCGCTACGTTTAGTGACTTAGCAGGGGTGTCTGGGTTCATTGGGTGAGGTTTTTCTGGGTCTAGGTGGTGAATACGTTTGCCCACCTACTGCGTAGCGGACCGGGTCGGGAAACACTTGTTGAGGGAGATACTTATCTAATCCTCTCCAGAAGGACCTTTCTCATCCCGTCGCCATGCACCGCAGTGGGAGGGATGGATTCATTCGTCCGTCACTCCTGGATACATTTACGAATTTTTCCTATTAATTCATCTCTCACACTTTTTTTCTTCCGAGATCTTCCTCTCCTTCCTTTTCCTAAAAACACCAATGCACACATAAATTCACACCGCATCCCCAAAGATGACATAGGCCCTGAGGGTTTTTTTCCTCGGGGCTTCCTGGAAAAAAACATGTGAGTGCAAAATGCTGCAATTTTAGTACATGCAGGTGTTATGTTTGTACAATATCGAATTGTTACGTTTTTTATAAAATCGAATGCACTCTCCGCAAACGGGTTTCTTACAATTATTACACCTATTATTTATTTCGTTTTTATTATATTTTTTATTAATTTGGCACTGTCGTCTTTCAGTAGTTTTATTTTCCGGTTTCTTTTCTATTTCGTTTATATTAGTTCCACAAAAAAAGCTCTTAGGAAAATAATTCCCCTCAGGGCATTTGTCATCCTTTGGGATGCTGTGTGGAGGGCACCTATAGGAAAAGGAAGAAGAATAAGTTCTGGAAAGGAAATGAGGTGAGGGGTGGGTGGGAAACTGGGGTTCAGTGTGTTCAAGAGTGCCCGACGTATGAATCTGTCCCCACCACTGCGGTGCAAGGCAATGTTCTGAGAGTCCTGCTGCCGAGGTCAAAAGATCACCCTCAACCTTTCCCTGTCGATCTGGCCTGCCACGCTGTTGTTTGGCAGACGCATCCGCTGCCAAGATCCGGACAAACCTAACCCCATGAACCCGGGCACCCCTGCTAAGTCACAAAACATAGCAAACCTCTTGGGGTGACCTATAGAAGACGTGTTGGTTATCCAATAAATGATTCTGTCAGTTCTTCAGAAGCAAACGCAGCTGGATCAACTCTGGTATTTGTGTACTCTGTCTTTCTCCAACAAGCCATAAAATAAATTTGGGCGAGAGATATATTTTTTGGGAATTTTTGTAAATTATGTGACAGAGACCAATCAACATACAGATCGAGTTCGAATGGTAAATGGTAATGGTACCGAAATAAAAAAAAGACAGACATAATAGTACTATTATAAATGCGGAGAAATGGGTATGTTGTTAATTTGGGTAAAGAAGGTTGTAAACAAATTCAGCATTATGGCCCAAACCGTCACATTGACGGCGGCGGTCTTTGTAGGTATAAGTCTATATATCTCAAAAAGTAATTAAGACACGTACCTTTTTTTTTCACCATAGTTGTTAAACCATAAATCATGAAATGTTAAAAAAAATCACACCAATACAATAATTATTAAGCATTATATCGTCACTTTACTTCGGGCTGCCGTCAAAATGAAGGCTCCGGTCTTTCTAGTGTTAATACTTCATTTGAGTGTATTAAATCAGTTTATTAACTAATAAAAAAACATCATTTTACAAAAGTTGGGAAAAAGTAATTTGTTACATATCTAGTAGATAGTTCAGCTCAAATGATCAATGTGCCACTATTTTTGCTTGAATTCGAATAAAATATTATATTATGACAATTAAATTTCGCTTTTAAGGCCACAATAATATTTTTAAGAATTGTGCCGTTTTTATCGTACAGATATCCAGGAACATTTTTGCATTCTTAACTCAAAAATGCATTTTTCTGACTTGTGCCTCTATCATCCCTTAGGTCCGAAATGGAGTTTTTTTTTAGGTAAAGAAAGAAGAGGAAGTTCTGGGAAGAAAAAGGTTTGATTGTTTGAAATGATTTTGGTGACCTGATCTGAATGGCCAAGAAGTTCCCCACCTTTCTCTTCCCCACCTCCTCCGCTCCATTACCTTCTGCCTCATAACATATTATCCTAATTGGAGATGTTATCTTATCATTGACTTCAGGCAGTTGGGAGCTGTTCAGATTCTTGTACAATATACAAAAAAACAAATCTGCTATTTATATCGTATTTACCTAAGAAATTTATATAAGACTAGCTTTTTCCCGCGGCTTAGTACGCATGATATTAGAGGGTTCCCACTCCGCCTCCTCCAACCCCCCTCCCCCTCCCCCCACCTCCTCTCCCCACCCTCTTCCCACCATTCCCCTCTTACTCCCCTCTACCTCCCCCCTCCCCCCTCTAACCCCTCCCCCCCCCTCTAACCCCACCCCCCTCCCCCCTCTCCCTCCCCCCTCCCGCATTCATTTGTAGTACTCCTCTAATAAGAGCTCTGAGCTAGCTCATACATCAGAATAAAATAAGAGCCTAAATGTTATTCTGATGTACGAGCTATATTATTGTAAAGTTTCATTAAAATCCATTCAGTAGTTTTCGCGTGAAAGAGTAACAAACATACATACATTCATACAAACTTTCGCCTTTATAATATTAGTAGGAATGATTTATCATCTAAGTACAGTACAACATTTCTTATTTTAACATTTGAGAAGACATTTAGAGAAAAAAAAATTTTTAGGGATGTTTAAAAAGTACAGCTACTGTTCTAGAAGTTTCATTGAAAAGCATCTTCCCCTTGTCATGCTAAACTGTGTTAAAATATCTTTTCTACGGTATGGTATCTTGAAAAATCTTGTGACGACTACGGCCGAAGTTTTCTGGCATTCATCTATCTATCTACAAACCTAATGATATGTATAATGTAGATTGTACTACTGTGGACAGTAGATTACGTGAAATGTTGATTATTCCGATTTGACACCCGTGCGCTCTGGCGGAGTAAAAATGTATTAGCAAACACGGCTACCACATTGACAGGATTGACGTTTTGTGTGAGACGATTGTATGAGTCAATAAATAAATAAAAATGCGGTTTTAAAAGCATCAGAAATGAGCGCTTTTATTGTTATCATTACAACCCTCACTTACGGTACCCTGACAACAAAAAAGGCAATAAACATATATTCCTTATCGCATTATATCGCAGAAATTTCTTACACAATAAATAATGGTAAGAAATAAGATGAGACACACAAAAAACGATGTACTACCTTTTTCCTTTGAAGGTAACAGATAGGTACATCTTATTCCGGCTCAGCCACTTGGAATTTGAGGGAGATGTATGATAGTGATTGTGATTATGTTTCCTTTGGGGGGGGGGGGGGGGGTGGAGGCCTGCGATCACCGTTTGTCTCATTTTCGACTGTTGTTATTTTGTGTTTTTTTTGGAAAGAGCTGCAACATTATATTTTTAAGAACAAAAGTCAAACCATCAGCCCATTAACATTTGAAGTTTTTGAATTTTTGGAATTCACTCACACTTCAATATTATCCTTGTAACTATATTCCATTCTTTCAAAATTATCGTCATGGCTAGTAGTATTGTAGGGGTTTACGGAGATGTCACAGTGCGGTGTGTGAGAGAGATGCAAGAGAATGATTACATTTTTCCTTTGGAGGAAACACACCAACGTAATTGTGTATCTCATCTTTTGAAAGAGCTGCAGCATTATTGTGATAAGGAACGTATGTTCATTTACTTTTTAATGCAGTCACGGTCCAATAATAATAAAAGTGTTCAATTGCTTAATTCCGTCATGAAAAAAAAAAATCATAAAAATCCTCGCGCAAGTTACTCATAACGCACCCTACTGTGATAATTTACTTACATTTCGCTTAACACATTACCTTTGTCAAATAAAACAGTATTTTCTGTACGCACGGACGTTTTCTCATAATGAATTGTTATGGTTCACACTACACTGTGTACTTAGTACCTACTGTTCATATTTCAGACGTAAATTTAATGATATAAACTGGTACAATTCATACATTCTGTACCGAAAGCATCTCGGATGTGAGAAGGAAAGAAAATATTTTAATATAGTTACTCTGTAAAAAGAAAAACCGGTAATAAACGGCAATATGCGTTTTCATCCAGCGACAAAAGATCCCCGACAAAATATCCCACGGAAAAAACATCCTCCAAAAAATTTCTAAAAAAAAACTGCTACTGTAACCTAACCTAATTTTACAGGATGTCTGTTATTTTTGTCCCATTTTACTATTTTTAAACAATAATTTATTGTCTTCATGGGTCATCCGTTAATTCGTGACATGTACACTACAGTTGTTAAAGGACTAAATTATGGAGAATAAAATTTTTTCGTAATAGCCATTTAATTTTTTCAGCGGGTGAAATGTGACACTTCAAAAGAAGTGAAACAATTTAATTTTTTTTTATTATCTCCATAATTATATATAATATTATTTGAAAGTTGGTGTGAGATTTTTATTGACCCCCCCTCAATTTAAATGAGATTTGATGAGATTTTACTGGACCCCATCCCCCCATTTCGAGCTCACGCAATTAATGAAAGCCCTCTTATATGATGTTTGAATCATTTTTGTCCCATTTTTTGTTAGGTTAGGTTAAGTTTTAGTAGATATTTTTTTGGGGGATATTTTGTCCGTAGTATATTTTGTCGGGGATATTTTTCGGTAGGATATTTTGTCCGTAGTATATTTTGTCGGGGATATTTTGTCCGTAGGATATTTTGTTGCGGGAAACCCTAATAAACACCAAGATTTATTGTACCTACGTACAGACTTTCCACTTAGCATAAATTGTTTCAAAAATGGAGTTAGTAATAAGCGGTAAGTACCTAGCTAAAAGCATCGAACCCTAACCGCATGTTCATGTTTATTTTAACCACCTCAAGAGGCGCCAGCAGGACGATTTAACACGAACGTGAATTTCACGAATCAATTTTTGTTTTAACATTAGCTCCATTTTGGAAGGCGGGTATGGGTTCCGCCGACCCGGAAACCATTTATTGGATAACCAACACTTCTCGCCACAGGTCACCCCAAGTAGTTGAGGTTTGTCCAGGTCTTGGCGACCGATGCGTCTGCCCACCTGCTGCTTGGCGGGCCGGATGGAGAGATTGGTTGACTCCTGCTGGAGATGAAAAGGTGTCCTTTAACCAGTTTCTCCAAATCCGGCTCGCCTTACAATAGGTGGGCAGACGCATCCGCGGCCAAGACCTGGATTATCCTCACCCCACGAATCCAGGCACCCTTGCTAAGTCACAAACGCAGCGAACCATGGGTGTTGGTTAACCAATAAATGGTTCCCGGGCGGCGGTACCCATACCCTTAAATTGAACCAACGGACAAAAAACATGAACACAAGGAGCGAGTATACATGTGTTAATTTCCCCTACTGGATTTATTGTGGGCGCTAAATAAATTTCATATTAATTTTTTTTTTTAAAAGTATGGTTAGTTTATGTGTGCAACCTTTCCAAGTGTAATTTCATCGTGTAATTTTGTCCATTCTGACAGTGAAACGTCAGTGTAATGTGTAATTTATGCCTAAGTAATGTAATTTCGTCACGTAACGAGTTCCATCAACTTTTGAGATTGGTACGACCGGAATGGTGGACATAATTTCGGAGTGTTTTCTGTCAATTTAGAAGGCATGTAATATAGATTATTATTACTATAGATTTTATTTCATCGGTATAATTATTATTATTTTTGAAGTGAAAATTTCCTCAGCAACGTTGTAATTTTTCAACGATGAAACGGAAACGAGCGACACTAAAAAGAGCCAAACACATACATCTATAAGATTTAGCCTGCGAGAGAATGAAATAGCTATAAAGTCATCATTTATTTCACGGGTACTCGGTTCCAATATAACACGATAAAGCCACGGTTTCATGCAGTTCTCCTTTGGCCTAGTGGTATAAAGCGGCCAAGGGATTCATTTAGCGGACCAAAGATCGAATACTATGAAATTCAAAAAAAAAAAATTGTAAAATCAATATCCAATCTTCAAACCACTCTAAAATAAACAGGCAAAGAAAACACAAAAGAAGGAGACATCTAGCGATTTCGAAGATGAAATTACAAATTCTAATAAGATGACCAAATGTAAAGAAAAAGGTGCACCGGAATTCGACGACAAAAATATGGGAAAAATAATCCTTCACATTGATGAAAAAGTCTCTCCACTCTTGTGTTTTTTGATTTTCTGAAGATTTCACTTGTACCGCGTGTGAATTGAAAACTCTAATATTTTTAATTTCTACCCCGAGTTCCACCTGCTTCCAAACATCTGGAACCAGTGAGACTATGGCATCTCCAATTGGGGTATGTTGTGTAGCTGAAGGAAGTAGAAAGGGGAAGGAGGTGGGCAGAGGAAGATGGGGAAGTACTTGTCTATTTTAAATTGGTTACCAAACAAGGCTACAGTTTTGTTTTTTAATTATTTAAAGCAGCAATTTGATTCGACAGTTACTCTTTTGCCGGTCTTCCGTTTGTTCTTATTTTAGCCACCTGCACAGGAAACTTTGTGTATTTATACCCACAATCTCTCTCTTGCTTCTTCCAAGGCATCGTAGCTCTAACAGTGATGGCAACATTCTCATATTGGGTGAACCATAAAAAGTAATTGCTCGGTTTGTTATTTGAGAAATGGCTGCGGAGATCAGGGTAATCCGTAACGGGCGGCCAGAATAAACCACGAGCAAATAATCTTAAAGGTTTTGTCACATGGACTAAGTTTTGAACATTATTTATTTTTTTCAGAAAGGAAAACATTTCCGGGTTACGAATAACCCAACAATGGTTGAAAATCTCCTACTACCACCACTGAAAGCCGAAAATGGTGCTTATATTGTGATGGAGGACTAGCCAGCCAAGGAATCGAACACGTGACGCTCGGGTGGGATCCAAGCGCTACGCTCACTCAACCACTGACCGGTCAAATATTCACAACATCTCGCAACATTCAAACATTTGCAAAATCTTCTTAAATTTATGTTAATATAGCTGGTATCCGGTATGCGTTGCAATGCCTTAAATTGTTTCTCCCTGCATGTCCTTTCTCGTGCGTCCCCGTTCCTTTCCACCTTCCCCGCCTTCCCCTTCCCTTATCTATTCCCTCTCCGCAAATCCCACCTCCCCCTGTCTTTCCTCCCTGCCGCTGAAATTTATGAAATACACACATTTTCATTAATACAACCTTCAGACGCCAGAGCTTACCATTATATACAATCTATGTTACTCGCTGATAATGTAACTTTCTACTGATGAAAAAAAAATTAAATCGGTTTAGTGGTTTAGGCGTGAAAGCGTAACAAACAAACACACGCACTTTCACATTTATAGTATTAGTATCAATTAAAAATCAAGAAAATAAAAGGAAAAACGTAGAATAAAGAAGTCAGCTATAAATGTCTTCTATTCAAAGTTAATTGGAAAAAAAAGCAGGTGTGCTTTAGACCACACGACTAAAGTAAAACTTCACTAACTTATATCTCCCTCTCAACTTCCGTTCGCCTCGCCCCATCACACTTTTCATAACGCTCTCGTTACGCATTCACCAGCTTACTCCCCAAGTCACGCGTGCGTAAAGGCCCGACCGTTCGCCTCTCCCGATCACACTTTTTGTAACGCTCTCGTCACGCATTCACCAGCTTACTCCCCAAGTCAAGCTTGTGTAAAATACTTACTTACTTCAAAAATGTTTCATTTAGCCCAATAGCCAGCTCTCTGTTTCACTTTGAAGCTCACTCGTCTAACACTGAAGGTCTCCAACTTATTTTATTTATTTATTTTATTACATAACATTCGATACATTTATATGGCTAAAATAACAGTAATAATTTTGCACAATAATTGGAAATACTTGTATTGTGTACAAGTGTTATTATGTCTTGTAAGTCGAAATTAGTTCCTAGCTAGGCATCTTTCTA
Source organism: Limnephilus marmoratus (assembly GCA_917880885.1). Taxonomy (NCBI): domain Eukaryota; kingdom Metazoa; phylum Arthropoda; class Insecta; order Trichoptera; family Limnephilidae; genus Limnephilus; species Limnephilus marmoratus. The sequence continues at coordinate 20,929,197 of OU862915.1, forward strand.
AGGAACCAAATGCTGGTGAAAATGTCAAAAGTTTATTCTGTAAAAAATATTAAGGTTTTTGAAGTGAAACTACTTTATCGCCGTTAGTGACTTGAAATTCGGGTGAAACGGAAATGCTTCACAACTCAGTTCTACACAAATTCTTGGTTCTAATATAATGCTGTTAATTCGCACCTCAGCGCGTGCCTTCTATAGCGTAGTTGGCAAGGTGACAGAAATTAAGCGAACGGGGGTTCGAATCCTACGAAATCCAAAAAAACATTTTTATTTGGTGAAATCAATATCCAATCTTCAAACCACTTTAAAAAAAACAAGCAAAAGAAAAGAAAGTGACATCTAGCGACTCTCTAGTTTCACCTCCACCGGGTGTGAATTACATACTCTGATTTTTTTTTAATAAAAAATTTACTAGATGGAAGGCCTTAGAGGACCTTTTTAGTTAATCAGCCAGGTTAAGTATTGTAACCGCCATTGTTAGCTTTTATCATAGCGTAGGAGCTCACAAGACATTAGTTTGTTGACTACAGAAATTTACGGGGCATTCAACGCAACTTTTGTTAATCGACTGACCTAATCATAAGTTTACCGTGCTGGCAAATATTGCTATCTAACCATAGATGACGGATTTAGTCAACATCGTATTGATAGCGATGGTCCCTGCTGGGCATCTAGTTATTTATTTATTTATTTTTATTTAAACGCCATAAAATGGCTTTTACATTCAAGTGATACATGATACAATGGTACACAGTATTATACTAATAACAAAAATAAAATAGTTAAACAATAATTAAATAATATACAAGGTTTATATAAGACCTGACATAAAACAATATTACGTAAGCGTGACTAAGTTAGTATATAGGTTTATGACACAAATATGTGTTAAATCCAAAAAAATAAAATAATGTTAAATCTTTAGGAACAGAAAGATGCAATATGTTTAAGAGCGTTTAACCAGCCAGCGGACGAAAATCCACATTTCGTCGAAAGTTGTTCTTACGATCGTACAGGGCGGTTACAATGAGAAAGATTAATTATTCTCCGTACCAGCTTTTTTAAATTTTAATTCAATATCGAATTTATTTCAATTCAAATTAGCTTTAATTTATACCTTCATCCAAAAATGCTGAAAGGCGTGATGATAAAACTATTAAAATAAAGTACTTTTTGTAGTGATTTTTTGATTATAAGTATTTGCCATTTTTCAATAATGTCTAAATTTAATAAAAATGTTAAAAAAATCTGAAATATATTAGTTTGTAAGTGCGCAAATAAATACACAAATGGACCAATTTTCGTCAAGAAACACATGTACGTACATATTTTTTAATGATTTTATTGAAACTAAAATTAAAATTCTAAAACACGCGTTTGCTAGATAATGAATTGATTTATTTTACTGCATGATTATACTATTTGAAATGGGTGTGGTATAATACAAAATCTTTTTTGAAAATTTAACAAATCTGCCAACGACCTATGGAATAACCTTATTATACTAAAAATTAATAAATTTTCTCAAAATTTATTACATGCGAATGCTAGATAAAATAACAATCTTTCGAAATCCATTTATAATTTTTTGTGGAAAAGAGTCAATACGTCTAAAATCTGATTTAAAATGACATATTTCTGGTTTTCTCTAGGAATGCCCTCTTAAACAACAGAAGATTATATTTACGCAGTGTCTATCCCAGAGTATTAATCATATAATATTTGTTTGTTGATATTCTATCAATATTTATCACATCAACAATATATTTATTACCAAGCATATAAATTGATTAGTAAATGCGATAGGAATGTTAGTTGATAATACTTTGAAACCAAATAAAACTTGTATAATTTCATGAAGATAAAACAAAACAGAATAACAAAATAAACAAAAGCTATACGGTCGTATCGGGTTATGTTAATTTTAATTGTTTCTAAAATTACATTTTATAGAAAGCATACAGTCTTTAGGTCTTAATACAAGCAAAACTAAATATATAATATTTTCAATTAACTCAAGGAGCCAACCAATAATATCACTAGAACTAAAATTACACCAATGCCATAAAAATAATGTTCAACGCCCAGTTATAGAAATGCAGAAAACGTACAATACTCGGAGTAATATAATTGATGAAAATTTTAGATGTTACCTACCCATCAAAGGTATTACGAAAAACTTCACAAGCCTTATATATTTATTTAAAAAAATCTATGAAACTATGTGGTAAATGAAAAAGGACATGAAAACGGTTATGTCATTCTGTAATTGAATATTGAATCAAAGGATGGGGATTTGCTACGTATAAGTACATACACAACCTAAATATGATTAAAAAAGGAATCATAAAGACCGTGTTGAAAGTAACCATTAGAACGCCTTCAATCGAAAATTTCAATAGCTTTTACGTAAGTACTAAATGTACAACAAATACTGCTAAAAAAATATTATTGAAGCTATTCAAAAATAATGAATCCTCAACTAGACCGTGTACTTATTTATTTATTTTTTCAGGTTCTCCATAAAACAGTTATACACCAAATTATTACGGAGAAGATTACAAAATATAAGAGAAAAAGGCCAAGGGAGCAGTTTCACTATGTTGAGACGTATGTCAGTAACATTGAAGATGTCAATGTTCAATGCAGAATCGTTAAACAGTATGTGTATACATAACACTTCATCGAATAAAAGTGATATAAAAAGTATTCCAAGTTATATAACCACATTCGGACAAAGAAACTACACTTACTTTGCAACACTTACTTTGGTAGGCGGGTATGGGTACCGCCGCCCTGGGAACCATTTATTGGATGACCAACACCTCTGCCACAGGTCACCCCAAGTGGTTCGCTACGTTTGGTGACTTAGCAGGGGTGCCCGGGTTCTTGGGGTAATGTTTGTCCAGGTCTTGATGGCGGGTGCGTCGGCCCACCTTCTGCGTGGCGGGCCGGATTGGGAGATGCTGGTTGAGGGAGACCCTTTACAACCGGTTACCGCTGTCCGGGCCGCTCGGTAGTACAGGGGCCCGACCCTCAGGCTCACGACTGAGGGTGGGCTGCCCCATCAACGAGTGCAAAAACCCCGCCGCTGCTGTTGTGCCGGTTCGTGACCGGAGGGGACCCAGCAGTAGCGTTTGGGGCGCATTGGACGACCTCTCCAGCCGGACTCTCCCTGCCCATCGCCTTGCACCGCAGTGGGTGGGTTGGATACATACGTCCGTCACTCCTGGAAACTCTGAACCCCAGCATCCTACCCACCCCTTATACCTTTTCCCTCCCAGACCTTCCTTCCTCTCATATCAAAAAAAACAAAAAACCAAAAATTAAAATCATGAACTTGCAACCTACAATAATTAACGTCATTACAGCGGCGAGACGTAGGCGTCCCCGGTGCGGGCCAAAACTGTTGGTGAATTACACCAACATTCGCGGCCTGCACACCAATTTAAACTCTGTCCACCACCACCTTTTTTCTCAACGCCCAAACCTTCTCTTCCTGTCTGAAACTCAGATAGCTGAGCCTGTAGACACCTCCTATCTGGACTGCCCGGGCTTCACCCTCGCAGGCAAGTTCAGACCTAAAGGAGGTGTCTGTCTCTATAGTCGAGCTGACGTCAACTGTGTGCGACTGTTGAATCTGGAAAACTCCAGATTCGACGTAATGTGGGTACGCGTCAATCTTGCCAGTACGGTAAGATTCTACACGTGTTTATACCGCTCACCGAACCTGAGCGAATCAGACACGTCCGAGCTCTTCAAACACTTAAGCGACACTATTGATGACCTCTTGCCCCGCTACCCTACGGCAGAGTTTGTGGTCCTGGGGGACTTCAATGTTCATAACGAACCTTGGTTGAAGTTCTCAGGATCAACAGACTCGGCTGGACGCCAAGCGGAATCCTTTGCCCTTTGCTACGGATTGGAGCAAATGGTTCAGGAGCCTACAAGGGTTCCTGATGTCCAGACTCACCGTTCCAATCTGTTAGACCTATTTTTAACTACTGTGCCACACGGTTACAGGATTGAAGTCACAGCGCCTTTAGGATCGTCCGACCACTGCCTGGTGACGACATCAATCCCTGTAAACTTCAGACCACCAAACGAGAGGCTGAAGAGAAAAGTGTGGCACTATAGGTCAGCAGATTGGTTCGGTCTGCGGGCACATTTCAATGCTTTTCCGTGGTCAGCTGTCTGTTTTCGGACTTCGGATCCCTCAAGATGTGCCCAGGAAATTGGTGAAGTCATCACATCCGCGATGGATGGCTTCATCAAATCTACTGTTAAGGAAACTGGTGTAGGCTCAAAGCCGTGGTTCAGTCGACAATGCGCTGAAGCAGTGCGACGAAAAAACGCGGCTTACCGAGCCTACAACACATCTAGAACATCCGAAGACAGAACAGCTTACAACAAAATGGCAAAGGAAACCAAGAGAATCATAAATAGGTCAAAATTCGAGCACGACCAGCAGATCAGCAGAAAGCTGACTGCATGCCCGCATGGCAGCAGGCAATTCTGGTCACTTGCGGGCTCAATAGGTCGCAATTTCTGCAAATCCAGTCTGCCACCTCTTACCAGACCTGACGGCTCACTAGCAAACACCGCCACCGAAAAGGCTAACTTACTAGGTAAAATGTTTGCGGATAACTCAACCCTCGATGACCAAGGTGCTGTCCCGACGTCGGTTCCTCACTGCGGTTTTCATATGAAAAAGCTGAGGATCCGGCATCGGGAAGTACTCCATGTTTTACGAGGGCTTGATGTTAATAAAGCTAGTGGGCCCGACGGAATACCTGCCCTGGTATTGCAGAGGTGCGCTGCAGAATTAGCTCCAATTTTGACGAAGCTTTTTAAACTGTCCCTGAAGACTGGCTTTGTGCCCTCTGGTTGGAAAAAAGCGGTTATCCATCCTATTCCAAAGAAGGGTGACCGCTCCAACCCGGCCAACTACCGCCCCATAGCGATCACATCAGTTCTGTCTAAGGTGATGGAACGTGTGATCAACGACAAACTGCTCACATACCTCGAGAAGAACAAAATTATCAACGACCGTCAATACGGATTCCGGCGGAACCGCTCGTGCGGTGATCTTCTCGCGTATGTGACGCATGTTTGGGGGCGATGCCTGGAACGTTTCGGTGAGACCCAAACGGTTGCACTGGACATCTCCAAGGCCTTTGACCGGGTTTGGCACCGAGGACTTGTCAACAAACTGCTTTCTTACGAACTTCCCGCATCCTTGTGTACGTGGATTGCCGACTTCTTGAGGGGGAGGTCGATTCAGACGGTAGTCGATGGTTTCACCTCTTCCTCACACTCGATAAATGCTGGCGTCCCGCAGGGATCGGTTCTGTCTCCAACTTTGTTTTTGTTGCACATCAACGACCTTTTGTCATGTGCACCAATTCACTGTTATGCGGATGACAGTACAGTTCATGATAGCTTTTTGTTTGACAAGCCCCCAAAGGGCTCACAAACTCCAACAGCTCGTAGGGCTTTGAAGCAAAGAATGGACGGCTACCTCGAAAGTGTTTTCTCTTGGGGTAAAAATAATCTCGTTGAATTTAATGTTTCAAAGACCCAATCTTGTCTGATTACGTCCAAAAGGGATCGAAATGAAAATCTAGTCTCTTTCAACGGAAGCAATCTTCCGAACAGGCCCTCCATTGATATGCTTGGTGTAACCCTAAGTGACCAGCTCAGGTATGGGGGCTCCATTGAAGCCAGAGTAAGGCTAGCCTCCCAAAAACTGGGCGTACTGTACAGGGCCCGCAGATACTTTAATAGTACACAACTGCTAACCTTGTACAAATCACAAGTACGCCCCACGGTTGAATTTGGCAGCCATCTCTGGTCTGGAGCTCCAAAATACCTGAAAAATACCCTCGACTCTGTGCAGAAACGGGCGGTCCGTTTGATAGATTCTCCCATCTTAACAGACGGATTGCAATCTTTAGAGCACAGGCGTCGGGTGGGAATGCTATCCTTGTTCTACCGGTATTACAATGGAAGATGCTCCGAGGAACTAGCATCATTGATCCCTTCGGCACCGGTGCATAGTCGGGAAACACGCCAAACGCGTGCCCAACATTTGTACACGGTTGACATTTGTCACATGAGAACGGGTCGTTTCTTCGACTCGTTCTTGTGTTCAACAGCTCGGCTGTGGAATGATTTGCCGGCCTCTGTGTTTCCTCCTTCCTACAACATGGGTCTCTTCAAGACCAATGTTCATTCCTTCCTCTCCTCAAAAAGACCCTCCACACAGCATCCCAGATGACATAGGCCCTGAGGGAAATTATTTTCCTCAGGGCCTCCTGTGTGGAGTTAATGTAAAAAAAAAAAAAAAACCAAACTCCATAACATCCTTCTTTAAGACCTAAAACTAATAACATAAAATTTATATGAGTTCAAATCAAGAATAAAAATATGACTGAAAGAGGTCAATGAAAAAACCTTGATGAGACAAAAAACGACGTAGAAGACAAATAAACTATAAATAAATTACTTTAATCCGCCTCGGCACAGGACCACCTATTGAGGAGAACTAAGAAATACGAAATTTATACATAAATTCACCATTATATTTAGTATACACAATTATTTTATACAGTAGCTAAAAAAAAATATGTCAATTGGGGGTGAGTTTCCCAAAAACAGTCACATGGAGATCGGAACAAGACTGAGGGCAATTAACTCGACAGCTGGAATGAAGCAGAATGGAAAACAAGCCGAATACTTCTTCGGACAGCAGTTTGGTGTGATGTACCCCACCTGGGAGGAGTGGGACATGGTCACAGGTCCAACCTCCAGACAGGAACTAATCTGGTTCACAGATGGGTCCAAGATAGGAGAAGGAACGGGGGCTGGGGTATTTCTGCAGGAATCCTAGAGGGAACTCAATATACCTCTCACGCTCCACTGTGGCTGAGATGAAAGCCATCTTGGCCTGCGAATAGGAAGAGGCAGCCCTATTGGCACAGGAAAGTAACCGATGCGACTCCAGACTGGTGACGGGATGCAGGTCTATTCTTACAGAACTCGCTACTATTAATAAAATAACCCTGGTATGGTTATCAGGACATAAAGGTATTGAGGGCAACGAGTGGGCTGACGAACTAGCAAGGAAAGGAGCCGGCTGTAGGAGTAGCAGCTTGCCACACCAAATTGAGAGGTGGGTAAAATCCCAGCACTGGAAGAAATAGGAGAGGGCACCCAGAATGAGGCAATCAAAGTATTTATAAACGGACCAGACTCCAGACGGACCAGGAAAATACTCGAAATGGACAGACTCTCACTGAGGGAACTCGTACGACTACTAACGGGACACTGCCATCTCAGGAGACACGTGCAACTATTGGGAAAGGAAAACACCAACAATGTACAAAATGTGAAGAGGATGAAGAGACTCCAATTCACTTATGGTATCCTACCCTGGTAGGAACTAGGCTCAGATACCCGGGAAGACACACTGTAGAAACTGAAGACATACCCATATATCCAATGACAACTCTGGTGTACTTTATAAAAGGCACAGGGTTATTGTTAAAGGATTGAAACAAATTGGGAAATAGTTGAAAACTGTCTCCTCAATTTAATGAAAAAAAAAACAACTTAATAACACGCAAATAGAATCAGCAGACGTACGGCGAGCCGCAAATTTAGCGTCGGCGCACGACGGAACGCAGCGGAAGCTCGGCGTTCCAAAGGTTAAATTATCGGGGTTTAAACTAACTCATCCGGCAGACATTTCGGCAGACACTAAAAAACATACAAAAAAGAGACTAAAACAGGTCTCCGACAAAGGAAAAAACGTACTCGGGTGGAAAACGTTGTTTCTGCTACATGTCGGAAGGGGAAAACGTGCAGTATTTATTTTCTAGTTTCAGGTTTCTTTTTACGCCATCTTTTCGTAGTTTGCAATATTTTGTAATTTAGAATAATTATTTATGGGTACCTATATACTTTTTTGTGGAGAGCAAGTACGAGTTTGTCCAAGGATTAAGAACCTTTCTAATATAAAAAAAATCAGAAAAAAATTAAATTTACAAAAAAAACGTCACATCTTATGTTCATATCCTCATCACAGATAGTACAGATTCTAAGATCGATGCACTTGGTGAGCCGTGGCACTAGGTTCTTGATTACCTTATCATGGAACTCTGCCGCCAAAAATTCTCTCACCTAACCCTCCGCGTCTTAGTCGGACTCCAAAAGTTTTCCGGCAAAATATTGCGTCAGGTAAAGAAAAAGATTCAAATCATGTCATTGATCCCCTTTTTGATTCCGGGATTAGGTGGTAAACCCATGTTTTTTCAACCCAAAAGAAGCCTCGTCTTTGTTGGAAAAACGGTTCGAAGAGACCCGAGCGCTTTCCACATGATTTTGCTCTTCAGCATTTTGGGAACCCAAAGTGCACCCACTTTGCATATGCCATTTTTTCCTCAAAATCGTTTGTGTGACAGACCTACTGACGTCTGGGATCAAAATTACGAGTTCAAGAATTTCAACAGGGCGGACGCCCTCTTAGTTGAGAAAGTGAATAATTGAGTGAACCTCAAGACACACGTTTTTAAGGGGAATTTGAGCTACACGCTAGTACCGCCTATTTTGAGAAATAATGTCTGCGTTGCCGAAAAATATTGAAAAGTTCAGTCAAAGTTAGCCGCCTAGTAAAAGTTAGTCATCTGGTCAAAGTAAGGCTTACTTGAATAATTATGTGGATGCAGCAGATTTCGGAAACCGAAAACGGATCGTTTAAATAATATTACAGACAGATGACAGCCGAACAGCTTAAAACGTCAAGCAAAAGCAGGACTCGGTCAATAATAAACATTCGGAAGCAATTTTTTGTCATAAGTCTATAATAAAAAAAATAAAAAAAATTTGAAATAAATAAATAGATTAATTTTTTAAAATTTTTTTATTAATTATTTTTACAAAAAAGTGAGGTGACAATAGTTTTTATAATGCATATGTCTAACAAAATATCTATGTGTTTTTATTTGTTTCGTTACCAGTAACTTTATATTTGCATGCAAAATTTTTATATTTCAAAAAGTTTTGAATTATAAAATTTTAAAGCGTATTTTATCATTTTTTTTTAAATTTTCGGATACGTTCAGGTGTATTCCATTTTCTTAGATATTATTGGCAAGCGGAAATATTTTAACCCTATTAAAATGGCCGAGGCCCGAGGGGTTAATATAAATAAATACATAATCACTTCTTCAAACACAGCAAACTTATTGTGCGGCACCAATTTAATTCAAAATTAATAAAATACTCGGTTTTACCATTTTAATTGTTTAAAAAACAAGTTTCGAAAGCAATGCTAACTTCCTCGGGTTTATTTAAAACTAATTACAATATTAGACTTAAAGATGTCAATGGAGGGGAGGGTGTGGAGGAGGGGGGAGGGGATGGTAAAGCGGAATTTGCAAAAGAAATAATTTTATTGTCGGCCATTTAAAAAGAGTTAGAGAAACCCGTTGAAAAAATAACCCATAAACAATTAAGGCGGTAGGTAATTAAAGATAAATCGTGCATATTTTCAAATAATTTAAAAAAATGGTTTAATTAATTTTTTAGTTAATAAGTTCTTTGGGACTCCAGACCATGTTCGTGAGAACGCGTTCCACTCTTTCTTGAGCTCAGCAGCTCGGCTGTGGTGCGCCGGTCTCTATGTTTCCTCCCTCTTACAACATGGCCATCCCAATTTGGGAGGCGGGTATGGGTACCGCCACCCCGATAACCATATAACCAACATCTCTGCCATAAATCACCCCAGATGGTTTGCTACGTTTCGTGACTTAGCAGGGTTGCCCAGGTTCACGGGCTGAGGTTTGTCCAGGCCTTGTGTGCGCAAACATGTGTCTCTTCAATTTTCACTCCGTCCTTTCCACAAAATGACCTTTCACATAGCATTAACAATAACATAGGCCCTGAGGGAAATTATTTTCCTCAGGGCCTAATGTAAAAAACCTCCACAAATAAATGACATTATTTCCTCTAAAATCACGAAAAGTCGGTATGATGGTACCTATTAGATATAACTTTTGATTTAAAAAAGTCATTCGGTTTATTATTAAGGGTTCTTTACTCAGTCATAAATCCAAAACGATTTTTCCTGTTGCAGGTAAAATATAGTAATTTCGTACGTTCGTAGTAGGGTTAACATTCCAAACGACATTCATATGATTACAAGTCTCCTTGAAGTTATGTGCGAGATATAAAATATTCCTTGTTCATTAATCATAAACAAGTTCGGAGTAATTATACGAAGAAGAAGTGGGTTAACCAACTTACATACGAGAACATACTTGCCGTCAGATTAATGGGAGATCTAAGCGTAAAGAGCTTCTTTGCCATGAGAGAACTTTGTGGTACATGAATGTATGAATATTTACACATTTGCACACGAAAATACGTTAACATTTTCTCATTTATATGTCACACATCGTTGCTCACATTATAACACCGTGGTTAGGCATTATAATATGTTTTTTTTATCTCATTTATAAATTAAAACTATTTATATCACAGAGTGGTTGTTTGGCGGTATCTATGTGCTTTCAGGGATACTAAAATATGTATATTGTGCCCTATGATCTGCGAATAGACCACCACAGACTACACATGTCATTGAAGTGTCCCTTTGAATACAAATATGAATTATTCAAATGTTATTGAGGCGTGAAAAAAGGCAACTGCCAAATGATTGTATTTTTGAATCATTGTAATCAAAGTATTTTTTGAAAGAGAGCGCTTTTGTTATTACGGCACAATAAATGCAATAATACGTTCCTTATAACAATAATTGTGAGGCTCTACAAGTTGAGATACACAATGGAATTTTCCTCCAAAGAAAAAAATAATCATCGTCTTGCTAGCCGTGACGATAATTTTAAAAGTATGGAAAATGGTTACAATGATGATATGGAAGTGTGAGGGAATTCCAAAAAATCAAAAAGTCAAACGTTAACGCGCTGATGATTTTGCTTTTGTTCTTAGACATACAATGCTGCAACTCTTTCTTACACACTAAATAACGATAGCTGAAAATGAGACAAACGGTGAAGGTATGTCTGCACCCCTCCAAAGGAAATATACAATCATTATCATAGATCTCCCTCACACCAATATAGAAAATGAAACGCCATCCCGTTGCCGTCACTAAACCGTGATAAATACTGGTGTGGGTTTCCTCCGTAGGAAAAAAGTAGTACTTCAGAGGAAACAGACATATGTCCATTGTTTGACTTATCTTTTGTCTCACCATTATTTAATGTGTCAGAAAGAGCTGAAGCATTATTAGGATAATTTTTTTGTGCCGTCACGGAACCGTAATCGTGGATTGTCACGGTAATAATAAAAGTGCTCATATGCGGTGTTATAATGTGAGCGGCGATGTACATTTTTTTCCCATCCGTATATTAGCACCTCCATATTCTCAAAACTATTATACCCTGATCTGATCTGAATGGGCAAGTATTTTAGTCGAATAGCGAGTATTTTAGTAACTAAACGTATCCGAACACCATACATTTAGTAGGAGCATTTTGGTTAGTCAAATGGCGAGTTACTCGCCACTCGACTAAATTACTTGCCCAATCAGAAAGGAGCTTTAATGCTATTTTACTACCAGCTAATAATAATAACCACTAAGCCGCGATGTTTCTACTGCACACATCTCACAAGAATCTAATTTCAAAATTAGTTCTGTGAACAATAAACCTTGCGTCCTAAAAGTGTTTCTTGTCGTGTACTGTTAATTTCTTTGATTAACAATACAATTCTGAGGATCGGAGGTTTTCATTAATACTTCGATTCATCAGAGATTATGAGTCTTGTTTATTATCTCTGTTAATCTAGGGCGAGAACCCGCTCACTAATGGTGCCCGCCTTTAGATCGGACAGGATCGCTATCTTCGTAACCGTATGTCTCTATCATGTAATACTACCATTGACACCTATTGTGATACCATAAAACTACATATTCTAACGACATCCGTTGAGAGATATTGAAACTACATGCTCTATCAACATCTGTTGAGAGACATTGAAACTATATACATACTTACATAATGGGGCTATGTGTATTTTTAGGCGTTTGGAAACATATGAAAGGATGCCCCATAGAAAATGGTTAAAATCCGAGCTCTCTGAAATGTTTTTGGACTTCCATGGGACACCCATGTCAAAGACATATATTCAGTTACCGGTATTCTTACAATGACAATCCATCCTAAACAAACACCATCCTACGAATTACTCAACAATCATCTCACACTAACATCAAGCCACTTTACAATCAAGACGTCCACACTTATAATACTCGAAATAGCAATAAAATCCGCATTCCTCAATCATACACTACAAAATATGGTATAAAACCTCTAAAAAATATTGCCTATACACTACATAATTTGTTTCTAGATATGTATAAAGCAAACCAGCAAAATAAATAAAAAACATACAGTAATGCTTTAACCCTTAATTACTCGCATGGGGTCAAAGCATTTTCGGATTAAAAAATGAAGCACTTGGCGCGGCCCGATTCCCCCCGCGCCCTCGCTAGCTTCATAATGCGCGTCTGTTTAAGTTTGTATTTTAGTAGCGACTAAGTCACGGGAGTGGGAGGACATGTCGCTGCACTCTTGAGCGGTGACTCCGTGCGAGTAATTACGTAACTTTTTTGGAAGAGGTAAGTATATAGCAAAGTACCAACAAAATGTAAGAAATATGCAAGATTTCTGTGCAATGATCACTCTGAAATATACTGTCAACAGTGTAACAAGAGTGATTCGGAGAGTTCCTAAAAATACGAGAATAAACTATGATCTCAGTATACCTAAGTATAAATTGTTAATATTGGTAATTATATTAGATTAACTTGTTTTTGTATAATTATTTAGTAATTCATGTTATTACTTACAGATTATTACAGAATAAACAAAGTACTTTAATAATAAAATAGTTTCATTTACTTATATATTTCAATATATATAAAAAAACTACTCATACTATTTGGGGTCATCTGTGACCCCATGCGAGCAGTTATGTAACGTTCTTTGTGCGAGTAATTAAGGGTTAAAATAATATTTTTTAAGTACGTTTAAGGATGAAACTATGCAATTTTCTTGTTATGTTCGGTTCTGTTTTTTTCGACCTTTTCTTTCCCTTTCTCTCCTTTTCTTTTCCATTTATTTGTAATTAACCATATTTGTAAAACCTTGTTCTTTTTTCTTTATTTGTTTTCTATCGTTAAATTATTTGTTCTACTTAACCTGCTTTTATTATTCGTCTTCACTATATGTGAAACTTATATTGTTAATATCAAAATACTTACGTAAAATTGTGACCATTAACTCCCACTTATGAATTATAAGTTCCTCCCGTCCTAAAATGAGTTCATTAACTCATCGGGATTTCCCTGTAGAAATAAAAACAACACCGTAAAAAGTAATTTGACTTCCGCAGCTTTGACAAAAAAGTTTTGTGCATATTTTACATGCAAATTCCGTGGCGCTTTATAATGCATTCAGGAAACACCTTGCGCTTAGAGTTAGTTTTGAATTCCGCAAGCACTGCGAATGCCAACTTGTCAAAGTGTGACTATTTGCAACACTCAACACATCGGAGGGGATTTCTCTCTCGTTGTCTGGGCTCCGGGATGCTGCTCCTTGTATAATAAGCCAATATTCATAGCAGATGGGACGTGCAGTTCTTGTACCTGGGTAAAAATAAAGATATGGTTGCATTTGTAGAATGTTCTCTTTTATAAATGTATCATATTGTATGAATATCGAAGAATACATGAAGGAATGCAGAATGCAGGAAACCTTATAAATAGGGGAAGAAGCCCAGTATGATGGCTGTCTACGATGAGTATCATGTTTGTTCTAGTTAACATAATAAACATTTGTTAATAGGTGACCGAGGGAAAAGCGCACTCTGTTCGGGAGGTAATTCTACATAAGACTTTTTCAAAGTGGGCGATAGCGTCTCCTTATGGACACTAGAGGCATTCAGGGGGGCAGTGGTGTTGTATTGTGGTGGATATTGTAACACGGTTGTATTTGGAATCTAATTTATTAAACTAGTCCAGCGGATAATCAGTTTACAAGTCGTGACAGGAAGGGTTTATGTACCACAGAAGTTCTGCTAGAAATGAGCGTAGATAATAATATGAGAAATGAGCATAGTTAATAATACTAAATAATAATATAATAGTGAATAATACCGTTCTGTATTACTAGCTGACCGTATCGATGACCTCCAAGACCTATTAAATCTTGTTAATAATGCTGGTGAGCAACTGAGCCCAACAATCAACGGTCAACGCCAATAAAACTAAATGGATGACATTTGGACGACTAGATCTCTCTGAATCAGTGACACAGTTAAATGGTTGCAATGGCGAAAAGGTGGAAAGATTTAGATACCTCGGCAGTATTCTCACGGAGACTCTTGACCCAGATGTAGAGGTTAGGTGCAGAATTAAAGCAGCAAGAACTGCATTCATTAAAATGAAATCCCTCTTCTGCAAACACAGCTTAAAACTAAGGCAGAGAATGCTAAAATATTATGTGTTTCACATCCATACAGCAAGACCGGCTGACCAGCTTAGGTGCGGTGGCTTTATCGAAGCCAGAGTTGACTTAGCCTCTCAGAAGCTGAGTGTACTGTACAGGGCTCGCTGTTAATAATACGCAACTGCCAATCCTGTACAAACTGCAAGAGCGCCCCGCGTTGAATTTGGTAGCCACCTTAGGTCTGGAGCCCCAAAATACTTGAAAAAACCTTCGACTCTTTGCAAAAATGAGCGATCCGTTTGTTAGTTTTCCTATCTTAACAAGTGGATTCCAATCTTTAGAGCACAGGCGTCGCGTTGGGTGGGAACTCTGTTCTTGTTCTACCGGTATTTCAATGGAAGATGCTACGAGGAACTAGCTTTATTGATTCCTTCGACTTATGTGCCAAGACGAAAAACACGCCAAACACGCGTCGAAAATTTGTACACAGTTGACATTTGCACACGAGAATGGATCGCTTCCACGACTAGGTCACGACTGGGTTCAAGAGCTCGTCTGTGGAACAATTCAGCGGCTTCTGTGTTTCCTCCCACCTATAACATAGTCTCTTTAATACCCAGGTACAACACACAGCATTCACAATGTACACAGGTGCCGAGGGAAATTATGTTTTTCAGGGCCTCTTGTGTAGAGCCAATGTAAAAAAAATATTTAAAAAAATGTTCCGTCGAAAAATATTTTAGAACGGGAAAAAAATTAATTTCAAAAATAGTTATTTCTCTTTTCTACTCCTCCCGGATACCCCCTGTGTACCCATATAAACCTACGTTTTGATAATACAAAGTGGAGTTACATATTCGAACACAACATTTATAAAAACGACACAAGTATCTACAATCTTTTCGATAAGTGATCAAAATTATGGTGTACTTAAATTTTTAATGTTTTGTGAGATAGGTATGATGTATATTTTATTACAATAGCATTGAATTTTGTATTTGAGAAGCGAAATATGTGTATTTTTTTTATAAAAAAAAATATTTTTCTCATCTTTATTAATCAGTCTGACGTCGATTGGCGACGGGTGGTGTCCATTTGATATTTATACGAATCTTCATTCTAATTCCCAAATTGACGAAATTTTGCACACTTGACCTTGAAAACAAGAGAAAGGTCCCTGTCTTTGACAATTTATTTTTACTCTTCATCGCGTAAAGCATAATTTTGATACTTTTTTTAATAAAATTTTGTGTGGTTGACGTCCAAAATTCTCATAAAAATTACTGTGCCTCTAACGTGTGTACTATCGCCGGGGACTTCAGCTAGTGATAATAATAAAACACGATGTTACATAAACAATTTTATTAAGTTATAAAAAAATGGCAGTTTAAAACTACCTCAAATTTTAAACGCCGTTTAAACGCTGTGATGAATGCCAACCTTCAACCTACGATAAGCCTACAAGAAATTTTTTTTTCCCTCTAAATATTATGTAGAGAAAATGGTACATTCGGCGACATCTGTCCGAGCAGTTGGGAGCTATTACAGAGATCTGCATAGAGACTGAAGCGAGGGAACACCATATCATAGCTATCTCGAGGACAAAGGAAGTTTGAATTCTGCCAATGAGGGAGTGGATAAGGCGATTAAAAATAATTTGAACCAATCAGAGAAATTATAGGCGTGTATCGTTTTAGTGGGCTTTGATCAGATTGAGCGGCCTTGAATTCTTTCCCACAGGAACGAAAGTTCAACGAACGGAATTGTAAACAGAACTAAAGACAAAGAGCTGGAGGATTATTGACTCCGGGTCGTGTTTACATAAGACGCGATCGGGAACTTGAGATTTTGGGTGCCTAAAGTTTAAACGGAAACACAAAAAAATCTTAGACGGGAATGTTGAAAATAAGTAAATGAAAAATCATCAATAAGGGCACGGAAAACGTAACATGAATGGTCCCAGGGGTCGATTTAATTAAAACCGATCTGGAATGATCACAAAAAACGGGTAGGATCTCGGAAATTTTCACAAACTGAATATAATAACCTGAAAAAGTGGGAAAATCTATTGATATGGAAATGGAATGGTGAAACGAAGTTATTAGAGCCAAATATCTCAAAAGAAAACTGATTGGAACTACTTAAATTGACTTTAATAAGTACCGATATAAGGATTACTCTGATCTGACAACACTATTCACGATAAACAGGATATTGAAAATATTGCATATCAAAGGCCACGGTACATTTTGGTCACTCTACAATTAAATCAAATCACAGGAAAAGATGCTTAACGTAGCCTGACACTGGGAAATGCGTGTGAACCGTCGAAGGAATCGCTAACCGTTTGACTAGAGAAAAAAGGTTGGCTATCACTTTGTTGATATGACTTTATCCAAATAAAATTATAGAACATGATTTCAAGCAATTAAGGGTATCATTAACACGAAACGACCTAAACAAAATTATACAAGTTAAATACGAATATTTACTCTAAAATAAAAACATTACTTTTATGGTGTAGGCATTAAAAAATGAATTACGAGCAAGTACATGAAATTTTTAATATAAATACCGGTCAATGAGAAAATTTATGTGATTTTTTACGAGAGAGAGACACTAAACTAATTTGGTTCTAAGACATGAGGGGATTAACAGAGATTTGACAAAAGGTCATATACGGAGGAACCGAATTTGGTCCTTTTCCTATGAAAGTCTGGGCGATCAGGAGTGATTTTTCTATGAAAGGAGAGCTCTAAAAAGTCTTTAAAAGACCATGGTTTGATAAAGAAAGGAATTCGTTGGGAGATTGGGGGAGAGTTCGGACGAAAAACAACGGGAAGTGCGGGATCGTGGTCGTGGTCGTGGAAGACTACTAGTAAAGTTGAAATGTCTACAAGTGTTTGCAAAAATTGTAAATTCAGTGTTTTATTTTCCTCTTAAAATTTGTGAAATAAAAGTCCGATAAAGTGCTTTAAAATAATACTTCGTGAAAGTTCGGGTGTTTTATAATGAAAGTGTTTAAAGTCAGTAAATAAGAATTAAATGACATTCGGGGTTCTTTCTTACAACTTATATTTAGTGGTTTTATAACATTTAACAAAAATCCAGTGTCTTAAAATAAATCAAATTACCGGATAAAAGAAAATATAACACGCGATTTTAAAATTAACTATAGGTGATATAATAATTAAAACTTTAACTTTACTTTAAATAACATGACATAGGTAAAATAAATAACAATAACGAATTGTTCGAGTCACGTTTAAACTACAGTGGTTCAAATAATAAGGCGGTTAAAAATCCTTTGTGAATTGAATAACGAAATTGTAATAAACAGTAGTGATAATAATTCGTACGCTTGGAAAACGTGCGTATCTACGGTTATTAATTCTAAAGTGATATTAAAATATTGAGAATAAATAATAATTTACCTAATTCCGGACAATAAAATTAAACATCTGACTTGTTATTTGATGAATCACCTCTCGAAGGCGAATGAAATAAACCATTAGTTAATACGAGGTTGAGGAACTAAGCGAAATACCGAAGTGAATCTTAAATAGACAGATATCTGAAGAGTTTTTTCCATCAGTCTTTTCTCAAAAAGGGCCGATAGGAATCCATTAGCTAGGAATCGAAAAAAGGGAAAACCTCGATCACAATGTCGAATTTATGAAAGTCCCGACTGGAAAAATTTGTAATCGATCGAGGGCGGTAAGATAAAACCAATTATTAATTATTTTCAGAGACAAAGAAGAAAGGGACGAGCGTGCATCACCAATAAATCAATCGGAGCTTTGGAGTTTTGTCACTAACACGCTGATACTAATTAAAAGATTATGTTATTTTTCCACGCAGGATAGCAATGCCCACCAGCTCGAAAGCAAGCCAACCAGGAAATATCTACTCTGAGTTAGGCTACATATGTAGGTTTTTGCTTCAGTTAGGTAAATACGCTAATTTATTATAACTCATATAAAACGAATCGAGGCGAGTAGGACGTAATAAATGACTATCGTGGAAGCTCTTTATTCTATATTTCGTGTGCGGGAGTATACATGCGTCTCAAAATTAGGTCAAACAAACAAATACCTACGTATAAATTAGGTTATACAAGTACTTGTTTTAGTTAGGTAGGTCTATTGTTTACATAAGCGCGTATAAGGATAGGCGACATACGATATCAGTTTGATTCGTAACCGAAATACCTATATTTCTCAGAACTATGTAGGTCAAGCAAACTATACCTTAGTTGAAGCTAGGTCACCCAGATACCTCTTAGGTTAGCAAAGTACCTACTTAAACGACCAATGTTTGGGCAAAGCTAGCACAAGTAAAATATAAAAGAATTAGTTAACCAATGAATTGTGTTTCAAAAGGACAATGACCGTAGAAATAAACAATCTCCAAAGTAGGTCAGTATACCGAAGGTCGTCTGTGTGAAGAGTAAACAAACAAACCATAAAAATGATGTACCTATTTAATATCGGTCTTTCGTTCATCGGAGTTAATTAACTATTGGCACAGTTTAATTAGGTATTACAAGGTGTGATAGGAGTGTGCCTTTTAATCATTCTAGGTAATTACATTGGCGTACTTGAATAATAATAATAATAATAAGACGAGGGAAAATAATTAACGACAACACATAAATTAAATAAACAAATAACCATGAGAAATGAAATACGTAACGCAAAAATCAATAGAAATAGCAAATTGATAGGTATAGCTAATACCTACCGAATCCTTTCACCGACGAGATTAGGGTATGTTATATGACCTTCGATTGTGTATCTAAAATTTCGATTAGAGTTCAATGACACGGTCACCTAAATTCCATCAACGAATAAACAAAACAAAGGCACAAAAGTCAAGGGGCAGGTTTATCAATCATAGCTTACGACGGAAACTTCGCCCAATATGTGAAAGAAAAATCGACGTTAAATTCACTCAATTCTAAACAACTGATTATACTAGAGCAATCGCCAATAGGTAGCATTGATTCCGCGCGCAAAATTTCGCAAAGTAAAGTACTGCGACTAGCTTCAAACTCAAAGAGAGCTCATCACAATTAATCAGGAGGTCATTAATTCAATGACAACTTGACTTATCTCGTTTTAAATCTTTCTTATAGCAAGTAGGTATCCAAGAATCCATAAATACCCATAATCCTAAAACCTAATACACGAGGAGCTAGTGACCTCATTTAAAAAACACTGGTGTTCAAATACTCATACAGTCCTGAATCCTAACTTTTCTCGAACGTAAGTTTCAAGGCTACGGTATGTGTTTATGAGCCATCCGGAAATGTAAGTGTCAACCTTTCCCGAACGGAGAGAGCTTTGATCTTGTGGCGGTATTGTCGAGGTGGGGCATACGGGGAAGAGGAAGGACGTGTGCGGACAATACGCAGACGCGGCATTAAAGCTACAGGTTATTCGCATACCGGAAGTTCTTGTCAAACCTGAAAGCAAACATAAGGTTCACGAGGTGAGTTTTATGTCAGCTAGTCAGAGGTGGAGTGTAACGCTGGGTCGATCACGTGGGAGGAAGGATCTGCCCGTCACAAGCTTACGCCACATTTAACGGATAGAGACATGATAAGGGAAGACATGAAATACCCCTTCTAGACTCAGTAGAGTTAAATTCAACCCGGAGGCGTCGGAAGTCGGGTGGGACAGAAAAACGGCATGAAGACTTGGTATTCCCCCTGCTGGCGTGAAGGGCCCCTTTCATAGCATGAGACGCTCGTCGAAGAGAGTAAAACTCGGATCTAAGGACAAGCCTAGCAAACGTACTGGGAGAATTCGAGTTTGTAATTGTTGTTCATCGGTTTTCACTTGGTTAGCGGAGGAGCCGACTTTTCAGCAAACATATTATCCCCCTCCCCATATCCATCCATCCTTACTATTTCAACAGTTTTGCGAATACTAACAAATAACACTAACTATGTATACAAAACATTATGTTAGGGGAAGCTGCAGACAAGAACTCCAATTGAGAAAACCGGACTCTCGAATACGAACATTCTACACTGGTAAGGTAAGGTTTTTTATTTATTGAAATGATGTAATTTATTAACTGTTGTTTATGTTATCGATGTATCAGCGGTGATAGGAAGAATTAAATAAACACACTAAATTCCTACGGAAATCAAATAGACACAAAGTCTAAGGCGGGGTTAGTTTATCAAACTCGGTAAAAGATACTCAAATAATAATAATTAATAAATCGGAAGATTCTCACCCTTTCTCTAAAAGAATCTATGGGTTACCACACGTAATACATTATCTTCTCTACATATGTGTGCATATTAAGTATGCAAACAGATGTAAAATCTAAAACAAAAAAATACACAACGCAGATTATAGAAATAATGTGAACTAAAATCTTAAATCTTGATTACTGTGAGAAAATCGCAGGGATTTAAGAAGATAGGGTAGGTTTAGCTAGATTATAAGGTATAGGGGTTTAGAAATCACGAGCCTGAGGTAGAAATAAACCGAAAGGAGGGTTGAGTCAGGCCATCATACCTAGTGGTGTGATCAGTAGGACATAAGGGTAGAATTATGAGCGTGGCTACGAGACAGGAGCTACGAGATTTAAACTACGAGGTAGAAGCTTAGAAAAGTAAATCAGCTAGGTAGGGTTCATCACAATTGGTGTCAAAAGCCAAGGGTGGCGGACCATTACAACGCAAACAAGAACATTTTAAAAAAACTGTACAAAAAATTGTAAACACTGCTTTTTTTACAGTGTTTAAAAACTGTAAACACAACTTTAAAAACACTGTAAAAAAATCACAGTGTGCAATTCATTAAAACTAAAGAAGACAAGAGAGGGGAGGCTACGACGCACCGCAGAAAGAGGAGGTCGATTATGTTTTCTCATTCTCTCGCAGGATAAATCCTATAGATGTAAGTGAATGTCTCTTTTAAGTTTCGCTGTTTTACGTTTCATCGAGTTTCAAATCGCAACAATGCTACAATGCCAAAGAAGATTTCACTTCAACAAGAACAACAAAGAAAAAAGAAATTCGTAGGTACGTAATATTTCAATAATGTTGTGCTTATGCGTTGAAGATTTAATAAAAAAAACGGAGTGTGCAATTCACGCGCGATAGAAGTAAAACTAGAAAGTCGCTAGATGTCGCTTTCTTTCCGTTTGCCTGTTTATTTTAAAGTGGTTTGAAGATTGGATATTGATTTCACAAAAATAAAAATGTTTATCTTTTTTGGATTTCGTAGGATTCGAACCTCCGTCCGCTGGATTTCTCTGGCCGCTGAGATTTGCGGCGCACTATACCGCTGCGCTATGGGACGCGCTCGGCGAGGCGCGAATTTAAGCGTTATATTCCGACCACCCGTAAAAAATAAAGTGGCAAATGAGCGCACCTCTCGTTGTTTGCGTTTTATATCTCAACCAATGGGCGCATTTTTTTATGCTTCGCAGGTGCCGTGGTGCGTCAGTTCCGTTTCATCCGAATTTCAAATCATTCTAATGGGGCTAAGGAAGTTTTACTTCAAAAAAGAATCGTAGGTCCGCAATATTTCAATAACGTTGTGCTCATGCTTTGAAGATTCAATAAAAAAAACACTTTCTTAAGACTCATTCAAAATATTTCATCCCATCCCGAGTCCTAGGCAATTCCCAAAATAGTCGTTCAACATAATATTTCTCGGTATGATAGCGTCAGAATTATTGATTTTACGTCATGTGGGTTTATTGAAATCCCATCCCAAATAATAAAAGCTCCTAGACAAATGATGTCAGTTGGAAAGATATGAATCACACTGCAATCAATAGGTCACGTCAATGGTAAATCAATATTGAATTGACAGGTGCTGTTGACGTATTGTTGTCACAATAATTCAATCAGAAATAGCTCAATTTAGTGAGGTTCCTACTATATGTATGAGGGGCATGTTGGGGTATGATCGAGCGTTAGCAGACGGGGAGGAGTGAGAACTTTTGTGTAAGGTAGGTATGAACTCCCTGTGGTAAGTACTATTCACCCACTAAAAATCAGCTAATTTGTTCCAGTTCAATGCGTTCATTGACTGCACTATATTAGGTATTAGGATAATAAGGCATGTATGCAGTTATCTGATCATGGTTTCAATTCTTAATTAATTTTCTGCTCTTACTTCCGCACTTTAAAGACCGCAATTGTGTTTTGATTTAAAATAAATAATGCCTTCCTGTGGTATGTAGGTCGCGTAATAACAGTTGTCTCCGTAGGTTTATCGGTGCATATCTATTTGATGTTTTAAGTGGTGTACAGTGATTTGTTTTCATTTTATTAAAATGACGCCACAATCCGGGCGTTTATTGAAATAAAATTAACATATACAAAACAAGTAAGTAACCCGCCTAACTGGACAAGGTCTGTTCTGAGATGGGTACATATAAATGCATACATATACACAGACATATACATATATGTATGCACATAATCATAAAACACAAGTATACAGAATCTAGATAAAATTATTGTAAATTGTTGTTGGTTATAGTGGGATGTACATAATATCGTAAAACCAAAAATATAAAAAGAATTATTGAAAATTGTTATAAGGTTATCATGGAAACAGTGTTATTAAACCAAAAATCTTAACAGAATTATTAGAAATTATTATAGGTTTTTCATTAAATGTATATATATATATAGTTTCATACAATCAAGAATTTCGTTAAAACTTTAAAAACACATAGTAATGCCAAGATCTAAATCTAAACATAGTAACAATTCAGCAAAATAATATAAATAAACGTGTGAGGTAATAATAAACTTAATAACACGCGTAAAACATAAGCAGCAAAGGAAAGAATAAATCTCCATAAATAAAATAACACATATCTGTATATAGAGAATGAAGATTAGATTAGGATGGTATCAAAAGTAGCTTAGTGATTTATCTTAATATTTACCAAAAAGGGCTTTTCCCAAAACAACCTGTATTTCTTTTTAGTGTTAATTTGTACCCTTAAAATTCTTGTAAATAAATTAATTAGAAAACGTTGTTTTAAAGAAAATAAGCGTTTTATTTTGGTACCATCGACGATATCAAAGAATTGATTTACAGTAGAGTGACCGCGCCGCAAGCTAAAATCTCAGCTAATCTACCAACAACATCCACCATGACGATTCAATCCATCAAGCCAGCAATCAATCAATGTTCAATCAAACCACAACAGAGGTACGAATGAGCACACAGGTGATAGATATAAGAAAATTACTTGAAAATTGGCTTTAAAAGGCCGGAGGTTAGTCTAATGATGACCTCCGAGGATAAATGCCTTTATTTTAAATGCAACGCCATTACCCAATCTTTATACAATCCACACCACCCGCTTGCCAGCTGCCCGCTGCCTGAATTGAATATTTGAATTTCACGGCTTTTCTCTACTGTAATAAGCATGTATTTTACATATAAACTAATTAACTCGCCACTAATTATACAATGCTTGCAATGCAACACTGGATATTTGAAAAGGGAAAATCAAATACCTACTTACTCTAGGACATCTATTTTCCAATTTCTTCCGTAGAACGAATTTCAAAAGTGACGTTTTGAACGACAAAAAGCCGTTTTAGATCGCACAAAAATATGTTTTCTTTGAATTTCTCCGCTTTTCTCTAATATAATTTGCATGTATTATACATATAAACATTCCTCTTCAATCACTCTATCTATTGGTGAAAACCGTATGAAAATCCGTTGCGTAGTTTAAAAGATTAACGCGCACATCCATTTTGAGCGACTTCATTTTATACTATGTAAGGAGGATAAGGATAAGGAAGGAAGGAAGGATAAGGATAAGGAAGGATAAGGATAAGGATAAGGAAGGAAGGATAAGGATAAGGAGGAAGGAAGGATTAAATCAAACAATAGGTACGTACTTATTAATTTTTTGTTTGAAACATTTATAGAATGTTATTTTTTTATTAATAAAATTGCCTTTGGGTGTTACATAGATATTAACACTCCAATTACAAATGTTCATGGCATGCGTAAATCAAGGTTCAATTGTTAATGGGTGGGTTTTTTTTTAACATTAGTTCCGCACACGAGGCCCTGAGAAAGGTATTTCTCCCCATGGCCTACGTCATCTTTGAGGATGCTGTGTGCGTCCACACTTTTTAGGAAAGGAAGGAGATGAAGTTCTGGGAAGGAAAAGGGTATTAGGAGGGGGTCTTGGGGTCAGTGTGTCCAGAAGTGGCAGACATATAAATCCACCCCTCCCACTGCGGTGCAAAATGATGTTTCGAGAGAGTACGGCTGGAGAAGGCAAAGGGACTCCCTCAATAATTCTCTCCTGATCCGGCCTGCCACGCAGCTGGTGGGCAGACGCATCCGCCACCAATACCCGGTCAAAACTAACCCCATGAGCCCAGGTACCCCTGCTAAGTCACAAAACGTAGCGAGCCACTTGGGGTGTCCTATGGCGGGGGTGTTGGTTATCCAATAATTGGTTCCCGAGGCGGCGGTACCCATTCCCGCCTCCCAATTTGGAGATGCTTCTAGTAAAATAACAGAAATAATAATAAGCAAAACAAAATATAAAACATAGTCAGCCTTACTAAAAGATGTCACTTCACAACCGTTAAACGGTATTTTAGTTACACATTGTTCAACGACCGTGCAATAAAATTTTCGTTTGTTACTAATAATATTTTTTTGTCAAACTAGTAACGCAGAGTAGTGAATTGTGGTTTTACTTCATCAAAAGTGAGGTTGGGGTAGGTTGAGGGACATGCACAAAATTGATCGTAGGCACAGAATTGATTTACAGTAGAGTGACCGCGCCGCAAGCTAAAATCTCAGCTAATCTACCAACAACATCCACTTGCAGCTACGCGAAAATATGACTTAACTTTCCATTATGTTTAGAGTATAAATTACAAAATTTTATAAAATTTATTCATTAATTACGTGTCAATTTTTCATTTTATTATTTTGCGATTTCTGAATGATTCGTGCGTCATCGATGAAATTTGAACCATTTTGCATTATTGCCTGCGTTATCGTAGAACTTCAGCATTTCATTTGAAAAACATCTCAGTTACATGAAACCTTATAATATTTAATTACACGGAAAACATAAAAACGTCTGAAACGTACATACTGAGAGAGTTTTATTTAGATTCTGGAACTGCTAAAAATGCAGCACAACGATAAAGTTTTAACATAAAAATACTAATCATATATGTTGTGTAATTTATTGTTATTCTTGAAGTATTCGAAGAAACTTTGTATGATATATGTGTAATGTA
This sequence comes from Limnephilus marmoratus, assembly GCA_917880885.1. Taxonomy (NCBI): domain Eukaryota; kingdom Metazoa; phylum Arthropoda; class Insecta; order Trichoptera; family Limnephilidae; genus Limnephilus; species Limnephilus marmoratus. The sequence continues at coordinate 20,955,012 of OU862915.1, forward strand.
ATTTTTAACCACTTTACTAGACAAAGAAAAGATCTTACTGCGAAACTCTGTGGCATCCTCTTCCGTCAAGCTAGTTTATATATATATATTATGTTGAACGGTAACCGACGAGTTCATCGAAAGCAAATTCATCGAAAACGAGTTCATCGAAAATCAATTCATCGAAAGCAAATTGATCGAAAACGAGTTCATCGAAAATCAATTCATCGAAAATCAATTCGTCGAATGATCAATTCATCGAAAAACATTTTTTTTGTAGATATTAGAGCTGTTAAATTAAATACCCAAAAAGGTCTGTTGATTTATAAAAAACTGATTTAAATGTGTTTCGTAACTGTCAGTTTCGTAGTGACAAAGTAAAATTTGTAGGTTATCTCTTCGATTTCCAATTGTCTGATACTGCAAAAAAGGGATATCTAAGGAACGGTGACCAGACAACTCATAATGGAACTAACTCATAAACAACTGAGAAAGGTCATTAAGAGTGATGATAAAAAATATTTAAAAAGTTAGGTTAGGTTAGGTTAGGTTAGGTTAGGTTAGGTTAGTTTAGGTTGACCAATGCTTTTTTAACTTCTCGGTCCGCTCGGCATTTCTCTCAAATATCAACAAAATATATTTTTTCGATGAATTGGCGATTCGATGAATTGATCATTCGATGAATTCGTTTTCGATGAATTGATTTTCGATGAACTCGTTTTCGATGAATTTGCTTTCGATGAATTGATGTTCGATGAATTGTTTTTCGATGAATTCGTTTTCGATGAACTCGTCGTGAACCATGTTGAACTGTATTTAAAGCGGATTGTGTAATTCGCGGTATTTTTCTTCAGCGGCGGGCGCGGGAATTGATCGCCGGCAGAAATGCGTAATTCGGCTTTTTTTTACATTAAAGCCACACAGGAGGCCTTGAAGAAAATAATTTTCCTTAAGGCCTATGTCATCTTTAGGGATGCCGTGTAGAGGGTCTTTTTAAGGAAAGGAGGGAAAGGAATTTCTGGGAAGGAAAAATGTATGAGCGGTGGGTAGGAATCTGGGGTTCAGTGTGTCCAGGTCATCCGCCGCCAAGATCTAGATAAAATGGGCACCCCTGCTAAGTCACCAAACGTAGCAAACCATTTTGGGTTTATCAGGATTTTTATGATGTTTATCAGGCGAGAATCAACTGATGACTGGCAACGCGGTTCATAAAAGATACGTTTAGGAATAAGCAACAATATTATTTCCTAAGTACAGCGGTTCATGAATGTAAGCGTGTACATGATGGGCGTGTGTAGTACATAAATAATAACCCAACAATGTTTTAAAATCTCCTACTACCATCACAGAAAGCCGAAAATATTGCTTGTGTTGTGATGGAGGACTTAGCCAGCCGAGGAATCGAATACGCAACGCTCGGGTGGGACCCAAGCGCTATGCCCACTCGACCACTGACCAGTCGAAAATGATATATTCGTCCTTATCCGTAAGTGGCAATGTTATCGTTAGAGTCAAGAATTGTGTGCGAAATTCAGTTGAATCTATAGGTGTATATATAACTTTCACAGAATTTGAAAAATAATGTTAAAATTGTATGAAACAACCCATCCATAGTCTTTGTATTTTGGACTGCTATTAAACAAATTTCATTGTCGAAATTCGAGTTCTTCCATAAAAACATAAATATCTTCCATTAAATTTTCGCAGAAGTTGAATTTTGCCATTGAAAATTGATGAATTGTTCGAATTCTGTGAAACAACACGACTAACTAACTAATCGTTACGCCTTTTCACGGCAAGGATAGGCAGGGAGGACGGACTGCCAATCATCTCGATCTTAGCACACACTCCTTGCCTCATTCACATTGATATATGATAGACTTCGTCTTGTACAAGCTCTTCCATTATTGTGACTCTTTACACCGCCCAACTTAAGGATCTAATTGACTTGTACGTGCCATGTCGTCCTCGGGCGTTCCCGACTTCTTCTACATTCCCTTTTGCGTCATATATTCTGCTTACACTCTTTTCCTCGTTCATTCGCTCTACATGCCCAAACCATATGAGCGTCCCTTTCTTGATCGGTACAATCTGACCTTACTCTTATTTTTTGAGTCACACACATTTACACTAATGGTTTAAGTTTTGTGATGCCATGGATCTTAAGAAGTCAATACATCCTCTTTGTCTATTTCATCCAAAGAGATCATGCCTCCGGAAGTATTAGTCTAAGACATTTTCTAGGAGCTAGCACAACTTTTTTCCTTCATTTCCCGAAGCATATAGCCTTAAGGCTTGTGCGCCAAAGTAGAATGCCGCACGGCAGATGTCTCCAATATGTTGTTTGCGAACCGATTCAACCTATTTATTAGCTTTGTTCGAGACTGACTACGGTAATGGATACGAGGTGTTGAAGAATTATACAGATATCATCAGCCTTATCGAGGCTTAGATAAATGACAAAAAATGAGATTACAAGTGTATTTACTGACTGATAAAAATCAACCACTGCAGTCTATGAACCAAAATTATGCCACATATTTATTTATTTATTTATGGTAGGTATTACTATTCACAATTCAATTTTTATTAATAATGAAAACAACTGCACGGGGACAGGATGAGGTGTATATAACATTGCGACACATTTTTTTGGGTAAAAGAATAATTTATTTTCATCAGCCCATGATGAAAATGAATCGAAATCGATTTGTAATTTAACACAATCTTGCCCGTCACAAATACTCTTAAGTAATTTCAGATCATCAGCAAAAAGCAGGCAAGAGGAATGTTTGATGCATTCTTGAATGTCGTCAATTAAAATTAAAAATAGTAGAGGTCCCAGGTTTGACCCCTGTGGTCCTCCAGAAATTGCAGATAATTTCCTAGACCTGTATCCGTCGATGCATACATGCTGTTTCCTATTTTTCAGATATGTGGCAAAAAAAATTATAAGAGGCTTGTGGAAACCCATTCTGCGTAATTTCCGTAATAACACATCTTGATCGACTCGGTCAAACACCTTAGCGAAGTCCGTGTCGATCACATCGGTTTGTTGTTGCACGTCTAATCCTCTCGCCACTCTTTGTGAGAGTTCAAGAAGATTAGAAATGGTGGACTTTTTTGGTAAAAAAGTACAAGATACGATGTATCAAAGTCATTATTACTGTGCAACTCTTTAAATTTATTATCGCTTCGTGTTATATAATGGCTTAAAATTGCGGGTCAGCATACATCTCAATCTGAATAAAATAAAATAGTGAAACATGTTCATAATACAAGACTAACTGCAACCGATGGACTTGCAATTCCCAGATACCTAAATAAATACGATCAAAGAACTAATACCTTGTTTCAATAATTTACAATATACGAGGCATATCCAGAAAGTAAGTGTACTGTGACCACAACGGGCGGAGGTTTTTAGTTTTTTGAGGGTTGGCAACTAGTGGTACAGGGGGGTCTCCTGACCAGAAAGAGCATCGCAGAAACATTGTTGTACGTAAACTCACGTTTTAGTGTCCAGTTGCGTGAAAGTTGTCGGCAAAAAATCCCGCCAAGTGCTGTTATCTCCTTTTTACTCACGAAAGAAATAACACCTACAAGAAAAAAAGGTAAGGTTTTCTGAGCTCTATTGTTACTGGAGATAAAAGTGGGAGACTCATTACATGCATGGAAAAAAAACAGTCGTCAAAATGGCGTCACACCAATTCCCCATCTGTGAAAAAATTGAAAATCACTATTTCAGGCAAAAAAAATCATGGCCTCAGTATTTTATGACCAAAAAGGCATCATTTTGTTCAAACTTCGGCCTCAGATTGAGATCACAATGCACAATAATATTGTGTACCTTAAAAAAACTTAAAAGGAGCATTCAAAATAGAGGTGGGTAAGTTCTGCATTTTTCCGGAAGCCTCCGAGACTTGCTTCCTTTTAAAAGTACACGAGTTCTAGGAGCAGGTCCCGGGTCCGAGTTCTTAGGTGCGGACTGGGCACTGGGTATTGGGTATTGTTGCGGCGCACCGAAACGGGACGCACGGGTTCAAAGAACTCGGAACCAGGACCTACTCGTAGAACCCACACGAGAACTCAGAACCCCGGAGTCGGACAAGACCCGTGTAGGTACATTCAATGTATCTACACTGCACGGTCTTTTATTGAGAATTTAAATAAGTAAATTAATAAGCTGTAATGCTTTACTATAAACTATTATTTTATAATGCACGTCACCCGTTGATTAACGATACCAGATAAGACGCTCGAAGCGGTCACGCACGTGTGTGTCGATCAACGAACAGCGATCGAATGACCGCCCAGCGCCCAGCTCGTGAACTCGTGACTCAAGGGGAAGTGTCATAGTTGGCAGGCCGCGGGTAGCGGGGAGTGTCGGGAACTCACCGAGACCCGCGACTCATGAGTGGAATGGTGAGTGACGCCGGACCGTGGATCGCGGAGCAAGCCGGCGGCCACGGGGTGAGTCAGGTATCGTAGTTCGCGGCGTTCGCGCGAGTCCGGGAGTGGGCGGAATGAATGGATTGTGTCGCGATTCACGTAGCTTGGAACAAGGCGCTTGGGTTTAAAGGAACCCGGGACTTGTATTCGAGTGCGGTTTTCGCGCTTCGGCGTTGAGTTGCTCGGACCGCCGGATTACCGCCGGATTTATTTGGATGCGGAGAGTACTGGGACTGGGCCGGGTTCTCTGGGAGTAGTCGATTTGAAAAAGGAATGGGAGTAGGACCCGCTTCCCGCAAAGGAGCGGATCACATGAGCCCATTCCAGCTGAACTGACACATCGCTAATTCAAAATAAAAGGAGGGGAATGCTGACCAGAGAAGTTTGCCTTTTTCGCGAAAACTTCCAACCTCACAAAGCCTTAGCCACCAATAAGATCATGGACTCATTTGATTGGGATGTTTTGAACCACGGGGGTAATCCCCTGACTTGGCGTCTTCAGATTATCATCTTTTCACCTTCCTAAAGGCATGTATGGATGAAAATATATTTTCAACCGACGAGCAGGTGCAGAAAGTGGCCCTGAAGAGGGGGAAGGAGCTGGCGGGAGAATTCTTCGAGAAAGGCAAAAGAAACCTGTGCCACGGCTCACCACATGCATTGAACGGGTTAGCAATTATTTGGAAAAATAGTCAACAAGTGTATCAACAATATCCTGTATTTTTTTTTTCTATTACACTTTTTCAAAAAAAAAAAAATCAGTACACTTACTTTCTGGATAAGCCTCGTATTACCCAATTCAATAAAAAGCTGTGAATTGATTTTCAGATGGAAATGTATGCAAAAAAATGGTTTAGTGAAAGAACTTCTTTATTCTAACCTCCGTTTTACTGCTTTTCCATTATTATTATTTTTTTGTTCTTTCTTTCAATTTCTCTGTTCTTTATTTTTTTATGTTAGTAACAATCATTTTTTCAAAAATGTATGTAAAAAATATGTAGATATGCATATAAAATGTAATAAAGTGAATATTTAAAAAAAGTAAATGTTAAAAGAACCCGTTAAAAAAATGATATCAATTGGTTAATAATCAATCAAGTTATTTGTTTTCATTAAATTAAAAATGCAGCCGTACCGCCATCAGAATGTATGGGAAATGTCGGAAGTTGTAAGGTATTATTAATATTGTAAGGAATTTTGTATTACCTACGTAAGACGCGACGTATCAATAGCGTACTTCTCTCTCCAGTATTATTGACGTGTTTATTACGGTGAGCTAATTAATCTGGGATCATTAGAATATTTGATTGCTTAATACTTAGTATTACGTTGCCACAATGTGTGAGTCCCTACTTAGAAGTAATAAGACACCAATTAGCGATAATAACAGCTAATTAATTGGAAGTTGGAACCTGGAGTAGCGACTGTGGTTAATCTCAAACACGACGCCTGTGCTCTAAATATTGCAATCTTGCAAAGCAGACGCTGGAAATGCTATATATTCTATCAATAGCGTCAATGAGTAAATAATTTTTATTTATTTTTTTACATTAACTCCACACAGGAGGAACTTAGGAAAAAAAAATTCCCTGTGACATCTGAGATGCTGTGTGGTGGGTCTTTTTGAGGAGAGGAAGGAATGAACATTGGTATTGAAGAGACCCATGTTTTAGAAAACGGCAAATCTTTACACAGTCGATCTGTTGAACACAAGAACGATTCGAAGAAGCGACCCGTTCTCATGTGACAAATGTCAACCGTGTGCATATATTGGGCATGCATTTGGCGTGTATCCCGACTATGCACCGGTGCCGAAGGGATCAATGACGTTAGTTCAGTTCGACCGGTCAGTAGTTGAGTGCGCATCGCGCTTGGGTCCCACCCGGGCGTCGCGTGTTGGAATCCTCGGCTAAGTCCTCCATCACAACACAAGCAAAATTTTCGGCTTTCTGTGGTAGTAGGAGATTTTCAAACATTGTTGGGTTATTCGTAACCCGGGAATGTTTTTCTTTCTTTTAAAAAAAAAAAAGTTCCTCAGAGCATCTTCCATTTAATATTGGTAGAACAAGGGTAGCAATCCCACCCGACGCTAGTGCTTTAAAGATTGCAATCCGTCTGTTAAGATGGGAGAATTTATCAAACGGACCGCCCTTTCTGCACAGATTCCAGGGTATTTTCATGTAATTTGGAGCTCCAGATCAGAGGGGGCTGCCAAATTTAACCGTGAGGCGCACTTGTGATTTGTACAGGGTTAACAGTTGTGTACGAGTACTATTAAAGTATCTGCGGGCCCTGTACACTGTACGTAGGGTGGAGCGCGGATGTATGAACTTTTTTTTTTTAAGATTCAGAGTTCTAAGAGGGGGGGATTTGTGCCTTATGTTAAAGTAAAAATACATGGGATTTTTCATTTCATTTGATTAAGATCTTCTGTCTCCGCAGTGACTTCAAAAATTGAAAATTAGGGTAAAAAAGTTTAAAGTTTATAAGGCGATACATTGTGATTAATTTAGTGGTAAGTAGGTGTTAAATGATAAACAACATATAATTAAGATATTTATTAAGGCATCGCTGTAAAAAATAAAGAAATTTGAAACAAACTCGAAAAATTATACATTTATTATTTAGGTTTAAAATCCTTTTTAGTTTCAAATTTAGGCATTTGATTTCGCGATTCCAGCTTGGCATTTATTGCACCTTTCTTATCCACTGAGAAATGGAAACCTCCATTGTATTCTTTAAAGCTCTTTCAACAGCTTGGGTATGGCAGGGAAGCCTTATAAACAATAGTTCGTTTTCACCACCAGATTCCACGACATTCTGAATTTTCTAGTCCAATAAGTTTTTCAAAATCGGTGGTTCGGTTAAGTTTTCCTGCCAATTTATTACATCGCTATATATGGAAGCGTTACAATCTATTTATGGCACTTGAAACAGTCTAGGTGTTGGAGGTTGAGTAGTACTGCGTGCCTTTAGTAGGGCTGCCAGCTCTCTAACATGTTTTTTTATCATCTGTTATCATCGCAAGAAGAATCCCTTCAGGATGGCAAAGTAGTCGTTCCTTTGGATAAAAGGATCTATAATTTTTTTTAGAGTTTCTGGCAGGTAACTGGAGGCCTTAATAATATTGAACAGGTAACACGTGCCATCTTTGCATGATGGTTTACTTTTAATTGAGAACCAAAACGGTGCGTAAACTTTGACCACAAAAGTAGCCAGAGTTTTCAAATTTTCAGATGGTTCTTTAGTAGATACATACAAACGTAGTCTTCGGTGATCCAACGGGCTTATGATAGTTTTTCTGGAGATTTATTGCCTAGATCTTCTGGAAATTCATCTGAAACTACAGCCGAGACAATTTTATACAAGTACTGTTGGTCTGGACTCAGATCTTTGGCCATTTCTGGTAGCATTTGACCTCCGATGCGTTCAAAATTTTTAACAGGCAGCTTTTAACAGGTTTCCAGTGATTTTCCCAGTGGACCAATATAAGATTTAGGTCCCGAAGTACACCCATCGAGATGAAAAAACAGATGTCTCAAAGGCAGTTCGTTAATGTGGAGTAAAAAAATTATCCACTGAAGTGGTTTTTGTAGCCTTTTTTCAAGCAGTCTTATAATTCCAGCATACTTTCCAGTATTAACATTCGTACCATCACAATCAATTGCCATAAAATCCATCTTGGGAAACTTCTTTATGTAACAGAAACCCTGTTATCACGGTATCTATTCCTTTTGCTGTACCAACATCAGGTACCACGTATCCCATGTAAATGGATCCCGGCTCTTGAATCAGTGAGATAGGTTCCTTTTTTCCGCTGATTACCATTACCCGAGACGTTCTTTGATCGGTCAAAAAAGTTTGCTCTTGTTTGGGAACATTTTTATCCTTAGGATATATACATTGAGCGAATGCTTTGTACTTGCATACTGAAATATCAAAAAGTATCTTACTGCTTTTCTGAAAACTATTTAACTTGTCCAGGGAGAGCCTCTTGATAGACTTGAGTAGATTTTTGCACTTTAAATGATATACTTTCAACATTTGAACGATCCTTGTTCGCGTCAATGTAGGAATAGATGCAGTGTACCATATATGTTCAATTTCGACATTACTATATCTGCTACCTCACCAAAAATTGGTTCTTTTGCAGTTTCTGATTGCAATTTCAGTTGATGTCTCGTCCACTCATAATAGTATTTTACTGCATCTTCGTAAGTAGGTAGAAAGTTCTCTTTCATCTCAAAAATATCACCAAATAGAGGACATTTGAATACACTCCGAGTTCTTTGCATAGTTGCCATGTAAGAATATTGAACGTAATTTTAACGATAAACGAGCGTGCGACTGATCCGAGATTCGAACAAATAGAGCAAGCAAGCTAAGTATCACCTCCCGCGCTACCTCTCTCCCCTTTATTTAAATTATAAAACACAAATTCGAACTTCTTTTTATTTTGTGTCGAATTTATATTTATACCAAGCAAACTTTCTTGATAAAAATTAGTATGTTTATTCAAAAATATCGTACATAAACATGACTTCCAATTAGAGTGAAAAACCGACTATTTTCGTAAATTCAATGCCATTGCGGAGGCAGTTACCCTAAAAAAAATTTAATAATATTTTACATGGCTTAAATTAAACCTAAAAGGCACCAAATTTTGACTCTTACATTACCGTCCAGTGAAAAAAAAGAATTCACTCCTACCTACGTACAGTACGCCCAGTTTTTGGGAGACTAACTTTACTCTGGCTTCCATGCAGCCCCCATATCTGAACTGGTCACTTAGAGGTGTCAATGGAGGGCCTGTTCTGAAGATTGCTTTCGTTGAAGGAGACTAGATTTTCATTTCGATCCCTTTTTACAATAGATGTAAGTATAAATAAAAATTGAAATAATAGACTAATTTAAGGAGTGAAAATATATTCCATCTTTAATTATTTAATAACAATATTGCATACTTCAATCCACTTTCTCGAATGTGTCGTTATACCATTGAATGTGACCATTCAGATATCTACGCAAACAGTCTCACATATTTCAAAAACAAATTAACAATCTTCTACCATGATAATATGTCATGGAGAACAGTTACGTAATTGCTTTATTATCATGTCTTTTCTTTCTTTCTTCCGTCTCTACGCGGGGTTGATGAAAAAAAATTAAAATCGATAGAAAAATATATTTACCAATTACAGATATATAGATCGAATCAAATTTGGGAGGCGGTTATAGGTACTGCCGCCCTGAGAACCATTTATTGGATAACCAACACCTCTGCCATAGGTCACCCCAAGTGGTTCGTTACGTTTGGTGACTTAGCAGTAGTGCCCTGATACGTCTTGGCGGCCGATGTGTTTGCTGCATGGCGGGCCGGATCGGGAGAAACTGTTTGGTTACGTCTGTTGACCTCTCATATCCCTCGACCTATCGCCTTGCAACACAGTTGAAGGGATGGATTCAGAGGGGTTCGTCACTCCTGGATATACTAAATATACCAAATTCCTACCCACCCCTCTTACCTATTTCCCTAAGATGACATAGGCCCTGAGGCAAATTATTTTCCACAGTCCTCTTGTGTGGAGCTAATGTAAAAAAAGTGAATTTCACCGCCAGTACAGTAGAAAGCCTTTTTATATTTTTTCTTAATCTTATTCATTACATAATAATTGAAATAATAGCGCAGCGCAGTGCGTTGTCATCGGATGTCTATGAGTCTTATCCAAGAAAGCATTATAACGTGGCAATACTGGCTTTCTTTCTTTCTAACTAACTAACTAACCAACAAGCCGTTTATCTGCAGGCTTAGCAGAGAGGACAGACCGCATAATTAATGGTTTGGCATGCAGTCTTTGCCTCGTTCATGTTCGTACATCGTCTCACGCGTACTCTACTACTATTCTGACTCTTGACGTGGTCATTTCTCCTTCGGGCGTCGTCGACTTCTTCCACTATTCACTTATATTCTCGGTACGATTTTTTCTTCATTCATTCGCACCACATACGTGGTTTTAACAAACGTGAATTTCATTTCCAGTCTATTTTCATCCTTCGAAATTCCATGCCTCACTGCCATACATCCGGGTAGGTACGAGTACTCAATTTTTGGCTGCTACCTTCGCTTCTTTGAAGAGTTTTTTGTTAGTGTTAACCGCCTTTAGTCCTCCATTAATGTAGTTACCTGAATTTACCCCTCTTTCAATACATAATTTTTTTAAAATATTTAATTCGTAAAACTCCATTAAATTTTTAAAAATTTAATTTAAATTTATTCAATAATGTTATTATTAGGTCCTTACATATGAAATTGGCGTTTTGTATGGGAGGAACTTAAAGTAAATTTAAAAAAATATATATATATTTATTTAATCAAAGTATGTACCATTGCTATCTATGCACTTTTGCCATCTCATAGGTAGTTCATCGATCCCTTTACTAAAAAAAACATTAGGACGGGAATCAATAAAATCTTTGAAAGCGGTTTGGACTGCCCAATCGGAGTTGAATTTTTTCCCTTGCAAGAAGTTATCCAAATTTCGAAAAAAATGGTAATCTGTTGGGGCAAGGTCCGGAGAGTACGGTGGATATCTTATACATTTCAATTGAAGCTCCTCTAATTTGGTAGCCGTCTGTTGTGCAGTGTGTGGTCTAGCGTTCTAACGGGCGTTTGTTGATTTGCTTCAGTGAGGTACCCACCTTTCAAGCTTTTTCACCTTCCCAATTTGCTTTAAGTGGATTAAAACAGTTTTATCACTAACACCGCAGCCTGCAGCTAACTTGGACGTGGTTTGCGATGGATCCGCTTCCACAATAGCCTTCAATTCTTCATTATCAACTTTGGTCTCCGGCCGTCCACGGGGCTTGTTCTGTAGGTCGAAATTTCCAGAACGAAAACGTTGGAACCAAAAACGCACTGTGTTTTCTTTTGCGGCACCGTCGCCATACACATCATTAATCCTTCGAGCCGTTTCTGCAGCACTGGTAAATAACGCGATATTTTAAGTTTTCCATTTTGTAAACTAAGTGACGCAAAGAAAAAAAAACAATTAAGGAAAAAACAAATGAATTATAATTTTCGAAACATACATACATGAGTAAATAGGTGTATAAATTTGAATTTGGAATTCCTAACCAAAGAGAAGATATTTGAGATCATAGTTGCCAGTACGACCAAACGCCAATTTCATATGTAAGGACCTAATATTAAATATTTGTAAAAAGCACAAACTTTTTGGCTCGCAATAATTTACAATAAAAAACACATAAATTTATTTTAGACCACTTTTATTTTAAAACACTACCGGTTTCAGAAGCACCCTTCCTTCGTCAGGAGAATATTATAACTAAACTATGAGACAGAATGTTAGGTGTTTGAGTGGGAGGTGAGCAAAGGGGTGGGGGTAATTGCGGGATTTAGTTAATTGGAAAAATATTTAGAATGGGCCTGAAAGATAAATTTAGTTGGTTATTCAAAATACTAGCATTATTATTTAGGGATTTTCTGATTTCTAGTGCTTCAAAATTATCTAATTTTTTGCTTTTATTGTTACGGTGGAGAATTTTAGCCCCTGTGTTCTTATTAAAAGTGTTATCTGTGGAAATTAGGTGATTAGCAAACTCTGAAAAATTATTATTATTTAAGCATCTTAAATGTTCTGTGATTCTAATGTTTACATTTCTAGTTGTTTTACCTATGTAGAACGAAGGACAATCATTGCAACATAGTTGGTAAATGCCTGAGTGGCTTAATTTATGATCTCTATCTTTAGTATTTTTTAGTAATTTAGCTAAATTTTTATCAGTATAGAACGCGGGTTTAATGTGGGCAGGCAAGTTTTTTGAACTAAGTGAGGAAGAGTTGGATATATATAAAATTCTGCGCCATTGAACGGGATTTTTCATTTTATTATTATTTTCAGGTATACCAAATAAAAATGTATTAGTTGAAATGAGTTTAAGTTTCTTATTTAGGATTTTATCAATTAAATTTGTGGAATAACCATTATTTAGAGCAATTTGTTTAATTTTTTAAAGTTCAATCGCGAAATTAACAGACGATAGAGGGATTTTTACTAGCCGGTGCACCATTGAATGATAAGCAGAATGTTTATGAGAAGCCGAATGATTTGACATGTTATGTATAGTTATATCTGTGTACGTCGGTTTACGAAAAATGTTAAAATCAATTCTTTTATTTATTGAAGTAAGTGTTAAATTTAAAAAAATAATCGATGCATTACTGCCTACCTCTAAAGTGAATTGGATGCTTTTATGGAATGAATTGATAAGAAGAAGAAATTTAGACAGTTGCCGCTCTGTTCCTGTCCAAATACAGAAGATATCGTCCACATATCTCTTCCAAGTTAGAACATTATTTAAGAGTGATGAATTACAATTAAAAATCTTATTTTCTAAGTTATCCATAAAAATGTCTGCTAACAGCCGACTCGTTGGGGCCCCTATCGGAAGGTCTTGATTCTGTTGGTAGACACTGTTGTTATATTGAAAATAATTTTGCTTTAGGCACATGTTCAATAACCGAGACAGGTCATTAATCATATCAGTATCCAAATTGGAGGAATTTAAAATATCTACAATAATTTTTTGGCAAATCAGTAGTTGGAACATTTGGGAATAAATTAATAACATCAAAGAAAATTAGTTTGGCATTATCGGGAATAACCAAGTCCTTAATTGCATTGATCAGTTAAAATGAGTTCTTAATTGTATACTTTGGGGAAAAAACATTAATATTATTAAAGACATTAGTAATGTGAGTAGCTATTATGAAATTCGGGGAAGCACAACGTGATACAACAGGTCTGATGGGTTGATGGCTTTTATGTATTTTCAAAAATCCGTTTAATTTGGGGATTTTGGGATTAGATTGTAAAAATTTATTTTGGTTAGGGTAATCATCTTTAAAAATTGGAGATTTATATGCTTTAATTGAATTTTTAACATCTGTTTGAAATTTATTAGTGGGGTCTTTCGTTACGGTAATGAAATCGTCACTTTTTACAAAGTCTTCCATTTTACACTGGTAGTCCATTCTATTCTTCACTGTCACTGTATTTCCCCACCCCTTTGCTCACCTCCCACTCAAACACCTAACATTCTGTATCATAGTTTAGTTATAATATTTTCCTGACGAAGGAAGGGTGCTTCTGAAACCGGTAGAGTGTTTTAAAATAAAAGTGATCTTAAACAAATTTATGTGTTTTTTTTTCTTCCTAATAATTTTTCTACCTAATAATTCTGCAATAATTTTATTTTTATTTTTGTGACAGCTGTTTCGGCTTACAAAGTCATTTTAAAAATGTGGTTAAACCACATTGAGACGACTTATTTATACGATTCTAAATTTCAGTTTTGTGAAGGTGTCTATATTTATTTATTACCGGTTAAACCAATTTGCTGAAAAAAATAATTGAAACAGTAGATACTTTATCACGTGGGGTACTCCGAAACCTCTTTTCCCCGTACGAAATGCTAAGAGCGTTTAACCAGCCAGCGGACGAAAATCCACATTTCGTCGAAAGTTGTTCTTACCATCGTGCAGGGCGGTTACAATGAGAAAGATTAATCATTCTCCGTACCAGCTTTTTAAAATTATAACTCAATATCGAATTTATTTCAATCCAAATTAGCTTTACTTTATACCTTCATCCAAAAATGCTGAAAGGCGTGATGATAAAACTATTAAAATAATGTACATTTTGGAATTATTTTTTGATTTTAAGTATTTATCATTTTTTAATAATGTCTAAATTTAATAAGAATGTTAATAAAATCTAAAATATATTAGTTTGTAAGTGCGCAAATAAATACACAAATGGACCAATTTTCGTCAAGAAACACATGTACGTACATATTAATGATTTTATTGAAACTAAAATTAAATTTCTAAAACATGCGTTTGCTAGATAATGTATTGATTTATTTTACTGCATGATTATATTATTTGAAATGGGTGTGGTATAATACAAAATCTTTTTTGAAAATTTAACAAATCTGCCAACGACCTATGGAATAACCTTATTATACTAAAAATTAAAAAAATTTCTCAAGATTTATTACATGCGAATGCTAGATAAAAGAACAATCTTTCGAAGTCCATTTATAATTTTTTGTGGAAAAGAGTCAATACGTCTAAAATCTGATTTGAAAATGACATATTTCTGGTTTTCTCTGGTAATGTCCTCTTAATGTTTTCTTAATTGTTAAATAACGACGTTACTGCTATGACTCAGTGCGTTATATTGTTTAGATTTTCTTTAGTTCATTAATTATCGTTACAGTGTGGTTTTCTTCTCTTCTTCTTTTAATATCTCCAGTCTTTCAATATCACTATCAGCCTTCCCGTCTCCCGTAAACATACTCGTACTTCTCAATATCGCTATTTTTGTCACTTATCTTTGCCGAGATTTCAGTGCAGTAGTTTTGTTTACTGAAGCTAAATGAGTTGGTAAGAGACGTCTACGAACAATAGATGAATGTTGAATTGTATAATGTATAATGCCACATTACGACATTTCGGCGGTACTCTAGAACTGCGAATTATTCGCGAAGGAAATTCAGCGGAAAACACATTTCGTTTACTGCATACCAAACTGCGTGCCAAGGTTTTGATCTCAAATTAAATCAAAACCAAATTGGTAATGAGTTTCACATCCACAGTAGGTTACAGTAGGTGATCTTTCACAGATGCACTGCTTGCATAAGTCGGACCTTAAACTTATTTTTTGACTTCAAAAAAGAAAATACAAATGAACACATAAATATGATGAAGACCACTTTTATTTTATTGTAGGGGGAGGGTTGGGTGGAGGGGGATTGATGGGGGGAGTAGAGTGGGGAGAGGGAGGTGGAGGAGGCTGAGTGGAAATCCCCTAATACTATGCGAGTGAAGCCACGGGAAAAAGCTATTAATATTATAAAGGTGAAAGTTTGTGTGGATGTATGTTTGTTAATCTTTCACTCAACAACTACTGAATAGACTTTAAAAATTCTTTCACTAATAGAAAGCTACATTATTTACGAGATCTATAGGCTATATATATATTAGTAAGCTCTGGCGTTATGAATAATCTCTAGCGTTATGAAATTATTTATCATACGTTTTCTGTCAATAACAAAATCGATTTATTGCAAACGTCAACCAATTGTCGCTTTGGAAACGATGTTTTATTTATTTATTTTTTAATTAGGCAATTCACCCTAAAAAAAGTGCTTTCTTGGCGTCGTACTTAATAACTATCTCTAAAAATGAATTACCGAAATGTATGTATGCTCATAAACCCAAACGACCGCACCAAGTTGGATAATTCTTTTTTTGTTCGTTATTTTGTATAAAACTACCGTTGAGTTCTGGCATTATGAAATTATAATAGGTGGCACGCGAGCAGTTTGAAAACAGAATGTATCGGGAATGAATGTGTAGAATGTGAGTGGTGAAAGGGGGGAGTGGGATAGGGGACGGGGAGGAGGGTGGGGCTAGGGGGTTAGGGGAGGGAGAGGGGGGAGGGAAGGAAGGGGAAAGGGGAAGGATGTAAGGGGTGGGGGGAAGGGGTTTGATGGGGGGAAGTGGTGTGGGGAAAGGGAATGTGGAGGGGTAGAGGGTGAGGGGAGGGGTGGGTGGAGGGAGAGGGGGAGGGGGTTGATGGGGGGAGTGGAGTGAAGAGAGGGAAGGTGGAGGAGGGTGAAGCAAGGGGAAGGGGAAGGGGTGGAGGGAGGTGGAGTGGGGAGGGTATGGGGTGGAGGAGGATGAGTGGAGTGGGGAGAGGGAAGGTGAAGGGGAGAGGAGAGGGGGGAGGGGTGGGTGGAGGGGGAGGGGGAAGGAGGTTGATGGGGGGAGTGGAGTGCGGGGAGGGGTTGGTGGAGGGAGAGGGGTGGGTGGAGGGGGAGGGGGGTTGATGGGGGGAGTGGAGTGGGGAGAGGGAAGGTGGAGGAGGCTGAGTGGGAATCCCTAATACCATGCGAGCGAAGCCGCGGGAAAAAGCTAGTATAAAATACAAATGCTTCAAATAAACATTCTTAAATTAATAAATAGTTTCTCAGTGATGTTTCACAAGAATTTGAGAGCCGAGTTTGGGTACCGCCGCGCCGCTCTGGGAACCATTTATTGGATAGCCAACACCTCTGCCGTTGGTCACCCCAAGTGTTTCGCTACGTTTGGTGACGTCTCAGTGGTTCCCGGGTTCATGGGGTGAGTGGGGTGTTCTGTCCGGATCATGGCGGCGGATGCATCTGCCCACCAACAGCGTGGCAGGCTGGATCGGAAGAGCCTGGTGAAGGGAGACGTTTTGACCTCTCCTGCAGCACCCTATCGGAACATTGCTTTGCACTGCAGTGGGAGGGATAGATTCGTCCGTCACTCCTGGACTACCCTCACACCTTTTTCCTTCCCAGAACTTACTCTCCTTACTTTCCTAAAAAGGCCCTCCACATGGCATCCCTAAAGATGACATAGGGCCTGAGGAGAATTATTTTCCTCAGAGCCTCCTGTGTGGAGATAATATAAAAAATAATACAGGTGTTAAAGTGAATAAATATATTATATATTTTTTTATTTAATTGTACGACCGATCTATTTATTAATCGCCTATTTACAGTTCAAGATTTCTTTTTAACATTCTAAACATTGGGAAGATATTTTCGTTATTTGTTTTTGGGGTCTTATGCCGTGTTGCGCTACCTCCTTCTTTAGCCAAACGTTTGGACAGCGTTGCAGTGTCCATCATCAGGGCAGATCCGGCAGATCCACTTTTGCAAAAACTTTTGGCCGTGAAAATCTTAAAACTTATTGGGAAGGTAGGTGATTACACTTTAAATTATGTATATCTCGTAATAATAATGTTTTTTTTTATTTCAGCTGAACAGAGCGGTCAGTGCAATACTCTGACATATAAAAGTATACATCTATATCAAAGAACTTATTTTGACCACCGCCCCCTTTGAGATTAAAAAAAAAAGAAATTTAGTGAAATTCTCAACTGTGGTGTAGGGGCGCGCCCTGCCACTGGGCGACGGCCTGGACGAGAGTGTTTCCCGATTTCCGGTAGCGCTTACTAGTCCCGGATAATCTGTGACTCATCAAATCAGCAAACCCATAGACCTCCCCTCTGCAAACATCTGCGAGGCGCTGCATCACCAAGGGAGGCCGAACAGCGCCTTGTACACGACGTTATACTGTATCATGTTATGGCGTACCGCAAGGAAGTACTCTAGGTCCCATATTGTTTAATGTTTATATAAATGACTTATGTAATACTTCCTTTGCAGACCACATTATTACATTTGCTGACGATACAGTACTTTTATTTGAAGGCAAAACCTGGAATGAGTCTTGCAGTAAAGCTGAATTTGGCATAAACAAAGTTAAACAGTGACTAGATAGTAATCTCCTCACTCTAAACTCGGATAAAACGAAATTCATCTGCTTCAGTTCAACTCAAGCGGGTCAACCACAAGAAATCCTTAACATTAGAATACACCATTGCAACGACATTATTACATGTAAATGCAATACCTTAGAATGTGTGGACAATATAAGATACCTAGGAATTATCATTGATAAATTTCTGAGATGAGACAAATATATAGCTTTAATTATTATTTTTAATTGTAAAACTAACGTTTTTAAGACAAGATTTTTTATGCATAGCACAAAGGGTAACAATTATTATAAGCTTGACAAGTTTAAGTATTTCCCCAATAAATGAAGACATAATTTGTCTCGACGCCACCTAGCGAGGGACTTAACACTTACAATGTTTCTCTCGCAAAAATAAAGTTGGTTGTTTTCAGGTGGAAAAAATATAATAAGCAATAATTGTTGAATGAAACACTAGCATATATTGAATCATTTGGCGGGTACGAGATAAGCCGCCATAGCTCAGTGGTCAAGAGCAATCGACCGGCAATCGAGAGGACACGGGTTCAAGTCCCGTTGGCGTCATGTATCTTTTCTCGGAAGATTTTTCAATGTGGATGAGTGTTTCAGGCTGATAATTATTGCTTATAATAATTGTTACCCTTTGTGCTATGCATAAAAAATCTTGTCTTAAAAACGTTAGTTTTACAATTAAAAATAATAATTAATATTTGACAAGTTTAAGTATTTCCCCAATAAATGAAGACATAATTTGTCTCGACGCCACCTAGCGAGGGACTTAACACTTACAATGTTTCTCTCGCAAAAATAAAGTTGGTTGTTTTCAGGTGGAAAAAATATAATAAGCAATAATTGTTGAATGAAACACTAGCATATATTGAATCATTTGGCGGGTACGAGATAAGCCGCCATAGCTCAGTGGTCAAGAGCAATCGACCGGCAATCGAGAGGACACGGGTTCAAGTCCCGTTGGCGTCATGTATCTTTTCTCGGAAGATTTTTCAATGTGGATGAGTGTTTCAGGCTGATAATTATTGCTTATAATAATTGTTACAAATATATAGCATTTACTTCCACAAAGGTCAGGAAACTTACACATCTGTTTATAGCAATAAGAAATATTCTATGCGTAAATGATTTGAAACGAATTTACTTTGCAATGTGTAATTCCATATTAGACTATGCTTCCTTAGGTTGGGGCGGTTGTGCTAAAACTATACTCGATCCCTTAGCTAAATCCCAGAAATCGCTTATAAGAGTTATACTGAAAAAACCTTTCAGGTACCCCAGCGATTCATTGTTCGCGGAGTTTCGTGTTCTTGATGTAAGACAATTATACATGAGGAAAATCATATTACATACTCAAAAACAGAGGCACCACTACGCTTCCGTAAACCACTGTCATAATACAAGACATGCAAAAAAAAAAACCAATAGTTCCGCCCACCACTTCCTCATCTTTAGCACAGAGACAATTCTCATACTTAGGCCCTAAATTGCTCAATCTCATTACCTGATGCATGGAAGGCAAAGAGTACTAATATTCTGCGTATGCAGGTAAATAATTGGCTTCTGGTCTTGGGGAGAGCTGAATGCGAGAATATGCCAAACAACAGTAATTGAACTGTAATTTTTGTTTTTCTTTACATTTTAATTTATATTGGTATTATATTAGCATTACAGTAACTGTATTTTTACATAAAGTAAGTTCGAAAATTGCTCAATTCTTCGTGATATTTTTCCTTAAAGGAAAAGTTCCTTCTTTACTTTGAGTTTTTTATTTTTCATTTTCTTGTTTTATCTATTAACATTTCTTTAGTTTATTATGTCAACTAAACAATAGTAAAAAAATGTCGTGGTATAACTGAAAGTATACTAGATTATGAATATATATATGTATTATTTTACCAACAGAATTTCTTCATTCACTTTCATTTTTAAATTCATTTTTCTTGTTTTATCTATTAATATTTCTTTAGTTTATTATGTCAGCTAAACAATAGTAAAAATGTCGTGGTATAACTGAAACTGAAAGTATTCTAGAATATGAATATACATATGTATTATTTTACCAACAGAATAGTCAACACTATAACTTACTATAATTTACATGTAAAAACATTATCATATTGGAATGTCCTAAAACGGGCATATGCCTAGTTGGACATTTTAAGATCATTATATTGTATTATGTAATATTTACAAACAAACAATAAATAAATAAATAAATAAATTATGAAGCCTTGTGTGTACTTTGTCAATAGTTCGCTGGTTTAAAAATTAATGCATCGTAATTACATGTTACGGTCAAAGTGTTTGATTAGCTAGGAATTTACGTCACGCCCTTGTTAAATACCCATATGCCATGCGGAAACTGAAAATTCTAAATTGTTCTCCTTAACTATTCCTGTGAATTTGAGCAAACGTGTTTCTGCGTTTAAAAGGGAAATTTCCAGAGCCGCGAAATAACCCGAGTAAACCTCTTTGCGGTTATTTTTTTTATATGAATACATTTTTGTGTACCACGTTACGGAAAGTATGTATGCACACGTGTATGGTGGTGTAAAAGAAATACGTGTTTTATTAATTCAATGGGCAGGTTCCATATTAGCACAGGTATACTGTTAGGTAACATATTTGAATTTTAAATAAAACAATAACTTTGTAAACACCACTTTTATTTTTTATAATTTATCCCGTCCGGGTTTCGCTACAACCGTAGCATCTTAAGAGCAGTATAATACTTTACATCCCTAAAGAAGATACGGTTGTAGTGAAACCCGGTCGGCATAAAATATAAAAAAATAAATGTGGTGTTTAGAAAGTTATTGTTTTATTATAAATTATAATTTCACATCACAAAGTGTCTGCTCCATATGAAAAAATATCATAATATTGTTAGGTAACATTTGGTAGGCAAGATATGTAGGTATATCCTACTTGTCCCAAAAAGACCACTGCACATCATCCCCAAAGACGACGAGGGAAGTTTTTTTTACAGGTTCTCCAGTGTGAAGCGAATATAAAAAAAGATGAAGCCAATTTAGTAACCCCAAAGTAGCGCTAAAATGTAATACTCTTTTTCTGGGATCTTCTGGGATTTTCTGGGATCACATTTTATCTTTGCACGACTACTTAATTCCTGCAAAACCTATTTATTCAAATTCAAAACAAAAAAAATGTCGACGATGATGATATTGAACGACAAAGGAGAAGTATCAGTGTACCTACTGTTTTATATAATTGCCCGAAGATTCTTCCAATACAGTAATAACTTAAAAACACAATGTTCAACGCATTTTTTACTTACCTATAAACGTGTGGAACATGGTATTAGGTCCTTACATATGAAATGAGCGTTTTGTATGGGAGGAACATAAAGTTGATTTTTTTAAATATAATATATTTATTTAATCAAAGTATGAACCATTGCTATCTATGCACTTTTGCCATCTCATAGGTAGTTCATCGATCCCTTTACTAAAAACACCATTCGGACAGGAATCAATAAAATCTTTGAAGGCGGTTTGGACTGCCCAATCGGAGTTGAATTTTTTCCCTTGCAAGAAGTTATCCAAATTTCGAAAAAAAATGGTAATCTGTTGGGGCAAGGTCCGGAGAGTACGGTGGATGTCTTAGACATTCAAATTGAAGCTCCTCTAATTTTGTAGCCGTCTGTTGTGCAGTGTGTGATCTAGCGTTCTAACGCGCGTTTGTTGATTTGCTTCACTCAATTCGTGAGGTATCCACCATTCAAGCTTTTTCACCTTCCCAATTTGCTTCAAGTGGATTAAAACAGTTTTATCACTAACACCGCAGCCTGCAGCTAACTCGGACGTGGTTTGCGATGGATCCGCTTCCACAATAGCCTTCAGTTCTTCATTATCAACTTTGGTCTCCGGCCGTCCACGGGGCTTGTTCTGTAGGTCGAAATTTCCAGAACGAAAACGTTGGAACCAAAAACGCACTGTGTTTTCTTTTGCGGCACCGTCGCCATACACATCATTAATCCTTCGAGCCGTTTCTGCAGCACTGGTGCCACGGTGGAACTCGTACTCGTAAATAATGCGATATTTCAAGTTTTCCATTTTGTAAACTAGGTGACGCAAAGAAAAAAAAAACGATTAAGGAAAAAACAAAAAAATTATAATTTTCGAAACACAAATACATGAGTAAATAACTGTATAAATTTGAATTTGGAATTCCTATCCAAAGAGAAGATATATGAGATCAAAGTTGCCTGTACGGCAAAACGCCAATTTCATATGTAAGGACCTAATATCACTATTGAATCAGTTTGATGTGTCGCGGGTAATCTTATTAACTCTGTAAAATGTATTGATCCATTTCTAACGCTAAATGGATCATGAGATTTGAAATGTCAAAACCACAAAATGAAGTCATTTTACTTGTAACATAGGTTAGGTTTTAATATAAATGTAAGATTGTACAGAAAACATGAGGGATGATATTTCAAATTAAGTCTCTAATTATTTTTAGTTACTCAGGGAATGGTTTCTTTACCCGAAGAGATTTTTTTATTCCATTGGTTCGCGGTTGAATATGATTATTTGTATGAACAAGATGCTAGTACGTGTCAGGAAACCTAATGGTTTGCATTATTGGGCGCCCTACTCATAAAAGGAGTAGAATTTATATTGTTAACCATTAAATACATTGCTTAAACTATACCAGTTAATTGGTTCCATGTATCGAAGAGTCGCCAACCTGATATTCTGCGAAAAACTCCGTCCGTTCTCCAACAATCAATTCTCGGAACTGCGTGTATCATTGTTTTGTAAAACAGAATAGAATATTGTTGAACAGAAAATAACAAAATCGATATTGTTTACTGAATTAGGACGAATGGATTCACCATCCTGATGAGTAGGTCACTGGAACCAGAATGCGCAAGAGGCTCCGACAACACGGTGGTGACCTCAGCCTTCCAGGCCTTAACTTAGTATTTAAATAAAATCATGTCATAGGTAAAGTGATTTTATAATACTGCACGAATCAGCGGGTTATATCAAAACACCATTACGGATGTAAATAATAACACCCACCAAGATGACCGGATGAAAAACATAGATCTATCCACCGCACGGAGGTCCAAATCATAAGCGTAAATTTTCAAAAATAACTGAGTTTATGACCGAAAAAATTAAAACGTTTTTTCATACGCAAGAAAATGTAACCAACGTACTTTTTTTTTTTTACTATGAATCGACTAATTTAACAAAAAAATATAGACCACCATAAAGAAAGACAAATATTCCCGTTTTAGGTACGAATAACCCAACAATGTTTGAAAATCTCCTACTACCACCCAGGAAAGCGGAAAATGTTGCTTGTGTTGTGATGGAGGACTTAGCCAGTCGAGGAATCGAACATGCGACGCTCGGGTGGGACCCAAGCGCCATGCCCATTTAACCACTGACCGGTCAAATTATTTCATGACCATTAAGAACCGTTAAAACTTTTCTTTCGGCTTATCTTGTTATTGGTATTTCCAGCGGTATTTCAGAATCTAGTATTATAAAATAAAGAAAAAAAAACTGAAATAGGTATAAAATTTGGTAATAAAATCCAACGAGCTGTTAAACGTCAACCTTTCCGGAAATCCGCTGGAAGATAGTTTTCTAGATTTTTGATATAATAATTGCGGTTGAAAACCAAACTTCAAAAAAATGAACACCGTGAAAACAAGTTATAATCTTAATATCCATTTAAATTAAAAAAATAAATGGCCAGCTAATATCGCTATTCGAACTTTTGCGCGCCGAGTGCAAAAGAGATATGAGATGAAACATTGAACCAAATGGAAGTCATGAATTATTCCTCTCTCTCTACTCCACGGGTTCACCAAACACAGATAAGATTTTAATTTTCGATTTGCTTGCGGACTTGGTGTGCCAAACAGAAATGAACGGAAACTCGGAGCTGTCGAACATTTAAAAACACGCGTTTTTGCTTTAGATTGAACTCCGGAATTTCGCTGATAAATCAAAGGCTTGTCTCGTGTGATTTTTTGTGAAATTAATTATCAGTTTTAAAAGGTTTTACCTGAGTTTTAAAAATATTTTATTATTTTTAGTTATACTCCCAAACAGATGTCTAACTTAAAATTATGCGTAGAACAATTAGAATTGTCCCAAAAACTTAGGACTCTGTGTATTGGTGAACATGAATTCTCTGCCGACGGTGATTTTTCGACGACTTGGTGAAACTTTATTAAGATACAGCCTTTTATCTTACATACGCCTACTTATTATTATTAGAAAGAAAGAGACAATAATATTGTAGGTGTGGCGACACATCATAATCTTTTCGCCTTCAGAAAGAACGAACGAGAAATATCTAATATTCGCGCGATACGGGCAAGCTACTTACCTGAGTATAATAATATCGCCACCGCCTAGAAAGGTCTCGAGATAGCACCGTACAATATCTGTACGGCGCCGAACATTCTCGTCAACTGCCGAAGTGGCGCGTATTACCTACCGTGTGGGTAATTACTCGCCGCGGCTATATAAGCAACCGATCGCTCGCCCGCTGCAGTTCAGTCTCACACTAACCGTCGGTCAACAGCTCGTCATGTAACAGATTTCCGCACAAGTGCTCCTGCAGGCATCTCTACATATCCAGGGTAGCTTCCCGAGGTCCATCACCATGCTCAGCTACAAGGCCCATCGTGTCTTCAGCTCCATCCCGCGACTTACAAGGCTTGCGTCACCTTCAGTCCAGGGATCAGCTCACCATTTCATGGCACCCCGAAGCCCCACCGTGCTTCGCTGCCATGGAAACACGCTCCGCCTCGCCAGGACTATCTGCTGGTGGCTCAGCACACCGAGCCACTCACCGTTCATCTCCGCGACTTAAAGCGTCGAGCAACGGCCTGCAAGATAGGTCATCTCCACCGCCATGGTGTCGAGCAACTCGCTGACCTTCACCACACCATCTCCATCACCTCCGTACGCCTGCAGCATTTCATCACGGCACCCTGCATACATCTTGTTACCGCTTCACCGACCCTCGCTACGTAGCCCAATAAACGACTGACTCATTACATCGACCGACGCCTTTCATTTCTGTCTCCCGCTCCCTCGTAGGTACACGATCATCGAATTTGAATATTCGAGATTTTTTACAATTTATTACTGAAAATTAACTTTATTAAACGACATTTTCATTCATTTTGTAATTTTTTTCTGGCTTTCGCCCTTTAGGGACGTTCTGGGCCATAATTTCAAATTATTTACTTATTTATTTTGTAAGAAACAAACAGCTTTTAGATAATGTTTTTACAAAAATTTATCTTTATACCTACCATTCGTGTGATGTTTACTTTTTCAAGTTCATCTTTTTTATTTAAAACTGTGTCTATGTCTTATAAACTTATCATGTAAAAGCCCATCAGGATGTTGAAATATTAATAAAAAAAATAAAAAAAATATATATATATATATTTTTTTTAAATTATTTATTGAAACATTTATTACAATTACAATTTTACAACAAAATATATATTTTTTTACAGGTTTTTTTTTACTACCCTTCCATTTAAAGCATTTGCTTGTGTATGGAAGGGGAGTGTACATAAATGCTATTAGTTATTAGTTATAAGTTAGTACTTAAATAATTAATTGTACATAAATATATGTGAGCTGCAGTATTTATTTGATAATGGTGTGTATTTTTTAAAAAAAGAAAGAATGTTATGTAAAACCAAGGATATTTGTAAGATTAATTGACAGTAGTTTTTTTCTTAAGAATATTTTTAAAATGTCTCTTGACAGAGAGTAGTATTCGGGTTTTATCATTAATGCTTCTGATTTCTTCTGGTAGACGATTGAAAAAAGTTCTTCCCCGGTAAGTAAGATGCTGTGCAAAAGACGTATTTAGTTTTGGGCATAGAAAAACATGTTTAAGTCGAGTTCTGTTTTCATTTAAAAATGGATATTTATCTTTTTCTTTTATAATTTGAATTAATGAATTTTTAATATATAAATCTTTAAATGTGGTTACTTGAAATTCTTCAAACAGGCGTTCTGTTGGGTAGTATAAGAATTTTTTTAATATAATTTTAATAATTGTTCTTTGTACAATTTCTATTGGAAGAAGGTTACATTTATACGCGGATATAAAATGATAAATACACAAGTGAATTGAAGTCAAGCCACAGAAGTTTAATATGATAAAGTTCATTGGAAATTAAGTTTTAAAATCATAAAATTAATTTTGGGTTAAGGGAAGGGGAGAGGAAGAGGTATATAGGAAAAGGAAAGGAGGTACTCCAAATTGTGGAGGTGGAAGGAGAATTTTTATATTAATTTTATTTAAAATTTGAAAATTGTATGGAAGATTGGAATCGAGTTCAGACTTACAGGAGACTCATACGATCTCAATTTTGAATGGAGAAGAGGCAATTTTAGATAAGGCTTGATAGAAGAGATGATATTTATGTAGAGAGGTACAACCAAAAAATCCATGATTTATAGTTTCCACTTCTAGACCACAATAAGATAGAACGAAACGATAAAAAAGTAAGATAGAAAAAACGTGAGATAGAACGAGACAAATTTCAATTCTCATTGGAATAAGTGAGTGAATTAATTTTTGTAAAAAATTGGGGAATTGTTTTAAAGGGATAGTAAAAATGGGGGAATGGTTTAAAAGGGATAGTCTTTCATTTTGAGGCATAATGGGACTTCTTTGGATTGACTAGCAATGTATCAATACTTTGCCCAAACATTGCGAGATCTGTCTTTTGAGGATGGATAAATGTCAAACAGGGGAATGTGGTTTACGAGGGTAACAATATGGTTGGATGCTCCTTGTTTTACCAAAGAATCCGTAATGTCGTTGCCCACGATGCCAACGTGTCCAGGAATCCAAATCAGATATTCGGTTTTCCAGAGCTTTGAGGTGGCCATCAGCACTCGAATAAGGCATACGAAGTAATCTTCAGGATAAAGAAGAGGGCTGGATTTAAGTTTTTGGAGGGAACTGAGAGTCGGAGAGAATAATGGAATGTTCAAAAGTTATTTTGATAATATATAATAATAATAACATAGTATATAATAATATATAATAATATCATTGATGTAGCTATTCCAAATTCCTGTATTATTCAAAAAACTGTTTCTGAAAAAATTAGAAAATACACAGATTTAGGAAATGAGATTAAAAGAATTTGGCATTCTCGGACTATAAAAATATTACCATTTGTTATTTCGGCCACTGGCATAATACCTAGGAATCTGATTCAAAATTTAAGCATATTAGATTTATCCAAGTATTTGTATATAAAAATGCAAAAATCAGTAATTTTAAATACATGTAGGATTACAAAAGATTTTTTAAATATTTATATTTAGGGATCAGTAGGATTTATAGGTTCAATTAGAAATGCCACAGAGCCGAACCCTCTGATATGAAAATATCTGGAGTCGCTGGATTATATTCCCATTTGGTCTCTAGTAGGTTGACATGTTGTTCTTGTATTATTTTGTATCTATAATACTTATATAGTGCAATTGCATAGCGTGGGTTGACTAGATGATCATTTGGGGAAGTGTGTGAAAGGGTTTAGTTTTTCCTGCGGGGAAAATTTAACCCGGACATTTAAATCTGGTACGTAAAAATGTATAGCCCAGTTTTCTATCGTTTCACTTCAAGTGCGCAATATTTGAGAGGTTCAGTTATTGGAATGCAATTGGCTGTAATACTGAAAATTTATTTGAAATTGAATATAATATTCTGTTTATTTTTACTTTTAACTTTACGAGTAAAACCTCAAATTGCAATATTTAATTAAATGAAGACAATATTAGCGGATCTCAATCGAAAATCTGGAGACAGAAAAATCAGAAAATGATATTGGCACCTCTGGGACTCAACCCAGGATCTTCTGCTTAGACGGCAAATGCTCTACCAACTGAGCTAAGGTGTCTATCTCACTGGCTCGAGACGGTTGGGACTCTTGTGTTTTTTTTTAAATCAGTCAATTCACCCTAAAAAGATGGTGTTAATTTCAGATAAAAAAGTTATATAAGTTGCAAGTAGGAATCTTTACCGTTCTTTGCTAAGCCGACTACACGTATAAATATGTCGTATTTTGATATTCACGCATGCTTCTTCGGAGAGTCGAAATTATCGTTAGTAAAATATTTTTACAGCGGATTTCCACTCAAGATGCCTTCAGATATAAGTATATCGATTTTGGTTGTACGGCCGTATATCCTCTTTGCATACTTACTTAATAAAAATCTTCTAAATGATCAGGCAGGATGAATTGTCGCCGGATGAATTGTCGGCGGGATGAACTGTCGGCAGGATGAACTGTCGGCAGGATGAACTGTCGGCCGGATGAACTGTCGCAGGATGAACTGTCGCCGGATGAATTGTCGCAGGACGAATTGTCGGGTCAACAATTGCGGTCGTCGCCCTTACAGAAACTGATAGAGTAACGAAGCGCGTAGGTGACTGAATCGGTATAGCTTTTGTAAGGTGATTTATTCATAACAATCCCTAACGTGGTTCAGTCATTAGCGCGACTGAAATGCGGTAGTGTTTGTAAGGCGATTTACGTCTTCCAATCCCTAACGCGGCTCAGTCGCTAGAGTGACTCAAGCGCGTTAGGGATTGGAAATACGCGACCGGGACATAAAATAGTCCAGGCTGTTGGTGACGGAAGTAACCATCGGGAACTTAGAAAATAATGCTCTCCTGGGTGGTGAAGATGGTGGCCTGAGGTAATGAAATGAAAAATAAGTATAAAGGAGAAGGAAGAGATTGTCTTCCAAAGGTGATGACGGCAGATTGGGAGGGCTTCCAGGAAACCTTTGCCTTCAGAGAAGTTGTAATCTAGGATTTTACGGGATTGCCGATATGTTGGGGAGTTGAGAGTGAAGACAGGATTTCTGCGATAGATAGATCTGTCAAGATACCTCTGACCACACACGAGCGATGATAAGAGCAGGCGCGGCCGGTGCCTCAAATTGTAGGTGGTTCACCAAGCCATTCATCGAAAACAAAAGGTTGATATTATATTTTTTTTTAAATCTAGACATCATGCATAATTTTACATTATTTGCTATCTAAAAATATCATGTAACTGTAATAGTAAAAATATCGTGCGATGTAAAAACATGCTGATGTCTAGAGTTTAATAAAGTATCCTATGCTTGCAAAGTCGTGTTTTCTCCAATCATAAAAATTCTGATAAAAATGCGTATATGGGAATTGACCCGCCAGGTAAGTAGTTATGTTTTATGTATCTGTTTGTAAATTTAAATAATAAAAATACATATAGCCTAGGAACTCATAATAAATTGTACAACGCAACATAACTAAAACGGCGGTCTAGAAATTATCCAATTATTATAGAATTATTCTGGTATCAATATTTTTAGAAACATTTTACACTCCATTACTATTGATATTACATCTATTAGAAGGTTAGTGGAAAGGGTGGATGTGATATCCATTTAAAAATACTCAACCTTCCAAAGATAATAACAATAACACAATAATCAAATAATAATTAACACACAAGAAACGTTTCACTCTGCGGCGTAATCGCCAATATCGCTACTGTCGTTACTGACCCGTGAAGTTCACAATAATAGGTGACAACTTCGATCAATGGGTGACAAACAAATAATAATGTCAAAAAGGTACATCCCTAGGGCTCGAACAAGATAATGTCACACGAGACGCATAGCTGACCCTTTGACTAATGGTTACATTTTAGAAGTGAAATATTATTACTTAATATGTTACTTAATATTTGTTCAAACCTTACTATCGCTGGAACCAAAGCTTCGGAATATTTCCGAAGAATGCCGAAGCTCTTCGGGTCGGCCGGCCGTGCGGCGCCCTGTCAGCCAATTTTTAGTATGACATGTTTCTGACGTTTTGGGATTTTTTACTATGAGCATCATTCAAATTACGGGGCGCTTACTCTGGCGCACGGTTTGGCATTGTACATATACTCGCTCCTAGCGGGTAGCCGCCGTAACTGGCGCGGGCGGGTGAGAACAATGCGTTTATTTGGCCGAAATACATTGTTAATTGTTAGATTGATAAATAATTATCATTAAATTTAAAGATTGTGCTCAATTTTATAAATAAACACATTACGTAGAAATACGATGAATTGTAAAATGATGTTCAATTTTTTTGGCGGTTCAGCGCACCATTGCACGTTAGCGCCAGCCGCGCCTGGATAAGAGTAAGAATATAAGCCTTGAATTTTGAATTTGATGAAATGTAGATGTTTTTAATTGAGTTATCGGCGACTGACCCAGGAATTCCACGTAGATTCAGAAACGACCCTTGGTTTTTACACCTACAAGCTTAACTGGAAAATTTTCACGAGTTGGAATTCAACTCAAGAGGGTGGAGAGTTTTATATCGCTTGGTTTTTTGTACGTGCACCATACGGGCTCTGGAAATGAGAGGAGTAAAAGTTTGTTGAAGGAGGAAATGCTGTGGGGACTGAGAAGTCGAAGGAAGTCGGATTTTATTGGGGAAGAGGGGCGAAACTAATTTTTGAGGAAATTAGAATGACATATATTATTCAATGTTTGAAATTTCCATATTATTTTCACCATCTTGAGGGTCAGAAGGGATTCTGGGTAGGTACTTTTTACGAGGTCTATTATTAATATCATAATTATTTTCTATTTTTTTTGGCCAGAAAATAGAAAATAATTATATAATTGAAGAAGAAGAGAACACTGTAAATGTGAAAGAGAACAAGACCCAGAAAAAAAAATCAGAGTGTGCAATTCACACGTGGTAGAAGTAAAACCTTCACAAAACTAAAATGACAAGAGTGGGGAGACTTCGAAGCACCGTACAAAGAAGAGACCGATAGGCTACGAAGAACCGCACAAAGAGAGGACCGATTATACTATCTTATTCTCTCGCAGGCTAAATCCTACATATGTTTGCCTCTTTTCATGGTCGCTATTTTTCGCTTCATTGAGTTTAAATTCACAACGGTGCTAAAGAAATATTCAATTTAAAAATGATAACGGTCGAAATTGGGACTCAAGCCCAGAACCTCTCGGCGTTATTGAAATAACCTTCAAAAGTTATAAAAATAACGTTGTTCTAATAAAAATAGAAAAAGATTAGTTTAGGATTATTTAGAGTTGAACAAACAAACGTGAAACACGCTGTAGATAGTAATGCATCTATGAGAATACTGTGTATGATGTTCGCTGCGACAACTACGATAAGGTGGGTCATTTAAAAATATGTTATTGTTAAATTTTAAGAGCGATAAAAAGGGTGCCAAATGGGTTCAAAACGACGTGTTTAAATTTTTTTAAATTTCTGATACGATCTTCTTCTTCGGATTCACTTCGAAGTTTTGAAATTTTTCATTATAAGGGGTTATTTCTAGTGTGTATAAAAGTTACTTTGAATCCTTTAAACCATATTTTTTGTAATCTTCCACAGCAAATATAGTACATTTTTACGAAATCATTTACAAAAAGTCTCAAGATTGAGTCTCGCAAAATAATGCCGAAATTTGAGAGAAAGAAGGATTTTGCTGGTATTTGAATACACTGCCTTGAGATAATTTGAATTATACTAATATTTTTATTTAATAAATAAATCAAAATATTCCCTTTATTTCGTGTCATATTAAAAATACAATAAAAAACACATAAATTTGTTTAAGACCACTTTTATTTTACAGCACTACCGGTTTCAGAAGCACCCTTCCATCGTCAGGAGAAAATTATAACTGTTATATGAAAATTATAACTGTTATAATATTCTCCTGACAAAGGAAGGGTGCTTCTGAAACCGGTAGAGTGTTTTAAAATAAAAGTGGTCTTAAACAAATTTATGTGTCTTTTTATTGTAAATTATGGCGAGCCACAAAGTTAGTGCTTTTTACAAATATTTAATATAAAATATATTAAAAATAGTTTATTTTTAATAGTTTTTCTTACATTTTTTAAAGATTAAACAAGGGTGGGTTTTTTTCTATTAGGTGAAATTTCAAAGCCAATGTGGAGGAAGAAGATGATATCCAAATATTGTTAAAAAAATTACGGAATTGTATATATTC
Organism: Limnephilus marmoratus; assembly: GCA_917880885.1. NCBI lineage: Eukaryota > Metazoa > Arthropoda > Insecta > Trichoptera > Limnephilidae > Limnephilus > Limnephilus marmoratus. The sequence goes on from OU862915.1 coordinate 20,986,940, forward strand.
ATTTAACACCTTTTTATCACTATTAGACAAATCAAAACTATATTTTTTCCCCATACATTCGTGACCCACCCTAATCTATTTAGTTTCTGAATTCAGGTTGTATATTTTCCAGACCAAAATTTTTTGCATGATATTTTTACTAACGATAAAAATTTTCCATTTTCAGATTTTATTTGCACATTCCTGTTTGTAACTAAAAAATGTCAACGTGTTCAGTTTTTTTTCAGTAAATGAAATAACTCACGCACGGCAATGATAAATTTTACCAAGTACTGAGCCAACATATAACTGCGTTTGCCGGTAGATATTATTTCAAATAAGCTTTCACTAAAAAAAAATGTTTTTCGTGAGAATTTATTATTTTATTTGAAATAAAAGCGTGATTGCAACCCTAAAATTGACATAGGCCTCCCATTCCGTTTGATATTTCTCGTGTTTCATTTTATTTATCGTTTCACTAAAAAAGGCTTTAGAATTTTGCATGACGATATTCCGGTTTCAAAGCTGACGAAATCGATATATTAATAATACCGTTGTTAGCCAACATGACGTAAAACAAATCCTAATTTCCCATTAAGGCAGATAACAGGCAATAACTTTTGTAGTAATGTTGTTGTTTGCCGTTTGTATGGTCTAACAATGACCAAAGAATCAAGGAGGATATACCATAAAAAATGTACATAATTTATTTATTTATTTCTTCATCTTCTTCATACAACGGTTATACAATTAACTAATTAAGAAGATTACAATTTTGAGGTATCTGTGAGTATATAAAGGTCATAGGGCAGTTTAACTATTTCGTACCATGTGTCAAAAGATAGTTGCTATACTCTCTGTAAGTGATGTCGAATAGTTTAGGTGTATAGGTTAGTCATTTGGTTTCATCCTTTGATAGATATCTTCAAAATCATTAGTTTTGTTATATCTCTTAAATATTATTTTAGAAAAGTGTCATCTATTGTAGTTCGTGTCTATGGTACGGTTACGATAATAGCCGAAGTCATTTGGTAGATGGGCTTACATTATCAGTATCGCAGGTAGAAAGGACGTCCAGTTAAATATTCATTGTAAACATTACGATAACGTAAATAAAGCAACTAGTAGTCTCAATGAAGTAGGATCTTATTTGACAGTTTCAAAATCCATTTAAATAAGACTTAATCAATGGAATTAATAAACACACAATAAAGCAGTTCTAATAGGCAGAAATGTCTCCCACGAGCGTATTTCTTAGCCAAATTTAAACAACCCTCTAAAAATATCTCACTACAATCTCACTAGATTCTTCCTCTCCTTTTACAGAACATCTTGTGCCTGAACAAGACTGGAACGCCATTTCTTGAAAGTTTTTCAAGAGACTTGAAATTGGAAAGCGACCTTTCGATAATTGTGATTATGTTTTTCATTTTCCGTTTTAATAGCAAGTGCTTTTGGTCCAGGAAAGTAATTTTTGTGGAAAAGGGAGAGTAATATTTCGAAAAGCAAGATAATAAAATAGTATAATTGATTTTACTTCTACCGCGTGAATTGCACAGTCTGTTTTTTACATATTTGTAACAAGGTGTGTGCACTCTTTTATACACAGTGTATAAAAGGTCTCGGTGAATGGCACCCCCAGTACTTGCTCATTGACAATTGAGTATCGGTTATATTGTCAGTCCTGCAATATTTTGGAATACATCAGTTGTCGATCCTGCAAATGAACAGATTTGAAATGGAAGCGGGCCATCTTTGAGTAGTAGCTCAGAGTATTGAGCGATCCTCTCGACTGAAACACGATGAATCTATTGATAATCGCTACCACTGTGATCTTGGATGTGATTCTCGCCATCTTGAGAGCTGACTGGGAATCTTCCTGCAGGGATGATTGGATCCGAAGGCATCCGCCTGTCCTGCTTCTGGAACGTCCTTGAAAGATTCTTTCTACAAAAGGAACAGTTTCAGCCACTACTGCTTATCACGGTGTCACCATCAACCTATTTACCTAAGCAAGCCCTTTAAGCCAGACAGTCCCGGAATCAAGATGTCCCTTTTATTCACATTGTATTTCGAATACTTTCTTTTTATCTTAAACTAAAATCTAATCCTTGCATTTGCCATGTTGAGTCCATGTTGCTCACCTTAATCAGCATTTCATTACTGTACTTAACATGTTCAGAAAGAAAGTGTACTGTGACCATAACGGGCGTTTGTTTTTAGTTTTTTGAAGGTTGGCAACACTGAATGGTTGAAGGGAGTCTCCTGACCAGAATGAGCATCACAGGAACGTTACAGTACGTACACTCACGTTGTGGTGCCCAGTTGCGTGAAAGACGTCGGCAAAAAATCACGTCAAGTGCTGTGATCCGCTTTTTACTCACGGAAGGAATAACACCAACAAGAAAAAAAGGTGAGGATTTCTGAGCTCTATTGTGACCGGATGATAGTGGATGACGCATTACAAGCCTGGGAAAAAAACAGTCGTCAAAGTGGTGTCACACCAATTTCTATTTGTCAAAAAATTGAAAACCATAATTTCGGGCAAAAAAATCATGGCCTCAGTGTTTTGAGACCGAAAAGGCATCATTTTGGTCGAATTTCTGCCTCAGGTTATGACCATCAATGCACAACAATATTGTTAAACCCTAAAAAACTCAAAAGGAGCATTAAAAAAAAAAGGAGTGGGATGCTGACCTGAGAAGTATGCTTGTTTCACAAAAACTTCCGTCCTCACACAGCCTTAGCCACCAAAATGCTCTTGGACTCATTTGGTTGGGATGTTTTGAACCAACCCCCGTAACCCCCTGACTTGGCGTCTTCAGATTATCATCTCTTCACGTATGGATGAAAATAAATTTTCAACCGACGAGCAGGTGCAGAAAGTGGTCCTGAAATGGGGGAAGGAGCTGGCGGGAGAATTATTCGAGGAGGGCATAAAGAAACTTGTGCCACGGCTCACCACATGCATTGAACGGGTCAACAATTATTTGGAAAAATAGTAAACAATTGTATCAACAATATCCTATAATTTTTTTCTAATACACTTTTTCAAAATAAAGCAAACAAAATTCAGTAGACTTACTTTCTGAACATATTTCCACCGTAACAAATATTATCAATTGAATTACATTTTTTCTTATAAGGTTGAATCAAATGGCTGTGCGGCCATGTTATAAATAAGTATTTATTTGGATATGATTTTAGATTTTCACGGCCAAAAGTATTGTTGTTATTTATTTTTGGGGTATTATGCCGTGTTGCGCTACCTCCTCCTTTAGCCAACGTTTCGGACAGCGTTATCATCTATCTATCATCATATGCCCTGATGATGGACACTGTAACGCTGTTCGAAACGTTGGCTAAAGGAGGAGGTAGCGCAAAAGGGCATAACACCCTAAAAATAGATAACAAAACGAGTGTGCTTTAGACCACACAACTGAAGTAAAACTTCTGATCCATTTATATGATAGGAAGAGAGGAAGAAAATGTGTGCGCTCACTGCTCTCTCTTGCTCCTACAGTGAGATACAGACAATAGGCCTGCACTGTGTAACGTAACTGGCTATGAGAGAAAGAGAGAAAGAAAATGTGTGCTCGCACCTTTCTCTCTTGCCCCTACAGAAATATACGAAGCGTTCGCCTCGCTTTTCGTAACGCTCTCGTCAATCATTCGCCAGCTTACTCCCCAAGTTAAGCGTGCGTAAAGAAGTTTTACTTCAACAAAAATAAGAATTTATTTATTTGCATTCCGCCAATATGATCCTCCACAATTCTACAATAGAAAAGCAGCAGCATGTAAGAGTACCTACACGGTACAAAGTGAAGTTTCTCAGTATGAGTAGGTCTTGTAGTGTATGCACTGCTCTTTATAATTCACTCTGACCAGATGGGAGTGTGCCTACTGCTTAAGGCCGCCATTCCAGATTGTTTATACGACGTTAATGGTTTAGGGTGATGCTAAATTTAAGGCGGTGACATCTTGGTTTACAGGGTGATCTTGAAAATAGCAAACATAAAATATGTATAGTTCGTATAATGCCATAGAATATGACAATATAGAGATCTTTATATATAGCCAAGTACATTAAAAAACAAGACGTACTTTTATAAGCTACAAGCCAATATGATTCAAGGCAAATAGAAAATTTTAACTTTTTTATTACTTTGTCATTTATTTCTTTCTTTATTTGAAAGTTAATATAACAAGAGTTATTCCAATAAAAAAAAATAATATTCATTTACACTTTTGGAAAATTGGAATAGGTGTCCCTATATATAAATAAATTAAGAAATGTTTCGCCACTCTATCTAGGTTAAAAACCAGCTCTTGGAAAAGTGTGAACATTTAACAAGGTAGCAGCCAAAAATATGAATTATAATTAGTCGAAGATAATATTGTTAATTCTGAATTTGAAAATGAGACTGGCAAAAATTACTTAAACATACGAGGTCTCTTTGGTGAGTTGGTTAACCCCTCCGAATTTAAGCGAATATTCGCTTGAGATGTTTCAAACGAAATGACCGTTATTACAGCTTCACAATTAAAGCTCTAAAAATTAAACGTTTCTGAACGTAGCCGAATAGTATAAACTGTTTTAGAAAGGTTACAAAATAAGCTTTCGAATTATTGTATTACAAATAAATATTAACATTTGTAAATATTAAAATTTAGAATGCAAACATTAAAAAAAATGTTAAAATGACTCACTTGATGTTTTTATGTGAAAACGGTACTAAAATCACAGATTATGTAAACAACAATACTTATTCTATTGTATATATGTATAATAAACACTTTTGTTACCTTAATTTTTGATCATTTCATATAAAAATATTTAATAAAAATTAACAATGTCGAGCGGGGTCTTGTTCTTTTTTATATTTTCGTTTAGGTTTAGTATTATTTTCCTCTTTAAGGAGATATTTTTTAGATTTAATTTTCAAATGCTTTTTTTCCGTTAGCTTCACACAGAAGGCCCGAGGTAAAAAATCCTTCCCTCCCACTGTGATGCAAGACAATGGGTCGAGAGAGTCCGGCTGGAGAGGTCAAAAAGTATCCCATAACCACTTTATCCCGATACGGCCTTCCACGCAGCAATCAGATAAACCTAACTGCATGAACCCTGATAAGTTACTTAACGTAGCTGTGCCACTTAGGGTAACCTAAGGTGAAGTGTTGGTTATCCAATAAATGATCCCCGCAGTAGCGGCACCCATACCCGCCTGCTAATTTCGAAGTGTAACCCTTGAAATGTAATTCTACGTATTTGGCTACTTAGATATTTGGTCAGTATTATGACAGAATCATCTTTAATCACCATGTATTATATATAATACATTTTACAAGGCTGGTAATTCTGCAGGCTTCAGAAAAGACACCTAATTTAGGAATCCTTGCTATCTTTATGGCCCTAATTTACTGGCAGTGTAATCTCCTGGTTAATAATACATACAACATCCTTAACTAACTACTAAACCAACCATCACGCTATTTCAAAAAGAGAGAGCGAGAAGATAACATATTATAACTCTTCGTGAGGTTAAATACTCTGTAAATCTATCCAATATTTCTAACCGTCGGTGAATCATAATACGTGAGCCGGGGTGTGTAAATAACCACAAACTCGCTGGGCATAAGACTCTAAAATTTGACTGATGCATTTACTTTACGCGGATACAAAATATATCAACAAAATGGCAATCAGCAAATCTAAATGTACATCAAAGAAACCAACATTATAGAGTAACGTTTGCTGCATAGGCAGCCCATCAGATGCTTTCCAGTCCAAGTTAGAATCACATTCGTATCAAAAGGACACTTCGACGACATCTGTTGTCTGTAGTGGTCTATTCGCAATTCAAACGGGTACAACATATTTTAATAACCCTGAAAGCACATAGAGACCGCCAAACCACCTCTTTGCTGATTTAAATATTTTTAATTTATTATCGGGATCAAAAACAAAAAGAAATCACGATGCATAACAATATTGTCCGTGTCGGCAATTATCTATATATTCAGTTACGCAAAATTCTAGAGGAGAAAGATCGAAGCAAAATGTATCTCTTTTTTTACATTAACTCCACACAGGAGCCCCTGACGAAAATAATTTCCCTCAGAGCCTATGTCATCTGAGATGCTATGTGGAGGGTCTTTTTGAGGAGAGGAAGGAATGAACATTGGTCTTGAAGAGACCCATGTTGTAGGAAGGCGGAAACACTGAGTTCGGCAAATCGTTCCTCGACCGAACAGCCGAGCAGTTGAATACACGAAGAGTCGAAGACGCGACTCGTTATCATGTGACAAACGTGAATCGTGTACATATTTTCATTTTTCATTTCATCAAAGATTATTAGTGTCATCGTAAAAACGTGATAAATTATCATTTCTTACGAACACATTTGACATTTCCGATATACCATGTCTTTTGTTTTTTTTTTTTTTTTAAAGAAAGACAAACATTCCCGGGTTACGAATAACCCAACAATATTTGAAAATCTCCTACTATCACCACAGAAAGCCGAAAATGTTCCTTGTGTTGTGATGGAGGACTTAGCCAGCCGAGGAATCGAACACGCGACGCTCGGGTGGGACCCAAGCGATATGCCCACTCAAACACTGACCAGTCGATTAACAAAAAATATTAATAGAGTTTACCTATTATCGTGATTTGTTTTTGGGTTATAATGCCGCATTGCGCTACGTCCTACATTAGCCAACGTTTTGGACAGCGTCACAGTGACAATCGTCAGAGTAGATGTGCAACTTAATTGCGTATTTTGTCATAAATCATAAACAAAATTTAGCGTACCGTTCCTCCTACGTATTTTTTCTCTCAAATAACAAGAAAATCAACATTGCGGTAAAAGTATTTGTATTAAACGAATTCCCACATGAAAATGGAAACAAAGATATTTGTAATCACAACATATTGCGTCCTTCGGCTCAATCCGAATACGAATAAAATTAGACATACATAATACATTCCAGCAAAATTTACGTATTACTACATACATGTAAAGCGATCCAATTCCTCGGAAATTCTAAGTATTCCAGATCTTATATCGAATAATTAATTGCTCTCGACGTAGGAATGGCGGCATTCAATGAATTTATCTCAGATATGTCTACTCAATATTGATCCCTGTATAATGTATTCCAATCTTATTATTCCTGTATCTCCTACAACAAGCGTTCTACAAATACACGTGTTCAGATAAAGCATTTATGAATATTAATTTGATATTGGAATAACTTTTGAAGGTTATAACCATCAATGTAACATATCATTGAAGAATAAGATAATACTAATAAATCTAAACGAAAATATGAAAAAGAACGAGACATAAAATAATAAAAAGGTAACGGTCGCAAGTGGGACTCGTACCCAGAATCTTGGGTTACACGACCTAACCAACTCGCCATTTTTTAAAATTTAATAACTTTTTTAACATTCCTGGGTTACGAATAACCAGTTAATATTTGAAAATCTCCTACTACCACCACAGTAAGGTATTAAACCACTGTATTGCGGACTCTGGGTATACAGTTTTTGAGTGTTTCATTAGAAGGTATTCCTAATCTCCCGACTCCTTAGCCCATAACTTATGTTTATATATTCATTTATATAATATTTTAGTCTGTACGTGTATGTATGTATGTTTATTATTTATAGTCCCGTATTTATTAAACATAACAACAGACACACACCCACACGTCACAATGCAGGCATCACACCGATGTTACTGAAGGCCGATCTAGTTTCACGTGGACAGTCAGCCGCATCTTCCCGAATAAGGTTTTTTGTGGGTTTCCTTATTTCCAAAAGCAAATGCGGAAGAATTCTCAAAATAAAAGGACACGACCGACACCTTCCCAGTCCCGCGAACACGTATGTATATTTGTATATACAGCCGCCGCGCCGATTGCTATCGCTGATGGTGCCGATGTTGATGAAAACATGCAATTTTAGTAGGGGTTTTAGATAACAATTATTCCCTACCAATGAAACACAAGACCTTTAAGTCTATAATAGCCAGGTAATATTTTGAATACCCCCATGAGGTAAAAATTGCGAGGCGCAATGACGTCGTTCTATTTGTGTAAAGAATTATAGTTGTAAATTCAGTAATTTAAATGATTCCCTCTTCAAGGCACATAAGAATCGAGAAAAAAAAGATAAGCATTTGAGTGCTTAATTCCTTAGAAAAGCTATGTTTTAATTCAACAGAGAGCTTAAACCTGATGTGTTCTATGAACTGAGCCCAGATTTAATAAAGTAAATCAACATTGCCAACTGAGCAAACACATCATTCCACGACCTTCGTAGAAGAGCAAAAAGGTCATTGGCTCTGAGTTCAGAGGTCGAGGACTTGAAAGCGTGCGTAAACTAATAATCGTAACCAATAGAGTTGGATAACGTTCCAGAATAGAAGATTCTCTCATTATAGCCTTGTGTGAAAGATCTCCAAACATTGCTAACCATTTTTAGTGAAAAAATCTGAAATGTCTCTCTCATCTCCTTCCCATTCCTTCTTCTATCTGCCATACAACAAACCACACATTGAGGTTACCATTTCCCCAGTCCCGCACTTGAAAAATTGGGCTCTTGTGCGGTTATCATGAAAAAGAAATCAAAACTCCAAACAATCAAATTCAGAATTAATCACAATTTACACATGTTACCCTTGTGTACTCTGAAATTTTGAAGAGAAGTTATTTTAAAAGATCTGTTAGATTCATGATTTATTTAAACCCTCCACAAAGCATCCCCAAAGATCCCCAAGGGTCTCCTGGTGTAAAAATAAATAAAAAATTTGAAATATGAAGGTTTGGGTTACCAATGGCAGAGGCCATTGGTAACCCCAAGCGGTTCACTCGGTGTTTGGATGCCCGGATTCATGGGGTGAGGTTTGCCTAGGTCTTGGCGGCGGATGCGTTTGCTCGACTATCGGACCGGATCTGGAGATATTAGTTGAGGAAGACCTTTTGACTTTTACAGCCGGAAAAACACCGCAGTGCGCAGTGGGAGGAATGGATTCATACATCCGTCACTATTGAGCACACCATACCCTCAGATTGCTACCCACCCCTCACAACTTTCCTTCCAAGAACTACTGCTCTTCCATTTCCTTAAAAAGGCTCTCCACACAGCATTCCCTAATACCTGAAGGGAAATTAATATTTTTCAGGGCCTCCTGTGTGGAGCTAATGTAAAAAAAACAACTAAAAATATAAAAAATTTGATTTAAAAGTTTATAAATTTTTCCTTTGTTTTTTCGCTTACCAATTGTTTTTTCTTGTAAACTGTTAAAAAACACCTAATACGAAATTTAAAAAAAAAACATTTTATTAAAAAAAAGCATCATGAAGGTTTCTGACTTCACTTTTTTTTCGTTACAAACGGAAAAAAATAATAAAAAAATCAAAAACTTTGACAAATCTTTCGCAAACATACCAGCAACGGTGGTCGATATCTTTGGAATATGTTACAATGAACAAGAAGTATGAATGGTAATTTTTGAAATTCAAATTCAAAGCGTGGTGTTCCCACTCTCTAACCCCGCTTAAATCATATGTCTCACAGTAACTTAAAAGGAGATACAACGATTTTTATGAGATCTCGGCTGATGTCGTAAAGAACACAAAAATATTTTAGTGCTATCGATATACCGTGAAACAAAAAAATACATAAGGATTATAGGTAAGTAAATCGGGTATTCGTACTCGTACTGGTATTCGCTACAAAATTTCAAGCTTACCATGTCTGGTTAGCTTAAAGTTTTTTTTTTGTCTACCTTCTTCCTTTGCGCTGTCCCAACTCATTGCCTAGGTAGGCTGTTGGGGTCGGCTCTTCTCGTTCTCAGGTTGTAATATCTTCTGTTCTGGGTATCGTCTTCATCCAGGCCGTTTCTTCGAAGAATTTTGGAACATTGAGTCGTCCAGGAGTTCTTCGGTCTTCCTTTGGATGACTGTCGATGAAGCTCCATAGACATTGCCTGCCTCACAGTGTGGTCTGATGGTCTCCGTCTTATATGTCCATACCATCTCAACTGTCGTTCTTCCAGCTTGCTATTTATGTCTGTGACACCCAGGCTACCACGAATGCGTGAACTTTTGATCTTATCTTTTAATGATACTCCTGCCGACCATCTAAGCATTCGCATTTCTGCTGTTTCAAGTTGCCTAGTGTAGGAGTTGTACATAGTCCAGCATTCGGAGCCATACATTATTGCGGGTCTTACAATGGTCTGGTATATTTTTCCTTTCAGTTTTATAGGTATTTTGGAGTCACCTTTTTTTTTGTCTACCATTCCTAGAGTAATGTAATCTTAACTTATAAAAATGAATGTTTGCCATGAAACTTTAGAGATTTGATATGTGCTTGACCGCGATGTTTTCTAAATATAATAGCGAGTTTTTATGAAATTATTTCCTGTACTATTAATCCGATTGCGATCAATCTTTGGTGATTTGTTGAGCGCACTCGCACGAAGGTTTCTGAATATACTCGTGAGCTCTGGCGTTATAATAATAATAATAATTTTATTCCAGAATGTATACAGGGGTAGTGCGATGCAATACATTTCGTATTTTGAAATAACAAAAGAAATTAGATAAATAATAAGTTAAGGTTAACACGTTAAAAGTAAATAACAACATGTAAACAAAATATAAAAAAACGAATAAGCATAAAAACATGAGAAATGAAACTAAAAAAATAATAAACACTAAAATGAATTCACGCACATGAAACGTTATGAAATATGTATAAAACAATCGCAATACGTGGCACGCGAGCTGTTTAAAACTGAATACACCGGGACTGAATGTATGGAACCCGGATTCACGGGATGGAAGAAGCGAGAGATAGGGAGAGAAGGCGGGGAAGATGGAGGGAGGCCGCTTGAGGGGAAGGAGACGCAGGAGTGGAAGGGGAACGGGGACAAGTGGGAAAGGACACGCAGGGAGATTTTTTTTCATTTTGTCATTGCAACGCATGCCAGAAACTAAACCAAGCGTGGAAGTACTCATTATTGACAAATTGAAAAAGATTAATTTTTCCGGTGCAATCTTCAATCAGATACGGAATAATTGGATGGGGTGGTGCGCTTAATGCATTTATAAAACCTTCACAAATTACTCAAAATTATATTATCATAGTTATTTATAACAGAAGAACATTTTCGACAGATGTATTATACAAAAAAATCTAAACTGTTCAGTCTCCGTCAACTATTTATACAGCAAACTATGAAATATACCAAACGAAAACAAATTTGAAAAAAAATAAAAAGGAATCAACATTTGAAAAATAAAAATGAATTTGAAAAACCAAAAAAAAAAGAAAACTTGTCCATTTGCGAACTTAACACCTTTATCTTCTCCCACCTCAGTCTTTACTTACCTGTTTACGGCAAAAAATCCAATTACATTACGAGAGAAACTAAAAGACAATTTTCACATTTATTAGGTAGAGATAAGATTAGAAAAAAAGATGAGCAGATTTCCAAGACAAGATATAATATTATAAGAGAATTCGTAGAAAAGAAATATAAGTAAGATTCGTATTTCGTTAAAAAAAGTGTATCAAAAAGATGGAAGCAAGAATAATTTTGAGGCAGATTTTAGTAAAAATGTTTTATACAATTTAAAAAATATTTTATCAACGCAATGGATTTTTTCCAGAATATCACAGTAGAAGGATTTTGCAAGAAGAAGGATATGCGAGGCGTATAAAATACTAAAAGATGTATGCTTCGATAGAACTGTATCCTGTAGAAATTGGAAGCAGTACTCAGTCGATGACTGGAAAATAACATTTTTAAGAAAATATTAGAAAATTCTGTTGGATGTTTTCATCGCGTAAGGTAGATTGTAGTTATTTATGTATTTCTGCTTACAGAGAGAATTATTAAATTTATTTCAAATTAACTAGCTAAAGTCCCCGGAGTTGCCCGGGCTTAACAAATAGTTTTTCTTTATATAGTAATAATTTTTCTTTTTTTTACGTCAAGCGTGCAAAATTTCATCGAGAAGTATCAAAATTCTGCTTTATTTAAGTGGTGTGAAAATGGGGTGAGGATTTATTTTCGTAATCTCGTAAATAGTGGCCTTTTTCTTGTTTTTAAAGCAATTGTGCAAAATTTCATCAATATCGGAATAAAACTTAAAAACAAACCCAAAAACTCTTCTTTAGCGGGAACCCAGTATGCGTTGCACTCAAGGTCTATATCATCTTTGGGGATGCTGTGTGGAGGGTCTTTTTAGGAAAGGAAGGAATGGAAGTTCTGGGAAGGAAAAGGGTATAAGGGGTGGGTAGGATCTGGGGTCAGTGTGTCCAGAAGTGAAGAACGTATGAATCCAACCCTCCCACTGCGGGAGTACGGCTGGAAAAGTCAAAGGGATTCCTTCAACCATTCTCTCCTGATCCGGCCTGCCGTGCATCTGGTGGGAAGATGCATTTGTCGTCAAGATATGAGGTGTTGGTTATTCAGTAAATGGTTCCCAAATTAGAATTCGGTGGGTCCCAGTTCCCCTTCGCGTCGCCTTTTCTACCCGCGTCTCGTTTTCCACACTCCCGCGTCCCCCCATCCGATGAACCCTGCCTCCTCCCCGAGGTTTCTTCCCCTTCCTTCGTCCCCCATCCCGCGGACCCCATCCTTCTTTTCCCTCCCACCTCCTTCTATGCCTACCGCTAAACTGTATGAAATACATGCATTTTTAAGAAAGTAGAAGGGGCACAAGGAAGGGTAACGAGGGCGGGAACAGGGACGGATGGGAAAGAACAAGCAGGGAGAAATAATTTCATTCTTTGAGTGGCATTGGTTGGTTTTATTATACGAACATATATTTGTACGGTTCCCTTAAGGCCAATTTTTATCGAAAACGGCGCCATAAAAATCAGCCAAATAGTATCAAATCAGACATATATTATTTTCTTTTCCATTAGTCAGAAATTGGTTGCTTATCATTGTACTTTGTGTAAGTAGATTGTAAGAACGTCTTGCTTTATTAAATTCACATGTGGTTAAGGAATTCACACGGGGCTTCTCTACCTAGCGAGATGTGACGGAATATATTTGAATTTTCAAACATGTGAGTGTCGTGGGTTTTCAAACAACCTGAATCTCTAATAAGTGTTAGATCGTAAGTTTGATTCTCATGGGAAGAGAATAAAATATATCAAGTCACCATCGAAATGGTTTTCGGTGAAACTTTAAATTAATAAATTCGCGCTTTGGCCCGGGGCTTCGATAGCGCAGTGGGCAAGGCACCTGAACGAATGTTCGAATCCTACCAAGTCACGAATATAAATTTTTTTATTTTTGTGAAATCAATATTCAATCTTCAAACCACTTTAAAATAAACAGGCAGAAGAAAAGAAATCGACATCTAGCGACTTTCGAGATTTACTTCTAAAGCGTGTGAATTACACTCTGATTTTTATTTATTAGAACAACTCTCTTTTTATAACTTTTGAAGGTTATTCCCATCAATGTAATATATCATTGAAAAAGAAGATAATACTGAAAATCTAAACGAAAATACATACGAAAGATAAAAAGAGATTGAAAAATAAAAAGATAAAAGTCGCAACTGGGAAATAAACCCAATTCGGCCATTGCCACCTCTTACTTGAACATCATATTTGTCAAACTCATATTTCAAATATTATAACTAACAATCTTCGACTATTTTTTTTCATATTATTGGCAACCACATTTTTTCATTTGAAACATTTATTATAAGAACTGATTTGTATCCTTAATAGTGTCTCGGATAAATACTGGAAAGACTGGTCGGTGGTTGAGTGGGCATAGCGCTTGGATCCCATCCGGGCGTCGCGTGTTCAATTCCTCGGCATCACATCACAAGCAACATTTTCGGCTTTCTGTGGTGGTAGTAGGAGATTTTCAAACATTTTGGGTTATTCGTAACCCGGGAATGTTTGTCTTTCTTTAAAAAAAAAATAATAATCCTATTTTAGACTTTTACAAAAGGTCAACAAGTGTTTCATATAAATAAAATCGCAATTATATATTTATCCGAAACACCATCTAAGTTACAAACCAGTTATTGGAAAACTTGATTCAAATGAAAAAAAGACCAATAAATATTGTCAATTCTAAAATTTTAAATATGAGATTGACAAATATGACGTTCAAATAATCGTAAATAACGCGATATTTTAAGTTTTCCATTTTATAAACTAAGTGACACAAAGAAAAAAAACAAATTAAGGAAAAAACAAATGAATTATAATTTTTGAAACACAAATACATGAGTAAATAGCTGTATAAATTTGAATTTGGAATTCCTAATCAAAGAGAAGATATTTGAGATCAAAGTTGCCAGTACGGCCAAACGCCAATTTCACATGTAAGGACCTAATATTTGAAAATCTCGTGTCACGGTGTTTGTGGTCGCACTCCTCCAAAACGGCTTGATCGATTTTTATGATTTTTTTATGTATATTTCGTAGGTACTTATGAGAATATGTTTTAAAGAATATTGTACCTGCCCAGAAAAAAAAAATTATTTTGTATTTTTTTTTTTTGATTTTTTTTTTTTAATTTGGCATCAAAAAATACCAACAACCTCCCATTTCTTAATCGCGATTTTAGTATTTTTGAATGAACAAATTTAACCGTCTTTCGTATTTTAAACAGAACGAAATTATTTATGTTGTTGAATGACAGATGGCGCTACGTCCGCCTCATCGAACTTTCATTCATACATGCGCAAGACATTCACGAGAAGCGTCGCTTCATTTAGATATTTCATTCGGCATCATGTTCTCGCGCGGGCAAACTATCGAGCTTATTTGTGTTGGCTAAAGACGGACTGACAAAAAATATGGTACACTGAATTGCTCTTCGAAATTCATATTGATTTTCTTTATTTAATTTTCCTAATTTATTTGGTGGTTTTTTACTTTTATCGGCGGTCATCGTCTACAGCTCTCTATTCCTCTTTCTGTCGTAATCCCACCCCCACACACTTCAAATACATTCGTTATTTTTTATTTGACAACCAAAATATTCACCAGCAATAATTTGTATGGCAGAACAACGTTTGTCGGGTCAGCTATTACGTAGATTAAATTCAAAGTTTCTCAGATGAATTTACTGATTTGCTTGGCTTTATAGAATAAAAAAACCCGTGTCTAGTTTTAGGATTTGATTGGCTCGAAAAATACCTCAAGGTTTTAAAATTAGCCATGACCTTTTCTTACACGTGTCTAAGCCCTAGAATTAGAGTTAGGAGAACCCAGGGGAATTAGTTCACTTCCCGCATCTCTGATATGTTATATTTCTCTGGTAAAGGATGTTTCCATCTCATGGATATATCCTAATTATTTTATGTTTCTTCTTTCAGAAAAAACTTTTATTTCTTGAATTCCTTAAAGAACTAGGCTAAGGTTGTAACGTTTGAAGACAATTCACAGAACAATTATATAATTTAAAATTCACCCTGGTTTTTGTCAGATTGAGCTCTTTTATTATTACTGGGATTATCCACGATCGCGATACCGTGACGGTAAAAATACATAAAACGTACGTTCTTTATCCCAATAATGCTGCAGCTCTTTCATACGCATTAAACAATGGTGAGACAAAAGATGAGACACACAATTTCCTCCAAAGTACTATCTTTTCCCTTTGGAGGAAACATACTTATTACGGCTCAGCTACGGTGACGTGAATTGCGTATCATTTTATTTATAAGTGTGAGGGAGATATATGATAAATAGTGATTATATATTTCCTTTGAGGGGGTGGGGGGAGGGGGGTGCAGACATACGTTCACAGTTTGTCTTATTTTTGTGGCGACACATCATTATCTTTCGCCATCAGAAAGAACGTACGAGAAACATCTTATATTCGCGCGGCGCCGGCACTTGCCTAGGTACCTACCTATGCCGGCCGCGATGTACTTTGCTCGCCTGCCGCGGCCGTCTCGATGAATGATAATATCGCCACCGCCTAGAAAGGTCTAGAGTTTATAAGCCGCCTGAATATTCAGCACCGGGTATGTTCCAGTACCTTCCAGTGTGCACATTGCCGGCAAATGGAACATTACTCCACCGGTCGCGCTGGTATATATAAAGCGACTAAACTCGGCGCTCGCTCAGTCAGTCTCTATCTAACAGTCGGTCAACAGCTCATCATGTAACAGCACGCACATGAGAGCCCGGTGCATCTACGCATCCAGGGCAGCTTCCCGAGTTCCATAACAACGTCTCAGCTATAAGGCCCATCGTGCCTTCAGCTCCGCAGAATAGCTACATCCCGCGACTTATAAGGCTTGCGTTACCTTCAGTCCAGGGATCAGCTCACCATTTCATGGCACCCCGAAGCGCACCGTGCTTCGATGCCATGGAAACACGCTCCGCCTCGCCAGGACTACCTGCTGGTGGCCGAGCCACTCACCGATCATCCCCGTGACTCAAAGCGTCGAGCAACGGCTTGGAAGATAAGTCATCTCCACCGCCAAGGTGTTGAGCAACTCGCTGACCTTCGCCACACCATCTCCATCACCTCCGTGCGCCTGCAACATCTCATCACGGCACCCTGCATACATCATGTTACTGCTTCACCGACCCTCGTTACGTAGCTCAATAAACGACTGACTCACTACTTCGACTTGCCGTCTTTTATTTCTCGCCCCGTCTCTGCCGATACGGCCCGCTCCCTCATTTTCAACTGTTGTTATTTGGTGTGCAAGAAAGAGCTGCTGGATTAATTCACTCACACGTCAATTTTTTCACTGTAACTATATTCCATACTTTAAAAATTTTCTTCACAGCTAGAAGTATTGTAGTAGTCTACGGAGACGTCACGATGCGGTATGTGAGAGAGATGCAAGAAAATGATTACTGTTTTTCTTTAAAGGAAACATTTGATTTTCTGTAACGTGTGTTTTTGCCTTTTTTGTGCCGTCACGGTACCGTAATCATGGATCGTCACGATAATATCGGTAATACGGTAATATTGTAGTTCAAAATTGTTCTTGTTATATTTATTCAATATCGACGGTATAATTTCCCCATAAACAAAAATTGAATGTCACAGTTAAATACAGATGTAAAATATGGGAAATTAAATATTTTTTTAAAATTAATTGTGGCATTTAATCGTAAAATGACAACAGAAAGTATGAAATTTACACAAGCTCTCGATGACTATAAAAGTAAGATATACAAAAAGAGAAACCAGAACATTCAAAACATTTTTTTTAACTCCCCATAGGAGGCCCTGAGAAAAATAATTTCCCCTAGGGCTTATGTCATCTGAGATGCTATGTGGAGGGTTTTTTGAGGAGAGGAAGGAATGAACATTGGTCTTGAAGGGACTCATGCTGTAGGAAGGAGGAAACACAGAGGCCATCAAATCGTTCCACGGCCGAGCTGTTGAACACAAGAACGAGTCGAAGAAGCACCCGTTCTCATGTGACAAATGCCAACCGTGTACATATGTTGGGCACGCGTTTGGCGTGTTTCCCGACTATGCACCGATGCCGAAAGGATCAATGAGGCTAGTTCCTAGGAGCATCTTCCATTGAAATACTGGTAGAACAAGGATAGCATTCCCACCCAAAGCCTGTGCTCCAAAGATTGCAATCCAACTGTTAAGATGAGTCGAGGGTATTTTTCAGGTATTTTGGAGCTTCAGACTAGAGGTGGCTGCCAAATTCAACCGTGGGGCACATTTGTGATTTGTACAGGGTTAGCAATTCTGCACTATTAAAGTATCTGCGGGCCCTGTACAGTACGCCCAGTTTTTGAGAGGCTAACTTTACTCTGGCTTCGATGGAACCCCCATCGCTGGTCACTTAGAGTTACACCAAGCATATCAATGGAGGGCCTGTTCGGAAGATTGCTTCTGTTGAAAGAGACTAGATTTTTGCTTCGGTCCCTTTTAGACGTAATCAGTTTTTTTTTAAATGTATTTATTCATATACATATAGTTAATTATTACAAACAATTTTTTTATCAGATAGGTAGACAAACAAAGCTGTTATAAGCCAGTTTGTCTGCAGGAACCACTGTATATTAATAGGATATATATGTCGTGGTGTAGCCTTTTTTTACCTATATTTAAGGCTATTAAAAATATCATTATATGGATACATTAAAATTAAAATTTTAAAAACAATTTATTAACCACTCGGACCTCGGCCTATTTTGTCGAAAAAATCACAATATTTCGGTTTCGCAATAAAATACAAATAAATTGAGTTTTTCTGAACGCATCCGAAAACTAAATGTCTGAAAACGAAAAAAAATAAAAACGTCTTATTCGCCAAATGCATCATAACGTTTTTGACAACTCACTGCTCCGTGGTTTCATGTAAAACAAACATTCCCGGGTTACGAATAACCCAACAATGTTTGAAAAATCTCCTACTACCACCACAGAAAGCCGAAAATGTTGCTTGTTTTGTGATGGAGGACTTAGCCAGTCAAGGAATTGAATACGTGACGCTCGGGTGGGACCCAAGCGCTATGCCCACTCAACCACTGACCAGTCTAGGAGTATATACTAGTATAGGAGTTGTTCGGAAAACCAACCAAATGAACCTGCAGGAATTAAAAAAAAAACCTTTAAATTAAATAGTTTTCATGCACAGAATTTTTGTTTACATTTGCTCCACACAGGAGGCCATAGGGAAAATAATTCCCCTCAGGGCCTATGTCATCTTTGGGGATGCTCTGTGGAGGGTCTTTTTAGGAAAGGAAGGAGAGGAAGTTCTTGGAAGGAAAAGAGTATTAGGGGTGGCTAGTAATCTGGGGTCAGTGTTTCCTGGAGTGATGGACGTATGAAACTCTCCCTCCCACTGGCGACGTTTCGAGTGAGTACGCTGGAGAAATCAATGGGACTTCCTCAACCATTCTCTCCCGATCAGGCCTGCCATGCAGCTGGTGGGCAGACACTACCGCCAAGACCCTCACCCAAGAACCTTGCCCCCCGGCTAAGTCACCAAACGTAGCTAACCACTTAGGGTGACCTACGTCAGGGGTGTTGGTTATCCAATAAATGGTTCCCAGGGCGGCGGTATCCATACTCGCTTCCCAAATTGAATTTCCGCTTAGTTGCACGCTTAGAATGCACGCTTAGTTTTGAACAATATCATTAGGCATTCATATTAAAGTCGCTAAGTATGATTTTGTGTTTTTCATTGAATTAATTACGCTTTGCCACACGCCACAAGGTTTTATGGTCCCATTAAACCTAAACCTACGTAAATAATTTAGCCTTGGAATAAGACGACGAATGAAGGTTTTCTTATTTATAAACCGTATTACGTCTTTTCTTTTACACGTTATGATAATAATGTTATATTATCATAATTATTTTCATTACTCATGAATCATCGCGGATCAGAGCGTTGCGAAAGTTCTCGATTCATTGGGAAATCGAGCGGTTGCCATAAAAGCAGTAGGTTCTGGGTTCGAGTGCCAGAGTTGCCAATATGTTTTTTTTGATTTTTCTGTCTCCAGATTTTCGGTTGAGTTCCGCTATTATTTAATTAAATATTACAATTTGAGGTCTTGCTTATAAAATTATAATAAAAATAAATAAATTTATTGTATTATACCCATTTTTTTGTTAGGTTTGTAATAAATATTTTGTTGGGGATGTTTTGTCCTTAGGATATTTTGTCGCAGGATGAAAAAGCGCATCAAACAGTATTAATACGCTAACGTCTGACATACATACTCGATTCACAAAAAAATACACACGGTAGTGCTATCATCTACTATAAATACGCAAAAAAGCTACTTTTGTAATTCGGTTTCGAATTCAAGAATTCGTCAAAGAATGGCGAGACTTACGCTAGCAGATGTGCCCCTCCTAGGTTTAAGTAGTACGGATTTGTGGAATTTAAGTATCTCTCCGGACGTGGAAAGATTGACGGTAATTTTTTGAGATGTGAATAATAGTATCACGCGGCTATATATTACATAATGTTACGTCATTACCGATCGCGGTTACTTTGTTCCGGTGACTAGCTGTCGCTGAATCACAGTGGATCCGAGGATCCGGCTGTTTTTGGAACCAGTTCCCATCGGATTTATAAAATGGTCACCAACACTCAAATTGGGCGAAGCGGAACCAAAAGCAGCTCCCAGAGCCTAGCTGCAAAAGTCTGCGGAGCGGGTTTTTAACTGCTGGTCACCGATAATTTGGGATCCACCAAGGTAAAGTATTCCCTCGTATTGGAGAGGGTTCCATGACAATTGATCCGGCAACAATTGGCCCGCCGGCAGTTGATCCCTCGGAGTTGATACCACGCCCTGGTGTAAATCCATCATTCAGAATCGAAAGTTTCTTGAAATGGTTTCTTTGATCCCGCTTCTTTCAGCCTCACAACTTACTCGTACCTAAATTTGAGGATGTGATAGTCCCACTATCTCCGGGAGTTGGAACTCTTGTGTGATGCTTATTTGTAGTTCATCGTTCTGTTTTCCACGGATTTGGATTGAAATGTTATTTGGTATTGATAATGCGGAAGCGCTTATTCGGGGGAAGCATTTAAGTGGCAATGAATGTTGTTCATCGCGAAAATAAATACCTTTTGTTCATCGAGCAATTAAACCCTTTTTAAGGGTTTTCCCGAAAGACCTATGGCGTCATTTGGGGTGCTATAATATGCAGAGTAATTTTATGGAAAAGTAGATGTGAAACCTACTTTCGAAACTTACACAAAGGTTTGCAGAAAACTGAAGAATTGTATAATTATTTCCTAGGTTAATTTAAAGTGAAAGTTGATTAAGGAGAGTCGTGATACCTGATAGGTTGATACTCTCAGTATCGCCCTAGTGGTTTTTTTTCACCACCATTTTGCAACGAAACGTTGCTTGAAATGGCTTGATACAGAGACAGAGTTTTTAAATAAAAAAGGTAAACTTGAGGAAATGAACAGTATATAAATGGTAGGTATAACGATAAATTTAAATGAAAATAATGTATTACAAGCAAAGAAAAAGTTATTAAATTGCAGGTGGCATAGAAATAATAATAAAGTGTAGGTTAACTGATGATGGAATGACTGTGATGAATGATCCGCGGCAAAGTGCATGATACAGAAAAAGAAAAAGGATTTTGTTGAAATGAAACTTCTTTAGTCCTGTTAGTGATTTAAAACTCGGAAGAAACGGAAATGCGTCACTAAAATGTATTATTTGGCGTGTCCTCGGTTTCAATATAATGCGGTAAATTCGCGTTTCGGCGCGAGAATCCGATAGCGTAGCGGGTAAGGCGCTAGACAAGTCTCAGAGGCTAGAGACATCCAGCGAACGGATGTTCGAATCTTACGAAATAAAAAAAAAATAGAAAAATATTTTTATGAAATCAATATTCAATCTTCAAACCACTTGAAAATAAATGGGCAAAAAAAATAATACGACATCGATTGACTTTCCAGTTTCACTTCTATCGCTTGTTAATTGCACACTCCGATTTTTTTTCATTGTAGAAGGAATAGAAAAAATATATGCCACCATGTGATATTCCATAAATATCAGAAATATGTTACACAAAAATATCATTCAGGTATTTCTTAAATAATTGTAAACTTACATTAAATATGTCGATATTTGAGGTGAATTTGTTTCCAAGGGTGTGAAGGCGAGGAATGTGTTCATTTGTGTGGTAGTTGGTTCCAGAATTATTGTTTCAGAACAATATATTTTGCCTTGTTGTTCGATTAGGAACATTGAAGTTGATGAGATGCAGAAGTTCACAACAATCTAATTAACAGAGAATAATTTTAAACTAAAAAGTTAATCATTTATTTTTCTTATACTTTATAAGGAATGCAATTTAAGCTTATTTGGTAAGAATTTACAGTTATGTGCTGAATAGGTATGTGAAATTTGAAGTAAATAAATAGTAAAAATTTGTGCTGCTCTTTTTCAAAATTACTTATATGAATTTGATAATGTGGGGACCACACTATTGAATTGTATTCTAACAAGCTGCGTACTAGCGACAATTACACGATTTTCATAACTTCCATAATAATCGAAGTATTTGATTGTTCCGATTATAAATCCCAGTGTCTTCATGCCTTTGTTACTTTAAATCTTTTCGTAGTACCTATATCGAATAATCAAAATCCACACCAGAGAGTGAAAAGTAAATTCACATCCCATTCCGACCTTCAACACTCCCAAGTTACCAATCAAAACACGGAATAGTGTATATTATACCTACGCCAAGCACTTTGTTGTGATTTCCCTTTCAAAGTGGAAAGCTCTTGAATATTTGGAAAACCAATTCCCGACACTTTTCACCACTTTAGTTCTGGCTGCGGGACCCGTGCATAAAGTAAACTCCCGATTATCCGCTGGGATAATTCGATTTGCGACCTTATCGTCCGAATTTAATTTAGTATCTAAATTTTTCCGAGCGGGCCGCATTGAATTTCTCTCTCCCGCTATCGAGAATCTAGAGGGCTTAACGGGAAGTGTATTAAATTTCTTATGTGGTTGGCTCGAACTAGACGTGTAAAAAATAGATAAGGGATATAATTTTGTCCCCGGTTTGGTAGGTAACATAATGTAGAATAAAACTATTTTGGGCATACTTTTTACTAGTAAGTGTTGCGCCGGTTAATAAGTTAATTGATTTGATAGTTGTAGTTGAATTGCTTAAGGCTAATGCGTTCCTGTTCCTTCCAATTTTAAATCCTAGGACCAAGGTTCGTAGACAAAACGTTGAACAAGGTTAGCTCATCGAGGGGGTGTAGCGGGGTACCGCGCGTTTTCTTCCGACAAAATATCCCCGACACAATATACTCCGACAAAATAACCCTCGACAAAATATCCCAAGACAAAATATCCCCCAAAAAATATCTACTTAATCCTAACCTAACCTAACTTAACCTCATATAACCTAACCTTGTTAACATTTTACTATTTTTGAACAATAATTTATTGTCTTTACTGGATGTCTGTATTGGTTTTGTCCCATTTTACTATTTTTGAACAATAATTTATTGTCTTTACTGGATGTCTGTATTGGTTTTGTCCCATTTTACTATTTTTGAACAATAATTTATTGTCTTTACTGGATGTCTGTATTGGTTTTGTCCCATTTTACTATTTTTGAATAATAATTTATTGTCTTTTCTGGATGTCTGTATTGGTTTTGTCCCATTTTACTATTTTTGAACAATAATTTATTGTCTTTACTGGATGTCTGTATTGGTTTTGTCCCATTTTACTATTTTTGAAAAATAATTTATTAACTTTATATGTATGTATAATTCTTGATTTTAAAATGTCTCCTTATCTCCCCCCCTCCCTTTTTTCTTCCATTTTATTATTATTACTCATTCATTCAATAATTTCAATAATTAAGTTACTAGACCGGTTCATATCTCAGGCATAATTTACCAAATGACATTCTATGGACTTACGTAATAGGTACATAACCATGTAATAATTTAATTTAAAATACCTTATAATCTGTATTATAATGTACTCTGTATGTCTTAATAAACAAATAAATATAAATAAAATAAATATAAATATTTTTTTTGTCCCATTTTGTTAGGTTAGGGAACGTACCCATACTACGTGACACGTTTAGGGGGGGGGGGGGTCTTCAAAATGTCACGCTCCATACAAATGAGTTGCTTAGGATTTTGGTCACCGGGGGGGGGGGGGGGGGGGTTAAAAATTGCAAAAAGTTGGTCACGTAGTATGGGTACGTTCCCTAGGTTAGAATAGGTTAGGTTAGGTTTTTGTAGATATTTTATTGAGGGATGTTTGTTCTTAGGTTATTTTATCGGAGGATGTTTTGTCAGTAGGATAGTTTGTCGGGGATATTTTGTGGAGGAGTATTTTTTTACGGGATGAAAATTCGCGGAACCATTTTCTACGAACCAACATACTTCTAAAACCACAGTCAAAACTCAGTGTTTTTGTTTTTGTCGAACGCCGCTTAAATGTTTTTGAATGGTATTTTTCGTGAGATTTTTGCACTATTTAATTAAATAGTGCTTTATTAAATCCTAGCTAGTAGTTAGTACCCTGCATTCAATGCGTTGCGTTGCAATGCCATTCAAAGAAATAAATTGATACCCCTGCATGTCCTTTCCCGTGCATCCCCGTTCCCTTCCACCTCCCCGCCTTCCGCTCTCCCTCGTCTCTTCACTCTCCGCGAACCCCACTTTCCCCCTGCCTTTCCTCGGTAAAACGGTAGAGCTTACCATTATATATAGCCTACTTTACTCGCAGATAATATAGCTTTCTATTGGTGAAAGAATTTTTAAAATCGGTTTAGTGGTTTAGGCGTGAAAGCGTAACAAACAAACACACGCACTTTCGCATTTATAATACAATCGTCGCTAATTTTTATTATCTTCTATCTCGACACAGGTAAATACTAACAATAACCTTCATATAGATAAATGAATCATCATTCGTTTTTTTTTTGCAATAGTGATCCTCTCCCTCTTTCATTATTTTTTTAATATTAATATCAAGAGTCTCAACTTTTCCGGTCCGGAGCCGGTGAGACAATGGCATCCCCAATTGGGGTATGATGTGAGGCTGTGGATAGTAAGTAGGGGAAGGAAAGGGGAAGAGGAAGATGGGGAATTACCTGGCTATTCCTTGCAGATGTGTTGATAATGGTGGTCTTACACCAGGGCGATATTAAGAGTATCTTCCACCGCCGGAACATGCCGTAATTAATTTTATTTAATTAATTGTGAAATAGCATAAATTAATCAAATAAAATTTATTAAAGACGAACACGGAGGCATATTTAAATAGTAATCATTGGTATTTCAATTGTAATATCTCCCTCATCTTCAATAATCTTCTTCTTCTTTTTGAACTCTTACTACGGAGCCTAAACCAGAATGGAGAATTTAAGTCTTAACCTAAATTTTCACAATCTGCACACGATTAACACGTAAACTATCTTCCCTTAGGGCTGTGAACGACAAATAGCCCTTAGCCTATCTTATAGGGGCTGGCTTTTGTCTAGGCTTAAAGGTTACCCTTCCCATCGACACCTCCAACTCTCCAACTAGACTCACTCCAATACTTCTATAAGTTATATCAAGAAGATGGCTGATTCTCGTAAAACCTCATTTTATTGTTGGAATTATTGACTGGGGTGGTGCTTTCAAAACTTCTTTCTTGCCTTTCTAAATTATCTAAATAATATCAATAAAATATTTTTAAAAAGTCAAGCTGTCAGTGTGGCTCTGATGTGAGACCACCATTCAAAATTGAAACGTTACTGAAATGGCTTTAGCCGCGTTTGGTGACCAGATCTGAATAGCCAGGTACTTCTCCACCTTCATCCTCTCCATATCCTTCCTCTCCCAACCCAACTACCTTCAGCCTCACAACACACCCCAGCTGGGGATGCCATAGTCTCCAGACGGGAGTAGCTGGGACTCTTGTGAGGTATTCACTTAAAAAAAATACACGCACACACTTTATTCGAACGGCAATAGACCAAGTGTTCTTGTTTAGTTATCCTGTGCTACGATACCAACAATTTATTGTAGTGAATTCTTGAGTGAGGTTTAAACAATTTTTCGTTAATATTTAAGATTGGAAAGAAAAAAAAGTATAATGAAAACCTATGTTAGTAGCCCCTCAATTAACATACTAGATGTTTTGAAGAATTCGAACAATTCATATAATTTCAGAGTTAGTTTTACAGTTCTTTTAAAGTCCCATTCAAGTTCTATTGTCAGTGTGGACCAGTTGCTTCACAAAACTGAAATAATAATAGAGTTTTATTATTTTTTTATTGTAATATAAAAAATATGACTTATATAAAAATACACATTTAAAGGTAGTTTTTGGTCAAGTATACTTCATCAGAAAAGAGGATCTCTTGTGCCCTCGATTCTTACTTAGGTGTTAAATTTTGTAAAATATTTACTTTTTACAGTAAGTTTTTTTAAATTGTTTGATTTTATTTATTTGTTGACTATGTATTTAACTTGAATATAACATTCGCAGAACTTGAAAATTAACTAATATAATATTTCACAACAATAATATTAGAAACTCTTTCTCTTTTCTCCTTTTTACTCTTCTTTTTTTCTGTTTTTGTAACTTTTATTTATAATGTTTTTTTTCTGGTTGTCTTACTCTTTCTGAAAAAAAAATGGTTATTTTAATTAGAAAGTTATTTGCATACCCAGTTTCTTTCCCTTTTAGCGTTGGTTTAAAAAAGGTTTGGGAGGCCGTATGGGTACAGCCGCCCCGGGAACCATTTATTGGATTACCAACACCTTTTCCATAGGTCACCCCAAGTGGTTCGCTACGTTTGGTGACTTAGCAAGGGTGTCCGGGTGCCCACCAACTAGGTGGCAGGCCGGATCGGGAGAGACTGGTTGAGAGGGACCTAAAGACCTATCCAGAAGGACTCGCAGAATACCGCCATACCCGCAGCGGGAAGGATTAATTCATACCTCCGTCAACCTGGACTCACCGACCCCAGATTCCTACTCATCCCTCACACCTTTTTCCTTCACACTATTTTCTCTCCTTCCTTTCCCTAAAAACACCCTCCACACAGCCTCCCCAAAGATTATTTTCCTCAGGGCCTCCTTTGTGGAGCTAATATAAAAAAAACGTGTAGTAAGATTTTTATTTTATGGGTTAAAAAAAATACTCAATGTATTTCTTTTACAAATCGAGGGTACATGAAAAACGCTTACGAGAACTAAGCTTCCAAGGTAGTTCCAAATTTTCACTGTTTTTCTTGCCATTGTTGAAAATTTCATATACTTTTCCAGGAGGTGATGGTTAGGGAGATGTAGAAAATGGATAAATGACATCCCGTTACGAACTGAGCATGTTCTCATTTCAAAACCAAACAATACTCATTTTCATGCTCAAAGACAAAAGTGAAAAACAAAATAATAAATTCATCGATAATTTTAACAATTAGCTCATCTTCGTCTTCTTCTTGTTCTCTATCGAATTGAATGTTGATTACCATCAGGATAACCTTTCTTGGAAAACGGGAAGAATTCAACTCTTAATAAATTATTAGATTTTAAAACAATAAATTTTAAATTATTCCGAAAAATAAATAATTTAAGAGGAAGCATTTATTTAGCTGGGTTTTAATTAAACCTTCCAGTAAACATTGGACATTTTAACTGTTGAGGATACAACTTAGGAGTAAAAAATATGTATGACACCAAATGTTTTATTAGTAATCACAAAATGAACGCTTTATATTTACCATGACGATTCACGGCAACGGTATCGTGACGGCATAATAAACATTCTGTTACATAAAAAGTATCTGTAACAAGGTATTATTTATGGTTTCGTTGTGTGGCACCTCTAGAGCTTGCCCATTGACATTTGGGTATTGGTAATATTGCGAGCCCTGCAATATTTTTGAATGCAACGGTTGCTGATCCTGGACAAATTGAAATCAGGAGATTTGAAAAGAGAGCTGATTCATTCTTTGTACTACAGCCCAGAGCATTGGGCGATCCTCTGGACCGAAAGACGACGAATCGACTAAATTATCGCTACGAGTAAGATCATAGATGTTGGAAGTGACTCTCGCTATCTTGGGAGCTAACTTTAAATCTTCCTGGGAGGATGATTGGCCTCTGAAGTCATCAGCCGGTCCTGTTTCTGGATGGTCCTTTTGGCTTTTAGCCAATGATCTGCAGCCCTGCCATTCTTACGATGTGAGATTCCTTCTACAAAACGAGGAGTTTTCGACAAGCCACGCTACGACTTATCACGGTATCACCATCAACCTATTATCTAAGCAAGCCCTTAATGCCAGACAGTTTTAGAATTAGGATGTCCTTTTTAAATTCACAATATACTTTATTATTTCTTAATACCTTGTTTTCGTACTAGAACCTAATCCTTGTATTTGGCATGTGGAGTCCTCATTGATCATAATAATCAATATTTCAATAAACTACATTGTTGCCACCTCATCCCAGGTAACAATTCCTCATCACAATATTGCTGTGGCTCTTTCAAAAGATGAGATACATAATGTAACATTCCCTCCAAAGTAAAAAAAGTCATCATTTTCTTGCATCTCTCTCACACACCATACCGTGACTTCTTCGTAGACCCCTACCAATATTACTTGCCGTGACGATAATTTTGAAAGTGTGGAATACAATTCCAAAGATAATATTGAAGTGTGAGTGTATTATAAAAATTCAAAAAATACAATCGTCAATGCGCTGATGGTTTTGCTATTGTTATTAAACATTAAACATATCATTCTGCCGCTCTTTCTTACACACTAAATGACGAAAATGAGACAAACGGTGAACGTATGTCTGCACCCCCCAAAGATAACATACAATCATTTTCATACATATCCCTCACACGTATAAAGAAAATGAAACTCAATTCCCGTCGCAAAAAAAAACTTTGGAGGAAACAGTCACACGAATTTTGTGTGTCTCACCATTATTTAATATATACGAAAGAGCTACAGCATTATAGCGCTAAGGAACGTATGTTTATTATCTTTTTATCACTGTGAATTGTCACGGTAAATATTTTTGTTTTATTTGTTTGTGAGTAATTTAATAAGAAAGAAATAAATATTCAAGGGAGACTTTTACAGATAATCTACGCATAATTTTGTATTTTTTTTTAATGTTGTTTTTTACGTGTATTAAAAAAAAATCTTTTTTTGTTTGTGCTTATATTATTTTATAAAGTAAACGGCAAAGTTATTTTAATTCTGCTGAAGCGAAACGATAGGAAAAGTTTCATTTTATACAAAAAATATTTTTTGGTATTCACAATGTAAACAGATTTGTAGTAAAGATTAATATAAATTAGTAATTTCGCGTCAGGCTTTGCCAATGGTTGAATTATGTGTTCCGGGCTGCAATATCATGCATGGTGAACTTATCTAAGTACACAGAAAGTCTTTCTGTTTGGAGAGGTTTTCTTCATAAAGATAAGAGCGTATGGATTACTTTTAACATTAATTCCACACAGGAAACCCTGAGGAAAATAATTTCTTTTCTGGCTGGCGTCCGGCTCGAGGTTTCTCCAAAAGGCGAAGGTTCTCTTTCAACCATTTTTAATCTCACCTACGCCAATTGTTTCAACTCTTTAAGGAATATAACTCCTTAATAAATCTTTTTTCCCATCTGTTTGCAATGACGCTAGTAAATTTTTATCAACCTCTCAGGCCTCGACCGTATTTTGTCAGAGGGTGAAAATATTTCCGCTTTGCCATAAAATCTGTAAGTCTTTGAATATTTCTGAACACTCTAAAAACTAAAATTTGTTTTTGAAAGGTAATAAATGAAGCTTTCAAATGTCATAAACCAAAATAAACAAATCATGTTTGAAGTACAAACTAAAAATGTATAAAATTTATGTAAAAATATGTGGACTTTTATATTCTTATTATATAAGTACATGTATAAAAATTTTCCAAGCAAACATAAAAAGTTTTAAAAACGGCTCACTTTATTATTATTTCGAACTGAAATTATATATTATTGGACAATGCAAAAAATAAAAAATAAAAAATTCCCTAAGTTTCATTTTTTTCATACTGCGATAAGAAAATTTGTTTTCATGAAGGTGCACATTTTACTTCTTTTCTGGTTAACTTTTAGATTTGAATATAAGGCGTGGTGTTTTTATCTAACTTGAGCGTAAAGAAATTTTAAAAAAATATGTAGATTCCTGTTAATAATAAGTTCCTGAAAATATTGATACAAAATAATGACTTCCCATAAAATTTTAATTTGCAGAATAATCAAAAACAATAAGGGTATTTTAGCTAAGTGTTAAGCAGTGAAAAAAGCATAAACTGCCACTGACCGCAAATATTTTACAAAAAACAACAAATTTTTCCTCTAAAATTATTTCATCGTTTAAGAAAACAAACAGTTTGATTTGACTATCTACTGCGAAATTAAATTCATCAAATCTTAAGCAAAGAGCTTTAGAACCTATTTTGATTGGGAAATTTATTGTGGGTTGGATTCAATTATTATGGAATAGCTACGGAGAAAATTTTCATTATGTCATGGAAGAAAAATAAACGGCGAACGAAAAATAGACCTTAATAATAATAAATCTTTAAGCTTGTTTTCAAGCTAACTCGAGTGTTCCCACAGAAAACGCTCTAACACCGTTATTGTTCTAGTGACAACCCTAAAACAAAAAGTGTAAGATCCATATTAAATCAAGCTTTACACTTCTATTCAAAGTTATCCATAGAAATACATTATAAAAACTTATTTTGTAGAAAAAGTTTTCACCCGCCAAATCGCCTACTCGTCGTTAGATATTTTAAATTTTTTTATTAAATGTTCTTGTATGAAATGGTAAAAATTGAGGTTACAAAATTGTTTATTATACATTTATACCATAGAATAAGTGTTTTTTTAATGTAATAATAATGATTTTAGTATCGTTTTCACACAAAAAGTCACGTGAGTCATTTTTACAATTTTTTATGTTTGCATTCTAAATTTTATTTATTTATTTGTTTGTTTACGCCTTGATGGCTTTTACATATAAAATAAATTGTACAGGAGCATTATAACAAGTATGCAGTATCATAAGTATATGGTACATAAAATGATAAACAGGGCTAGAAAGATATAAGTAGGCTTAACATAAGTAGGTATTAATATTCAAGTAATCCAGACGGCCTCCGTAGTCCAGTGGCTAAGACTCTTGACTCACATTCCGGAGGTCGCGGGTTCGAACCCGGCATGCGCAAACAAATTTTATTTGATTAATTTGTGTTATTTCACAATTAATTCATTTAAAATAATATATAGTATATTTGCGGCATGTTCCAGAGTGGAAGATACTATTAGTATCGCCCTGGTGTAAGACCACCATTCAGAATTGAAACGTTGCTTGAAAATGGCTTTAGCCGTGTTTAGTGACCAGATCTGAATAGCCAGGTACTTCCCAACCTTCCTCTTCCCCACCTCCTTCCCCTCCCCACTACCAGCCTCACAACATACCCCAATTGGGGATGCCATAGTCTCACTGGCTCCAGACCGGAGCAGTTGAGATTCTTGTGCGGTATTCACTGTAAAAAAAAAAAAAAAAATTGTTTACAAAGGAGTTCAACCAGCGGATTCGTATTTGGGCTCACGCTACATTATATTCAATAATTATTGTCACAATATCACACAAAATGTGATTCCAAATACACTTGAAGCATACCGGTATTGCAGTGGTGTAAAACATTTTTAACAATTAATATAAAAGTAGGTAATTTTCTTGTAATTAATTATTTTTTTTTTTAATTATTATTTTTTTTTGCTATCATAAATGTACGTATGTTTGTTATTATTATGAAAAAGAGAAAAAGAAAATAAAAGGTACACAGTAATTACATATGTAAATAAATAAGTAGGTACTATGAATGTAGTTATCATGAACGTAGTTACAGAGCAGTGGGTATTAAGTTTGTTACTGTTAACAATGTGAAACATTTAAGGATTTTTACATTAGTTTGTTATTATCAGGAAAAAAATAAAATAAAAGGTACACAGCAATCACATATATGTATAAAGAGGTAAGTAGATACTATGAAAGTAGTTACAGAGCAATGGGTATTAAATTTGTTACTTTTAACAATCTGGTACATTTAAGGATTTTTGCATCTGCATACATATACGCTTTTTGAAGGAAGCGATGTTTTTATAAAAAAATATATCGACCGAGCAAGTTTCATTCCCCACACGATGCAATCTCTGAAGACAAGAGTTGAACATAAAATTAGTGCGAGAAGCAACTACGTTAAATGGAGCATGGAGTCTGGTGTTGTAATTGTTAGGTACTTGATAATTTATCATGTTCACAAGTTCAGGGCTATCCAAATATCCGTTGATAATTTTAAATAATAATAAAACATCACAGATTTTTCTTCGCTGTGACAATTCGGGTAATTTAAGCAATTGCATTAAATAATTATAATTTAAATTTTCTATTGGAATTTTTAATTTGTAATTTATATGCCTTAAAAATTTATGTTGTACTCTTTCAATTTTGTGTGAATGCACATTGTGTAATGGCGACCACAGAGAGGAATTATACTCAAGAATACTTCTGACTAGCGTTATGTATAGAGTTTTGAGTGTATTAGTATGCATTAGATCTTTGGACGATCTTAACACAAAACCGAGACATTTAAGTGCTTTATTTGTGATTGCATCAATGTGGGGGACAAATGTCATCTTGTTATCAAAAACGACACCCAGATCCTTTATTAATGTTACTGTAGAAAGATTCACATTGTTAATGTGATATTGAAAGAGTATTGGATTTTTATTTCGAGAAAAACTTATAGATTGACATTTGTTAATGTTTAAAAATAAATCATTTATGTTACACCAATTATATAATCGATCCAAGTTGTTTTGCAATATAAGACAGTCCATTAAATTTCTTATAATAGTGTATATTTTCAAGTCATCAGCAAACAATAGGAAATGGATACCTTCAAATATTGAAACAATGTCATTAATAAATAGCAAAAAAAGAATAGGACCTAGATGAGAACCTTGGGGCACCCCACTTGAAGCTTCAATTTCGTTTGACATATGGTTAGATAGTTTAACGTATAGTTTTCTAGATGTTAAATAGGTCTCAAACCATTTTAGTAGATTTCCTTTTATCCCATATACTTTAAGTTTGTTTAATAAGATTTTTTGGGAAACTTTGTCGAATGCTTTGCTGAAATCTGTGTAAACTGCATCCGTTTGCCATTTTGAATTTAGATTGTCTGAAATATATTTTTCGTATATAATTAAGTTTGTAAGTGTAGATCTTCCGGATATAAATCCATGTTGGTGGGGGGAAATGATTTTACGAGCCTGTACTATAAATTTTGATAGAACTACGGATTCAAACAATTTAGGTATCGCTGATTGTATGCAAATAGGCCTGTAGTTAGAAGCATCCGTTTTATCACCCTTTTTATAGATGGGACTAAGGAAACTGATCTTCCATTTTTGAGGGAAAAGGCCTGATGCTAATGATATATTGAATATATTGGTTAAATGACCTTTTAAGCTAGATACACAGTTTTTTAAATAAATTGTTTGTATGGTGTCTGGGCCAGCGGATTTTTGACTATCTAATAGTGTAATTTTACGCTGAACATCGATTTCATCAACAACAAGGTCATTAAAATCAATTTTAACAATTACAAATATTAATATTTATTTATAATAATACAATTTGAAAGCTTATTTCATAATCTTCCAAAAACTATTTTTAGTATTCGGCTACGTCAGAAACATTTCATTTATAGAGCTTTAATTACGAAGCGGAAATAACACAAAAGTTTTTTATAAATCTAACAGTTCGATTAAGACAAAAAACTTGCACAATGGTAAAATACCTGAGTGGTTAAGAATTTAAACGTTTTTAGATGATAATGTGAAAGAAAGTCGCTAGGAATTGCCAATTTAAAATTGATGAGTGATGAGCACAGCGTTTTTGATAAGGGTAGGTAGGCCTCCGTGGTCGAGGGGAAAGGTACTTGACTAGCCTTAGTAGGTACGAAGCAATGGTTATGTGCCTTTATGGAATGCACATCCTTGCCCCTTATTCTTCCCAAACTTATTCCATAACTATTCCTGAACATATCTGTATTTTTGTAAACCTATAGTATCGCTGTATTTTTGTATTTTTATGACTTGTGTGCTTTTTTATCAAATTTTATTTTTATTATTTCTTTATCTGTTATTAATTAACATACGGGTTATTAAAATTAAAATTGATTTCGATATTTGAGGGAAAAATGACCTTACTTCAGCCATACGAGACAAGCTCATATCTTATTTCCAACGGTCTATATCATCTGTGATTTGACTAGAATAGAAATACGACCTTTAAATTAATGTAATATTGCTAATGTTTTCTCGGAATTAATAAAGATTTTTTTAATAATGAAAGACAAATATTTCCGGGTTACGAGAGTACAAATAATTTGTCCGCATGTTTCCATATTTAAAATGTCTATTTTTGAAAAGGTAACTAACAACTAAATGGAAAACCTATATTTCTTCTACCTACTAAATTTAAAATTAACGTCTCGGAAAAAGTCCAGATCTACCAAATTTTATAAAAATTATTTTTCGGAAAAGATACCTAGATGGATGAATGGGAACCTATTCCCCTATTTATAATTTCTAATTCTGGCAGAGGATCTTCCTACTATATTTAGAAATAAACCCACGCTCTACTTCCATTCACTATTTTATGGTAAAACTAATAATAGATAATTCAGGGAGTTGAATGATCATTTTGGAAGAAATTTTAATCCATTTCTTCATCATGTTACGCAGGTAATAACTTATTCAAAATCTAAAAGAATTGAATGAATGGAATAAAAAATCTATTAGAAGAAATTGATTTTCTCAACTTTTATATTTTATTTATTTGGTTAATTATCAATTTTTTATTTTCCGAATGGCATCCTTAAGTTGGGTAAGATGCGAGGCTCAATGGGGAGGGATAGGAAAGAGATAGGAAAGAGGTAGTGCCTGGCTTTTCACACATAGTCCCCGAAACTAATGGAAAAGTGCATAATATAAACTCAACTGTAAAAAAAGTTAAGGTTCCAAATGAAGTTTTTGCGCACCCCGGGCTTCAAACCATATGGATCCATCGACAAGTCTTAACGCGAAGCACAA
Source organism: Limnephilus marmoratus (assembly GCA_917880885.1). NCBI lineage: Eukaryota > Metazoa > Arthropoda > Insecta > Trichoptera > Limnephilidae > Limnephilus > Limnephilus marmoratus. The sequence goes on from OU862915.1 coordinate 21,021,614, forward strand.
TGTTAAATCACTATTTAGATTAATCTTTACTACGAATCGGTTTACATTATGAACACCAAAAAATGTTGTTTTGGATAAATTGAAGCTTTTCTTAGCATTTTCCTTGAATAGAATTAAGATAAAATTATTGATTACTCTAAAAAAAATATAACCGTAAACTACAAAAAAATATAGTTTCTCTTAACATGCTTTTTCTTTCACGTAAAATTTTTCACAAAATAAATTAAAAAAATTCTTTTGCCCTCGAAATCGAGCGTTTCTACACTCTTTGCGAAGCAATTTTAATGCCCATCACCTATATCCGTGGCGACATAAGGCACAAATTTGAACAATTTATCAAGTTTTTTAGGTTAATTTTCACGTTCGTTGAAAGTTCTACTCAAGTTTTGTGATTATTTCAGTTTTATGAAGCAACTGGCCCGTATTGATATAATAACAGAACTTGAATAGAACCTACGCTCAACGTGAATTTACCTTAAAAAAATTATGAATTTTTCAATTTTTTTGAAATAACACTAAAAAAAAATATCTGTCTATTTCTCTTAAATTAAAGCATCGAAGAGATTACTACACAGAAATCAGCAATTCAATCTATAATTTGAACCCATCACACGACATCTATTATTAATTCCATACTATTAATACAGTTAATCCTAATATTATAAAGACGAAAGTTTGTATGAATGTACGGATGAATGTTTATTACTCTTTCACGCAAAACATACTGAATGGACTTTAAAAATTCTTTCACTATTAGAAAGCTACATTATTTGCGAATACTATAAGCTATACACAGGATGTCCCAAAAGAAAGTTTATATGTAGTGGATCGATTTCAAAAAAAGTAAGGGTTCTATCGAAAAAACGTTTTTTAAATACAAAAATACACAATTTGGGAATTTATTTCTTAAAAATAATATCGTCTAAATGTAAACCCTCGCGTTCGCGGCATTAATTTAATCGAAGACTAAAATTTTCCATGACGGCTCGGCAGGTAGACTTCGTGATGGCTGCGATTTCGTGACGGATATTTTCTTTTAATTGCATCAGGGAAGTCGGATTTTTGGCGTACACTTTAGATTTGAGATAACCCCACAGGAAAAAGTCCATAGGGGTTAAGTCAGGACCACGAGGAGGCCAATTTATGTCACCTCTCCTGGAGATCAATTTTCCAGGGAAAATTTCACGAACCATGGCAGAGACGTATTGGACGTATGTAATGTTGCTCCGTCTTACTGGAACCATGTCCTTTGGTTACAGCCAGTAAGTTTGTAGGGGTGCAGCATCAGGTATTTGTGCAAAATGCGGTGTAACGATGATCTATGCACATTTAAAGCACTTGCGCGCTTCCGAATCGAAAAGTTTGAGTCGTCACGAAAAGACTGATAAACACCCATTTTCGAATACCTATACATAATATAATATTTCGGATAAGACCCATTTTCGAATGAGAGGAATGCTTGACGCATAATTGAATTGACGAAAACCTCAAATATTGCAGAATCTTCTACGCGCTACAGTCGCCGAATCATCATTTTTTGTAAAACTCACGCACGCACAACACGCAGTCGCTCCCGAGAAATGCATAGCGACTAAATTCCCAAGAGCCAGACTACTGATTTACATACCCCCCGCGCCCCTCGGAAAATTTGCGTTCACACAGAAAGCAAAACAAATATAAACTTTCTTTTTGGACACCCTGTATATTGGAAAGCTGTGGCATTATGAATAAACTCTGGCGTTATGAAATAATTTATTATACGTTTATTGTCTGACGTGCTTTGTCATTTTGTTATTTGTTTAGGATACTATGTTGACCCTTTGATAGAAAAAATTCAAATGTGTATAAAATACTAATCTACACTAATATTGTAAATGTCTATACTAATATTATAAATGCGAAACTGCGCGTGTTTTTTTGTTACATTTGATTGTTTTAATAGGTGACACGTGAGCTGTTTGAAAAATGTATGAAACGGGTATGGAGGGGGAAGGGGGGATGGTAAGGGAGGGGATGGGGATAGGGAAGGTGGAGGAGGCGGAGTGCGAAACCCCCTAATACCATGCGAGCGAAGCCGGGAGCAAACGCTAGTTTAGTATAAAGCATCAAAGTTAGTCAGCTATTTTAATCCGTTTTGACCTCAATATAATTTCCGTCAATGTGATATTACCCAATATCAATATTAATCTGTCAATTGAGAGGGTCGATCCGTCTTTAAACCGTCGAAGCCTTCAAAGTGCACTTCCGGGGACATTTTACAGATGGTTAAAGTGGATGGGCGTTGGTAATTTATTACATTTTCACACAGCGACAAACATGTTTACCCGGAAACGCTGTTTATTATACGAGCAATAATAATAAATAATGGTTATTACTTTTATTATCACCAGTGACCGATTTATTGCATAAGTATAAATTCTAGGATACATTCCGAAATCTATTTCATAGTGAAATATTATGTTTCTTTTGGCATGTGAAATGATAAAAACCGTGTCTCCATGAAAATTAAATCTTTTAATCAACGCCGAGATATTAAAGACTTAGACCTTTATGAGATAATTCACAATTTTATTGAGAGCCCGTACCGTATAAAAAGATATTAATTTCAGACGTGCGTTACTCCATTTAACCACAGGAGATCATACTTGTCCCAGCTCATGTAGGTCTCATAGAAATCATTGTGTCTCCTTTACTAGCATTGTTAGAAATATATTATGATCTGAATGTGAAAAATGATAAAAAAACAACAAGCTATAATATTCATATTTAAAAATTAACAATAAAATAATTAAAATGTATACCTTTATGAAACCAAAGTTTCCGACTGTTAAGATTTCAGGTACTGAAATATTAATATTTGTGATTGTCACCCTAATGGTTGTGGCAACATTTTTTTGTGTTGGCAATTGCCAGGGCGATTTCGTATTGCCACGGATTTTTTAATTCCTGCTTCTCTTGTTACCATCCGTCTTGGGCGGGTCGTTTTTGGGCAAAACGTCTGCTGCCAGGTTTTCACTTCATGTGGGTTATAAAACCGCGGAGAGAGATAGCATCATTGGGCTCACCGTACATGAGCTACCCTACGGGTCTTTTATTGTTTCAATAAAGACCAATTATTCAAGAGCTGGAGTTATTATTGAAGAGTTACTCCAGCCACACTTCCCTTGGAATCTGGTGTTACCACGCCGGATTGCTTTGTCAGGAGAGCGGAAGTTGAGATCCTGAACACCGACCGTAATTTGAAAAAGAAAATGAAAATTTCTAAATTTTTAAGGAGTTATTTTTATGTGAAATGAAAATGTGAGACATTTATAAATCATTTGTTTAATAAAAATTAGTGTTTTTATTTTTTTTCATTATGGGCAATTTAAGTTAGAAACAACGTAAGGTGAGCCATTTTGAAAACTTTTTTACGTTTTTATAAGGTTATATATGTATAGTTATATATGCATAGTAATCATTTATCCAGTTCCTACCACTCCATAACCATCACCTTGCTGGAAAAGCATTTGATATTTGAAACAATGGCAAGAAACACAGTGCTAATTCGAGTGCATTTGTTTTGAAAACAGAAGAAGGTTTGGGACTAATAGCCCAGTCAATCTAGACAAAAAACTGGCCCTAACTGGAACAAATTAAGGGAAAGCTGAATTTTTGCAAGTAAGTAGTACGTACCCTAGGGAGTATTTTCACAAAAGTCCCCACTCCTCCCCCGCTTGCTTCCCCCCCTGTGCCCTCCCAAACATTAAAATGTGGGCTTCTACTAAAGCGATTATATCTCATAAACCAAAACATATATCATAAAAAAAATTTCATCACCTAGCTTCTTAAAAAATTGCCTAAAAATTATGTTTCGTAATTTTTTTTATTATATGTTTTAGTTTGGCCAATAATAATGAGATTGTTGTTAAAAAAAAAAAAAAATTCTAAAATATTTTTTTGAAGTTGAATATTTTTTTTGTCCGAGAGAATATAAAAAAATATTTCAAACAAATCATTTACCAAATTTAATAAGCTTTAAAAGCGTGTATAACAGTGTTTACTTACATACTTAATTTCTATCGAAAATATGTGGATAAGCGCTTAATTTAGTACGCGCGCTGGTCGTAACACGGAGCGGCGTGTTATGTTTGACGATCTTGTCGCGTCGCTACTTGTTATTTTATTAAGTTGAAACAAATGAAAAATTTGAATAAAAATAATCAGTTTCATCTCCTTTGTCTTGAGATTAAGGTGTGTGGGTTTTGTGCGTTATATTTTGATGTAATTGTGCCAAGCTTTCAAGTTTTTTGTGCGTTTTACCACCTTCATCGGGTAAAAATATTGAGAAACAATTAATTAATAAGAAATTAACAAACTGCAGAGAACCTATTGTGTATTTTATGTAAACCGACCTTACAGGAAATGTTGTTATAGTAACGAAGTGGTTACAAATGCAAATTAACGCTAGTATTGAAAACGATGACAATAATCACGTTAAATTAACTAGTTTGGATAGCGTAACCGTGCACATACATAGATTGTAGAAAAAGTATTCTAGGGCTAGCAGTATTAAGACTTTTACAAATATTAATTGTAGCTCATCGACCAGTACACCTCAGCGATTCCTAAGTCATTTAGAAAATATATTTATTTTGATGGAGAACTGTATTAGGTAATTGAGACAAAAAAAAGTTTTTATTCATACACTACCTCATAAATGTCGCGAGCAAATGCGTTTGGTGTTAATAATGGAAATAAGAGAAACATTGATGAATGCTTGCAATACAAAAGATAATAAATGGGGTGCAAAAGTAAAATCTAAACTGTTAAGTGTGTTTAATTTGGTCGCCGCAGAAGCTCGCTATCATAACAGTTGTTTCGAGAAGTTCTGTAAAAGTAAACTAACTCAAAAAGTAAGGTTGTAGGAAGATCTAAAGACGATAATTCAGCCAAAAAAGCTTAAACTACCTCCGTAGTCCAGTGGCTAAGACTCTTGACTCACATTCCGGAGGTCGCGGGTTCGAACCCGGCATGCGCAAATAAATTTTATTTGATTAATTTGTGTTATTTCACAATTAATTCATTTAAAATAATATATAGTATATTTGCGGCATGTTCCAGAGTGGAAGATACTATCAGTATCGCCCTGGTGTAAGACCACCATTCAGAATTGAAACGTTGCTTGAAAATGACTTTAGCCTAGCCGTGTTTAGTGACCAGATCTGAATAGCCAGGTACTTCCCAACCTTCCTCTTCCCCACCTCCTTCCCCTCCCCACTACCTTCAGCCTCACAACATACCCCAATTGGGGATGCCATAGTCTCACTGGCTCCAGACGGGAGCAGTTGAGATTCTTGTGCGGTATTCACTGTAAAAAAAAAAAAAAAAAAACTCTGTAATTTCTTAGAAAATACTGATGAACTTCAGTTTACTTTAGAGAAATAGTTATAGATATTTGTGGCACCGATCTTCCGTACTCAGAAAAATTTCTGAAAAAAAAAAAACAAATATACGACTATTTTCAAGATCGGATGTATAATTTTTGGCAGAAAAACTGCCATATGAATATCTCACTAAAGTTATAAAATACTAGATGACTGGTGCAGAAGCAAAGAAAAGAAAGCAAATCTGGAACGTTTAAGAATTGAACGCACTGCCGCAGAAATAATCAGAGAAGATATTAAAAAAAATCCATATGATTGTGAGAGCTATCCTGATATTCCGGAAATCACTGGTGGGGGTTATGATTTAGTTCCTGAAACTTTGAATCTATTCACGTCAACTGTAACGAAGAGGTTATATGATAATGGACCTGATATTACGAGAAGACGTTTAGTAATTAACCACGCCATAATAGCATCTGCAAGTCCTAGGTCTTTTTTGTCATCAATACAGACAAGTTTGTGTATATACAATGAATGTACGGATCTAAACATTTAATAGAAGTGTTGTCGTCGTTGTTCGTCTTATCATGAAGGTGACATACCAGAGATCTCTAATAAGCTGGGCCTCCTACAATCGAAGATGACACATCGTTTGACAATTCCGACGTTAATATAAAAAAAATTAGATGGCCTAAATACATTTCATGCCATGGGAGGAATCAAGTGTATCAATCTGGCCTCTAATATGACAACAACTCTAGATGTACCTCGTCTTCAGTGTGGAAATTTTGGGAAAAAAGAAAACATCCCTCAACGTTGCTACGCGAAGAGAAAAAAGAGCAGCTTGAAATATGTAACCATAAAAAATATCAGTGAATGTACATCTTCTAGAAAAGAGCATACCGATTCATTATATTTTGTATCTCTAACCAATTAATAATATTTGGCTGATTTATAAAGCACCATTTTAGTGAAAAATCACCTCAAGGGCGCTGAAGGGCACGCAAGGGTGGTTAGGTAAGTGGCACGCATTCAAAAGTTGACTGGAACGGGTTTATAAATGTCGCTATGAACGATTGTGTGGATTATGGAACCAGTTAAGTAATGGCTGTTCCATTTATTGATATTGATTCCAATAATCCATCTTCAGTGTACACTGCACTATGTCTCCCAACAGAACAGTGTAAAAAGAACAATCAAACATGCATTGTAATTTTCGACCAACCTGCTTTTTCTCAGAGCTATTGAAATGGTACCGAGGGCTGACGGATCATCGGAAATTTCAAAAATTATTTTACGACTAGAAGGTTTTCATTTGTTAATTTAATATTTAGGATTTATTGGCCGCATCATGGAAGGAAGTGGGCTAGAAGATTTATGGAAAACTGTGTAACTGTAAAGAACGCGGCCCGCCAGTATCTCCTGAGGACATACCTCCTAGTTCAAACATGGCCAGGAAATGAATTACCATCTAATGAATGGGGATGGCAAAGAAGAGAATATAAGTTAACACATACAAATGACATATCCCGCGAATCCAAATGAACTTCTAATTGATTCTTGTAACTGTAAAACCTCGTGCGGAAAGTCGTGCAGTGTCGGATGGCAGGACTAGAGTGTTCTGATATGTGTGGCCACTGCAATGGACTGTCCTTCAGTAACACATCTGAAAATATTGATGAAATATTTGAAGACGACTGTAATACCCAGTTAATAATAATATTCTGTAATCCCTTAATACCTACGAAAAGTTACATAATTTTGTACTTATTAGAATTTTTTTCGTACTTTTATTGCAAATACTATTAAGTGTTAAAAGTGTTTTTATGTGGTAAATAAATTAAAAAGTACTCGATGTTTCAATTTAAAACTATAAATAGTGCTATCTAAGCACAAATCGGTCACCTGCAATCAGAGCTGACTAGGTTAACCGCACGCCGCGACGCGGTGCCGCCCTGCAATGGAGTCGGATTTTGACCAGTATTAAGGATAAAAGTAAGCAATGTTATATATCGTTTTAAAGCTTATTAAATTTGGCAAATAGTTTGTTTGAAACATTTTTGTGTGTTCCCTCAGACAAAAAAAATATTCACCTTTAAATCAAAATTTTACGAAAAAAAAAATTTTTTTGGCGATAATGTCATTATTATTTGCCAAACCGTAGTAGATAAAAAAAAAATATATTTTATCTTTTTTGTAGATAACTTTTAAAGAAGTATAATGAAGTTATATTTTTTCAGATATATTGAATAGTTTAGGAGATATGATGGATTATGTGAAACTCTACAATTTCAAAGTTTGGAGGGGGGCAGGGGGGAAAGCAAGCGGGGGAGGGGTGGGGACTTTTGTGAAAATACTCCCTGTAAGAAGTACTATCCACCTGCAAAAATTCAGCTTTCCCTTAATTTGTTCCAGCTCAATGCGTTTATTGACTGGGCTATAACTTGAAAGCATACTGTTTGTGTTTTTCGTGTACACAAAAATAAGGAATTTGACCATCTCGGGAGTGTATAATACCGTGTTGTACTCGTTCGTTTTGTCGTGGCGATAATTACCTCGAGGTTTTGCGGTGGAGTCATAAAACTATTTTGCGGTTGTGTCTTGTGCTCCTTTGCAGATATACAGTGGTAAGTAATTGGTCATTCTTTTTTCCTTGCATTCCTTGTTTTTTCTTACAAATACTATCATCCAATTCTAGCAAACACTATTTCGTCTCGTTTAGTCTAAAGTATTTACCGTCCATTACAAGAACATCTAAAGATGTAATTCGTCTGGAGTTTTGGGTATTGTTGGCGACTATAATTTAACCTTGACTTAATTTTAATTAATAGATTTAACAATGACGTAAAATTATAGTAATGAATTTCGCATTAACATTACGTGAAATTAGTTGATTAAATATTGATATTACAATCCTCATCCAGCTAATTAACATATTACTGAAGTCGATCAAGGATCTCGACGAACTTGAAATTATCACCATATGATTAGAATAATAACAGATACGTTAAGACATTAATCATTTGTTCTCAAAGGAAAATCATCTCAGAGGGATTACTCGCTCTCTCTTCGGGCAATTTATTAGTTTAATTACGTAATTTAACGTTGCATTTTCAGATATGCATTCGGATTGAAAATGATTACATTATTCGATATAAGGAAGGAGTTAGTTATAATAGTTAAAATAATCATCAAAGTTTTAATTTTTCAAGATCCCCCGAAAACCACCGTATGTACACTTAATCGTGTGACATCATCACTCACCAAATGTTTGTTTTATTTTCAACAAGTGTTGTCATTTTGTATGACAGTTATACGGAAGACGCTAAAAAAACAATTCAGTAATAAAAACATTATTAAGGTGGAATCATTTATTAATCATATTATATTTATAATATGTTATTATTACGGGAGAGTGGTATAAAACTTGATTGAAATTATTATTTTTTTGGCTTTTAAGAATCGAGATCAATATTATGGTATTGTAGGCAACTAGAGCGTACAGCATATCAGCTGTTCGACTCCCGCCATTTTGAAGTTCAGACTTGGAGGAAAATTAGTAGCATTACGATTTTTTGTGCAGTTTAGTTTTTGAATATTTTAAATAATAGAGATTTTTGATACTGAATTATTTAGATTTAGGCCTAAAAAATGTTTCAATTATCACAATAAAACTATTTTATTTAAATTTTTTTAAACTTTACATATGAGTAAAATCTCAAATTATAATGTTTAATTAAATGGAGACAATATTAGCGAAACTCAATCGAAAATCTGGAGACAGAAAGATAAGAAAAAAATATCTTTATATAAATATATTTTTCGATTTTTCTGTCTCCAGATTTTCGATTGAGTTTCGCTAATATTGTCTTCATTTAATTAAATACAATAAAATTAAATCTCTATAAACAGTATGTAAATAAACGAATAATACGAAATGTTGTTAATACGATGGCTTATGCCGTACAATACTTGAAAATTACGGTGAGCAGTGACGTCACCACTAAACATTTTAATAATACCAACTTGACGGTGTGTTTCAATGACACGATTAAAAAAGGACAGTTTAATATATTTTTTAAAAACTCTGCGTTCAATATTATTTAATAAAATTAATATATTCCTAATCAGCGTGTATTGGTCTATGTGAACATATTTTTTTAAAGCCAAAATATTTTTCACTGGAGGTGTTATTACGAGTATATTAAACGGGAGGGAGGTTTGCAAGGTCATCTTTCTTTGTTCATTATACTGTTTATTAGTGTTGTTACAGAAATTTTCAACCGACGTATAAGGTATGGTTGCGCCAGTTTGGATTTAAATTATTGTTTGTCTATGATAGTAACTGAGTAACTGCTTTGTTCCCTTATTAAAATTCCTACCTATATTATATGCCAAAACAAAACAGCTTTGTTCGCTTTATTTGCGCCTAAAAGTATTATCACACAAAAACTCTAACCGCCTGTGATAGACGCAAAAATTCAGTCTTGCTTTGTAAAACTGCCCGCCGCTACATGTATTGTATTTTGATCCACCGTATTGCTTGTTGACTCCCGCTATATTGTTTGGCCCACACCTTGTGAAATATCTTTGATTCGCTTGTAATATTGAAATAACCGCGACAGTTCAATTTGTGAATTGTTCATTTTGTTGTTTCTCGCCGCGGCTGCAAAAGCAGCTGTGTTCTTTTTGTTTGTGAATTGTGAACCCGCAACGTGAACTTTGTGAATCATTTACGAGTACTTGTGTACACTGAAGGAAATGTTGTATTGTGAACTGTTTAACTGTTGTAAGAGACTAAACCAGTGGCCTGAGATTGACTACAGAAAATTAAAATTTAATTGCGAGTATGCGCAAGTAAGCACCCGGGATCGCTAGTTGAGAGCCTTGCCCCTCGTCCACGGAGGCTGTCTACTTATCTATTCATGAAATTATTTTGCATTTTTTTAATAAAATACGCGGTATTGAATCGCGTTTCATAAGAAAACATCTCGTCGCTCGGTAAATAGGCAAAATTTTTCAAAATGTCTGTCTTACCACCTCATGAATAATTATATATTCTTCCTTAACGTATTTTACTTGAAGAAAGCACTAGTCGGTAATACTGGGGTTGATGCCAAAACGGAGGTCGCTATCAGAATTTTCTTAACTTACGTGAATTAGTTAGTTAATTCTAATTACTTAGTTCTTCTTACTTTTAAAATTTTAAGCTAACAAATTAAGAAGCTAAAAACCTCAAAGTCCCATTGTTGTTAATTTTTGAGAAAACGACGAATTATTCATTTGTTGGTATGAGAGATCAATGCGCGAGTATAGGAAGTCCGTCTGATTGACACTCCGTTGTAAACAGGCCGATTGCCATCTCGAATGCACAGTCGCATTTTGAGCATTACTACCTACGTATATTTAATGGAGCCTGCTCTAAAGAGCTAGCAGCATTGATTCCCGGTGCAAGTGTGCAACGGTGCGTGAAACTCGATGGACACGATTGGAACAGACACCCATTCACAGTTGATGTTGGCTTCATGAGAACGGATCGTTTCTTCGAATTGTTTTCGTGTGAGTCGGCTCGTATACTGAAAGAGCTGCCGGCATTTTTTCCTCCTTCACACAATCCGGGCATCTTCAGCACCCGCATTAGGCATTCCTAGAACCCCTACTTTAACCCGCCTCACAACACTGCTCAACCGGGTGTATGCCATATTTCCCCTGTCAGTAAAGGCAGGGGCGCCCTTGAGAGGTATCAGATAAAAAAATACCCTTGATAAGTAAACCATGCACAGCCACATTGTTTCCTCCCGTGCTCTAATATCTACGCAACTAAAGAAATATACAGACTCTTTATGTATTAAGCCATTGATAAATCTACCAAAAGAATAATGTACGGCAGAACAGAGCCACGACTGAGATACCGTTTGATACCTTTATGTTTAATATAACATAGTTCTTTTTTTTATTTATTTATTTATTTCTATATATTACAGTATTTACCTATTTATTATAATTTTTACATAATATATTTTGAAAACATTTTTACATAATATATTTTGAAATTTAATTATGTTGGGTGTAAGGTAGGTTTGAGAAGGTGAAACTGTGGATGGGTAATTTTGTATGTTTCGTGAACACCTCACTAGGAGAACCTGTGCTGAGGTGTTTACGTGTTTGTGATTAAGTGTGACAAGTATTTATGTGTTGTAGTAGAAAGTTTTTAATTTTTGTTTTAAACTTTAAGAGAGATAATATTAAGATATATATATATATTTGAAAAAATAAGAAAAATATGTATATATATAAACATACATACATATACATACACGTACATGCATATATACATATAGATATATATATACATACATTACAATACACACATATACAAGTTGTAAGTCTATGTATAGTTGGTGAATACTTGAAAACTATTTAATTATTTAGTTTATTTCATTTTATAATTTTGGTAGTTTTGTTATGTTTGGTTGGGGATTATAATGTTTTCTATAAAGTTAATATCTTGATTTTTAATCCAGGCAGTGATATGTTTTTTGTGAATATTTGTAGATGTATTAGCAGATAGTATTTGTTTCAAAGTAGTGGGCATACAATTAAAAAGTTTGGTAGCATAATACTCAAAGTGTCTTTGTCCATGTGTGGTGTGTGTTATCGGTATGTTTAGTATTTTATTTGTTGTGGACCTAGTTTTTATTGTGGTTTTTGGTTGAATGGGAATATGCAGTTTGTTTTGGAGTAGGTGGAGTATAACAGATTTGGCATAAAGTTGTCTGATTGACATGACTTCTAATGTTTTATAGATTTCGCTAGAATCTGTTTGAAATGGTACTTGCAGGATGAGTTTAATTATTGCTTTTTGTATTTTTTTAATTGGGTCAATTGCTATGTTTGTCGCACTTCCCCAAGCTAGTATTCCATATGTGGCAATGGATTGACAAAGTGCAAAATAAATTGATCTTAGTATTGTAAGTGGGAAGATGTTTTTAATGTACTTTAATAGGTGCATGACTCGTTTGAGTTTATTTGTGATGAAATTAATGTGTTCAGTCCAGCGTAAGTGTGAATCAATAATTACCCCCAGGTATTTTGTTTGTTTTACCCTTTCTATAAGTTCGCATTGGCAGTTGGATGAAGTACAGTCATGTATAAGCAAGTCTAGGTTTGGTGGAGGTTGACCTCTTTGTGTAATACTATGTGTGATATATTTTGTTTTGATTGTATTAACGGTAAGAGTATTACTGTTTAGCCATTTTTTGACAATTGATAAACTTTTTTCGGCTGTTATGAATACATCTTTCCATGTGGCTGCTTGACAGAGAAGAACTGTATCGTCGGCGAAGGTCACGATTTTACCTTCAATTTCAATATCGCACAGGTCGTTTATATATATGAGGAATAGTAAAGGGCCAAGTACACTCCCCTGTGGGACTCCGTAAGTAATTGAAAGTGGTTCACTTGTCTTGTTGCCAATTTTTACTTGTTGCGTTCTGTCAGACATGAAGCTTTTAATTAAATTGAGTTCTACTCCATTAATGCCCATGTTTTGTAACTTCTTGAAAAGTTTTTCGTGTGAGATTGTGTCGAAGGCTTTACAAAGATCTAAGTAAATGGAAATAACTTTTTTCTTAGCGTCTAAATTATGTGTTATGAAGTCTGTTACAGTAGCTATTGCATGTTCTGTGCTCCTGTTTTTCCTGAAGCCATGTTGGTTCACCGAGAGTATTTGTTTTGTTTCTAGATAGTGCTGAAGCTGTTTTTTAATAGTTTTTTCCAGAATTTTCGAAATGGTATTTAGTAGCGTAATGGGTCTGTAGTTGTTAACATTGTTTTTTTGTCCTGATTTGAAAATTGGAATAATAAGGCCTTTTTTTAATTAGCTAAGAAAAATTCCTTCTTTTATACTACGATTAATTAAATATGTGAGTGGTATAAGTAGTTGTTGGCTTAGAGTTAAGATAGTTTTAGAGTCTATACCATCAGAACTCGTAGTATTATTATTCTTTAGTGAATGAATTATTTTATTGGTATCTTCTAGTGTAATATTTCGTAATTTGAAGTGTCTATAAAAATGTTCATTATTGATGTTAGATGTATTGTTTTGAGGTTCCTGAATATCTTGGGGAGGCTGCGTAGTTTTGATATTTTCAGCTAGGCTAACTCCAATATTTGTGTAGTATTTGTTGATGTGATTGAGGATGCGTGTAGGATTGTCGTGGAAGTGGAGTTCTTCATCATCAATGAGTAGATTTTTTATGGTATCATCTTTTTTCTTCTGTGAATGTGAACTTTCCCTCAAAATTGACCATACGCTTTTAGGGTCATAGTTTGATGTTATCAGTTTGTTACGATAGTATAATTCTTTGGCTTTACGTATTGTTAGAGAACAGATGTTTCTGTACCTTTTGTAGAAGAAATAAAGCGAAGTATCATATGGGTTCAGTTTGACTTGTTTGTGTATTTTGTCCCTTTTTTTAATGCTATTTATGATGCTTTGGGTAATCCATTTTTTAAGTCTTACTTTGCGTTGTGGAATAGGTATGTATATCGTTTTAGTATTTTGTGTAATGAGAGTTTGTAAATATGTTAAAAATAAATTCCAGGCCTCTTCTGCCGAGTTAAATTTGGTGAGATTTTCCCACGTTTTTTTTTCTAAACATTGATTTATTTTAACGTAATCAATTATTTTTTTTGCAGTGTTATTATGGAAAGTTGAGTTCCTTGTTGGCAAAGTTAGGCCTATCATGATTGTGTAGTGATCTGTGATTGTGGATTCGTATACTGTACTACATATTTGACTTTTTGATTTAACCATAAAGTGATCTATACATGATTCTGAGTCTTTGCTTATTCTGGTAGGAGTGTTAATAATGCTTATAATGCCATGTTCCAGAAGCATCAGTTGGTAATCAATATTTTGAGGGTGGCCATTAGGAAGTATGTTTATGTTTAGATCACCAGCTATTGAAATCGGAGATCAGAAACCAACCAGTAAAAATATCATAGACATTGTTGTCTTAAAGGCAATACGCAATAACGAATTACCATTGCTGCTTGTAGGGTAAAAACTCAAAGGCATAAGGTTCGTAACTTGACTAAAACCTACTGTCAATATTGTATTAATTACATGCTACGTGATTAAGAGTTAATTCCTCACAATGAAAAATTGATATCATGACAAACCACACATTTTATTGAAATCGGAGATCAGAAACCAACCAGTAAAAATATCATAGACATTGTTGTCTTAAAGGCAATACGCAATAACGAATTACCATTGCTGCCTGTAGGGTAAAAACTCAAAGGCATAAGGTTCGTAACTTGACTAAAACTTACTGTCAATATTATATTAATTACATGCTACGTGATTAAGAGTTAATTCCTCACAATGAAAAATTGAAATCATGACAAACCACATATTTTATTGAAATCGGAGATCAGAAACCAACCAGTAAAAATATCTTAGACATTGTTGTCTTAAAGGCAATATGCAATAACGAATTACCTTTGCTGCCTGTAGGATAAAAACTCAAAGGCATAAGGTTCGTAACTTGACTAAAACCTACTGTCAATATTATATTAATTACATGCTACGTGATTAAGAGTTAATTCCTCACAATGAAAAATTGATATCATGACAAACCAAACGTTTTATTGAAATCGGAGATCAGAAACCAACCAGTAAAAATATCATAGACATTGTTGTCTTAAAGGCAATACGCAATAACGAATTAACATTGCTGCCTGCAGGGTAAAAACTCAAAGGCATAAGGTTCGTAACTTGACTAAAACCTACTGTCAATATTATATTAATTACATGCTACATGATTAAGAAGTTCTCTCTCACCCGGTAATGAAGAATGTTATTGTAAGATATTTGTAAATACTCTGACAGTGTTGGTATGTAATGGTGTAGTTATTTAAACCCGTTGTTTATAAATACAATATATTTTCTTGAATTATTCTTCTTCTTTCTAATTCGCAAGTGGAATAAGCAAGTTACTTCAAAACCTAAGAACTCGAACAGCTAGGTAGAAATAAAAAAGTGCAAAATTATTATATAAATTTGTTATTGTAAAATAAACTCAGAATACTTGTCAAAGCGGAGTGTTTTTTTTACTGAATGTTACCTGATACCTTAAAAAATGATTTCTTATGTCTTTGAAAAAAGCATAAAAAAGGAACGCACACTTTTTCCTTGGTCCTTATGTACCAAGTATCTATTGCTCACCTTCAACAAATATTTAAATTGCTAAGCAAGTTCTGAGAAAATAGAATACAAAGGATGTGTTTACTTAGACAGAAAATAATTTTTGATAAGCAAATCGAACAAATTATGACAAAATCCCACATGGTGCTAGATTTCTTATGTAAAGTTTTCAAAAAGGTCTCATATAAATCATTGTGTCTCCCTTACTATATATAGATTTATGTCTCACTTATAGTGAGATATAAATCTAAAAATTAACTACAAAAAATAAAATGTATACCTTTATGAAATCAAAGTTTAAGACCGCATTTTGAAAAAAAAAAATTAAACTTTCTGAAATTTTTAAGAATTATTTTCATATGAAATGACAAAAAATTGAGGTAACAATAACGTTTATTATTCACGTGTCTAATAAAATGTGTGGGTGTCTTTTTTTCATTATTATAAATTTTAGTTAGATAAAACGTTATTTTTTAAACTTTTTAATGTTTGCATTAAAAATTTCTATTTTTATTTTTTTTGGATCATTTATAATAATAAAATTTGACAGAGTATTTCATTACCTTTCAACAACGGTTTTTAGTTTCGGATATTCCATTTATTTTAATTTTATTGCAAAGCGGAATTTTTTTTAGCGGAAATAATTTCTGACAAAAACGGCCAATTTTTAAGAGAAATATTTTATATTCCTAAGAGCAATACTAATTATCTTGAAAACGTACTCGTATTTATAAGAAAAAACTTTAGCACCTCTATAGATCATGCACAGACATCGATGTGTTTTTAACACAAACCTGTCAAAATTCATAACATTCAAACACTACATTCTTTCGAATATACAAAACAGAATACTTATTATTTAATTTGTTTTTTTAATTTTTTTCATTACATTTCCTTTTTTGCAATCAAAATATATCCCATCAGTGATATTCCAGAATCTAGTACAGAGTATGCAATTCACACGCGGTAGAAGCGAAACCTTCAGAAAATTAAAGTAGACACCGACTATACTATCTCATTATCTCGCAGGCAAAATCCTGTAGGTGTATGTGTTTGTCCCTTTTAGTGTCGCTATTTTTCGTTTTATGGAGTTTCAAATCACAACGGCGCTAAAGAAGTTTTCACTTCAAAAATTTTAGACCATTTTTATTCTAATTTAGATTTTATTTAAACATGCGAAAGCGAAGTTGGATGTAAAAATCTAATAAATAAATAACAGAGGTCTGGAGATATTGCGACAAATGTTTGAAGACAGAGTCCAGATCTCAGTGACTGGTTACATGCTTGTTCCGGGTTGCAGACCGATGATAGTCGTCTTCTCCCACTCGAGCGACAGCGCGATTTCAAACTTTTTCCTTCGATTGCTCGTGATCGCCCACATTAAAAAAATCATACCTCCGAATTTTAAATGGAGACATACAGACTGATTATTTATTTCTGCATAGCAAATGAATTCACCTATCTTTTGTCGATAATCAGATATTCGTAGGATTTATAAAAAAAATATTATAAAATCGTAAACTTTTGTCAAAAAAAATTAAATCCAATTTTGGACCGCTGTCAATCGCAGAAAAATAAAAGCGGTCCATATTAATTTAAACTGTTGGTCTCCCAAATAAATAAAAATAAAAAAAATATAATAATAATAAAATATAAAATTTTGACCTCCACGCTCCGGTGGTCTATGAAAGGAAACCAGAAGAATTGGTCGATCTCATTAAAGAACTGATAGCATGACTTAATTTATGCTTAAGGCTCGGTTTCCCACAATTCTATCGATTTATTACATATTTTCCTTAAATGCTTTAAGTTTAATAACTCTTAAAAAAATATATGTTTTTCTTGAAGATATTGTCGTATCGAAGATATTGTATTCTTCACGCCGAAACGGTAATTATGTATACGAAGCTTAAGCTATTTGAAAATGCATTTTTTACCGCGCTTAAATCTCAACATCTGCCCAAAACCAATGGGTAAACGGTATTTCAAAATGGGGTATGTTGAGATGCTGATGGGATTCGGGAGGGGAAGAATATGGAAAAGAAAAAATTGGCGAAGTAGGTAACTGGCTCTTCAGATCCGGTCACCAAACACGACTATCGCCATTACAAGCTATGCTTTGATTCTGAACGGTGGTTTTTCCGTTCTCAAAAGTGCAGCAATTATATTTTTCATCACTTTATTTAGATAATACGGGAATGATATGGCATGATCAATTACTTCAATTGGTTTACGCCAAAGTCAGATTACAATGTCAGTGTGAATGAGACGACGCAAGAATTCAAATAAAGCAAGTAATGTGCTAAAACCAATAATTGTTTGGGTTTCTATCCTCTCTGCTTATCTCTCCTGCGAAACGATGAGATTGTAGAGAATGACAGCGAATTCACTTCATAGCCACATAAATTATTTTTTATAATGGTATCACTGGGTACATGACAGCGCCTGACGACTTTGGTCGACCGGCATAAAAGTTCATTCGCTTTCTTGTGTTCCGTTTAGCCGCTCGCTGGCATTCTCGCCAAATTTCTTCTGATATATCTTGTCGTGTAGCACACGAATGCCAGGATATGA
The DNA here is from genome assembly GCA_917880885.1 of Limnephilus marmoratus. Taxonomy (NCBI): domain Eukaryota; kingdom Metazoa; phylum Arthropoda; class Insecta; order Trichoptera; family Limnephilidae; genus Limnephilus; species Limnephilus marmoratus. Next base: position 21,039,767 of record OU862915.1, read on the forward strand.
TTCAACGACCTCCGGATTCGTACCTAAAGATTTTAAAAGCACGACCTCAGACACTTTAATCAACTATTAGCTGCATCCAAATAAAAAACATGTCTACCATCAATGCAAACAACATTCTCGGCCGTTTCGCTGTTCGTTTTCGCGCCCACTTAATCTTATTCAAATTCAGAACGTCAGCGGCCATTTTTTATCCGCTTCCATCCCTTAACTTATAAAACCTAAGCCGTAAGGTTTTAAGGGTGAAATTTGGAATTCATCGAAGGGACTTAACTTAATCCCCTATTTAAAAACGCGTTGACTCGGAACCGCCTATCCACCTTCCCTTAAAAGCCAAATTAAACACGCTGGAATTTTAGACCAATGGAGGCAAAGTAGTTCAGAATTCATTTCATTACTTTCTAAATGTAAAGGGGTTGGATCGTTATTAATGACTGCGGCATGCTTTCCTTTTTTAACGAGAAATGTATCTTCGTTTTTTGTACCATCTAGTTTAAATGGTTATACCTAAACAGGTATTTTTCTTTTCCTAATTACTGAGGTTCGTGATCCCCACTCCAATTTCCCTGGTGAATAAGAAGCCTAAACTCCTTGCGGTTCTGCTCCATAGCAGAGGCAAGGACGTATTTGTCATCTGTTTCTCTTGCCTCCAGCTTTGCGAATGACCTTGACTTTTTTCTAAGTTTAAATTCTCAGTTCAACGTTCTCGTCGTGTTCATAGAATCTCACGATGTACTCTAGGAAGATAGTTAATAGTTTATTGTGAGTATCTAGCTCTTCCAGGAATTCCAGCGCTGACGTTCGATAAAACCCTGTATCAATCCGACATTAATTAAATCCATCATCTAAGAACATCTAAGATCTACCAGTTTAACCTTCTCAAACCAACCTTACACCCAACATAATGAAATTGCAATATGTAAAAATGTTTTCAAAATGTATTACGTTAAAATGTAAATACTGTAGTAACTATATAGAAATAAACAAAAATAATAATAATATTTTCGAGCACGGCAACAATTGTTACGATATATTCCGACCGACGCGATGGTTGAGAAATTTTAGCCCGGCTTCCTTAGTGTCTGATAAGCTATCAATATACAAAACGTTTTGAATAATGTCGTTCGTTATGAAAATTGCTATTGTTATTGCTATTATTCTCCGTACCAGCTTTTTAAAATTATAGCTAAATATCGATTTTATTGCATTCCAAATTTGCTTTAATTTATACCTACATCCAAAAATGCTGAAAGGCGTGATGATAAAACTATTAAAATTATGCACCTTTTGTAATTTTTTTTGAGTATTTACCATTTTTCAATATTGTCTAAGTTAAATAAGAATGTAAAAAATATCTGTAACAAATTATAAGTGCGCAAATAAATACACAAACGCACCAATTTTCGTCAAGAAACACATGTACCTGCGTATATATTTTTTAATGATTTTATTTAAACTAAAATTAAAATTCTAAAACACGCGATACCCAGATAATGTATTGATTTATTTTACTGCATGATTATATGATTTGAAATGGATGTGGTATAATACAAAATCTTTTTTGAAAATTTAACAAATCTGCCAACGACCTATGGTATAACTTTTTATTAAACTAAAAATAAACATCTTTTCTCAAAATTTAAAACATGATTTTTCTAGATAAAAGAATAACTTTTGGAAATCAATTTATATTTTTTTGTGGAAAAGGTTCAATACGTCTAAAATCTGATTTAAAATTGACATATTTCTGATTTTCTTTGGTTCATTATTACCTGATGGAGGTAAAGGTTTTTATTTTTTTATTTTATTTTTATTTATTTATTATAAAGACAAAGTAATATAATATGACAGGAAAAAATATTAATATTTTATAGAAAAAAGATAAGTCCCAATTAACTACTTTTTAGTAGTTTATCAATGGGTGTTTTTATTCTGAAGATATAAATAAACTTATTTTACGTAATTTTGCAGTTAGAATTTTTGTGTTAGTGACTAATACAATATTTTTCTTTCGGCTAGCCAATTCTTCAACATAATATTCGTTTTACCATTTGTACATTTTTAATTTCAGCAGGTAAAATATTTAATAAATTTGATATCATGTAGTCCAGCGTTCTTTGTCCAGATTTGTTTAAGTGTTTAGGTACAATTAGTCCTTCATTTAGCGTAAAACGGGTTTTGTAAGTGTGGTTCAGTTTATGTATGTATATAGGGCTATTCATATGCTGAGATATAATTTTATACCACTGAATTGCTTTTACTGATAGACTTTTGAGTTTCTGGTAAAAGTACGGAACATTATGTCTTTGTTTGTATAAACTTTTAGAATTGAATTGAAGTACATCGTATGAGCGATTCATACTGAAATAATTCGTCCAAGACACGACCAATTTATTTCGTTCGATCTTAGCGAAACGAAAGTGGTTGAAATATGAATAAAAACCTCATTAACTAATTAACTCCCGTTTAGCATTAACAAGAACATGCAAAGTGCCAATGTATATTCAAGTCAGTATTTTAATTCTAAATTGTCAATTTATTAATATTTTTAATTTTACGTATCTGTTCAAAATTTCGGAATACAAATTCGAAGAAAAACAGATTCGCCAGTGTTGCGATCGTGTATCGATTTGTTATTTATTCCCCGTCAATATCTGTCTGGCTATCAGCGGTGCGACCGTGCTTGGGAAATCGATATAAAATCATCGGCCTATAATAATAATAATTGGATAATTTGTAGAGCGCCGTTTTTGTGAAAAATCACCTCAAGGGCGCTTTACAATTTATTATGAATCTTAGGCTCTATCTAATTTTATTATTTACAAATAGATACAGAAACATACTTACCTGCAGGACAATTCCGATAAAACACACTTTATTAGAAAGTTTATGCTTGGGGAAGATACGACTTTGCACGTGGAGTGTCGTGGAGGACATTATATTTAAAACATTGGACGATGTATGACTTTACCTTTGCTACCCTCATCACTGTTGGTTTTACATTTATATTTATTAGAAGTGTACAAGACCTGTAGGCCTGCACAAAAACTGTAAACAATAAGCGCCGGTACACAGAGACGCCTGACAATTCCAATGCCTTGATAGAGATGTATTCTCGCTTTGACAGCTGTTGAAGTTCCGCAGTAGAGTATCTGGTTACCGAAGCATCCATGCTGGGTATCTTCCGCCACGCATCGTGAGATGGAATGCTCTTGCATCGGAGTATGTAGGTTGCGCTGGACGCTGGTTGTGTATTATGTGAGATGGGCTGCGCTCCAGATGATGTATATTCTCGAGTTTGTTATGTATCCAAGGGAACAGAATCCTAGGCGGGGGCGGTCACAGCAACTCTTAAGAGGAAATACTAGCTGCGCTTTTCTATACAAACGTATTCCCCGTTTATCTCTCTGGATTTTGACCCTAGAGCAAAATTTTTTTTTACATAATATAGATATTGACCACTAGCGTGTCGGTACGTTTTGTTTTTTTTTGATAATTTACTTCTCATAGAAGTTACGACCTTCCAAAAATGAATAAAATTGCCTAATTTAAACGCCGTCAAAAAACGTTCAGTATACAAACTAAACAATGTATTTTGAAAAAAAGCAAAACGTACCGACATAGAATATTTTCTTTTAATACAGTTAGTGAAAAAAATTTTTTAAATCCGTCCAGTTTTGGAGAAGAAAAATGGGGAATACAAAACATCGATTTCGAAGATTTTATTTAGGTATTTTCGGCCCGACGTGCAGGTGTCCCTTTCGCTCATTTCTCCTGAGGGGGGCCGGGGAACGTGGGTTTTGACAAATACATACATATAATGCGAAGTAGTGATGTAAAGAATTTTATCGGTAGACTAGTGTTGTCCTTGCCCGAGTAATCGATATTTTTTATTCGTTTTTTTTCTGTTTAGTGACTCATCGCGGTATACCAATACTGACCGAGCTTTCATACTAAAATTGTGCAAAATTAAATTTTTTTATGTCAAGTACTATAATAAATTTTCAATTTGGGAGGCGTTTTAGGTACCATCGCCCCGGGAACCATTTATTGGATAACCAACACCCCCGCCACTTGGTCACCGCAAGTGGTCCTCTATGTTTGGTGACAGAGCCTGGGTTCCCGGGTTCACGGATGAGGTCTGCATGGGTTTTGGTGGCGGATAATTTTGTCCACTTACTGCGTGGCGGGCCGGATTGGGAGAAACTGGAAGAGAAAGATCTTTTGATCTCTACAGCTGGACTCTCCACCATCATTTCATACTTTTACCTACCTTTTCCCTACCCAAAACTTCCTTTCCTTCCTTATCCTAAAAATACCCTCCACACAGCTTCTCCAATGATGTCCAACAACTTCTCCAACAAAGTCCCTGAGCGATTATTTTTCCTCGGTGCCTCCAATGTGAGGTTTATGTTTTTAAAAAAAATCTGTTTCAAATTTTTATTTGAGACGCTTACATTGCCTTCAGTGATTAATTGAAATTTTTTGTTTGTAAACACTTTATTGTACAAAATTTTTTACCACTATACAATGAATTTTAAACAATTTATGATTTAGATCTTTCTCTCGCCGGTAAATTTCTTGATATGCGACCGTCAATTGTTTCTGGTAAAAGGCATTGGTGGTAGAAGTTTTTCTAACAGTGGTTCAATTTTTTGCCAGATTGAATCGTCCCTTTCAATTTTTTCATACGGCAAACCTTTAGGACTCCACACGATAAAATAACAGTATTTACGACGAGTAATGTGTAACTGGCCTTGTACTTGGTAGAAGTAATTGTGATTCCGTTTTAATGTTGAAGCATTGTCTTCAATTTTACAGTAATCAATTTTTTTTGTTCAAATCCTTCTTCTGGTGACATATTTGCTATACTATATGGGCATTTCACTTCAATTATAGAATCCTTGCCAAAAAGGCCATCCGGACTTGCCGCTAAAAAGTTTTTGTTTTCATCGATAAATAGTCCACAGGCGAATACCTCTAATTTTGTTTCTTTTGTAAATTGCTCAATTGCTTGGTTTTCATTTTCTTTCCCATAATTTGTGGCCATATTTCCTTTAAATGGCGAATACAGTAGCGAGTTTAATACTCTCGCAACTGAAGTTTTTGGCCGTAGCTTACATATTTTTGTCCAAAGTTAGAAGCTGTAAGCCGCTTACGCCTTTCAATTGTCCACAAATTATTATTGCTTTGGCCCACCGTATTCCTTTCGAGTTCATCCTTATTCGATGGAGATAATTCTTTGAAAAATTCCTCTTTATCGTTTCAAATAATTCAGCTGGCATATCTGGATCTAATTCCAATTGACCATAATTTTCATCAGGCCCTGTAACTTTTTTTCTCTTTTCTGTCGTGTTTTCGTAATACCTTAGTTTTATTTTTCGACACCTCTGTATTGTCTCCTTCGAACGTCGTTTTCTTTCAATAAAATGCTTCGTGTAGTTGCCAGGACTGTGGCCTTGGATTTTTTTTGTATTCGTGAATGGGTTGTCATTTCACTATTCCACGAAGTTACTGCTCAAGAAGCTCAACTGCTGAAGTTATCCCATTTTTGTAAAATTTGCTCTTTTTCCGCCTATAAATTTGGCTATAACGTTGTTGAATTGCTCCACAGTGTTATTTGTCACGTTAATAATAAGACTTTCTGCATTTGCTATTAGAGACGACAATAATTGTTGAATATCAGTCCTGTTCCACAATCTTGAAGATCGCTTACTAAATTTGGATCATTAGTATACTTCTCCGACTTGCAATAGTATGACGAACATTTTGTATGATCACCAAAAACATGGTTTGCGGCATTTTTTTGTCCATTTTCAGATTTTTTACTTTATCACTTTGTGCCGTGTTTTCTTGCTCTTTTCTGTAATTTACTGCTCAAACTATAGCTTTTCTCATACGTAAAACGTTTGCTTCAACCTTTTTCCTTATGTGAACTGGTACAAAGCCTTTAGCGTTGTTGGTTTTTTTTCTAAGTGCTTTTATTTTATTGCAAAAATTGCGAAGTAAGTGATTTTTGCACTTTTTTTTTGTACTATGAAGTTGGGCCTGAAGCCTTGGGTTGAAGTTTCGCTAATATTGTCTTCATGTAATTAAATATTACAATTTAAGGTTTTATAAAGTTGAAAATAAAAATAAAAAGTTTTGAAGTTTAAAAAAATTATATATTTGTTTCCTTTATTTCAAACTGACTGTAATAAATATTTAAAAAAAATGTGTAGGTAAATCTATCTATAGGTAAAAGACCAACATTTTTTATTGAATTTTGAACGAACTAACACATCCTTTTTTGTATTTACTGCTTAAAGAAACTCAAAAATACAGGAGTACAAATCAAACCTCAGCAAGCGATATATCTAACATTTTAAACATTATTATTTACAAACATGTCAACTCACACGTATGATACACACAACACAATAAATCCATTTAGATTTAATTGTCTAATAAAATATGTAAGTGCTTTTATCTTTTTCGTTATCGTAATTTTAATTAGAAAAAAACTTAAGGTGGGCTATTTTTAAACCTTTTTTATCTCTACATATTATAAAGTAAAGTCCCCCGCGCCGTCTTTCTGTCTGTCTGTCTGTCTGTTCGCGATAAACTCGAAAACTACTGAACGGATTTTCATGCGGTTTTCACCAATAGATAGAGTGTTTCGTGAGGAAGGTTTACGTATGTAATTTGTCAAGGATTTGTGTAAATTGGTTGAAACATAACGATAATTGTTAGAAGTGTCGGAAAAATTCCAGCCGCCTGGTAGCTTTCATCGAAAACGCTGCCTAATCCTTTTGGGATATAACAAAACAACGCTTGGTGGGATATTCCTCTTTTATAGATCTACAAAAAAGTCCGCGATGGCATATATCTATCTTTTACTATACGCATTCTATCTTCTTATCTTATTATTCTTATCAATTGCATTTTAGATATAATGTGTATAGTAAGCTATCCGTAAAAGATAGATATATGCCTTCGCAGACTTTTTTGTAGATCTATAAAAGAGGAATATCCCACCATTAATTGTTTTGTTATATCCCAAAAGGATTGTGCAGCGTTTTCGATGAAAGCTACCAGGCGGCTGGACTTATTTCCGACACTTCTAACAATTATCGTTATGTTTCAACCAATTTACACAAATCATTGACAAATTGCATACTTAAACCTTCCTCACGAAATACTCTGTATATTGGTGAAAACCGCAGGAAAATCCGTTCAGTAGTTTTCGAGTTTATCGCGAATAGACAGACAGACGGCGCGGGGGACTTTATAATATGTAGAGATAGAGATAATCGGTCAAAAATACATTTTTGTTGCATATGCATTTTTGAGTTTTTTTTTAATAAGATAGGTAAGTGCCAAATTATATGAGTAGAAATTTAAGTTTTGTGGTATCATCATCATTACATAGTATAAAATGAAGTCGCTCAAAATGTATGTGCGCATAAATCTTTTAAACTACGCAACAGATTTTCATGCGGTTTTCACCAATAGATAGAGTGATTTAAGAGGAAGGTTAATGTGTATAATAAATGCTTATTATAGTAGAGAAAAGCCAAGAAATTCAAATATTCAATTTAGGCAAAGGGCAGCGCGCAGCGGGCAGCTGGCGAGCGGATGGTGTGGATTTTATAAAGGTTGGGTAAATGGCGTTGTGTTTCATTAGCCACAGCAACGTGTGGCCGGGTCTGCTAGTTATTAATAAAATAAAAACAAAATTTTATGTTTATTTCGAATTATAAAATTTGAAAGCGTATTTCATCATCTTTCAAAAACAGTTTTTAGTTTTCGGATGCGTTCACAAATATTAAAGTTATTTGGAATTTATTGGAAAAGGGAAATATTTTGACTTTTCGAAAAACAGGCCCGAGGCCTGAGAGGTTAATACTAATTTTCAATAATAACTAATGTATCATAGAGAATAATCATATGTATGTATATAATAATTCGATGTGGTTGGTTTGACTGCATATTTATAAACGCAAATACAGTGAAAACTTTAAAACTACTAACCTACATAGAGTTCTAGTAAAATAATTCGTAATTTGTCGGTAATAAGCGTGAACAGAAGACATTGTTACAATACCTATCGACGATATTTATAAATGACCGACAATAGCAGACCTCGTGCGTTTAAAAATAATGGGCCCTTTTTCTGTCACACCGCAAGGCCGATTCAAAAACTTCATTAGCGACGAAATAAGTCGAAACATGCTTTATCTAAACAGAATATTGGATATGCAATGAGCTACAAGCTACAAGCACGCGTGGAGGCGAAAGACGGTAGGCATGAGACGCAGAGGGGGCGAGAGGGTGTACAAGCCAAACACTCACGTGGTCTCACCAACACATCGATAGCTAGTTCTTTTTTGAGCGCGGTGCGATAGCGAGAATTTTTTAAAATACCTACCGTCGAGATTTCTCACCGGTGCTATTACCTCTTAAGTAGGCCGGCTTTTCATTGCATGGCGGTGGGTCGTTAGCATCCTAGGCTAGGGCGGTTGCAGCCACTCACATCTTGATTGGCTCCAGGGTATCGGTCTGCATTCTATTGGGCGTGCTGCACGTGGCGTCATGATCAGGTAGGTCTGCATTTAAAGGAGCCCAAGGATGGCCGTGGGGCTTAGGCGTTATCATCAGGTCAGAAAGATGCAAGGGGGCCCCGGGCTAGCAGCCCGGAGCCAGATGGTCAAGGGTAGCGCAGCGACTTCAAGGGCTTGGTAAGAATCAGCAAGTTCAAAGGAGTCCAAGGATGGCCGGGGCTTCGGCGTTGTCTTCAGGGCAGAGAGATGCAAGGCTCGATGCAAGGGGACCCCGGGCTAGCAGCCCAGAGCCAGATCGTCAAGGGTAGCGCAGCGACTTCAATGGCTTGGTAAGAATCAGCAAGTTCAAAGGAGTCCAAGGATGGCCGGGGCTTCGGCGTTGTCTTCAGGGCAGAGAGATGCAAGGGGGCCCCGGGCTAGCAGCCCGGAGCAAGATGGTCAGGGCTCAGGCGTCAGCGTTTTGTAGGTATTATCCCATCGGGTGCTTGAGGTGAAAGAGTTGCGTCCTGGGGCCTCGAAAGGTGATGGCGAGACTGACGTCTTGAGGTTCCAACCGGTGTCGGCGAGACTGACGTCTTGAATTGAGCAGCGTTTCGATGTCGAGGATCTTGTGGTAGTAACTGTGTAGAGATGTTATTCCGATCGCTGATGGTGAAGACTGAATGTCAACTGCTTTCTTCGCAGACCTTTTATAGTGGCAGGTGAGTCGGTTTCACAATGTTTTAAATATAGTGAAACCATTGTGAAACTATTGTGAAATAACTATTTCCGCGTGAGTCATCTCAGATTGTAATTTCACGTTGTGCAATAAAATAATTTATATTTTTGGGAGCATGAATCACCTCATATTAAAGTGTTGAGAAATCAATATTTCGGGGACGCGCCGTTCAAATGAAGAATATTTCCTCTTCGATAAAAATGCATGATATGAAATAACACGTTCGATATACTCCCTCCCGTGCAGCCGTGGCTGCACCCAGCTGTTTCGTCGAACGTGTCAGTCCCCAACGATGTTCCGAGTTTCCGATGGAGGCGAGTTTGATTCCTGGTCGTATGGACTCTGGACTGGCTTATCAGGAAGTGAATAGGCGGCAGGGGACCGTCATCAGGTCATAGACTGTCAAGTCATTAATATGTGCGTGGGTGATCTGTCGTTCACAAAACTTTGACGCTCTGTTAGCGCCGTAAGTAGGGTATCTTTTCTGGTCATCTTCTCATTGAGTGTGATGTCAAGGGGTCGTTTCACGGATCGTGTTAACCTCCACCAAGCTCCCCCCGTGTAAGGTTTTATTGGTGGTTAGCGACGCCAATTGATGAACGGCATTGCTTGGGAATTTGCGCGTCTGTGTCCTGGCTTTAATGCCACTTGGGTGCTTTTCATCTCGGAGTCAGCACCATGAAATTTTGTCCCTTTTGACGGGCCAACGGTCTTCCCCCATCTGAGGAGACATTGGAATGTACCGTTGTTCTGGAAGGGCTTGCTTGCTTTGGCTGCGTCGATGAGGACCACTGTTCCGACACTGCTGCAGTTTTGACAGGGCTTCCAAGGTTGGGAAATTGCTGCTTGGTTCCGGGGTGGGTTTCGTCGTACGGCTGTGGTGCGTGGTGTTGTGGCACGCTTGTAGGCCTTGTATGGAGCGAGTATCTGGTCGCTAGGTTATTTATCCCATGTGAATTGCCCGGGTCTGCTGCGCACTGTGAATTGATTTTCTCTTGTAATGAGGAATGTACCGCTGCTAGGTTCACGGGGGGTGCTTTTGAGGCACACACGGACGCTGTGCGTGGTCCAGTATAGTTGAAAGTGCGGCTAGCATATGAGGCGGGCTGCGTTCCGGGTGCCATGTGGACTCGAGTCGCTGAATATCCGGCACCGGCATTCAAGGCCGGGACGGTCACAGCAAACTTGTGAGCAGATTGGCTGGTAATTGTGTGGCCGCGAGCTGCTGAATATCCGGCATCAGCTTCCAAGGCTGGGACGGTCACAGCAAGCTCGTCAACTGGTTGACTCACCATCATGTGGCCGTGAGCTGCTGAATATCCGGCACCAGCTTCCAAGGCTGGGACGGTCGCAGCAAGCTCGTCAACTGGTTGGCTCACCATCATGTGGCCGTGAGCTGCTGAATATCCGGCACCAGCATCCAAGGCTGGGACGGTCGCAGCAAGCTCGTCAACTGGTTGGCTCACCATCATGTGGCCGTGAGCTGCTGAATATCCGGCACCAGCTTTCAAGGCTGGGACGGTCGCAGCAAGCTCGTCAACTGGTTGGCTCACCATCATGTGGCCGTGAGCTGCTGAATATCCGGCACCTGCTTCCAAGGCTGGGACGGTCACAGCAAGCTCGTCAACTGGTTGGCTCACCATCATGTGGCCGTGAGCTGCTGAATATCCGGCACCAGCTTCCAAGGCTGGGACGGTCGCAGCAAGCTCGTCAACTGGTTGGCTCACCATCATGTGGCCGTGAGCTGCTAAATATCCGGCACCAGCATCCAAGGCTGGGACGGTCGCAGCAAGCTCATCAACTGGTTGGCTCACCATCATGTGGCCGTGAGCTGCTGAATATCCGGCACCAGCTTCCAAGGCTGGGACGGTCGCAGCAAGCTCGTCAACTGGTTGGCTCACCATCATGTGGCCGTGAGCTGCTGAATATCCGGCACCAGCATCCAAGACTGGGACGGTCGCAGCAAGCTCGTCAACTGGTTGGCTCACCATCATGTGGCCGTGAGCTGCTGAATATCCGGCACCAGCTTCCAAGGCTGGGACGGTCGCAGCAAGCTCGTCAACTGGTTGGCTCACCATCATGTGGTATGCTTCTACCATTATTGAAGCGATCTGATCCAGTGGGTCGGCGTCATGTTGCAACCATTCTTGGTTGTGCTGAGTGTGCCGGATTAAGTTTCTTCGGCACCCATCTCCAGTGCGGTATGTTTGTCAGATCATCCATCTCATCCAGTATTTTGGACACGAAGGCAGAGTAAGCGCGAGGGTAGACTGCTCGTTGGTCACTTTTATTGATTCTGACCGAGAACGTTAGGCCAAGGGAGTCAAAGACAACGTTTGATATCACCAACTTTCTCAAGCGCGTGTCTGCTACTGTGGGTGAGCCCTCTGTGAGTGATCCATACCAGTGCGGTCCATGATACTATCCGTAAAGTATTTTGATTGTCGCGCCCTTCCCGGGAGACCATTCGATGGGCATCGTCTTGCCCTAACAAGAGCTTCAGGTTGAAGGCTAGGCGTCACTGGGCGTCTTGGATGAGTGCATGGGCTTGCAGCCGCTGCAAGGCGATGGCATCTCTACTAAGGCGTGATGTGTAGATCCGGATCGAAGGACCAATTTGTACAAGACCTGTAGGCCTGCACAAAAACTGTAAACAATAAGCGCCGGTACACAGAGACGCCTGACAATTCCAATGTCTTGATAGAGATGTATTCTCGCTTTGACAGCTGTTGAAGTTCCGCAGTAGAGTATCTGGTTACCGAAGCATCCATGCTGGGTATCTTCCGCCACGCATCGTGAGATGGAATGCTCTTGCAACGGAGTATGTAGGTTGCGCTGGACGCTGGTTGTGTATTATGTGAGATGGGCTGCGCTCCAGATGATGTATATTCTCGAGTTTGTTATGTATCCAAGGGAACAGAATCCTAGGCGGGGGCGGTCACAGCAACTCTTAAGTAGGCCGGCTTTTCATTGCATGGCGGTGGGTCGCACGCATCCTAGGCTAGGGCGGTCGCAGCAACTCTTAAGTGAGCCGGCTTCTCATTGCATGGCGATGGGTCGTTAGCATCCTAGGCTAGGGCGGTTGCAGCCACTCACATCTTGATTGGCTCCAGGGTATCGGTCTGCATTCTATTGGGCGTGCTGCACGTGGCGTCATGATCAGGTAGGTCTGCATTTAAAGGAGCCCAAGGATGGCCGTGGGGCTTAGGCGTTATCATCAGGTCAGAAAGATGCAAGGGGGCCCCGGGCTAGCAGCCCGGAGCCAGATGGTCAAGGGTAGCGCAGCGACTTCAAGGGCTTGGTAAGAATCAGCAAGTTCAAAGGAGTCCAAGGATGGCCGGGGCTTCGGCGTTGTCTTCAGGGCAGAGAGATGCAAGGCTCGATGCAAGGGGACCCCGGGCTAGCAGCCCAGAGCCAGATCGTCAAGGGTAGCGCAGCGACTTCAATGGCTTGGTAAGAATCAGCAAGTTCAAAGGAGTCCAAAGATGGCCGGGGCTTCGGCGTTGTCTTCAGGGCAGAGAGATGCAAGGGGGCCCCGGGCTAGCAGCCCGGAGCAAGATGGTCAGGGCTCAGGCGTCAGCGTTTTGTAGGTATTATCCCATCGGGTGCTTGAGGTGAAAGAGTTGCGTCCTGGGGCCTCGAAAGGTGATGGCGAGACTGACGTCTTGAGGTTCCAACCGGTGTCGGCGAGACTGACGTCTTGAATTGAGCAGCGTTTCGATGTCGAGGATCTTGTGGTAGTAACTGTGTAGAGATGTTATTCCGATCGCTGATGGTGAAGACTGAATGTCAACTGCTTTCTTCGCAGACCTTTTATAGTGGCAGGTGAGTCGGTTTCACAATGTTTTAAATATAGTGAAACCATTGTGAAACTATTGTGAAATAACTATTTCCGCGTGAGTCATCTCAGATTGTAATTTCACGTTGTGCAATAAAATAATTTATATTTTTGGGAGCATGAATCACCTCATATTAAAGTGTTGAGAAATCGATATTTCGGGGACGCGCCGTTCAAATGAAGAATATTTCCTCTTCGATAAAAATGCATGATATGAAATAACACGTTCGATATAAGAAGATTAATGCCAAAGTTGAGTTAATATTTATTTTGAAAGTCTGGAGAATTTTAAGAATTTGCTTTATTTTTAAACTTATGGATACGACTCTCTGAAAAGATGAGTTTTAAGTTTGGCTCTAAATTCCGTTGGATCTGTGATCATTCTTAACTCGTGTGGCAGTCCATTCCAGGCTTTAGGTCCTGACACTACGAAAGCACGCTCACCGAACTTAGTATCTGGTGTGCGCTTTGGTTCCTTCAACCTTCCGATCGCTGATGTTGTTGCTAACCTGAGGGTTGATTGTCGAGAATTGGAGTTTTCTGGATTACACATTTCCGATAAGTAAGTCGGAGCCATTCTGTTAAGGGACTTGAATACCATCCAGCAGAGCTTAAACTGGATTCTCTCGGGGCACTTGAGCCAGTGCAGATTTTTGAGATGCTCAGAAATATGGGAATATTTAGATACGCCAGTGATGAGTCTTGCCGCAGCGTTGAACACAGATTGTAATTTGTTGATTTGATATTTTGGGAGACTAGCATATATTCCGTTGCAATAATGTAGACGTGAAACAACATACGAATTGACTATTAATTTGGTTGCCTCTGTTGTCAAGTTTCTCCGTACTGCTTTAATTTGCCTTAATTGAAAGAACCCCGTGCTTACAGTTCTGTTCACTTGAGTTTTAAGGGAAAAATCAGCGTCCAGATTGACGCCTAGTAGTTTTACGCATGTCTTTGGAGTGATGTCACTTCCTGAAATGGTTATTGGGGAGTTATCAATGTTACGCTGACGTCTACTTGTGGCTGTCCAGAGACACTCGGTCAGTCTTTGCAGGATTTAGTTTCAATCTATTTGAGGTCATCCAGCGAGTGATTGCTTATTGCAATGTTAAAGATTTTATTTGTTCCTATCGATCCGATATTGCAAATGTTAATTTGTTCTAGCTACCTCAATTTAGGAGGCGGGTATGGGTACCACCGCCCCGTGATTTAGTAAATATACACGTGTTTGGCTTGTGGCATGAATCATCAATCATCAATCATCCTCCCGATATATAGTCAAGCGCTTAACCACTTGTTTTTTGTTGAAATGTGAATACCACACAAAAGACCCAACTATTAGGACTACGGAAACCCCGATCGGAGCATGCAGTTAGTGGGGAGGGGAAAGGAATCAGAGAAGAGGTAGGTGGGAAAGTAAATAACCTGCTTTCATTTAGCAGCACGATAGGTAAGGTGCTAGTTGCCTGGCGTGCTTTCCATAAACACGCGAGTTCGTTCCACGTCGACTAAAAGTAATGACACCTGAATAATGTTGCACCGAGTTATTATACTCTGAATTTACTCCCACGGTATTCATATTTCACAGTGCAATCACGAAAGTGCAGAAGCATCGTGCAAAGTTTGCATGGATATTATTGGCAAAGTATTTATAAGTACCCGGTCCGTAGAAATAACACATTCTGGAAAGTTTTTTAATAAGTTTGAAAATGGCGAAATTTTTTGACAAAAAACTGAAAATTTTGTGAAATTGCGTTATCAATAATCATGAAATAAACTAATTTCGGTTTTGCGTCTAATTGTGGCTCTGTTTAAATGAACTGGGAATGTTTCGGAATTGAAATTCTACCGTTTTATAATATATTTCTTTCGAAAACTTATAGTTTTTACTTCTTCAAACTTCGCAAAATTACTTTGTGGCATCATTAATTATATAATGAATAACATATCACTTTGTTTAAACCACTATATTATACACAATATCTACATGTTTCGATAACATTATTATCTTCATCAGGATATGTCAATATAAAGAAATTTATTATATATTTATATTGACATATTCTGATGAAGATAACATTGTTATCGAAACATGTAGATATTGTTTATAATATAGTGGTTTAAAAAAAGTGATATGTTATACATTTTATAGTTTTTAAGTTAGTAAAAAAAATATTTGTTATTTTTCTATCTGCACATTTGTAATCAGTGGCGGACTAAGCCCATCAGAGGCCCGGGGCGGCAAAGCTGAATGATGCCCCCCCCTCTAGTTTAAAAAGTTGATGTAATTTTATTCAGTTCACAAGATTTTTATTCAGTTCACACGGGCCTCTGGTCCTGGGGGACCCCCAAACGCCTCCGTGTTCCCTTGATCAAATCCTAAACAAGGCTTTAAGGTACCAGGACACTGCAAAAAAATTGACATTTTTTGTTCATTTTCTAAAAGGTGCATTTGTTAATAATAACCTAATGTTTCAAGAAAATTCTAAGAAAATTTAAAGAAAGTTTTAAGCAGTTTGTATGATGAATTACCCTTCAGCAAAACTTTCAAAGCATTTTTCTCGAAACTACGTTTTTCAACCTGGTTGACAACATATTAGAAAAACTATACATCCGGTTTGCATGCACCAAGTCTTTAACTGTTAGAAAATCCAGTCACTATGGCACCACATAGGGATTTTTTATAAAGGGCTCGAATATAAAATTCGCTATTCGAAATATTTTTAATTACTTACCTATTTTATTACTATCTGTAATGATGAGATAACCTTCAGCAAAGGGCCTAAGAGTAAAAAAATACGAAGTGCATATTTATTTATTCCTATTTTATATGTATCGGATGATGTTTGTATGGGACCTCCGAACTCCAAACCATCTCTCTTAGATAGGTACTAAGCATATTTTAAGGGCACCAGGACACTAACAAAAAATGACACTTTTTTATTTAATTTTCTAAAAGATGCATTTGTTAATAATGCTTTAACTAAATTCGTAAAATTGAAAATCTTATATGAAAACGTTTTAAACATTTTGTGTGTTGAATTATCCTTCGGCAAAACTTTGAACACGTTTTTAAACTACGTTTTTCAACCCAGTTGGCATTTTATTATTATTAGAAAAACTATACATCTTATTTGCATGCACCATGCACCAAGTCTTAAACTGTTCGTTAATTCAGTCACTATAACCAGGGCCGTATTATCCATAAGACGTGTGGCAATTGCCTAGGGGCCCCGCATCGGGTAGGGGCCTCTAGGGTAAAGGGGCCCCGAGACGTGCATTGCCATTCGAAGGCAGTGTAGCCCACTGCCTTCGAAAATCCAGTCACTATAGCCAGGGCCGTAATATCCATACGAAGTGAAGACAACTGCCTAGGGGCCCCACATCGGGTATGGGCCCCTAGGGTAAAGGGGTCCCGAGAAGTACATTGCCTAGGGGCCCCGACATATTTAAGCCGACCCTGGCAGGGCCGCATTGTCCATAAGGCAGTGTAGGCCACTGCCTTCGAAAATCCAGTCACTATAGCCAGGCCGTAATATTTATAGGAAGTGTAGATAACTGCCTAGGGGCCCCTGTGGTTAAGGGGTCCCGAGGCGTGCATTGAGTAGGGGCCCCGACATGTTTAATCCGGCCCTGACATTGATATCAGACGAGGAAAATTTACCATAAAAAATAGAAAATAAAATTCATTCAAAAATAAAACGCATTCAAATTTGCTGTACAAACTGTAATCAATTTAATTCAACGTACAAACTGTTCCAAACGGTTTCACATAAAATGCTGTATCTTCGTCAATTTTTCGAATTTCCTTAAAAAAATGTTTAGAGCATTTTTAACAAGTGCATCTATCAAAAAATGATATAAAAATAACATTTTTTTTTTTACAGTGGTGCCTTAAGGCTTTTTTAAGGTTTGTTCAAGGGAACTAAAGGCGTTTGAGGGCCCCCAAGACTGGGGGCCCGGGGCGGACCGCCCCCCCGCCCCCCCCTTAGTCCGCCACTGTTTGTAATTATATGCAATTGCTTAGATAGAAAAAAATCGCAAAAGATGATCCGAAGACTATTAGAAATAAGTTTTTTTCTGTTATTTTACACGTTAAATGCATGAAAAAATGAACAGAATTTCTTTAAATGCTATTTGAGACAGTTCCCACAAGATTTTTTCGCTATTTTGAAGAAGTCGTCATTCATATTTAACACATTGCCATACAAATTTAACGAAAATTGCTCTATAACAAAATTCTCACTGATGTTAAAATCATGGCTCTTAGGGAGTAACAGTATGTACAAGATTATATTTTGCTCTTTCTTACCATGCATGAAATTTCAACTAAGCGATTAACTACTAATGTATTGCTGTTATTATGTTGCTCAACTTTTTCATGATTAAAAAAAAAAGTATATATTTTCCTATTTCACATTCACAATGTTGGTAGGTATGTTAAATGTGTATGTGTATTTGTGTACGTTGTTGTTACGTTAATGCGTTTATGATTATTTAATTTGTGGTTGTAACTAATCTGTTCTACTAATCTCTTACTGACAAGCTACTTGCAATAGCTTAGCGGGTAATAAATTCCAATTGTATGCAATTTTTATGCAATAATAAAAAATAATTATAAAACATTTTTACAATTTTCGTTTAAATCTTTTTGTTCTTAATATTAGCGATGTCCCTCTTAATTTTTTTTGCGCGCTTACCGGGTCTTAAGTGTCATTTTCCAGATTAGAACCAAGTGATAAAATACGGATATGGATATTTATTTGATAATCAATACCTCTGCCATAGGTCACCACAGGTTGTTCACTACTTTTGATGACTAAGCAGGGATGCACTGGTTCATGGTATGAGGTTTGTCCAGGTCTTGGCAAGCTGGATCGGGAAACGCCAGTCGAGGGAGACCCTTTGACCGATCTAGGTGAATTTTCTCGACCCTTCTTCTTGCACCGGATTCAAAGTCCGTCACTTCTGAATACACTGAACCCCAGATTCCTACCCACTTTTCATACCCTTTTCCTTTCCTGAACTTCGTCTCCTTCCTTTCGGTTAACTACTATCCATATATCTATAAATCTTTCTTTCATTTCCCACATATCCGACATTGTCTCCCATGCCAACAAAATGCTTGGATTTGTTCTTCGTAATGCGAGATCATTTGCTAATGTAATTGCAATACGAGAAATCAATGAAGCACTTGTTCGCAGCATACTGGAAAATAGCTTCATTATTTGGGCTCCTTCTGAAAAAATACATTTCGTAGAAATAGAAAAAGTAGAAAAAAGGTTTGTGCGTTACACGTATGTGAGGAAATATAAAATATACATCCCTTCACGTATCCATCCTTGTTCTTAAAAGAAATGCTCGATTACAACACCTTAGAAGCTCGCCGAAAAACATTTTTAAGTAAACATTTTTATAAGTTAATCTATGGTACCATACTCAATCTGCCGATGTTGAAAGAGGTTCACTTATATGTCCCCAACAAGTGTGCTAGTGGGAGATCCCATGAACTTTATATGCTTCGAAAGCGAGGATTTCTGCCTATCCGAATGCGACAATCAACAGAGCGATTCAACTCTACACTGACCATCGAAATTTTCAATGTTACTTACAGACAGTTCAACAACTATCGTTGGCTAATGTGACAAAACAGTATAACTGCCCCTATTTATTTTTAATTTGTAATCTTTTCCATGATGTATTGGTGTATAACCGTTTTACAGAGAACACGAAAAATAAATAAATATGGCATATTATACAAGAAGACTCCTACGTGGAGTCAATTAAAAAAGCATTTAATGTATTATTTCAACCGAAAATTACTTCCATTATCACGTGGTATATCAGACGTGCTGAGTCAGAGATAATTAGTTTTCAAAATTATGACGACGTTAATTTTGATTAAATCATTATAATATCCGTTTACCGTAAAATATGATTATAATATCATATTAAACTATCAATCCAAATTACGCATCCTCAAACTAAGATGAATGAAATTAATATTAAAGAATTGTCGGCCTTATCATATGTACTTAAAAATCAAAATATGTTTGCTTGGGGATATATGAGCGATTATATGAGATGTCTGTGCGTTGCTAAACCATTCATCCGATTGCGATGAAACTTTGAGGATTTGATGTGCGCAATAGTGCTCGTGCCGGCGATGGTTTCTATATACAATAGTGAGTTCTGCGGTCACAAAATAATGCATTGCTAACCGTTCATCCGGTTGCGTGTAACTTTGGGGATTTGATGTGAGCATGCCCGTGATGGTTTCTGTATATAATAGTGAGTTCTGGCATCATGAAATTATGCGTTGCTAACCGTTCATCCGATTGCGATGAAACCTTGGCGATTTGATGTGTGTATGCCCGCGATGGTTTCTATATATATTCAAGTGAACTCTGGCGGCATAAAAATGCGTTGCTAAACCGTTCATCCGATTGTGAGGAAACTTTTGTGAATTGTGAGCACTCCCGCGAAGGTTTTTGTATATGTTGGTGAGCTCTGGCATTATGAAAATTGCATAAAAATAGGAAATGCGAGAGAAGAAGGGGAGACGGGAGGGAAACCAGACGAATAGGAGAGGACACGTAGGAAAAAACCATTGCTTTATTAAGTGGCCATAGCAACTCCCGGGAACTCGCTGGTCAGGCATAAAAATAATTTCTTTTGTTCAGCTCTGTGAGGAGACAAGGATGATCACTCCTATTAATTATAACTAATAATCACCACTAATGAATACGGTTGAGTAATTTAGTGAACAATTTTTTCCCAATAAATAGAGAAATTATTGGAATTAGCGATTAGCGAATTAGCCCTCCTCATCCGATAGTACTCAGGAAAAGTAATACGTTGTTCTATTTAATTGACTATATTCCCATAGCTCCTATAAAGTTCTGGCTGCTTTTATAAGTTAGATTCTACCCTAACAACTCAGGGATCAAGGTGGACCCATCCTACATACATGATTTTTCATGGTTCTGCACTAGTTACTTATAGCATTGGAAGAACTACGCGGATTTCGAAGGATTTCCCGAAACCGTTTAGTTCAAATAAGGATTTTGGGTGAAGAATATTATGAATTCTGATTCATTGAAAACAACAAACATCGATTCTGAAAATAAGCAAATAAGTTTTTTTGGACATATGATGTTCATATTATTTGTGTGGCATAACATTTATTTTTGGCCTCTACGACAGAACATTTTTTTCAGGAAATCTTCGGCGCGCTTTTCCCTCACTGGAAAAGTGTTGGTATCAAATATCTAAAATAACATCATTTCTTCGGCTTTGAGGTACATATTTTACTCTGTTATACTAAATTTGAAGAAGGTATATTGCGTTATCTCTCCGTGGATTTAAAAAATGCAACGGATGTGGTTACACCATGAAAATTATTCAGTATTTAGTTTAGTATTCAGTATAAAAACAAAAGTCTTCACTATCTGTATCATAAGGTAGCCAGGTCCTTAGTTAAGTGGAGGAGGGTTGTGACGTATTGAAAACGCTTCCAAGTGACATCGTCAGATGGTCAGTGGATAAAACAAGCTCCTTATAGTCGTCAGATGCCTTTTCCCCTTTCTTGTAGACAGGTATATTTTTCCAATTATCTCAGTTTAATCGCACTGATCTACATTCATCGCTTCAATGGGACGCCTCTGGTCATGGCCGTCGCTCGACTTTTAAAGATTTACCAATCTTTTACAGCTTTAAAATAATAATAAAAAAAAGAAAAACATACTTTTGACTAACAATGGAACACATCCCAGGTTTGCTTTTCAGCACCCAGAAAATATCTATTGCCTTATCCGAGGGGAAATGATATCCAAACTCGTATCAGGAGTAAATTCCCAGAATCCTGAGTCAATGGCATTTTCCCTTACATGCGAATGACAGGATTTTTTTTTCAGATAAGTTGCGCGGAAAATGGAAGTGTTCCTTGCAACCGAAAATATTGCAATAACAATTAGTGAAAAATAATAAAATGTCTTCTAAATAATATATCTCTTCGCTTACAAATGAAGATACGAACACGTAAAGATTATTTCACTATCCTCTCGGTTAAAAATTACCTTTGAAATTTGATGAATTGTTAAAATTCATTAAATTTCAAAGTTAATTTTCAATTTAAACTTAAAATTTTTCGGCTTTAAAAATAATTAAATTACTTTCATTTCAGTATGATTATAATGCTCGGTAAGATAAAACAATGACCAATTCTTTTAAACACAGGAGACCTTATTTATCCCAGCTCACAAAGGTCGCATAGAAACCGTTGTGTCTCCTTTAATATTATCACAGTGAGAAGTATGATGTAATGAGGTAGTACGGTATTGGAAAGAGAAAAATCACGATATACATTTAAATCTAAAAGTTAACTAGAAAACAATAAAAATGTACGCCTTCACGAAACCAAGTTACCAACCGCAATTTGAAAAAAAATATACGAGTCTTTGTGAATTCTTAAGAATTATGAGGTGATAATAAAGTTTATAATTCATTTGAGTATTAAATACGTGTGGGTTTTTATTTTTTTTTCTTTATCATAAATTTTCAGAAAAATCGTAAGGTGAGCCATTTTTAAAACTTTTTAAAGTTTGCATCCAAAATTTTGTATTAAAAAATTACATGATTATTTTGGGTCTTGTTTTTTCGGATAAGTTCACAAATATTCCGATTATTTGGATACTATTGCAAAACGAAAATATTTTTTCCTACCCACAAAATACACCAGTTTTTGGAAGTTTTAAAACTCGTGCATAGTAGTTGTAAAAACTAGTAAACCAAAAAAGTTGTTTGAAAGGTTGGCTGATTTCACTGTATTATTTAATTTTAATAATTATAAAACTGTTCTAATAATAGACGCCCAAATAAGAAATCCATTTCGCGGAAATTTAATTTGCGAAAACATTATTTAAAACATTTTTCTTTGCTTTCTAAAACCCATTTCAGGTTTACGCGTGTTACAAATCCATCCAATTCTCCCGGGTATTTGAAGACTGAAGGCCTTTATATTAAATGTGGAATTTTAGTAAAAAAATATATCACAAACACGTGTAGTAGAATTTTATTTAAAATATCGACCAATTTACATCCAATTTCCAAAATAACTCAAACAGATAGTTAAATTAATCAATAGCAGTCAATAAGAAAACAAATAAAGGTATCCACTGATCATGCGAAATAAATAAATTTGCCTCGATTGTTCTCGATTTCCCAGATGACCATTTTTTAAATTTTTTGCCAACATTAAAAAAATCATACCTTCGAATTTTAACACGGAAAGATAAAAACTTATTATCGTTTATCTCGTATTTGTAGGATTTATAAAAAAATATATAAAAAAAATCGTAAAGTTTATAACCGTGCGAATCCTGCTTCTTTTTTACTTTGAAACTGTCGTGAGAAGTACCTTTGTAAAGATTTCTGTATGTTGTCTGTGTTATACTTGACATTGAATGGTTCATATCTATGGAAAAGGCACTTAATTTGAACCGTAAACAGCTGATCTAAAATTCTGCGGAAAAAAAATTTACTATCGTTTTAAAATAGTCTACCAAGTACACATTTGAGAATAAATAAAGCATTTCAATGGCTTCGTTTTAAAATAAATAGCTGGCCAAGGAAATGTTTTAAATAATTACAATAAATGTTTTACGAATGGTAAGAAAATATCGTCCAATTTTGGACCGCTATCGATCGGAGAAAAATAAAAGTGGTCCATTTTTTTACCACAATCGCTCCTGTGGTTATAAGGGGAGATTAGGTAGGTACTGTAATTTAACACAAATATGGTTTGAACTATCAATGGATTCGAAGACCTACATGCATAAGTACCATCTCGGAAGTACATAATATCGTTCTGTACTCATTAAACTTTGTACTTTGTGCTTTTCGTTTTGTACTTTTCTCTTTGTTTTTTGCGCTTTGTGATTTATACTTTGTTTTTGAACTTTGTGCCATGCACTTTGTACTCTGTTCTTTGCATCTGTACGTATTACTATATCGTTTACAGTTGGTACTTTGCACTTTACACTTGGTACTTCGTATATTGATAAATCTGATAATTTCTGTTTATTTTTATTTGTACTCTTATTTTTTTCTTTCACATTTTATCCAAATGTTAACCACTAATGTTAAAAACCTATAATGTTAAAAATTATTTCCTGCAACCTATTTTTTCTGTTTAAAAAATGACATTATATTATCCCCTATGTGAAATTTCCCCGGGCGCGTAAAGTGGTAAATAAAAACAAAATTTGAATTGCAAAATAAATAGTGGTTAGCAGACATAATCTTTTCCTGGTCAATTTGCAAGGCATCGCACTTAAGTGTAATTAATTCCAAAATAATTAAATGAAATCGCAATACAATTAACAATTTCATACAATCTGACTTATTATTTGCAAGAATTAGATTTTATACCATTATGTGGCAGCAGAACACCAGTTTGGTGATGCCAGAGCTCGGAAATGGTTGCATTTGACCTAAGAACCACACAATTATAAGAACTTTCAACGAATTCTCCCATTTGCGAAAACACCATACGTATTAGGATTGTTAACACTTTACATGCGTAATCGGCGGATGTTTCCTACGGAAGGTTGCAACCCATTATCATTAACACTTAACGCACATCCTTCAGGAGGCTTGTTACACACCAGAATTATAACCTTCCACTAAGTTCTTCACTAACTACCTCAGCTGTTACAACTCACACAATTACATTTTAATAAATTGCAAACTCACAAAAAGTTTTACGAAGAATTCGTTAAAGTTTTTTGCTAAGACACATGGTGAAACGAAAAACATTTTTCATAAATTTCACAAAGGTGTAATTGTTTAAAACAGAGTTTTTTTTACAGCTGTTTACGGTTTTCTTGCATTGTTGTTAATTGGATTTTAAGTTGATATTCCTTGAAGGTTGAAGGGAGAGACGAGCAGAAGAAGATGAATGTTAGGAGGTATGCATTTGGGAGGCGGGTATGGGTACCGCCACCCCGGGAAACATTTATTGGATATTCAACACCCCTGCCTACCTCTCTAATGGACCAGGTTTGTGAAGGTCTTAGCGGCGGATGCATTCACCTACCTACTGTGAGGAGGGCCGGATCGGGAGAGACTGATTGAGGGAGACCCTTTGACCTCTTTGAGGGGTGGATTTATATATCCATCACTTCTGGAAACACTGATCCCTAGATTTCCACTCTTACTTTTTCCTTCCTAGAACTTTTTCCTCTGAAAGTCCCCTCCACACAGCATTTCTAAAGATGACATATTCCCCGAGGGAAATGATTTTCCTCAGGGCTTCCTGTGAAGAGCCAATATAAAAAAGAAAAGAATCTCGTTATACCAATCTCGCCACTAACGATGGCTAAAGTCATTTCAAGCAAAGTTTTGATTTTCAATACTGATATTTCAATAGAGCAATTTTTTTTCTTTCATAAGAATACCGCACAAGAGTCCTGGCAGACTATGGCATCCCCAATTGAGGTATGTTGTGAGGCTGAAGGTGGTGGAGAGATGAAGGAGATGGGGAAGAGGAAGATGGGGAAGTACTGCCTATTCAGATCTGGTCACCAAAAACGGCCACGTTTCAATTTTGAACAGTGGTCTTACACCTGGGCGATACTGAAAGTATCTTCCACTCTGAAACGTGCCGTAAATATATTATATTTATTTGATTTAATAAATTGTGCAAAAACACAAAATTGACAAGTCAGTGGCTGAGTGAGCATCGCGTTTGGGTCCCACTCGGGGTCCCACTCGGGGTCCCACTCGGGATGGTCCCTACATAAGCAGTATGCAAGTGCTTAGCGGGAAATACAGATACAATATGTGTTAGTATAACAAAATATAAACAAGACAATGGGACAGGTTGGTGAAAGTCCACGAGGTGGCAAGCGCTGTGTGATTGTATCCAGCGTATCCTACAAGCACCTGTTTGGGAGGAAGACACAGTAGATAAGTAATAAGGGCATGGCAAATGGTTGGGAGTCCTCTCCAATCGATTGGCAGTCCCAGCAGGAATGCGCATAACGTTCGGTCTCTTGGTGGCATTGAAGTACCCACCACTGTCCCACCCCGGTATAGGCAACTTATGGTCGCCCCTTCGGAGTTCTCGCAAGAATCTAATTTTTTTTGAATAAACGACTCTAAATTTAATGTAACGAATCTAGACCTTGGTGGCATTGAAGTACCCACCACTGTCCCGCCCCGGTATAGGCGACTTATGGTCGCCCCTTCGGAGCTCTCGCAAGAATCTAATTTTTTTTTTGAACGACTCTACATTTATTAAAACGAATCTAGACCTTCAATGTCCCTACATGCTTTGTTAGGTGGCTAGACCTTGGTTTGTAGACCTTGGTGGCAGTAGGAAATTTTCAAACATTATTGGGTTATTCGTAATCCAGGAAGTTTGTCTTTCTTTAATATATATGCACATGAATTTGATCCCGCGACCTTCGAATTACGAGTTGAGAGATTTGCCCCTCGACTACGGAAGCTGTGTCTTTCACTCTGGAATGTTATATACTAAATATTATTTTACTTAAATCGTATGTGAAAATTTCCGTAACATATTTAAAGTTTACTAATTACAGTTTACTTCTAATACTTTTTATTTCATTTGAATTTCGTATTACACGTAATTCGAAAAATCATTTTAAATTGTTCAAATAACACACCGTCATGGTAGCATTTTGCTCCTAAAATCGTAAAAAAACATCCCCCCCGATTCATTTCAAAATCATCAATCATCTTTGCCGGTCATTCAATCCAGAACACAAAGTGAATAAAAACAAGCCCAGTTCATAAATCGATCATTTCTGCTTTGACGCAAACCGCAAAATGCCTTCGACACACGTCGTATCGACTGTGGTTTGGTAAAACCCTTCAAGCAACAAAATGAAAACTTTACACGAGACGATAAAAACGAATATTGACAATATCTTAAGAGGGTATTTACCAGAGAAAACCAGAAACATGTCATTTTTAAAACAGATTTTAGACGTATTGACTCTTTTCCACAAAAAATTATAAATGGATTTCGAAAGATTGTTCTTTTATCTAGCATTCGCATGTTTTAAATTTTGAGAAAAAATGTTTATTTTTAGTATAATAAGGTTATACCATAGGTCGTTGACAGATTTGTTAAATTTTCAAAAAAGATTTTGTATTATATTACACCCATTTCAAATCATATAATCATGCAGTAAAATAAATCAATGCATTATCTGGGTATCGCATGTTTTAGAATTTTAATTTTAGTTTAAATAAAATCATTAAAAAATATATACGTAGCAAATGTGTTCCTTGACGAAAATTGGTTGGTTTGTGTATTTATTTGCGCACTTACAAACTAATATATTTCAGATTTTTTTTAACATTCTTATTTAACTTAGACATTATTGAAAAATAATAATTACTTAATCAAAAAATATTTACAAAAAGTAAGTACATTATTTTAATAGTTTTATCATCACAATGTAGGTATTAATTAAAACAATTTATCTTTCTAACTGTAACCGCCCTGTATGATAGTAAGAACAACTTTCTACGAAATATGGATTTTCAGCCGCTGGCTGGTTAAAGCTCTTAATCCCTCAGGTTAATTTTTTACTTTTTGGAATATCTCATATAGGTCTCATAGAAATTGTTGTCTCGTTTACTATAGATTCTCAACCGTTTTTTGCCCACCGCCCACTTTGAGAATATTTTTATTTCTAGCGCCCCCTAACTCGTGAATCCGAAACAGCAATTATTGTCGTCACGATTATATTTGCCACAAATGAGGGAGCGTAACGGGATACCACGACGGAGAGGGCGCAATGGGATACATTTTTCACAACGGAGGGGGCGTAATGGGATAGGAAAAATATTTTTGTGGCAGTCGAATGTGTCGCAGCGGTTTTATGCACGTGACATCACAAAGATCATAACCCCACTCTCTGTGTCTCCTACCGCCTCCCTAAAAATCTGAAACACTTACCAATTTTCTCTTGGTCTTCTACCGCCCCCCTGAATGTCTGAAACGCCTCCAACGGTGTTAGAAATAGTGAATACCACGCTTTATATTCAAATATAATAGTTAACTAACTAACCATCACGCC
The DNA here is from genome assembly GCA_917880885.1 of Limnephilus marmoratus. Classification (NCBI taxonomy): domain Eukaryota; kingdom Metazoa; phylum Arthropoda; class Insecta; order Trichoptera; family Limnephilidae; genus Limnephilus; species Limnephilus marmoratus. The sequence goes on from OU862915.1 coordinate 21,066,983, forward strand.
GTTTTTCCTAAAGGGTAGGCAAAGAGGACGGACCGCTAAACAATTCGATCTTGGCACACACTCCTTGCCTCGTTCACATTCATACATCGTCTCATATATGTTCTTTATATTATTCCTACTCTTCACATGGTCCGACTCAAGTAACTGATTCACTTGGTCGTGCCATGTCTTCCTCGGGCGTCCCCGACTTCTTCTACCATTCACCTTTGCGACATATATTCTTCTTAGTCTCCTTACACTCCTTACTCGTTTATTCACTCTACATGACCAAACCTTTTCTTAATCCTTTTTTTTCCTTTTCCTAATCTTACTCTTTACGCTTACATCAGCCTCGCATTATTGGCGGATCTCCATATTTTTCACATGATCATTCATTGTTTAACAACACATACCCCTCAGGGATCTCATTTCCAAATAAAATAAAATAAAAGTTAAACATAAAATGATAAAAATGCACAACTTTATGAAACCATGGTTCTGTCTGTAATTTAAAAATAAGATTATGATAAGAAATTATGGAATTTTATATTAATTATTTACTTCCACATAAAACCACAAAAAAGGGAGGTGACAATAACTATTTTTTTACAATGGTTCCTCACAGGAGGCCCTAAGGAAAAAAATCCCTGAAATCCTATGTCATCTTTGGGGATGCTATTTGGAGGGTATCTTTAGAGAAAGGAAGGAAGTTGAGGGAAGGAAAAGGTGTAAGGGGTGGGTAGGAATCTGGGGTCAATGTGTCCAGGAGTGAGAGATGTATGAATCCATCCCTCCCACTGCGGTGCAAGGCGATGGGTCGAAAGAGTCCGGCTGGAGAGGCTAGATTATGTCTGCCTCAACTGGTCTCTCCCGATACGGACCGCCACGCAGTAGGTGAGAAACGCATTCGCCCCCAAGACCTAGTCAAACCTCACCCCAAGAACCCATGGGGGCACCCATGTTGAATCACTAAACGTAGCGAAAAACCTACGGTAGGGATCAGTGGCGGCTCGTGACTTTTTGTGTGCTAGGGTGCTAATATTTAAAAAATGGCATCATGGATATTGTGGTATGCGAAAGATATATATTTTTTTTTTTTCAAAAATCGGTGTTTTGTATGAAGATTTTTCAGGAAATCGGTGCGGCACACCGCCAAACAGAAACTTTCTGAAATTTTTCATACAAAAAACTGATTTTCAAAAAAAAAAAAAAATTTTTTTTTCGGCTACAGCAACTTCATAATGCCATTTTTTTTAATTTCAGCACTCTAGCACACCCAAAAGTCACGAGCCACTGGTAGGGATGTTGGTTACCAATAAACGGTTCCCGGGACGGCGGTACCCATATCCGCCTCGTAAATTGATAATACATTAATATAATAAAATAATTGCGTATTTTTATTTTTTTTAAGCAAAGCCATTTTTAAAACTTTTTCATATTTGCATTCAAAAATTTTATATTTCAAAACATATATCTTTATTTTGAATTAAAAAATTTGAAGGCGTATTTCATATCTTTTCAAACGCATTTTTTTTTGTTTTCGGATGCGATCAGAAATATTCAATTTATTTGGATTTTATTTCAGAACGGAAATTCTTTGATCTTCCCACAAAATAGTACTGAGGCCTGAGGGGAATCTAATCAAAAATCTTGATGTTTATATGAAAGCGATTAGTTTTGATGTAAAATATTGCAATTCTTATGAAGGCTTGGAAAGTTGAATAATTTCATTTGTGTTTTTTTTTCTAAATAACCTGAAAATAATTTTATGCATAAATTTAGTTTTTTAGTAATAAAAATGTCTTAATCATCAAAAATTATAAATTATATAGTACTGAAGTTCGAAGACTATTTATTCTTCGAACCACTGAAAAATAAGACTCCCAAAAATGTGGCTTAAAGGGTTTTTGCCAAAACACAATCTATACTACATCCGTGATTACAGTCCTGCCGCTGAGAGTTTCGTTGTGACGCCTATTTCTTCCAAATAATAATTATATTAAACTAGCAGACCCAGCCACACTTTGCTGTGTCTAACGAGACGTCACGCTTTACTCAACCTTTATAACCAACGCCATCTATTTTGATAATTTGCTTTTCTCTATTCTATACGCCGATTTATTCCTCTTTATTATTTTTAATTTACTCCTGGGCATTTGGCACCAGTCGTGATATTTTCTTCTTTTCTTTTCTCTTGGCTCTGATCGATTTTTAAATTTTTAAGGCTTTGCATGTGTGTAGTAGGGATGGAAAATTCCTCCCCTACGTCACGCAAGCCTTCATGAAAATTGGACCCTTATTTTCTTTGGTAACTATTGAAATCTACCTTTAGCTCCCTTGTACTACATATCTTTAGAGATATATGTACGTAACTAATTAATACGTTATTTACGACCTTGAACGTAAATATTTTCGTATTTATGTTGTAATTAAACTCCATCAAACGTTGTGTAATTTTTTTGATTTATGATATGGGACTTTAATTACTTTCATTTTTGTGGTATCCTTTTGATTCTAAACAGAGCGTTGAGTTTCAAGCTGTATTGGTCTCTCTCTTGCAAATCTAACTTTAAATAATTTCTCTAAATTAGCTAACTTTCCTTTGTCGCTTATTATGATTCCCTACACCCTAACGAACTCATAAATAAACTGTATTTATTGAAATTTCACATGTTTAATTGAATAGATTATTAAATATATCTCAAATGGTTAAATGTTAGTAAATTTGATTATGATTGTATCTTGTATCTGCTTGGCGCCCCTCCATTATGTTTCAGCTGCTATAAGGTACATATAGAGATGGGTTTAGTAGGTTAATGTAACTAATTAATTGCATATTTGACGAACTCAGAAAACCCTCTTCTGGCAAAATTTGGCTCCTGCCTCTGTCAAGTAAGCAAGGTGATCAGGTTTGAACTAGAAATTCGCACAATCTTCTGGCACGGTTCGAATGATTGATACCTAAGTTATCGCGTCCCAATCGAACCTTCCTTCGCCATCATGCACTGCCTTCAGGTCTTCACCCAAGCCTAGATACCCCCAAATTCCTACCCCTCCAAAGTTTACTATTTACTTAGGGCAAACCGGTTTCGTCCTATATACAACTAGCATTAAGTGAATTGCAAACGACTTTAAGTGCTAATTAAACATAATCAGTGTTTTTGAGTTGTGAAATAAAAACAGTTAAAATACATTCCATTGACAATTTTCGATATTGACATCTTAATATAGGTCATAAATCTCGATTGCACCTACCTGTGAACTGGCGTAGTTGGTAGAGTGGTGTCAATCGGCCGTTTTAGTCATTTACTGAGGTGAACGGTTCGATCCCCAGACAAACAAAAATAGTTAGTTTTGCCGATGATACTGTTTTACTGTTCGAAGCTGACACTTGGCTAGCTGTCTACAATAAAGCAGAAACTGAAATAAACATCGTAAAAAAGTGGTTAGATACAAATACACTCACATTGAACACCGAGAAAACTAAATATGTCACATCAAGCATAAATATAACAGGTCAACCTCATGATGATGCCTCTGTTAGGATACACACATGTATGAATTCCGATGAATCTTGTCAGTGTCCGTACATTGAGCGCACTACACAGATGAAGTATCTCGGCCTCACAATTGATCCATATCTCAAATGGAATTTTCACACTCAAATAATTGCAAACAAAATAAGAAAAACCATGCACTTTTTCAGAACAATACGAAACTTTCTAGACTTGCAACACTTGAAAATGATTTATTTTGCAGTCTGTCAATCTGTTATTGAGTATGGTATCATAGCATGGGGAGGCGGTACTGCATCAGCACTAGATCCAATCATAAAGGCACAAAAAACGATTATAAAAATAATTCTTAGACTACCCCTAATTACGGACTCGAACTTTATCTTTAATACTATGAATGTGTTTGACGTTCGTCAGATATATGCAAAAACAATCCTCACTCATTTATACACAAACTTACATAAATACTATGAAAAAAGACTAATTTCTCGCTGTACTCGAAACAATAACAAAGATTTACTACAAATTCCCATAACTCATACTACTTTTGGTCAACGAAGCTTCAGATACCTTGCAACAAGACTTTTCAACATTCTTCCAATTAGTGTAAAAAAATGTGATTCACAAAAAAATTTCAAAAAAAACATGAAAATTTGGATAAAAAATAATGATAGAGCATTTACGGGTGCACTCACCCAAATTCGAAATTAGCAATCTACTGTGTGATTAGTGATTACATTCTAATATAAGTGTAGGTATGTTCACAGCATTATAAATTGATGTAAAATAACTGCCTCAACACAGGCTAGCCTAGTGAGGCAGGTTACGAGAAACTTAAATGTATAATTACAAATCTCTACTCTCTAAGTACCTACTGTTTATATGTATATTGTTTTTTGTTATTAATTTTTGTACTAATGTTACTTTTAAAATATTGTAAGATGTACTTTTTTTCTTGTAATTATAAATCTTTAATTTTTGTTTAATAAAGATATTTATTATTATTATTATTATTAAAACAATATTATATTATATTTTTTAATATACATTTTTTTTTCTTTTTTTTATGTTTTTAATTAAAAAAATATTTTTGTCGCAGTAATTTTTTAATTATATTTAAATTAATCACCCCATTTTAAAATAATAATTGGAAAAAGTGTATGTGTTTTAAAAAAAAAAAAAAATTGTACGTAATGCATCGCCAGAAAAAACGCCCGCTGGACATAACGATGTCTCCTAATATGGAAGATGGAGGAAGGTGCGTTCTTGTTGAGGACTTAGAAGAGGATGACCACGATACGTCTTCTCATTGCTCGGACAGCAAAGAAACAAAATTTCCAAGCGTTTCTGGAGTTGACGTGCTTAACGAAGTGCAAGCTCATCTGACAGCCCTTCAAGAAGTCTTGGCCGAGAAACAATCGAAGGTCTCCAAGGATCAGCAACTGAAGATATCCAGAAATGTCTCTGAAGTTTTCAGAGACGTTTCTCAATTGTTGTTGGAGCGCGAGACGATGCGTGCTGATTTGGCGTCAGTAACTGCTCAATTTAAAATGGCGGAAATCAAAATACGCCATGAAAAAGAGGACAAAATGCACCTGGAGCAAAAAATCATCCAGCTAGAGTCTGACCTAGGACCCGTGATGAGAAGAGTAGCCGTGGCAACGGAGGCTAGCTTGTCATTTGTGGATATTGTGCGAAAACAAAATGTGTCAAATGTCGATCACCAATCCCCACCGATTACCCAATCTGGACATCGCGTCGGAGCGCCAAGGCCAGCCATCTGCATCTTCCCAACAGATGCAGATGCCACCAAGGACAGCGATGGAACAAAAAAAATGATTCAAGATGTAATTCGGCCATCCGAGCAAGGCGTTCGGATAACCAGGATTCGCAAAATTAGGAACAAAGGTGTCCTCTTAAACACGGCAACCACAGGTGAGCAAGAAAGGTTATTAAAGGCACCATGCTTTGCACTAAACTCAAGCACACTTAAGGCTCGACTTCCTACAAAGAGACTCAAAAGGTTAATATTTTTTAACGTACCGCGGGACCTTAACGACGCTGAATTCTTGAGGATCGCCCTCACGAGCGTTCCCAATATACAGGACATCGAGGGAGCAATAACAACCTGTAAGCTGAGTCACCTGGCCGGCGCTCGAAACGGAACCACCTGTCATCGCGTATATGAGATGCCCGCTATATTACGTAAACTGCTGGTGGAACAGGAGAAGGTATTCATCAACTGGACCGTGTGCCGTGTCAGAGACTTCACTGGACTCACCGTATGTACTAAGTGCCAAATGATTGGACACTCTTACAAATACTGCAGAGACACTCTTAGATGCGGACACTGTGCTGAAGAGAACCATGCTACCGAATCCTGTCCTAATACTGCGGCCAAACCAGTCTGCGCTACGTGCACTAGATTTGGAAAGCCCGCTGCGCATTCGACTGGAAACAGGGACAACTGCCCTGCCTACAAAGCTGCACTAAAAAAGGATCTAGCTACAATAGACTATGGAGTGTAATAGACACGAACGCAAGTGCTTAACTATCGATGAGTATACTCCTGTGAATAGCTGTCTTCGAATAATGTACATGAACGCGAGAAGCATCCGGAACAAACTTGATGAAATTGAAGAAAAACTCAGAGGATTACGTGATATTGTTCATGTCCTTGTCATCACTGAAACATGGCTTGATGTTGGAGAAGAAAAGTGTTTTGGATTAAAAGGCTACAATTGTGCGTTTGCCTCTCGCCCCAAGGAGGCAGGAGGTGGTGTAGCCATATATGTACTAGATTCTATGAAGTTCTTCATCATTGATAAATTTTCCAACGAAAATTCATTTTTAGGTATAAGTGTATGTAGCAAGGATAGGAAACCGGTTAATATTTATGCCATCTATCGGAAACCCAACCCTAATATACACGATTTCCTGACACATTTGGAAAAAATACTAGACAAAAGCAGACAAGATACATTAATACTCGGAGACTTTAATATTGACACTACCATTAACACATCCTCTTCTTTAAATTACCTCAACATTTTAGAAACATACAATTTCTCAATACAAAACAAATCATTTCCCACTAGAGTCACTAAAACAAGCAGCACCCTCATAGATCACATCATATCAAATAGACTAAACATTCCAATTACCATATCGAACATAGATGACTCACTTAGTGACCATAACATTCTTATTATTGATTTCAAGAATAACCTAAAAAAATGGTCTAATAAAAGGAACAAGCCACGCCTTACAAAACCTATCATCAACAATATGGCAGTAAAATCTTATCTTGCAGCTAACAAATTTACCATCAACTTAACCAAACAAGAAGACAGTTATAAAGATTTTAACAATTATGTCAAAAATGCAATAGAAGCAGGTAAAACGACACCTAAAGTGAAAATAGCTAATCGAAAACATTTATATACACCGTGGTTCGATTCTAAACTGAATTCGCTGATCAAAGAAAGAAACCAGCTTCACAAGCAGTGGAAACAAGACCCAGGAAATATGTCTCTCGTAGTCCAAAAAAATAAACTGAGAAACTTAATAACTAATTATAGGAGAAGTTTGAAAAACAAATATTATGCCAATAGCCTTCAACAAAACCTGATTAACCCTAGAAAAACTTGGAAAACCATTAACTCAATTTTATCTAACCGTGCACATAAACCCTCCAACACCATTGAATCTCTCATCGTAAATAATTGTGAGCTTAGGGGACCCAGTGAAATAGCTTCAGCATTTAATGATTTTTTCTTATCAGTTGGAGAAAAGTTGGCAGCTGCTATTCCATCATTCCCGGATGACTGTAATACTATATATGTAGAACCAAAGGCAAGTCAATCCTTATATATGGCAAGGACAAATAAGGCTGAGGTATTAAGGATCCTCTCGAAACTTAGGTCGAATGCAGCGGCAGGTATCGATGGAGTAACCCCGTACATCCTGAAAACCTGTAAAGAAGAACTAGCTGAGCACCTAGCGCAACTTATCAATTCCTCTATAGGCTCGGGAGTATTCCCAAATCAATTAAAGCTAGCAAAAATTATACCAATTTATAAAGAAGGCTGCAAAAAATGTATTTCTAACTATCGCCCAATATCGGTTTTATCAGTATTTTCAAAGGTGTTCGAGACTATTATCAAGGATAGACTTCTAAAATACATCTCTAACAACAATATCCTAACACCACAGCAATATGGCTTTCGAAAACCTTGCTAGCATTGGCGCTACTTGCGGCCAACGCTAAACCCAAAACCTGGAAAGGACATGCAATAAACAAGCCGGCGGCTAGCTCTGCACAGCCGGCGCGAGCAAGGTCCCTCTTAAACCCAGGGCGAGTGTCTGTGGTTCGCTTGTTAATTCCTACTCCCCTTCCTTTCCTCAAAATCTTCAGGTCTCCTTCCTCAATCAGAACACAGTTGTTATGCACGAAAAAGGGTTTTATTCAATTAAAGGTGAACAGGGTTCTACAAAAGGCCAGCATCGGCACTACACACATGAGTATTTGGCTATCTCTGATTAATTCTATCATAACGGGGGAAGCTTCTCTCAACTCTCTCTACCGTGTTTAGTGAATTTAAATGTCAGTTCTTAGCACACAGAGGGGTAGCAAGGTTCATTGGTACTCACAAGCAGGAGATAGGCGGTCGGCAGACAGGATTCTGGGTAGGCGTAAACCTCTTTAAGCACAATACACAATTAAAGTAAAACATCGTGAGCGTTTACGGAGAGCGCCTAGCGCGAATCACGGGAACACAGTTATTCTGCCGAAGGCCGGCGAAGGAATGGGAGCGGGGAGCCGCTCGGCGCTTGGCACGGGCGCCGCGCGGTGCGGGGAGAGGGGGCGGAGGGCCTGTGCAAGGGGTCAATTCGCTATTAGCTCGCACGGGAAACAATTCCGTAACGTAACACTTCCCCCCTCGCCGCAAAAAAGGCGACGTGGTAATGGAGCAGTAGGGCTAAGAAATCCTCTTACCCTTCTAGCACTTGTGCCAAAAAAAAAAACATCCCAGAGAAAGGGGAGAAAGAGAGAGAGAGAGAAAAAGAAAAAGTTGCTAGCTACAAAATAGTAGAAACAAAAACAAAAGAGAAAAAAAACATGGTGAACAAAGAATTATACATGAATGTACATGAAAGAGCAGTGGCATACATAAATATAAACAAGGACCTGCTGGAGAAAGGTACAAGGGTTATGCAGTGATAGAAAAAAAATGACTCTAAATTGTATCATTGGTCTGTGAGCTAAGTTTGCGTAGCGTGGTTTGCGTAGGATGTTTGGGGTGTTTGAACGTTGCACTGAAGTTATAAGGTTACTTTGTCACAGTAACCTGGCCCGTTTGAGATTACACTCAAGGAACACTAGGGCCTTAAAGAAAACACGAAGAAGAGAACGCAGGATGAGGCTTCTTGGTGGTGGAGAGGGTTCTACCTGTCACAGAGGTCAAAAAGGTAGCTGCTTCCGGATCCTGTGGGTGGGCCAGTATGACATCATTGAGGTACTGGAGAGTGGAATTGTAATTGGTGGTTGGTCCTTTATAGAGAAGGTGGTTTGTGTGCATGACAGCCGTTGTTGTGATGGTGGTTGGTACACTGGTTTGTATACAGTGGGATTGTTGTATGAACAATTGTTGGTATTGTTATTTGCGCAAGGGCACAGGAGCATTGGCATGATGGCAACAGAGCAATTTGCAAGGTGCAGCTGGAACATTTGCAAGATGCAGCAGGAACATTTGTACAATGGCAACAGGAACATTTGCGAGATGCCGCAGGAACATTTGTACAATGGCAACAGGAACATTTGCGAGATGCCGCAGGAACATTTGCACGATGGCAACAGGAACATTTGCAAGGTGCCGCAGGAACATTTGTACAATGGCAACAGGAACATGAACCAACTTAGAGCTGACGTGCTCGGGTTTGTTTGAGTGATGGTTTTGTGATGATACAATTCGCAACTACACGCACGACTCACACTAGGTTATGTTAGGTGTGGTCGGGTGCTTTTGGTACGTAGGGTTTGAAGGCATGGGACCTCCGTGACGGTAGTGAAGGCAGCATGAAGAGAGGCGCAGGTGTAGATGGGGTGAAGAGCTGCTGGTCTTCTTATTAATCCGGCGAAAAATTATTATTAGAACAAAATTCTTGAAGTTTACCTGCCTGGTAGACCAATGATGAAAAGGTTTGGAGAGAACCAAGGTGTGCATATTGAGAAAGATTGGATTAGTTTGACGTGTAGAGAGAGAGAGAGACGGAGAGAGAGTTAACTAAGTGTAACTACAGACTTATACATATTACAAAGGTACGTATTCAAGGAAGGTTCTGTTTAACCCATTTAGTTTTTTTTTTAAACTAAATACATTTCCAAGAACACGTAGGTAAGGGTTTGTACGTATGACAAAATGCCCCATTCGAAAGAAGTTGGTCTTCCATGACCTATGCTCACGTCTATACGGTAGCATTTTTTCTACTTTCGAAGAACAAAAACATTGAGTACAAATAAGTTATGAAAAGTGGGAAAGGAGTAGGAAGTTGAAAGGATCCGTGTATGAAGGTTGTCCCATTTGACAAACGAAACGCCAAGTGCGTAACGCATATATCCCCATTCACGGATAATTTCGAGGAAGGGGAAGGGTGACAATTGGGAACATTTGAACGAAGAAAACTGCTGAGGACTCGGCTATTTCCGAAATTCGACCTCTGAGTGGAAGGTGAAACAAGGTCTACAGCAGTTATCCTGGCACATTACAATACCATTTGGTAGTGTGGGACAAAAGGAATACATTGACATAAAAGACGTGTGATCTACACTTGGTAGGTCACACAAACATGGGGGTAGATATTATTTCGTTCGCACGATTCATGGTGAGTATTGTAACGTCTTCACGTCTCATGTACAGGAATGAACGATTTACAACAAATTTTGCCCAGTATTGAAAGACAGTAGCCCAATTACGTTCGAAAATGTGGGTCCCCATTCAATACAGACGGCGGGTTAAGCGGTTCTCATGCCAAAGGACACACGACCAACTTAGTAACATTTAGTTATGAGTATAAAGTAATTATAACGAGCTTCTCGTATCATGGCGGATGTTTTGAGGATCTCTCCTATGATGGTAGATATTGTCACGTTTTCACGTCTCACGTGACAGGAATGAACGATTTACAACAAATTTGCCCAGTATTGAAAGACAGTAGCCCAATTACGTTCGAAAATGTGGGTCCCCATTCAATACAGACGGCGGTTTTGCAATGATGTAATTAATACGGCACTGCTGTAGCTTAATAATTTCATATTAGCATACGTTACAAGACTTGCCAAAAGGCGATAAACACAAATTTTATTGAAGATCTGGCCAAGATTTTAAACTTCAAACAAAAATAATGGTACAATAAAGGACAAAAGAAACTGATGTCATGATAAAATATTGTACCTCATAATGAAGTTGTATATGTACAAAGAACAATGTTAATGAAGGGACGAAACGTATTGTCACTTTTATAACAAATATTTTTTTTCAGAATCCGACAAAATACGATTCTGGAAAAAAATAGAGCAATTGGGTTGAGCGCCATTCTAATTTTTGGAAAAAGAAGAAAAACCACAAGTAGCAACAAGGTTGCCCTTGAATTGTTTCGAATCCAGCGAATGTGACCTGATAGGTGTGTACATTTGGTGTATTCGAAACGATCCCCAATATACAACATTACTATGAATGTGTTAGGATGGGGTGAAGAGGAAAAAGAAAAAAGAAAAAACGGGAGGATTTCCTATTATAACGGAAATCGTCGCGACATTCTTACAATATGGTGCTGTGACCATAGTAGTGAGCTGCGGCAATGGTCTGACACCAATGGTTATTATACAGACTTGCACTTATGATTTTATATTTACAACATTAGGGTAGGGACGTACTGGTACGGCAAAAACCCGACACAAAACAATTAAAAAAAGGTGATATGACAAGATGAGGCGATGAGGTGAGAAAAAAAAACGCGCGGATGCTGCAAGAATTGTGAAAAGGAAAGCGACGTCTTGGAGCAGGAGTTTTCCGGAACCGTTGATGGTAGGAGGAAAAGGAGGCCCTTTCCCGAAGTGATCAATTTCAGGAAGAGGATGCATACAAGTATGAAAACGGTGCCCCAAGAGGTGCTCTTGTGGTACAGCAGGCAAGGCACGCAGGATGTACAAGAACATATAAAATTATGCAAAAAGAAAAAGAATGTACAGGAGTTAGGCTACCGTTGACATTAATGTGCCTTCGGGTGTAAGGATTACCTTACGAATGCCCATATGGGTGATTATTTACATTTAATATTTACAAGTAACTCACGTCACTTATGACAAGAGTTTTGCCAATTTGATAACGCCTGAGTACTTGATGTGATGGAATTTACTGATTCCGTCACAGTAAGGCATTTTGGAATTATTCCTAGGAGAAATCTTTCTATTTCTCAGGGCCTGTAGTAGTTCTTCCTTTCTTGAAGTAAAGACGTGCGGGATTATACCCAGCGTAACTTGAGGAACTTCCATGGTGTATAGGATTGTGTTAGAGTGACCTTATGTTGGAAAAAATGAGAACTAGACTCGCAATTGGAAAGAAATTGGGCAGAGATTGACCACTGGGGACGTATTTTTTTTCAAAAAGTTTTTGAAAAAAAAACGCGTTTTTTATAAGTGTTTGGTTTATTTGAAAATTTGGGCAGGGGTTTGCCTCAAAAAACGTGATTTTGAGAAAAAATCCAGATGTTTTGGAAATTTGTTGAAAATTTTTCAAAGTCCACAAACGAGAAAAATTTGTGCAGGGGTTTGCCTCAAAAAACGTGATTTTGTGAAAAAATCCAGATGTTTTGGAAATTTGTTGAAAATTTTTTAAAGTCCAAAAACGAGAAAAATTTGGGCAGCGGTTTCCCTTAAAAAACGTGATTTTGTGAAAAAATCCAGCTCTTTTGGAAATTTGTTGAAAATTTTCAAAGTCCGGATATGAAAATTTCACGGGCCGGGATTCACCTTAATGAAACACGTTTTTAGAATTTATTCCGATGTTTTTGAAAAATGTTTGCAAATTTGCAAAAGTCCGGAAATAAAAAACGGAAACGAGGTTCGCCTTAAACGAACATGTTTTTAGAATATTTCCATTTCCTTTCCAAAGGGGGGTTCTTCAGAAAAGGAAAGAAATATTTTTTCTTTTATACAAGTTTTCGTGGAAGTATTTGTTTGAAAATTCAACAATGTCTTGGGGAATCGTTTCTTTATTTACGTGGCTAGACTGTAGCCTGATTTGAGCATCACCAATTATTGGTATTTATCCGCCGACTTCCTTTTGTCATAACAAGTTATATGCAGAAATGTGCATACGTAATGTAATGCCTGACTCGAGGAATCGACGTCAACGCGAACCGAACGTCTTTCAAATTATGTCGTCTGTTTCTTACGAAAGAAAAAAAGCTAAATGATGAAACAGGCGGCAAAATTAGAAAAATGCTCAATTGTCAAAAGGTAGAAAGAATTTAATCCACTTGTTTCCCTTAAGAGCGCTGCCGGTCGCTGCGAACATTTATGAATAGGTATTTTAAAAAATCTCTTTTATTTCACTCTCTGACAGTAGTCAGAATCGCGCTCTAGATGTGTGAGTGAATGCAGGTCTTGTGTGAGTGAGCCACGCGCGTCATCCGTAGCCGCAGCCGAATTATTATTTCTGCCGACCACGCATGTACCAATCTGCAAATGTGTAGACAAGACCAAACATCCAATTTCTCTCACCGCTCACAGGAGCGTTCCATTGTTAGCGTCCATGAATATGCTATTATAGCTACTTATCATTGTTGCGCGCACAAAATATCCTAAGGGTATTTTAGAATATTAGGATATTTAATAAAAAAAACTTTAAAAAAAAATTAGGGACCCATATTTTTATTTATTTTTATTAATTGTAGAGTTATTTTTGATACCATGTTTCGGTGAAAACAAGTGGGCTTAATATACATTTTTTTTTATTAAAACCGACATTTTTTTCTTAAATTTTGCATTCAGGATTTTTGTGCGCACTTTTTATGCACATATGATATTTTTTGTAGCAAACGTAGGAAAGGCAACTTGGCCTTTCTCATATGACCCATATCCCTCAGGCCTCGGGCATATTTTTTCATAAGGTCGAAATATTTCCGCTTTGCAATAAAATCCAAATAAATGGAATATTTCTGATAGTATCCGAAAACTAAAAACTGTTTTTGAAAGGCGATGAAATACGCTTTTAAATTTTGAAATCCGAAATAAACCTTTGCTTTTCAAATATAAAAATTTTGAACGCACAATTTTTTTTAAAATGACACTCATCTTACGTTTTTTCTAACTAAAATTACTGATAACGAAAAAAATAAAAACACGTACATATTTATTACAAAAATGTATTGTTAACATTTCCGTCACCTCACTTTTTTATCGTTTCATGTAAAAATAATTAATAGATACAAAATTCCATAAGTTTCGTAAACTTTGGTTTTACAAAAGTTCCCAAAGCTAACAAATAGCCGGGGGGGGGGGGGGGGGGTTAAATTTGGATTTGTGACCAAAACACCCAAATAAACTGAAAATGTATTTTTTTATCAAAAGGTAGAGAAAATATCTTGTGCGGATAAATATTTTTTATTTTATTTATTTTTGTTTCAAATTACGAAATATTGGTCTTAAAAGAATTAATTTCGTATGATTTTGGATGCAACTTAATTTTTTGGTAATTTTTTGAGAGTTAAATATTAATATTAAAAAAATATTTTTGCTTTACCTACTGAGTTTATATTGAAAATATATACATATATATATATATACAAATATATGTAAAACAATTTTCTCGGTTTACCCGCGTAACGTAGTCCTGAGAAGGACTTTTTAACTCCTGACGTTTCGGACAGATCACACTGTCCATCTTCAGAGGCCTTATGTCTTACCTTATGTCTTATGACTGCCGGCCCCACCTCGTACCCCCAGCACCATAAATCACATTCAACCCGGGTACTCCGTTCTAGCCATAAGAATTGATTTGCACTCACTTAAGTCTTGGACTCTGGACCAAACAGACATGCGAAAGCTATCAGTTTGAGACAAAAACTAAAGACATAAGGCCTCTGAAGATGGACAGTGTGATCTGTCCGAAACGTCAGGAGTTAAAAAGTCCTTCTCAAGACTACGTTACGCGGGTAAACCGAGAAAATTGTTTTACATCTTACACCCGTGAAAACCTTAACCATAACATACAAATATATGTATATATATATACAAGGTGTTAAGGGACGTACTTGACTTACTTTAACCAGTGATTCCTGACATTATTTGGAGTGAAAAATGTAAATAAAATTTTGGTCTCCGGTGACTTTTTGGGAGTTTTTTTAATTTATTTTTTCTACAAAAACACAAAAAAATGGTAGGTATTGGACAGTTAGAGGCGGGGTTAGGGGTTGGTCAGTTACTCGGCTGAGTGATCAGTGACGACATGCAGAAGAAATTTTTTTTGTTTGATTTTGAAGAAAGAAATTTTGAAAAAATTAAAAAAAAGTCATCCAAGAAGTCACCGGAGACCAAAATTTCATTAACATTTTTTTACTCCAAATAATGTCAGGAATCACTGGTTAAAGTAAGTCAAGTACGTCCCTTAACACCCTGTATATATATATATACATATATATATATATTTTTTAATATTTAATATAGGTAGATATATGTATAATTGTACAGTGGAGTTATATAAATTACATATGGTGTACATACATAGGATACGGTTACATACTAAAATATTGTGCACTTGGGAGAAATTCGAAAAAACTAAATAAAATAGAGATGAATATAGATTAATAATAAATAGAAAGAATGAGAAAAACAGGTAGTTATTTAGTTAATTATTCCTGATGAAGTGTAGCTTCAGTTTGAGTTTCAGTTTATTGATGTCTTTGGTTTTTTTTATTTCAATGGGAAGGTTGTTGAAAAACTTTATCCCTAAATAGATATAATAAATTGTTTTGCATTAGTTTGGTATTAAATTTTGGTATTTTGATGTTATCTTCATATCTTTTTGATTGGTGAGTTTCAAATTTTTTGATGATATTTATATTATCTTTGTAAATTAGGATAATTGCATTTTTCTTGAAGATATTCTCTCCTCGAGGCACCGTGAAATCTGCGAAAAGCGTTTCTGTTAGATAGGTGGAGGGTTTCTTAAGGAATACTTTAATGATTAGTTTCTGGATTACTTTGATCGGGGTTAGAATATTGTTGTATGACCCCCCCCCCATCCAATAATTCCATATTGAATTAATGACTGGATTAGTGCATAATATACTCTTTTTAGATTGTTGAGATTATTGTATATTATAAAAAAAAAATTCTTTGGGTAATTTTAATTTATGTGCGACAAATTTGAGCTAAAAAAATAATACGAATTCTTGCACACAAAAAACTTTTTTTCTCATTTTAATTTTATAATTTTATATTTTTTTATATTTCTGTAGTATATAGGGATTTAATTTTATATTTTTTTTATATTTCTGTAGTATATGTAGTATATATTTTTTAAATAACTACCATTAATTACAAGTAATGGTCAGAGTTGCCTCTAAAATGATTAAAAAGATGAGTTTGAAAAATGGGATATATTTATGTCAGATTATTTAGGAAACCGTTGTGAATCAAATGGTGTAAACAAAAAAAAATTGTTCGAAAACCTTACATGGGATATTTTGTGAATGCAACGACGATATGTTCTCAAGAGTTTTGAGAATAAATATTTATAGGATATTTTTTACGATATTAATTTATCAAAAAAAAAAACATTCTTGCATCTATTTTATTGTACCTATACTTAATGTGGAAAATAACATATTTACTATAAGCCAAATAATGTACATGCGGATATACAATTGGATATATGCATAATGATAATTATACTAAAAAGGTTTTATTTCTGGGAGTGCAAAAGTCACACAGCTTCATATGTGCTAGAGCTACAAAACTACACTACTTGGATGTTTCTGACCACAAATGTTTAATAAACTGGCGTAAAAGTACTACCTAATGATGTGTAAGCCCATAGAAGGGTTCTCGAGAAACACAGAAATGCATTGATTGAAATTGCACAAACGAATTGGTTATCGCTACCCAGGTTGAAATGCTGCAAATGGGTCCAATCTTTGTGGCGTCATTCTTAATTAAATGAGAACAAATAACTTTGTAGAAACAGCTTTATGTAATCAATATTATCAACATGTTTCGAAAACAGAGTGTTCTTCGTCAGGATAAGATTAATATTAAAATACAAACAACTATAGGCATATGAGAATTATAGACAAAATATTCAAGGGAGAGGTGATTAATTACTTAAAAATATCACAAAATGCAATTATATAAAATGAAATATAAAAATTATTTTTAAGTTAAATACCCTTTTAGTATAGCAAAGTCATTAGAGAAGCTGTGTGGAGGTAATTTTTAATGAAAGGAAGGAGAGGAATTTCTGGGTAGGTAAAAGTATGAAATGATGGTGGAGAGAGTCCGGCTGTAGAGATCAAAAGATCTCCCTCTTCCAGTTTCTCCCAATCCGGCCCGCCACGCAGTAAGTGAACAAAATCATCCGCCACCAAAACCCATGCAGACCTCACCCGTGAACCCGGAAACCCATGCTCAGTCACCAAACATAGCGGACCACTTGGGGTGACCAAGTGGTGGGGGTGTTGGTTATCCAATAAATGGTTTCCGGGGCGATGGTACCTAAAACGCCTCCCAAATTGAAAATTTATTATAGTACTTGACATAAACAATTTTAATTTTGCACAATTTTAGTATGAAAGCTCGGTCAGTATTGGTATACCGCGATGACTCACTAAACAGAAAAAAAAACGAATAAAAAATATCGATTACTCGGGCAAGGACAACACTAGTCTACCGATAAAATTCGTTACATCACTACTTCGCTTTATATGTATGTATTTGTCAAAACCCTTGTTCCCCGGCCCCCCTCAGGAGAAATGAGCGAAAGGGACACCTGCACGTCGGGCCGAAAATACCTAAATAAAATCTTCGAAATCGATGTTTTGTATTCCCCATTTTTCTTCTCCAAAACTGGACGGATTTAAAAATTTTTTTTCACTAACTGTATTAAAAGAAAATATTCTATGTCGGTACGTTTTGCTTTTTTTCAAAATACATTGTTTAGTTTGTATACTGAACGTTTTTTGACGGCGTTTAAATTAGGCAATTTTATTCATTTTTGGAAGGTCCTAACTTCTATAAAAAGTAAATTATCAAAAAAAGCAAAACGTACCGACACGCTAGTGGTCGATATCTATATTATGTAAAAAAAAATTTTGCTCTAGGGTCAAAATCCAGAGAGATAAACGGGGAATACGTTTGTATGGAAAAACGCCGCTAGTATTTCCTCTTAAGCTGCAAAATATGCCGTTATATATACAGGCCAGTATTTTGCGAAATAGTCCCCTATTCGCAGAATATGTCGATATCAAATACAGACCAGCACACTGCGGAATAAGTTTATTAATAAAAACTGGTTAATTAACTTTCGGGAAACGAAGCGGGTAATTGGTTTATCATATACAGGATTTTAATTGTTGAATAACTTTGTTTTAAATATTTGTGTACATTTCCACTATTAATCTTGTATTTGAAACTAGCAAATTTAGTCGGTCGACACTTGTAAACACTATATTATTCACGACGGCAACTTTCTTGGTTGAGCACTTTACGTAGGAATACCGGTGATAATGTTTTGTCGAGTGACGACTCGAAAATGAAGGAATCGTGCCCGTGATAATTTAAATTGCAATTCGAAGTTACAATCGCGCCGGGGTTCTTGATGGAAATGCTAGACAAATTGGGAGTAACAAGACAAAACATTATACATTATAAAGTTTAAACAATTGCTGATTGAAGAACGAGACTGTGGGACCGTGAAGAGGGAGGAAAAAAAATGCCACACGTCGGGCGACAGTGCTAGCATTAAAACGCAAAAAAAAGCACCACGTTGGGCCCAGTGCTAGCATTGGCGCTACTTGCGGCCAACGCTAAACCCAAAACCTGGAAAGGACATGCAATAAACAAGCCGGCGGCTAGCTCTGCACAGCCGGCGCGAGCAAGGTCCCTCTTAAACCCAGGGCGAGTGTCTGTGGTTCGCTTGTTAATTCCTACTCCCCTTCCTTTCCTCAAAATCTCCAGGTCTCCTTCCTCAATCAGAACACAGTTGTTATGCACGAAAAAGGGTTTTATTCAATTAAAGGTGAACAGGGTTCTACAAAAGGCCAGCATCGGCACTACACACATGAGTATTTGGCTATCTCTGATTAATTCTATCATAACGGGGGAAGCTTCTCTCAACTCTCTCTACCGTGTTAAGTGAATTTAAATGTCAGTTCTTAGCACACAGAGGGGTAGCAAGGTTCATTGGTACTCACAAGCAGGAGATAGGCGGTCGGCAGACAGGATTCTGGGTAGGCGTAAACCTCTTTAAGCACAATACACAATTAAAGTAAAACATCGTGAGCGTTTACGGAGAGCGCCTAGCGCGAATCACGGGGAACACAGTTATTCTGCCGAAGGCCGGCGAAGGAATGGGGACGACGAGCCGCTCGGCGCTTGGCACGGGCGCCGCGCGGTGCGGGGAGAGGGGGCGGAGGGCCTGTGCAAGGGGTCAATTCGCTATTAGCTCGCACGGGAAACAATTCCGTAACGTAACAACCTCCAGTACCCAATGTGCCACCTTCGATTTCATCTCGAACATTCAGCAGTACATAGACCAGGGCGAATATGTAGCAGCTATTTTTATAGATCTAAAAAAAGCCTTTGATACAGTAGATCATGAAATACTCCTACAAAAAATGGAACATTTGGGTATAGTCGGAAAATCTTTAAAGCTCCTCCGAAGTTACCTATCTGATAGATATTGCCTTGTCGACATCGAAGGGAACCTAAGCGGCTTTGGAAAAATTACATGTGGAGTGCCACAGGGCTCGATTCTAGGAGCCCTACTTTTCTTACTATGTATCAATGATATAACTAAATGCGGCATCTTGGGAAAACTTCAACTTTACGCTGATGATACTTTGATTTATTATCGTTGTAAAAATCTGAGGGAACTTGAATCTCTAATGAATAAAGATCTCGCAAAGCTAGCTAAATGGTTGCGGATAAATAAATTAAGCCTCAATGTCAAAAAAACTCACTACCTCGCTTTCGGGAAAAAAGATTACATGACAATGAATATTACTCTTGGAAATGAAAAGCTCCAAAATGTACAAGTAACGAAATATTTAGGGTTATTCATAGATTCTAACCTATCGTGGAACTCCCATGTTGAATATGTTAAATCCAAAATTTCCCCGATAACTGGTGTACTCTATCGACTTCAAGATGTGCTCCCCACAGCAAGTGGGGACTTTACTGTTTACTGCGTGCCACATATTATGCTCTGATCCACTCTCACCTAAGTTATCTGGTTAGTATCTGGGGCACCATTACTAAGAAACAAATATCTGAAATACAAGTAATCCAAAATAGAGCCATAAGAAATATATACCATCTACCATGGGATACGCATGTCAAAGACATATACTCACTGACACAAATTCTTCCCTTTACCATTCTGCCAAAATATAGCATCACCACTGCCATCCTACAAATAATTCAACACTCGTCACACACCAACACTAAACCAGCCTTTAATTCCGATATACACCAGCACAAAACACGATCACGAAATCAAATACACCTATCGTCATCTACACACACAACTAAATTTGGAATTAACTCCTTACAATACATCGCACATACGCAATACAACGCATTACCTAATGTCCTAAAACAACCAGAATCAAACAAAAAAAATATTGGCAAAGGCTCTAAAAGGATATTTTCTCAGCAACTTTATTAACCAGTGACGAAGTTATCTGTCTTCCCTTGTAACTCTTATATATTCTTCAATTACCTGTATCAAGTGTATCTAGTCCATTTAAAAATCTATGTATTGTTCATTGATTTCCGTGTTCTTATGTAAAAATAATTTTCCTTTAGATGTATAATGTTGTCCTTCCCGAAATGAGTTTTATTAAACTCATTGGGAGTAATGTATTATAAATTTTATGTAATAATTTTGTAATATATTATCTCTAATAAAAAAAAAAAAATATATATATATGTGCAATCACATACTCACGGTGTTGTGTGGAGTTACGGGTCGTGAATCCTCCCTCCACGTACAGGAAATGATGCGAAAGTAACTCTGTCGAGTCTAAAACGCTAGCTGTAAGCGAGTCCACATCATCCAATGTACATTACATAAAAATATATATATATATAAACATACATTTGGGGAAGGTTTTTATAACTCGCAATATGAAGCTAGCTAGCCTCAAATTCCGAGCTCGGATTTCGTGAAAAGGAATTCTGCACAAAACCTTAGCCGATGACCGAATAAATACATAAGAAGAGTGGGTAATACTAATAGATACTAGTAGAATAAGAACTTATCTGGCGATATGTTCTGGAGATTCGCCAAAAACTCCAAGCTTTTTGTTTGGTCTTTGACGATTTTTATTTGAGAGAGTCGTCATCTCTATTGATTTGGTTAATGGTCTTTGTTTTAGAAGCGACCACTGCCTTCTATTGGTTGAACTGTATTTTTGATCTTCCCCAAGGTTCAACTTTTGATAAATTCTTACTATCCCGTGATTCTCAACTGCTTCATGTAAATCTCCAATACATTTTATTAGGCTATCCCGTGATTTTTCAACTGCCTCATGTAATTCATCAATACCCTTATTAGATTATCCCGTGATTTTACAACTGTTTCATGTACCTATTATTTGTGTAGCTATAATAAATCTATTTATTTTCAATTGTTTAGTTCTAAAATATCTCTTCATGTACAGATTAAAGATAGTGTTTAAAATTTTTTTCTATAATTGCACAATATCATGATTAAATCCATATCCCATTCTAGAAATCGATATCTAAGTACAAAACTCATACCTGTCAATTACCTATTCAAAATCCAAGGACATCCTCCTCTAAAGCATCTGACCCAGTGCCCCAATGACCGAGCTATAAACAATTTTAATTATGTAAACATTTCATGCTAGGCACATGCCCGTGTTGTGGTGGTCGATTTTTCATACAGTAAATTAACATATGCAATATAAAGAATGTGTGAGAGTATTAAGAAAATATATACATAAAATAATATAATAATAAAGAATATTATATAATACAAAATAGTATAAAAGAATTTAATTTAAAAGATTTACGATTATAAAATCAGAGAGAGTACTTAATGGTAAGCAAATGAGGAAGGATTTTTATGTTGAAAATCTACATTATTTAACACCAATTTTTATACAATTAAATGTTGGGCTTTATTCTTCAAGTCCGGCGAATTACATTGAACAGCTGTACAGTAAGTATGTAGTATATATTATAGTTGTTCATGTTTCAGTCCAGCGAATACTAAATTATAATTATTGTTACCATGGTTATTGCTGGGAAGTACATATGGGACTTCGTCGGATTCGATACACAGTGGTGCCAAACAGTTTTAAGTAAATAGTCTAAAAGTATTTAAACTTTCAGCTAATTATATTATAGTAATTACGTATAGTTCTTTACAGACAAAAAACTTTTATTGGTGGTATATAATCTATTATCAATTTTATTTATAAAAAGTAACTCAAACTTAAATACACAGTTTCGTCGTGGAGCTGGTGAAATAAAACCAAGAAACAAAGAATAAAAAAATAAAAAAAGGCTTGGAGTGGAAAGGGCTAAGAAATGATTTTCTTTTCTCCCATTTTGATAAAACAAAGTTTTTAGGTTTATTATATTTTCACAATGAAAATAAAACAAATGATAATAAATAAAATGATGTTTTCCTCCAAATAAATGAAGTAAAATGGTATATTATATTATACAGATAACAGCAATAAAAGCAGTTTAAACAAATGTTGACCTTCATAATAAAATTATATGTTAAGTTAAGTTAATTAAGTTAGTTTAGGTAATCTAGTTAATTTAAGTTGATTCAAGTTAGCCTAAATTAATGATGTGAGGCATTCTTTAAAATAGTCCCTTCCCTTTAGAATCAACCAGTTCTGAACCCCTGTGATATAACTATCGCCAGTTTTCGATTTCCTGATATCAATACTCAGCGAATTAAACATTTTGGGCGCAATGTAAGAGAACTGGCGCTGTGCGAAGGCTGTTTTTGTTGGAGGAATTATGCATTTTAGTTGGGATGAGTACCGGGTGCGAATTTTTTGTTGTGTTTTTTTCATCAAATCCTTTTTCCATAAATATATGAGAATCGTCTTTATGTATAATTGTCGAATGTCTAATACTGTGAGTTTTTCAAAAAGTGGTTCTGATGGGTGTGATGGGTTACATTTGAATATTATCCTTAGCAATAGTTTTTGTATTAAGACCATGGGATGAAGAATTGATGTTGCACAACCTCCCCATCCTATAATAACATATGTGGCAATTGATTGAAAAAGTGCAAAGTAAACACATCTTAGTGTTTGTAGGTTAAGGATAGATCTAAGAGAGTAGAAAATGTAACATAATTTGCGAAGTCTATTTGTTACAGAATTTATGTGTGCCTCCCATCGTAATTGATCATCTATGATAACTCCCAAGTACTTAATTTCGTTTGATAATTTTAGGTTATCGCATGAGCAGTTTTTGTGAGGTGATGTAGGTGTGTTAAGGTTCTGTGAACATGAATGTATGTAAGTTTTTTTTTTATGTAAGTTTTTTAAGATTAGGATTACGTATGGAAAGAAGTAGATACTTTGTTTTATCTATATTAAGAGTTAGGAGGTTGGAATCTAACCAGTTTTTAACTAAGTTCATGCCATAATTTGCTTTTTTAAAGGTTGAATTTAAATCTTCGTCATCGAATACATTATCTTAAAACATTCCCGAACGCGAGATTATATGGTCCTAAATTTTCCATTTGAATTTAATAATGGTAATTTTTTTTCGCACATGTCTAATCTGTTCCCCGATAAATATAGTCATAATCCATATATATATAAATACATATATACTTTGTCTCAATAATAATATACTGATATATACAAATATATTATGGTTGAAATAAATTCTCGTTCATAACCTAATTTCAATCGTTTCGTATTAGCTGAAATTATAATAGTACATATATTAATAAAATAAGTATAAAATATGAACTTGAAATTTTATCTAGCACACAACTATTTTTTAAATAGCATAGTGCGTTCTATGTAGGTATTCGTAATCGATACCTTTTACTTTTATTTAAGTGTATTTCTTTTTGATTAAAATTTTCTTGGAAAAATATATATATATATATAAATATACCTATTTAATATACAATATTTTAATATAGATACATATCGATTTGGAATTTTATCAAAAACATAACTATTTTCAATAGCTATCGATAAATTCAGAGGTAGGTATTCGAAATCGATACCTTTACTTTGAATATCAGTGTGTTTCTTTTTTTTTTTTGATTAAAATTTTCTTGGAATAAATATAATTATACATATAAATATGCCTATTTTATATATAATACTTTAATATAGGTACATATCATATATTAAGCAAGTAATATTTTGTTATAAAAAGTAATTCAAATACCAACGGTCTGCTGCATGCCGCTTTCTCCTTGGAACCTGGAAAACCTTTATAATAAAAAAAAACTTACACCTTTCAAAGTTTTCTCACCGGGTGCTACACGGATAAACCTTGTTTTTTTTTTCTACCTAGTATCTATTCCTATGTTATCAACTAAATTCAAATAAACATTTTTTTTTCCGACTCAATTTTATTTTATTCTCGTTTAATCTAACTAAATTAAATGATGTTTATCGTTCTAACTGCACTTTATTTCAAAACTCGTTGATTAAATAACTTTTTTAACGATAGTTACTTCGCGATTAATTCCGAAATGGTAAATCGTTACTTTTATTTAGCAATAAAATATTATTATGTATTATCATTCATTTTTATTTTAATTTAATTTTTTTTCAAATTTTTTGAATCTAATAATAGATTAACACTTTGTGGTAGGAATGTGCCGCCCAATTGTAAATTATTTGGCCGAATTATTCTGATGTAAATTTTATTCATTTAATTAAATCGGTAATTATTATTAAACACTGTTTTTTATTTTTATTTTGCTACACCAACAATACTTTGATTATAGCACTTTATTCTCCCTAAATTTTATAATTTTTACGAGTAGATTTATTTCGACTACACTATTTTTTTAAATTAATAAAAGACTAGCACTTAATTTAAAACACTCAATTTAATTAAAGATTTTCGTTGAACTTTTCCGTTTAACTGGATGCATTTATTTATTTATTATCTCTTTTCAATTTGCACTATTTTTTAAATAATTATTTAAATATTTGAAATTTAATAGAACACTTTACGTTTAAACTGGACACACGTTTTTAATTATAACTTATTTGCATTCAATTATCACATCACTTTTTTATAATCAATAAAATTCAATATTTATTGATTATAAAAACCGAATTTTTCACTAAACAAAATCACAGCACTTTTAGCTTTTCACAAGTAACATTACCGAACGTTTTCGTCGCGTCTCACCAACTTCAACTTTTCAAAAACCCGCGCTGACTGATCTCAAATGACGTCTGTTCTCATTGGTATACCCCCTCTCAGGTCCAAAAGATTGTATCTGAATTTCCTGTGACAAAACAATCCCATGTCTATCAACTCGTAATCTTTTGAAATTCTTTCACTATTATCGAGTAATGTTACTTAAGTCCTTTTTCCATGGTATCATTGCTTTCTGTCTCGCGTTACCATATCTTCAAGGCCCGAATTCAGTTAATGTCTGTTAGCTGGCCCCTAATTTCCTTCTCTCGCTCATATAAAATGTTCATATAAAATTTGCTTGAATTTCATGATTTTGTGTTCTTTTTTTTTCTTAATTCGTAAAAGGTCCATCTTCGATAGCTATATGTACGTCTCAATTTTTCCGCATCTCTCGCAAATCATGATCAAATGCATGTCGAAATCTTTACTACGCAATTTCGAATTGTAATTTTAATAAATTCCACTCCATTTTACTGCTACTTGTATGAATCTTTCTATTCAAAACCCGTATTTTCTCTATTTACGTCGTATATCTGAATTTTCCTATTTTCTCTTATTTCCCTCTTATTCATGATGTTCTTTTTTTGATTTTCCTCATTCATTCTCATGTAACTTTCCACAACTATATGATTAGTTACATTCCAAGTCAAATTTATTGTTTTTATCGATACTTCTGAATTTTCATAAGTTTTCCTTACGGAATCATCTTTTAATTGTCTTTATTTTCTTTTTTACTACCCTCCGTTTCGCTTTCGATGTATGTCACCTCTTAGAAAATTTCATTTTCTATATACTTCTACTTTTTATGTTATTTTTCACATTTTTTTATAGGAGAAAATTCCAATTTATCCCTGGGATATGTGTTATGTTTGTTTATTCCTCAAAATCCGGCCCAAAATTCCGTCTCTCTTCGTCTTAAATCCACATTAATTTAAGGTTTGACATCTGTTTATGTCTGGGTTTCGATGTACTGATCAATAACTCAGCATTTATTCGAGGGTAATAAAATATAATCGTTTTTAGTTAATGTAAACCGTTCATAAGGCCAATGATAATTTTTATTGTCCCAAAAGCCATTAAAATGGGTTTAATCACCTAGAATCATGTCAGTTTTCTTATTGTTTAAACAACAGAATCATGTGTGAGATCGCCAACCCATATAACGTTATCGTTCCTCACCAATCTATCCTATCTCCCATAGAATTCTCCTCAAACAATTGACGTAAAACAATTCCTTCCGTTGACTTTATCTAACGCAATATAACTAGAATAACCACCCTATCTCAAATATATAACGATATCTATTTAAACTCGTCGGAAAATGCAAAATTAAGTCGAAATCTTATATTGTTCAATAAACACTTCCGTTTAAACGTCCATTTTTTCCATTAGATTTTCTTTTCAAATCGTTTTCCCTGACTTTATTGCTTCATCTAAAAGTGACATTCTTAATTTCCCGCGTTTTTCTTCCTTTTAAATATCAAACGTACGTTTTTCTCTGAATCTGGCCTCCTTTTGGTTTTCACGTACTCGTTATACAATTGAATATCCCTACAGTAGCTTTTCCTATGTTTTCCACGTCTTTTCTTTATCTTCCTCTTATTATAATTTTCTTGTCATTTCCTTGCATAATTTTTTCAACATAATATGGATTTATTTGTTCGTTAACTGCGGTTGTCGATACCTCCATTGCACCGATTGTTTACTTTACATCTAGGGTCATTGTACCAGATGCACCGAGCGTGAGACCCTGTTTACATTATAGCGCGGTGATCTCTCGGTTGATGACGATTTTTTTCCCCATAAATCTCTGACTAATTGCCTAGTCTAAAGTTCATCTCTTTGTTCAAAATATGAATACGCCCTTCACTCTGTGATTGGTTTCTTTAATTATTTATAGCTTTCTGCTTCGCCCTGATTGGCTGTCAGTTTCTACTATTTATTTTCCGGCCTAATAGAAAGGGAATGCCCCTGCGTCGTGACGATTTTTAATACCATCTGTGATTTTTTTTACCAATATTCATCTCAATCTGTTTAATTTATAGATCCCTACTGTCAACAAGAATTCAATTCACTTTGATCCGATAGATGTCGCAAGTGTGTCCGTTTTATAAGTAATTGGTATTTTCTTTTTAAGTTAAAGGGGTAGGCTACGATATTTTCTTATTTGCACTGGTGATTAATGCAATACATCACACTATTAATTTGCATATTGCATTTGCGCTTGCCACCCCGCTGCCCGGTTGCCAGCCCACACCTATTGTGTATTATATATTTCAACCAATTTAAGCAAAACCTTGACAAATTATATACATAAACCTTCCTCATGAATCATTCTATCTATTGGTGAAAACCACATGAAAATCCGTTGCGTTGTTTGTTTTATCTAAGCGTACAGACAGCGGGAACGACTTTGCTTTATTATTATGTAATGGAGTGTAAGGAGAATATATGACGCAAATGTGAATGGAAGAAGAAATCGGGGACGCCCGAGGAAGACATGGCATGACCAAGTGAATCAGATACTTGAGTCGGGCCATGTGAAGAGTCGGAATAATAGAAGAGCATGTATGAGACGATTATTTTTTATTTTATTTTTTTATTTTACTTTATTTGGGAAACAAACAGTTGTACATATTTTATTAAATAATTACATTTGACAAATTTGCATGAACCAGTGAAGTTTCCACATTTGACAATATAGAATTTAAAGAAAAAACAAAAAACTCATTAATATAAGAAGTTATACATACATAATACCTAACTAGATTACAGAAAATCAGACGAAACCAACATAATAAAATCAGATGAAACCAACATAATAATTCATACGAAAATCAGATGAAACCAACATAATAAGAGAAAAACAATAAAATAAGGCACACAGCAGGATTCACGATCAACAATCTGTTTTGATCTTCTCCGTTACATATTTTGTGAATTGAACTGAGGACAAATGGAAAATATCAGCGTCTGAAAGGATATTGTTATATTTTGTGCACGTCCTTTTCAGAAATGTATGTTGTGAGTAGTTAGTTTTTGATTGTGGGATGTGGAATAGTTTGTTTGTTCTTGTATTACGTACTGGACAGTGGAAGTAGATGTTTTCCAGAAGATAGTTGCTGTCAACAGCGTTGTTGATGATTTTGTATAAAAATTTCTGGTCGGATATATTTCTTCTCTCTTCTAGTGATGTAATTTTATGGAATGCTAAGGAATCTTTTACATGTTCTGATATTCGGAACGATTTAAAGTCTAAGTATTTCAAAAATTTTTTTTGGATTCTTTCTAACCTTTCAATATTGACTTTGTATTGGGGATTCCAAATCACTGATCCAAATTCTAGTATGGAGCGAACAAAAGAAAAATATAATATCTTGATTACATTTGGTGATCTGAATGGTTTAGTCACTCTTACAATGAATCCTAGGAGTTTGTAGGCCCTGTCACAAATGGAATTTATGTGTGATCGGAAAGACATTCCGGAGTCCATTATTATTCCTAAGTCCCTTACTTCACTACACCTTTTTAATTCAACTCCGTTTATTTTATATGGGAATGTTAGGGGGTTAGTGCTTTTGGTGAAAGATATTGTATTACATTTTTCTAGATTAAGGTACAGTTGGTTGTTTGCGCAATATAGTCCAAGCCTATTGATATCCTCTTGCAATTCTAGGCTGTCATTAATATTAATTACTTTTTTGTAAATTTTAATGTCATCAGCAAAAATTTGGATTTTAGAGTTTTTGAAGCAAGAGTCTATATCATTTATATACAAAATAAAAAGGAGAGGTCCGAGGTGTGATCCTTGTGGAATTCCTGAGGGTATATTATAGAAACGTGAAGAGAAACCCTTAGCTCTAACTGCTTGACTCCTGTTAGTGACGTACGATTTGATCCATCTTAGAAGGTCCCCACTGATCCCGATTTTTAATAGCTTCTTCAGAAGCAGTTTGATGTTAATTTTATCAAAGGCTTTTGAAAAATCCGTGTATATAGAATCAATCTGAGTTTTACTACCCATAGAATTAAATATGAAATCTGTGTATTCCAGCAGGTTTGTCTCGACTGACCGTTTTCTAAAAAAGCCGTGCTGATTTTTTGATATGGTAGTTTGTACTGCTGGAAAAAGTTGGTCAAGAACCATGTTTTCCATAATCTTGCTGATAATTGGGAGTTTGGAGATGGGCCTGTAGTTAGTGATGTTATTTTTGTCCCCGCTTTTATGGATTGGTGTAATGAGTGCTTGTTTCCAGACGTTGGGGAAGTTGCCTTCCTCAAATGACATTTTGAACAGCATGGAGATAGGATAAGCCAATTGGTCCCGGCATTTTACATAAAAAATGGATGGAATTAAATCAGATCCCGCGCTTTTGTTCGGATCGAGTTTTTTTAGATAATTAAGTACATGCGATTGATTAAAGTTAATTGTGTGAATATGAAGATAAGAGTTGTCGACATTGTTATCAGAGTTTATAGGATCGAGGCTGGGGTTGGGATTCTCTACAAAAACCGATCTAAAATAATCACTAAAATTGTCACAAATGGATTGTCCATCAGTGCAGGAGATATCGCCAAGATACATTTGATTTGGTAGATCAGAAGACAATTGCTTTGATTTTACGAACGACCAGAAGCGTTTACTACACTTTTTTATTGATTCTTCTGCCGTCCTAATGTAGTTATCATAACATTCAAGTGAGATCTTCTTTTGACGATTTCTCAGCACTGAAAAGGATTGATAGTCAGCTAGATTTTTGTATTTTTTCCATTTTTTGTGATATTTTAGTTTCTCTTTTACAATTTTAATAAGTGGGGAAGTATACCAGGGGGGAAACCTTTCCAAATTAACATAAATTTTTTTTTCGGGAATATGTTTACGTATGAGGTCATTTATGATATTATAAAAGTTTAATACGGCCCCTTCAGTATCCTTATTTTGAAATTCGTGTTCCCAATTTATTATGGATAATTCGTTTATGATTTGTTCGTAATCACCTCGGTGAAACATTTTGACTGTCCTTGACGAAACGAGGGAAGACGGTTTAATAACTGGGGATAACTCTATGTCTAATGCTCTGTGGTGTGTATCTTCAGGCGTCAGAGGCTGGGTACTGTGAGTTATGCTACATTCTGAAATATTTGTCATGATTAAGTCAAGAGTTCGTTTATTTGTATTGATCACAGAATTAAATTGCTGTAATTGCGTGAATGAAAGGAAGTCAACCAACGCACAACTAGCAGTATCTTCTGGAAAATTTGATTCTAAATAGTTTTGCCCTTCTGTTACCTTCCAATTTAGTTTGGGTATGTTATAGTCTCCAGCTAATAAAAACAATCCTTCCGGGTGATTTGTGTGCAGGTCCGATGTATTGTTTAAGTGATGAATTAGATTATGAATGTAGTTGGTGTTTTGTGGATGGTACGAGCAGCATATATATAATTTTTGGAGTTTATTATTGTTACCTAGTATTGGCACCGATATCCAAATGTCCTCAGTACACGTAGACCACGGTAGTTTCTGAGCATTAAGAGATTTAGAGGTTGCGATTAATACCCCCCCTCCCTGCTGCTGTCCAGATACTAAGTAGTCACGATCCTTTCTAAACACATCGTACCTGCTGTCAAACAATTCGCTATCATGGATTGAATCATTTAGCCAAGTTTCGCATAAAAGGTAAATGTCAAAATTGTTTAAAAGAACCTGATTTAAGAAATTATGTGTTTTTGTGCGAAGACCTCGCACATTTTGGAAATATATGTTAAGCATTTTTTAATATTTTGTGAATAAAATTTGTTGAAAAATATTTTAGAAATATAATATAATTATGCTGTGATTGGGGACATTTTTGAACGTCAGGTTCTGTTTGTTTATGGTAAGTTGCATTGTTTATGGTTTCGATAGGCATTAGTTTTGACAGATTAAGAGGTACATCTATGGTCGAAATACAAATTGATTGTAAACATGCGAGTGTGAGAAAAATAATATTACGATGATACATTTCATAAGTTTTTGATACTATTTTGTAGTTAACAAGTGATGGTAATTCGTGTGTTACAATTAAGGAGATAATGTGTGTGATATTAAGGTATTTACATACTTGAGAGAGATTTATAATGTTAGGTTTATGTTTGACAGTATTATATAATTTTAATTTCCTAAAGGGACAGTCGGCGAAACATCATGTGTTGTTTTTAATTTTGATAGTCTATCGACGTCATCTTGATCAGCGATTAGTATCATTGGGGTGGTGTCACTTACACGAATGAATATTTTTCCGTTTCGTACCCAGCAGTAGAGTATTTTTTTTTCCATTTTTATCTCTCGGCATTGTTCGATGTATGAATGTGAATGAGGCAAGGAGTGTGTGCCAAGATCGAGTTGTTTGGCGGTCCATCCTCTCTGCCTACTTCTGCGGGGAAACGGCGTGATGGTTAGTTAGTTAGTAAGTTAGTTAGTTAGTTGTATTTCGTGTGGATTGTTTTAACGATGAAGGCATGTTATTAGAGTTTATTTGCTTACAATTAAAATGTCTTTGTCCATGAGTGATATTATATTGTAATAGGATATTACAGATGATTGGGACTGTAAGGGAATGCGGAGATTGGATGAGAAGGGGTTAATATTATAAATTCAGCGTAAAGTTGTATAATTGTTGTAACATCGAAAAGTTTCAATATATCAGGAGAGTCTGTAAAGTACCTTACCTAAAACATTTAGTGTTTTTTTTTTGTTATGGTCGTTGTTTTAACAATTTTTTGTTAGTTTTTGCAATTATTAGTTGCATTTTCCCAAGACAATAATCCGTTTATATGATACCTTTGTATTAAAATTGATGAAAATCTCCGATGTAACACTACATATTGACGTAATTACAAAAAAAACTGACAATAACATAATATTTCTTTACAAAAATTCGTTTTATCCTCAAAACAAACGACAAACAAAATAATATATCAGAAATAGATTACGAGATAAATTGAAGGGGATCTGCCATGAGCACTTACAAGAAGCCCAACGTTGCCCAAAAAGGTGTACTGAAGACTTTTCTGAAAGTTCCAGTTAGAAATATTTTTGACAAATTCCAGTTTTCAATAATATACAAACATCAACATATTTGAATTATGCTGTTGATTGTTGATGTTTGCTCCAATACTCAAAATACTATACTCAATACTCAAATACTCAAGCGATAGGTCAAACTATACTGGTTAGTTCCAGTTTGAATAATTTTTTTGGAGAGAGAAATATTAAATTTCTTGCTACGAAAATTGTGTAATATACATCTAAATCAAACAAATTTAAAAAATTTTAAACCCCTTCTCATACAATTTGGGTGGCGGATATGAGTACCGCCGCCCCTAGAAACATTTATTGGATAACCAACATCACTGCCATAGGTCATCCCAAGTGATTCGTTTGGTGACTTAGCAGGGGTTCCCGGGTTCATAAGGGTGAGGTTTGTCCGGGTCTTGGCGGCGGATGCGTCTGTCCACCAGCTGCTTGGCAGACCGGATAGTATAAGAGTGGTCGAGGGAGTCTCTTTGACTTCTCCAGCCGTACTCTCTTGAAACACCGCCTTGCATCGCAGTGGGAGGTATGGAGTCATACGTCCGTCACTCCTGGACACACTGACCCCCAGAATCCAACCCACCCCTCATACCTTTTTTCCTTCACAACTTCAACTACTAGAACTTTCTATCCTTTTCTTTCCCAAAAAGACCTTCCATTCAGCATCCCCTAAGATGACATAGGCCCTGAGGGAAATTATTTTCCCCAGGGTCTCCTGTGTGGAGCTAATGTTAAAAAAAAATCAATATTTGGAGTGATTAGTTCTGCAAGCCGGGAGACAAAACAGTACATAATGCTCTCGGTCACGGAGATAACCATCGGGAACACAGAAACTATTGCTCTCCATGGAATGTAAAAAATATAATTAAATAATTATTATGCCCTAAGCCCTATACTATACGTCATGTACATAGAAATCTTTGCCAAAGAAATCAAAAACAAACTAATAGAAAAAAAGTAGATGGTATTAAGTCAACATAAATTATTTATTACTGCTTCATACAATCTGATTTCTGAATTCCACTCATCCACCTCTGATGTTATATTTGATAACTTTAGTTTTCTATGCATAATATTTACAAGTCAGGTACGCCTTCTACGTCACAGGTATGTCTGGCAACGTTAAATTATCGTGTAAACAAGCTTATGGATCCGAGTTGTTAAAGACCGTTTTCATCAGGTTTTTTTTACGCCCTTGACGTTTTGTTCCACAAAACTGCTTTCTTGGTATCAACTCAAAATCTATGAATATGTAAATACTGTATAAAAATATTTTATATCTTGAGACTTGTTTTATCAAAGAAATAAATCAAATTGGTATTTAAACTTTATACAGCGCCAGAAACGATTTAAGATTTTTACGGCTGTGGTCTTTAAGAAACGATTTAAGATTTTTACGGCTGTGGTCTTTAGGATTCAATGTCCTTCAACAGGTGTCAATAATATAGGTAGTTAATCATGCAGCGCCGTAGATGCGTTATTTAAAAAATGATTTAGCAAATTATATATTTAAACGTTAATGACAAGTGTTTTTTCTTTAAATCACACGATGTCACATGATGAAAACAATTCAAAGTATATTAATATTGTTAATGAAATGGATGAACCTTTAAAACATAATTATTATCCACAGTCTTGTCAAAGTTTTGCGCGTACTATTTATCGCGCTATTGCGGTTAAGAGTCATTAACCAGCGGCCGAGAATTTAAATTTCGTCGAACGATGATCTTGCGATCGTACTCTTGTAACTCTACAGGGCGGTTCCGATGAGAAAGAATAATTATTCTCCATACCAGCACTTTAACATAATAAATCAATTTCGATTTTATTTCATTCAAAATTTGCTTTGATAAATACCTACATTCACAAATGCTCAAACTTGTGATGATAAACTATTAAAACTATGTACATTTTGAACTATTTTTTGATCATAAGTATTTACAATTTTTCAATAATGTCTAAGCAAAACAAGAATGCAATTTAAAATATATTAGTTTGTAAGACCGTACATAAATAGACAAACTGATGTATTTTTGTCACAAAACAAGGGAGATCTGATTTTTTTTAATGATTTTATTTATATGAACTAAAATTAAAATTCTGACTCCCAATATATAATGGATCCAGATTCCTTGATGATGATCGATGATGTTTATTCCGAGATTCTACGGTGGTTCTTCTTAGGAAAGGTAAAGAGAACGAATGGACAACAATCACACCCTTTTATACGTTACGCATGCTGTCTCACTCATACACGTATGACTCTTTCATACCTTAAGACATACGTTCACCACATTTTGGAACCAGTTCTTATCGGATTTATAAAATTGTTACCTATACTCAAACTGGCCGAAGCCGAAGTAAAAGCCGCCCGCAGGGCCTAGCGGTAAAAACCTGCTGAACGGGTTTTAACTGCTAGTACAAAATAATATTGTTATAACAATACGTAAATATTATGAAATATTCGAACGGAAGCGCTCCTTCTATTTGTCAACTGATTTGTTTGTCCCCTGTGCAGATATTTTTAGTAAGTCTTAAATCTTTTCTAGCGCGCTTTACGATTCAACGCTTTATCTCATTTTTCACGAACGCCTTAAGGGGGGAGTCTAGTCTAGCCGATCCAAAAGATCGACTTTTTTGTTGCTAAAAACCTTCCTACACATGTGGAGAATATATTCCCAAAGTTATAACAGCTAATTCGACCTTAAAGTATAGTTAGTAGCGGGGCGCGCCAAGCAGGTAGAACAGAGAACGGAGTGCCCCGGTTACAATTAAAATCTTTAAATGCGTTTTTCTCAACACTACATTTTTCAAGTTGACTGGAATCGTAACTCATCGAATTTTCATCTGATTCACTTTATTCAAAGTTTAAATTAACGAAAAATTAAATTAAAATTAAGTTATTGCAAAATTAAGGACGATTTTTTTCGTCAATTTTTATTTCATGTCCACCATTTTTGCTATCAACAACATTTTTTGGCAAACTGTGGTTCACGCGCATTCTACGTTCATACTATACCGATTTTTTTAATTTCATTCTTCAAATGACTTCCAAGGATTCCAGGATTCCAGCCGATTTGGTTGGACTCTCTGCTTCTCGCCGTTATATCTGTACTTAAATACGGGGGCTGTCCGTAAAATAAGGTCTCCAAGGTGCTGAGGTCGTGGAGAACGATTTTACCTGGCGGGTGGCGGCGAGCGGAAGCTCCATCGAGAATGGCTGCCACGCCGCGGTAAGCATCACAGAGAGTACAGCGTGGTGGGTATTAGGCATTGGGAAACCAGGCAACATGCCAGTGTTGCCGGATTGCGCGTAAAATCGTTCCTCGCGACCGCAGTACCTTGGAGATCTTATTTTACAATTAGCCTTCACATATGTATAGATATTCAAATCAAATTTTCAGTGGTGGTTTTTCTTGTTCAAATGTAAAAATCTAAACCTGAAAAAAGGTCGATATGAAAAAAACACTCGGCTGGACCAGACTGCCTCCTTAAGTTGCGGAAAGAATCTAGGTAGCTACTTCATAGTTTAACGTTTTTTACACACATTTTTTATTTCCTCGGAATTATAATATAACTAAAGTTTCCCTTTGTTTTCCGCCGTATTTTCGTTATAAATATGTATTTTTATATTACTGTTTCCTCTGTCTGCTGCACGTTTTGCGAGAATGTCATTTTTTCAGGCTTTTTAGCGACCTTCTTCTGTGCCACGACGTGATTTATCTTCCCCGGGAGAGTGAGATTATATTACCTTAAATGTGTAAAGGAATAAGAGGCCGCACGCTTTAGGAATAACTTACACGCCTCAGCGATAATAATGATGCGATATGTTACGCTACATCGTTCAACCGCTAGATGTCACTACTTTATATTCATATCTTATCTAACTACACTATCCATACTTACAATATTATAAGTAATGCGAAAGTGCGCGTGTTTGTTACGCTTTCACGCCTAAACACTAAACCGATTTTAAAAATTCTTTCACAATACAAAGCTACATTATCAGCGAGTAATATAGGCTGTATATATTATAATGGTAATTCCTGGCGTTATGAAATTTGTATAAATGAAAATGTATTATTTCATATTTTTAAGCGGCAGGGAGGAAAGGCAGGGGGAAGTTGGGGTTCGCAGAGAGGGAAGCGATGAGGGAGGGGGAGGGGAGGACGGGGAAAGAATAAAGGGATGGAGACGCACATTACCCATTTCAACATTACCCATTTTCACTAGTTCTGGCTCGATTATGATCGACCCGATTATTTTAACCCAATCAGAAACCACCAATGACCAATTAGGTCACTTAAAAAATCGATTATTTAATCGACGAACTCTCAGCTCAGTCAGTATCCGTAATGGGTGTAGTATTCGATCAAAATAAATTTCGATAACAGGGCGGAGCGTCTTGAATCTCGTTCTCACGACTGGGAAATGTGGGTTACTTACATATCTGCCTTGATGATGGACTTTGTAATACTGTCCGAAACGTAAGCTAAAGAAGGAGGTAGCGTATCACGCCATAATATCACATCAAAGTAATTTTTAATTAAATTATAATGTCAGCTCACAAAGATATTGTTTTCTTTGTTTTTTTTTTTAAATTTAATCATCCTCGTGGTCCAAAGATTGCCGGTAAACACGTTGAGGAGATGTCATTAATATTAAATTTGTGATACAGAAAAATAATTATTTTAAAATAAGACATTATAATCATCAAACAGTATTAATAGCCTAAAGACTTTAAGAATCCGGCTAAATAAGGCGCGGCGGCCTTACGCAAAATCGTTTTCGTACGTGGAGTTTGATACAAATCTACTTTTGTAATAGGAACGAATTAAAGCAATGCCAAAAAATGGTGCCACTTACGTTAACACTAGCGAGACGAACATTGTCTGGCAGGCGTAAGTTTTGATTTATAATTTCGTGAATCTCTCCAGATATGGAGAGATTGACGGTAATATGATTATTATTGTAACTGACAGTTGTGAATAATAATACCACACGTCTATATTTATTTATTTAATGAAAATATATGAAAAATAACTTGCACATCTCACTAGGGCAGGGATGGTGAACCTTTATGTCTCAACGTGCCATTTTTCTAAAGAAATGTTTAATAAGGTAATAGACGTCCATCAAATAATTTTGTCTTTGTGATTATTTGGAGATAATAATAATAGATACTTAGTATCAATTAAAAACTCTTTATTTACTACTACTAAATAGGAACATTTAGCATTATACGCGAAATTTAAATTAAAGTAAAATTCGTGTGACTTCTGATGTTGCAGGTTAGATGACAAATAACATATATATTAGGGTTGTAAGATGTTATTTTTAGCAGAATGCATGCTAAACTGGAGTCACCTGTCAAACGGTAAATAACCAACTCTTTAAAGTTATTCATCTTTGAAATTAATGACTCGCAGGCATAGGTTGATGAAAATATTGTTAAAATATCGCGCTTCAAACAATTAAATGTGTCTGGTAATGCATTCCACGTTTCCAAAATTTTGTTTTTAGCATTTTCACTTATATTACCTGTCAATCTTTCTGTTTCAATTAATTTTAACTCTCACCTTGTTTCAACAAATTTTTGAATCCATATTGAACTAAACTGGAAATCAATCAGCTGCATTTCAAATTCATCAATTTCCTACCAATCGAATGGGGACAAATTCAGTTTATCAATTGAGGTCACATCACTTCATAATAAATTTTATGATCACTGATCAGTGACGTGCCCAAAATATTGTGTCGCGTGCCATTAATGGCACGCGTGCCATTGGTTACTAGGGCATTCCTGTATCGAGATATGCAGTTTTACAATGTAATTAAAAAAATACATTTAACCTAATAAAAATATAATTATAAACCTGCAAAAGAAGCACTGAGTACTATTATTCAGACATAGATTATTAATAATTACAGCAACAATAAGCAAATTAAAAAGTAAATAATAATACAGAAGTAAAGGGACCGTACCCATACTACGTGACACGCTTAGGGGGTAGGGAAGTGAAATAACACAAAACTGCGCTACATAAATACTACGTTATTATTATTTTATTATTATTGCATGGTGCGGTTACTTTGTCCCGTTGGGCGTTGACTAGATGTCACTGGATACCAGTGGATCCGACAAACCGGCTGTTTTTAGAACCAGTTCCAATTGGATTTATAAAAGGGTCTCTAACACTCAAATTGGGCGAAGCCGTACCAAAAGCCACCCGCAGGGCCTAGCTGCTAAAGCCTGCGGAGCGGGTTTTTAACTGCTAGTAATAATATTAAGCTGAAATCGTAATAAATAAACCTCCCGGGTTACTGGCATCTCTTGACAAAAAATTAAAAGCTTGCATATTGTGAGACAGGTTTTTGGAGTGGTTCACCTGTTTCCGTAAACGCAAGAGCGAGACAGGTGATCCCACTATAAAAGGAGATGCAGGCATCTCCTCGCCCTCTTTTCCTACCGCCAGCACGTTAGATAGGACGTACTATAGCCAATATGTTACAATAAATGTTCATCTCGCCAATCGCGTGTAATTACTAAAAACCTAAGCCTACACTCCGAGTCTGTATATAACAGTGGCGCAGCCTACGGAATACGATAAGACTGCACATAACAGTGGCAGCTCGCGAAATCGTAAAAAGAATCGAAGCGCAAAATTTGGCACAAAAAATTTGCGGTTGTAACATATTATTTTCGGGTCGGTAAAAAAGGCCGGACCGGAATTCAAGCAACACTTCACTGCAAGGAGTGAAGTGAACAGCGAAGAAGAAGACACTGGAGCCAGCCAGCTTCTCGAAAGGGTGAAGCACGGGAGGTCCAGCGTCAATCGGCATCTCTGAGGGTCAAGGATCGGAGATCCAGGTCGCAGGAGTGATCTCGGGCAGCGATCGGTGTTACTGTGTTACGGGTCTGGAAGGAGCCATCAAGTCACAGGGTCAAGGAGCAGTTTCCAGAGCAGGGTCCAGGGAGCAGACTGAGGAAGAAGAAGCCTCATTGGGAAGTTTTTGTTTTTTCTGTTTTCTTTCTCTCTATTTGTGTAACTTCTGGGCATTGGAAACATGGAGTCTCGAGGATTGGAGTCCTTCAGTTTGCGTGACGGGAACTGGGAGAACTTCAAGGTCCGCCTCGAACAATTTCTCCTCGTGAATGATGATAAGTTTGCATCGGATGATAAGTAAAGGGCTATTTTCCTGAATGCATTGAAAGATGATTGTTTTTCC
This sequence comes from Limnephilus marmoratus, assembly GCA_917880885.1. Lineage (NCBI taxonomy): Eukaryota > Metazoa > Arthropoda > Insecta > Trichoptera > Limnephilidae > Limnephilus > Limnephilus marmoratus. The sequence goes on from OU862915.1 coordinate 21,106,464, forward strand.
TTATTGGTTAATTTGTGCATTCCTAAAAAGGTAATAGATATTAAGTTAGAAGATTTGATATCTAAACTTGATGAGTATTGTTGTTCAACGAAATGTTTTTTTGAAGAGAGATCTAAGTTTTACAGTGCTAAACAAAGAAATGACGAATCAATCCGCGATTTTGCAGTGCGTTTAAAGTCTCTTTCTACTTATTGCAAATTTGGGAATAGTTTATCAGTAAATTTAAGGGATTTCTTTGTATTAGGATGTAAACCAGGAAAGGTTAAGGAAAAATTATTTCTCGAGGGTGAATTGTACTCGTTCAAAAAATGATTACAAGTCGCCGAGTGCATTGACCTCGTAGCTTCAACTCAAGCGCAGTCCCGAGTTGATAATACGGTTTATGCTAATGTACAGGTCAAGGCCGGTCGAGTCTCTTCTAATAATTCGCGTGTGAAAGACAGAGACGTGAATCGTTTCAGGCATCGCAACAGGGCACGGTCACCGTCGCCAGCGAACGCTGTGAAACATAATTGTACCGTTGGTGGACACAATAATCACATCGCGACGGAATGTAGGTATAAAAATTATTTATGTAAAATTTGTGGTACGAAGGGTCATCTAGCAAAACAGTGCAAGCGTTCCTCAACACGTAAGAGTGTGAATACTTTGTTGTCGGATACAAAGTTGGGTGAAGTTAATAGTGTCGAACCATTTTTTATTGAAGTTTCACTAGACGGGATCAAGAGTAAATTCATGGTAGATTCTGGAGCATCTTGTTGCGTAATTTCCAAGGAGTGTTATTTCAGTAAATTCAGTAGAATTAAGCTAGTGCACGAAGACATTAGTCTACGGGGTTTTGACAATATGCTCGTGAAAGTGGTAGGTACAATTAATCCATAAGTGGAATTTAACGGTCAGTGTCACCGTTTGAAATTTGTTGTTGTCACAAGTGCTTCGTTCTCGATAGTGGGGCGTGATTTTATGAATCTGTTTAACGTCGGGATTAATGGAATCGTAAACAGTATTAAACAAAATACTTTGAAGCAGCGATTAGAAAAAAAATTCCCAGAAGTTTTTACGGATAAACTAGGAAAATTTAATAAGTACGAAGTGAATTTAACTTTAAAGGAGACCGCCATTCCGATATTTCATAATCACAGAGTAATGCCGTTCGCTTTGAAAGAAAAAGTCGAAAGTGAGTTAAATAATTTACTGTCAGACGGTATTATAGAACAAGTTCAATTTAGTGATTTTGCAAGTCCGATTGTTCCAGTGATTAAGAAAAACGGTAGCATTAGATTATGTGGTGATTATAAATCGACAGTGAATAATCAGTTATTAGTTGACAAATATCCATTACCTAGGATAGAGGAGCTATTAACGAAAGTAAATGGTGGAAAAGTTTTTGCAAAAATTGATCTTAAATCGGCGTATAACCAATTTGTTTTAAAAAAGGAGTGTAGGCGTTTTACAACAATCAATACCCATTTAGGATTATTTCAGTATAAGCGGTTAGTGTACGGGTTATCTCCCGCGCCAGCTATATTTGCAAAGGCAATGGCAAATTGTTTGTCAGGACTACAGAACATGACGTTTTACTTGGATGATATTATCGTGATAGGGGAAGACGAAGTCGATTTAGAGAAAAACGTGTGTGTCGTTTTAGAAAGGTTAAAACATTGTAATCTAACAGTGAATAGTGACAAGTGTGAATTCAATTTAAAAGTTATTGAGTTTTTAGGTTATAAAATAAGTGAACAAGGGATTCAACCGTGTGAACGGAATAAGGAAGCCATTTGAAATGCACCAGCACCTAGTGATTTAAATAATTTAAGAAGTTTATTAGGTATGATTAGTTATTATCGTAATTTTATTCCAAATATGGCAAATATATTGTCACCATTATACGAATTACTTAAAAAAGATGTTAAGTTTCAATGGGGTACGGAACAAGAAAATAGTTTTGCGATAATTAAAAGAATATTAACTTCGGATAGGATTTTAACGCATTTTGACGAAAATATACCTGTGAAACATGTCACAGATGGTAGTCTTAATGGGGTAGGAGCAACATTAATTCATAGGTTTCAAAATGGCGTAGAAAGACCGATTGGGTTCGCAAGCAGAACTTTAACTAAAGCGGAAAAGAATTATTCTATTCTAGATATTGAAGCAACAGCAATTATTTTTGGGATTAAAAAGTTTTATCAATATTTGTACGGCAGAGAATTTATTTTAGCTGTGGATAATCAGCCGTTAGTCAGAATTTTAGGTGAAAATAGGGAAATACCTAAGATTGCCGCGTCAAGGTTACAGAGGTATGCTATTATGTTAAGTTCGTTTAATTTTAAAATTGAATATGTAAAATCGAAAAATAATTGTTCAGACTTTCTGAGCAGGTGTCCGATTGAAAAGGTTAGCTGTGAAGATGAGATAGAGTCGGATTACATTAATTATTTCGAGAATAATGGGTTTAATTTGTCTTTAGACGTGATAAAAAGTGAAACCGAAAAGGATGATGTGTTAGGTCAAGTAAAAAAAATTCTTATCGAAGGTTGGCCAGCATCAGTAAAAAAGGCGCAAAGTGGTAACTTTATTAGAATTTTTTGGGAAAAAAGGTTAGAATTGTCTTTGATAAATGGGTGTGTTTTATATCAACATAGGGTTGTTGTACCTGAGTCTTTAAGACAAGAGGTTTTAAAGATGTTACATAGATCTCATTTAGGGGTTTTTAAGACTAAGGGCATTGCAAAAAGCTTTGTCTGGTGGCCAAAAATTAATCAAGATTTGGAGAAAATAACGGAAAATTGTAGAGATTGTTTAGAAATTAAACCAGAATCACAAAAGAGTTCTTAAGCAGTGTGGCCATATGAACCTGAAGTATGGTTCAGGGTACATATTGATCATGGTAGTTTATATAACAAAAACTTTTTAGTGGTGGTAGACTCTTCTTCAAAGTGGATTGAGTGTCTGGAAGTAAACAGTCTGTCTTCAAAAGAAAATATCGAAATACTTCATAGATTATTTTCACAATTTGGTTTTCCAGCAACTTTAGTTAGTGATAATGGTACGTGTTTTTGTTCTGAGGATTTTGAAATTTTTTGTCAGAAAAATGAGATAGAACATATCACTAGTCCAGTTAATCACCCTAGTAGCAACGGGCAAGCTGAAGCTACAGTAAAGACTTGTAAAAATTTCCTTAAAAAAATTTGTAAACATAATAGATTTCCTTCAGATTATAAAGAAAAGTTAGGTAACTTTTTAACAGACTATAGGAATACAGTTCACGCAACAACAGGGTGTGAGCCATCTGTATTATTAATGGTTAGAAAAATTAGAACAGTATTTGACTCTCTGGTTCCAAGGAAAATTGAGGATAGAACGGGTAGTTCAGGTTCTACTCGACGAAACAAAGTAATGAAAAAGGTTACTCAGAGCCAAAACAATCAGAAAAGACAATATAAGGGTAGAGTTAAATCAGGTTTTAATATAGGTCAGAAAGTAATGACTAGAGATTTCAGATCTCAGGGTAATAGGTTATGGGTCCCTGGGGTTATTGTTGATAAAAAAGGTAGTAAAATATAATTCATAAAAATTAACAAGTCTAATATGGTGTGGAAAAGGCATTTAGACCAGCTAAAGGAATTACATGTTTCATGGCAGGAGGAAGATAACCAGGAATTCGCGTCTGACACGTTGGAATTGTCGACGGACGAATTAGATCTCTCCGGTATGTTACGTAATAGAAGTGTCTCTAATTCTGTTTCTCCATGTTTTAGATCTAACCCGTGGCAAGGAAGGCTTCGGCCTAGGTGAAAGCACTTCGCAGTCGAGGAGGAGGATGGGACGAAATGGACAGAAAGGAAACAGAAAGAACGAAAACAAATGTTGTGTTAATTTTAAATATGAATGAAATATATGAAATATAATAATAATGTATGAAATATGTAGCTGCAGGAATCAAATATGTAGCCAGGATTCTCCAGTTTAAGTAGGGGAGGATGTGAGAGAGGTTTTTGGAGTGGTTCACCTGTTTCCGTAAACGCAAGAGCGAGACAGGTGATCCCACTATAAAAGGAGATGCAGGCATCTCCTCGCCCTCTTTTCCTACCGCCAGCACGTTAGATAGGACGTACTATAGCCAATATGTTACAATAAATGTTCATCTCGCCAATCGCGTGTAATTACTAAAAACCTAAGCCTTAACCTACTTCCATCTATTGACGCTGTTTAAAACCTAGTGAAAAAATATTTTTCTACCGCTTAGTGATATTTATTCTCGACGCCTCAGATTTTAATGTTTCGTAATCCTGCGTGACTGTAAAGGCATGCTTTTCCCTCTTTTCCACAGGCTAGGAAATGCGCAGTTCTCGGCTGTTTATTTGGCAAAACACGACTCATCCCATAGGCATAGAGTTTCTAGGTAAATCCATTACTCTAAGATGCCGGAAATAAGTAAGAAATTGCAGCAACGAACAGCGGCAGAAAGGACTTAATAATCTTTCAGACCTTATAAATAAGTCCTAAGGGTTCAGCTGTTTTACGGGATTATATACTTTATGCATTAGTTTCTCTGAAGATTTATATGGTTTCTTTGATGCATGGAAATAGAAATGTATAAATAACAATGGAAAGTTAATTATTGAAAACATTTTTGTTAACTTGAGTCTCTTATTTAAGAAGTGAAGATTGGGTGATCAGGAAGTAATTAATGAATATACATAAATGGCGGCGTCCCACAGGGATCGGTTCTGTCTTCGACTTTGTTTTTATTGCATATTGATGGCCCTTTGTGTGTGCACCAATTCGGATTTATGAGGATAACAACAGTCTATGATAGCTTGGAGGGCTTTGAAGCAGAAAATGGATGGTTACCTCGAGAGGGTCTTCTCTTGGGGTAAAAATATATATTTTTAATTAGAACAACTCTCTTTTTATAACTTTTCCATCTACGAAATATATCATTGAATAAGAAGATAACACTAATAATCTAAAAGAAAATATGAAAGAGAACAAGACAAAAAAAAATAGAAAAAGGACGATCGTAACTGTTATCAACCCATGTTATTTTATTATTCTGTGGAATACGCATGTGAATTTCTTTCATATTTTGATTTAGATTTTTAGGGTTATCTTCTTCTTCAATGACATATTACATTGATGGGGATAACCTTCAAAAGTTATAAAAAGAGAGTTGTTCTAATAAAAATTGAACATTTGTTAAGACTTTTACAAAAAAAGGTAAGTACGTATTCTACGTACTTAAATAAAATCGGATATGTTTATCGGAAACACCATCTAGGTTACAAACCAGTTCTTAGAACACTTCTTTCCAATGAAAAAGATAGTTGTCAATAATATGAAAAAAAAATAGTCGTAGATAATATTGTTAGTTCTAATGGTTGAAATATGAGATTGACAAATATGACGTCCACATAAGAGGTGGCAGTGGCCGAATTGGTAAGGCATTTGTCCAGTTAAGACGAAAGGTTCTGGATTCGTGTCCCAGTAGCGTCCGTTATCTTTTTTATTTTTCTGTGTCTCATTCTCTTTCATAATTTCTTTGAGATTATTAGTGTTATCTTAGAGAATGCGTCAGGCGCTCGGAGCAGCCTGACGCATTCTGGCCGGTCTCGTTATCCCTTATTAAATAAGAGGGATAATTAACATTTTGAGACCTTAAAAGTGTCAAATAATGTTTATTACTCTGTGAACATTACATATGTGAACTCAAAATAATTTTATCGTAAGCAGTGTGGACGTATAACGAGTTTTAAGAATATGTGCAGATATTATCGTGATTCATTAGATGCGAAGTGTTTAAAACCCAGGATCGGTAGCGAACATTTACCAGATGTGGTCATTTGTTCGGTTGTTGGGTGTCATAGCCGTACCCCTGCGCACCCCCCGCACCTTTACTGCAACCCCGCTGCTCGCTGTTACGCCCGCAGTCGCTGTATTTACGGCTGTGGACCATATGTGTGGGCCACCGAAGCGGCCTTCTAAGAAACGCACCAGAGAAGAAAACCAACTGATGACCTCTGCAATCTCTGCATCCCTAGCTGCCCCCGCTGCCAACCGCCCGCGCCTGCCCCCCGCCCCTAAGCACATGGACTAGGAAGTCATGGGACTGAGCCCGCGCCCTTCGGTTTCTACCTGTGCCGTACGTATGGAGTGATAAATGAAAAATTAAAAAACTTTATTAATTAACAGTTCACAGTGACAATTTATTATCACAGTGTATTACGAGTATATATACATTTTCGTTAGCGTTGATTACGTGTTATTTTTATGGTTTCTTTGCAATTGTTTTTATGAACTGCAGATTTATTAAATACATATATGTTTTGAGTATGTGTGAGTAAGACTAAGTTAGGTTAAGTTAGATTAAGTAGATTAAGTTAGATTAAGTTAGACTAAGGATGTTAAAAGTAGATTATTAAATACAGAAGGTAAATGTATTATTGGGGGGCAAGAATTCCAATAATCCATGCGCTTGATAGCTGCAAGACGAGTTGATACCTAGCCTCCTACATAGTTAAGTAAATTAGAATACGTACGTATAAAAAGATATTTTATTTAATTTATTGGGGGGCTAGAATTCCAACAGTCCATGCGCTTGATAGCTGCAAGACGAGTGGTTATCTAGCCCCCTACATAGTTAAGTAAATTGAAATACGTACGTATAAAAAGATATTTTATTTAATTTATCGGGGGGCTAGAATTTCAATAATCCATGCGCTTGATAGCTGCAAGACGAGTTGTTATCTAGCCTCCTAAGTTAAGTAAATTCTAATGTAAAATCCTTGTTAATTTGTACAGCGCTCTTGAGGCGATTTTTCGCAAAAACAGCGCTATATAAGTTGTCCAAATTTATTATTATTATTATCTTCTTCTTGAATAAAGTTATTTTTTTTTCGAAATTACGTATTTTTGTTTAACTAAAAATAAAATTGTTGAATTTAATGTTTCAAAGACGCAATCGCATCTGATTACGTCTAAAATGGGATCCAAATGATATATCAATAATAATAATAATAATCAATCTAGTCTTCTCTAACGGAAACAATCTTCCAAACAGGCCTTCCATTGATATGCTAGGTGTGATTACATATGACCAGGTGTAGGCACCATCGAGGACATCGTCGTGTTACCTTATTAAAAGCTGGGCGTAGGTACTGCAGATGGCCTGCATACTTTTAGAGTACCCAGTTTCTGACCCTGTACAAATCGCAAGCAAGTGCACCCCACTTCTAATTTGGTAGCCACCTCTTTTCTGCAGTCCCAAAAAACACATTGACTCTAGCCGAAATGGGTGGTCCGTTTGATGGATTCCACTATCTTATCAAGCGGATTTCAATCTTTAGAGCAGGGTTTCCCAACCTTTTTTTCGCCGAGCCTCCCCGAACCAAAAAAAAATATTTTCATGCCCCCCTTAATTAAGTTTCAACAAAAATAAGAAACACATTTTTTATATTAACTAAATAATTTATTTGAATTTCAAATAGGAACAATACAGGTACAATGTTTTCGTTATTTGTTTTTTTGGTGTTATGCCGTGTTGCGTTACACATCTACCGGATCTGCCGGATCTGCCCTGATGTTGGATACTGCAACGCTGTCCGAAACGTTGGCTAAAGAAGGAGGTAGCGCAACAAGGAAGAAAAATAGAGGCATAACACCCCAAAAACAAATAACGAAAATACTTTTGGCCGTGAAAATCTTAAAACGTACCAGATACAATATATTTATTTATAATGGATCTTTAATAGAAGAGTAGGTACACTTTTAATCATTTATTACTTTTGTATTTAGATTTCTAAGTTTTCTTTTAATTATACATATTATTCTATTATTATATTTTATTTATTTAAATTATATTTTTATGATTAGATATGTGTCTAACAACTTTCAAAGTAATTTCATAACAAATAAATAAAAAAACTTTTAAAGTGCTAATGGGATACTTGGGCTTGCATACTCTGTACCAGTTGGTCGATTCTAGGTTCAGTCTTTGCTAGAGCCATGGTTAAATCGCTTAATTAATCGTAGATTTTTTTTCGGAAATGCAAACGTACCTATTACGCCCCCCTGACATTTCTCTACGCCCCCCTTGGGGGGCATGCCCCCCTGGTAGGGAAGTCCTGCTTTAGAGCGTAGACGTCAGATGGAATGTTGACCTTGTTCCACCGGCATTTAAATGAAAGAAGCTTCGAGGAACTAGCGTTATTGATCCCTTCAACACCGGTGCATAATCGAAAAAAGAACCAAACGCACGCCCAACACGTAATTGTTGATATTGTCACACGATAACGGGTCGTTTTTAGGGTGACAGTTTACCGGCTTTTTATTTAGTGACACGGTTTACCGGTCTCTGTGTTTCCTCTTTTCTACATCATAGGTCTCTTCAAGACCCGGAAGGTGTATGGTACATTTAATGTATTGTACAACTGATAGAGGAAAAATAACACTGCTTTTCTGACAACCTGTTAAATAATTTACTTTGCCAAAAAGTATAGTTTGATGCTGATTTAAGAAAAGGTTTCTGTTGAAAGAATAATTCATTCGGTTTATATTTATGGCGAATCCGCTCCGTAACTGCATAAGATATAACGCCAGTGAATTCTGTCCAATGCAACTGCACCCTATCAACCATCTTCGACCCGCGCATACTTTAACGTCCTCTGTATGCAGCCTGCACTGCCTGCAGCCCGCTCGGTCTATGCGCCCCCTTAAATTGAACCACGCTCGGAATCAAATCGCTTACAGGGTGCGCGAAAGGCCGTGAAATAAAATGATGGGAAGCTGTATCCGTGCGGTATTAAAGGAAATAAATATGTACGTGAAAGGAATCAGTGCTCGCTGGTTAACGGTGTTGGTGCACAGACTTAATGTTATGTAACTCCTGTGTATTAAAACTCTTTAAGACCCGGTAGTAAGCGCTCAAAAAGAAGAAGGGGAGATACGTAAATACGAATGTAAGAGTGAGCGCGCCAATATTAAAAACGATAATATTTAAGCGAACGTTGTGAAAATGTTTAATAAAACACGACTCATTTTTATCTTTATCTTTACTAAGTATAAAATGAAGTCGCTTACGCTGTATGTGCGCTTAGATCTTTTAAACTACGCAACGGATTTTCATGCGGTTTTCATCAATAGATAAAGTGATTCATGAGGAAGGTTTTTAAGTATATAATTTGTCAAGGTTTTGTATAAATTGGTTTAAATACATAATATATCTGGCCAAGCGGCAGCGGGCGGCGGGCAGGGGGCAGCGTGGTGTGGATTTGATTTAACAGATGGCGTTGGTTGTAAAGGTTTCGATGGCCACAGCAAAGTGTGGCCGCGTCTGCTAGTTTAAAATAAAGTAATAATCTCGTGGGTATTATTATCTTTTAAAGAAATATTGTGAATTTTTTTCATAGACGTACTTGAAAAATAACGTGAAAAATAACAAAAAAACCCTTTATAATAATTTTTGGAGTATATTTTACAGCGCACACCGGGAACTATCTATAATAATATAAATGGAGCGACCGATCGATTTGATTTGTATGCAAATTAACATGTGGCGGTGTGAGTTAAAAGGTCGGGTAATCATAATATAGACGGCATTGTGTTTCGTTAGCCACAGTAAAGCGTGGACGGGTCAGCTAGTATGTTATAAAACGATTGAAATTCGGAATGACGTGGCTATGCTAAATGAAAACTCCGGGGCCAAAAAAACACATTTTTTTGGTGATAGATTATCAGCAGGCGATAGGAAAGATTCTGGGCCCTGCCCTGGGGCTCGCAATCATATTTATCTACGTCTATCTGATATTTAAATCAAAATTAAATTTTTGTTCGAATGTATGTATCCTTACACGTAACAAAAGATTCGTGAACGAAAATAAATTATATCGTTGAATAGATATAATAGGCTAGACTAGACTCCTCCCTTAATGCACTCTAGATCTTTAAACCAAATCTTTGAAAAATAAACACCCTATTTGCGTATTTTTGTTTTAGCTCAACGTACCGTAGTGTTTAGTCAAGTTTAGCGCATAAACATGTCACCCCGTCTCGGTATTTATTCATAGTGCCACTCGCACTGAATCTACTTAAACGTAATCTCCACTCCTATACTTCTGTTATACTTCTCCTTTTATATATTGTATTCCAAGGGATGAACAAGGAACCCAGCAAGGAACCCAGGATCTAATTTCGTTTGTGTCGTCGCTCGGTCGAGGAAGAAATGTGCGGTGTTTTATCCAGTTTGCTTTGTGCTAAGCTAAAGTAATTTATTCTAGCACTAAGCAAAAAATTGTGTTCCATGGAACAAAAAAATGAATTACAAATACTTATATTTTATTTTTCAATTGAGTTTATTTGACCACCTCCGTGGTCCCGAGGTAAGACTCTCGACCTACAATCCGAAGGTCGCAAGTTCGAATCAGGCACGGCGTGCGCAAATAAATTTTATTTGATTCATTTGTGATATTTCACAATTAAGTAATTAATTAAAAACATTATATACTATATTTGCGGCACTTTCCAGAGTGGAAGATACTCTCAGTATCGCCCCGGTGAAAGACCACCGTTCAGAATTGAAACGTTCCTTGACGTTCGTTCAATACTACCTATGCAAGGAATGTTTAACGATACTACCTAATGTTAAAGTCAGCGGTACTGCACCTCCGGACAGTGAACTACTCGCTAAACTAATGGAACAAAACACTCAAATCCTAGCTACTCTGGAAACAATGAGTAAACAATACCAGGAGATTTTACTTCGTGTTCACGACCTTGAAGATAAAAACAAAATACTTGAAAAAAAGAACAATAACCTTGAAACGAGACTTGAAGCTATTGAAAACCACATGGAACAGATTGATAGGCAAAGCAGATCAAGAAATTTGGAGATTAGAGGAATCCCTGAAACCAGCGGGGAAAACCTAAATAATATTTTATTCAATATTAAAAAAACCATTAGCTCAAACGATGCTACCAATATTGATTCAGCGTACCGCACCACACTAAAAGTCTCCAAAGATAAATGCAGGCCCATCTTAATAAAATTCAAATCCACTATCTACCGAGATGATTTCCTGGAAGAAGTAAAAAGGTTCAACAAGCAAGCTGAAAATCGAGAAGACAAACTAAACACCACCCTCATCGGAATGGCAGGACCAAGCTCCCCTATATACTGTTATGCGCCACATTGCGCGCCCGTTGTTATGATGGGCCCTAAACATGTCCCAGGCCAGCTCACAGCAGAGACAAAAGTACCCTCTATTCCAGGGATAGAGAATGCTTCGCACGAATGCTTCGGAACTCTCATCTCCCCACGGTCGTCCGGGAAATACACTCTAGGAAATGCTCCTGCCGAGGCAGAATAACAACAGGATTGAGTTTAAATAGATTCATGTATTGCAAATTCAAAACACAGTTTCATAGGTTATTACAGTACAATTCAACACAAGAAATGCATATTACACAATCCTAGCTATCGTGTTTATACCTTGTGATCTCTGAATCGAAACTCCCTGAGTGATGGCTTTGCGCGAGGGTTACAGTCTATCGTTAAAGGACACAAACAGAAGAGGGAATATTTGTACAGCTTACATGATGTTCGGGGATCCACGCCTTCCGGGTTCAGCAGGGGGCACTTCCGAGTCTAGGACAGGACCCGAAGTTCACACAGGCATGGCAGAATACCAGCGCTAAAACCCGTATGTACTTCAATTAACATCGCAGATGTAATTGCGTTTCAAATTGGTCGACAGAAATTAGCCGCGAACTCGGTGTTCGATCCGGGGGAGCGTAACGTGTTCCCGAGGCCGCTTGCAATTCTCGATTGGGCGAGACGCGTTGGTGTGCGCGGGAGTGCAGAGAGGGGAGGAGGTAGGAAGCAGGAAACAGGGGGGAGCGGGGTGTTGTTGTCCGCGGTGGAGCTCCCGTGGGCTCGAATTCTGTCGTCTAGAGCGTACCATAACACTTCCCCCCGCGCTTGGAAAAAAAGCGACGTGGCAATGGAGCTGTAGGGAAAAAAAATCCTCTTATGCTTCCATCGGGGTTTTTTGAGAGATTCGTTGCTTGAGAGATTGCCTAGCTAGAACATACAGTTTATGCTATAGTTTAGGTCACAATGTTTGTAGGGAATGGATGGGGGTACATAGAATGTTTGGAAAAGACAACTTTGGGGAAAGTACATGGTGTAAAACAACATACAAGGTTATGCAATTGAAAAAAATGACAATACACATGGTTATGCAATTGAAAGAATGACAATACATTTGTACAAGAGAAGAGAAAAGGTGTGATTCTAAGGTTTCATTGGTCTGGGAGCTAAGTTTGCGAAGCGTGGATTTGTTTGGTTTCGGAGAATTTCGAAGAAAAGGACGTGGTTTCACAGATTCTAAGGATTACATTATCACTGCAATCAGACCCATTTGAGATAACACTCAAGAGTACACTTAGGCCTTAGAAAACACCTGGTTTGGTTGAAGACGTTGAAGTTCACAAAGTGGAGACTGTGGTTGCTGTGCCGCGACTATGGTTACAGAGGCCATTGAAGAGAAGAATCCAGTATCTGCAGACATGCCAGTACGAATCCTAAGTGTTATTATGGTAAACACGGATCGTATATAATGGTTATTGAAGCATAATGTAGCTCAAGATAACTTGTATTGGTACGCATTCAGCGAATACTGGTGGGTCAAGGTAATGATGGTTTACACATGACGATATATGCGTCACTGCATGACAGAGCAAGAGACGGCAAGGTTGGCATTGATAGCAAGAGTAAGAACAAACCTAGGAGCTAGCGTGCCCAAAAGGTAGTTAGAGTGTCATAATGTATGGTGGGACAACTCAGCTTGCTGTGGCACGACAAGACAACATACATATGAGCGGTATGGTCTGTGCTTTCAGGAACAAATACGTAGAAAATGGCAGCAGGAGGGACCTTGTAACCACAGCGCGTGCTGTCAGGAAGTGAAGCTCAGCTTGGCTGTCGGTGATGACATCCGCCTGGGCTTCTTTTTAAATCCGGGAGAAATTATTATTAGAGCAAAATTCTTGAAGTTTACCTGCCTAGGGACCAATGAAGAAAAGGTTTGGAGAGAAACAAAATGTGTCCAGAAAATGAAATAAACGAAATTTTAACCACCGACTCAGAGAGTGACGAAGAGAGATTCCTAACTAAATTGTGATTACATGAACATTTTCCTTTTCCAGGATGACTTGGCGCTTGCCGAGTGACAATATGTCTTGGTTAAAAAAACAACCGGCCCTCTATGGCCTATGTTAACATAAGATGGTAACATTTTCGTAGAATTTCAAAGAACAAGACAAAGAATCGTGAACTAGTCACGGCAAAGGGAAACCAATTCATGAATAAAGGTTGTCAAAAAGGAGACAGACGTTACGCCAAGTGCATATCGTACATATCCAACATTCATGAATGTGTTTCGTAGAATTGAGAAAGAGAAAAAAGGTGAGACATATGCAGAGATTGAGGGGGAAAACCTGTAGATAACCGGACAGTTACCTATTCGAACTCCAAGTGAGGGCGAAATATGGTCAACGACAGATTTTTCACTTCATAACATAATCTGAGAACATGGGGGAATGGGGGGGAGGAGGGGAGAAGGGAGACGAGTTACGAAATTTGCTAGAGACTGGACTAATTTCCAATTCAAGCTCTATGTGAAAATGAAACATAATCAACCAGCAGATTTCCTGACTCTTTACATTTATCAGAAAAGGGTGAGGAGAAATTTGAATACACATTATAACAAAGAGGCTAATCTTTCGCGTGTATTGGGCAAAAGATTAGGGGTCATTTTAAAACTTCTACATGATTGTGAGAAAAGACAGACCCTTGCTCCAATTTCACAAACCTGGGGGTTTTCTTATTCGTTCTCCAGACAACGAGTTAGGTGGTTTTGTGCTCAATCGATTAACTCCCACAGCACTATGCCCCATAATTGACAGTGAAGCTGAAAACTAGTCCTTTTGGGATAGTAGATATTCCTGGGCTTCTTTCCTTTTGCAAAGAAGTAAAAAACAGGAAGTCCACGGGCATCGGCGTTGAATGACAACAAAGGGTTGTGGACTACATTTCGTAGATCGCACACAAAAGGTTTGATATTATTTCGTTCGCACGACTCATGGTAAGTGTTTTAACGTCTCCACGTATAGTGTACAAAATATGTAAGTACACACAAGATATAACTCAATTATAGACAGAAGTCAAAGAGCTTATACAATGCATCTTAAAGAAGATGGCAAAGCCGATATTATGTCGTTCACACGAATCACGGTAAGTGTTTTAACGTCTCCACGTGTAGTGTACAGAGTTTATACACAATTATACATAAAAGCGGTGCTCACGGCAAATAAATGACGCACGACCAGAACAGGTTATACAAAAGGGTGGTACTCATGGCAAATATGTCACACGACCAAAATAGAATGTACAAAACGGTACTCATGACAAATATGTCACACGACCAACTCAATAACATTTAGCTATGAGCAAAAGTGATTATGACGAACTTCTCGTATTGTGGCAGGTATTTTAAGGATCCCTCCTATAATGTAACAGGGTTGCGTTTAAATACAACACAATAAACGTTAACAATGCTTGTTTTAACACAGTATATGAAGATTTGTTAGATTAACTAACTCCGTAGCCCAGGAGCGTACGATAGAATAACAAGGAGGTAAACAATTTAATGTCACTTCGTATGTTATAAAAGCGGGGTGATGACAGAGTACTTTTCTGTTTACACCATGTGACCAACAAAGACAGACCTATATGGTTTTACATACTGTCTATTGTAGCAACTTCGGTGGGGACAAACAAAAGGGACCAATTGTGGTTTTACATACCCTTTGTGCAGTTACAACATACCAGGTTATGTGCAATTTAGGTTGCAAATACTTGGTTAAATGGCGAAACAAGAGTTGAATGCCTATGTTTGCAAAACGATGATCAAACAAAACATTGATGATTTACGTTAAACTGCGGTTATTTATGTACGGAAATCAGGGCTGCCGTTAGGTTTTATTAACCTTTTCCGTCAGGGTTGAGGCATGTAATACAAGACATACATGTTGTGAAGAGGGACAAATCGAGGACTTCTTATAACAACAAAAGACCGAGTATTTGGTTTTACGTACTTTAGTTGAAACGGGCCCAAGAAGATTTGTATAAGGGTGGAAAGACCAATTTAAAGGCTTTTCCTTTATTTATATACATATGATTTCAAAATGGACGTGTCAAAATCCAATTTGTTAGCAAAGAGCTTGGGTAGGACGCCATCAATTTTTTAACATTTGAGAAAAATTGAAAACTACTGTACACAAGGAATGTGATTATGTGAGTAACCACTTATTTTTACCACGATGAGTAAAATATGGAGCATGTTAAGATGGTTTACTAGTCCTGGGTCGTGATTTAACGCTTTGGAGTTTACCAAATCCGACTTTAGAACGACGCTCCAGTACTTACAGAACATAAAAGAAAAATTTTGAAGAGATTCCTTCCGATATGATAAAAAAACAACAAACAAAAATGGTGAAAATTACAATATTGCATTACATAGCAAAGCGTGCCATGGCATGAACGTTGCGTAGTGTGAGGGGTTGAGAGGCAATGATTTGGGTTCATGACTTCCCAAACACTGTGACTCGAGGGGTGTCTCTGCTCTAAAGTGATCAATTTTGGAACAGGTGAGAAAAAAGAAAAAAAAAACAAAAACGTGTGGAACAAAAATTACGGTGGTTGCCAATTCATAAACATGAACGGGGCAAACTACGCCGTGGGGTGTACATAAATTTACAAAAATGATTTTTTAACAATATTCGTTTCATCAACGAAAGGGTGGACATGTAATTGACACTTTACACGCCAGTCATTGTAAGACTTGATGTGCTTACCAAAGGGTTGTGGTGATACACACTGGATCATTTTGAGTTTGCTGAGATAGTGGGGGCAGTTTTACTTGACTCCTCACTTCCAGTCTTTGCAATATCCTTAATATGGTAATTACCAATGTGCTTTCCAGAGGAGTCAGACAAAGAGTACACTAGATCTGATATCTTTCTTAGAACTTTGGCCTTCACGAAACGTGGTGCCAGCTTGGCAGAGAAATACATGGCTCCTTGGGAAAGTGTGTTGTTCTTTCTCCAAACTATGTCTCCAGTATTGAAGGTGACATGTTTCCTACGTAGGTTGTATCTGTCCGCGCTCTTTTGATGAGCCAGGAGTAAAGCATCAGTGACTCCACTGTAGATGGCCGACAGTTCTTCCAGACGATGGGCATAGTCCGCGGTAGGGTTGCTTGTGGCGGCAATTGACGTAGGAAAGTTTGTGTCCCTATGTAGAGAACCGTAAACAACTTGTTCCATACCGTGTTTTAAGAAGAAAGGTGTGTAACCAGTGGCCAGGTTAACCGTGTTGTTCATAGCAGCCTGAATTTTATCTAGGTTTTTACACCAAGTACGTTGATCTTTATCAACTAGAATAGCCAGAGCTGTGTTGATTGTCTGGTTGTAACGTTCGACAGTGTTATTTTGCGGAGTATACAAGGTATTATAGTAAATGTCCTTGATTCCGTATTTGGCAAGAAAATCTTTGAATTCTTGGGCAATAAATTGTTTTCCGTTATCAACTATTATGGTTCTGGGTGTTCCGTAAGGTATAAAAATGTGTTTTTCCAGGAGTTTGATGATGGCGGACGCGTTGGCTCTTTTTAAAGGGAAGATCCAACAGAATTTAGTGAAAACATCCACTACACTAAGTATGTGCATGTGTCCGGCATAACTTCGAGGAAAGGGTCCGACGAGGTCCATTGACAATGATTGTAGGGGTCTGTCGGCACGTTTGGGATTACCCATTAGGCCGGCAGGTGCTGCCGTGCTATGTTTATAAGCTTTACAAGTTTCACATTTAGAGATGTAATTGCGAATTTGCTTAAAGAGACCAGGCCAATAATACTTCAAGGCGATTTTTTTATACGTCTTGAAATTTCCTGGGTGTATGGAGTCGGGAGCACTATGATTGTCAATGATTATTTGTTCTCTACCTTCGAGGGGAACGACAAGTTTCCACGAGTAATCTTCGAGGATGGATAATGGTGCCTTGCAATTACGGTATAGTTGTCCTTCTTTTATGATAAAATTAGGAAACTTTTGTTGGTTATTTTTGCAACCTTTAAAGATTTTCAAATACCATTCATCTTTTGTAGATGGAGGGGGGGCAATTGTGTCAACATTTAATGAAGCTAGTTCAATTCTTGAAAGGGCGTCGGGAACAATATTGTCCGCGCCTTTACGGTGAACAACATCAAAATTGTATTGAGACAAACGGGAGGACCAGCGAGCGAGCCTACCGGAGGGATTACTTAAAGAGATCAACCATTTCAAACTACTATGGTCTGTGACTACAGTAAATTTGCTACCGTCTATGTAACCGCGGAAATGGTGAACAGAATCCAATACAGCCAATAATTCTTTCTCGGTAATTCCGTAGTTTTTCTCGTGTTTGTTTAGTGTACGGGAAAAATACGCTACAGGGTGTTCGTCATCTGGGAATTCTTGAGTAAGGACTCCACCGATTCCTACATTGGAGGCATCCGTGTGGAGGGTAAAAGAGAGTGCAAAATCCGGGCAATTCAGAACGGGAGCTTTTTGAAGGGCATTTTTTAAAGTTGTGAACGCTTCTTCAGTTTCGACAGACCATCGGAAATTGCTGACACCTTTACGAATGCCGGTAATTTTATTTAAGGGGGCTGCAATAGTGGAAAAGTCTTTGATGAATCTCCTGTAGTAACCTGCAAGTCCAAGGAAACCTTTGACTTCCTTCGCGTTTTTGGGTCGGGGAAAATTTGCCATGGCTTCCACCTTAGCGGGGTCTGTTCTTAGACCTTTTTCGTCGACAATGAATCCCAAATAACGTAGACGGGACTTACAGAATTCAGACTTCTTCAAGTTGATGGTTAAACCAGCGAACTTGAGTTGTTGGAAAACTTTTTCCAGCATTAATAGGTGTTTTTCAAAGGTATCGCTGACGATGATGAGGTCGTCAAGGTAACAAAACAGGCTATTATCGATTTCAGGACCGAAAAGTTTGTCCATCAGTCTTTGTAACTCGGCGGGGCTGTTTTTTAGACCAAAGGGTAATCTTTTAAAATGGAACATTCCCCTACCAGGTACAACGAAAGCAGTTTTTTCGCACGATTCTGCGTCCAAGGGTATTTGCCAAAACGCTTTGCTGAGATCGACGGAAGAGATGAACTTGGCGTTACGCAGCTTGTCTAAGGTTGCGTGAACGTGAGGTAAGGGATACGCATCAGCTTCCGTGCAAGAGTTTAAACGTCTACTGTTGAGACAGAAACGTGCAGAGCCGTCTTTTTTAGAAACCAAAAGAGTTGGGTTGGTCCATGCACTTCTGCTGGGAACCACCACACCCATTTTTAACATTTCGTCAAGTTCGTTTTCTAAAAGTTTAAGTTTTTGGGGGGCTAAGTTGTAATAACGTTGCTTGATGGGTGGGCCATTGGTTTTGATATGGTGTTCCACCAAATTTGTCAAACCTAGTCCACATTTTTCGAAGGATATTGATTCGAATTTATTGACCATTTCCTTTAGTTGGAGAGCCTGGTCCGTGATTAAATTTTCGTGAGGTATTATTGTGCGGATCTCACTAATTTGAGCGGCAGTGGAGGTTTCGCCAAGAGTATTAAATACTTGGGGAGCAACATTGAATGCCTTCCAGAAGTCAACGCCAAGGATGAAATTCTGGGATATAGAGGGCACTATTAGAAAATTGATTGTAACTATTTTATTGTTACAATTAATTGGCAGGGCAAGGGCACCGATGACCGGCTGAGAAACATTATCTGCAGTCGTCAGGTGTGTCGATTGGGGCGAAATTCTAAAATCACTGTTAACAAAAGGCAAGTGAGCATTGTTGCCAAGACAGCTGATAGATGCCCCACTATCGAGTAATCCGGAAAAGGTCACATTGTTAACAGAGAAAGAAGCATAGGGTCTCCCATCTTTAGCTTGTTTGCAACAAACCGAAGAAACATTTAAGGTCTGGTTAAAATACTTAATGTGTGCTAACCAATCAGTCCATTCTTTAGACCTTGGTTCAGAATGGGTGCCTGAGAGGTTATTATTTAGTTTTTTGGCCTCTTCATGTAGAAATTTGGTGGGGGCTTGGAGAAATCCACCTGAGGTCTGACATCGCTTGGGTTTTGTAACCTTTCCATGTTGTGCCTTGATTTCTTGAAAATATTGCGCAGTTCGTCGCGTGGAGGAGAGCGGTCCCTAGAGTGATGCCTCTTGAAAGTTCGGGGTTCCTTGGATTCCAGAAACCTCGCTTGCTTGAAACAAGTAGTGGCCAGATGGCCTACTTTTTTGCAAAAAGAGCACACTTTTTTGTTGTCGAATTCTGGTTTTAAACCAGACGAACGGCTTGGCACAACTACATTATTTGACACATTCTTTATGTTCTTCCTATCCTGGTATGATTCCAGAAGGAGACAGACCTCGTTTAACTGGGCCAGGGATGCAATTTTCTGCGAGGTGATGATGTTCTCGTATTTGCTTAAAAGGCCATCAGTTATGACTGGTAATAGTTCAGCTTCCGAAACGGGATGTGAAAGCTTGATGTTAATGGATTCAGCCCTTTCTATGAATGTTGCTACGGGTTCATTTACCAGCTGTTTAATAGATAGTAAAGATAATTTGATCCTGTGCTGGGCTTCTGTTTTTCCGAAGCTCGAGATTAGGGCAGATCTGAGTTTATTCCAATCCTTGCATTTAGTTTTTTGAATGCGGTGCCAGGGTATCAATTCTGGGGAGATGAGTTCTATGAAGTTTTTTCGTAGAATCTCGAATGGGATATTTTTGATTGTAGCCGTTTCTTCGATACGGTCGATGAAATCCAGCACATCGGAGACGCCATTATATTTGACTTTCCAAGAGGATAAATCGTAAGTTTTATCTTGTGTCAAGGTGGGTGCGATGTCCTGTTTTACCATTACTTGCGGTATAGGTTCTTTGTTAGGAACAAGATTATCCAAAACTTGCGTAGCCGAGCGTGAATTATTTTCGCTTGAGGGGGCGAGGTTTATTCTCTTAATGTACTTTTTGTTAAATAGAAGTGCATAAGCCTTTAATGTAGATTTAGATTTGTTTGATGGCGAGAGTCCTCTATCCCTTAAAGCAGTTTGTAAGTGAGTTTTGGATAAGTTGTGCACGTTGGGAATGATACCCAAATTGGATGATGCCATAGCTTGATTGTTTTTCATTGTGAGTTTCCCGGGTGGTGAAAAAATTTTGCCAGGGGTTTCCTTTAGCAAACGCAAAATTAATTTTGTGAGGCACTTTTCACTTGGTAACCACTGGTTGGCACTTCTAAAATAGTTATAGAAAACTGTATTTCACACTACAATTTGGTATAAATGACACCAGAATCTTTGTCAAAGGAAGGCATACGAAAAAAAATTTTGCGTGGAAAGACCTTAGTAGTAAAGGTTTCTGTGTTTCACTGACCACTTTTGAGAAAACTGTGAAATTCACAAGTATTTATTTATTTTCAAAAAAAATTGCCAGGACTGACCTTTAGAAAACGGCTTTTTTATTTTTTTCACTTCACTTTGCACTGAGAAAGGCACTAAAATTCACAAAAGGCACTCTTCTGTCAAATAAGAACAAACTTCCGGATGAAAATAACTGAATATGGGATTCGTTACGACAACCACATTAAAATTATTTTATTTATTCATGGAATCAATCATTTGTTTTATTATTATTTCACTTTTCTTTATGTAAGGAAAAAAAAAATTCACTTTACACTTATGCTGAAAAAAAACGGTACCTGTAATGTAGAATGGGAAAAAAAAGTCATTATTTTGTCCATTTGGTGAAATATAAGGTGCACTCATTTGACAGACACGAACGGGCCAATTGGTATATTGTGCAGAAACAACAAAAAAACGTAAGTCCGAAATTTTTGATTCAGGAATTCGCAAAATAACTGGGGTTCCAGAATCAAATTTATAATAATTTCCGTTGCTATCCGGTTCAGTCATAAAAAAGGCGATTTGATTATACACGCTGCATAGCAACAGTTAATTATTTCTTTCCGACGGGTTTTTTCCGTTGGAATTTTGGCGCGAGACAAAGCACTTGCGCGCGCAATCCAGAGAATGGTCACGCCTGCGCAGTCAAGTTCGCGGTTAAAAGTATTGGCGCTTTCTAGTAGCTTCCACAATGGCCGTGTTTTCAATTGCGGCGTGATTCATGGTTTTTTCACAGAATTCACTGTACACTGGGTGTAGAATATCAAGGTATAATTAATGTTCACAAAACAATTCCTGTACAGGGAGGATTTCGACGAGTTGCGCTCCGCGAAGCGATCGTGATAGAGAGAAAAAAAATTCCGAGGCCCCACGCTATGGCGACAGTTGTTATGCGCCACATTGCGCGCCCGTTGTTATGATGGGCCCTAAACATGTCCCAGGCCAGCTCACAGCAGAGACAAAAGTACCCTCTATTCCAGGGATAGAGAATGCTTCGCACGAATGCTTCGGAACTCTCATCTCCCCACGGTCGTCCGGGAAATACACTCTAGGAAATGCTCCTGCCGAGGCAGAATAACAACAGGATTGAGTTTAAATAGATTCATGTATTGCAAATTCAAAACACAGTTTCATAGGTTATTACAGTACAATTCAACACAAGAAATGCATATTACACAATCCTAGCTATCGTGTTTATACCTTGTGATCTCTGAATCGAAACTCCCTGAGTGATGGCTTTGCGCGAGGGTTACAGTCTATCGTTAAAGGACACAAACAGAAGAGGGAATATTTGTACAGCTTACATGATGTTCGGGGATCCACGCCTTCCGGGTTCAGCAGGGGGCACTTCCGAGTCTAGGACAGGACCCGAAGTTCACACAGGCATGGCAGAATACCAGCGCTAAAACCCGTATGTACTTCAATTAACATCGCAGATGTAATTGCGTTTCAAATTGGTCGACAGAAATTAGCCGCGAACTCGGTGTTCGATCCGGGGGAGCGTAACGTGTTCCCGAGGCCGCTTGCAATTCTCGACTGGGCGAGACGCGTTGGCGTGCGCGGGAGTGCAGAGAGGGGAGGAGGTAGGAAGCAGGAAACAGGGGGGAGCGGGGTGTTGTTGTCCGCGGTGGAGCTCCCGTGGGCTCGAATTCTGTCGTCTAGAGCGTACCATAACAATACATTTCCGAACACCTGACATTTCAGGCGAAGCACCTATGGTTTCTTGCTCGCAAGGCTAAACGCGAAAACCTTTTCAAATTTGTTTGGACCAGAGGTGGTCAAGTATATATCCGAAAAGATATTGGAACTCCTGTCATTATTGTTAATGACAAAAATAAGCACATTTTGTCTCCCTCGCTCACCAACTTATAAACAAAGCTCCTTTAACTACAAAACTTACCTTCATATACTTTTATATTTTTCCTATTTTTCTTTTATAAACAGCAGTAAAATATTATTATATGTTTCTAGCATAAAAATATTATTTTTATGCGATATGCCTAAACCATTTATATATTTAATGCAACTGATTCTGTTAGGTTACAAACATTATAAATGGAAGAAATAGCTGATCAATTGGATAATTTGACGCCAATTCAATGTAAAGAAACAAACAGTGCTCTAGAAGTTCAACAAACATTATCCCAATCAGCCCTAAAAATCTTCTCAATGAATATTAGAAGCATAAACCGTAATTTTAACGAATTATTGATAGTTCTCACAGACCTGAACTCCAACTTTGACATAATCATTTTGAGTGAATGCTGGATCAATGAAAATTACCTTCCCAAAAACATAATAAACTACACCCACTACAACACACAGAATAACAAAACCCAAGATGATGGTGTTATTATATATATAAAAAATCACATACCTCACACAGTAAACGAAATCATAATCAACCAATCAAACTGTCTCAAAATTGTTATAGATAAACACGTAACCATATTTTCAATTTATCGATCACCAGCCACATCTAACATAACCCCTTTTCTAAATTCACTAAACCAATTTTTATCTTGTGTAACTGATTGTGATAATCTCCTTATTATTGGTGACCTTAATATAAATATAATTAATTCCATGCATCCACAAGTCAATGATTACATAAACCTACTAACTTTGCAAGGTTTTGTCCCAGCCATCACAGCACCCACCAGAGTATCTGGCTCGTCTGTAAGTTGTATTGATCATGTTTTTTCAAAATGTAAATTAAAAACTATATCTCTTGTATATCAATGTACCGTCACAGACCACTACTCTACCATAACTTCTCTTTCTCACAAAGTACATAAACCACAACCGCACGAAATTCCACAAAATAAAATATCATATACCACACTTTTTGAGCTGGTCTCGCAAGAAAATTGGTCAAATCTTTACAAACAAAATGATCCTAATTTAGCCTGTGAATTTTTTGTCCAAACACTTCAAAACCACCTAACCAACGCTACATCCAACACAACAGACAAAACAAAACATTATGACACGAAACTCAAACCTTGGATAACTGTTGGTATTCTTCATTCTATACGTAAGCGTGATAAACTCCACGCACTCTGCAAAAAAAATCCCAACGTTCATGAATTCCACACATTTTACAAGAAATATAGAAATATATAAATATAAGAGATATGCTATGGTGTCCGCGCAACTGTCGCCGGACTACGCGCTAATTAGCGTAGTTTTCATACAAAAAGAATTTGTTCATTTCGTTGATTTTTTGAAAATGTGCATTAATATTGGTTAACAATATATTTTGAATAAGGAAAGAATTCGTTCATTTAGTTTTTTCATATTTTGCAAGAAAATTACTTCGAAGGCCAGAGAAGATTACTATAAAAAACAAATCATAAACGCCGAAAACGACAAGAAAAAAATATGGAGTATTATTAAGGACATATCCTATACTAGAAATACGACTACACCCATCAATAAGATTAACATTGAAGGCCGATCACTAACAAATACACGTAATGACTCCGTAAAGATCGCAGACCATTTCAATAATTTTTTCACCTCAGTCGGGTCTAGCCTTTCTAATAATATCTTAACTAGAAATAATGTTTCGGAACATGACCTAGCAAACAAAATATCCCTGTCTCATTTGAGTTATACTCCATTTGTTTTCACTCCTACCACAGAACTGGAAATTATAGAAATCATCACATCATTAAAAAATAGCCATTCAACAGTAGTAGATAAAATCTCTTCTAAACTCGCTAAGCATTTAAAAATCCTTATTGCCAGCCCTCTCAAACATGTTATAAACTTAAGCCTCCAATCCGGAATATTCCCAAAATCACTTAAACATGCCTCTATCATCCCTATTTTCAAATCAGGTGACAGATCTTCCCTAAATAGTTACAGGCCTATATCGTTATTGAGCACTATATCCAAAATTTTTGAAAAAGTAGTAAAACTAAGACTCCTCAAATTCCTCGAGGACAATAAAATTCTTTCTAAAAACCAATACGGTTTTCGTAAAGATTGCAGTACTGCTGATGCGATTGCAACCTTTAAAAAACTGATATCAGATAACCTCGATAAAGGCAATAAACCTCTTGCTGTCTTTCTAGATCTGTCTAAAGCCTTCGATACTATTTCCCACCACATTCTTTTAAAAAAACTCCAACAGATTGGGATAGAAGGTACTGCTCTGAAATGGTTTAAAAACTACCTCACACAGAGATCACAAACAACCGTCATCCACTCTAATCAAGAATATAGGAGTAAATGCTTACCTATCTCCTATGGCGTGCCCCAAGGGAGTGTTCTAGGCCCGCTCTTATTTCTCATTTATATGAACTCCTTACTGAATTTGGATATTGAAGGTAATATAATATCTTTCACTGATGACACTGTTATCATATTTACAAGTAAAATATGGAAAATAACAATCGAGAAAGCAAATTCTGGATTGAACAAAATTAAAAAATGGCTAGACTCTAACCTCCTCACCCTAAATATTCAAAGAACACAATATATGCATTTCTCAATCCGAAAATTCACTCTCCCAGAAAACCTTCCTAAATTAATCATTCACACTTGCCCACAAAATCTAGACAATCCCTCACTATCTCTTATAAACAGCTGTTCATGCCCAATTCTCAAACCTTCTAATGAAATAAAATACCTAGGGATCATTATAGATAACCATTTACGCTGGGAGGCCCAAATCAACCCCATAACAAAGAGACTCCGTAAGTTATGCTATATTTTTTATTCTATTCGATCAATCCTAGACATAAAAACACTCAGAAGTGTTTATTTTGCTCTGTTTCAATCTATAGCAACATACGGAATTATAGGATGGGGAGGTTGTGCAGCATCCATTCTCTACCCTCTAGTGACCATTCAAAAACTTTTGTTAAGGATCATCTTCAAATGTTACCCTTCTCATCCATCAGAGCCACTTTTCAAAAAACTAGCTGTCTTAGACATTCGCCAATTGTACATTAAGATAGTTCTCATCCATATCTGAAAAAATGGTTTGATAAAATCCACACAAAAAGATATACATACTCGTTACTCAACTCATGTAAAATGCACAATCCCCACAACAAAAACAACTTTTTCACAAAGGCAATACTCATACATCGCACCTAAAATATACAACGAACTAAATAACAACATCAAAAAATCTAGTACACTTACTCACTTTGCAACTGGTGTCCAAATATGGATATCCGTAAAGGGTCGACAGTTTTTTAAAGAATTTCTTTAGAAAATTTATTTGAAGAGAATTATGTCATTGCCAATCATTGATTTATTTAAATACAATCTTGGTGGGAAACAAAGGTCACGTGTCATTTATCCGTAATTCAAATCTAATTTTGCCTTAGCATTACATTATCGTTTTCTGATATTTTCTGCTAGAACAGGGATAGATATTTAATCCTATTATGAAGGTCAACTTTTGCCTAAACCGCTTTTGCAATAACGCTAGCAGCTAAACCACATTTGACTTAAAAAATATTTCTAACTACTAGCACACTAAAATATATTTTTTTCCACTTGTTAAGGAAAAATATTTTTTAATTTTATTTAACATGCTGTCCTCTTCTCGTGCATACATACTTATTTTTTTTTTTGTGAAAATGTGTTCTGCCATTGTGGAAACATCATCTGCAAATTATTGATATTTGTAAAATATAATATGTCATTATTACTTCATTTATCTGGAGGATAGCATCATTTTATTTTATTTTCATTGAGAAAATATAATAAAACTTTTTTATAAAATATGGGAGAAGAAAAACATTGCTTAAACCTTTCCACTCTAAGTATTCTTTTGTTTTTATTGTAATAAAGTAGGTAAGTAAGGTGTACCAGCGCTTTAGTTAAGCGAAATAGCATTTTTTTAAAGTTTTTACTTATTTTTTGTAAATAAAATTGATATCGGTTTATATACCCCTAATAATTTTTTTTGGTTGTAACCACTATAATATAAATAGCCAAAAGTTTAAATACTTTTAAAAACCAACTCTTTAAAACTGTTTGGCACCACTGTGTACTAGTGCCCACATCTACACGTTTATGTACTCAGAGCCCAGTGCCACCAGTAAACCACTGTAACAATAATAATTTACTCTAGTGACCAGTGTAATTCGCTGGACTCGAAACATGAATTTATTCCAAAATTTATTTGTACAAAAATTGGTTTGAAATAATGTACCTACCAATATAACCACGTACACACAGATCTTCATTATAATCGTTATCCTTTCTTATTTACTTACTCTATAAAGTACTTACTTCGACTTTATATTTTTTATAATTATATCATTTTTATATTCTTTCATGTATTGCTTTCTCTGTTCTATACTTTTCATATTATTTTTATATTCTACTATATTCTTCCATATTCTTTTATACTCTATAGTCATTTATTGTGTCCATACTCTTTAGTCACTTACATTCTTTTATATTCATTCGTATTCTTTAAATTTCTTTAATATTATTTTATATAATATGTATATTTATATATTTTTATATGTATTTTTTTTATATTCTCGCACATTTCTTTATATTGCTTCTGTTAATATACTGTAAACCAAAATCGACTACCACAACACAGGCATGTGCCTAGTATGGTGGTCGAAAAATTCCCAATTCATGTAACAAACAATTCAAAGAATAAAGAAACATTAAAAAAAAAACAAAATTGTTACGCTGTCTTTCATCATCATCATCACTCTTGGCTCTACAACCCCTGGTGGGTCTTGGCCTCCTCAAGAGTCTTCCTCTTCTAATCACGGTTTGTTTTGTGCCAGCTCTCTCCAGTTTACAATCTCCAAGGTGGATATATCTTTGAGGACGTGTCGCTCCATCCTAAACTTGGTCTTCCCAGGCTCCTTCGCCCTGTCGGTCTTGAGTTCAGCAGGGATTTTGGTGCTTGATGCTCGGTCATTCTCTCTACATGACCCAGCCACCGAGGTCTTCCCAGTTTTATAAATTTTGTAACGTTTAGATTCTTAAACAGAGTATATAGTTCATTGTTATAACGTTTGTGCCAAAATCCATTTTCTGAAACCAGTCCGAAGATACGCCTCAAAATTTTTCTTTCAGAAACATCCAACGCTCGCTGATTCCTATTAGTTAGTACCAAAGCCTCAGCTGCGTATGTGAGTACTAGTCTGATAAGTGTTTTGTTCACTAATATCTTGGAGTTTCTGGACAGAAGTCTGGATTTCATTTGGTTTTATTTTATTTAGTTTTTGCTGCGCTGTCTTTATCAAAGTAAATCTAAAGTCATGGTATTTAAAAGAGAGACTATGAAAACAACTTACAATATAGTTGTATTATCTAACTGGGGGCCTAATCAGACACATTGAAATAAAAATGAGGAATCTTTTAAATTAGGTACTACCTAGTTATTTCACTTTTATGTAGATTTGTTGGCATGTAGATACTTCGCTTTGTGAAATTTTGTCATTTTCAATTACACATTAAGCACTTATGTGAATATTGATTTTTAAAAATCTGAATTCGCCATTTTATAGAGAATAAAAAAAAAACGTTTGAGGTAGGTATTTCTATTTGCGAAAATGCTCCTCAGTTATCCCAAACTTGAACTAAAAGAGAACTACGGTAGGAAGTGTTGTTTGACAGAAATTTCAGGCGCTTGTAAAACTCAAACTTTCAATTCAGGTTTTAATGATGTAACATGCTTGTTGGGAACTACACTCGCACGCTACAAATAAATTACGCTAAGCTCTCTTTAGAAATGGGCTTTAAAAGGCAGGTAGGATAGCTAGAATTACCCTGGCTAGGTAACGCCGGTATTACGCGAAGGGGGATTAATCTTTAAAAAAGGTAGAACAGCTGCTTGACATGTTTGTGTATGTAATTGCGTGAGCAATGTGTAATATTTAACAATATTAGATACCACGACTGGGCATCAATTATTAATTTTGTCACATTGTTCTAATAATTCTAATGTTTATAATGAATTAAATAAGGGCGCCAGACCGCTTAAAAATCACAGCCAAGTATTTTAATTGAAGGAAGTTAAAGGTAGACCAAGAATATAATATAGAATTTCGATGGATTCACTGTTCCCGATGTTTCCGCCACGTTTGGTTCTGAACTGAACTGATGTCAGCAGCGTCACCCTTCCGTCTTCCTTCTGTAAAAAATGTGAAATAGAGATGTGGACAGCTGATCGCTTTACCTGTTGCGATCCAAGAAACGGGATAAGATGATGGGGTGGAACTAATATTGTGGAAGAAAAAGCCTGATATTGAAGTGCAATCAACATTTTTTTGGAAAATCTCTTTCACCATCTTTTTCACATCTACCATCATTATTAGTATTTCAGCATTTGGAGCAATGGATTTTTTTTCTTTATTAATTGCTTTGAGTGGTTACATCACTTTCTTTGGGGATGTGATGTGCGCATGCCCGCGATGATTTCTGTATACAATAGTGAGTTCTGGCATCATGAAATTATGCATTGCTAATCTTTCATCCGATTGCGATGAAACTATGGGAATTTGATGTGCGCATGCCCGCGATGGTTTCTGTATACGATAGTGAGCTCTGGCATCATGAAATTATGCATTTTTAAAGCGTTCATCCGATTGCGATGAAACTTTGTTGAGTTGTTGTGAGCACGTCCACAAAGATAATATACTGGTGAGCTCTGGCATTATGAAATTTGAATAAAAAAATTGCTATAGGTGGCACGCGAGCTGTTTGAAAACTGAATACACCGGGACTGAATGTATGGAATGAGGGAGGGAGGAGTGGAACTCGGAAGGGGGGTTTGTAGGACGGGGGAAGAGGAAGAGGCGAGTGAGGAGAGGGAAGGCGGAGTGAGAACGCTTGAGGGGAAGGGGATGCGGGAGAGGAAGAGGAGGCCGAAGGGGAATGGGACGAATGGAAAAGGACACGCAGGAAGAAATAATATCTTTAATAAGTGGATGCCGGGAACTCGCTAGTAATATATTAAACTGAATGTTTCTTGGTTTGTCCCTTATGTGTTCTTAAAAATGCGGGAGGGTGAGGATAATCCGGGAGAGAAACGAAGGAAAAGGGGATTCGTGGGAGGGAGAAGACAGAGGGGGGAAAGGGGAATGCGGGAGAGGTGGAAGAGGAGCGCGGGAAGGGAAGGGGACGAGGTAGGAGGAACGGTGGCGGGGCCGGGAACGCATTGGAAAGGACTCGCATGGGAGAGGCGGGGGACAAGGGAGGGGTAGAGGGAGGGTTGCAAAGGAGACACAGTAGCGTTAGGGGATAGTAGGGGTAAATTTGTATAACTCATGCTTCTCACACGGACAGCTGTGAGAGTGTTTGTGTTTCATATAGTTTAGCGATAGGAAGGGAACACTTTCTTTCTTTGAATGGCATTGTAACGCTTGCCGGGTACTCTCTAGTTTGTTATAAAAATATTTATTAGAAATTGTAGAAAAACAAATAACGAAAAACCATTTTACCTCACCGGTTGTATAAAATTATATACGACTTTTGTGTAAAATCTACATTCAATGACAATTAAAATGAATAGTATTAAAAAATATAATATATATCAAAAATTTCACCGGTACCAAAATTTCATTTAAATTATCACTCAAACTAACATCAGAAATCACTAGTTAAACTAAGTCAAGTACATCCATTAATACCCTCTACAGGACACATTCGCACAGGAGGTTAGGAGAATCTTAAGTTGGTTATCTGGAAAGGAATATGGAAAGCTTCGTGGTTTCTCAGTAGACAGTGATTAATATTGAATTGATTCGAGTATCATTCCTGATTTTTACAACGACGGACTGAACGATAATCTTGGAGCCTTATAAATAAAAAATTTCTACTAAACAGTTATTTTAAATGCAATTTGATTAAAAAACCGGTAAAAATTACCAATTGCCTGGAATCGTTGAGACTATGCCAACCCCATCGGGATATCTTATAAGGCTGAAATAGTGGGATGGTAGGAGACAGAGAAAAGAGTACCTGGCTATTCAGATTTGGACATCAAACACGACTAAAGCTATTAAGCAATCTGAATGCTTCTTTGTCACCGGGGCGAAACTAAAAGTATTTTTTATTACCTTAGCTTCACACAAGAGGCCCTAAAATAATTTCCTTCAGGGCCTGTGTCATCTTTGAGGATGCTGTGTGGAGAGTATTTTAAGAAAAATAAGGTGAGGAGCTTCTGGTAAGGAAAAAAAGACGGGCCGTAACTTCATCATAATTTCCCTTCCTTGGGCAAAGCTAAACGAAGTAAATTTCGTGGGACGCTGAGAGAGAATCTGATTTGTGCCCGTATTTTGAATAGTGATTGGTTAATTCAGAGTGTTGTTGGGATACGGACACCATTAATTCAAATTAATTTTGATATTGGAAAAAGTTAAAATGAAGGCTTTGTTCTAATTTTTATTTACTTCAGGTCTTTGCGATATTCCTAAAACACGGTTTTCATTGGGATATTAAAATAATCAGAGTGTGCAATTCACACACGGTAGAAGTGAAACCTTCATAAAACTAAAATAGACAAGGGTGGGGAGACTACGAAGCACTTTATTATCAATGTGAAGGATGATCTTTTCCATATTTTTGTGGTCGAATTCCAGTGCACCCTTTCCTATAGTATTTGTGTTTCTTCTTCGGAGTCGCTAGATGTCGCTTTCTCTTGTATTTTCTTTGCCTGTTCATTTTGGAGCGGTTTGAAGATTGTATATTGATTTTACAAAAAAAACATTTTTTTGGATTTCGTAGTAGGTATTCGTTCATCGCTGAGTGTTTGGCCGCTAAGGTTCATCAGGCGCTTTATTCTGCTATGCTAGACCAAATGAGATTTTCGTGGGACCGTGGATTTATCGTATTACGTTGGAACCGAGAACCCGTGAAAAAAATAAATATTTTATTGCCATTTCATTCTCTCGCAGGCTAAATGTCATGTAAATAGGTATGTTTGTCTCTTTTTAGTGTCACTCACTTTCGTTTCATCGAGTTTCAAATCACAACGGTGCCAAAGAAATTTTCAGTCCAAAATTAAAAATATTAATTTAAAAAAATTATTACTCAAACTATTAACAAATACAACTGGTAAAGGAAAAGTAAAGCTCAGACAAGAAAATGCAAATATCTTTGTTTAATAAATTTATTAACCTCAACAAATAATTGCTTTAAATATTCAGAGATTACCTGTAACTTTTCTGTTTGTGTTAAAGCTACGAACTCGTAATTGGTAAATATTATAAATGTAATATTGTACAAAGAAGAAGTTCATTTACGATAATTTCACCACTTAATTGCTTTTTAACAATTCCATACAAATTTATTTCCAAAAGGGGAGTTTTCTTGTCGTTAGGTAAAGGAGAGGAAATATATAAGGCTCTTTTCTAATAAGATTTACATGACCAATATAACTATAACTCAAAAAGAGAAAAAAAAAATAAAGTCGTCTAGTAAAATTTACAAAACATGAATAGCACATCACTTATTTTAGTTATAAATTGAGGAATAACATGTATTTTTCTCGCGGTTTCTAGCGTGATATTGCGAGATGTGTTAGGTTAGGTTAGGTTTGCATTAGCTCCACATGGGGGCTTAATTAAGGACATCTTTGGGGTTGATGTGTGGAGAGTTTTTTTAAGGAAAGGAAGGAGAAGAAGGTCTGGAAAGGAAAAAAATTACGAGGGCTCGGTAGAAATCTGGGGGTTGGTGTGTTTTTGACACTGCTGGAAACGACGGCGTTTGGGAACCGCCGTAGTTTCAATAAGTCAAAATGCTTTTATAATTTAAGTCTGATCGACATGTAAGAAAATCTTAAGGATAACCGCAACGTGTCCCGCGGAGTTCACGCGTCGCTTGAGGAGCGTGTTCAAGTCTTTTAGTTCGTGGAGAATGTGTTTGTTCCGATTTTTATGATAATGGCTACCGGCCAGCCGAGTCCGATGTGAAATCGAAAGTTATTGGGGTAATCCTGTTTATTATGCGCCGGGATCGATTGATCCTTACAACCATCCGTCTTGTTGACTCCCGAGAAAATTGTCGTTCTCGCCCCGAGGAACCGTTGTTACGGATGGGACACGTGGGAGCCTGGAACCTCTGAGATTTTTGAGGCCTATTGAAGCAGCTGCTGGACCTATACCGTGGAAGGATGACCTTGGCCTTCCTCTGATGTCGAGTTCCCGTGAAGGTTGTACTCGAAAACCCTTCCCCTAGTGTGGGACGAAACACTTCGCCCTTCGTAATCCGAGCTAGCCTCCCCGTCACATCGGCATCCTCAACGTGTAATAGAAATAGATTATTTTTTTTTCATATGAAGCAATTACTTTGTGGTTAGACATTATATTATAAAAATAAATAAAACACTTTATATTTTAACCACGAATTTATTATATTACATATCGACCGGTTTCGCTTACATCAAGCTTCTTCAGGATATAAGTAATAATAACTAAATGTTAAGTGAGAGCTATGGCTTATATATAAGTTGAGTGACAGAGGGAGAAAGAAAATGACCAAGAACATAATTAGAAAGAGACAAAGTATTTGACAGAGGTAAAGTGGATAATCAATTAGTGGGAGGGAGACAACAATACAATAATCAATAAGTGGGAGGGAGACAGCAATATAGATCTAATCACAAATAAAAACCAACAGTTAACGGTAATAAATGCGATATTAAACAAATTTTGATGTATTTTACATTATAAGATAAAGGACGATATTTAGATATATGATAATATTAATAATGAAGGACATCAGACTAACACTAAAACACATACATAATATCATGGGTTAGGATGAATAGCTGGAAATAAGTTAAAAATAGGGCTATAAGGTGAATTTTTTTGATTTGATAAATTGATTTGGTTATTGAGTAAGAATTCTGACATATTTGTATTTAAAGATTTCCTAATCTCTAAAGCTTCTAAATTGTCTAGTTTTATACCTATATTATTTTTATGTAATATGCGAGTTCCTGAAATTTTATTAAAAGTATGATCTGTTGAGATTAGGTGATTTGCAAGCTCAGAGAACCTAGAGAACTCAGAGAACCTAGAGAACCTCAGAGAAACTAGAGTAAAAGAACATTTAAGATGTTTAAATGGAAAGGGGTTCTCTGAGCTTGCAAATCACCTAATCTCAACAGATCATACTTTTAATAAAATTTCAGGAACTCGCATATTAAATAAAAATAATATAGGTATAAAACTAGACAATTTAGAAGCTTTAGAGATTAGGAAATCTTTAAATACAAATATGTCAGAATTCTTACTCAATAACCAAATCAATTTATCAAATCAAAAAAATTCACCTTATAGCCCTATTTTTAACTTATTTCCAGCTATTCATCCTAACCCATGATATTATGTATGTGTTTTAGTGTTAGTCTGATGTCCTTCATTATTAATATTATCATATATCTAAATATCGTCCTTTATCTTATAATGTAAAATACATCAAAATTTGTTTAATATCGCATTTATTACCGTTAACTGTTGGTTTTTATTTGTGATTAGATCTATATTGCTGTCTCCCTCCCACTTATTGATTATTGTATTGTTGTCTCCCTCCCACTAATTGATTATCCACTTTACCTCTGTCAAATACTTTGTCTCTTTCTAATTATGTTCTTGGTCATTTTCTTTCTCCCTCTGTCACTCAACTTATATATAAGCCATAGCTCTCACTTAACATTTAGTTATTATTACTTATATCCTGAAGAAGCTTGATGTAAGCGAAACCGGTCGATATGTAATATAATAAATTCGTGGTTAAAATACAAAGTGTTTTATTTATTTTTATAAGAAATAGATTAGCTTGGTTTAACATCTGGTCCATCGGGTATGTTTTTGTTAATTTGTTACTATTCCTTTTGTCATATTATTTGGATACACTTTGTGTATGTACTTCTTTTACAACACATTTATGGAATCTTCCCAAACAATTTTGTTTCTTTTTACATTCTGGAACAAAAAAAGCAGAACCTTCCCACATTACGGATCGCTAGGTCCCACATAAACCTGAGAGAGAGAGATAACCTTATAGTTTCATCATCATTCGGTGTAAATTTATAAATAATGTCTAAACATTCACGTTAAAAGCTTTCGCCGTTAATAAATAAATTGATTCCATGTATTGTTTCTCTCCACTTCGGTGAGCAGAATTGATTAAAAACGTTAAAGTAATAAATTGGATTAACGTAATAAATCGGCCACATTCTCATCGACATATTACTGGAATTCCATTAAATCTCTGGGCCGATTTAATGTGAAATGTATTTCATCTCCTAACCTTAACCAACCAAATCGAAAAGTTCTTGCGGTATGGACCAGATTCAAATATACAAAACGGTCAGAGTTAGTGTTTCGCAAGGTGGCCAAATTTTTATTTTTTTTCGAACAGCTGCCCCAGACTCTCAAGGGAGGTCTAACACGATAAAATTGATAACTAAACTATAAATTTAATAAATTGACAATTTCAAATTGAAAAACATACTTAAATATACATTAAACATTGGCTCTTTGCTTGTATTTTTTAAAACTAAGCAGGAGTTCATTAGGTAGTGAGGTCTTTAATCATATTTAAATAACTTGCGTTTCTCCGAGCTGGAACGGAATGAGTTTATCATGTAATAGATTAATTAATTA
This sequence comes from Limnephilus marmoratus, assembly GCA_917880885.1. Classification (NCBI taxonomy): domain Eukaryota; kingdom Metazoa; phylum Arthropoda; class Insecta; order Trichoptera; family Limnephilidae; genus Limnephilus; species Limnephilus marmoratus. The sequence continues at coordinate 21,141,649 of OU862915.1, forward strand.
AGTCCATGGATCGCATATGCGTTTTATTTCAATTCTAAGAGTTTTATTAGTTCGCCTCCATTCATTAATAAGCCAGTTATTTTGCATAACAAAAGACATCGTAATATCGTATTGCAAAGGGTTTAATCGATCAAGTGAACTGGACGTCCAGAGCTAGTTTGTCTATGGTAACCTCAATAGAATATGTTGCGAGGTAGAAGGATGAAAGGAGGCTATTCATATATGGTCACCGAACCCTTTGAAAAACTATTTAAAGCAATGATTTGATTCTGAATGATAGAATGAATTCTGAAAGAATTCTGAGAATCTCTACTACTTTGGAGTATGGAAGATATATAATTAAATAAATTCCGTTGTGGATCTAGGAGTAGTCCTTAATTTCTGAAAGAACATATCAATCATATTGAATGTAATTGCGCAAGTCGGGATTTGAACACGTGACCTCCGGATCACTAAGTTGCGAGCCTGGAATTTATCGAACCGAAGATGCGGACAGAGGCTCAACCAAAATTAGTTTTATTACATTAATTAATGAAAAATTCAAACATCATGTTAGAACTATAGACGTACGAAAACACTCTGTACACTTGTCTTTTAAATAACTAATTCACTTTAACCTTTCAGCGGTCGAGCGCGGCCTGTGAGTCCGCTGATTATTTTACTAACTATAAACAATTAATAGACAATTGCGCTTCCGTGATATCCTCGGGGGTTGAGGTACGTCCCCTCAGTACCCCTGACATCGTCGCAAAACGTCGCAAATGCACGGGTTCTTTTCTTTATATTTGCGGTCTCAGATTCCGCGTGCGACTTGATGTGTACTTTTAAAAATCTTTTGAATAATATTGAAAACTGGGTGACTATTTCATTTTATTTGAATCATATTATTTAGAACTTACTTTTATTTTACGTAAATAAGTTATACACAAATAAGAAGTTGTAAAATTTTATCTCGTTTCGTTAAGATGTTGATTTATAGCGTTGTTTTGTGTCAGATGTCTAAAAAATTTAAATTTCACAGACAAACTATTACGTACGAATTAAAAAGTGATTATCAACAAACGTTTTTTTGATTTATTATTTATAGATAAAGAACTCTTTTATTATATGCTATATACAATACCATGAAATATTCGGTCGTCTTCTAAAACCAGACGCCTATAGTTGCGGAATCATCGACCGCGCCTGACTGCTGATGTTCGGCGCAAGGGTGCAACTACTGGAAGGTTAAATAAGAGTTTTCTAGTGTTTACTTTATATAAAAGGCTTCTCTTCAGGAAGAATTACCAAGTTGTCTTTGTTAAGCCATTTATCAAAGAAATTGACACGAACAGTAGATACCGAACGAACTGCTGTCCTATTTTTAGTTCTTCTATTTTAATAAAACATTGATTCGATTTTATGCTAGTCCCAGCATAGTTGAAGTAGTATCGTCTGTACTTTTAGTTTTCATACGAGGCGCTTGAGAAGAGGACGGACGCCAATGACGTCCGTACAAGCTCTCGCTGGAACTAGTTTATGATATTTTTTAATTTATTTATTTGATTACAGTGGGTCTTTTAAATCCTCAATTTGGTGAACATATGTGTCCTTGTCTAAACGTTCCCCTGTCCGCTTTTCTCAAGTCTAAACTCGACTTCAATCTTCCATATAATTATGAATTTTGCCCATTTGCCCAATACATAATCTGATCCTCTCTATAATTTGAAATAGTGGTCTAGAAAACTCTTGAAAGGTGAAAACTAGAGATATTTGAAAAAAAACATACCTACATCGTATGTAAAGCACCTATCTAATATTTACATTGTTTTGTCAAACAAGTCTTCGTTCAATCTCTTTTCTGAAACGAATTTCTCGACTGAACCGACTGCCAATATAACTTTACGTCATTTTCCGTGATATTTGATCATATTGAGTTAGCCTTCTTTAACTTTATTTTCTATCCGATTCTGCATTAAAAGTTGTTTTCAATGGTTTCCCAGTTAACTTTCCAACAACACAAATAAATGCATTTTGCTAAACTTTACAATGTTTTATTTATTTTGCAGCATATTTTATTATTAATTGTATTTGAGTTTAATTCGTAGAACTTCATTTAGGTATTTTTTTTTATAAATTAAATTTGATAAAGTTATTTGGGAGATCTCCCATACAATGGAGTGTCTACTGTCTCTATTTAATTTCTCAACAAATTGGTTTAACTGATAATAAATCAATTTATACACTTCCAAAATAACATTAGGATTCAAAATGTGTTTATAAGAAGAAGCTGTAGCACTTTCAATAGATTATGCACAGACATTGACATGTTTAACACGAACCTTGCTAACTTCATAAAATTCGTAAAAAGTAATATTCAACGGAAAACTTAATGTTTCATTAATTCCTTATCTTTCTTTTTCTTTTTCATTTTCATTTTTTTTCATTTTCATTGCCTTTTCTTTTTTGATTTCAGCAGTTTGCATTAAATAACCTCTCCAAAAATGTTACAGTATATATTACCCTTGAAAATACATTTTTTGTAGATTTAAGTGAGTAGATGCACTTTTTCAGAACTGTTTATATTACATACATATATTGTTTTGTTTGTTTTTCTTTTTATTATGGTCTCAGATTTTTATGTCGTTATTTTATTGGTCAATGATATGACTATCTCTAACACTGTTATATATGAACTTGTGATGACTGTTTACAACGCTAACAAATAAAATAAATAAAAAATAAAATAAAATATGTCGTCTCAATGTGATACAACCACAGTTTGAAAATGGTCTTGAAAACCGAAACAGCTGTAATAAAAATACTTGCAGGGCTTGATAAGAACATTATAAAATTTATTTTAATAAAATTTATAAAAAAAAATAATTGTACCCTTCCGAATTGTACATTAAGCTAAAAAATAAACCTTTTCACAATTGTTATCAAGGGCGTTTAACCAGCCAGCGGCCGAAAATCCACATTTCGTCGAAAGATCTTCTTATGATCGTACGGAGCGGTTCCAATGAGAAATTAATTATTCTCCGTACCAGCTTTTTAAAATTATAACTCAATATCGAATTTATTTAATTCCAAATTTGCTTTAATTTATACCTACATCCAAAAATGCTGAATGGCGTGATGATAAAACTATTAAATTATGTACTTTTTGTAATTATTTTTTTATTGTGAATATTTATCATTTTTCCATAACATCGAAGCAAAATAAGAATGTAAAAAAATCTGAAATATATATTAGTTTGTAAGTGCGCAAATAAATACCCAAACGGACTAATTTTCATCACGAAACACGTACGTATGTATGTTTTATTGATTTTATTTGTATTGATTTATTTTACTGCATGGATTATATTATGATTTGAAATGGGTGTTGTATAATATAATTTTTTTTTGAAAAATTAAAAAAATCTGCCAACGACCTATGGTATATCCTTATTATACTAAAAATAAACACTTTTTCCCAAAATTTAAAACATGCGTTTATCACATAAAAGAACAATCTTTCGAAATCAATTTATAATTTTTTGTGGAAAAGAAGTCTAAAATCTGATTTAAAAATGACATATTTCTTGGTTTCCCTCTTAAATGAAATTTCTTTAATGTATTTTATTTTTAATGTATTTTTTAAATAGAAATGTGTGAACGCGTTTAAGAAACAATTTTTAAAATTATTGTTTTATGGCTGAAATTATACGTGACAGTTTTCTTTTTTCTCTCTTATAAAATTATTCACAAAATAAATATACAATAAATACTTTCATCTTTGAAATCAAGACTTCTAGACACCATTTGCAAAGTGATTTTAGGCCTATTACCTATATTCTTAGTGTATAAGACACACTAAGAATACATACAATTTTGGCTTGTGGGTTGCTATTGATTATTTCATACCTAATATTCTCAGTGTTTGAGCGTTGGAAAATGAATATGAATTACAGAAAACACCCACTCTCAGCCCCCCCGACCCTCTGTCGGACAACTTAGGTACTAAGCTACCTGCCATCTAGCGGAATCTACTGACAGTTCATATCACCGAAATCTATGTCTAAAAGCTGGAAGCTTTTTAGATACACAACAATTTCTAATTACGAAGCCAAGAACCATGCATGCACTCCTTACTAAATCGTTGATGTATTGGTGAATAGTTTGTTACTTCAGAGCTCACCGTTGAAGAGATTTTGCTGCTGCAAATTAATAAATAAATCTCGATTTTAAATTGTAGGTGAACGCCTATCATGTTTTTATTAGAGCAATTTTTTTATTATTATTTTATTACCAAAAAGAACTTAAAGGTGAAATTATCCAAAGAAAAATTGTAGGCTCAATAGGTAATGGATTCCAAGCTGAAAAAAATATCTCCACCATTCCAAAAAAGACAGTAGGTACACTGTCTGAACCCAAAAAAGCTCTTCAAATTTAGTGTTTTATCATCAGGACGCCATTACACATTTTTAATCGTTATTTTCATTTCACCATCCGAAAGACAAAGGGTTATTTCGTCGGATGATAAATTATACGGTACAATAATCCTCTGAATTTGGCGAATGTTGTGGTTCGAGAAATACCGCGAATAAGGAATTAAATTGTCAAATAATGGCTAGCATCAGCTTAGGGACTTCGACTGTTGTGTTAAATACCAACGATCGACGATTGATCAACTAATTCTTAAAGGTAAGCATTTATTTCGACTTTAAACATCCAAAATAAGGATTGCATCATGAATGGAAACTGTCTAACAAAGGCGGGACGTTTAAAACTGGGACGTATATTCAGACGCTTAAAAATAATAATATCTGTCACTAACATCAGAAATGGAACATCCTCGTACAGTTTCAATGTAGAATATAATATAATCAACGTACTCTTCTAACATGGTTTTAGTATTGTAAATATTTATTTTGTAGTACATTTAATTTGGTACATTTCAAACATGAAATATTTTAGTATCGTAATTATTAAATATATATTTTATCATTGTACACATCAAATACGAAATAATTTAGTGTCGTTGAAAACATGTGAAAAAGCGCAAAAAAAAATATTTAGCATCACGCGTATCAAAAATGGAACATTTAACTATTGTAAATTTGAAACAAGAATATTTAGTGCCGTACCATGAGTTTTAATTTATTTTTTTACCGAATGGTTTCGTTTTGTTCAAGCATCTCTCTCTCTGGTTTCAATCCTGAGATTGGTTTGCAGCAATGTCATCTATTCGTTTCTTCCACTCTTCCCTGTCTTGTGCGGCTCTTTTGAAGTCTGCATATGATGAGCAGCGCACGTCCACCAGCAGGTCCTCCAGGTACTCTCGGCGTGGGCGTCCCCTAGCGTTTGTCCCCTCGGTCATACCCTCCATTATGGCATGCAAGAGGCCTTCTTGTCTTATTACATGGCCGATCCATCTTGCGCGCCTTTCGGACAAGGTCCTGAGCAGGTGCCTTCCTCCTTCGATTCTTTGGAGAACCTCTTCATTTGTTATGTGGTCTCTCCAGGAAATTCCTAATAGTCTTCTATAGGACCACATCTCAAAAGCCTCTAGTCTCCGTTTATCTCTTTCGGATAGGCACCATGTTTCACAGCCGTACATCAAGATACTCCATACATAGGTCTTGATGAGGAGTATTCTCAGTTTCAGGTCTATATTATTTGATTCTATTATTTTCGACCTTTTATTGAATGCAAGCCTAGCCTGGTGTATACGGCTGTTGACCTCGCTCTTAGACCGACCGTCCCATGTTATTTTACTCCCGAGGTAGACAAACTCCTTGGTGTTCTTTAGTGGAACTCCTGACATCTCTACTCTCATCTGATGTTGCATTCGGCCTACAGTCAGCAGCTTTGTTTTGTCTTTATTTATCTTCATGTTGTAATTGTTTTGAAGAATGCTTTGCATGATTGTTAAGGCCTCTTGGAGTTCTTCTTCGCTTTCAGCAACCATAGCAATATCGTCAGCAAACCTTATCATATCCACCTTTTGCCCGTGTATCTTTACACCTTTTCTGTGACTCATTCTCTCTCTCAAGTCGTCAATCGCACTTTGTATATAAGCGTTAAAAAGAACAGGTGACAGAGAGCATCCCTGTCTCACCCCTTGTCTTATACTGGCTTCTTTTGTATCATTGTCACATCTAATTATAGCGGCCTCATTCTTGTATAGCGCCTGGATTATTCGTCTATCTCTATATTTGATGTCAATTCTCTTCAGAATCTCGAAGAGTCTTTTCCATTCTACTTTGTCGAAAGCCTTCTCCAGGTCTATGAATGCGATGAATGTGTTTTGGTTTCTTTTTATTCTTTTTTCTAATAGTATTCGTAGCGACAATATTGCTTCTCTGGTTCCTACACCTCTTCTAAAGCCAAACTGGTCTCCGGGAAGGATGTTCTCTACTTTTGGTTCGATTCTTTTTAGGATGATATTAGTCAATATTTTTGAGGCATGGGATATTAGGCTAAGAGTTCTGTGCTGTTCACATTTTGTCGTGCCCGCCTTCTTTGGTAATGCGACAATTAGGCATTTCTCGAAATCCTCTGGTATCTTTCCAGTCTTATACATTGTCTGTATCATTTTAAACAGGGCATCTATAGTTCCTTTTCCTGCTGGCTTAATTAGTTCAGCCGGAACGTCATCGATTCCGGGTGCTTTCCCGTTTTTGAGATTTTTCAGTGCGAGGTCAAACTCTTCTCTAGTGATTGGATCTCCCAAATCATCTTCGTCTACCTCGTTTTCTCTTTCTATCAATGTTTCGTTGTCATTATTTCCCTTTCCATTGTACAGCATTTCGAGATATCTTTTCCATCTCTCTCCTATTTGGTCCTTTTCGAAAAGTATTTTGCCGTCTTCTCCTTCTATCGCATTACCCTTTCCAACTCTCATCCCAAAGAAGTCTTTCACCGCAGCGTGGGCTCTTTCTACATTTCCTCTCTTGAGGTCGTCGTTTATCTCATTGCACTTATTCTGGTAGAAAGTTTCTTTGGCTATTCTTGATTCTCTATTTATTTGGTTTCTCAGCACTTTGTATTTCTCTTGTGATTCAGCTCTTTTATCATTTTCGAGCTCTCTTCTATCCTTTATCATATTTAAGATCTCATCGGTTATCCATTCCTTCCGTGCTTGGGGTTTTTCCTTGCCTATAGTTTCCTCTGCCGTAGTTATAATCTTCGTCTTTATCATTTTCCAGATCGCATTCACGTTCTCCTCTTCCATTAGGTTGCACTCTTTTGTCTTTTCCCTAAAACTGTCGCTGATCTCTTTTATCTTTAATACTTTTGTATCCCATTTGAAATTTTTCCTCTTTTTTAATTTTTTCAGTTTTAGGAGACTTTTGGCCATTACCATATTATGGTCACTATCTATATCTGGACCGGAATAGCTTCTACAGTCTTTTATTTGGTTTTTAAATCTATGTCTAACCATTATATAATCTATTTGCAGTCTTTGTCTGTCTCCAGGGGATTTCCAGGTGTATCGCTGTCTTGGGTGGTGTTGGAAACAAGTGTTTGCTATCACTAATTTGTGTTTTTCGCAGAATTAATAGCAGGGTAAAAATAGCAGGGTAAAAATAAATACAAAAAAGAATAACATAGTGTTTATGATACAGAGGGAGACAACAAGATAAAAATATAACAAACACTAAGGATACATTTACATCAGTACAAAGGAAATGAGAAAAACCGACAAATAATTATGCAGACTAGTGGGTTATAATAATATATCGACATGGGCAAAGCATTGATTGGGAAATTTTTAATGGTTTATTGGAAACAGACATAATGTTGGGCAACTATATACGTCTAATTTATCGTTAAGTATATGACTGTTGATTTTTACTTTCCTGCTTTTTTATTCTAGAGCTTCCAAATTGTTTAAACGGTTACCATGCCATTTTGATTGAAAAATGTCAAAGTTGTATCCAAAACTATAAAAAGTTGAATTCTTTATTAGCCTATATTTAATAATTTAGAACATAGATACTTAAATAAAGTAGCACGTTCTCGTTTCTAGTATTTGTCAAACTCTTTGGTTAAAAATAATTCAAATTATCTAATAGGTTACTATGTTTTAGGATTAAAAAGCCGACATGTTTCATAAGCATTGCTTACTTCATCAGGGTTTACTTAAAACTTACTTGACTTGTATTTTAAGTAAACACTGATGAGGTAAGCTTTGCTTACGAAACACGTCGGTTTTATAAACAACTATCTGACCCGGCGTACTTCGTAAAGCCTCAGAATCGATAACTGTTGTGTTAACTTATTAGCAGAATCAAATGTTACAAAATTAAACAATGAAGCAATTATCGATGCACACCGGTCCATGTTTTGTTTTTGTCAGTATCAGAGGTGGCGTTGTTTACGGATTTATAGTTTTTGTGAGTTTCTTACTTTTCAACATACTTATGGGAATTGTGTTTCATTTTCTTTATACGTGTGAGGGAGATTTATTACAATTATTATATTTTCCTTTGGAGGTGTGCAGGCATACGTTCACCGTTTGTCTCATTTTTGTTGATATTTAGTATGTAAGAAAGAGGGGCAGCATTATATGTTTAAGAACAAAAGATAATCAGCTCATTGACATTTAATGCTTTTGATTTTTTGAAATGTACTCACTCTTTAGTATTATATTTATCAGTATATTGTTGCAGCTCTTTCAAAAGATAAATAATTCGTTCCATACAAAATGTATGGAGAAAAGATTTTTCTAAATAATTTTTTTTCGTGAATTTTTCCGATGTTTTAATAACTATTCTGCTATTTGGAACGGAGAAAAATCCAACAAATCAAAGATCATGAAAATCGGTCCAGCCGTTCTTAGTTATAAATGGTGTAACTAACCCGACTTTGTTTTACATAATATATTATAAGATGAACGTGGTTAAAACTAAGTAATCTATTAATTTGAATAAAAATTTTGCCACAAAATAAGTTTTCTGTGTTTGAAGAAAAAATAATTGTTTAGTTAGGTGAAATATTTTGGTCTCAAATTCAAATTTAAGTTTTCGTGGTTGAAGGCAAATAATTTTATTAGATGTTTTATTTTAAAGTCGCGTGAAATTGCAGAACCGCGAATAAAACACGCTATTATTACGGCCTTCCTTTATTGTTTCAGTTCGCGAAAATTCATTGTTTATTATTTTTTCTTATTGTTTAGATATGATAGCGGTAAAAAGCAAGCAAAGGGTCGTTAATCAAGGGATTTGTTGGAAGAAGTGGCGCTCTGTTTGCAAATTAAATTTTCGTATTTAACCCTACGCGAGATAGGAAGGGATTAACTCGTAAGGCTTCGCGGGCGAAGGCCTTATAGGCTCTAGGCGGAGGCTATGTAAGGCTGTATTGTAGACCTATTTTATTATCTGTCAGATAATATTATCGTAGCGTGTTTTCAGTACGTGCTTCTTTTCATTCTATTTACATTTCCCCGCGTTCTCCTAATCTCATCTAATTACATATCTTTCAAAATTAATTCCATTTATTTCCCAAAAATAACCAAAATTTCTTTACCTTTCTATATTTCAAAAGTTGTTCGACTTTTTCTTTATTTTTTACACAGCTCCACACAAGAGGCCCCGGGGAAAATAATTTCGCTCAAGGCCTACCTCATCTTTGGGGAATGGAGGATTTTTTTTAATGAAAGGAAGATTTGGGATGGAGAAAGGTGTAAAGAGTAGGTAGAAATTAGGGGGTCAGTGATTTTTTACACATATTTAAAAAAAATAATTTTTTTTTACATATGAAAACCTCATAAGAGTCTCAGCTGCTCCCGTCTGGAGCTAGTGAGACTATGGCATCCCCATGGGGAATGTTGTGAGGCTGAAGGTAGTAGGTAGGAGAATGAGGTGGGGAAGTACCTACCTGGCCATTCAGATCTGGTCACCAAACACGGATAAAGCCATTTCAAACAAAGTTTCAATTCTGAATGGTGGTCTTACACCAGGGCAATACTGACATTATCTTCCACTCCGGAACGTGCATAACACAAATTTATTGTGAAATAACACAAAATAATCAAATAAAATTTATTTGCGCACGCCGGGATTCATCCCGCGACTATCGGATTGCGGGTCAAAAGCCTCACCGCAAGATTACGCCGGTTATCCAGGAGTGAAGTATGTTTGAATTCATCCTTCCCACTTCGGTGCAGTCGATGGGTCGAGAGGGTCCTGCTGGAGAGGTAAAAAGACCCCTCTTAACCAGTATCTTGAAATCTTGCCCGCTATGCAGTGAGTGGGCAGATACTTCCGCCGCCAAGATCCCAACAATAGCAGCGAACCACTATGGCATAGGGGTTGTTTTCAAATTAATGGTTTGCATGGCGGCGGTACCCATATCCGCCTTCCAAATTAAAATAAACTTAAATGATAAATAAATCTACTAAACATATATTGTTTTTTTTCAATAATATATTTTTTATTTTAATTTATTTTTATTTTTTTTATTTTTTTTTGATTTTTTAATTTTTTTTTTTTAATTAATAAAATTTCTTTATTATTTATTTACAGTTTTACATTTTTTTTTTAAATTAAGTCCCGTTAAACTGATTGATATCAGTTTGTCAACGGGTTCTTTTGACAATTACTTTTTTTTAAATTGAGACAGGTACATAAAATAAACAGGTACATGAAAAAAATAAATTGTTAATAGAATTTATAAGAAATACAGAACAGAGAAAATGGAAGAAAATAAAAAGAAAAGACAAGAGAAAATAATAATGGAAAAAACATTAAAACGAAAAGCGGAAATAACAGAAATTAGTACAAAAAAGTTCTTTCACTTAACCATTTTTTTAGCGTACATTTCCTTCTGAAACTCAATTCACAGCTTTTTATTGCATTGGGTAACATGTTGTAAATTATTGGAACAAGGTATTCTAGAGTTCTTTGACCGTATTTATTTAGGTATCTGGGAATTATAAGTCCATCATTTGCAGTTAGTCTTGTATTATGAACATGAGCCACTAGTTTATTATATTCAGATTGAGATGTATGCTGACTCGCAATTTTAAGCCACAATATAGCACGAAGAGATAATAAATTTACAGAGTTTTATAGTAATGATTTTGGTATGTCATGTCTTTGTTCGTATTCAGTTTTTGTTATAGTTAATCATTGAAAACAATGTAAGCGTCTCTCTAAAGAAAATTTGAAAAAGAAAAAGATTCGGTCACATTTAAGAATTGAATCCAGGACTTTAGCCTTGCGGGGTTCTGCTCTAACCACTTAGCTAATTCGGCCCTCATACTTCGACTAAGAACTACCAACATTATCTTTATTTTTTAGCGACAGCATCTTTCTATTAACTGCTATCCTTGTGTATGGTTGTAAGATTCTCCTCAAAATAAATGATGGTGTCTTGGATAAAAATCCATTTTTATTTTTTACTAGCTGGTTCCCGGCACGCGTTGCAATGCTATATTCAGAGAAATAAATTGTTTCTCCCTGCATGTCCTATCCCGTGCGTCCCCGTTCCCCTCCCGCATCCCCTTCCTCTCCCACTTTCCCCTTCCACCTCTCCCCTCTCCAGCTCTCCCATCCCGTTAACCCCCTTCCCGCGTTCCAAATACTCGTTTTCAGTCCCAGTACATTCAATTGTCAAACAGTTCACGTGCCACCAATTTTTTAAATTAAAATTTTCGTTTTTCATATATTACAAATATTAATTTTTGTATATTATAAGAACGATCAATCTATGTTGGTAGCTAACATAGGTACCTATTTAAAATATCTATAATTTAAAAAAAAAACATGGACAATTCTTTGGTTACAAAAAAAACAGCTGCCTGCTAAATTCACAACTATCAAACGCGCGAACTGTAAAACATGCGAAGTTAAAATAGTCGTTAAGTTTTCTGAAATTATCTAAATTTTCCGCGCAATTTTCATAATTTTTCTTTACCTAAGAACCTTTTACAAAGTATTGAAAAACTTTAAAATAAAAAAATTAATGTAATAGGTAAAGTCGTTCTGAAGTTAGGGTGTGACTAAGGGAATACAGGGATTCATTTTTACATATATAGATGTGCAACGTCTACTGACTTTTCTGCCATTCTAAGGAGAATATTGTCTTCAATGATAAAATGATATAATTTTCGATATTGCATAATAAATTTTGTGACTATGGTATCCACAATTTAGGTAGCTAAGTATGGCTGGAAGAAGTCGGGAAGGAAATGATAAACGGGAAGATTATTAGTTGAACCTAAATCTTTTCTTTATTATAGCAGTACATTGCACAGTCAAATAGACAATAAAAGTCAATCTATCTAGCAGTTTTCAAAGCGACTTTTAAGGGGATGAAAACAAAACAAATAACACTAAAACTCAGATAGAAAAAATCACGTTTCATTCCAATGTATATAAAAGCGTTTTGCCTCGTAACTTCGTGTCACAGTGCAAAATCTCGTTTTTACGGGAATGACACTCGCTAGCATCGGATTAGAGCAATTCGCGTCAATCTGTACCATCGCATCGTCTGGCCTAGGTTACGTGAATGTCAGGTCAGATTTAAGTATTTTTCTGATTTTGTTTTCAAGGTCACATAAGATTAAAACGTTGCCACTTAAGCGTTTGGGGGACACGCGACAAATTTTTAGCCATGCGATTATATCTCGAACTGAAATTGAAGTGATAATGACAGATATGACGTAGTTTAAGGCGTGAACACGAGAAATTAAAATTACTTCAGTAATATAGGGTTACGAGGGAGAAAAACAGGAAAGGACAATAAATGGAAGTAAAGAACTTGTGGTAAATACCAAAGCATTTGAAATTAAGTCAAAATTTGTAGAATAGCTAGATTTAACTACGAATATTGTTTAAAAAACCAACATGTTTCATAAGCAAAGGTTCAGAACTTCATCAGGGTTTATTTAAAACTACTTAAAGAAAACTCTTGCTTACGAAATGTTAGCGTGGGTGGTTTTCTTGTAATTTTATGATCCGAAAACACTTTCTTTTGACTTCATGTTATGGGGAACGTATGCGCGGCACGTTTTATACAATCTTAATTTCATATTTGAGGTCAAAATACCAAACCAAACTGAAAAATAATCTAGTAAGAATATGTGCTACTAATTTATTTGCGTTTTAAATTGCAAAACATAGGCCGTTAAAGATTTTAATATTTCATGATTCCAGATGCAACTGTCGGTGAATCAAATGTCATTGAACCATTTTTATCCGGGGATATGGGTATGGGGCTAACTTTAAAAAAACTTTGGCAGCATTTGAGTTGCAAGTAGTCTGATATTTGAACTCCCCACCCAGCCAACAGATTGCATCGAACATTCAAAGAGAAAAGCCTCACATTGTCAGTGACCGAATTTCACCGTTAAACCTTTGATTCTATTCTGCCGAGGGCGTAGAGTGATAAACAAACATACGAGGGCAACGAATGAATTGGAACATTACTACCTGCTAATTACTTCATTGTATCACATTATTGGGGTCAATAAATCACCAATGCCTGAATAATGTGATAAAAACAGCAGGCTATAATAACACACCTCAAAGAAAATAATAAATGTTAATACTGCACCTCTTACTATTCTTCTGCATGGTTTCTATATAATGTAATTAATATATTTTACTTTAAGATTAGGTACTTGTTACATAACGACGGGCTCGAACCGCCTTGTTACGAACAGGTACAAATTAATAATCACAATGATTAGGACACAACAACAATGGTTCAATTTAAATACTTACAGAAACCAAATTATAATACAAACCTCCGGCTAGCGTCCCTCAGGGATATCGTGTTTTCAGTTCGTTTGGGATTTGATTCAAAACGACTGTCGCTTTATTGTTGGAATAATTATATATATAGGGTTCTAATAAATGAAAAGATCTCTTGTCGCTTTTAAATAATTGGTGAATTTATTAATGACTCGACGCTTCTAGGAAAAGCTTTTAATCTCTTTGTGAACTCAAGGTTAATGATTCTAACATATAATAAAAGGGTTGAATGATAACACATAATTATATAAGTTTTACGTACGTTACACTGTCACGGGCAGCATCTGGGCAGAGGACCTGATCCGGGAACACCACTGAGTTGATTTAAATATCCAAATTTAACTATATTTTGAATTACGTGTCCCAAGCAATTGTTGGAATCAAAAGGGCGGTCGGCAATATGCCAAGAACCGTCCCTCACCACAGTTAAACCCAGAAGAAGGCGCCAGGGCTCTCGGCCCCGTCAGAAGGGCTGCCCGGCCCCCTCCCGAAATCCGGGCCAATCAAAACGTCTCGCAAATGTTGCCAACTAATAATAAATATTTAGTACTTGACGACGGGAATATTAATATAGGGGTGGGAAGTTATAATTCAAGAAAGTACTTCATAACACATCCCCGAAAACACCAGCAAAAAACCGCAGTCGTAACGAAGGTTTTTTGAATTTAAACCTTTCAAATAATTCCCTCGATAAACTTTACAAAAAAAAAATTGTTCACATAGAGATTCAGCATTAAAAACCTAGGCAAAAGTTGTACAGTTTACAATAAGTTATATAGTTTACAATACACATAAAGTATCAAATAGGCAGCAAAATCAACATGTCGAAGTGGCCTGGCAGGAACTTCGTGACACGCAGTTTTCTAGGCAGCGCAAGTCAGTGTGTAATGTCCATCAGGGCGTCTAGAGGAATAGTCGGGATCCTCAGCAGAAGAGAAGTGTCATCATGAAATAAAATTACAAAATTATTAGAAAAGTACAAACACTTAGGCATCAAGGCACATAGAGCAAGCAAAATTATCTGATCAGTAGTTGTATAAGCAACAAGAGATCAAAGCGTAAGGTAACTCCACATTAGATGTCGTGATGTATGCATTGGCGTAATGTCGTAGAACACAAAGCACATTCAACCCCCTTTTAAAGAACGGGTAGTGGCTCAGTGAAGTCAGTGTCCACTTTTTAACAGTACGGATCACTGGTTAACGACATATTAAAACAAAACAGATAATAAAACAGACAACAAAAAATCAAAGTCCTTTAGTGACCCACATAGTGTCAGAAATCTTATAAGATTCTAACGTAGGTATAATTTAGGACACTAATTGGAACACCGCAGTGATCCCCCTTAAAATTAAACTGTCAGCAGAAACGGGTGGACTCCAAGATTTCTTTAGACACACATTAATAATACCTCAGATTGTCATCAGAAACGGGCGGACTCCGAGATTTCTTTAGACACACATTAATAATACCTCAAATTGTCGTCAGAAACGGGCGGACTCCGAGATTTCTTTAGACACACATTAATAATACCTCAAATTGTCGTCAGAAACGGGCGGACTCTGAGATTTCTTTAGACACACATTAATAATACCTCAGATTTTATCACATTCACTGTAATATAATTGTCGTCGATTTATTGCGTTTTAAGGCAATGTTTAAAGTTATTGTACCTAGTCAGCGCATTATAGTATTTTTTTAATGATGACAACAATGATAATAATGAAAGATATCATAAAATAGTATCGCTTTTCCACTTCATTTACGCGGGCTATGCCACGGGGCGCCATCTTGTTTTTTTTTGTACGAGTTAAACAAGACAAACTCAAATCAAAATAACGAGGGTATCAATGACCCGCGTTACTCTCACCAGAGTACTGCAATGTTCATAATATTAGGTAATTGTTACCATAAAATACAATAAAAGTATTGTATGATATAGTTGAATAGTAAAAAATGTGAAGTGTTTTTATCAATCCGGTTAATTACTCCGAAAAGATATAATGTAGGTGTGTGTTTTTATCAATCCGGTTAATTACTCCGAAAAGATATAATGTAGGTGTGTGTGTACACACTATTTCAAAAGCGTCCCTTCAAAACAGTGCTGCGTGTTGAATGTATGTGTGGATGTGTGTAGTGTAAATTTCATAATACGTTGATTTCTCCGGCTCTTACAAAACCATGTGAATTTATTAATCAAAACACGGTTCACGTCGCTTAGCGCGAAACTTTACTCAAAACGAGAATTTTCTAATTGGTATGGGCCAACATTCTAGTTGAATTCCATCTTGCTCTTATTGTATCAACTTATCAAATACCTGTAAATTAGTTATCCTCCTTATCACCATTCTGAATAATAACATTCAGGTCCATTAATGCCTATTGATATCGTATGCAATCAATCTTCCCCGTTAGTTGAATAAATCTAGACACTTGTTATATCCTGAGAAAAATCTCGAAATCCAACGTAATAGATAATCGAACCCACATCTCTTCTCTGTAAAATAATTAATTAATAGTAATACCTATACATTAATATTAACAGATACCGATTATATTCATCTATAAAAAAAATAGCTATCGTACTTCCGTTTTCATAGACTTCGTTGTCGTATCAATTTGAGGTTGCGGGCATGGGTACCGCTGCCCCTGAACTATCTATTGTATAACCAGCGCCTCAGTTATAAATAATCCTGTTAAGAGATTCGCCATGTTTGGTATCGCTTTATTCGCTACAAGTGCCCGAGTCCATGGGATAAGGTCGGACTGGGTCTAGACTACCTGCCGCATGGCAGGACGGATCGCGAGGAACCGCAATTTGGAGAGAGGAATTCCTATGCCTATCACTCCTGGACGCTGACCACCATATTTCGATCAGCCCTTCATACCTCTTTCCTTCCTCTCCTTCCTTTCCTTAAAAAGACCCTCCACGTAGCATCCCCTAAGATGACATAAGTACTAAAGGAAATTATTTTCCTCAGTGTCTCCTGTGTGAAGCTTATTTTACTAAACATATTTATCTAATCGTTAATAGGTTTCTACTCTTCGTTAGAGAGATCGGCATGGATACGGAGATATATAATTTCGCAAGGAATCGAACCCGCGACGAAGTAAGGTAATTACGTCGGTGTGTTATGCATTATAATTATTCCAGATTCGAACTGGTAGGTATTTATATCCTATAAGGAAGGCAGTATCATTGAACACTAAAAATTATATCTCACTGGCAAATCAATTCGAGAATTGAACTCGATTAAATTTTATTGCTGTCGTTATTTTAACTGTTAAAAATCTGTTTTTAATAGGTAAATATTATTTTACCATTCTAAATCATCGGCTCTTTTCAACGAAGATAGTGCTAACATATGGTCTCAATACACTCTGAGACTGGTCAATTTCTGTTTTTAAACTAATGGCCGTTATTCTAAAAATAATCGCATCTATTTGCCACTATTTCATAAAGGAAGTTAATATCGTTAAATACCTACTAAAAATATCTTCACGCTGCACAGACTACGTAGGTACTTTCCGATATTTGAAACAAATTCTTTGCCTATGAAAAAAAGGTTTATGCCTAACAGTGCATTTTTCAGCCCTTCAGACTATGGTCTTATTGAGCTATTGTCTCCAAAGGAACCCAACATAACCATTGTCCATCGGCCGACTTGTCAAGAAATATTCCCGAAAGTGCATTTGTCAAGACAATAGATCTCGCCCGGTGCTCGGTCGTAAAAATGACCCCGTCGACCCTAGGAATATACCTGCTTTCGACCGTTTACCGAGGTTGACGGCTTTTTGTAGGATTTTTAACTAGAACGTCTTGATATTATTCAAAATGTGTTTAAAATATATTTAAACGTCGATCAAATTTAAATCTTAGGTCACATAATTTATTGGCGTATGCGAGCTGCATTTACTGAAGGAAAATTTGTTAAAGAACTAACTAACCAATAACCACCACGCCGTTTTTTGCAGAAGTTCACAATATGCAGTCATCAAATATGTCTAAAGCCATTTCAAGCATATTTAAACTTTAGGTTATTTAAAACCAAAATAAATGACGTTCAAATAAATGACGCCGCAGCAACGCCAAGTCAATAATATTATTTCACTCACGAATCACTGACTAAAATATCTTAGATCTTAAATGGCTTTGGTATTATCTAATTCTGAGGTTTCAGTAACATTTTTGTTTCAAAAATCGCGTAAAACAAAACGAAGCTTTTCAACATACGGCGCGTGTGATTTATTTAACGGTCAAAACACGTGCTGGTTCTTAAATTCGGAGTTGCGACCGACAAAATGGCGACGTTCGAAAACACACTGAACTTGAACTTTTGAACTTGAACTTTTGAACTTGAACTTTTGAACAGTGAACTTTTTTGAAAATAGTCCTCGAACACTTGTGAGATGCTGGCTTTGCTTTATTGGCGTTTGAAAACACGTGGATCAAAATGGACGCTAATAGTTTAAAATGTCGCTGTTTCCAAAAAACGACGCGTTTCTAACACCAAACGCGTGGATCAATTTCTCGCAGACCAAACATAAACGCGAAGCACATGATTCGATTGTTAAATTGTCACGCGGTGACTTCGATTAATTTTTAAAAGGCTACCAGCGGTCTAAAAAACGTGCTGTTTTCAAAATGGCGGCCTTTGAAAAATGTGTAGACGCGGCCTTCAAGATAACGGCATTTAAAACGCGGGGGTTTTAACACAATTCAAAATCACTTATTTACCTAATTTACCTATACATTTAAATGGGAAAAATGATTATTATATACATACATATTTTATAGTACATACATCACGAAAAACAGCGTGGAGTTATGAAAAAAAAATCAAAGAAAGCGACAATTCATAATGAACCAAATCTAGCCCCGAGTTGGAAGCGACAGTGTTACATAACGACGGGCTCGAACCGCCTTGTTACGAACAGGTACAAATTAATAATCACAATGATTAGGACACAACAACAATGGTTCAATTTAAATACTTACAGAAACCAAATTATAATACAAACCTCCGGCTAGCGTCCCTCAGGGATATCGTGTTTTCAGTTCGTTTGGGATTTGATTCAAAACGACTGACGCTTTATTTGGGAATAATTATATATATAGGGTTCTAATAAATGAAAAGATCTCTTGTCGCTTTTAAATAATTGGTGAATTTATTAATGACTCGACGCTTCTAGGAAAAGCTTTTAATCTCTTTGTGAACTCAAGGTTAATGATTCTAACATATAATAAAAGGGTTGAATGATAACACATAATTATATAAGTTTTACGTACGTTACACTGTCACGGGCAGCATCTGGGCAGAGGACCTGATCCGGGAACACCACTGAGTTGATTTAAATATCCAAATTTAACTATATTTTGAATTACGTGTCCCAAACAATTGTTGGAATCAAAAGGGCGGTCGGCAATATGCCAAGAACCGTCCCTCACCACAGTTAAACCCAGAAGAAGGCGCCAGGGCTCTCGGCCCCGTCAGAAGGGCTGCCCGGCCCCCTCCCGAAATCCGGGCCAATCAAAACGTCTCGCAAATGTTGCCAACTAATAATAAATATTTAGTACTTGACGACGGGAATATTAATATAGGGGTGGGAAGTTATAATTCAAGAAAGTACTTCATAACATACTTTTCTACAAAATTATTAAATATATTCTTTGACTAAGTATATAATCGAACCAATTCGGAAACTTTAGCATATGAATTAATTGGTGACCCGACAATTCGTCCTGCGACAATTCATCCGGCGACAGTTCATCCTGCGACAGTTCATCCGGCCGACAGTTCATTCTGCCGACGGTTCATCCTGCCGACAGTTCATCCCGCCGACAATTCATCCGGCGACAATTCATCCTGCCTGATCATTTAGAAGATTTTTATTAAATAAGTATGCAAAGAGGATATACGGCCGTACAACCAAAATCGATATACTTATATCTGAAGGCATCTTGAGTGGAAATCCGCTGTAAAAATATTTTTACTAACAATAATTTCGACTCTTCGAAGAAGCATGCGTGAATAACAAAATACGACATACTTATACTCAGTGGCGGTCCTTCCCTCAGGTCAATTGGTCAAAAACCTCACAAAATTATAAGATGACAGTAAAACATAATATCATTATGAAATATTAAGCAAATCAAAACAACCGGTATTATTCTAATGTATTTGAAATGCACCGCGAGAGATAGCCGGCAGCGGCAAGTAGTGACATCTAACATCTTAAATGGAAGCTTTCTTTCCCACGCACTATGATTGGCTGGGTCAAATTATGAAATGCCCCTATATCATATCTTCTGTCTCTTTACGCACTACACAATAAACGAGATGGCGCTATGTCCCTTTTAGTAAAATTTTTCGGATTCTGAAGACGGTTTGGGTCAGAGCCGTGAGGGAGAGAGAGCATGCTGAATATCATGCATCTGAAAGAGATGGTTAGAGAAACGTAGGTTGATTTCGCATATTTTACGCTTGTCGCATGAAATAATTTACTATATTAAACGTAATTTGACGTATGTGGTTGTATTTGACTCTCAAACTCGTGAGGTTCCTACAAATGAATATTATTATATTTAATTTGATATTGTATCAGAGGTAATATAATTTTTTAAATGACCTTCCACTTCTGGACCCCTAGAGCCGCCTCTGCTTATACTTATAGGTTAGGTTAGGTTAGGTTGAATTGTCAGGATGAATTGTCGCCGGATGAATTGTCGGCGGGATGAACTGTCGGCAGGATGAACTGTCGGCAGGATGAACTGTCGGCCGGATTAACTGTCGCAGGATGAACTGTCGCCGGATGAATTGTCGCAGGATGAACTGTCATGGAACCGAATTAATTATCTCTTCAACAGAGAGAAAAACAACCATTTAAATAACAATCGTATTTTAAATTAATTTCTTACGTAATATTTTAGCTCTATTATATAAAAGTGAAAAAATTATCTCATGAAAATATTATAGTAAATTTATTTTATATTAGCTCCACACAGTTGACACTTAGGAAAATATTTGACTTGGCTTATCTTTGGGTCTGTGGAAGGTCTGTTTAGGGGAAGAAAGTTCTGAATCTTCTCTCCACACAGGTGGCCCTGAGGAAAACATTTGCCCACGCTTATCTTTGGGGATGCTGTTTTATTTATTTGTTTATAAAATAATATTTTACATATATTTATTTATTTTTTATTTATTTGAGATACAAACAGGATATTTATAAACATTTTTGTGGGTTAAATATAATAAATTAAAATACAAATATAAATATCCCTAGACTAATGTGTCTGCAGTAATCACATTTGAATATTTACATTGTTCAGTTTTTGTGGTGTTTCATCCGCCATGCTAGGGATATCCCTGTGTTATAGCGGGCGAAGTTTACAGATTTGAAATTATACATTTGTAATGGATGATAAATAAAATTGGAAGTTATACAGATTAAATTAAATTGCAAAATTTTATAATAATAATAATTAATTAATAATAATAAGTCGATAATAATAAGTTACAAAACATATATCCATTGTAATAATAAGTTGATAATAATAAATATTAAAATATATCATGTAAGTAATAGTAATTAAATTATTTGTTAAATTAAGGAATTAGGGACATCTTTTCTATCATCATTTCTAGTAAGGATCCATTGTGATAAATGTTTTTTAAAAGTGTGCGGTTGGGTTTCGGTTTTTAAGTTCTCAGGGAGAAGGTTCAATGTTTTAGGAGCTAGGTTTATGAAATGTCTTCGAGCTATGTGGTATGTAGAGTCGGTACATTTTAGTGTCGGTCGGTTATTGTTCTGGAAGTGTAATTATGATGTAAGAGGGTTTTTTTTTCTTATATTTGAACACGAAATGCCTTAAAGTAAATTTTTGATGGATTTGCCGTATGTTTAGTTCATTATATTCAGTGAAGAGTCGAATGGAGGGGTATCTTATGTGGCAGATCTTTTTAGAGGAAGAAAGTTCTGGATCGTCTCTCCACACAAAAGGCCCTGATGAAAACATTTGCCTTCGCTTATCTTTGGGGATGCTGTGTGGTAGATCTTTTCAGGAGAAGAAAGTTCTGGATCTTCTTTCCACACAGATGGCCCTGAGGAAAACATTTGCCTTCACTTATCTTTGGGAATGGTGTGTGGAAGTCTTTTTAGGGGAAGAAAGGAAGGGAAGAAAGTTCTGGGAAAAAAAATGTTCGAGGAGTGGGTAGGAATCTGGAGTCAGTGTGTCCAGGAGTGACGGTCGTATGAATCCATCCCTCCCCTCGAGATATTAAAAGAATCCCCTCAACCATTCTCTCCCGATCCGGCCTGCCATGCAGCTGGTGGGTGGACCTCATCCCATGAACCCGGACACCGGGCCTCTCAAATTGGTGATGGATCGAGATTGTCAGTTTCTCTCGATGGGCAAACTGTTAATTCAGCAAACTGTTAATTCGTGTTGCATAAACTGTTAATTTAGCAAACGTAGTGAACCACTTGGGGCGACCCTGGTGGTACCCATACCCACCTTCCAATAATGTGATTTTTTAATAATTTATTTGCTTGTATATTTGAATTGTTCGTTTGTTTGAAAAAAAAAGTAAAATTCGTTGCGATTTTTCTTCATAAATGAATACTTTTTCTAAGAAACCAATGGCAATTAGACCTATGTGCGGGTTCAACTTTACTTCACGAACCACAAATTATGTAAATAAAGCGGTTTGGAATATACATTCATTAAAATAATATATCCTTGTTTTTAGCGCACGTATGAATAATATTAAAAGTTCAACACAACATGTGCCACCCCGGGAATAATCAAGAAAAGCCTCTTCAGAAAGTTTCATCCGGAAAATTCTGTTGCGTAATTAACGGAGGATATGAAAACAATTATCAAAACTCCTGAAATTTCATCAAATTTACCCTCGGGCTGAAGCGGCAGCCCCTCCTCGGAAACTGCTGAAAAACTTCCCCTGAAATGTCAGTCAAATGAATTCATAACTCTAAATTTTATTCACGATGAACCTACTATTTTCACTTTATTATTTATGTTACCTCTCCGTAGGATGCCAGGAGGGAAATAATTTACCACAAGGCCTGTGCTATCTTTGGGGAAGATGCGTTGTGGCTCTGCTTGAGGTAAGGAAGATCTTGAAGAGAATAATTTTTTGGTAGAGAGGAAACCCAGAAAACAGCTCAACAATTTACAGTCAAGATCTTCAACGCAAGAACGAAACGCGTCGGAAAAACGTACGAACTTGTCAACCGTGTACAAATTCTCGACTATGCTCCGGTACCGAAAGAATGAATGACGCAGTTTCCTCTGAATTCTTTTCTTCCGTTGAAACATCGATAGATCCAGAATTTTCACATGACGTCTGTTCTGTACTACAAAGTTTGCGATCCGTTTGCTAAGGTTAAAGAATCTTACAAACGGATCATCATTTTTGTAGAGTCAAGTGTTGTTTTAGGCGTTTTTGGATTTGTACAGGGTCTTAAGTTGTGTACTATATGTTTGTGGTCCCTATTTAGTCTGTGAAAATTGGATGCAAATACATCAAAGATGTTTAAATTATCCGGTTACTAGCGATTGCAAAGTTTGTGGGTTATGTATCAATTACCATGAATAATCATTGTAAGGTAGTTCCGTCAAGGTATCCTATAATACTGTTTTCCATTTTTATCAATTCATTGGGTTCCTACAGAGATATTGTTAGGAATCACGTTGGGGGCTAATGTTAGGAATCGCAAAAAAGAGTCCCCACGTTGAAGCCAGTGTTGGGAATGCAAGTTAGCACCCAGGTTTAGAGTGTAATTAGTGTAATTTAGCGGTAAACCAACCCATGTCCGGAGTCGGACATCAGGGAGAGAGTTCCCTTTCGACCAGCTCAGTTAGGTAGGAACATGATCTCCTCAAAGGTCGGTGATTCGGCCGCGACTGAGTCCACGGGCATCTAGAGTGACGCCCCAGAGCATCTCGGGTAAACTTCTTAGCAATTAAAAATGGGAGGGTTGACTTACATGATTTATTCAGTACACAGGGAGCAAATACAACACAGTAATTACATCAATGCAAGTTAAGGTATTGTTACGAATGTTCTAGGCTAAGTTAAAAGTCTCTCCCTCTCAGTGGCATTCGACTCTACGAACACGCGAAAGGTAATTAACAGCACAAAAATGTGGGGAAGAATAAGGGTCGGGCTTACTGTGAGGTGAAAGGCGGAGCCGCCCGCGCTGGTCCCATGGGGTAGGTCAGGTCTCCACATGGGGTGACGCAACGGAGCTTGCGTCTACAGCACATATCGGGATTATCATAGGGTCCCGAACCGTAAAAGTGAACTTAAAAGTTGACTGCGCGTCTCTAGCCAACTTGGGCCGAACGCTGATTATTAATCAATTCCCGTGACGGAGTTATTTCACGGACATTGCCGAAAATGGCGGACGTGCGGCTCACAGAGCTAGCGGTTGGGGCAGAATGGCGGCCGTTGGCCGTTCGCCGTTTATCCCACGCATAGCCATTTTGCAAGGCTGCCTGGACGGTTTGCGCGTAGGAAAATGCGTTTAGCGCCGTCTGTGGTCTTGTTTTTGGGTACGGCGGAACAATCCACCTGCCTTGTCGGAAGCGTATCCTAACAATATAAAGGGGAGTGGTGGTACCTTCAAAATTCAATAGAGAGTTTTACACATGCGGAATACCTCATGGATCAATTCTTGGACCTCTGCTGTGTGTTGATCTTATTAATTCTTTTTATTTGGCCAGGTTGCTGATGATGAGAGGCCGAACAATCAGCACAAGACAGGGACATATGGAGGAGCCTTGTCGATGCAATGGGTCCCCGACCCGAATAGGATAAGGGGAAGAAGATGATGATGATGATGAGGTTGCTGACAATACATACGAACAGCATACCAGAACTTTAGTACCAAGACGTAAATCTTTCGATTTTCGAACACTTTGATCTGGTAAGTTTCCATCTAAGGGTTTAAATGTTATTTTACAAAATTTATTTTAACCATGCATTTTGAATACGTATTATTACAAAATAAATGTAAAAAAAAAAATTTAAACAATGTGGTATATGGGGGTAATTGTTTGAGAAAAAAGGAATAAAAGTGAAATTAAAAGTACAAACATTATGTATTTGTTAGAATAGCTTTATTTAGGAACATTTTCGCTTATTTAGAAAATCCTATACCAATTTCATGATTAAACTCAGAAGTGGGTTGTAAGTTAGCGTTGTATACACAGACCCTTGATAAAATAAACAGTGTTTATCTTTGAAAGATTAACGCAGAATTTAAAGAATTTTCTTACCCTTACACTGGTTGCAAACTTCCAGTTGCTGACGAGGGATATGTGCCTTTTACATTATATTAAATTAATGGCTCTATATAAACAATATAATTACAACCGTAAAATAATAATTCGAAGTATATTAGTATTGTAGGATTTATTATTATTATACAAGGAAAGAAAGCAAAACGAAGTGTTAGTAATTTCATATAATTAATTTGTTGGTAGTTAAAATTTGAAATTAATTCGCCTGTTACATCCTACACATTTCTACTAGGTTGGCACTCTTGTTATAATGAACAGTTTAAATAAATAAATATCAAACTTATTTTGTTAAAGTAAAAATAATAAAAGAAAATGTCGGAAAGGATATTGAAGACATCTAACATCGCATTATTAAATAAGTAAAAAAAGTTCAAATAAATAAAAGCGAGACTAGCTGTCTACATTGAAGTGCTGGAGGTTAGCACAGTGAAATCGATAACTTCGGATAAATTCGCTGATTTTACATCGATATCCCGAGCACGGTTGCACTGTTGACAGCCGAACCGATATTGATAGGGAATAAATAACTTAATAATAACATTATTAAATTTGATTTACAATGAATTAGAGTGTGCAATTTACACGCAGTAGAAGTGAAACAAGAAAGTCGCTAGATGTCGCTTTCTTTTCTTTTGCCTGTTTATTTTAAAGTGGTTTGAAGATTGAATATTGATTTTACAAAAATAAAAATATTTGTTTTTTTGGGTTTGGTAGGATTTGAACCTCCGTTCGCTGGATGTCTCTCTGGGCACTCACAGTCAGGCGCTTCGTACCACTGCGCTATCGGAGGGTCGCGTGCAGTTGTGAATTTACCGCATTATATTAGAACCGAGGACCATCAAAGAGTAAATTTTAATAATGCACCTCCGTTTCATTTGAATTTCAAATCACAACGAGGCTAAAGAAGTTTCAACAAAGAAAACTATTAATATTATTTTTTTTCTTCTATTTTTCCACCCCTACCATAATAAAACATTGTTCGAAACTGTTAAATTAGTACAAGCTTTCCCTGAAGAAGGAACGTTTGTTCCGAAACCGGTAGGATTTACGCATTATATAAGTGGTTTATACAAAGTTGAATTGTTTCATTTTTCTAAAACAGTTAATAACTATCAGAAAGATTATTCTCTTCGCTATAGGTCGAGAGTATGAAATTTAATACTCCTCTGACCTCGAACATAGATCTCTCCCGATTCCCATTAAATTAAACTCCTTGAATAGTATAATTCCGACTCTTGACATGACCCTACTCAAATACTTCATTCACTTGAACCATAATAACTACTCGGGAAGTCTCCTACTTCTACGTCCACCCTCTTTCGCGAAATTACAACATTATGTAACATTATGGAAACTGTGATGAAAATTAATTTATTGAAAAGGGTGAAATTGTTTTTAAAAAATTATACTGGCGGCGAACGTGGTTGAAACCGGATAATAAAATATCAACATTTTATTAACACTTGTAGCATTGTATTTACTAAGTTTTCTTTGGTGTTTCGTGCCAGAAATATTTTACTAAAAACCACTAATATAGAGTGTGAATCATTAATTTATTTATCGTGATTCGGTCAATGCTATTAACCCCTCAGGATAATTTGTTCGCTTTTCGGAACAACTCGTTTAGGTCTCGTAGAAATCGTTGTCTCCCAGTGTTAGAAAGTGAAAATACAATGCGTTATTTTAAAATGTAAAAGTTTATCACAAAATAGTTACTAAGTAGGTACACCTTAGTGAAATTAAAGTTTTTCACCGCATTTTAAAAAAAAAATATGATTCTTTGGTAATTTTAATTGAAATAAAACAATAACTTTGTTTGTAACCAAAATTTAATTTTTTCAATACTTAAACTGATGTTTAATTTGATGTTAAATTTAATTTTAATTTTATATTCAAATTAATAAATTACGTTGTATTAACCACTTAATTATTTATAAAAACCGACATGTTTCGTCAGCAAAGCTGACTTCCTCAGGGTTTTGACAGAACTAATTTTAAAAATAGACATACATAATTTTTTTTTAAAATTAGTTCTGTCAAAACCCTGAGGAAGTCAGCTTTGCTGACGAAACATGTCGGTTTTTATAAATAATTAAGTGGTTAATACAACGTAATTTATTAATTTGAATTTAAAATGTTACCACAAAATAATTTTGCACTATTAGAAGAATTGATTTAATTTTATACCCTAAAGATGCTTGTGTTAAGCGAAACCGGTAGGTATTGAAAAAATAAATAATTATATCAACAAAATAAAAAAAATTTAATTAACAAAGTTATTGTTTGATTTCAATTAATATGTCAAACAACAAAGTCACTGCTTTCTACCAAAATATAATTATTTTAAATAAAACGATTAAAAAGTGAGTTGACGATAAGGTTTATAATACATTTGCTTAAAAAAATATGTGTGTGTTTTAATTTTTTTTGTTGTGCCCAATAGGGTGAGGCACACAAGACTGTAGAAAAGGTTGAAGGTCCCAATCCACGGAGGCGCCGGATGTCGGTCCGTTCACCACGTGTGAAGGAGAACGTTGTTTGCATTGGTGTTGTAGCTGGTCCGAGCTGTCTAGTGGCTCTTTCCTTATGACCTAGCCGGGTCTGGTCCGTAGAGTGGTAGATATTCCATGGTAAGGCGATGGTCAGCAAAGAAAAGAGGGTAGTAGATGCAAGTTCGGAGCGAGGTCAGCGAGCAGATAGAGTTGTTGTCGGGACGGCTTGCACTAGTTGACTGCCTTGATTCAGTATCGTATTGGTTCATTTTCGAGGTGCAGAGAATTCAATCCCTATTTCTCGAGAACTGAGGGTGTAAATGTACCTGGGGGATGGTTTTTTCTACCCGAAGTGTGGGCTGCCTATAGCAATTTCTAGGGCTTTAATACAATATTTTTTGTATTATTATTTTATTTTTTTGTCTGTAGGTATCTATTTATGATTTTTTGTATGTGTTTTTGATGTGTATTGATTTTTTTTATTTGTAATACTATAATTTTTTGTATTTTTGGTTGCATTTTGTGTTTTTTATTTGAGTCCACACTTCAAGGTGGTAATGGAGATGGGATAGGGGAAGGTCGGATTTTCGTCGGGTCTTAGATGCCCGAGACGAGCTATACTGGGGTTTGGATATATAGGAAGTTTTGCATAAAAAGTTTTGGCCAATTCTACCATGTGTTGTTTCAGGGGTGGGACATTTGTGTCAGAGTTAATAATTGAGTTTCGGACAAACCAGGGGCTTTTTGTAAATTTTCTAAGTGTGACATTTTGGTATGATTCGAGTCGTTTGGTATTTCCTGTAGCCCATATGGGCAATGCGTATGTGATGGTGGGTCGGATTTGTGATTTGTATATGAGCAGTTTGTTTTGAATTGAAGTTTTCGAATTTGAATGAAGTAAGGGGTATAAAGAGCCGGATATTTTCTTTGCCTTGGTCAGTGTGTTTTTAATGTGTGGTTTCCAATTAAGTCGTTTGTCAAGTGTGACTCCAAGATATTTGGCGGTGTTTTGCCACGGTATGACGGTCGTACATTTTTATCTCCTCTCTGGGCACGCTGTCTCCATTTTTGCGGGAGAAAAATGCAGGTACGCTTTTTGAGGGATTCAGGTCTATACGCGACAGGTCATACCAGTCTTGGAGTTTATTTATGTTGATCTGAAGTCGGTGGGTTATCATTCTGGAAGAACTGTATCTCACCATAACAGTGGTATCGTCTGCATAGAGAGCGGAACGGGACATTTTGCCCCGCTGTATCAAGACCCCAGCGCACAGGTAGGGTGTTTGCCGCCGGACCATTCAAAACACTCTCTGCCCGCTCGCCCACCCCCATTCCGACGGTTTATTTATTAAAAACTAGCAGACACAGCCACACGTTGCTGTGGCTAACGAAACACAACGCCAATACCCAACCTTTATAAAATCCACACCACCCGCTTGCTAGCTGCCCTCTGTCCGCTGCCTGAATTAAATATTTGAATTTCTCTGCTTTTCTTTACTATAATAAGAATGTATTATACATATAAACCTTCCTCTTAATTCACTCTATCTACTGGTAAGAACCGCATGAAAATCAGTTACGTAGTTTAAAAGATCTATGCGCACTTACATTTTGAGCGACTTCATTTTATAGTATGTAATGATGATACAACAACAACTGGTAAGCAGTTTTCAGTCAGACGCCTTGGGCTATCTTTTTTTTTCTGTGATACCTACACTCACAAAATATCAAAACATCCGTCACATTAGTTTAAGTTAGAAATAACGTACGATGAATATTTAAATCTGTTTGCAATAAAAAAATTGTATATTTCAAAAATTATTTATGTATTTCGAATTATTAAATTTGATAGCCTGTTTTATTACTATTCGGATACATTTTTAGTTAGTATAAAAAGTTAATCCGATTAAATTTAAAACAAATTTAATTGGTTCACGCTTCGCTTGTGAAAATGTGGTAAAGGTGTTAATGAATCTATCAGCGAAATGTTTCTATCTAATTAAATTTATTGAAAATGATTTTATTTCAAATATTCACGCAGCCGTGATTAACACTCAAGCCCAGTTTTCAACGTTTGAATATTTTCACTGACGGTTGCACAATGGACAATATAACATTAATTTTAATGTGGGAAATTTGCCGATAAAACAGTGTTCATCTAACTGTTCTAATTAAGTTTAATGAACCGACATTCCAATCCAATGTACGGAACCATTTTACTAAAATAAAAATTCACACATTCATTTGGAAAATATTTGATTTTTTTTAAAGTAAAACTTCTTTACGCACGCTCTACTTGAGGGTAAGCTGGTGAATGCGTTACGAAAAGTGTGATGCGAACGGTGATCGATGCGAACGGTGAGCGGGCGAGGCGAACGATCGGGCCTTTACGCACGCTTGAAGTTGAGAGCGAGATATAAGTTAGTAAAGATAGAAAGAGAGAGAGTTACGATTCGTATATTATTGTAGGGGCAAGAGAGAGATGTGCGAGCACAAGGAATCATTTATTGCATAACCATGCCATAGGTAACCCCAAGGCAGTAGGTCACCCCAAGGTCGTAGGTTACCCCAAGGTCCTAGGTCACCCCAAGGTCGTAGGTCACCCCACGGTCGTAGGTCACCCCACGTCTAATGTTATTTTATAAGTTAGTGAAGTTTTACTTCAGTCGTGTCGTCTAAAGCACACTCGTTTTTTATATTAGTTTCTCACAGGAGGCTCTGAGGAAAAATATTCTTCAAGGCTTGTCATCTTTGGGGAAGCTGTGTTAGAAACTTTCTGGAAGATATGTCCAATTCCACTTTGCACCGATTAACACAGTTGTAATTTTGAAGTTTTTCCCGGATCTCGTAATTCATCAAAGAAGTAAAATACTGATCATAGAACGCTGTTTTCATTTTGTCAGGGCACCGTGCTTGTTTTTTCACCGATGTAGGTAGGGACAAATGTAGGTAAGAATCAGGAAAATGACAGGAATAATCCCTAACACGCTCTGTGGAGGTTCTTTTATGAAAAGAAGTTCTGGAAAGGAAAAAGTTATTAGGGGTGGGAAGGAATCTGGGGGTCAATGTGTCCAATTGTGATGGACGTATGAATACATCCCTCCCTCTGAGGTGCACGGCGATGGATCGAGAACGTCCGGCTGAAGGTGTCAAAATTTCTCCCTTAACAGGTCTCTCTCGGTCCAGCTCGCCATGTAGTAAGGTGGGCAAATGCATTTGCTGCCAAGACCTGTAGGTCTTGTGTACAATAATTCGGGAGGCGGATAACCAAATCCTCTGCCATAGGTCACCCCAAGTAGTTCGCAACGTTTGGTGACTTAGCAGGGGTGCCCAGATTCATGCGGTGAAGTTTGTCCAAGTCTTGGCAGCGGATGCATCTGCCCCCTAGCTGCGTGGTGGGCCGGATCAAGGGAGACTGGTTGGAGAGGCCCTTTCCACTCCTTTCTCTCGACCCATTGCATTGCACCGCAATTTTTAATAATAATAATATATCTTTATTCAATGAAATTGGCAACATTACAAATAAAAAAAGTACATGTTTAACGGTGATTACAAATAGATTACATCCGTACAAAAAAATTAACAAGTAGAAAGTAATGTGAGATTGGTTACATAGAAGTAGCATAATTGGATGGATCCATACGTCCTTCACTCCTGGATAAACCGACCCCCAGATTACTACCCACCCCTCAAAACAGAACCTCTTTCCTTCCCAGAACTTCCTCTCCTTCCTTTTCTTAAAAAACATCCTAAACACGACATACTTTGTATAAAGGTGTATGGAGCGAATGTAAAAAAAAAGACAAACATCATCCTATGAACCTGGGCACCCTTGCTAAGTAAGCAAACGCAGCGTTTCACTTGAGGTGACCTATGGCAGGGGTTTTGTTTGTCCAATAAATGGTTCCCGTGGCGGCGGCACCCAAAACCCCCTCCCAAATTTGAATGCCTCTGAATACCATTATTATTAGCGAAAAATGTTGTTTCAGCAATTGATTTATTTTTTCTTCACACGTTAAAATTTATTTATTAATAATAATAAAATTTTAAACCTCGTTAGGAACACGCCTTAATGCCTATGGCACAAGCTTCAAATGCCTAAGTCACTTACAATAATTATTATCGTCAACTTTCCGCCTGCCGAGGTACTGCAGCGCCACTGAAATATTCCTGGATTGACGAGTCCGCTCTTTCAGAGCACAGACTACGCCAATCCAGGAATGGTAATCCAATGATGGTAATCATCACCGCCATGGCTGTCTGGATGGAGTCCCCACTGATGGCCCTCTGTAGACGGAAGACGGTCAAATATCCTCCATAAATATTTAATATTTTTTCATTTGTTTTCTGTTTTTATTCTATTCCCTGTTATTATTATTGGTATTTTGCTATTTTTTTTTTAAAATATTTTTGTGATATGGAATGTATTGCATTGCATCTCCCCTGCGTACATTCTGGAATAAACTATCATTATTTCACATCATTATTACTATTTTCAGTACCAACATATTATAATTATTATTTTTAATATTACTAGCCCAGCCTGGGTATTATATTATACTTGTAGGATTTGTGAAGTTGAAGGTTTTTTAAAATATTTGCCTCAGGATCAGCCGGTGTCGTGGGAGCCTTTATAAAACAAATATTGTCAATTTTCTTTTTAATTAAATTACTTCTTTGTTAGATATGGTTTTAGATTTTCTTCTTTTTTTATTAAAGATAGGCATAGTTTTTATTAATATAAGTAACTTTGAAAAAAAAAGAAGTTATTGTAGTTATGAATTCGTCGGAATCAATTAAAATGTGAACCTTGAGTTCATTGGTATTATTAGCAGAGATGAAGGAACAATCCCAGTGGCATCATTTAGATTCGCCGAAGCAAAGTTTTAAAACGAATTATAGAGCGTAACTCACACCTGGCGGGTGCGGTGAGTGGAAGCTCCAACGAGAATGGCTGCCATACCGAGACCAAGCGTCATAGAGGGTGCAACGTGTTGAGTATTTGACAAGGAGAAACCTTGCAAATACTCAGCAAATTCTGCAAATATCTTGCGATACACGCCAGTGTTGCAGGATTGCGCGTAAAATCATTCCTCGCGACCGCAGCGCCTTGAAGACCTTATTTTATGGACAGCCCTAGTATCAGTACCATAATGATTTAAAAAAAATGCCCGTACACCCTTAGGAGCGAATCATTGAAGAAATCGCGGCCGTACCCATTGAAATGCTCCGAAAATCGAGCGAAAACTTCAGAGATTGCCTTCAACAATGTACTGCTGCTTACGGCCACCATCTTGTTGACGTGATTTTCAAAACAGATTCAAATTATGGAATGGCCTATTGATTTGAATAAAACAAATCGCTTTTCTCTACATAAGTTACCACAATTCATTTACAGCCCCTCTTCGTTTCACCCCACCCAGTGCTAGTAACTTACACCGCTTGGAGAAAGTACAAAGTAAGTTTAATCTGGTATCAGATGTCAATTTCACGTTGAGACAACCTGTAATTGATATCTGATACATTACATTAATCTTTAATCTAAAACTACCGCTACCTTCTACCCGTAGAAATCTTAATGATATTCCTACACTTTTTAAATTACTGAATAATTTATTTTACTAGGTAATGCCCGTTTTCATTCACCGACAAAATGTCCCCGACAAAATATCCTTCGACAAAATATCCTACAGACAAAACATCCGCCAACAAAATATCTACTAAAACTTTATTTTTTTTTTATTGTACAGCAGATCAAATTACAGTACAATTTTCTCATTTTGACAGTCCATCTAGAAAGATGATTATTATACAAAAAAAAGGTATCTAAAGAAGACTTATATATATATAGATCCGATATTTCGTTCAGCAGCACTATTCCTCTTGGCATGCTATGCTGTACTAGAACATCTGTTCTGCCGTATGGTATTTTGAACAAGTCGTGTCGACGACTACGGCTGATATTTTCAGGCACGTATGTATAAGTCATAACATTCCAAGAGGAATGGGCGGTCAATACAGTTATGGATTATGTTAAAACTAAGAATTGAAAGATAAGCAAAACGTCTAGTTTCTAAGCAAAATCTATTTGTTGCCACAAGTAATTCCGTACGGTGCATGAATCTCGGATACGTTCCATGCATACGCATATAGATATACCTAAGGATTTTTTTCTGGATTTGTTCCAGCAGTCCACACACCACTGGCATACTCCAGCTTACTTCTTATGACGCCATCGAACATGGCTATCATTGCATCTGGGTTATCAAATTGCTTACATATTCTGATGATGAAACCCAGGAGTTTGTAGCATGCTGGAGTGAGCCGTGATATACGAGTATGATCGGAGAATGTCAGTTTGGGATCAAAGATCAACTTCACCTAATTTAACCAACCGTCGGAGGATCAAATGTCAGGTCACCATGAAAAATACACCACCGTATCCTTAGGCAGTGGGAACTGTAGGAAGACAGCAGGCGGCAAGATTTGAGGCTTTTCTAAAAGGCTTTCAGAATCAGAGCAAGGTGACGATAAGGGAGAAAACGAAATTTTGGTATTTTCAATATCAAACATTTTGAAATATTTTTACATATTTTATTACAATTTTGGGTAAACGAACATTTAATACATTGAGTTCTTAATATCACAACCTAATAATTTTAAACATTTTATACGTGTCACAGAACTTACTTAGGTCATAATATTATTCGGATAAAAGTAGTATATAATATTCAAGTAGTTTTGTATTACATAGACAAATTATTTTGATGAACATTCTACACTGATTAATATGTTTTTATTATATTTCGCGTTATACTTAATTAATATTCCCAATACAGATTCAGTAATAATAATATTAATATGTACAGACAAATCATTTTAAAGAAGAAACCTTTCAATGCATTTGTGAACACTGATTAGTGGAAAAAAGAGTTTTCAAAACCAGTTTATAAAACCAGCCCGCAGTCCCCTCTTACCCCTAAAATGCTCGTCGCTATGCATCTTAGTGCGTGTAAATGTACATGTATGCATATATGTATGTATGTGTATGTGTATCTTCGAATATTTGATGATGAATATATGATATTTTCGAATATTTCATCCTCCTTGTTTTATTTATTATTTCTTTATTTATTTATTTTTTCAGGTTCTCCATAAAACAGTTATACACCAAACTATTACGGAGAAGATTACAAAATATAAGAGAAATAAAAGGCCAAGGGGGCAGTTTCACTATGTTGAGACATATGTCAAAAGATAGTTACTGAACTCTCTATAGGTAACATTGAAGATGTCAATGCTCAATGCAGAATCGTTAAGCAGTTGAATTGCTCTATTTAATGGGGCATTCTGAAAGGAAGAAGTTCTCGCTTTCGAAGCATAAAAAAGTGTGTGGGATCTCCCACAAGTATACGCGTTAGGGACATATAGGTTAATCTCCTTCAACATAGGTGGATTCAGTTCAGTACCGGAGATCAGCTTAAAAAAATGTTTCCCCAAATATATTTTTCGGCGGGCTTCTAAGGTATTAAGATCGAGCATTGGATAGAACGATGGATACAGGAATGGGTAGCATGTATATTCCCTCATATACAGGTACCGCATAAACCTTTTTTGTACTTTTTCTATTTCTAGGATATGGTTTTGTTCAGAGGGTGCCCAAATAATGGAGCTGTATTCCAGGATGCTGCGGACAAGTGCTTCATATGTTCTTCGTATTGCAATTCCATTAGTAAATGATCTCGCATTACGAAGAACAAATCCTAGCATTTTGTTGGCGCGGGAGACAATGTCAGATATGTGGGATTTGAAAGAGAGATTTGCTTCAAAAATCACGCCAAGGTCTCGAATCTCGATTTTGCGTGTTAGTATAATTATGTACGTACTATTAAAATATACATACTTAAAATGTTGATATCAATGAAGTGCTCACCTTTGATTGGAATTGTCAGTGTAATCATATGTAAATTGTAAACCAATGTAATAATTATATTATAACCAATGTAATAATTATATTATATTATATTATTTTGACGACCTCCGTAGTCCAGTGGCTAAGACTCTTGACTCACATTCCGGAGGTCGCGGGTTCGAACCCGGCATGCGCAAATAAATTTTATTTGATTACTTTGTGTTATTTCACAATTAATTAATTAAAAATAATATATAGTATATTTGCGGCATGTTCCAGAGTGGAAGATACTATCAGTATCGCCCTGGTGTAAGACCACCATTCAGAATTGAAACGTTGCTTGAAAATGGCTTTAGCCGTGTTTAGTGACCAGATCTGAATAGCCAGGTACTTCTTAACCTTCCTCTTCCCCACCTCCTTCCCCTCCCCGCTACCTTCAGCCTCACAACATACCCCAATTGGGGATGCCATAGTCTCACTGGCTCCAGACGGGAGCAGTTGAGATTCTTGTGCGGTATTCACTGTAAAAAAAAATATATATATATACGAAGTATTCTGTTGGCAAGTTTTTTTGTTTCATTATCATTGAAGGAGAAGATAAAATATGAAAAAGAACAAGACAGATGAAAATAAAAAAATTTTACGGTCCAAAGGTGTCCCATATAAATAAAAACGAATAGGTTTATCCGAGACACTATCTAGGTTTCAAACCAATTCTTTTGAACTTTGTGATCATTTAAAAAGGTACCGTCACCGTTACGTCACCGTACTACGGTCACCGTTTTATTTTTCTGTGTCTTGTTCTTTTTCTTATTTCTCTGCCAGTGGTTCGCTGCGTTTGGTGACCTAGCAGGGGTGATATTTTTCTAGATCTTGGCGGCGGATTCATTTGCCCACCAGATCGGGAGAGACTTGTCGAGGTAGACGTTTTGACTTCTTCAGCAGGGCTCTCTCAGAAAATCACCTATCACCACAGGGATGGAATCATTCATCCGTCACTCCTGGATTCACTGACCCCCAGATTCCTACCCACCCCTCAATCTCTTTTTCTTCCCAAAAAACCCTCTTCTTCCTTTTATTAAAAGATGACAAAAGTCCTGATGTGCATTATTTTCTTCAGGGATCCTATATATATATATAAATATTTTCCCTTAGATTTAATAGTATTACCTTCACTTCAATGAAGTAGTCGATGGTTTCACCTCTTCCTCACACTCCATAAATGCTGGCGTCCCGCAGGGATCGGTTCTGTCTCCAACTTTGTTTTTGTTGCACATCAACGACCTTTTGTCATGTGCACCAATTCACTGTTATGCGGATGACAGTACAGTTCATGATAGCTTTTTGTTTGACAAGCCCCCAAAGGGCTCACAAACTCCAACAGCTCGTAGGGCTTTGAAGCAAAGAATGGACGGCTACCTCGAGAGTGTTTTCTCTTGGGGTAAAAATAATCTCGTTGAATTTAATGTTTCAAAGACCCAATCTTGTCTGATTACGTCCAAAAGGGATCGAAATGAAAATCTAGTCTCTTTCAACGGAAGCAATCTTCCGAACAGGCCCTCCATTGATATGCTTGGTGTAACCCTAAGTGACCAGCTCAGGTATGGGGGCTCCATCGAAGCCAGAGTAAAGCTAGCCTCCCAAAAACTGGGCGTACTGTACAGGGCCCGCAGATACTTTAATAGTACACAACTGCTAACCTTGTACAAATCACAAGTAC
Organism: Limnephilus marmoratus; assembly: GCA_917880885.1. Taxonomy (NCBI): domain Eukaryota; kingdom Metazoa; phylum Arthropoda; class Insecta; order Trichoptera; family Limnephilidae; genus Limnephilus; species Limnephilus marmoratus. The sequence continues at coordinate 21,178,829 of OU862915.1, forward strand.
GCCCCACGGTTGAATTTGGCAGCCATCTCTGGTCTGGAGCTCCAAAATACCTGAAAAATACCCTCGACTCTGTGCAGAAACGGGCGGTCCGTTTGATAGATTCTCCCATCTTAACAGACGGATTGCAATCTTTAGAGCACAGGCGTCGGGTGGGAATGCTATCCTTGTTCTACCGGTATTACAATGGAAGATGCTCCGAGGAACTAGCATCATTGATCCCTTCGGCACCGGTGCATAGTCGGGAAACACGCCTAACGCGTGCCCAACATTTGCACACGGTTGACATTTGTCACATGAGAACGGGTCGTTTCTTTGACTCGTTCTTGTGTTCAACAGCTCGGCTGTGGAATGATTTGCCGGCCCCTGTGTTTCCTCCTTCCTACAACATGGGTCTCTTCAAGACCAATGTTCATTCCTTCCTCTCCTTAAAACGACCCTCCACACAGCATCCCAGATGACATAGGCCCTGAGGGAAATTATTTTCTTCAGGACCTCCTGTGTGGAGTTAATGTAAAAAAAAAAAAAAATGATATATTACATTGGTGGGTATAACTAAAAAGTATAATTAAAATTTATTGTAAGAGTTATTTCAACAAACATTGAATATTTTTGATCCATCCAGTACACCACTACACAGAAAAGGGTGTCTTTAATATGATTTACCTGTATATCATTTTATTTAATCCTGAGTAAATTATGACTATATGATTTAGGTATTTACAATTTTATGTATAGTAGTTTCGTGAAATTTGCTGAAAACAAATAAGGTATACAAATATTAATTTTAAAATTATGTATTATAAATACTCCAAAAATAAAGATTTTAACAAAATACACACATATGTCCACATAAATAAATAAGGTGCCATTTAAGTATGTAACTGTTCAATTATCTAATAAGAGCGATTTTTTTACATTAGTTTCACAAAAAAAGTAACGGTCGAAACATGAAACCGAACTCAGGATCTATGTCTTACCGGGACAATATATCAAACTACTCAGTCATTAGGAACAAAAATTTTTATGCCATTTTGACGACTTCGTATTAAATTAATTATTATTATTCCAATATGAAAAAATATTATTATTTTTAGACATTTTAGACACGTGAAAAAGTTAAATAAACATAGATTATGTTTTTCCGTGACAACATTTAGGTTACAAATAAATTCATGAAAAAAGATAGCAGACAAAGGTATGGGAAAAAATAATTAAAGATAATTTTGTTAATTCTGAATTTGAAATACGAAATCGGCAAAAAATACGTAAAAAATTTGGTGCCAATGACCTAGTAATTTGAGGTGTTGTCCCGGTTGATAGTTAGATTAGGTAAGTTGGTTTCTGTGTCTTGTTCTGCTTCATGTTTCGTTTACATCTGCAAATTTCAAAAGTTAAGGGTAAATTGAACTGTGAAATAGGCTGCAGATATTTTTATTCAAATAGGTATAAATATTACTACCAAGAAAACGACCATCATGACGAAAATAGAAGGAAATTACACATATATTTTTTATGTAAAATGTCAGAGGATTTAAAATTTACATACCTACATTTTGAATTCTATGTTCAGTTAATATGACCAACCTAAATGTGAGACAAAACAATCATGAAACATTTTTTATATTTTGATAGAAAGCAGTCAATTTGTGGTTTGACATATTGAATGAAATAAAACTGTAACTTTGTTTTTTAACCACGATTTATTAAATTTTTATAATACCGACCGGTTTCGATTTACTCAAGCATCTTCAGGGTATAAAATTAAACTGATATAAACTTATATCAGTTTAATTTTATACCCTGAAGATGCTTGAGTAAAGCGAAACCGGTCGGTATTATAAAAAATAAATAAATCGTTTAATCGTTAAAATAAATAAAAAATTCATATATCCGTGGCTTGCTTCTAAAAGGCCCAATGTCAGATTTTGAAATTTGAAAATCTAAAATTGGTCACAAAAAGGAGAAGAAGTTCTTGGAAGGAAAAAGGCATTAGGGGTGGGTAGGAATCTAGGACCTTGTCCGAAAGGCGTGCAAGATGGATCGGCCATGTAATAAGACAAGAAGGCCTCTTGCATGCCATAATGGAGTGTATGACCGAGGGGACAAACTTTAGGGGACGCCCACGCCGAGAGTACCTGCAGGACCTGCTGGTGGACGTGCGCTGCTCATCATATGCAGACTTCAAAAGAGCCGCACAAGACAGGGAAGAGTGGACGAAACGAATAGATGAAATTACTGCAAACCAATTCCAGGATTAAAACCAGAGAGGAATCTAAGGGGCAATGTGCCCAGGAGTGACGGACCTATGAATTCATCCCCCCCACTGTGCTGCAAGGCGATGGGTCAAGAGTCCAACCTGAGTGTTCAAAAGGTCTACCTCAACCATTCTCTCCCGATCCGACCCGCCTCTCCCAAATTGAAAAAAAAAACAGAGTGTGCAATTCACATGCAGTAGAAGTATAACGTTAAGAAAAGTAAAGTAGAAAAGAGTGGAAAGGCTATGAAGCACCGCAAAGAGGAAATTGAAAAGCTACGAAGCACCGCACCAAGAGGAGACCTATTATAATATATCATTCCCTCGCCGGCTAAATCTTATAGATGTACGTGTTTGTCTCTTTTTTGCGTCGCTATGTTTCATTTCTACGAGTTCCAAATCACAATGGTGCTAAAGGAGCTTTCACTTGAAAAGATTGAAGTGAATTATGAAAACCAAACTTTGATGCGAAATAGCAAAAAACAAAAAGAAAACTGACATAGGTCCTTTTCAGAAGCGTGCCTCACGCGTTATTACAAATATGTTTGTGAAAATATTTGATAAATTTATGACAATATTGTCAAAACAACAGAATACTTAAAATATAATCAAAGCAGCCGTGGGGTGAAAATAGGTAATGTATCGTTATCATTTTTTACAAGTATTAATATGTTGAAACAATGTTTTACAATATTATGCGAATTCAAAGTAATACATATTTTGAAATCCATTTTAAACAGCGATATAATAGTATCTATAATATATTTACAATTTACAATAAATATGAGAAGACAGTAAGATTTATAATAATAAATTTTATTTTTTGAGAGTTTTCATGCACATAATGATTTACACCAAAACTATTTACCAATCCCAATGCTTAGTTTATCTCTGATTCCAAACAAAGCATTAGTAAATCAGATAATTTCACAATTTTATAGCTAATTGCGTCGATGTAATTTGGCTTTGAGGTTAAAACAGTTATTTAATAGCTATTTTATAGTATTAATATATGTACACAAGAGTATATTATTAGTTTATATTTATTTTCACCAGATAAAAGTACAATTATATATACCTACCTAAGTGTTAATGACAAAATAAATTATCCTAGGAGAGGATTTGTCATACCAATATAACATTCTGTCCAAACGGTACAAAATTGGCGGCCAAGATGAACCCATATTTATTACTGTAATGTGTTAAAAAAGCTTAAGTGTCAGATGCCAGCAGGAAAAGGGATTCTATCGAATGCCGACAGGGGTACCCGAGTAGGCGGTTGCCACCAAGACTGGCTCTGTATACCAACCAGATTCAATTAGCCACTAGTATAGACAGGTCGTGTGATTTGCAGCATTATTATCGCAGATATGTGAACTTATAATAAACCAGTTTGTTATTAAGAACCTAAAATTATTGAGAAGTTCCCCACAGAACTAATAGTATTTGAATGTACCCAACATTACAATTACTTATCATATAAACAGAATAATAACCATTTATTGGATAACCAATACCCCTGCCATATTGTCATTGTCTCCCCAAGTGGTTCGTGACATTTGATTAATTTTATTTTGTGTTTCAGCAGGAGTACCCCGTTTTCATGAGATGAGGTTGGTCTAGGTCTTGGTAGTGATGCATTTGCACACCTGTTGCGTGACGGGCCGGATCGGGAGAGACTGATTGAGGAAGATCTAACCTAGACCTCTCCAGCCGGACTCTCTAGACTCGACATCGCTTTGCATCTCAGTTAGAGGGATGGATTCGTAAATACGTCAATCCTGGACATTCTGACCTCCATATTCCTAGCCACCCCTTATATATTTTTCCTTCCTAAAACTTCCTCTCCTTCTTATCCCAAAAAAATCCTACACACAATATCCCCAAAGATGACCTAGACCCTGAGGGAGTTTTCCTCAAGGAGTCTTGTCTGGAGCTATTGTGAATAAATTGAAATGGCCGCCATTTCCGTTTAACCGTTTGGACAGAATGTTCGGTATGAATTTGGATCGGCCAGCCAAATCCTTCACTTAGGTATTTTAAATAGTAGTCATTATTTTGAATTTAAAATTACAATTTCGATTTATATATGTAACAAAACACTACAGTAATACCCCCTTTATGATACGACATTTATTGTTAGGCCCTTATTCCACAAGGATTCGCAAGTATCCGATACTCGACGATTCAAATATCTCGGCGATTACCGCCATCATCGGGCACACGCATTTTGTAAACTCGTCCGTGAGGCCTTAGCCGGGCGAGGTTATTCTCACTTTTACGAGGCTTTAAAGATGGCGCAACTTGCGTCCGACATGCTTGTGATTTAGTTGAGATCAATGCTATGAATGAAATGTCTATGAATGAAATGTCGACAAAGAATGACTGGTTAAATTCAAATGATGGCCAGCAACGCTTTGGATCGGAGTGAGGTTATGAGAGCATTCTAGTTTTGTCATTACGAGAACTCAGCAAGTATGGATCCATTCCTCCCACTGCGCAAGAGAGTCCGGCTGGAGAAATCAAAAGATCTCCTTCACCAGTCTCGTGGGCAAACGCATCCACCCCCAAGACCCGTAATCCCAGGCACACCTGCTAAGTCATCAAACATAGCGAACCATTTGGGGTGACTTTTAGCAGGAGTGTTGGTTGTCCGAATGATGGTTCCCGGGGTGGTGGTACGCCAACCCGCTTCCCAAATTGAGATGTTCAATACGGACTGTGCGCCACAACTTTACGTGGGTATGGTTTATTAAAGAATATTCAACCACGTAATTTATGTTTGTATACCGACGATTATTTATCAGAATATGGGAAGAAAACACTGGAACTAATCGCAAGCGGTTGAGTCGACGGCAATCGGAAATAGAATGAATTGAAATTTCAATCGGTGTGGCATTGCTGGTGATAAAAAGGCCCAAATCAGCTATTGACATATTAGCAGCCAATATAAGGTAATCTATCGTGAAAGCTCTGCATTGTTCGCTTGCCACAAGTTCGTACACAACGAGAGTATCGGATACTTGCATATTCTTGTTCGTGATCGAGTTTCAATGATCGGGTCTTTACCCGGTGTACCAAGGACACTTTGATGTAGTTGGAATCGCATGAATTAATTTTATTTTGTTTCAAATAGCCTATTTACAATTTACGAGCTTTCTGTTCAGAGATTACACCAATATGAATATTTTCAATGTCACATTTTAAAAGTTTATTTAATATAAAGTTTAATGTCTCAACTAATTTAAGAATTTGTTGTATTATAATTTTAATACACTGAATAATTTTAAAAGTATTTTACACGAAGTGTTGACGATATAAATATGTAAAAGGGCTGAGAGTGTCGTAGATCAATTGTCATCTGGTTAGCAGAGCGAGTAACAGGAGGGAAGAAATGGCAAAAGGTCGAAGCCGAGATGAATCTCCACGCTGCATCGCAAGAGGATTTTCACCTGAAACAAAAAATAAGTGGTCAAAAAATGTTGTTACAAATTTTTTCATAACGAGGGCTCCCCTTCACATTATCAAAAATACATATTTTTTTAAATTGTAATTTTAGTTACTTTTCTACATATGTAAATTTTACAAAATATTAAATTAAGAGCGAATGTCCAGCAACAAAAATTCCGATTTCGTCAAACGCAGCGCTCTGCCTTCCTGTTACTCGCCTTACGATTTCGGATAATATTGCTTAGAAGAGCGCCGCGGACACATCTTATCGCTCCCGCGTTCAAACAGGTAATGGCTTCGAATTAGGGATAGACGATATACAACGATGTATTGTAAACACTCGATGTATTGTACTGATGCATCGTATTGAAGCGATGTATTGTTAATACTTCAACATCGAATATATATCGATGTTTTTTATTCGGTGCAACGAATAGGCAAACATTTTGTTTTTTTGGCTTTTCTTTATTCATTGAATTTTTTTTATTACATACATTATTACATAACTATGAGATGAGTGTCTATGAATGACTATAAATAAACCAATCCCAGTAAGACCAACACTACGACTGCAGTGACTTTCACGTCGTTTCGTAATCAGTTCGGCCAATACAATAAAACCAAAATAACAATATGGCCGATCGAGTTTGTATTATATTATAGTATTTGCTTCGATTTATGAACAAGTATGTGTATTAAATAGAATAATTTTTTAGTTTTGAAATATTACTAGTAATACTGCCATATTGTTTTGTTGTTATATATTTATATTATATGAATGATTCGGTTGATTTGTACCACCGAAATATAGGAAATTTCACATCAGAAATATATCGATGTATTCGAAACATCGATGTATTTCTCAATACATCGTAATAACATCGATGCAACTGTTCGATGCATTACATCGGAAAAAACATCGATGTATTTTTTGAATGTCCATCCCTACTTCGAATATTGGTGCTTCAAGTTGGCAATAAATACGCTCAAACACGTGATATAAAAAATATTAATATTACATACTTTTAATAAATATTTTTTGATCGTAAGTATTTATAATTTGTCTAAGCAAAATAAATGTGCAAAAAAATCTAAATTGAATAAATTTGTAAGACCGTAAATAGATAGACAAATTTTCGTCATAAATACCTGCTCGGTTTTTTTTTTCAGATTTTATTTGAATTAAAATTAAAATTTTGAAACATACACTGGTTAATGTTCCTATTTATTTGTAATACATAAATAGGAACATTAACCAGCATTCTTTTATATGATTTGAAATATTTGTTGTATCATACAAAATTTTGTTTTAAAATTTAACAAATCTGCCAACGACCTACGGTTAAACTTGATTGTACTAAAAATAAACATATTTATTTAATATTTAAAACATAATAAGTTTACTAGACAAAAGAACAGTCAAACAGGAAAAGAGTTAAAACGTTAAAATTTTTATTTGAAAATTACGTATTTTCGGTTTTGTCTGGTTATTCCCTCTTAAAGGTCTATACCTTATCAGAAAAGAGGAGCTCATGTGTATGATAAGGGAACCACGATTATTTTTTAGGTTGTATGATATAATACTTGTTTTGTAAAATATTTACTTTTTATATAAATGATATCAATTTTTATCACAGATATCCAAATTTAATAGACGAGAAGATACAGATGAGGGGTAAAACCAAACTATGGAGGGCGAAGAGGGGAAAGATGACTGTGATTCGTAAAAAAATCAATCTGACAGTATACAGGCATCTCGCATTATAATATCATCATTTAGTTCTTAAAAGAAAAATCTGCTTTTGAATGAATAGACCTTTTTACATGGGAGCGCGAATTGCTCGCCACGTTATTACCATATTTGCGAAGTCCAAATGCGGCAAAGTAAAGTTCGCCACTTTTCACAGACGAATATTTTGTTGCTGTATTGAGTTAAGACACTTTTACAAATGTTTCATAATTTACTTTCCCCTGTAACCAGCGACGAGCTCACTGGAGAACCGCTCACATTAGTTATGATCGACATATTTTAGGTATAATGTATAGCACAAGCTATCATTTTTGCCGTGTTATTTCGTAAAATGTACGATGTGAGCTCGACGCTGGTCAGGACAATAATGATGACGTCACATTTTTTAGATTCAAGCGAGACTCTCGTAAGCCCAGCCGGCTCCATGGAACCGGTGTGGGGAGGGGGAAATAATACGCTTTTATCACTTAGGGCCCATCTATATATATTCATATGTCTATGATTTGTATATATTAAACAAAACTAATGTTAAAATACATGGTTATTTCTAATAATAATATTAATTTGAAAGAGTATTTTATTATGAAGAGCGTTAACTTTCTAAATGAGGTTTTAGTTTTCGGGTTCGTTAACAAATATTCCATACATTTGGATTTTAATGCAAAGCGAATATATTTTTAACTTCTGTTAAAATACGCCCAATTTTTGAAGGGTTAACACAAAAGACACGGTATCACCCTTCTGAGGAGTTATTTTAAACGAGAAATCTAAAGTAAGTTTCTTGAATTTGAGCTTTTGTTAATATTATTTAAAACTTTATCGGAATTACTGATTTTTTCCTTGGAAAACTTTTTGGTAGATAATATTATTCAGATGTTCTTTCAGGTTAAATTTCTACAAATATTATCTCTAATAACACGAATTTCTCGTTTATATAAAAGTGCTCGACGAAGGTTGTTTTCTTTCTTTCATGTTATAATATTTTTTATAAATTTTAAGATGGCAAAAGAAATCCTCTTTTTCATAAAATATCGATTGTGAAACATGGAAGGAGTTCGTAATGAAAAACTCATCATATAATACCAGTTAGTTGCCGTGTGGACAAATGCGTCAGTGTCAACCCAGGCGTCGGATATTCATTCATCTGCTAGCTAAGATATATTTACTCTATTTTTGATCAGGAAACGTGTTACGATTTGGAAGTACAAGTGTTTTTTGTCCGTTTTTTCATAAAAAAAAGTAATTTGGTAAATCATAGGTGAGTTATAAAATCCAACTGGAACTTATTTAATGACAGTGACACTCTTGATATTGACTACCAACTTGATATGTTTTTACAACTTGTCCAGGCTAGTGGAAATTATGCTTTTTCCGTAATTTATTTTTGGGGTGTTATGCTGTTTCGCGCTATCTCCTTCTTAAGCCAACTTTTCGGACAGCGTTACAGTGTACATCATCAGGGCAGATCAGGGCACACATCAAAAACAAACAACACACACCCCAAAAATAAATAACGAGAATACTTTTGGCAGTGAATATCTTTTTTTTTAAACCTTATTTATTCACATTTCTTTGTACATATAATGTATACTAGCAAATAGTACATAATAACATAATATATAATAACAAATAGTATGAACAAGAAATGAAAACCCACTAAGGCACTGCCTGAGTGTGGGTAATATTAAAACAAAATACTATATTTCCAAGTACCCTAAGTATAAAATAGACTTAAAAAATATATAAAATATAAAGTTAGTATTACATAGGTAGAATAAATGAAAAAGGTTTTTTTCAGCTATTATAAAAATAAAATAAAAATATGGAGAAAAACATACTGATTTTTAATGTTTTTTTTTTTTAGATATTATAAAAAAAAAAAAATAATAAACAGAAAACATATTGTACTACAGTTTAGAAAGTTACAGAAAGTGAGTTGTAGAAGGATGGATAAATTTATAGAAAAAGCGTTTCAATATCTACATTATTCACCCATAATTTTACCTCTTTTACATATTTTATCATTTTATTTATCATTTGAGTTTGTAGTGGTAGAAGGATAAATGTACGGGGACCGATGAAACTGCTATGTCTTAAATCATACCAAAAGGAAGCTTATACATCTTTGGATATGTAACGCATCAGTATCGAAAAACTAGCTTGATATGTCTTAAGTCATAAATATATCGTACCAATTATGAAAAAGTAGCTCGAAATGTCTTAAGTCATATATCGCATCAATTATGAAAAAATAGCTTGATATGTTTTAGTCATACATCGCATCAATGATGAAAAAGGAGCTTGATATGCTTAAGTCATATATCGCATCAATGATGAAAAAATAGCTTGATATGTTATAGTCATACATCGCATCAATGATGAAAAAGGAGCTTGATATGCATATCGCATCAATTATAAAAATATAGCTTGATATGTTTTAGTCATACATCGCATCAATGATAAAAAAGGAGCTTGATATGCTTAAGTCATATATTGAATCAATGATGAAAAAATAGCTTAATATGTTATAGTCATACATCGCATCCATGATGAAAAAGGAGCTTGATATGCTTAAGTCATATATCGCATCAATGATGAAAATATAGCTAGATATGTTTTAGTCATACATCGCATCCATGATGAAAAAGGAGCTTGATATACTTAAGTCATATATCGCATCAATGATGAAAAAATAGCTTGATGTGTTTTAGTCGGTTCCATGACAGTTCATCCTGCGACAATTCATCCGGCGACAGTTCATCCTGCGACAGTTCATCCTGCCGACAGTTCATCCTGCCGACAGTTCATCCTGCCGACAGTTCATCCTGCCGACAATTCGTCCGGCGACAATTCATCCTGCCTTTAGAAGATTCTACATTTAGAAGATTTTTTCTTCAAGTAAGTATGCAAAGAGGATATACGGCCGTACAACCTAACCTAACCTAACCTAACCTAACCTAACCTAGCCGTGTTTGGTGACTAGATCTGAATAGCCAGGAAGATACGTTTTCCACATCTCCTTCCCCTCACCACTACCTTCAGCATCACACCATACCAAAATTGGGGATGCCATTGGCACTCACTGGCTCGAGACGGTTGGGACTCTTGTGTTTTTTTTTTCAGATGAACTGTCGCCGGATGAATTGTCGCAGGACGAATTGTCGGGTCACCGTTTTAGTCATACATCGCATCAATGATGAAAAAGGAGCTTGATATGCTTAAATCACATATCGCATCAATGATTAAAAAAATAGCTTGATGTGTTTTAGCCATATATCACATCAATGATGAAAAAGGAGCTTGATATGCGTATCGCATCAATGATAAAAATATAGCTTGATATGTTTTAGTCATACATTGCTTTTAGGATTTATGAGAACATTGAATTGCTTTAAATTAAGCTACTATTATTGAGAAACAAATAAAAAAATAATATATTTCAAGCATACCTAACACACCACATAAAATGAAATAGATTCTTTCAAATTTTTATTCATCATGATTGTTTAATTAGAAAAAAAAATATATCAGACTTTCCATGTAGATTACGTAAATAGCTCTCTTTGAACCAAATAAAACAAATTAATTCAAAATATCAAAGCGGATCGAAATGATTCCAAGAATTAAGAATTCATCCTACAAAGGATAATTTAATATTGTTGAACTATTAATGAACCCGATCCTGTTTTTGTCACATTCAGAATTGATAAACATTTATAAAATAATAAAGCTTACATTAAAAATACAATTTTTTTTATCTCAATTATTTAAATTAATTTATTTTTCAGGACGATTAACTAATGATAAAATGATTTAAAAGCGTTTAAAATGAATGAATATGTTTAGTGATTTTCTTTTTCAAACACCGCTTTTGTTCATTGTTTGAGTTTACAGTTTCTGATATGAAAGGACTATGATCACTAATGTAAGCCGATATTAAAGTTTTTCATGGAATAACTCTCGTGATAATAATGTTTTGAAGTTTTTACCCATCAACGTAATATAACAATGAATTTTTAGAAAATTATTTCCCTCTGGGCCTATGTCATCTTAGGGGAAGCTGTGTGGAGAGTTTTTTTAAGGAAAAGAACAAGAGGAAATTCTGGCAAAAAATAGATATAAGGTGTGGGTAGGAATCTGGGGGTCAGTGTATCCAGGATGGACGGAGATATGTACCTATCCATCCCTTCAAGATGATAGGTCGAGGGATTCTGGCTGGAGAGGTCAAAAGACCTCTTTAACCAGTCTCACTTGATCCGGCCTGCTATGCAGCAGGTGGACAAACGCACCCGCCGCCAAGACCAAAACAAACCTCACCCCCACACAATATGTATATTTAAATTTATCCGGTATAAATATATATTTTTTCTACGTGATTACCACACAATTGTCCAACCGCCAGTAGGGAGTGTTACTATGGCATCTCCAATTGGGGCATATTGAGAGCCTGAAGGTAGTGGAAGGAAGTCGATGAGGAAAAGGTAGATAGATACCTATTTTCCTTCCCAGATCTTCCTCTCCTTCCTTCCTTCTAAATACCCTTCACCCAGCATCCTCAAAGATGACATAGACCCTGAGGGAAATTATTTGCGTACGAACCTCCTGTGTGGAGCTAATGCAAAAAAAAAGCAACGAGGAGAGAACAATAAAAATGTATACCAAGGTAACAAAGCAACTTACAAAACCGTTCGAAAAATTTAAAACGAAATTTGAACAAAGTTCTTCAATTTAACCTTTCGGAATTTGTAAAATATTTTAAACCCTTTCAAAATCTTCTATCCCTGTCAAAAATAACACTAGATCGAATAAAAATGATATAAATAATATTCCAAGTTATAAAACCACATTTGGACAAAGAAACTATACATACTTTGCAACAAAACTTCATAAAATACTTCCCAAGACATAAAACTAATAAATAATCCAATTGAATACAAATCAAGAATAAAAATATGGCTTAAAGAGGTCAATGAGAAAACCCTAGCGAAGACGCTAAAAACGACATAGAAAACAAATGAACTATATTTAAATAACTTTAATTTTTCAAAAGAAGCAAACACATTGTGACTTGACATTTTAAATAAATAAAAAGAAAACACTTTTTAATTAAATGAAGACAAAGTTAGCGAAACATAATCGAAATCTGGAGACAGAAAAATCAGAAAAGATATTGGCTCCGCTGGGACTCGAACCCAGAACCCTTTTCTTACATGGAAACAGCTCTACCGATTAAGCTACGGAGCCCATATTAATTCGGTCACTTTTAACTGTATCATACTTCGACTAAGAACTACCAACATTATCTTCACTTACTTAACGCACATATTATTGGCTGCTATCTTTATATATGATTACAAGATTCAACTCGAACTAAATGCAATCTAGATAGTGTCTGGATAAATTTTTATCCATTTTATTTGTAATACGCGACACCTATTGACTTTTTCTGCAAGTCTAGGATGAATATATTATTATTAATTTTTTAAACTTTATGAGTAAAATCTCAAATTATAATATTTAATTAAATGAAGACAATATTAGCGAAACTCAATCGAAATTTGGAGACCGAAAAATCAGAAAAGATATTGGCTCCGCTGGGACTCGAACCCAGAACCCTTTTCTTACATGGAAACAGCTCTACCGATTAAGCTACGGAGCCCATATTAATTCGGTCACTTTTAACTGTATCATACTTCGAATGTTGGTAGTTCTTAGTCGAAGAAGTATTTGGATTGTATTGCTAAGCGGGACTATTTTGACCTCCTGACAAAATACGCCTCATACCTGAGGGATGAAGAAAAACCTATTTTCGGACAAATTAATTTGATTGGACTAATGAATTTGATTGCAATCAATAATATTTATTCCGAAATGTTGAACATTTCGAAATTGAGATAATCTTCTCAGTATTTCAAGTGCGAACAACTGTCTAGTGTCCATGTACACGAGTATATTAATAGCTTTTTATTTATTTCTGTCTATAAGGCAAAAATGTAAGATTATTTGTGAAATTTTATGGTCAAAATATAAATAACACATTACAATATTCAATCATGATATTCATGATACTATATTACGTCTTAGTTTCTATGATCTGAATGGAAACTCAAAGTTAAGGTACAAAAATGTGAAATAATAAAGTTGAAATTATAAGAAACAAATAGGTACGAATGAATAGGGTGTTTTTTTTGGTAATTAATGTTTTTTTTTTTAAATCGTCTTTGATTTTGTTGATTTCCTTTACCTTTTATATACATGGTGTTAAGGGACGTACGTGACTTACTTTAAACCAGTGATTTCTGGCACTATTCGTATTAAAAGCTGTTAATTAAATTTTGTTCTCCGGTGACCTTTTTAATGTTTTTAATTTTATTTTTCAACTAAAAACATATAAAAAATTTCAAGTGCAGTTAACACGCGGTAGAAGAGACACTTTACCAAAACAATCTCAAACAATGAAGAATCAAGGACCTTGAAAAGTGGGGTCATAATCAAAGCGGCAAATTAGCGCAGACCTAGCGTCTTTTCCGTTTTATATCTCAATCAAAAGGAGCCTTGACAGGAGTTTGATGCTTTGCAGGTGCTGTTACGCGTCATTTGCGTTTCATCCGAATTCCAAATCACAACGGGGCTATAGAAGTTTCACTTGAAAAATCAGTAGGTTTTGAAAAAGTATAAGCCTAAAAAAGTCACCCGAGACCAAAACTTCATATTTTTTTTTTACTCAAGGAAGTCAAGTACGGCCCTTAACAACATCGTGGTCATTCGGCTCCAAGACTTAGACACACCTCACCCCATGAGCCCGGGCACCCCTGCTAAAATACCAAACGTAGCCAACCACTTGGGATGACCTATGGCAGAGGTGTTGGTTATCCACTAAAGGTTCCCGGGGCGGTGGTACACATTCCAACCTCCCAAATTAAAAAAAAATTAAAATAAGCTCGGGTACATGGTGTTGATGCATCATACTTGACATGGTTCACGAGTAGGTTAGTAGAGGCGTGGGGAGGGGGGGGGGGGTTGTGACAAAGAGCAGGTGGCGATGAACGGAGGGCGGTTTAAAGCCACGTGGTTGCGGCTAGCTTACCTCTGAGCACGTGCACTGCCACGGTGGTGGCGGACACCTCTTCCAGGGCACACGTGTAGTTACCGGAGTCCTTTTTGGCCGCGTTGGCTATGTACAGCCGGGAGAGGGCGCCGCTGTTTTGCAGTTCGGTCTTTACACTGTGGATAGAACAGAGAAATATGTTAATTCTATTAGTAACGTGTTTTGACGATAGTCATCAATTCAACGTGTAATCAATGGTCGTAAAAAACAATTCACTACATTTTTTAAATTTTCAAAACAGGTAATACAAATATCAATTTTTAACCTTTTTTGCAACAATGTAATTAGTATGGAGCTACTCTATAACATTTCATTACACGAAATACTTTAAGAAAAATGGATTACAAATGATATTTGGCATATCTGCTGTCGGTGGCAGGTGCAGTGGCGGATGCATATGGGAAGCGCGGGGGGCGCGCGCCCCCCCCCCCTTGGCCCCCCCCCCCTTGGCCCCCCTAAATATAAGAAAAATTTTCTTCAATCATTCGCTCTACATGTCTTAACCATCTAAGCGTCGCTTTCTTAATCTTATTTATTACGCTTGCATCAGCCTTGCATTCTTTTAATATTTTTCTCACACTATGAAACTTATTTAATGAAAACGATGCTAAGAGATGCTAAAATTATTGTTAATCAATGTATATGTGTATGTGTTGTGTAGGTGTAATAATGAAGGTAAATTTGAACCAGAGCATGAGACCAAATGAAACTCTCAACTTTAAACAATATTTATTAAATTACAAAACATGTATAATGTATTATTCTAATTAAGTGAGATCAATCTGCAGGGCGTGCCTACTCTCGAAGAGACTAGGTATTGTAATATAAGTTATGACACGTGTGTTATAATTAAAAGGAATGAAAGCAGTTAAATTAGATTATGAGCGCCATCCTAATTTTAAAGATGAACTAGGAAAACTACAAGCTAAGTATCATAGATAAACCATTGCAAAATAAATAAATAAGTTAAGACTACATTACGAAAGGTGACCGTGAATCCGTAAACGAAGTCCATTGTTGTATGTGAGATTTCTGTGACCGGTTCCCAGCCGTCCTGAAGCGTGTTGGAAGTACCGCCGCTGCTCGTTCCCAGAGTATAACTGAATCTTGAATATGTTTGCCATCGCCGCGTCAGCCGGCAAGGTCACGTGGTTGTATGATTAGGGTTGTGCAGCCTCGCTAGTGATGTTGATAAGGCGATCGCACTGCTATAACTATCATACGTGGCTTTACCACACATATGCCGCAGGGATCTCAATTCTATAGCATTTAGGGTTGGTACCAGCACTCCATTGTGAACTGTTAGCTTTCCCTCTTTCGACAGTTTTTTGTTAGCGCCAACGGCTTTCAGTCCTCTATAAATGCGGAGTTACGTACATTTACCCTTCTTGCAATATCTCCATCAGCCTCCCCATCTCTTGTAAACTTACTTTCCGAATACACAAACTCATCCACCGTCATCTATATGTGTTAGCCTGCGAGAGAATGAGATAGTATAGTCAGTTGGTGCTTCGTATTCTCCCCACTGTTGTCCACTTTTTAGTTTTCTTATATCTGTAGCGTCCCCCCCCCCTTGTGTTTTTTTCTGAATCCGCCACTGGGCAGGTGCCATGAATATCAGATTTTAAAAAAAATTATTTATTTCAACTATTTATTCAGCGGTCCATTTGACAGACGTCTCTATCTTAACTTGTTTGGAAGGAAGAATTGGGTACCGCCGCCCCGGAAACCATTTATTGGATAGTCGACATCTACATCATAGGTTTGCTACTTTTATATGCGAGATAGTAGGGGAGCCTGGGTTCATGGGAAGAGGTTTGTCTAAGTCTTGGCGGCGGACGCATCTGCTCACCTTTTGCGTGGCGGGCCGGATCGAGAGACTGGTTGAGGGAGGCTTCTGACCCCTCCAGCTCAACCCATCGACTAAACCGTAGTTGAAGGGATGGATTCAAACATCCGTCACCCTTCGACTCACTGACCCCCAGACACCTACCCACCGCTCATACCTTTTTCCTTCTAAAAACTTCCTTTTCTTTCTTAACACCCCCACACAGTACTAAATATAAAAAAAAAATATCACACTGTTAATATTATAGGATTCATAGATCCACAGTTAAAACTTTAGTTAATGTATTTCTGCATCTTTATTTTTTTCGTCTCCTACAAAAAATTCCGTTCATTCGATTTCCTGGAGGAAACATTCTTGTCCCCAGGAACCCAACTTTTATTTATTTAGTGTAAACAGCAAAATCACCATTTACGTACGGTTTTTTTCAGCACAATACAGAAAAAAAAATCTACTGCAGTTTACACGCGGTAGAAGCGAAACTTTACCAAACCAATAATGTAAGCCACTACCTGAACCGATACTTGAAAAGTGAGGTCATAACCAAAGCGACCAATGAGCGCAGACCAAGCGTAATTTCCGTTTCATATCTCAACCAATAGGAGCATAAAGTGACATCATAATCAAAGCGGACAATGAGCGTCGCAGGTGCAGTAATCGTAATTTTCGTTTCATCCGAAATCAAAATCACAGCGGGGCTACAGAAGTTTTACTTCAGAAAGAAAAGAAAAATTAAAAGATTATTTACGTAAACAAAACAAAATCAAATAACATACATTTTTTTCTCTCTCAACTGATTATTAACCCTTCCTCCCTCCCATCCTTTCGCATAGGCTCTTGTAACTCATATTTTGTTTTATTTATTTATTTATTTATTTATTTACGGACAAATAGTCCAATTAACAATATAACAATAACACGAATACAAAAAAAAAGAGAAAAAGAGAGATCACAATGAAAGGAGATTACATATAGATGAAGAGCATTGACAAAATACATATAATATAAAAGTACATAGAGAAGATAACTATAAGTAGGTTGAAGATGGATTTAAAAAGACTTTATAATCACTATTAATTAAAAATCATCAGTGAAAACCTTTTAATGGTTTTATTATAATACATATTTTACCCTACGTAACAAAATATTTTAAATCATTGGTTTTCCAAATAAATTACAAAATAAGAACTTCACCTTCACCGGGAAACCTATTTAATTACGAAACTGGGAGCTTTTCCAGCAAAATATTTGGATATAATTAATTCTACACGTCACCGTAAGCCAAGCGCCAGCTATGTGTACTAAACCGCGTGAAATATATCTCCACAAACACAGAGGTATTAAAGTTAATATTCCCTCAAAAAGGGACAGTAAAGATAAACTTTTTGTTTCTCTCTCGCTACGGCAGTGGATTGTGCTAATATTTAAAGTAATATCGTCATTTAAAGCTATGTTTGCTAATTTATAACCGGGTTTCGGGGTCCGGTGACGCTATCCCCGGGGTGGGGATGTTACGGTGTGATGTCACATGTACCCAACCAAGGCTGACTAGAGCAGTTGTCCCCAACCCCCGGGCCGCGAACCGGTACCGGTCCTTGAATCAAATGGTACCGGGCCGCCTAAGGCCCTTCTTAAAAATCAAAATTACGTTCACACAAAAAATAATTATTCAGTTGATAACCCCTTCACGCCAAGACACCGCCGACACAATACTTTCGAAGTAAAAAACACGACCGGGCTTCCGTCTTGCGCACTCGCATACATAACATAAAGAGCTCGAGTGAGACGCAACCACGTGAGTCTTATATTCTGCTTGCCCAAATGCAAGTGGAATCATTTTATTAAGAGTAAGTGACATACTAACGCGTTTGATTGTATTGACGAATTTATTCCGTTTCCCTCTCCCCCCCTAGCCCTCAGCGGGCCACAGTAAAATTGTCAAATGCTGACCGGTCCGCGGCGATACAAAGGTTGGGACCACTGGACAAGAGTACAGGCCGGAGCGCGCGACGGATTTTTAAGTGACACGTGATCAAGTCGTACAATTTGGGAGGCAGTTGTGGGTACCGCTTCCCCGAGAACAGTTTATCAGATAACCATATCTGACGTAAGTCATACAAGTGACAAGCTATGTTTGGTGACTTAGCATGTATACCCGGATTCAAGGACTGAGGTTTGTCCAGGTCTTAACGGTGAATGCGTCTGCCTGGATGAATGAATGCTCTGTATGGCGGGCCGGATCGGGAGAGGCTGGTTGAGATTCTTCCGTCGCCTTGCATTGCTGTGAGAACGGTGGATTCATGTGTTCTTTACTCCTGAACAAACTGACCCTCAGGTCATCATTCAGCATTTTTTTATTTATTTTTTTTTATTTATTAGAGATAATGTATTACAAAATTATTACATAAAATTTATAATACATTACTCCCAATGAGTTTAATAAAACTCATTTCGGGAAGGACAACATTATACATCTAAAGGAAAATTATTTTTACATAAGAACGCGGAAATCAATGAACAATACATAGATTTTTAAATGGACTAGACACACTTGATACAGGTAATTGAAGAATATATAAGAGTTACAAAGGAAGACAGATAAATTCGTCACTGGTTAATAAAGTTGCTGAGAAAATATCCTTTTAGAGCCTTTGCCAATATTTTTTTGTTTGATACTGGTAGTTTTAGGACATTAGGTAATGCGTTGTATTGCGTATGTGCGATGTATTGTAAGGAGTTAATTCCAAATTTAGTTGTGTGTGTAGATGACGATAGGTGTATTTGATTTTGTGATCGTGTTTTGTGCTGGTGTATATCGGAATTAAAGGCTGGTTTAGTGTTGGTGTGTGACGAGTGTTGAATTATTTGCAGGATGGTAGTGGTGATGCTATATTTTGGCAGAATGTTAAAAGGAAGAATTTGTGTCAGTGAGTATATGTCTTTGACATGCGTATCCCATGGTAGATGGTATATATTTCTTATGGCTCTATTTTGGATTACTTGTATTTCAGATATTTGTTTCTTAGTAATGATGTCCCAGATACTAACCAGATAACTTAGGTGAGAGTGGATCAGAGCATAATATATGTGGCACGCAGTAAAGCTGTGGGGAGCACATCTTGAAGTCGATAGAGTACACCAGTTATCAAGGAAATTTTGGATTTAACATATTCAACATGGGAGTTCCACGATAGGTTCGAATCTATTAATAACCCTAAATATTTCGTTACTTGTACATTTTGGAGCATTTCATTTCCAAGAGTAATATTCATTGTCATGTAATCTTTTTTCCCGAAAGTGAGGTGGTGAGTTTTTTTGACATTGATGCTTAATTTATTTATCCGCAACCATTTAGCTAGCTTTGCGAGATCTTTATTCATTAGTGATTCAAGTTCCCTCAGATTTTTACAACGATAATAAATCACAGTATCATCAGCGTAAAGTTGAAGTTTTCCCAAGATGCCGCATTTGGTTATATCATTGATGTATAGTAAGAAAAGTAGGGGTCCTAGAATCGAGCCCTGTGGCACTCCACATGCGATTTTTCCAAAGCCGCTTAGGTTCCCTTCGATGTCGACAAGGCAATATCTATCAGATAGGTAACTTCGGAGCAGCTTTAAAGATTTTCCGACTATACCCAAATGTTCCATTTTTTGTAGGAGTATTTCATGATCTACTGTATCAAAGGCTTTTTTAGATCTATAAAAATAGCTGCTACATATTCGCCCTGGTCTATGTACTGCTGAATGTTCGAGATGAAATCGAAGGTGGCACATTGGGTACTGGAGTTTTTTCGAAAGCCATATTGCTGTGGTGTTAGGATATTGTTGTTAGAGATGTATTTTAGAAGTCTATCCTTGATAATAGTCTCGAACACCTTTGAAAATACTGATAAAACCGATATTGGGCGATAGTTAGAAATACATTTTTTGCAGCCTTCTTTATAAATTGGTATAATTTTTGCTAGCTTTAATTGATTTGGGAATACTCCCGAGCCTATAGAGGAATTGATAAGTTGCGCTAGGTGCTCAGCTAGTTCTTCTTTACAGGTTTTCAGGATGTACGGGGTTACTCCATCGATACCTGCCGCTGCATTCGACCTAAGTTTCGAGATGATCCTTAATACCTCAGCCTTATTTGTCCTAGCCATATATAAGGATTGACTTGCCTTTGGTTCTACATATATAGTATTACAGTCATCCGGGAATGATGGAATGGCAGCTGCCAACTTTTCTCCAACTGATAAGAAAAATTCATTAAATGCTGAAGCTATTTCACTGGGTCCCCTAAGCTCACAATTATTTACGATGAGAGATTCGATGGTGTTGGAGGGTTTATGTGCACGGTTAGATAAAATTGAGTTAATGGTTTTCCAAGTTTTACTAGGGTTATTCAGGTTTTGTTGAAGGCTATTGGCATAATATTTGTTTTTCAAACTTCTCCTATAATTAGTTATTAAGTTTCTCAGTTTATTTTTATGGACTACAAGAGACATATTTCCTGGGTCTTGTTTCCACTGCTTGTGAAGCTGGTTTCTTTCTTTGATCAGCGAATTCAGTTTAGAATCGAACCACGGTGTATTTAAATGTTGTCGATTAGCTATTTTCACTTTAGGTATCGTTTTACCTGCTTCTATTGCATTTTTGACATAATCGTTAAAATCTTTATAACTGTCTTCTTGTTTGGTTGAGTTGATGGTAAATTTGTTAGCTGCAAGATAAGATTTTACTGCCATATTGTTGATGATAGGTTTTGTAAGGCGTGGCTTGTTCCTATTATTAGACCATTCTTTTAGGTTATTCTTGAAATCAATAATAAGAATGTTATGGTCACTAAGTGAGTCATCTATGTTCGATATGGTAATTGGAATGTTTAGTCTATTTGATATAATGTGATCTATGAGGGTGCTGCTTGTGTTAGTGACTCTAGTGGGAAATGATTTGTTTTGTATTGAGAAATTGTATGTTTCTAAGGTGTTGAGGTAATTTAAAGAAGAGGATGTGTTTATGGTAATGTCAATATTAAAGTCTCCGAGTATTAATGTATCTTGTCTGCTTTTGTCTAGTATTTTTTCCAAATGTGTCAGGAAATCGTGTATATTAGGGTTGGGTTTCCGATAGATGGCATAAATGTTAACCGGTTTCCTATCCTTGCTACATACTCTTATACCTAAAAATGAATTTTCGTTGGAAAATTTATCAATGATGGAGAACTTCATAGAATCCAGTACATATATGGCTACACCACCTCCTGCCTCCTTGGGGCGAGAGGCAAACGCACAATTGTAGCCTTTTAATCCAAAAAACTTTTCTTCTCCAACATCAAGCCATGTTTCAGTGATGACAAGGACATGAACAATATCGCGTAATCCTCTGAGTTTTTCTTCAATTTCATCAAGTTTGTTCCGGATGCTTCTCGCGTTCATGTATATTATTCGAAGACAGCTATTCACAGGAGTATACTCATCGATAGTTAAGCACTTGCGTTCGTGTCTATTACACTCCATAGTCTATTGTAGCTAGGTCCTTTTTTAGTGCAGCTTTGTAGGCGGGGCAGTTGTCCCTGTCTCCAGTCGAATGCGCAGCGGGCTTTCCAAATCTAGTGCACGTAGCGCAGACTGGTTTGGCCGCAGTATTAGGACAGGATTCGGTAGCATGGTTCTCTTCAGCACAGTGTCCACATCTAAGAGTGTCTCTGCAGTATTTGTAAGAGTGTCCAATCATTTGGCACTTAGTACATACGGTGAGTCCAGTGAAGTCTCTGACACGGCACACGGTCCAGTTGACGAATACCTTCTCCTGTTCCACCAGCAGTTTACGTAATGCAGCGGGCATCTCATATACGCGATGACAGGTGGTTCCGTTTCGAGCGCCGGCCAGGTGACTCAGCTTACAGGTTGTTATTGCTCCCTCGATGTCCTGTATATTGGGAACGCTCGTGAGGGCGATCCTCAAGAATTCAGCGTCGTTAAGGTCCCGCGGTACGTTAAAAAATATTAACCTTGGGAGTCTCTTTGTAGGAAGTCGAGCCTTAAGTGTGCTTGAGTTTAGTGCAAAGCATGGTGCCTTTAATAACTTTTCTTGCTCACCTGTGGTTGCCGTGTTTAAGAGGACACCTTTGTTCCTAATTTTGCGAATCCCGGTTATCCAAACGCCTAGCTCGGATGGCCGAATTACATCTTGAATCATTTTTTTTGTTCCATCGCTGTCCTTGGTGGCATCTGCATCTGTTGGAAAGATGCAGATGGCTGGCCTTGGCGCTCCGACGCGATGTCCAGATTGGGTAATCGGTGGGGGTTGGTGATCGACATTTGACACATTTTGTTTTCGCACAATATCCGCAAATGACAAGCTAGCCTCCGTTGCCACGGCTACTCTTCTCATCACGGGTCCTAGGTCAGACTCTAGCTGGATGATTTTTTGCTCCAGGTGCATTTTGTCCTCTTTTTCATGGCGTATTTTGATTTCCGCCATTTTTAATTGAGCAGTTACTGACGCCAAATCAGCACGCATCGTCTCGCGCTCCAACAACAATTGAGAAACGGCTCTGAAAACTTCAGAGACATTTCTGGATATCTTCAGTTGCTGATCCTTGGAGACCTTCGATTGTTTCTCGGCCAAGACTTCTTGAAGGGCTGTCAGATGAGCTTGCGCTTCATTAAGCACGTCAACTCCAGAAACGCTTGGAAATTTTGTTTCTTTGCTGTCCGAGCAATGAGAAGACGTATCGTGGTCATCCTCTTCTAAGTCCTCAACAAGAACGCACCTTCCTCCATCTTCCATATTAGGAGACATCGTTATGTCCAGCGGGCGTTTTTTCTGGCGATGCATTATGTACGAATTTTTATTTTATTTTTTTTTTAAACACATACACTTTTTTCCAATTATTATTTTAAAATGGGATGATTAATTAAATATAATTAAAAAATTACTGCGACAAAAATATCTTTTTCATTAAAAAGCATTAAAAAAAAAAGAAAAAAAAAATATGTATATAAAAAATATAATATAATATTGTTTGTCTGGGGATCGAACCGTTCACCTCAGTAAATTACTAAAACGGCCGATTGACACCACTCTACCAACTACGCCAGTTCACAGGTAGGTGCGATCGAGATTTATGACCTATATTAAGATGTCAATATCGAAAATTGTCAATGGAATGTATTTTAACTGTTTTTATTTCACAACTCAAAAACACTGATTATGTTTAATTAGCATTTAAAGTCGTTTGCAATTCACTTAATGCTAGTTGTTTCAATTGATGTATATTTTTTATTGTTATTATTCACTTGAACTGGCATCCAAAGTGAAGACATATAACTTTGGGATCACTTTTAAATCCTTTTTTAAACATTTTCCGTTTGAGTTTCGGTAAAATAGACACATAAGGATAAATCCTACACCGAGTTTTATAAATGTACACAGAAATTTCAGTTAGTTAAACACTTTTATTATGAGTTGTCAAAACTTTACTAGGGAAAAAATATCCTAGCTTCACTAAGTGTCAATTTTTTTAGTAAATTCACTATTTGAGCATTTCCCGGTAGAATACCGGGAAGACAAACACACCGGGCGATAGTCCGAGAAAAATACTGCACCTCAGCAACGAATTCGTTTTAATTTGCACACTTTTTCAATGTTATTATTTTTATGAATAGGGAGCTAAGAAATAAGCGACAATTCTTGGAACTAAATTTAATTAAACATTACAATTTGAGGGTCAGTTTGTCTTACCTCTCTGCTAATCATCCCGCATACCATTTTCCTTCCCTGAACCTCCTCTCCTTCCTTTCCTTAAAAACACCCTCCACACAGAATCCCCAAAGATTACTTAAACCTCGAAGGAAATTATTTTTCTCAGGGCTTCCTGCGTGGACCAAACGTAAAAAAACATGTCATCGAGAAATTGCAGTCGGCGGCGATTGCTGTTGATACTCGCTGTTACTGCTGATTTCTGTATTATTTTACAGTAAGCGTTTTAAATAAAAATACTGATTAGACTATTTTACTAAACCCTTTTCGCTAAAACAACTTTTAGCCAACGAAAGTTTAGATATTTGTATCAAAGCTGTACAATGCACTTCCACTGGCCATCATACGGAACACAACTTATTTTAAATATAAATCAGACATCAAGTCTTCGATCATCAGACAAGTCAGATCTAACATAAAAGTTTTTATTAAAACCATTTGATACCTAAGTGAACATTTCCAATGGTACGATGCTGATTGTTTTATTTTTTATTATTTTTAATTGCAAACGTAATATTGTGTCGTCATTCGTATTTTTGTTTTAAACTACTTATATATGTTACATGCTCTCAAATGCTCTCAACACAGGAGTTCCTAATGAGACAGGCGTAGCACATCACTAGTTGTAATAGAATTAATAAAGATGAATAATATATTTTTTAATTATATGAAGTTTACCTAGCGACAGCACTGACTTCGTAATTTGGCAGTCGCACGCCCCGACCCATATTAGGCCGGCACTCTAGTCGGCATGGACCCAACCGCATTAGAGGGAACATGAATGTCAACTGTCAGTTGAATGTTGGAATTGGAAGACATATTACATAAGGACGGTTTTTCAAAAATATTCCTAAAGTTATTTAAATAATGAGTTCACCTTTTATATTTTTTAAAGAATTTTATCACTTCTTGAATATCCACTGTTTTTATATAGATCAATAGTGCATTAAAATTGAATACCAAACTGACCGTAAATATTTTAAACGAAACTAAAAGAAATGATGTTTGCTGGAATTTGGCGATATTATGTGTAGGAAAGACAAGGAATGCAAGGAAAAGGGAATGACCAATTAATTACTATTGTATTTCTGCAAAGGAGCACACGACGCAACCACAATATAGTTTTATAGTTCTACTGCAATACCTTTAGGTACCTTTATTTATTTATTTATTTATTTATTTATTTATTAATTTATTTATTTATAATACAAAAGAAAGTACAAATAACATATTAGGCAGCTTTGTCTGTCCAACTAGGAAAGTTTCCCGTTCCAGGACAGACAAATTGACAGGTTTAGTTCATAATATTATTCCAATAAATGTACATAATTACATAACCAACAAAATAAAAATAGAAAAGGTAACCTGGTAGCATATAATATTATACTCGTATTTGCCAAATTAACCTGGTAACGCATAATATATTCGGATTTACATTGAGATCAGCAGGTAAGTTAGTTGTAAGTATTGAAAAGAATAAACCAGGCACCTGATAACAATTTGGAGGAATTACATAAAGATTTACAACATAAAGAGTTATTATAAACAATATTATAAAGATATGAAGTTATGTTAGGTTATGTGTTTGAAGTGTGAACCTATAGATAATACATAGTACATTTAAAGAGAAACTATATTAAAATTTACAAAATCAGATAGAATTTGTGTATGTAATAATATATTGTTTTTTTTTTATTTATTTATGCGTTAGAACTACAATGCTTAGTAAATTATGTGCAAACATGATTACATATTTTCACTGATTTAAAACATGTTATCAGTAAAAATTATATTATACAACAATACGAATACACTGCGCTCATGTCTAACTACTCCTGCTAAAATATGAAAACAATATAAATATAGATAGAGATATAAAAAGAAACTATGAATATACATAAATCTGATTTAGTGCTACTTTGATAACGATGTAGTGAAATTGGTGCATTACTTCGAACGTCATATAAACGTCATATTGTGTTACGTACCTATTTAAAATTTATTATAAATCATCACCGCTATGAGGTACCAAGCATAAATGAACTAATACCGTACCAAGTTTCACACAGCGAGACTTCTAGTGTAGCATTATGTTAATGAGCGATGTGTGTCTTGTGTCGCTTGCAGCAGTGTTGAAGCAAACAGTCTTCAGGGGCGCAAAACCATAAATCCCAGGTATAAAAACATCAAAAAGATGTCGAAACATTGTGAAGCAAAATCAGAACTCAATGAAGTGTGGTAGGAATTTTGGTCTAGTGATCAGGAAAGTTAGGTGATTTTGTTTATCAGTTAAACAGCATACGTTCACTTTCGACTCTCCCTAAGTCCAGAATCCAATCATTGACTAATTTACGCATGACGCTTGAACTTTTCAATTTCCAAGAACCAGGTATAAGGTTGAACATTTTTGGACCTAGGTAAGAATATTGTCTTTGAGCAAGGGATGTCATAGTAGTAAGTGGAACTATTGGATTCCTCCCTGCATGTCGAGTGTCATGATAATGTTCTACTGAGTGGAAGAGGTGACGATATTTTTTTGTGTACAATATAACTTTTCTTATGAATAGTTGCCTAACATCCAGAACTCCTATCTCTCTGAATAAATCATTACTACTATATCTACTATATAATCAATCTACCTACTTATATACTATATTTTAGATTACTTTATAGAGTTTGTTATACAAAACTGAATAGAATTTATTTATAGAATACAGAATGTTTGGAATTAGTTATGGAATAATTTGTAGAATTATTTATAGAATACCATGTTTTAAAATTTATAAAGTAAACAGAATTATTTATGGAATATTGTTTTATTATTATTTCAGAAATATTTATAGAATATATTAAACAATTTATTAAAATTATTTAAACAATCTGTATATAAATATATTAAAATATGCTTGCTTGGGTATATCTATACGAGTATATGAATGCGTTGCTAAACACTTCATACAATTGCGACGAAACTTTGGGGATTTATGTGCATGCCCGTGATGATTTCTATATAACATAACATAGGGAATTCTGGCTTCATGAAATTACACATTGCTAGCCGTTCATCCGATTGCGATGAAACTTTGGGTATATGATGTGTTTGCCCGCGATGGTTTCTGTATATAATAGTGAGTTCTGTCATCATTAACTCATGCATTGCTAACCATTCATCCGATTGCGTTGAAACTTTGGGGATTTGATGTGCGCATGCCCGCGATGGTTTCTATACAAAATAGTGAGTTCTGACATCATTACATTATACAATGCTAACCATTCATCCGATTGCGATGAAAATTTGGGGATTTGATGTGCGCGTGTCCGCGATGGTTTCGCTATATTATAGTGACCAATGGCGTCATGAAATACGTCCTTTCATACGATTACTATGAAACTTTGGTGAGTTGTAGTGAGCACGCCCGCGAAGGTTTCTTTATATACTGGTGAGCTATAGCTTATGAAATTTGCATTAAAAATTGCTATAGGTGGCACGCGAGCTGTTTGAAACTGAATGTGAAGGGACTGAGGGAGGGGAACTCGGGAGGAAGATTCGCTGGACGGGAAAAGCGGAAGAGGGGAGTGGAGAGAGGGAAGGTTGAGAAGGCGAATTGGGGACGCGTGAGAGGAAGGGGACGCTGGAGAGGAAGGGGAGGCGGAAGGGGAACGGGAAGAATGGGAAAGGACACGCAGGAAGAAACAATTTATTTATTAAGCGACGTAGTAACTCATGCCGGGAACTCGCTAGTACTCTATAAAATATATTTTAGAATACTTTATATAATTATACGCATAAAACTTTATTGAATCGTTTCAAATTATACGGGGGCATTTACGGTAAACTTTTAAATTCAAAGAGACAGTTGATGTACTCGTTTCCTACATCAGTTTTTTTTTTAATGTTTGATCATAAAAGTAAAGGCAATGTAACGAGTTTTGTAAAGGTGTGTCTTTTTGTGACAAATATAGCACAACACAGTCCGAGTTGTTAATCAAACATAATAATAATATAATAAAATAACAATAGTAATATGGCAATTCATATTAAAGTTGAATTTCTCCACAATTCATCTAATTCCATTGTATGAGTAATTTTAGGTTGTCTTCTATTCAAAATAATAACACCACTAACTTTGTTTGATAAACCGGAAAATTCACCTAAAAATTAACCAGGGAGTTTAATCTGTCTGGTGTAAAAGAAAATAAAAGCTTTGTTGAAACTGAAAAGGGTTAGGCGCTATCTCGCAGACCTTTCTGACGGAGAATATGAAAATTTCACTCACTGAATTTCATTTCGCAAAAAAATGCGGGTAATGAAGGTAATAAAGTTACTTTTTTCATTTAGTGACAGCGAAGGTTATTTTTTTGGTGAAGAGATAATGAAAAAAGTCTTTACTTTCTGTCCACAGTGTATTAAGAGAATAACTGAATTGGTACCGGAATATAAATTGATACACTTTATTTAAAGTTTGTTAAAATGAAAAATAAGTTTGCGGGTTCTAAATTCATTAGTATTAAAAAAAATACATTACACAGGGTGCCCGAGGGTGTATTAATTTCGAGAGGTGATTCCAAATGATGGTATAAGAAAAATAAAATAAAAAGAGTTCTATTGTTCTTTCCCTTTCCTTCCCTTACTTCTCCGTAGAAGAATTTAAGTTTTTCGTTCAAACAATAGGCCACTTGCACGAATTTCATAATGACGAAAAAAATCTTGTGGATAGATTTTTCTACTAAGATTTTGAAAATGTTACTAAATTTTTTTAGAAATTCATAGTTTTTTTATTTTTCACTCAATAAATAATACGTTATTTGGGCTCGTGACGTTACTCCAAGAAAATGTTCCGTCTCCGATACTATTTAATTAATTTTGTAAGATTCCACACTGATTTATTTTTTTATATGCCAACACTTTGATTTTCGGCGAATTTTTGACAGATGTTGAGAAGAGAACCCCGCACATATTATGCCGTTTGAAGTTTTGACATACGTTACGAAGAGAACCCCGTACATATTATGCTTTCTGTACCTGTTTTAGAAGAATAATGGTAATGGTTCTGATTTTTACAAAATAATAATTATAATAACATATTATTATAATTATAATTTACAAGAATAAAATTATAATTATAATAATATATTATTAATTATAATTATAATAATATATTATTATAATTATAATTTACAAGAACAAGTTTATTACATTGGATTTAGTCATTTACAGACGTTAAAAATTATAATGATTAATGATAAATAAGACGTCAAGGAAAAAATATTTAAGAGATGTAATATTCTCCTGTGCCGTTCGTGTTAAAATGATTTTTGGCTATGTAATTATCGTTTTTTCGCACCCTCAAATTATGTCCTGTCTTTCTGGTTTATAAAAAATGGTCAAATTTTTTGGATTGAAATTTTCAAAAATTCGCCCGGGTTTCAAAAATATGATTTACAAAAAAATACGGAATGTCTTAGAATATTAGCCTAAACCGGAAAAAAATGTGATGCGAGTGGCCTATTCAACTTTTCTAACCTGAGGAGTTATTCAGTATCTTTTGTGACAGCCTGAGGCGTGTTAAGTCGATCATACACGGTACATTTTGATAGTTGTCTTAAATGCGGTATTCCGTATCGCGCTAACAAGCTAAACACTGCGCGCGTGTTAAGACGCCAACCTTTAAGTTGTCAAACCTAATGTTAAAGATGATGCCACGTTTGCCGCAAAATCCTCATTTAGAAATTTTAGAAGAACGGGTTTAGAACAATGGACTTTTCAAATCGAACAACCTAAATTTGCAGTCTTATCCACCGCTGAAGGTACGGAAACATCATCCATACTAATATTATAAATGCGAAAGTGTGCGTATTTGTTTGTTACGCTTTCACGCCTAAACTACTAAACCGATATTAAAAATTCTTTCACCAATGGAGAGCTACATTATCGGTGAGTGACATGAGCTGTATATAATGGTAAACTCTGTAAATTTGTATAAATGAAAATGTGTGCATTTCATATATTTTAGCGGCAGGGAGGAAGGTGGGAGTCGCGGAGAGGGAAGAGACGAGGGAAGGGAAGGCGGGGAAGGTGGAAGGTAACGGGGACGCACGAGAAAGGACATGAAGCGAGAATCAATTTATTTCTTTGAATGGTATTGCAACGCATGCCGGGTACCAGCTAGGAAGAGATAAAGAATATTATTACCAAAACAATCAAAGCACTTAACCATGCTAGAAGTGGAATTAAAAAAAACATTAAACAATAAAATAATTATGACCCGCTCGAACAAAGAAAATGCCTAAAACTTAAAAGCAGAAATTATTAAAAACAAAAGCGGAATATCTGCAGCAGAATTTAAAAAAAAGAGACTGCGTATGATCATTAACGAACCATCAAAAAATTCTCAAATACTTTCGTTGTTCTGCACTAAAATATTCGAGTTTGTAAAAAAATACGATGTTTGTTTTGACATTAAATCTTCTTAAAAGATTACCGGACCTCATTGTTATGACAGAAGCGCACTTCAATATAAATAATTCCGCCGCATTGTACGATACTCCAAATATATACACGAGTACCTATTCGTCCACCATATTAACAAGATATCGTCCACCATATCGCGGTGTTCATCTATATAATATAAATTAATGTACGTTTACTTGCTTGATTATTTGTTTCTTTATTACTGATGAGTTGCTAAACCATTCATCGGATTGGGCAGAAACTTTGTGCGCATGCCCGCGATGGTTTCTATTTATAATAGTGAGCTCTGGGGTCATGAAATTATTTCCTATACCATTCACGAGATTGCGGTGAAAATTTAGAACGCCCGCAAAGGTTTCTTACATACTGGTGAACTCTGGTTTAATGGAATTTGCGTAATAAAATTATAATAAGTGACGCGTGAATATTTTGAAAAATGCTTCTATATTATGTAGTTTAGTGATAGGGAGGGAAGGTGGGAAGGGTTGGGGAATCCGAGAGTAACGGAGGGGAATAAAGGAGGGGGTTCGAGGGAGGGAAGGCGGGGAAGGTGAAGGAAACGCGTGCAGAAGGGAATGGAAAGAAACAATTTCTTTATTTAATTGACATTGCAACGTACGCCGAGAACTCGCCAGTTCTAAATAAATACAACAATGTCAGAATCACAGAAATTAAAATGCAACTACCGAAAGAAAAAAAGTTAATAAATGGAAACTGTCACCGATAATTTTAGACAAAAAATTGTATTTTTAAATAGTTGTTTCTTAAATGTATTAATATTATTATAATTAAATTTCACGCTTACATTTTTTATAAAGTTATTAACAACTTTCTAATAATTCTACTCAATGGAAACGGTAGGAAAAGCTTCAATTTATCGAAAGAACATTTTTTGTGTTTATAATGTAAACCGATTCGGAGTAAAGATTAATCTAAGAAGTGATAAACGTCGGATGAAGCGAGATTCGAAAACCTTTTACGAGTTGGATCGATATTTAAACCCGCACACAGACTAAATTCGCGTATCGATCCTATCAATAATATATGTGTGAAATATTCCCATCATGGAAATAAAGCCAACGAAAGACGCAGTAAAATCTCGATATGCGACGAATAATTGCACCATAAGTCAGGGAAATACCATCCGAGCCGGAGAGCACTTCGGCCTTTCCTTCTACTATTCTTTTACATAAATATCTTAACCCTTCAGGCCACCGACCTATTTTTTCAAATGGGAAAATATTATTGCACTTTGGGAGGGGATATGGGTACCGCCACCCCAGGAATCATTAATTAGATAAACAAAACCTCTGCAATAGGTGCCCACCTGCTGCGTGGCGGGCCGGATCGAGATAGACTGGTTAAGGATGTCTTTTGACCTCTTCAGCCAGAATCCCTCGATCCACCGCCGTGCACCACAATTGAAGGGATGGATTCATACATCCGTCACTTCTGGACACACTGACCCACTACATTTCTACCTCCTCAAGCCTATTTCCTTCCACAATTTCCTCTTCTTCATTTCCTTAATAAACCCTCCACACAGCATCCCCTAACGGGCCATCCATAAAGTACGTCACATGAATTTGATGATTTTTTCACCCCTCTCCCGTCCCTGTCAAACATCGTCACATTTATGAGACCCCTCCCCTAGTGTGACGTCACATATCTTACAATTTTACATCTAAAAAATAAAATAAAAATAAAAAATTTCATCTAAAAAATTTTTTTACATCAAAACATTAGTTTAACATTTATTTTTTCGTTTATCTTCGTCGATCTTAACGATTCTTTCAGTCAAGGGATGCACCGCATCCACATACTAAAAGATCTTCATACAAAAATTAGAAATTTTGAAAAAAAAAACAACTCATTTTCCCTTGTCACACAATGTCATACTACCCTACTCACTCCTTTCCCACCCCCCACCCCCCCCCCCCGCCTTAACATGTGACGTAAATTATGGAACGTCTTTAAAATGATACAGGCCCTGAGAGAAATTATTTTC
The DNA here is from genome assembly GCA_917880885.1 of Limnephilus marmoratus. NCBI lineage: Eukaryota > Metazoa > Arthropoda > Insecta > Trichoptera > Limnephilidae > Limnephilus > Limnephilus marmoratus. Next base: position 21,211,471 of record OU862915.1, read on the forward strand.
CTCAGGGTCACCTGTATGGAGATAATTTCAAAAAAATATATCCGTTTTGCAATCAAAACCAAATAATGGAATATTTCTGAATGCATCCGAAATCTAAAAACTGCTTAATACGCTTTGAAATTGTGTATTTCGAAATAAACATGCAATTTTTTAATGCAATTATGAAAAGTTTTAAAAATGGCTCACCTTAGTTTTTTCTAACTAAGTTACTGATAATAAAAAAAACTCACTTATATATTATTATGCAAATGTATTACTTACATTCATTATCGTCAACGCACTTTTTTTGTCATTTTATGCAAAAATAATTAATAAAAACTTCCCAAAGATTCGTAAATTATATTCCATTTGGTGGTTAGCTTTTAATTTGAATACAAAGCGTATTGTTTTCTCTTTCTAACACCATTGAGATCATATTTCTAACCTTGGAAATAAAGGAGACACAGCGATTCCTATGAGACCTACGTGAGTTGTTCTGAAAAGAGAACAAATAAGCCCGAAGGGTTAATAATGCGGTTGTACGATGCCTTTGCTGCTCACTCCTTACCACGAGGATAAGATATTTTCTTATTTCATTTTTGCTGCTAAAAGGATTCTTATTATTCTTGACGGAGTTTTTGCGATTTTAACGTGAACTAATGGTCGTACAAACAGGAAAGGGGATAAAATGAACTAAGTAAAAACTTTTTCGTTATTTGTTTTTGGGGTGTTATGCCGTGTTGCGCTACCTCCTTCTTTAGCCAACGTTTCGGACATCGTTGCAGTGTCCATCATCAGGGCAGATCCGGCAGATCCGGTAGATGTGTCACATCTACCGGATCTGCCGGATCTGCCCTGATGATGGACACTGCAACGATGTCCGAAACGTTGGCTAAAGAAGGAGGTAGCGCAACACGGCATAACACCCTAAAAACAAATAACGAAAATGCTTTTGGCCGTGAAAATCTTAAAACTTATCTAAGTAAAAACTTCTTCAAACTTGGCAATTATACTTTGTGGCATTATTATTGATATAATGAAAACAAATAACTTATAGAATGCACAAATGTCTTATCAACATTATCTACAGGTTTCAAAAACAATGTTTTCTTCGTCACGATAATTGAGTTAATAACTTATTAACTCGAGTATCCTCGAGTCTCCACTAATAAATATTCCCGACAAAATGTCCCACGGACAAAACATCCTCCAACAAAATATCTACTAAAACCTAACCTAACCTAACTTTACAGAATGTCTGTATTATTTTTGTTCCATTTTTCTCTTTTTGAACATTAATTTATTGTGTTTATAGGACGTAGATTTTATTTTTGTCTAATTTTTTGTTAGGTTAGGTTAGGTTTCAGTAGATATTTTGTTGTAGGATGTTTTGTCCACAGGATATTTTGTCGGGGATATTTTGTCGCGGGATGAAAACGCCAATCACGTCAGACACAGACATCCTTGAATTTTGCATCGTAAACAGTGGTATGTGGCATTTCATTTACTCCACCGCATTAAAAAGACACGATCGTTCGTTAGTTAAAATATTAACTGCGTGTACTTTCCGGCAAAAATAAGTTAAGTAGTTTTTACTTATGCAATGAAAACAAATAATATTATAATATTAGACATTCTGTTAAAAATATTATACTACTGGTTGGTACCAATTTTAACGCTTGTGTGAATAATTTATGTCACAATCAGTTCCAAATGTCCTGTGCTATTTTTATTTTATGTATGTAGTGTTATTTGCACTGCCCCTGCATACATTCCGGAATAAATAATATATATTATCATCACCAAAAAAATAAATTACGTTAGCGGATAGAGTTATTCCAAAAATTGAACTTTTGTTTTTTAACAGTTGGGCCATGTGAAGAGTCGGAGTGATAGAAGAGCATGAATGAGGCGATGTATGAATGTGAACGAGGCAAGGAGTGTGTGCCAAGATCGAGTTGTTTGGCAGTCCGTCCTCTCTGCCTACCCCTGCGGGGAAACGGCGTGATGGTTAATTAGTTAGTTAATTTGTTAGATTTTCGGTTTTAAGTTAGTCGACAATATAAAACCCTGAAAAAGTTCCGAAACAAGTTTTCTTGCACAAAGTACTTGAAAACTTACCGGAAAGGCCATTTACAAGAACATAAAAAAATCAGCACGTTTAAAGGTATGGCAAGGTAGTGTTTAATATTCATTGCACTTTATGCATTTACATTAAATATTCAAAATCTCTTCCTTGAAACGTGAACAAGATTAATAAACTTTAAAGCTTTTATATGTCTCATCGAGTTTAAACGAGTTTTCATCAGAGTAAGATACGATAAAATGGAATTTTAAACAACCCTTAAGAAATTTTTCAATATTTTATATAAATATTTCTATACTTTAGGTAGACACGTACTAGTATCATGTAGTGTACTAGCGAGTTCTCGTACTTAAATAAATATATTGTTTCTTCCTGCGTGTCCTTTCCAATTCGTCCCCGTCCCTCCCTCCCCACCTCCTATTCCCTTCCCGCGTCCCCCCTCCACTTTCCTCGCCTATCCCTCTCCCCCCTATTCACTCCCCTCCGCCCCTCTAGATTCTCCTCCCCCTCCCGCCTACCCTCTCTGACGGTAAGTGAAATAGATACATGAAATACATTCATTTTTGCAAACATTTTATGCAAATTTCATAACGATAGAGCTCACCAGCAGACATAGAAACCTACGCGAACGTGCACATAAAAATTCACCACACTTTTATCGCAATTGGATGAGTAGTATAGAAAATAATTTCATGATGCCAGAACTCACTATTATGTATAGAAACCATCACGGACACGCGCTCATCAAATCACCAGTTTCAGCGCAACCAGATGATTGGTTTAGGAACGCTAAGGCAGAAACAAACAACAAGCAAGCAAGCAAACATTGATTTATATATAAGTAAAAAATAAATAAGATTAAAAAACCTTCTCATTGCACTTACATACTTATGCTTATTTACCTTTTCGACCTCTTTACATTTTTAAATAAGTTCTTAAAGTTTCAGATCAAAGGTTATAACTTTTAACTTTTGCCGAGAGATGGCGTTTACGCATATATTTAATACAAGAAATAGATCGCCAATTTGGTTGGACAGTATTCTAACTTCACTTTACCTTACTCTGAATTATGACGATTTTTCATAATCTATTTATTTACCGATTTCTGATTTTGAGGTTAAATCTTGTGTTGTTTCAATTAATATTTAAAGAAAATATTTAAAGACCAGAAGATAGCATTTGTGTGGAAGACAATTTATTCAATAGCACTGAACAAATGATGCTAAAGACCTATATCTTTTGTGTATCTTTTTAAGACCAATCTTCTTATTACGTTGCTGAGTAACTGCAGCATCTGAAATATTTTCATTAGACTTAGGTACTATAAAACTGGATCGCAAACAATCTTCTGTGGGTTGAACAGCTTCTCCTTGAGATTTACGATAAGTATCGCAAAGACAATTTTTCATCTTAATAACTTTTGGCAGAATTTGAAGTACGTAAAAGCAAACCCTGAACTTTGTAGAATGGGATGAAAGAACTATCTATCTATGGAATTGTGTCAATTATTATTATTATTTTTTTTATTAGTTTTTTATAAACATATACATGTAATATAATCATGAGTAATTACTTTTTCAGGTTACAAACGGATTAAACTCAAATCATTAAATACTAACATGCAACATTGATTACAAACAGTATAAACATATATATATAATATATAACCTTTATGAGAGTGTAACTACTCGTGTGTAAAGGGAAGAGAAAAATATATATTTAATTAATTAATTAATTAGCAGGAACAGAAAACTTTAGAAGCCCGCAGACCTTAAAAAATAGTCACTAGAATTTCAAAATTTTAAATTGCGACAAAATGAAAGCATTGTCGAAGCCAGTGATTTTTTTTGGTTTATTGTGAGGTCGAAATAAGTAGAGGCTGGGAAGGGGAAAGAGATGCCACGTGGATCATTATATTTGTTTTTTACATTTTCTCCACACGGGAGGCACCGAGGACAAAATTCAAAAAATCTCTAAGGCACTGTGTCATATTCTTCCTTTTAGGGAAAGTAAGGACAGGAAGTTCTAAAATGTAAATGGTATGAGTGGTGGGTTAGAAATCTGAGAGTCAATATGTTGTAGAAGTGACGAATCTATAAATCAATCCATCCACACTATGGTGCAAGACAATGGATCGAGAGAGTCCGTCTGGAGATGTCAAAAGTCTCCCTCTGATGTCAGAGATGTCAAAAGTCTCTGTCCCGATCCAGCACGTCACGCAGTAGGTGGGCGAAAGCATCCTATGCCAAGGCCGTCACAAACCTTCTGAACCCGGGCTCTGTTAATTATCCAATAAATGCTTCCCGGGCAGGCTGTACCCAAATTAGATCATCATTGGTATCAACACAATAAGCCAATTCATTTTTAAATCATTGATATTTTGAAGAAGTTTAGTTATTAAAAATATTAAAATTGCGAACGGTTGTTAAACCTCTACAGTTATAGTATCTTCAATATTGGGTCATATTTTCTTAATTTTTTGCATTAGCGGAAGCTTGCTCTCAAATAAAATATAGAATTTCCCTGAACTGAAACGTACACAAACTGCAAATGTGAAGCATTAGGTTGAGTTCGGAGAGGTTTTCATAATATTTCAGAGATGCTTTCAATGCATCTCCGACTCTAAATTGAAGATGAAATGTTTGTTTTTCGCTTGAGCGCAAGATGTTTTCTTGGATAAAAATCTAAAGCGGAAAATCTGCTTGTAAGGAGCAGTAAACATTCTTGACTGGTATACTCTGAATTTATCAACTTTTTATAGTTTTTTTAAACGCAGATTTATTAGATTCAGAGTACCAGCATACTTGGTACTTTTCATTATAAATTATATTTATTTTATTATTTATTTGAACATCGCAAAAGAGTTTCAAATGCTCGAAATTATCGTGAGACAATTATTAGAGTACATAGTGTATTATATTGTGATGATGTAGTGAGTGAGAAGAGGAAAATAGAGGTCAGAGAGGATTGAAAACTACCAAATTGACGAGATCGAGGGGTGACGCTCTCACGTTTTTAAATTTTAAATTTTATTGATTAATTTGTGTTAATTCACAACTTGATCATTGACGTACTTGACTTATATGAACCACCGATTCCTGACATTATTTAGAAAAAAAAGGGTGGACGAAATTTTGGTGTCCGGTGGCTTTTACTATGTCTTTTTTTTCAAAATGTTTTTCATCAAATCCAAAAAAAAAATTCTTCCTCGTGTCATCACTGGTCACTCAGCCAAGTAACCGCCCAACTCTCACCCCGATCATAACTGTCCATACTAATTTTAATACTACTGATTTTTTAAAGTTTGTCAAATAAAATAAAAAATCATGTTAAATTAATGTCGGTATTCGTCTAAATTCTTCAAACAATCAATTCTAATTGTGAAAACAACACTTAAATTCAAAACAAATTCCCCGAAATGTGTATGTTTGATTACAATATTTATTCGAGGGTAAGTCTTACTCAAAGGCTAATTACGCCCAGAAAGAGAGTCCGATCCGTAAAACAGGCTGGTCGGTATTAATAATGCGAATATGGGACGGAACATTGGATGCGCTGGGTCTACGTTCTTGAAACGACCTGCCTTGCCTGAGGTCATCAAATGGTTTAACCATTCGAATAATAAGAAAATAATTTTCTGTCAACTTTTGCCTGTCAAAGTTTGCGCGCAAAATTCCTGGTTCTTCCCTTGCATTTTAAATGTTCCTATTAATTAGTTTTTTTTAACGCTTTTGCAAAAATAAAAATTGTTCTAAAATTTAGATAAAATACTCTTTCCGATATGATTATTAGAAATCAACATTTTTGTTTATAAATATTAAAATTTTAATATTGGAAATGTAAATTGGCTAAAAAATGCATACCTGCGAATATTTGAATTAAAGTAATTAAAATAGAATAAACTTCATATTTTAAATACAGATTCCTTTTCTAATCAAAATTTGTAATAAAACTGTCACCTCACTTTTTATCACTTTCATACAATTTTATTTTAAAATTAAATGTGGGTTACGTCACAAATAGGCGCAAAATCAAACCGTCACTTTTGATCAGGTTTGTAAAATATCTGAACAACCTAGCTCATATAATTCTAAGACAATGAGAAGCATTATTTCTTTCCGTTTCTAACAAAAAAGAAATCATAAATGTTCGCATTACAGAAAGAGAGATATCTAAATTTTAATAATGCACGGTCGCTCTGGGACAATCTGGGTCTCCTGTTAATATAACGGCATATGATGTTTTGGGACAACTTGGGTCTCCTGTAATTAAACGGGTTAACGTAATTATTTTAATGTAGTACTGTTCAAATCAATAACTTGTTAATACTGTCGTCTTTGGAATAAAATTCATAATAAATATAATAAATAAAAATGGTTCGGCGCTTGGCTGAACCCCTGTTGTATATATTAGCAGCTACCCTTGAGTTAACAGAGTAGATATTACCCAACCCAGCTGTTCATGTCTCTGTGTGTTGATTGTTTTGACTGTGTAGGTTTCGTTAACTGGCATTTTTAATAAATACAATGTGCCCGTTTAATCTGCCATCTTTTTACATGAAGCAGCCAATCAACTAGGAATGTCTTAGATCCCCAGGACCGAATCGTGTGTAGCGTAACACTGTAAATAAGTTATCGAATGCGTATTTGAAAACGGATTTCCTTTTATTTGACTTTGAGACCTTAAGAAAATTGTACACTGACAAAACCTTATAAATAATTAGGTTTCCAGTAAGTGACCACTATTCACGGACAACGCCGGGTTCTGCCTCATTATAATTCAGGACCTAGTTCATTAGGCTCCCGAGGGCGTGAATCACAAGGGCCCCATTGTTCCGCGGTCCGCTATCTGATGTTATGAGCTTCTATATTACAGGACGAAATATCTATGGAGAACATAATCATTTAAGGCAGTAGCCCACTTTGAACGAAAAAAACTTGTCATTTTTAAATTTTATTTTCTAAAAGATGCATTTGTAAAGAATGCTCTCAAAAGATTTTTTAAATATATTCGTAAAATTGACGAAGATACAGCATCTTAAATGAAACCGTTTGAAACAGTTTGTATGTTGCGTTATCCTTTAGCAAAACTTTGAACGCGCTTTTCTCTAAACTACTTTTTTCAACCTGGTTGACAGCATATTAAAAAAAACTATACATCCACCAATTAAACTGTTTGAAAATCCAGTGTCTATGGCACCACGTAAGGATTTTTTTATAAAGGGTCCCCTTCTATTTCATTTTTTTATGAACGATAAAAATTTTACAAAAAAACCGAAAATAAAATTCGCTGGTCCGCCATTTGTTTGTTTTTTAGATATCAAAATTCCCCTACGCGGTGCCATAAACCTACATATCTAGTTTTTAAATATGTTTTTATTTTAGTTTTCTGATGAACCATATGGCTTAATCGCTGTCAACCACCGAGCAGCATTTTTCCTCGGAGTGTTCTGTTGAAAGCGGCGTACACCGCAAACCATTCTTTAGATTAGTGTAAAAAAAATTGCATTTGTATATTGACTATGAGTTTTAATAAAAAAGATTACATTATTCGTTTGCTTGAAAATAATTACGAAAAATACACACACACAATGTTATTTACGGTTTTACGTTATATTACCTATCTATTTAAAATCACACAAAGTCATGAAACTTTTTTATAAGTGCCTTTGTTGATTTTATTTTTATTTAGTTATATGATTTTTATACAGGTAACTTTATTCTTTGTTATATGATTTGATATATATTTTATATGACTTTTGGAATGCAAACACAATAAAATTTAGTGAAAAATCTATTTTGATCTATTTTTCTATGATTTAATCTCACCTGACCGGTGAGTGATTGAGTGGGCATAGCGCTTGGGTTTCAACTGGGCGTCGCGTGTTCGATTCCTCGGCTGGCTAAGTCCTCCATCACAACACAAGCAACATTTTCGGCTTTCTGTGGTGGTAGTAGGAGATTTTCAAACATTGTTGGGTTATTCGTCACCCGGGAAAGTTTGTCTTTCTTTAAAAAAAAAAAGATGAATTGCGCCCGATCGTGTTAGGATTTGCATTGCTTCTGACGGAAGGTTAAACATTTTCTACGTTCACACACCACTAACCAAAAAAGTATATTAACAGTCTCTTCACCAAACAAATGTCATGTTATTCTGTGCTGCTCAAAACGATGCTGAGGCGGCAGCCGATCAGTTTTTTTTTTAAATATTTGAATACCTTACAAGAGTCTCGGCTGCTCCCGTTTAGAGCCAGTGAGATTTTGGTATCCCAATTGGGTATGTTCATAGGCTGTAGAGGAGAGGGGAAGGAGATGGGGAAGAGGAAGGTGGGGAAGCACCTGGCTATTCAGATCTGGTCACCAAACACGGTTAAAGCCATTTCAAGCAACGTTTTAATTCTGAATGGTGGACTTACACCACGGCGATACTGAGAGTATCTACCACTTTGGTAATTATCGATGTCTCGGCACAAACCCATTTTTAGATATTTAATTAAAAATACTAATTTCGATTGTGGTCCTGACTGAAACTATTGATTTGTTTTGAATTTAAGTGACATTTTCAAAATTGGAAAACTCATTGTGGGAACAATCCTGACAAGCGGTAAAGTAGATGCCAAAATTATTTTATTTTAATTAATAATTCCAGCTTTGAACCGTGTATTTCTTTTGTAGAAACTTTTGACAGATTTTGGCGAGTTTACTAATGGCACTCATTCGAAAGGTAAATTTCTGATCGTCTCGAAAATTGACAAAGTTTGTTTTCGAAAGACAATGATTCTGGAATCAAATATTTGTTTTTGAATACTTTCAGTCTCACAAATCTTACAATTATCATAATCCGTGGTGTTTATGGATCTGCGCTAATGTATTCTGAACAAGAACCGAAATAAGATAATATGATGTAGATAGCAGAATGAAGTGTGGAAATTAAGTTATTAGAAGAGATTCAGAAAAAGGATGAAATATCATTATGCAAATTTGGAAGGCGGATATTTTTTTTTACATTATCGCCGCACGAGAGGCCCTGAGGAAAATAATTCCTCTCAGGGCCTATGTCATCTTTGGGGATGCTGAGTGGAGGGTCTTTTTAGGAAAGGAAGGAGAGGAAGTTCTGGAAAGGAAATTAGGAGTGCGTAGGAATCAGGTGGTCAGTGTGTCTAGGAGTGACGGACGTATGAATCCATCCCTCCCACTGCGGTGCAGGGCGATGTTCCGAAAGAGTACGGCTGGAGAAGTCAAAGGGACTCTCTCAACCATTCTCTCCCGATCCGGCCTTCTTTGCAGATGGTGGGCAGACGTATCCGCCGCCGAGACCAGACAAACCACGCCCCATGAACCAGGGCACCCCTGCTAAATCACCAAACGTAGCGAACCACTTTGGGTGGCCTGGGGTGGCCTATGGCAGAGGTGTCGGTTATCCAATAAATGGTTTGCGGGGCGGCGGTATCCATACCCGCCTCCCAATTTGAAATATGGTTATGGATACCGCCGCTCCAGGAACCATTTATTGGATAACCAACACCCCCGCCATAGATCACCCCAAGTGATTCTCATCGTTCAAGGTTTGTCTAGTTCTTTGCCCATCTATATTGTGTGCCGGACCGGATCGGGAGGTACCGGTTAAGGGAGACCTAACCGAGATCTCTCCAGCTCGATTCTGTCGACCCGTTGCCTTGCGCCGCAGTGGGAGGGATGGATTCACACGACCGTCACTCACCCCTCATACGTTTTCCTTCCTGTTATATTTGTGTTGGGAAGGGTGTTTGTCTGGGTAGAAATGTTCCCCTAAATTACTACCCGCGTGGTCGAGTATAAATCTTTATCGAACAACGAGAGTTACAACACGCGTTGAGTATTTAAGAGCGAGCTAATGAGAGAGCGAGTGCTTCTAACACAATCTTTTTTATATTACAGCATCTCCTGTCTCGCTCATGTACCCTATTGGTCAAGTTATCCACTACATTCTTACACTTTCCAGAAGTTCCTCTCCTTTCTTTCCATTAAAATACTCTCCACACAGCATCCCCAAAGATGACGTAGACCCTGAGGAATTTTTGTGTGGAGCTAATGAACGTACGAGAGATGGGAAGGCTGATTGGAAGAAGGGTGAATGCAGGTAACTCTATTAATGGAGATCTGAACGCCGTTGGCACCAACAAAAAACTGTCCAAAGACGCGAAACTATCCGTCCATAATGGAGTACTGGTACCTACCCTGATGTATGGTAGTGAGGCATGGAACTGGCAGAGGAAGGATGAAAGTAGACTGAACGCTGTAGAAATGAGATCCCTGAGGCGATGTGTGGTAAAACCATAAATGATCGTGTGAGAAATGTGGAAATCCGCAAAGAATGCAAGGCTGATGTAAGCGTAATGAGTAAGATCAAGAAAGGAACGCTCCGATGGTTTAGGCATGTAGAGCGAATGAACGAGAAAAGGAGTGTAAGGAGAATATATGACGCAAATGTGAATAGTAGAAGAAGTCGAGGACGCCCAAGAAAGACATGGCATGACCAAGTTAATCAGATACTTGAGTCAGGCCATGTCAAGAGTCAGAATAATAGAAGAGAATGTATGAGACGTTTTATGAATGTAAACGAGGCAAGGAATGTGTGCCAAGACTGGGATGTTTGGCGGTCTGTCCTCTCTGCCTACCCCTGCGGGGAAACGGCGTGATGGTTAGTTAGTTAGCTAATGAAAAAAATATAAGCAGCAATTTCTAGAAATGATGGTAGGGGGGAAACATGATTTAAAGTCTTTATCTTCTATGCCTTCAAACCCTAAACTAAATACGCAACCTACGCCACATGGTTATCTCGTTTTCTTAGTGGTAATAAAGTGTGAATTATCTTCGGTAACCTTAGATATTATTCCCATAATAGTCTGGTGGGAGAAGTTATGTGGAAGCACCTACCACTAAGGTAACACGGCCTAGTATCTTAATTGGACGTTATCATTCCGTATGTCATCGCCTTGTAGTTATATTAGATGTTCGGATAATCATGTAGATTAACCGTCCCCCTTAGTGGCGGCTGGTACATGCAAAAATGGGTGGTACGCACTGACGTAAGAAAACGGTGACCAGACAACTCATAATGAAACCAACTCAGAAGCACCTCAGAAAGGTCATTAGGAGTGATGATAAAAAAAAATAAAAAAAATTGGTCAAATAGGTTAAGTTAGGTTAGGGTTACCGGCTATTTTAAAATTATTTTTTCAAAGCTTTTAATGACCTTTTTGAGGTGTTTCTGAGTTGGTTTCATTATGAGTTGACATGGAACCAAGAAAACATAGAAGTGCCCTAACGCAAAATCTGGGTTTAACACAACCACGTGATAATCTTTTTGGCACCAGAAAACCGAAAGATAAAATAAGGCAAAAAACATTGTTTCTTATCGCTATAATGTTGTAGTTCTTTCTTACACTTTAAATAATGGTGAGACAAAAGATGCGACACACAAAATACCTTTGACTGTTTCCTCCAAAGTACTACTTTATCCTTGCGTTTCATTTTCTTTGTATGTGTGAGGGAAATGGACGATAATGATTAGCCCTTGAGATGTTTTTCACAAAAACGGTGCTCTGCAAATCATCCAACTATTATTATTGGTTTCATTGATTGTATGTTTCCTTCGCGGGAGGGCAGATATACGTTCACCGTTTGTCTCATTTTCATATATTGTTATTTAGTGTGTTAGAAGGAAACTCAGCATTATAATGTTGAACAAAAACAAAACCAACGGCGCATTGACATTTGAGGTTTTTCGTTTTTTATTTTGAAATTCACTCACACTTCAATATTATCGTGTTACTATATTCAACATTTTAATGGTCATGCCAGTCGGGAGAGCTGTCTAATTGTTAAACAGAATCATTTCGAAGATCGATACGTTTAACATCAATGAAGCACAATTAGAAATAAATCTGCTTATTTCATCTTAAATATTTTCTCTTTTAAAAACGCTTTGAAATTCTAATTTTGTAATGTTTTTGCAATAAAGTAAATTGAATTGAATTTACGAGAGTTGGATTATCACAAGAATAAAATATTAGCACCGTTAATATTTCAACACTTAGCATGTTTGCTGTTAACGCGAGAGTGTACAAAACCACAGTGCTCGCAAGTCCCGCCCGTCTGTATAGAGGGCGGTAAGTACTTCTACCACAGACACTCAAATAGGTTCCTACTCTAATTTAATTATGAAAAATACCACAACACTTAACAGTGCTGGCGTTTTAATCAATCCAAAATCGACTGCTCCCGTCTTGAGCCAGTGAGACTGTGGCGTTACCATTTTGGGTATGTTGTGAAGAGGGGAAGGAGATGGAAGAGGAGGGTAGAAAAGTACCTGGCTGTTCAGAACTGAAAACCCATTTACGTTTCTTCTTTCATTTAAATCTCTAATGGGGCTAAAGAAGTTTCACTTCCAAAATTCCTCTACTGCTATCGCATGTTGCGTTTAGTGTATTTCAGAACAATGTGACGGTCATTGCAACGAGCAGGTATTTAAACCCCGCGTTAGTAATAAAGCTCACAAACACCTTCCAAGTACATCTTTTGCCATAGTCGCGCGTCCACGCTGCGGTCATTGTGTAACAATGTGCACACGATTTTATTTATTTAGTCACAGTCACAGTACCTACAAAGACGTATTTGGTCAGAAGTTAAAAATATTTCCACTTTGCAATAAAATCCAATTAAATGTTACAGTTAAAAAATAAAAACTGTTTTTGAAAGGTGATGAAGTACGCTAAATATTATAAGAAATAACCATCTAATTTTTGATAATATAAAAATTTTAATAACTAATAAAAAAAAAATACAAAAATTAATGATAATGAAAAAAAAAACACAAACGTTTTATTAGAAAACTGAATTTCAAACGTAGTCACCTCACTTTTTTGTCGTTTCATGTAAAAATAATAAAAAAAAAATCCCTAATTTTCCTAATTTAGTCAACTTTCGGCGGTAAATTTTCGATTCATAAAGATGTACATTTTAATTATTTTATGGTTAATTTTTAGATTTGAATGTTAACCGTTGTATTTTCTCTTTCTATCACCGTTTAGGTCATATTTCTAACAATTATAATAAGGGAGACAAAACGATTTATATGAGTTGTTCCGAAAAACCAATAAATAAGCCTGAGGGGTTAAGTTTAGCTAGATCTATAAAACCTATATCTATAAAATCTAGAAAGAGTTCAGAAAAAGTTTATGAAACATGTCTCTTATCGCGTGCGAAATGATGAAAACTATGTCCCCGTAAACCCTAAATCTCTTGATCAATGCCAAGATATCAGAGACCATTTATTGCTCTATAAGATTATTCATAACTTCATTGACAGCCCATACTTACTACAAAATATTAATTTCAGATGTCCATCAAGAGTTACTCGATCTGCGGAGACATTTTATATACCTAAAAACAATACAAATTATCTTGAAAATGTATTTATAAGAAAAGCTGTAGCACATTCCAAAGAATTCCTGTAGATTATGCCCAAATATCGACGTGTTTAATAGTAACTTTTATAAATTCACAGCATTCATAAAAAATAACACTCGATCGAATACCACATGTTCAAGTAAAAAATTAATATTTCATTGATTTCTCTTTTTTATTACACCACATTTCCTCTCTTACTTTTAGCTGTTCGAATTCAAATAAAATCACTTCCTGAAAGATATTATTGATATCCATTAAAATTTAAATGTAAGCCTTCGAAAAATTTCACTAAACACTTTTTGTAATTTAAGAAAGAAGATGCACTTTATTATCAGAATTGTTTAAATCAGGTATGGGTACTGTAGAGTATTTTTGTATTATGGTTCTAAATTTCAATTTGAATCTTAGTTTATTGGTCAATGACATATATATTCTCATCACTGTCATATGTGAATGTATGAAGACTATTACAAATTATAAGGTAATTTTTGAATTTGTTTATTATTATTGGAGTTTTTGACATGAATAGTGTAAACTGCATTTATACAAAAAAAAAAAACGAGTGTGCTTTAGACCATACGATTGAAGTAAAACTTCACTAGCTTTTAATAGAAGAGAGAAAGAAAATGTGCGCGTCCACTGCTCTCTCTAGCTCCTACAGTGTGATACAGACAATAGGCTTGTACTGTGTCGTGTCTTCGATATACGAAATGTAACTGGCTATGAGGGAAAGAGAGAAAGAAAATGTGTGCTCGCACCTCTCTCTCCTGCCCCTACAGTAATATACGAAATGTAACTCTCTCTCTTTCAATCTTCACTAACTTATATCTCCCTCTCAACTTCCATTGGCCTGGCCCGATCACACTTTTTGTAACGCTCTCGTCACGAATTCACAAGCTTACTCCCCAAGTCAAGCGTGCGTAAAGAAGTTTTACTTCAGTAAATATTTTGTTTAGAGATGAATCCATACAATTAGTCAAATGGAAAATTGGTTAATGGAAGGTGACTCTGCTAGTGAAATTGAAAACAATTTAGAAGTTGAAGACTATGAATCCGATGACAGCGTTGCCCATCCTACCTTCATTCGACAAAATGAAGAAAATGTCATTAAAAAAGGAAAACGAAGCATGTGCAACTTTTGCCCAACAAAAAAAGACGCATAAATGTGTACCTACTGCTGTGCGAAATGCAACAAACCATATTGTCTGAACAACATGCCTAATTGCTTCACATGTGATGAGAAATAAATAGACTAACTTTAAAGTTATGTGACATAAAAATTGTAATGCTAAATATTAGTTTTTATAATGATCTCAACAGACTGATATTATATTTTTATAAAAATGTTTAGTTTTAAGATTTTTGCAAGAATTTTTTTTTCATTCTTTTAATATATCTTGTTAGGTTAGGTTAGGTTAGTTAAACACTTTTTTTTTTGGAATTGACATTTTTTATGTATCAATCTTTTGAATTCATTGACACACATGCTCTTTTATTAATAAATGTATATTTTTTTATGAGAAATGTTTGAAAAACTAAAAAATTATTCACATCTTCATTTCAGATATGAATCTGCTCTTCCCAAATCTTAATGCGACTGTCCGAATCGATTTTCTGAAACAAAAAAAAAATCAAAAGTCAGAAATAATAAAGAAAAAAAAATTAATAATTTTTCGAGCGGTCTCTTTTTAATCACCCTCAAAACGACAATAAAGAATGAAACTGCCCATGGAATTCTGCCTACACGATGCATAATTTTCTTACTCCAATTTCGAACGTAGAACGTTTGAAGTTTTAAATAGAAATTTGATTTTTTCTAACGAAAAGCTTTGCTTCTCGACTCTGCCGATAGGTGGCTCCGTTAAAAGTATACATTTTTTTTAAACATTAGTTTCAAAATATGACTTTTCCGTGGTTTTTTCGCACATGTCAAATTTCAAATGAATATTACGACGATGTTTTTGTGAAATGCAATCATTAAGACGGTCAATTGACCTTTTAAAAACTCTTGTTGATGTAATTTTACTAAATTTTGGCTTCCAGGCGTGATATTTTCGAAGAAATCGCGTATTTCAGTCGGCCGGCGGGAAAACGAAAAATGACGGATGACATTTAAAGTCTATGTACCTATCAAAATCAGTTATGTATGGGAGATTTTCGCTTTATTTATTTATTTTTTATTTATTTATTTATTTATTGTTTCTTTACACTGTAGGTAAAAATGTTTACAATACAATTTGTTACCTCACTAGGACAAGCCTGTGTTGAGGTTAACAATAATTATACAAGTTAACAAAATAACACAAAATTATACAGATTTTGAAAGAACAATATTGTTGTATTTCTTACAGATTGAGATTATGGGTACCCACTAAACTGATGGCGCTAGGTAGTACATTAATGTAGACTTTTAGGGTGACCATAGTTTTGAGATCTGATTCAAAATAAAATAAAATAAAGTATTTTTTTGTTTTGTTTTTAAGGATTAAGTCGTAAATAATAAATATATGTATATAATTTAACATGCTATAGATTTGGCAGGAGGAAGATGAAAAAAAAAACAGTTTAAACAAAAATAAAAATTATTTTAGCTTATTTTATAAACATACTCATTTAGCTAATAATTTAGAAAGGACAAAGTAGAGAAAATTAATTGGCAATCCTCGTCTAAAACAAATAATTTAAGATTCTTTTTAAAAGTGTACAAGGAATTACATGACTTTATATGTTCTGGAAGGCTATTAAATATGAGTGGAGCTTGATAAAAATAATTTCTTTGACCAAAAGAAGATTTAGTTTGAATTGCCATAAAATTCAGACCAGAGCCAATTCTCGTAGTACGAATTTGCTGTGTTCTTTCTGCAATATTAATATTATTAAAAAATCTCCAAAGCGTTTGTGTAATATATAACTGTTTTACGTTCATTACATTACATTCCTTAAAAAGTAAATGAGTTGGATATTTAATTTTTTTCTTGAACATAACTTTAAGAATCATTTTTTGGGCAATATTAAGTGGTTCTATATAAGTCTTTGCGCAGGATCCCCAGCACACTATATTATAAGAAAGCAGAGACTGGATTATTGCAAAATAAACAGTTTTTAATTTTTCTTTGTCTAGTATATGTCTCAGTTCTTTAAAGATATAGGTAAGTCTCCTAGTATTATTTACTAACATACTAACATGATCATTCCATCTCAAGAATTTATCTATATCTTTCTCAACTTTTCCAAGCATTTGAAAAGAGATAAAAGTTAGGTTTGTATTAAGTTAAAACAACTATTTAAGACTGTGTTCATTTAGAAAATACATTTCTTGTTATTGCATTTAAAAAGGCAGAGGTTGTTCTGTTATTTAAAAATATATTTTTCATATTTCAATAAAGATACTTAAAATCTACTTTTTTTAAGCTTCCCAAGCGATGAGTAGTATTAAGCAGTAAAAAAATAATATTGTGTTCTAGGGTTAATAAAACAAAAATGTTCATAACTAAGTGAAAGCGAAAAGTAAAAATATAATGTTCACAAAATACAATAAAATAAATTATCGATTCATTGAACATACCGTTTGAAGATCGTCGAGTATCATGTGTCGATAACTTAATAATAAAAATAAGCTTCGTGGAAACAAAGAAAACCCAAGCTCTGAGAAATGATTGTTATTGAGTGGTAAAAAAATATTCATATCACAGAAGTATCCATTTCAAATAATAACGAATGGATACTAGCCTCAGAATTCCCATTAAATGATATTACCAGAAGAAAATAAAATTGACTTATTCGAGGTTTCGAAAATCAGGTACCATCTTGTACCTTCTGCGCGCCTAGGAAAAACAATTGGGAAACCAGGCTGAAGATGTTACCGTAATTCACTATTCCGCAAGTTAACGTAACCACGTTATTGCGGCATTTTTAACGTTAACGTTGGATGTGGCAGTTGGCATGAATCGTCAACCAGTTGACGTCAATAATGTATTTTTTGATTTTTTTTTACATCATCTCCATACAGGAGTCCCTGAGTAAATAATTCTCCTCAGGACCTATGTCATCTTTGAGGATGCTGTGTGGAGGGTGTTTTTAGGAAAAATAAGGAGAGGAAGTTTTGGGAAGGAAAAATGGTGTGAGGGGTGGGTAGGAATCTGGGGTTGGTGTATTCAAGAGTGGCGGACGTATGAATCTGTTCCGAGAGAATTCTGTCGGACAGGTCAAAAGATCTCCCTCAACCCAAGTCACCAATTTGGGCAGATGTGACCTATGGCAGAGGTGTTGATAATCCAATAAATGGTTCACGGAGCAGCAGTACCCACACCCGCCTTGAGTCTTCTCTTTGTGCGGTGCTTTGCTTCCCACTCTTGTCTACTTTATATGAAGGTTTCACTTCTACTATGCGTGAATTGCATCTCTGATTTTTATTTATGATACACCATTGATTTTCTATACGTCAAGCGATGATATTGACAAGTTCCTTCGGAACACTAACAAACATTTGAGATATGTCATTGTCAAAATGCCATCTCGATCTGAGCATGGGTTTTTCCGCATCGGAATCCCGGAATCTGGGGAATACGAATACAGAAAATTTTCCTACAATCGTGTACATTTGTATAGATATGAACATAGTTAATTTCCGCAAAAATAGGGCACAGATAATCGAACGTAAATGTAAAATAATTATTTATTATTAAATATTTCCACTTATAACACCGGTGCCGTAAAACAGTACTGTTTAACCTTTAACTGCTGACGTGGGGCCTCTCAGGCCTCACGCGGCTTCCTGGATCCTGGGTTCGACCCCCAGTTATGTCTTGTTCTATATCATTTTTCGTTTGGTTTCATTAAAATATAATATTGATATAATACTGATTAACTTAATATCCTGAAATTCTGTACCTTAAAAGATAAACCACGTAAGTCCACGGCAATTGCTATGGACTTACGTGGTTTATTCTTTAAACCGCTCTGGTCTTCCCGAAAATTCCCTAATTACCTCTTCTCCTTAGTTCGCCTCACACTGAAACACTTAAAATTTATGTATATGTCTGTCAATATTCTATATCGTAGATTAGTTCTAATATTCTACTGACGAAGGAAGGGTGCTTCCGAAACCGGTAGAGTGTGAATAAAATAAAATTAAAGTGTAAAACCAAGTGATAAACTACGTAAGTCCACAGCAATTGCTATGGTCTTACGTGGTTTATCCTTTAAGGTACAGAATTATAATGCTGCACTGATAAAATTTTTTAGCATACATATTTAAACGGGTAAAACAGGTTATATATTTCTTATTCTCTTTTTCTTGGCTGCTTTCATTAACCTTTTACTAATTTGTATTCTTTTTGTATCGTTATTTTTACATATTTAATTTTCTAATTTTTCCTTTCTTATTTTACTGCACTACTACGACTGTTTAAAAATTAATAAAATAACAAATGTACGCAAATGGCACTTGTGTCGTAAATTCTAAATAAATATCATTATCTTCTTCTTCAATTATTACCTTTTCGTTACTTAATATAATATTAAATTAAGAAGATTAATTGCAGCGAGTCTGAGTTCATAAATAACATTTTAGTTTTATTAAAGAAGCTACAAAATTACAGATATTACTTAATTTTAATCCCACCGGCTCTTAACCGTCTGAAGCGCCAGTTGCTTCTATACCATTCAAGGCTTCCCAGATTGGAGTGTGTTGTGTGACTGAAGGAAGTGGACAGGGAAAAAGACTGGGATGATAAAGGTGGAGAAGAATCTACCTTTTTAGATTCTAAACAGTCATCTGTCATCAAGGTGACACTAAAGTATATACCAGATCTTGCCCCGAATCAAATATTCCTTTTTCGGGAGCTTTTAAAAGAAAGACCATAATCCTTACTTCCTAACCTTCCCCATATCCATTCCCATCTTTTTTTACATTAACTCCACACAAGAGGCCCTGAAGAAAATAATTTCCCTCAGGGTGTACGTCATCTTTGAAGATGCTGTGTGAAGGGTCTTTTTGAGGAGATAAAAGAGTGAACATGGGTCTCGGAGAAGACGGTAAATCGTTTCACAGCCAAGCTGTTTAACTCAAGTCGTAGTAACGATCCGTTCTCACGTGACAAATGTCTACCGTGTACGTGTGTTGTGGGCGTGTTTTCTGAATATGAACCGGTGTCGAGGAGATCAATGACGCTAGTTCCTCAAAGCATTTTCCATTTAAATCTTGCATTGGTAGAACAAGCATTTCCACCTGATGCCTGTGCTCTAAAGATTGAAATCCGTTTGTTAATATATGCTAATCTATAAAACGGACTGCCCATTTCTGCACAGAGTCGAATTCTCCTTCCCTTTCCTAATTATTGGGGGATGTGATAGTACCATTGACCCATCTTATCATCTGTTAGATTATGTTTAAGTATTCACAATAAACGACATTCGAAATGCCACAGAAATATAGAAACGCCGTAAAAAATAAATTCTTTTCGTGTAGGAACATGTTTTTAATTTTTGATATATTTCAAATCTATACTTTTTCATCACTGTTTTTTTTGCATGTCAGAAAAAATCAAAGTTTCATCGAACTGCAAGGGTTGGAGGCCCCGGCATTAAGCGCATGTGCCTTTGGTTTCAAACGATAAAAGCTCCCTCTAATTGCTACTTAACCCCGTTCATGCGACAAACGTGGCACGCCTACTCGTATGATAAAAGGTGAACGTACCAGTTACCGTCTCTAATTGAATGTTTTAACGTAGTATTAATTTTAAGTTACTCGTGGGTATTAATTTGAGTTAGTTAAAATGGGGAAATCGAGGGTTAGTTTTGTAGGTAATATGGATTTATTTATGTAACATATATTTCATTTTGAATATGGGAACATGTTAGAAGTATAAATGTATATATCCTGTACAAATTTGTAATATAACTTCTTGGAGAAATGAAATAATTTTAATATTTCATCTGATGTTAGTTAAATTACTTTGAAGTACGAAGTCTTTTTGATAAATTTGGAATTGACTTCCGAAAAAAAATTACAGTGAAATCGAAAAAAATAACATATTGTAAAATTTTTCGAAAAGGTAGGTCCATATATTTAAAACAATTGCAAAAAAACTGCCACTTTGATTTTACAGTTCATCAAATAAAAAAATTTAAATTTAAAAAATGGAAGTTTACTTTTAATTTCCAAAAAAATACAATAAAAAACTGCCACTTTGAACGCATTGCGTGAACGTCTTAAAACATTTATTTCTACAAAACTTTAAACAAAAACACGATGTATGTAGAGATAATAGCCTTTATTCAGACTGTAAATTACATCACATTATTAATAAAAAAACTTTTCATTCATTCATCCTTTTTTGTCTGTATGTCACTAGATGACAAAAGCCTCCTCCAACTGTCGCCATTTCTCTCTGTCATTAGCTACTCTTGTCCATGTACCATCTGCTATGGCAAAGATATTTTTAGAACTCTAATGTATTTGCTTTCGACACCTTGATTCTTAAGTGCTTGCCAGATCTTTTCATGTTTTATTGTGTCGAAAGCTTTACTGTAGTCCACAAAGCAGCAATAAAAGGTGTAGTTTAATTCTTTACTTTTTTAGAATAATTTTTTGATGACATAAATATGGTCTAATGTATAGATTAAAAGTCATAAATGTCAGTAGATAAACACTGCATGACACTCGACGTGTGATAAAAATGATCACAATCGCGGGATGCAAATTGCGGTATTGCCGGTTTTGAAAAATAGAGTTGGAGATTTATTATTTATATTTAGTATCAATAATAATACAATAATAATAAATAATACAATATAATAATACAATAATAATAATAGAATCCAAAATTTTACAGCCTTCATACAATGTATAACCAAAACCCTGCTGTGCAAAAGCTGTTAATGTCTTTCAGTATATGAATAAGTATTTTTAAAACGGATATCGGTGTCGGTTACAGTTCTTACTCCCCTCAACTCAACCATATCAGCAAAGTGGTTTTGAAATCATTTTCTAACAATGGCACCAGCACGCATTTAGTATGTGGGCACATCAAGGAAACGTCGGAAATATCCATTTGGGTTTTGGGTTAGTTCCTCTCAGGGGGTATTTTTATTATGGTAATGAGCTAAGCAAAGTGCCTAGCCTAGAATGATGCTTGGTGAGTGATTGATTTAGAGTCTATGGCGTACCCAATGGGGGTATTTTGTGAGACTAAAGGGTACTGAGAGGGGAAGGAAATGGATATAGTAAAGTGATGGAGTATCTGACCTTTCAGATCTCGCCAACAAACACGGCTAAAGCAATTTAAAGCTTAGTTTCAATTTTCTTTCACCAGTTTTCAACAAAGGGATTACGAGTATTACTCTCTCTGGGTTAGCTGACGTGTTTCAGACCTGCCAGAGATGTTTTTCCTGAAAATGCGCGGATAGACCCGGAAGGCAAACTTAACTTTCTTGAGGTCTACCATGACCTTATATTGGTCACACCATCTTTAAGCCTGAAGGGCGGGGTGCAAATTCTAACCAATAGAATACCTCGTCTTTAAGCGGCCATCCCTTAGGGACGAGGACACTGATCCAGATCACAGGACGTGCCGCAAGCATGGTATTTTTTTTTATTATACATTATTCATAAAAAATATATTAATATATACACTTTTAAAAAAAATTTCGACTACCACACTAGGCACATTTCCGTATTATGGTCGAGTATTAGTTTTTATATACGTTTTAAATGTTACACAACCAATTTTATTTCAACAAAATTTATGTGCTCACGCCGGGATTCAAACCCGCGACCGTTGGATTTGTAGTAGAGGACCTTTATTGGTCTGTCTGGAGCCAACTTTATTGGTCTGTCTGGGGCCTGTTAGTCGAAATGTCTCTGACATATATTCTATCGGAGAAAGTGAAAACGCAGTATTTATCAAAAATGTTTAGAAAAAATGAATGTGAGAAGATATTAAGTATCGAATTTCTTTTGTTTTATGCCAGATAAGATTAAAAAAATTTGAACGCAATTTTACAGCAGTTTTTTTTTATTTATTTATTAATATTCAAACCTGCTAAACTTTTTATGTATTATGTCAGCAGATACATAAAGACAACATTTTTGCAATAACATGGTACAAAGGAAAATAGTATGTTTGTATAATGGTAAGTAAAAACGCAATATATATCTGTTTCTCTGAATTTTAACCCTGTTTCTTTGTTGAAACAGTGTTTTGTGGTACATTTTGAACTTGCTTTTGTGTTTTTGCCTACATCTTGAAATCAATTCTCTCGCCGCAATATCTGCTGGAACCTTTTATTGGACAACCAACACCCAACACCCTTTTACCCCTGCCAGGAGGTTCGCCATGATTGGTGACTTAGCAGGGGTACGGTTTATCGGGTCTTGGCGGCGGATGCGTTTTCAAACCTACTGCGTGGCGGGCCGGATCGTGAGACACTGGTTGGGAGTGACCTTTTGACATCCTCTGCTAGATTCTCTCGACCCATCGTCTTGCACCGCAGTGGGAGGAATCCATTCCTACCATCCTCACACCTTTTTCCTTCCAAACCTACCTCTCCATCCTTTCTCTAAAAAGAACCTCCACACAGTATCCCCAAATATGAAATAAGTCCCGAGGGATTTTTGTTCCTCAGGGTTTCCCGTGTGGGGCAAATTTAAATAAATAATCTACTAGAAGGTCGCTAGATATGGCTTTCTTTTCTTTTGCCTATTTATTTTAAAGTGGTTTGAAGATTGGATATTGATTTCACAAAAATAAAAATGTTTACTTTTTTTTTGGATTTCGTAGGATTCGAACCTCCGTTTGCTTGATATCTGTCTCTTTGGCCACTGAGACTTGTCGAGCACCTTGACCACTGCGCTACCGAAGACCCGCGCCGACGCGCAAATTTACCGTATTATATTAGAACCTAGGATCGAAATAATAAATTTCAGTGACTCATTTCCGTTTCATCCGAATTTCAAATCACTAACGGGCTAAGGAAGTTTCACTTCAAAAACCCGGCGTGTAAATTTTTTGGTGATCGCGTTTCCTTGGATTGGCTGTAACAGTGTAAAAAATTCTTATTCGACAAAAAATATTGCCACTGTAACACAAACATCTCCTTTTTTCAATTTAATTTCAGATTCAAATTTCCTGAGAGCCTTTGAACGATTAAGGGCTGACGAAAAAATTCAATCGCGACCCCTAGACATATTTACACTCAAACTGCAGCCCTCAGCTCCTTTCATGATTGAGGAATTTAACTTTTTGGTTCTTTTTGAGGAGCGATCAAAGGCGACGAATTCCAACAAGGAATTTAGGACCCTTCCTCTCATGGGACGTACTCGTTGTCTGGTTACTGCTTGGTACGTGGAATGTTTTTGGGAAAAATAACACTTTAGCTAAAACAGGAATGACTTCAGAAATAAGGGTAGGTACTTTTAAAACTACTCTTTTTAAAATTATATTATAATAATATACGGTGAAAGGTTAAGTTAAAAAGTATCACGTATATAAGAAATAGTTTTCAAGTGAATTATTTTTTTTTCTATTTTTTTGTTTTTTTTCCTGGCTTACGTTTTTTTATATGAATATCGCACAAGAGTCAGGACAGTCAATTTTGTAATGCAGTATTTTTTGTGATAGTATTAAATCCGTGCTTATTTGAACGTGTACTACTATGGACATAAAAGATAGGCATGAAACTCTCAGTATTGCAAAAGAGTCAAAGGCCTAAAAGGGTTCTTGGAAGAGGCCTCAATTTGTTTTTGTTTGAAAGTAACGTAGGCCATTCACGTCAAACGTTTTTTCGAATATCACAAAGCATCAAGTTTTTCATTCATTTTTCATTCCCTATTGGAGAAGAGGGAACCCGTTACCAATAGAGATAGTTTAAAGCTCTAATATTAAATATCACCTAACAATATAATGCCTAATATGAATGTTTAGCAGGGAGAGCGAATTCTCTAAGTTTTGCGCGTGTGCAGACCGATGGCAAGCGGAACGAATTGTGTTTTTGTATCTAATATCTCAAACGTCGCTGGGCCGTCACGTCGGTCATATGTATAAAAAATTAAGCTATTTGCGTGTGTCATACTCAAGGCTGCGCGGCCTTTATGACACAATACTTAAATTTAGATTTGTGGCAAACATACTTGACCAAACTGAATAATTCTTTTTTTGATCAAAAGGTATAGCAAATACCCACATAGTACAGATGTTTGCTTGTTTATTTATTTGTGTATTAAATTATAAAACGCAGATCATTAAGGAAGTCAATTTTTTTGTTGGTAAAAAAATTGAGTTATTTGGGTTGAAATTTAAAATTTATTTACAACAAATTTGTGTTGTTTTTTTATATCTAAATACTGAAAAAAAATAACGAACAGATTAAAATTTTAATCAAAAAGCAATAGAAGTTTTCGCCCTTTGAGAACAGCTTGGAATAGACCTTCTCTCCAAATATGATCAGTGGAACTATTTTATCTAGTTGCTTAGTAATTGTTTTCTCATAAGTACGGATTATCAGTGAACCACATTTTCAGGGTAGCAGCCGCCACTGAATATTAATACGCTCCAATGCCTTTCCGGTGATTTTTACAAAAACAGAAGTATTCAAAATTAATATACGTTCGGTCAGGAGAGACTTTTGACCTCTCCACAGGGCTGTTTCGACCCAATACCTTGCACCGCAGTGGGAGGGATGAATTCATACGTCCGTCACACCTGCACAATGATTCCCAGATTCCTACCCACCCTTCATACCATTTTCATTCCCAGAATTTTCTCTTCTCTCTGTCCTTACAAATACCTTCCCCACAGCATTTCCAAAATTGCCAAATGCCTTGAGAGAAATTATATTCCTCAGGGCCTCCGGTGTGCTAATGTTAAATAAATGAAAAATACTAACCATTATTATTAAACAATTTAATACATGTACCACCTAATCTGCCATAAATAAATAAGTTGGGACTATATTAAAACAGAACTATTTTTTTTCATTTCACAGAAATCATAATCAGAACTTGCACGACACGATGCATGAAAATGTAATGAAAGAGCTTGTATCAGATTCTGACAGATGCCAGCAGGGAAAGTACTTCTATCGTTAGCCGACAGGGATGCGGGGTAGGCGGTGGCCGTCAAAAGTAGTTCTCGCCAGCCTACCAGTCAGATTCAATTAGCCGCTAGTATGACAGGTCGTGTGATTTATAGTAAAATGACAATTTACTTAAAAATCATTTTGTATCAAGGATCTAGTGCTATTGAGAAGTACCCCAACGGAACTAATAGTGTTTGAATGCGAATAATACCAAACAAGACAAATATGAATGAAGCAAGGAATTTTTTCCACAACAGTGTTGTGAGGCGGTCTCCGCCAAAAAAACTCTTTCTCCTCTTTCAAAACTTTTCTGTGATAACGCTGTTGAGTTATCTCGGAATCAGAAGGCTCTATTTGAACATGGTAACGGGAACGTTTAAAAGTAATCCAATTTCCTTGGAATTTCACTCCCGGCAGCCAAAGGGCATAAAATTGTGACACATTTGTGAATATAATTCGGCACATAATCTCGCGCCTCTGACGGAATGGGGAATGGCAATGTTTGAATAACGAGTCAGTGGAACGAAGAACGAAGTGGATTTAAGTCTACTTTAGAAAAAGTAGAGCGAACATATCTAATTACATTTGTTTTATTAATGAGTCCCTGAGCTTTCATCTTTTTACGTACGTTTCAGTCAAAAGACACATCAAAAAGCTTTATTTAGCTTCGGTTCTAAGAATGACGGTCGTACCTGTTTTTTGAACCAATTTTGTAATACGACACAAATGGGAAGAGATACCAACATACAAAAAATATGTGAAACCCCCTCAGAAAGATGGAGTATTTTTCAGATGGTCAAAATATTTCCGCTTTACAATAAAATGCAAATAAATGGAATATTTCTAAACACATCCCAAATTAAAAACTATTTTTGAAAAGTGATAAAATAGGCGTTCAAATTTTATAATTCAAAAAAAACATACTATTTTTGAAATATAGAAATTTTGCATGCAAACAAGAAAAAGTTTGGCTCACCACACGTTCTTTCTAACTAAAATCACTGATAACAAAAAAAAAAACACGTTATTTTTTAGATTTGACTATAAAGCTTGGTGTTTTGAGACTTATGTGAGCTGGAACAAATGTGGTCTCCTTCCATTCGAGGGGCTTCAGAGGTTACATATCATGCTAATATATAAAAGTACATTTTTAATTATTATTACAACCACTCTCTTTTTATAACTTTTGAAGGATATTCCCATCAGGGTTATATATGATCGAAGAAGATGATAAAACCAATAATTTAAACAAAAATATGAAAGAGGACAAGACACAGAAAAATAAAAAGATAACGGTCGCAACTGGGACAAGTGGTAAAACGGGAGGTTCTGGTTTCGTGTCCCAGTTGCGACCTATATCTTTTTATTTTTCTATGTCTTGTTCTCTTTCATATATTCGTTTGGATTATTAGTGTTATTTTCTTCTTCAATAAAATTTATATATATATTATAAAGCCCACAGGTTGGGGACATACTTAAATTACTTTAACCAGTGATTTATGACGTTATTTGGAGTGAAAAATGTTAAACGAAATTTTGAACTTCGGTGACATTTTTGATGTTTTTTCAAGTTAAAACGTAAAAAAATCGTAGGTATTGGACACCGGGGTAAGGGGGTAGGCGGTTTGGGTATCGGCTGAAGGACCAGTGACGACATGTGGAAGAATTTTATTTTATTTGGTTGTGAAGAAAAAATAAATAAAAAACAAAATCATATTCTTAATTTTGTTTTCCATGACGCACTATATTATTACTCTTTGATTTACCATCTAGTTGAAAATATTCTTGAACATCCCAAAAATACTTAAAATTATCAAACAAATAATTGGTTGAATGTGTTTCAAAAATGTGGGATACCTCTTTAAATTTGCTCTACCTTGTTCTAGTAAAACAAAAACTAGAAACACAAACATATGGAAGTACGGTCCAACTAGTTTACGTAGGTAAAAAATGTTTACCCTGTCCAAATGTGACATATTCATCCTTGTACGAACATGATCTGATATCCCAAGGGTTGAGACATCCTTGCTGGGAAAATACGTCGCAACGGAAAACGGAATAAAATAATAGGGAGTATACTTACATCATTTATTTAAGGTAATGTGACCAGTTTTAAAAGGTTCTATGAGGGACTGGCAGGAAACTTGAATAATTATTATCTCGGTGAAATAAATTTTGGATTATGTAGAGGAACAATTCCCAGAAGTAAGCCTCGGACGAAATATGTTCTATATCAGTGGTTGCACACTGGTGTTCCATAAATTACTAGGAGACTTATTGTCGAAACGTCTAAATTTTGTTAATAAATAATTTGCATCATATATTATCTGTACACCATAATATATAGCTCCGTTCAGACAGATCAAACAACACAGTAAAATATAACTGGCAAGTAATAATAAGCCATTTAAAGAGCAAAAAATAAATTAATAATATCATTTGTGAACATAACAACGTGTTCTGAGTGTGATTTCTAGAAGGAAACCTTCGTTAAAAGATGATAATACATGGACTCCAGATATTGTAGATTGTTTTACTTGGAACGCTCGTGTTCCACGGATCTGTTTCAAGTGTTCCGCGACATAATGGACTCGCGAATTTGAATACAATATAATTTGGGAGGTGGGTATGGGTACCGCCGCCTCGGGAACAATTTATAAGATAACCAACAAGTCTGCCACAGGTCACCCCAAGGGGTTCGCTACGTTTGGTGACTTAGCCCGGATTCAAGGGATGAGGTGTGTCCAGGTCTTGGCGGCGGATGCGTCTGCCCACCAGCGGCAGGCCGGATCAGGAGAGAATGGTTAGGGGAGTCCCTTTGACTTGTCCAACTGGGAGGGATGGATTCATGCTGGTTTGTTTCAAGTGTTCCACGATATCATGATAGCGGTTTCGTAATACTATAAATAAATATTGTAATATACCATATTATGCATGAAACGAATCTTGGAAGTTGCGGTTAGAAAATAGTTTATATGTGAACAAGTGTTTCGTCAAATTATAATAGCAGTAAACATTTAAAAAATTATAAAAACGTAATAATATAGGAGAAAATTAATATTTGTGCACTATATACTATATACAGCTCGATTTCTAAGGAGTATCATGGTTAGAAAGCCGGTCAAAAAGAGGTTTTTAACCTATTTTTCTTAAAAAACTTTTACTTGACGAATTTGTTAAAAGTGTTCCGTGATATAATAAAAGCGGTTATCGTGTTACCATTTATAATTATTATTTTTATTTAAAGGTTGTGGGGGTTAGCCACAGTTTGAAGGCACAGAAATCTTGCTCAATGATTTATGACAAGTCTAGCTTTACGTAACGTAATGATAGCAGTTTACATAAAAATAAATATTAAAACATATATGTGATGGTACTCACAAAGTTGATAGAGAAAGCCACGGACAGAAGGCGGTCCAGAAAAGTTGTTTTTAGCCGATATTTCTCAAAACATTTTGTGTTCCGCGAATTGTAACAAGTGTTCCGCCAAATCATGAAGTGAATATATGCTGTGGAAACATAGATTATGCTTCACAGAAGGAAACCACGAAATAAAGAAGGAGGCTTAGTTTAGATTAGTTTGATTTATGACTAGCGAATTAGTAAGGGCGCATAATTTAAAATGTTCCGTGACTTCGAACAGGTTTAGAACAACTGATTTCAATACGTTTCTCAGAATTCTGCCTGTAATGAGATTTTAAATCAACTGTTCGTTCATTTTCTAAATGTCAAAGACAGTTTTCCGATACGAAGATTGCCCAAAGAACCTTAAAATAGACACCGAAATCATATTAATGAAACGCGATTATTTTTAATGGAGTTTTTGGAGAATTGAACGTGACTCGATCGGTAGATTCTTTCAATCCATTGTTGTCATGAATCTATTTCATTTTATGTGGTACTGCGCCCAATTGACCGGAGTTAGTGGAACTATATCATTCCACAATTTAGGGATGCTGCTTAGAGGGTTTTTTTCAGGAAAAGGCATATGGTACCTAAGTCTTGGAGAGATCTGTATTTTAGGATTGAAGAAACTTAAAAGCGAGTTACTCAAACCACATTGGGGTAGTTTCGTTGAATAGTGCCGTGCTGTAAATGTTTGGCACGCATTTAGCGTGCCTCTCAGTTATTATACTATATAGTTCTTTAAAGCACCTTTCGTTGAATTGCCGGTAAAACAAACTCAGTATTTTTTCTCAAACCACATTTATCCGTTTGTCATGGAAAACTATAAATAATTGCCTTTTTGTACTTTAGCTCTACACAAGGAGGCTACTACTTCAGGAGGCCCTGAAGAAAATAATTCTTCTCAAGGCCTATGTCGTCTTAAGGCATGCTTTGTAGAAAGTCTTTTTAGAAAAGGAAGGAGAAGAAGTTCTGGAAAGAAAAAGGTATGAGGGGTGGGTAGGAATTTTGAGTGCATCTTTCAGTGCATCCAGTTGTGACGTGAGAGTCCGGCTGGAGAGATAAAAAGGTCTCAACCAGTCTCTTCCGATCCGGCCCGCTATGCAGAAGGTGGACAAAATATATCCTCTACCAAGACCTAGACAAACCTCATCCCATTTACCTGGGCACGCCTGCTAAGTCACCAAACGCAGCGACCTACTAGGGGTGACTTATGCCGGGGGTATAGATTATTTAATTAATGGTTCCCGGGGCGATTGTACCTGTATTGCCTCTCAAATTTAATATTAAATCCATATCATTAAAATTCTCATTAAATTGGTTGAGATCTGAATATAAAAGCGTTTTGTCTGAAATTAGTGGAAGTACATTTGCGAAGATGAAAGAGTCGATTTTCCCTTGTTTTAATTCTTGTCTTGTTTTCTAACTGCTTTGCCATGGTCTAGGGCAGAGGTCGGCAAAGTGCGGCACTGGCACAATTGTCCAAGGACAGGTGCGCAAGACGCACGGGTGGTATCCTTTTTACTCAAGATATTTAAATAAAACATTGTTTCACTTTCCGAGTCTGCTGAAGCATCGCCAAGAAAATAATTCTTCCATTGCAAACACTATTTCAAAACAACCAATTTAAATACGACGGAAGCATTTCTCAGCAGGTTTCAGGAATTTAAAAAGAGCAGAGTGACCTTAGCATTCTTCATACACCCTCTTAATGCTTCGATAACAGATTTGAAATTTTCTCCATTTGGCTTTCACATTGGTAACTTTGAAATACATTAAGATTTAAAAAAAAACATGAAAATGTGAAGCTCTAAATTTGAACGTCTTTGTGTTGATTTGGAAATATTGGAGAAGAACAAATGTGAGCTTAAGAGGAAATACTAGCTGCGCTTTTCTATACAAACGTATTCCCCGTTTATCTCTCTGGATTTTGACCCTAGAGCAAATTTTTTTTTTACATAATATAGATATTGACCACTAGCGTGTCGGTACGTTTTGTTTTTTTTGATAATTTACTTCTCATAGAAGTTACGACCTTCCAAAAATGAATAAAATTGCCTAATTTAAACGCCGTCAAAAAACGTTCAGTATACAAACTAAACAATGTATTTTGAAAAAAAGCAAAACGTACCGACATAGAATATTTTCTTTTAATACAGTTAGTGAAAAAAAAATTTTAAATCCGTCCAGTTTTGGAGAAGAAAAATGGGGAATACAAAACATCGATTTCGAAGATTTTATTTAGGTATTTTCGGCCCGACGTGCAGGTGTCCCTTTCGCTCATTTCTCCTGAGGGGGGCCGGGGAACGTGGGTTTTGACAAATACATACATATAATGCGAAGTAGTGATGTAAAGAATTTTATCGGTAGACTAGTGTTGTCCTTGCCCGAGTAATCGATATTTTTTATTCGTTTTTTTTCTGTTTAGTGACTCATCGCGGTATACCAATACTGACCGAGCTTTCATACTAAAATTGTGCAAAATTAAATTTTTTTATGTCAAGTACTATAATAAATTTTCAATTTGGGAGGCGTTTTAGGTACCATCGCCCCGGGAACCATTTATTGGATAACCAACACCCCCGCCACTTGGTCACCGCAAGTGGTCCTCTATGTTTGGTGACAGAGCCTGGGTTCCCGGGTTCACGGATGAGGTCTGCATGGGTTTTGGTGGCGGATAATTTTGTCCACTTACTGCGTGGCGGGCCGGATTGGGAGAAACTGGAAGAGGAAGATCTTTTGATCTCTACAGCCGGACTCTCCACCATCATTTCATACTTTTACCTACCTTTTCCCTACCCAAAACTTCCTTTCCTTCCTTATCCTAAAAATACCCTCCACACAGCTTCTCCAATGATGTCCAACAACTTCTCCAACAAAGTCCCTGAGCGATTATTTTTCCTCGGTGCCTCCAATGTGAGGTTTATGTTTTTAAAAAAAATCTGTTTCAAATTTTTAGTTGAGAGTCGCTTACATTGCCTTCAGTGATTAATTGAAATTTTTTGTTTGTAAACACTTTATTGTACAAAATTTTTTACCACTATACAATGAATTTTAAACAATTTATGATTTAGATCTTTCTCTCGCCGGTAAATTTCTTGATATGCGACCGTCAATTGTTTCTGGTAAAAGGCATTGGTGGTAGAAGTTTTTCTAACAGTGGTTCAATTTTTTGCCAGATTGAATCGTCCCTTTCAATTTTTTCATACGGCAAACCTTTAGGACTCCACACGACAAAATAACAGTATTTACGACGAGTAATGTGTAACTGGCCTTGTACTTGGTAGAAGTAATTGTGATTCCGTTTTAATGTTGAAGCATTGTCTTCAATTTTACAGTTATCAATTTTTTTTGTTCAAATCCTTCTTCTGGTGACATATTTACTATACTATATGGGCATTTCACTTCAATTATAGAATCCTTGCCAAAAAGGCCATCCGGACTTGCCGCTAAAAAGTTTTTGTTTTCATCGATAAATAGTCCACAGGCGAATACCTCTAATTTTGTTTCTTTTGTAAATTGCTCAATTGCTTGGTTTTCATTTTCTTTCCCATAATTTGTGGCCATATTTCCTTTAAATGGCGAGTACAGTAGCGAGTTTAATACTCTCGCAACTGAAGTTTTTGGCCGTAGCTTACATATTTTTGTCCAAAGTTAGAAGCTGTAAGCCGCTTACGCCTTTCAATTGTCCACAAATTATTATTGCTTTGGCCCACCGTATTCCTTTCGAGTTCATCCTTATTCGATGGAGATAATTCTTTGAAAAATTCCTCTTTATCGTTTCAAATAATTCAGCTGGCATATCTGGATCTAATTCCAATTGACCATAATTTTCATCAGGCCCTGCAACTTTTTTTCTCTTTTCTGTCGTGTTTTCGTAATACCTTAGTTTTATTTTTCGACACCTCTGTATTGTCTCCTTCGAACGTCGTTTTCTTTCAATAAAATGCTTCGTGTAGTTGCCAGGACTGTGGCCTTGGATTTTTTTTGTATTCGTGAATGGGTTGTCATTTCACTATTCCACGAAGTTACTGCTCAAGAAGCTCAACTGCTGAAGTTATCCCATTTTTGTAAAATTTGCTCTTTTTCCGCCTATAAATTTGGCTATAACGTTGTTGAATTGCTCCACAGTGTTATTTGTCACGTTAATAATAAGACTTTCTGCATTTGCTATTAGAGACGACAATAATTGTTGAATATCAGTCCTGTTCCACAATCTTGAAGATCGCTTACTAAATTTGGATCATTAGTATACTTCTCCGACTTGCAATAGTATGACGAACATTTTGTATGATCACCAAAAACATGGTTTGCGGCATTTTTTTGTCCATTTTCAGATTTTTTACTTTATCACTTTGTGCCGTGTTTTCTTGCTCTTTTCTGTAATTTACTGCTCAAACTATAGCTTTTCTCATACGTAAAACGTTTGCTTCAACCTTTTTCCTTATGTGAACTGGTACAAAGCCTTTAGCGTTGTTGGTTTTTTTTCTAAGTGCTTTTATTTTATTGCAAAAATTGCGAAGTAAGTGATTTTTGCACTTTTTTTTGTACTATGAAGTTGGGCCTGAAGCCTTGGGTTGAAGTTTCGCTAATATTGTCTTCATGTAATTAAATATTACAATTTAAGGTTTTATAAAGTTGAAAATAAAAATAAAAAGTTTTGAAGTTTAAAAAAATTATATATTTGTTTCATTTATTTCAAACTGACTGTAATAAATATTTAAAAAAAATGTGTAGGTAAATCTATCTATAGGTAAAAGACCAACATTTTTGATTGAATTTTGAACGAACTAACACATCCTTTTTTGTATTTACTGCTTAAAGAAACTCAAAAATACAGGAGTACAAATCAAACCTCAGCAAGCGATATATCTAACATTTTAAACATTATTATTTACAAACATGTCAACTCACACGTATGATACACACAACACAATAAATCCATTTAGATTTAATTGTCTAATAAAATATGTAAGTGCTTTTATCTTTTTCGTTATCGTAATTTTAATTAGAAAAAAACTTAAGGTGGGCTATTTTTAAACCTTTTTTATCTCTACATATTATAAAGTAAAGTCCCCCGCGCCGTCTTTCTGTCTGTCTGTCTGTCTGTCTGTCTGTTCGCGATAAACTCGAAAACTACTGAACGGATTTTCATGCGGTTTTCACCAATAGATAGAGTGTTTCGTGAGGAAGGTTTACGTATGTAATTTGTCAAGGATTTGTGTAAATTGGTTGAAACATAACGATAATTGTTAGAAGTGTCGGAAAAATTCCAGCCGCCTGGTAGCTTTCATCGAAAACGCTGCCTAATCCTTTTGGGATATAACAAAACAACGCTTGGTGGGATATTCCTCTTTTATAGATCTACAAAAAAGTCCGCGATGGCATATATCTATCTTTTACTATACGCATTCTATCTTCTTATCTTATTATTCTTATCAATTGCATTTTAGATATAATGTGTATAGTAAGCTATCCGTAAAAGATAGATATATGCCTTCGCGGACTTTTTTGTAGATCTATAAAAGAGGAATATCCCACCATTAATTGTTTTGTTATATCCAGGGCTGGGCAGTATTTGAAATACTTGTAATTGAAATACGTATTTGAAATACAAATACGTATTTTGTATTTGTATTTCAATTACTTCCTAAAAATGTATTTTGTAATTGGTATTTCAATTACATGGGGCTGAGGTATTTTGTAATTTGTATTTCAAATACTTATGGCTTCAAAATACATTTTCAAATACATTTAGCGATCTTAATAATGATAATGAAAAATAAACTGACATAGATAATACGTAGACTAAAAACGCTAGAATCCAGAGCTATATGTTATGTGTGTTAATATTTAGAGTTGGCAACACGTCCTGTGCTATAATAGCACTGTTATTGTACATTTTCTATCATATTTGTATCATATTATGTAATGCTTGTCATTGCTTTGTATTATACATTTTTGTGTCATAGTATTAGATCAAGCACTATAGGAATAATTTGACTGAATACTAAACTATTTTTAAGTTAATTACAGTAGAGCGCACTTGAAGTGAAATAACTAGTGTCCGACCGAAACAGGATTTTCTACCGAAAACGAAACCGAATATTCGATATCTTTCTCAGTTTCGGCCGAAACCGAAACCGAAACTTTTTTAGACATGTTAAAAATCTATTGTTTACTGAAATTCGGCTTATTTTTTACACTTTTATTCACTATAAAGTAAGGACCTCATAAATTGAGTACTATAATTTTAATTGCGTTTACAATCACAACATTTTTTTACATTAACTCCACATGAGAGACCCAGAGAAAAATAATTTCCCTCAGGGCGTATGTCATCTTTGAAGATGCTGTATGGAGGGTCTTTTTGGGGAGAGGAAGGAGGGAGGAAACATAGAGGCCGGGTTCCACAGCCGAGCTGTTGAACTCAAGAATGAGTCATAGAAACGACCCGTTCTCATGTGACTATATAGTATATTTCGGATAGCGCCGTGTACGGAGACTAGCATTAAAAAGTAGTATGTATATCAACAGGGTACTTGTGGTTTCGTCACAATTACGAAGATTGTAAGTATCTCCATGAACGGAGGGCTTTACACCAAGCACATCAAAGGAGGGACTATTCAGAAGATCGCTTCCGTTGAAGGAGATTAGATTTTAATTTTTATTTACACTTGTTAAATAAAATTAAAATTAGAATGAAATAAATAAAAATAATTGAAGTTTGTGATTACATAAACTCACAATACAAGCACGCCGGACCGGCCAGCGAACTCAGTTGATGATGGTGGATGACACACGAGCCACGAACTCACCGGAAGTCAGTCAAACGGCACGCGATAATTCACAAATGCAGAGTTTCGGTGCGGCCGAAGGTTCGGCAGATTTTCTGCCGAAACCGAAACTGATGCCGAAACTAGATTTTTTTACCGAACCTTGACGAAACCGAAACCGAACCTTCGGTCGGTCACTAGAAATAAAACAAAATAGCGCTATACAAATGTCGTGTTATAATAATAATATATTATTATTATATTACCTAACACCTGAGTCCTTTACCACAAATTTTACAAGTGAAGCGGAGATGAGATGTGCCTTTTGAGCAATATGATTGGTCAATTTTTGCACGTCTCTGTTTCACTCTGCTCAACATTGCTTCTATTTAAACGCACCCTTAGATAAGGGCATTTATGACAATTTATTGCAACCAAAGGTTCTACCAAAACCAAATGTATTTTGTATTTTGTAATTTGTATTTTGTATTTGAAAGAAAAAAATGGTTAAAATACTGTATTTTGTATTTTGTATTTCAAATACATGACTTGAAAGTATTTTGTATTTCGTATTTTAAATACATGTGAAAAAGTATTTTGTAATTTGTATTTCAATTACAGCAAAGCATGTATTTTGCCCAGCCCTGGTTATATCCCAAAAGGATTGTGCAGCGTTTTCGATGAAAGCTACCAGGCGGCTGGACTTATTTCCGACACTTCTAACAATTATCGTTATGTTTCAACCAATTTACACAAATCATTGACAAATTGCATACTTAAACCTTCCTCACGAAATACTCTGTATATTGGTGAAAACCGCAGGAAAATCCGTTCAGTAGTTTTCGAGTTTATCGCGAATAGACAGACAGATGGCGCGGGGGACTTTATAATATGTAGAGATAGAGATAATCGGTCAAAAATACATTTTTGTTGCATATGCATTTTTGAGTTTTTTTTTTAATAAGATAGGTAAGTGCCAAATTATATGAGTAGAAATTTAAGTTTTGTGGTATCATCATCATTACATAGTATAAAATGAAGTCGCTCAAAATGTATGTGCGCATAAATCTTTTAAACTACGCAACAGATTTTCATGCGGTTTTCACCAATAGATAGAGTGATTTAAGAGGAAGGTTTATGTGTATAATAAATGCTTATTATAGTAGAGAAAAGCCAAGAAATTCAAATATTCAATTTAGGCAAAGGGCAGCGCGCAGCGGGCAGCTGGCGAGCGGATGGTGTGGATTTTATAAAGGTTGGGTAAATGGCGTTGTGTTTCGTTAGCCTTAGCAACGTGTGGCCGGGTCTGCTAGTTATTAATAAAATAAAAACAAAATTATATGTTTATTTCGAATTATAAAATTTGAAAGCGTATTTCATCATCTTTCAAAAACAGTTTTTAGTTTTCGGATGCGTTCACAAATATTAAAGTTATTTGGAATTTATTGGAAAGCGGAAATATTTTGACTTTTCGAAAAACAGGCCCGAGGCCTGAGAGGTTAATACTAATTTTCAATAATAACTAATGTATCATAGAGAATAATCATATGTATGTATATAATAATTCGATGTAGTTGGTTTGACTGCATATTTATAAACGCAAATACAGTGAAAACTTTAAAACTACTAACCTACATAGAGTTCTAGTAAAATAATTCGTAATTTGTCGGTAATAAGCGTGAACAGAAGACATTGTTACAATACCTATCGACGATATTTATAAATAACCGACAATAGCAGACCTCGTGCGTTTAAAAATAATGGGCCCTTTTTCTGTCACACCGCAAGGCCGATTCAAAAACTTCATTAGCGACGAAATAAGTCGAAACATGCTTTATCTAAACAGAATATTGGATATGGCGGTATGAGGCGAAAGACGGTAGGCATGAGACGCAAAGGGGGCGAGAGGGTGTACAAGCCAAACACTCACGTGGTCTCACCAACACATCGATAGCTAGTTCTTTTTTGAGCGCGGTGCGACAGCGAGAATTTTTTAAAATACCTACCGTCGAGATTTCTCACCGGTGCTATTACCTCTTAATTCACAACACAAGTGCTCTGCTTTGAGAGACCTGGGGAAGGGAGACACGATCATTTTCAACACCTGGAATAGTATTCCTGACTCTTATGATCAACTGAGAAAAATCGCGTTTGCTGGTCTTTAAACCGAGAAGTAGTCTTATTGATGAGAACTTGGAGTCGTGCCTAAAATTAAGAATAAAAACATACAATCCTGACTCCAAGGAGATGCAAGCAAGTTGTTGGCATTATATATTTGTTAGTCATTGTCATGATTTAAACTTATGGATTCCTAAATTACATATTATTTTGTATCCAAAATGAAATCTTTATTAAGTATGAAATCGATTTTTTTAATGTACCCTTAATTTAATTAAGTGCTAAAATGATAATGAAGTGCTTTAACGTAATTTAATGAAGTGCTAATTAAGGGATGTTCACAAAGTTAGTGCACTAGATTTTTATATATTTTTAGAAAAGTGTATTTAAAAAAAATTACAGGATATTGTTGATACACTTGTTGACTATTTTTCCACATAATTGCCATCCCATTCAATGTATTTGGTGAGCCGTGGCACAAGTATCTTTATGCCCTTTTTGAAAAACTCTACCGCCAGCTCCTTCCCCCACTTAATTTATTTTCATCCATATATGCCTTTAGGGAGGTGAAAAGATGATAATCTGATGATGAAGAAATGATGTAGATGCCAAGGCAGGGGAATACGGGGGGTAGGGTGGTTCAAAACATCCCAACAAAATGAGTCCAAGAGTATATTGGTGGCTAAGGCTGTATGAGAACAAACAAGCACACTTCTCTGGTCAGCATTTCCCTCATTTTGTTTTGAATGCTCTTTTTGAATTTTTTTAGGGTATTACAATATCGTTGTACATTGATGGTCTCCACCTGACTTAGAAATTTGACTAAAATTATGCCTTTTCGGTCCCAAAACACTGAAGCCATGATTTTTGTACCCAAAATTGTGGTTTTGAATTTTTTTGCAGATGGGGAATCGGTGTGACGCCACTTTAATGACTGTTTTTTCCCAGGCATTTAATGAGTCACACACTATCATTTCCATTCACAATAGAGCTCAGAAATCTTCACTTTTTTTCTTGTAGGTGTTATTCCTTCCGTGAGTAAAAAGCGTATCACAGCACTTTTTGCCGATATTTTTCGCCAATATCTTTCACGCGATTGGCTACAACTTGAGTTTACGTACTACAATGTTCCTGCGATGCTCTCTCTGGTCGGGAGGCCCCCTTTACCAATCAGTGCTGCCAACCCCGAAAAGACAAAAAAAGCCCGCTATGGTCACAGTACACTTATTTTCTGAACATCCCCTGTATAATAAACGTTTTCTAAATGAATAAGCAGATTTGGCTCCTAATTTTTTTTTTAATTGTTGTAATTTACATATTTAGCTCTTTTGCTAATAAGTTTGCAGACCCCTTGTCTAGGGTACCAAACAAGGACACTATCTAAAGTAATGTTATTTAAATTACTATTATTTAATATCTACCCTCGTCTTCAAACTTATTGTCCGATCAAAGTAGTACGATAAACAGCCCCAAGACTTAAATCTATCTTGTCAACAATGCAACAATGTTTCCCATCAAACAATAATAACACTAACATAATGATCAAACTTCTATCATCAAAGCCATTAATACTAACATTTGAAGTCCAATGTATCATAAATTCCCGAATAGGCGAGAATTCCCAATACGAACCATTAAACCACAGACCTAGATTAATCGTCTATTTAACTTGGCCCCCGTTATCGCCATTGGGTACTGTGATACTCCGTTACTTGGTTTGTGTACAGTGGCGCAACGGGAGAACTGGCGGCCCACTTGACCGCCTGGGGGCCTGGCCTAGATGGCTAATTCAAACAATCATCTGAATATTGATTTTATGGGAGAAATATATCTTACATAATTGAGGAAATTATGATGATGGAGAGCAAGCCATCTTGTAATATAAAGTCTAATCTGGTGACCGGACAACTCAGCATGAAACCAACTCAGAAGCACCCCAGAAAGGACATTAAGAGTGATTATAAAAACACAAAAAAAATGGTTAAACAGGTTAAGTTAGGTTAGGGTTACCGGCTATTTTAAAATTTTTTCATAGCTTTTAATGACCTTTTTGTGGTGTTTCTGAGTTGGTTTCATTCTCATTTGGCATGGAACCGTCTAATCTATAGTTGTATTCCGATTTTGATGAACTTTAACACACTTGAAGGTCAAGGAACATCGCTGTCTATATGAGATTTTGACACACCACCACACTTTTTTCTCATCCAGCATTATTTTCAATATGGGAGGCGGGTATGGGTACCGCCGCCCGGAAAATATTTATTGGATAACCAACACCTCTGCCATGGGTCACCATAAGTGATTCGCTACATCTGGTGACTTAGCAGGCGTGCCTGGGTTTGTCCGAGTCTTGGTGGCAAATGCGTCTGCCTACCAGCTGCATGGCAGGCCTGATCGGGAAACAACGGTTAAAGGAGTAATCCAGCCGCACTCTCTCGGAATGCACCGCAGTAGGAGGGATGAATACAAACGTCCGTCACTCCTGGACGTGTATTTCTTTTTCCGTGTTCAATCGGAGGCAACCATGCCTCGAAATCAACACGGGTGTACAATAGCGTGGTTCGATTTTTTGTTTTTTTGTTTTTCTTTGTAGCGGGGTGTGGAATGGATGCTCTATGGGGATACTTTTAAAAGTCATTATGACAGCATTAAGATATTTCGAGTGCAAGTACTGCCCCAAGTCAATTCAATTTTGGAAAAAACGGCGAGAAATTAGAAAAAGAAGGGTTTAATCTTTGCTCAATAAAAGTAGTTATAATATAAAAAATTAAACTTTTCGTTTACTCACAATATTATCTACTAATCAAGAAACAATAAAAGTACCATCGCCACACAAAAAATCACAAACAATGTTAAAAAATAAAGTCAAAAATCATGAAAGTTATTGTGTTTTATAGTCCTTTTTCGAATTGAATACTGGCATTATACGACAAGATCCTAGCTTGTTTTGTATCCACCCTTCACGTCTTTCAGGGTCGCAAACAGCAGAGCATGATGCCGTTACCACTTTGATGCATCTTTCCGTGGCTTGCGTGTGACGGCATCAATCGGAACTCACACAAAATGTTGGATTCGATAATTTCGTGGTCTGCAATGGCATCAATTATTGTCTCGCTAGATATCAGTTTTGTAAGAGGTGGTTCTGATGGTTTTTCCGAGTAGATCTAGTCAATATAGTCTGCTGCGTTGAAATTAAAAGTAGGTAGCTTAAATACTCTTATTGGAGAGAACCCTGACGTACGTTATCGGATACTTGGAATCCGTCTCAGAGCCAACTCTCTAATTTTTCTTCGTTCATCGTTGAGCATACTAACAAGTATATTTTCGCTGTGGTCAAAATACCCGTTGCGTTGAATTACGGGATCTACCACCTTTTTCAAATGCTCTGGAAGGTAACGAGACAATTTTATGGTTTCGTTGAGGTGTCTCGCCCCGTAAACACACGAAGGTTGTGTTTTTATTTTAAACCACATCGGAGCATACACTCTTAGCACAAATTCAGTCAATATCACCTTATTTTCTGTCGGATTCTTGGTTGAAATGTAAAGTCGAAGACTAGTATTGGCTGTTGTTAACCAACGCGAATGATTTTAGCTTACCCGGGATTTACCCGGGTTTCTTTTCGCTAAGTTTTCGTTACATTGTCCTTCGGCGATTGCCCGGCACATTTCCAATAAATAAAGCTGGTCTGTGCTAAGGTCGTCACGGGATTTTGTAATGTCCGGTAAGTTGCATTCTATTGCTTGAAATTCTATCACAGGATAGTTCACAATTCTTGAGTAACTTTACTATTAAGTATTGTTGGTCAGTTGGAAGATCAACGTTAGTAAAACATGAAACTGTACTGCGAGATGTGGACGGTTAATCTAAAGATCTTTGTTGTGTTTCTTGGTATAGTTTGCGCTTTAATTTTCTTAACATATTGCTCTCATTTTGCTTAGTAGTTTTTCTATCTAAAGAACCAATCATCATTTTTCTGTCGCTTCTTTGATCTATTAAAAATGTCTTTCTTTAATAGGTACTTTTCAATCTTGCGCACAAAACAATTTTCGAACGAAGTACATTTGCAAGCAGCGTTATCAAATAACGTCTGACTGCGTCTTTTTAAATCATCCACTTTTTTAAGGTAACTTTCAATATCATTTCTACCTTTGTATGGTTTAAGAATCGGCCGATATTTTT
This sequence comes from Limnephilus marmoratus, assembly GCA_917880885.1. Taxonomy (NCBI): domain Eukaryota; kingdom Metazoa; phylum Arthropoda; class Insecta; order Trichoptera; family Limnephilidae; genus Limnephilus; species Limnephilus marmoratus. The sequence goes on from OU862915.1 coordinate 21,253,545, forward strand.
CGTGATAGGTAGTCCTTTATTCCCGCCAAAATTGTGCGGTGTTCCACGATCGGTAGAGATGCTCGTTTCCAAATATTTTCTATTTTAGTAGCAACAATTTCACTAGTATCTCTTACCAAATCCTGGAATCGTTTTTCTGCGCTTTGCGAGACGTGAATAAAATATTTCACCGTGTCTTCATAACTTGGTAACACACTCTCTGGTAATTCCGCACCACAACCAAACAAAGGACAGTTTTTGTCACCGCTGCGTAAACTCAGTGTTATTTTGTTTAGGTAACTTGAACTCCAAATAATAATTGTAAACTGTAATTACTCAAATGGACGTGCTCGCGACGCTAACTACTATTGTTTACTGATGATTGCAATAACGCATGCAAAACCCCCGCGGCAAAAATGAGCGGTGCGCGAGCGAGGCGCGAAAATGGACTCAGCTATTTGTCAAATTTTCGCGGGAAAATAAATATTATCACATTTTTTAAAATATTATTATTTAAGGCGCAGCAATTTTTAATCATTATGAAATGTAAAAGTAAAAATTAAAGTATTAATATTGATACAGAACTGTTTTATAAAAGGACAATTTTTTACCAGATTTTAAATAATTCAACTGCTTTGGGGCAGTACTTGTCATCAAAATTTTAAATTGATATTTTGTATGCTTAATTGTATGTACCTAGAGCATCTATTCCGCACCCCGCAAAAACTGATTTATAAAAAATAAAAAATTCCATACAATGGCGATCCACCCTAGTGTACAACGCTTTGCACCTTCCAAACGCGTATTCGGCCTCCAATTGTGCACGGGTTTGTAACGCCAATTCTCTTTCCAAACCCATTTTCAGTACGAGGCACGCGTCCTCCAAACGTGATTATAACATAAAAAAGGAAGTGTGTGCATACACGCACAACATAATGGATGGGCAATAAAACGCAAACAGCCTTACTAAATTTTAATAATGATTTTCCTCAGGGCCTCCTGTATGGAGCTAATGCAAAAAAAATAATTCTTGGTGAAATCTTGCACACTAAAATTTAAGGTAAAAGGAAAATTTTTGTCTTCATCAGATTTCAGCTAGTTCGTACATAATCATATCAACCATGAAACTTTTTTTTCACTCTTTAAGTAAACTGAAGCCAGGGACACCAGTTATCTCTAATAAATTAATCTAGTTCATTCGATTCATCAACTTAAATAAATTCGTCGTGATCAATTTTCGGGTTACTATGCCGTGTTGTGCTGCCTTCTTCTTTGTTCAATGTTTCGGACAGCGTTACAGGGTCCATCAATCAGGGCATGTCAAAAATTAAACACGAAAATACTGGCCGTTAAATTCTAAAATCAGATATTAATAATTTGATTGTGGAACTATGAAATTCCTGATTTCAGGAAATGTTTTGAGGCTGAAGGGAATGGTAAGGGGAAGGAGATGGGGAGAGAAAGGTTGGAAAGTACAAGACTTTTCAGATCTGCAAACCAAATTTTGATTCTTAATGGATGTCACTTACCAGAGCAATTCAACGAAAAAATAAAATGATTTACCTAACACTTAATAATATTGGATATTTAGCAGGCACCTAGTTACTTCAAAGATTTAAAATAAAATCGAATGCAGTTCACCCACAATGAAACTTCACCCACACAATCTCAACCAATAGGAGCCTTGAAAAGTGAGCTCAACTCAAAGGTACTCTAGGTAAGGAAGGCGTCATTTTATCTCATTCTCTCGCAGACTAAATACTATAAATGTAAGTGTTTATCTCTTTTTCTTGTCATTTCCATTATATTGAGTTTAAAATCACAACGGTGCTAAAAAAAGTTCCACTTGTAAATGTATGACAATTTGTTTATCATTAAATGGTCTACTTTCTGTCGGTAAAGATTATCAGATCTGTAGCCACTTGCGGTGAGCAAATAAAGCAAGGTTCATTAGCAAATTTACCAACCTCTATCCTAAAATAATATATACAGATGTTGAAATATGTTTAGTTCTGAAACTACTTAAAAACTAAACCCATATTCCCAAGTCCTTCATTGTTATTTTCATCCTTTGTCTTTCTTATTTCCTTGAAAGTCCCTACTTATTACAAAAAGAAGAAGTAGTTGCATACTTACTTGGAACATATATGCAATATTGCACAAAATTCTAAAATTACCCACATCAATCAGTTGAAAATTCGCGAGATATAATCGTAAAATACTAATTACTTAATCCCAAAAGTGTCGGTACTTGTAACCACCATATGTGCTATTATCGTGGAGAGCAGCCAGCATCAAGATCGGCCCATGACAAACAGATGAACCCATCAAAGGTAGGGGCTTTCTCCTTTCAATTGGCAATTCCTGTGATTGAGTTTATAAAACGCCGTCAACTGTCTTGTTTCACACAAAATTAGATTTACGGTCCACCATCCTCTCGTGTTACGATATTGTTTAAGTCATGTTTATTACATCACACAATGTTAAAATGGCGAACCAAATAAATAAAATAAAATAAACCACTTATATAAAAATGAATGTTTCTTTGTTTGTCCCTTATGCGTTCCTAAACCATACATCCGATTGCGATGACACATTCGGGATTTGATGTGCACATGCCTGCAATGGTTTCTGTATACAATACTGAGCTCTGGCGTTATGAAGTTGTTTTCTATACCTACTACTCATCCTATTGCGATGAAACTTTGGTGAGTTATTGTGCGCACACCCGCTAAGGTTTCTACGTACAATGACTATTTATGGGGTACGAAATTTGTTCAAAAAAATTAAAATAAATGGCGCGCGAGTTCTTGGAAAATTGAGAGTATTTCAAATAGTTTAGCATCAGGAAGGGGGGGGGGGGAACACGGGAAGAGAAGGGGAGGTGCTAAGGGGGTGGGTAAGACTGTGAAAGGACACGCAGAGGGGAACAATTTCTTTATTTGGGTGGCATTGCATCGGCAAGCTAGTTCTAAATAAATATTTGTTTAGACAAGTTAGCTGGGGGCTAATAAATTTCTAATTCCGCCACTGGTTCTGGACGCAATACAACCATCATTCAATCGTAATGAGTGAAGTTATTATTTGTAAATTATGCTAGAATTACTCCCGGGGAAACGCATTGTCTGATATTATTTAGGCTGGGATTCCAACGATTCCGATCAATGTATTATTAATTTCGGTTTATTCGGCCCCAGATGATAACTTATTATATTTAGAGTATTGGGAATAGTAAAGATTGTGGCTTGAGAAATATCTCTTCTTACAAAAGAATTGTCAGTGAAGGATTGGATAATTTGACTGATATAATGGAACTTCCTTACTCGTTAAATAAGACAGGCGTATGTAGGATTCATGGGGTGAGATATTATGATGATGTTCTTTTCTTTAATGAAGTAAATTCAAAATGAAGTTACAGAAGTTTGATTAAATAATTTTACTACTCAGAACACAGAAATTAGCTTTTCGTCGTAGAAAAATTATAATTTTCTTTTTTTTTTACATGAGCTCCACACAGGAAGTTCTGAGGAAAATAATTTCCCTCAGAGCTTATGTCATCTTAGGGAATGCTGTGTAGAGGGTTTTTGAAGTAAAACTTCTTTACGCACGCTTGACTTGGGGAGTAAGCTGGTGAATGCGTGACGAGAGCGTTATGAAAAGTGTGATCGGGCGAGGCGAACGGTCGAGCGAGGCGAACGGAAGTTGAGAGGGTGATATAATTTAGTGAATTTTTATTTCAGTCGTGTGGTCTAAAGCACATTAGTTTTTTTATAAAGAAAGGAAGAAGAGGAAGTTCTGGGAAGGAAACAGGTGTGAGGAGTGGAATCTGGGGATCTGGAGGAATATGGGGGTCAGTGTGTCCAGGAGTGACGGAGGTATGAATCCATCCCTTCAACTGCGGTCCAAGGCGATGGTTCGAGGAATTCTGGCTGGAGAGGTCAAAAGACCTCCTTAATCAGTGTATCTCGATCCGGCCCGCCACGTAGCAGGTGGACAGACACATTGGCCTCCAAGACCTTGACAAACCTCACCCCATGCAGGCACCCCTGCTAAGTCACCAAGCGTAGCGTACCACTTGGGGTGACCAATGGCAGAGGTGTTGGTTGAGTGGGGATCCAATAAATGGTTCCGGGGGCGGCGGTACCTATACCCTCCTTCCAAAATGAAAAAAAATAAGTGATAAAAACAGCAAACACAATGATTTGGAACCCATATATGTATGAGTGATTTGACAAAACCCATATATGTATGAGTGATTTGAACAAAACCACTCTTTACTTGCGAGTTTATTTAAAAAACATTCAACGAACATAATTTAATTTTCTTACAGAGATTATTTTATGAGAAGGTGGATAACGAACGTCGTAGCTATTATTGTACGGCAATCTAGAGATTGGTGTCGAACGGCGCATCCGCTAATAGTGAACGTGATGGAAGGTATTCTATTATAAAATCGCTGCTGTGTTTGCTTGCAACATATGTACCAAAAAGCTTTCTAACATCCAGTTTACACACTATTCAAGTGAAATAACCTATAAGTAAACCAAGCGGTATCTCCTAGATTAGAGTAAGTTATTTGGCATATTAGAGGCGACATTACACCAAACCCTCCTATCGCTGAGGCCACATCAGACCTAATCGTACTGCGGACATAGCGCAAAACTACAATGTATATTATTGTAAGCGGACAGACTATACTATTTACATATTGTACAGCGAATACTCAGGGCTAGTGTGTGTGTACACAGTGTATTAGGCTTGACCTTTAGTGTTTGGGGTTCTTTTTCAGATGTCATTGTCTCAGGGGTCTCTAGATTAAAATTATTGAAATAGACCTGAAAAATTAGTGATAACCCAAATTGTACGTTAAATTAACCCTTCAGGCCATGATCAAATTTTTTCATGTCGAAATATTTCCGCTTTGCTATAAAATCCAAATAACTGGAATATTTCTAAGAGTATTAGAAAACTAAAAACTGTTTCTGAAAATGTATGAAATACACTTTAAATATTATAATTCGAAATTAACCTTATTACTTTCGAAATATTTTTTTTTTACATAAAAAGTTTTAAAAATGACTCAACTTATGTTTTTTCTAACTAAAATCACTGAAAACAAAAAAAAAGTATTACACAAATGTATTATAAACGTTTTCATCACCTAACTTTTTTGTCGTTTTATGTTAAAATTCTCAAATTTCATGACTTTTTTCCAAATTGCGGTCGGTAATTTTTATTTGGTGTACAATTTATTTATTTTGTGGTTAACTTTTAGATTTTAATATAAAGCGTGGTGTTTTCTTTTTCTAACACCGAATAAGGTGTTAGTACTCCCTCCCTAAACACGAGAAATTCTCAATTAGAGAGGTATTATTACCACCATTAAAAAATATTTGCATTACATGTACATAATTAAAAAAATAATTGTACTTATACCTAACTTTGTAAAATTGTAAAAATGGAATAAATAAATAAATAATTAAAAAAAAAAGGTTATTAGGTCGTTGGCAGATTTATTAAATTTTCAAACGAAAAATTTACAAGAAATGTAATCACACATTATTGTCAATCACGCCTTTCAGCATTTTTGGATGTAGGTATAAATTGAAGCAAATTTGGAATGAAATCAAATCGATATTGAGTTATAATTTTAAAAAGCTGGTGCAAAGAATAATTAATCTTTCTCGTTGGTACCACCCTGTACGATCGTAAGAACATTTTTCAGCAAAATGTGGATTTTCGGCCGCTGGCAGGTTAAAGGCCCTTAAAGAATAATTTAACCATTAATAATTTCCGATATTTTGTGTGACGGACGTATTAATCCATCCCTTCCATTGGGTCGAGAGAGTCCGGATGGAGAGTTTTAGATTAGTTTCCCGCATTTGCCTTCGTACTGCATGGCGGGCCGGATCGAGAGATTGGTTTAGATTTGTCTCCCACAACCATTCCCGATCCAATAATAATGTGGGATAAGGTGGGCCAACGCGTTTACCGCCAGGACCTAGAACCTCACCCCCATGAACCAACTCACAATATGGAAATAATGAAAATATATCGTCCGTAAGTGGCTTTACTACACTTCAGAAGGCGAAATAGCTGTCATGCGTAGCAATAATTAGACATTATAACGTGTTTATAAATAAACCGATATTTTAATAAATGAATAAAATTAAATGAAAAAACAAAATTAAACAAAAGAAATCCTTAAAATTAAAATGGAGTGTTAAAAGTTGGCGAAGTTGGAAATAAAACTATAAAATATAAATGAATAAATATAAAAATCGAAGAAAAGGCTTTGGTGGTCCAGCCTCAAGCACATTGAGTTCGATAAAAGAGAAGAAGTTCCTATTAAGAGCCTACTTTTGGCCTAATACGGTGATAGCGCACTGCGTATGCGGAAATACTTCGAACTATGTAGTTTATTCCTAGGGGATGTTATATTATGTAAGTATAATGTGTTTTGTCTATCTTTGTTGCTAAATTGGGTTAAGTGAGCGATTTTTTGTGAACACAGGACAAAGTGCCTGAAAAGAATCTTGTGCAGAAATGGGCCGCCCGTTTGATAGATACTCCTGTCCACCACACGTTTTGAAAATTTGAGAGCACAGGCGTCGGGTGCGAATGATTGCTCGTGGGAGACCGGTATTTCAATGGAAGATGATCCGAGGAACTAGCGTAACTAATCACTTTGGCATTGGTGCACAGTCGCGAAACACTCCAAAAGCGCGCCAAATCACATTGCACATTTGTCACATGACCGGTGAACATAGTTAATAATATTTTTGTCGATTTGTAAACAGTTGACACTTGTCACATGACAACGGGTCGTTTCTGCGACTGGTTTATTAAATTTTATTTTTGTTTGTAGGCTCGCCAACAGAATACATCACATACATATAATTATTTCATTAACCTTACAGATTTAACATGTTTACAGTGATAATTCCAATTAAAGGTGATCACACCATTCATCTCAACAATCTTGATATGTTTACACAATATTAAATTAAATGAACATGCATAAAACAAGAAGGATCAATTATTAGAAAATACATACATACACACATTTTTCACATGTACACACATGTATATGCATATGTGTGCACACTCTACACACACACACCTACTCATGCAAACACATGTACATACATGCATGCACATAAATATACATTTATACACATATTACAGCTCTAAGTGAGGAGGTCATCAGTATATAATATACATTTATAAACATATTATAGCTCTAAGTGAAGAGATCATCTTTAAATAATATTCACTCTTTCTTGAGTTGCTTTTGAGTTCAACTGCTCTTTAAGTTTTTTTAAGACTAAGGCTCACTCCATATTTTCCTCAAAATGACCCTCCACGTAGCGGCATCAAGAGAGAGACCGGGAGATAGCCGGGAATTTAAACCATTGTAGTAGTTAGACTTACAGCTCCTGGCCAAATAATACATACGATCTCTACTGTTAGTATAATCTGATATATCGACAATGAGCTTTATTAATCCAAGTATACCAATACAAATATTTATTTATTTATTTGCGCATAATTAGGTTTTTACATATATATATATATATATATATAACAATATTTACAAAATTATACTCGTAAATAGTGCAGGAAATTACTGTTTAAAACACTTACACGAAAATAAATATAAAGTCAAAATATTATTGAATTTGATCCACACAATATTATTGATTTGATCCAAAATAGTTCTTTTCTTTCAGCCGACAAAATTCTGTTAGTGTGTTAGTCAATTTAAATAGCTTTATTAAAATATTCCCCTACTTGATGAAAAAAATTTCAATAAGGTATGCATAAATATTAAAATTATGTACTAAATATATCAACAACATCGGATTATTTGTTTCCTAGTTGTTGAATCCGTTGCATAGGAGTATAATATTGGGGCGTTGATGTAGAATTGCTACAATAATTTGGTAGGTACTGTCTTGTAACTGACCTGCCTGGAGTATGAAAAACGATTACATACATATAATAAATCAGGGGTATCAAACATTGAATTAATGATTTCACACAAACAGGCTAAATCTTAAATGATTCTACGACCACATAATTTTATTAAATTTAATGAACAAATAATGTTATCGTAATTTAGGCATTAGCTAGGAATGCCCATTTTAAAATTTACGTATCTTAAATATTTATTTTTGGAATTCTTTCAATTTAAAGTTAATGAACCTCATAATTGGGGCCAAACCGTGGAATTGAAATCTATATGACTCCTTACTAGTGATTTATATAATGTTTTTACAGTATTGATATTATTAAAATCACTAGATACCCTTAAAATAAATCCCAACATTTTCAAAGCTTTATTGGTTATTTTTTCTATATGCTTGATAAAGTTGAGTTTCATGTCAAACCTAACATTGTTAATGGAATAATCTAAAAATATTGGATATGGCGGAAAAAGAAACAAACCTTTGTTCCTTTTAACTTCCGGTGTAATAAATATTGCGGAAAATTCCATTAATTAACCTTCATCCGAATCTCAATTTGAATAGTTTGCCAAAACAGGGATAAATATTTTTATATAATTAAAATAATATTTTATTTTGAAGAAGGATTTAATAATTTGGTGAGAATCAACCACTGTGAATGTGTTGCTTTTAATGACTTTAGTAATATTCAGTGACCAACGTCATTCAGCCTCACATCATTCCCCAATTAGGAAGTTCATGGAACGAACACATAAAAATAAAAATTAAAAAGGTTTTGATTTTAACACAATATTGTCTTAAGTTGTTAGTACTGTTATAAGTGTAGTAACTACCCGTAATTTGAATACTGGCAATATATATTTTGTAATCTATCTTCTATCTTCTATCTTCCATCTTCCATCTTCCATCTTCCATCTTCCATCTTCCATCTTCCATCTTCCATCTTCCATCTTCCATCTTCCATCTTCCATCTTCCATCTTCCATCTTCCATCTTCCATCTTCCATCTTCCATCTTCCATCTTCCATCTTCCATCTTCCATCTTCCATCTTCCATCTTCCATCTTCCATCTTCCATCTTCCATCTTCCATCTTCCATCTTCCATCTTCCATCTTCCATCTTCCATCTTCCATCTTCCATCTTCCATCTTCCATCTTCCATCTTCCATCTTCCATCTTCCATCTTCCATCTTCCATCTTCCATCTTCCATCTTCCATCTTCCATCTTCCATCTTCCATCTTCCATCTTCCATCTTCCATCTTCCATCTTCCATCTTCCATCTTCCATCTTCCATCTTCCATCTTCCATCTTCCATCTTCCATCTTCCATCTTCCATCTTCCATCTTCCATCTTCCATCTTCCATCTTCCATCTTCCATCTTCCATCTTCCATCTTCCATCTTCCATCTTCCATCTTCCATCTTCCATCTTCCATCTTCCATCTTCCATCTTCCATCTTCCATCTTCCATCTTCCATCTTCCATCTTCCATCTTCCATCTTCCATCTTCCATCTTCCATCTTCCATCTTCCATCTTCCATCTTCCATCTTCCATCTTCTATCTTCTATCTTCTATCTTCTATCTTCTATCTTCTTCTATCTTCTATATAAATAAAAATGAATCACCGAAATGTATGTACGCGCATAACTTCCAAACGACTGCCCCAAATTGGATAATTCTTTTTTTGCTGTGTTCGATATGGTCAAGACAAGGTTTGTACAAAACTACTGGTGGGCTCTGGCATAACGAAATTTGTATAAAAAATGCAATAGCTGGCACGTAAGCTGTTTGAAAACTGAATATACCGGGACTGAATGAATGGAATGCGGGAGGGTGGAACTTGGGAGGAGGGGAGTAGGTAGAGGGAAGGCGGTGTGGGAACGCGAGAGGGGGAAGGGGATGCGGGAGAGGAAGGGGAGGCGGAAGGGGAACGGGACGAATGGGAAAGGACATACAGGGAGAAACAATTTATTAAATGGCATAGCAACGCATGCCGGGTACCAGATAGTTTACAATAAAACGAATATGCATTGGACCGCGATTTAGAACGAGAGATCTGATTCGAAATATACAAGTGTGGCAATTTAATGAATATTTCTAGTATTTAAAATCAAATTACGAGTGGTTCTTACTAACATTAAAGGCGATTGATTCCACCACTCTTCAAATTCATGATTTCTGCGTTTCTCTTATTTTATCAACCTTGATACTAATATCATCTGAACACACCATCATGAGGTTCAATTACATAAAATATATCTTCATCCATCATCGACGTTAAACAATAAACAAAGACTCATCGAATTAGAAACACGTTCAGCTGTGAAAGGCTTATGATATTTCCACGCGAATGATTGTATCGGCAACCACTTAAACTCTACACCAGCGATCGGCAATTGGCGGCCTGCGGGCCAAATGTGGGCAGCGAACACCCCTTTTGGCCCACAAAGCCCACAAAGCCAGAAGGGAGATTCTCTGAATGGACGATTATTCCTTCCACCACACTTGGTGCACCATCGGTCACAATTTTATATATTTTTCATATCTAGTTTTGTGAAGAAAAAATAAATGTATGTTTTTTTAGAACGAGAAATGCGTGAGTGAGGTTGAAAAACTATATATAGGACTAATAACTGGTTTGTCATAATATTGCAAAACATGTTATGACCATTTTCGTTATTTGTTTTTGGGGTGTTATGCCGTGTTGCGCTACCTCCTTCTTTAGCCAACGTTTCGGACATCGTTGCAGTGTCCATCATCACGGCAGATCCAGTAGATGTGTAATTTTAGTGGTGAAGTGTGTGCTTATTTATTTCGAAGCGATACCGTGTGGCCAGCTCCACTAACTTTCACCGGTACAAAATAACTGTGATAAGCAGTAAAATCTTAAAACGTATCATGTTATGACCACACTAAAATAAAATTGCCCACGACGCCCATGTGTGCTACAAATAATCTCAAAATGTTAAAAATCAACCCACTTCTAGTATTACATCGGAAAATGTGGCTTCTGCATTGATGAAGAACTATGTAGCAGAGGATCAAATCAGCAACGTCCGAGTAGAAACCAATAACTACCACGCTATATTTTTATGCAAGGAGGGGGGCATCGAAGAAAAATATACTTTAGCTTGTTTGTGACGTGTTGTCCTGTATCAAATATTTAAATTCATTTAGCACTTAACATTTTACCATTTTGCTTTTCTTCCTCTTTTACTCATAATTTTGACGTGTGTGTCACCTTTTTCTAAATATTTCAATGCATTTTTGTCTACGCGCTCTTTTGTATGTGGTCATCTGACAGCTTTCTTTTTTGGTTACAAATTCTCAATTTCATTTTTTGCAACGCATTCTACAAATTGAAACCTCAGTGCTCAGATTAGAATCTAAACTCTGTAAACTTGCTATTCATCTGAATTAAAGTTACAATAACATCCAGTACAAAAACAACAAGTGTTATACTAAGTAAAGGGATACATCATAACCTCATTCTGTACGGAACCCCTCGGGTTTGTAAAACGAAGAAGCCTACTTCACCTGCGCACCTTACAACTGACAGAAGACTGTCTGGAGACCAGACCTTGGGACCCTACATAGCAAAGGTTTGTAGTCTTTGCGCTAAACGACGCTGTTAGACAGCAGCTAGACACGATACGAAGCACGATGACAGAAGCACAAGCGCACTGATTGAGCAGGCTCACACGCGCACATATTTATACGGCCCGCCACCAAAACTGATTTCCGACCGCTGCTCTACACAAACCTCGCCGGATCCAACTAAAACAACGCCTTGATAATCTAGCAGCAGAATGTTATAATTAATTCAACTTGATGGGAGTGAACGGGGAACAACGAGAAACACGCTCTGCGAACTGCCTAAATATGTTAAGGTGGCACTCATAAGTACTATTAACACATTATTTAAGACTCAAACCACGCTGTTGTGGATTATCTCTGGGAGCCAAAAGGCTACATTTTGACCGAATGGGTTTAAAACAATCCTTTAGTTTTACAAACTTTATTATACTGTAATAATTATTATATTAAAATATTCATTTATCATTAATATAAAAAAAAAACTTTTTTTGGAAAAATGTAAACTAACTTTAGTGTTCTGTAATCACTAATCAGCTTTGAGAAAAGCTTGAAATTAAGTTTTCGTTATAATTTTTATTTTTATTTTGAAGAACCTTTCACGTTTTTGTACGTTTTTAATAACGATTCGTAAAAAAATGTTTTTTTTATTATTTTTATTCTTGGTTGGACATTTACACAATACATAGCTACACACTTACCTACATACATCTCTATACATCGGCGACCTGCCAACCCAGAATGAACCAACTCAGAACCACCTCAGAAAGGTCATTAAAAGTGATGATAAAAAAACCTTAAAAAATTCGTTAAAGAGGTTAAGTTAGGTAAGGGTAACCGTCTATTTTAAAATTATTTTTTTAAAGCTTTTAATGACCTTTCTGATGTGATTCTGAGTTGGTTTCAATCTGAGTTGGCATGGAACCCTATACATCATAGACCCTGTGCTTGTAAGTTAGTATTGTCACATGTTCCTTCTTACCCATCCTTATATACCTGTCATTTTTGTTACCCACTTCAGTCTTTAATGGACTAAACATCATTCTCCGCACACACATCTAATACTCCGTATACCTCTTACCGCTTACCGCATCCACAAACCGAATCCCGCATTCTGTGACTGATCTAGTCATATAAGTGCATGAATGAACCCAGCCAAGATAGCAGAGTGTGCCACAAGTTTTCACAGTAAGTCCTTTTTCTCCTTTCCTTCGTGAATTCTTTCTACATTGTGCAGTGATCAAAACACATTTCAAGGTCCTTCAATATCCACAGCCGCATAAAACACACACCAGTCCTTTATTTATGAACACATTATTCTAATTTTTATGGAAGCTAAAAAATAAAGCAAGCAATTTATAAATAAACAAATAACTAGTTATGAAAAATGGTTCTAATTTTTTGTAGTGTATGTGGTTTCAATGTCACTCAACAGATCTGATGTCATTAGGAAATTATGGGTGGTTTTTGTGTCTCAGCAGAGGTCAGTAGGTTATATACTACATACATAAGAGGGACAACTACCGCCCATTTGGGTCTAATAGCCGAACGGTTACAAAGCTAGTCGACCATATCTGATCTATACGTAGGCACCTTCAGTGACCATTTCTCCTGCTGCAGATTAACACACAGTATCCTTTAGAATGGACGTTAAGTCTAGTTAGATATTCATTATAAATAAGAAGATGATGAACACGACTCGTAATCCAGGCGAACCGAAGTACCATCGAAACTCCCGACCATCAGAGTTGCATCGTTTATTATAGAATGCCACACCATAATTTTTAATAACATTTTATTATAAAAAATAGAATCATGACCCTAAAAAAATCCACTGTGTGAATAGGAAAGTAATATAAAAAAGTATGTGTGCAATTCACACGCGGTAGAAGTGAAACCTTCAGAAAAATAAAGAAGACAATGGATGATTTTATCCATATTTTGCTGTCGAGTTCCAGTGCACCTTTTCCTTTACGTTTGGTCATATAATTAGTATTTGCATTTTCTTCTTCGGAGTCTCTGTTTGTCGTTTTCTTTTGTGTTTTCTTTGCCTGTTCATTTAGGAGTGGAAGGAAGATTGGATGTTGATTTTATATAATTTTTAAATAAAAAATATTTGTTTTTTTGATTTCGTAAGATTCGATCTCTGTTCCGCTGAATGTCTGACCCCTAAGGCTCATCAGGCGAATTATACCACTACATCAAATGAGACTTGCATGGGACCGTGGATTTATCGTAATATATTGCAACCGAGTGCCATGAGATAGCAATAAATATTTTATTGCTATCTCAGTCTCTCGCAGGTTAAATACTATAGATGTATGTGTTTGTCTCTTTTTAGTGTCGCTCGCTTCCGTTTCATCGAGTTTCAATCACAATGGTGCTAAAAAAGTTTTCACTTCAAAAATATTTTTACGTAAGTACTACCTATGTTATAATTTTTACAGCCTTTGTGATATTAACAGTTTCCTTGATATGATTATTTACATAAATCGAGTTGTAAAAAGATAAAAGAAATTCAATAATAGAAATTCAATACCACTGTTTTAACACTCGTGCGGTATTAAAACAGTGGTAACGGCGCAAGGGTTAAACCATAGCGTAACGCATGGTGTAACTACACACAAGTTAAGTCGTATCTCACCGATAACGTTACCAAATTAAATCGTTGAAGGCTTTGAAATCGCGCAATTTCAATATTGTAATATTTTGCTTTCACTTCTTGTAATAAATTTTATCTCCCAAGCGTAGTTAACTCGGTTTCGCATCGTAAATTCACATAAATAATTTTATTAAGCTATAATAATTGTAAGTGACTGGGTACCATTATCGCCCTTCCAATAAATGTTTTGCGATAATAAAAGCAATGAATCTGTTTAACAGTCCTAATAAATGCTTTGTATTACGAGTTACGAGTCAGCTAAAGTCAAAATGTAAATTGTAATCTGAACGGTGCGGTCGCAATCATAAAACAGCATTATGATGTGGTAAAATGAAATAACAAGCCTACTGTAAGATTTATTTTAAGCATCATCGCAAGTTGTCAAGCTTTTATTTTCAAAATATGGAAACTAGCAATGTACAAGGTGTTAACCAGATTAATCACAGGAGACCAAATTTGTCCCAGCTCACAAAGGTTGTAACCGATAAATTACGTCGGTACCTTCCAACCCCGAATACATATAGCGTTGACAACATCACTTGCGGCATAGACGTTCCGGGAAGAAACTATACCTACCTTCAGTTTGGATCGAGCAAGCCCAAGAAGCGGAACGCATACCTGCGACGGAAGAAATCAGCACATCATGGCGCTTCGAATTTGTAACGTTAATCTTGATCTTAATATTATATTTAGTTTAGTCAGATATTTAAGGTTACCATTTTGGTTTTACTATTTAATACTTGAGTGTTGTTGTTTAAACACTCTGGCGTCCAATTCTTCGTTTTACTTCCACATAACTTAAATTCACATTAGCAAACTAGTTTGATTGTTGTAATACTCTTCGAGTATTACAAACACCCCTTGAGATCTATAATTTTATAAGAGTCATTAAAATACAATTCGCAAATGTTACGATAATAATAATTCAATAAATCAGATTATAATATAATTAATTCCCTCTTTTATTTCATTGACTTGTCATTGATCATGTTTCTACTTTCAGACTGTAGCTAGCCATTTTAATACATACATAATGCGAATATTATAGGTAACTTCCTTCTAATCGTTACAAGGTCTCGTAAAAATCGCTGTAACTCTCTTAATATCATAGAGATAAATATGTTATAAACGGTATTAGAAAGGCAAATCACTAAGCTTTATATTCAAAACTACAAAATTACCACCAAAAAAGTAAAACGTTTTAGAAAAAATTGTTACTTTGTAAATTTTGTATCAATTATTTTCGTATGGAACGACAAATAAGTGAGGTGGTAATAACGTTTATAATACATTTGTCTATAAAATATGTACGTGTTTTATTTTAAATTTTTATTATAGGTAATTTTATTAGAAAAAAACCTAAACTGAGCCATTGTTTGACCATTTGAAAAATACGCCAAATTTCTGAAGGAGGGATTTACTTAATTGACGTTAACCGATGATTCCTGACATTATATAAAGTAAAAAATGTACATGAAATTTTGTCTCTGGTTACTTTACAGTTGCCTTTTTAGTTGCCTGTTTACTCAGCCGAGTAACCAATCAACCTCTAACCCCGTGCCTATTTGTCCAATACCTATTGTGTATTTTATGTTTTTAGTTGAAAAAAAAAACAACAAAAATTCTCCCGACAATAAAATTTCATTTTCATTTTTTACTCTAAATAATGTCTGCAGTTACTGGTTAAAGTAAGGCAAGTACGTCCCTTAACATCCCATATGCACATTTATTTAATGTTGGTAGGAGTTCTTTGTCGAAGTATGATACAGTTAAAAATAACCGAAGGTACGGGGTCGGATTAGCTCTGCCGAAGGTCACCCAAGTAGTTTGGTATGTTTGGTAGGGGTGCCTTTTGTATGGGCTGAGGTTTGTCTAGTTCCTGCAGATTGGGAGAGACTGGTTGAGGGAGATCTTATGATCTCTCCAGCAGGACTTTTTATTTTATTTTTTCTTTATTCGTATGCCCGTGTTGTGGTAGTCGATAATGGCTCTTTCGGAACTTCGCTTTATACCACGGTGGGAGGGATTAATTCGTACTACCGTCACTCCTGGACACATTGACCACTGATTCCTAAACACACCTCATACCTTTTACCTTAGCAGATTTTTCACTCCTTTGTTTCCTTAAAAGTTAAAAGACCCTATACCCATCATCCCCAAAGATGAATTGAGAGAAATTATTTTTCTCAGGGACTCCAAAGTGGATCTATTGTAAAAAAAGTGGATTTATTCCCCAATGCGACTAAATATTATAAATTGAAATTTTACGTAGCTGTTCCAATATTAAAATATTTTTAATTGTGAAGATAAATAATTTAGTGTTTTTTATTACTAGGTACATTTTTAAAGCCAATCAGGCTTTATGAATGTAAAGCCTTAACAAAATCGCTTACTAATTTTTAATAGCACTGAATGCCTTTTGGATTCAATGTGCCCTAAAATATAGAATACTTTTTGAAGCATTTGATGGACTATCGTACTTTTAAAAATGGTTGCTGGGCCGTAATAAAATTTACGACCCGTAAAAAACTGCAACTTGTCAAAAATATTCACATTATTTGCATATTTAATGGGGCTCGACTCGTAATATGGAATTTTTTTATTTATTGAAAGGCTCGGCCAATTTTTCAAGTTCTGTGACAAAGATATATTTTACGATGATTTTTTAGCGCTAAAACTGTACTTCCTCTCATTTTAATTGGAAAAGGTTTTATAATAATAACAGAAAAATGGTTTGATTCCAATGATTATATTTTTTTAAACCAATCGGTTTCGGTTCGACCTTAACCTTCCTCAGGGTGAATAAGAAATATTAAATAAAAGACGGGATTGCACAGTATTTTATTTATTATATTTTATTTATTTGTTTATTTAGCACAATATTATACATTTATATACATTATTTATAAAATTTTGACTGCCAATTTATTGTTTTTGATTATTTATTACATTTATATACCTACATTATTTAAATCAACAATAGAAAAGAGAGAGATAACGTCAAACTGGTGGGGAGGTACCTAAGAACGTGGGGGTAAAGGTAGGCGTGGGGAAGGGAAATGTGTTAAAAATGGGGCTGTTTGACAAAACTTACTGTTTACATAGTAAAGTGTTTTTTTTTTATTATTAACGATTTTTTTTTAATTTAAAAAGATTCTAGATTATTACGGCGTAGACCTTTCTCATTTCTATGCAGTACATCTATTCCCGAAAATTTATCAAATGAGTGATCTTTATCTATTAGGTGCTTTGCGAAAACCTACACTAAAATTCTGAAAAACCTACACTATTTAGGCATCTCAAGTATTCAGCAACCCTAGTTTGAACATTTCTATCCATTTTACCTAAGTAAATTGCTGGACAATCATTACAGATCTGGAATAAATGAGAAAAAAATTGCATTTATGCTTATAGATGCCAGAATGACTTAAAAAAGTAATTACCTGTTCAAGAAAGTTATTGCCAGTTCTTTAAAAAAAGGTTTAAAAAAATTCTCTCGGTTTTAAACCGTAAAGCTGGAGGCACTATTTCGAGGTGGCAAAGCTTCAAAATATTGACCAAAGAACAGTGGAAGTGGCTTATGGGGGACTAAATCCTAAATATTAATTAATTAATTAAATTAAATTAAATTTGGACAACTTATATAGCGCTGTTTTTGCGAAAAATCGCCTCAAGAGCGCTGTACAAATTAACAAGGATTTTACATTAGAATTTACTTAACTTAGGAGGCTAGATAACAACTCGTCTTGCAGCTATCAAGCGCATGGATTATTGAAATTCTAGCCCCCCGATAAATTAAATAAAATATCTTTTTATACGTACGTATTTCAATTTACTTAACTATGTAGGGGGCTAGATACCCACTCGTCTTGCAGCTATCAAGCGCATGGACTGTTGGAATTCTAGCCCCCCAATAAATTAAATAAAATATCTTTTTATACGTACGTATTCTAATTTACTTAACTATGTAGGAGGCTAGGTATCAACTCGTCTTGCAGCTATCAAGCGCATGGATTATTGGAATTCTTGCCCCCCAATAATACATTTACCTTCTGTAAATATACATGAATAGACTGATTCTAATGATACTGCTAGTGACATTGTTTGAAATAGGATGACCACCTTTGTAACTGACATCAACACGACACGACCGAATATCCCAACAAATCATTTGGTGAATTTTCGCCTGCTAATAAAGCAAAATTATCAGTGTGGCTGAAGCCTAAATGCATTTGGCATAGCTAACATCACAGTGCCCGCGGTGCTGCGGCAAAATTGCTGAAAAGGTAACTCATCGAAGCTATAAACAGACCCATAGCGGACCACATTAATGAACAGCGGCCGGCACTTGATTTGTGGTCAGGGGCCTGCAAAACACTGTACGTTGTGTCAGTGGCGTAGCAAGGGGGGACACCCGACCGTTAAAAACATCTTACGAAGGTAGATTATTGCCACAAAAATATTTTACACGTGAACACTGTCTTAGCTGACACAGATGATATATTCTCCTTTCTTTCTTACGATTGGCATGAAGTAAATTGTTATCTTTTGATTGACGTGAATCAGTGAAAAAGTTGTTATTCTGTAATATTTTTAAGAGTTGAAATACATCTTTAAGAAAACAGGATGAGTGGATTGGATAGTTTTTTTGTTGTTGTAATAAACGATTACCAATAAACGCAAAACTTGAATACAATTAAAGCAAAATCGATCGACGGAAAAAAAGATCAATCATTAGTATTTTTTTCTGTATTTCATTGTTGTGTGTACATAAAATAAATATACTAATGGAATTGCAATACGCAATATGAAGCACTTGTCCGCAGCATCCTGGAATACAGCTCCATTATTTGGGCGCCCTCTGAATAAAACCATATCCTAGAAATGAAAGAGTACAAGAAAGGTTTATGCGTTACCTGTATATGAGGGAATATACATACTACCCATTCCTGTACCCATCGTTGTTTTTAACAGGAATACTGGATCTTAAGGTTAAACGTCACGTACGTTATAATCTATGCATTCACAGATGGCACCAATTAAATTATTTTAAGTTTTTAATTATTTTTGCACGTTTCGCTTTAAAATAATAAAGTTAATTAATTGTTTGCGCCCGTAAATATTTAATATGAATATATATAAATAGTTTAGTCCATAAACAAACCTAAATCTTTCAAGAAGGTCTTAAAAATACAATATTGGATTGAGTCACCGATATAGAATATGTACGGGCGCAAACAATATTTCACGTCAATGTTTTAAAGCAAAACGAGCAAAAAGTATTAAAAACCTAAAATAATTTAATTGGCGCCATCTGTGAATGCGTAGATTATAACGTACGTGACGTTTATCCTTAATACTTTAGTAGCCCGCCGAAAAATATTTTTGGGGAAATATTTTTTTTAACTGATCTCCAGTACTGTACTGAATCCACCTACATATGTTGAAGGAGATTAACCTATATGTCCCTAACGCGTATACTCGTGGGAGAACCCACGCACTTTTTTATGCTCCGAAAGCGAGAACTTCTTTCTTTCAGAATGCGCCATTAAACAGAGCAATTCAACTGCTTAACGATTCTGCATTGAGCATCGACATCTTCAATGTTACCTATAGAGAGTTCAGTAACTATCTTTTGACATACGTCTCAACATAGTGAAACTGACACCATGGATTTTTTTTCTCTTAAATTTTGCAATCTTCTCCGTAACAATTTGGTTTATAACTGTTTTATGGAGAATCTGAAAAAAATAATAATTAAGGAATAATATTAAATAATCAGTAATATCGAGGATTTAAAAAAACGTTTTTACACCTTTGACTGATTTGATTTCGTCGTTAATTCGTCGACCAAATGTAAGAGCGCCCCAGATTTCGCTTAGTTGTCGATTCTTTGGATAGGAGGTCACCATCGCATTACTAGCACCGCCAATATGTTACCTAAATTATTTTCTTCACTATTGGGTAGAACATTATCCAAAATCTAGTTTAAGGAAAACTAACTCTTGGAGTATCACCACATTATCCGCACCGGGTGCCACTCATGCTAGCTACGCCACTGTGTTGTATACACACCGTACCTACCAGTCACCGATTTTACAGCGTCAAGTATCGGGATAATATTAATAAAAGCGAGTGCTTTTGTAGCAGATATAACGAAAATTATGGAGGGTTTTTGTTGACGTCAGATGGTAGTCGGAATTCATGAAAAAACAATAATTCAAAACACAAAAAAATACTTACAGCCTTAATAAAAAAACCCTGTGAAAATTTTATTCAATTGACAAACGGCCGCGGATGCGAAAATATTACTAATTAAAAAATTGTTCATAGAAAGAAATACACATCGTTTACACAGCCTGAGAGGGTAGTTTATCTCTGTTTTATTAATGATGTCTGAACGAAATTTGAAATTTTTCCAAAGTATTTTGAAAGTTCTATATATTTCTTCTTTTTGAAGGTGTCATAAAAAAATGTACCATTTATGAAAACTAACAAATTAATTTTTTTATTTTGACTTAAATTCGTGTCACAAAATAAGTTTGCTGTGTTTGATGAAACAATATTTGTTTCTGTGTAATATTCTTTTAATGTAATAATCACACTAAGATTTAGCCATTATTATCAAGCCATATAAGTAAATAGAATTATCGGACCCGTGATGAATCACAGGATATTATAAAACATTGTAGAATTGAAAAGCTGAAAGTTTTGAAAAAATATTGGCCACAGGATCCAAGCTTTTCAAAAACAAACATTGTTGAGTTTTTTTTTTCGATATTTGTTTTTGGGTGTTATGCCGTGTTGCCATACCTCCTTTAGCCAATCATCAAATCTGCCCTGATGATGGACACTGTAACGCTATCCGAAACGACGTTGGCTAAAGAAGGAGGTAGCGCAACACGGCATAATACCCCAAAGACAAATAATGAAAATACGTTTTGCCGTGAAAATTGAAAAACGTATTATTGTTGAGTTTCTTTATAATTTTACATGCAGGTACCCAGTAAATGCATTATTTCTCAATGCTTTCTCGTTCGTTCCCGTTCCCCCTTCCGCCTCCCTTACCCCTCCCTCGTCTCTTTTATTTTCTCTGTTTCACCTCCACCTTCCCCGCCTTCCCCCCTTACCATCGCTTGCATTCCCCTGTCCCGTTTGCGAACTCATCCTTCCTCTCGCGAACCTTCCTCCTTCGTTCTCCTCTGCCCCACCCACATTTCCCTCTTCCTCCCGCCTTCCCTCCCTGCCGCTAAACTACATTAAATACATACATTCTTCAAACCACTCCAGTCACGTATTGTAAAATTTTTATCCAAATTTCATAACGCCAGAGCTCAACAGTATTGCAATAGAAACCTTTGCGGGCGTGCGCTCTAGAAATCATTAAAGTTTCATTTCAACCGGTTTAATGGTTTAGGGACCCATAAAGGATAAACAATGAAACTTTCATTTTTACATATTAAGACTGGCAGATGAGGTAGAAATTTCTCACAGAATTCTTACTAATATGTATTATATAAACTCCTCTTCGCTGACGATATCAAACTTTTCAGAGCTATTAAAAGTCATATAGATTCCATTCTTTTGCAAAATGATCTTGATTCTCTTGTCAAATGGTAGGAATTGAATAACTTACCCTTCAGCATCCAGAAAGCAGTGCCGTTACATTTACAAGATCCAAAGACACATTTCTATTCCCATACCACATAAATAAAATTATACCAACACGCAAAAATGAGATTCGAGACGTTGAATTTTGAAGCAAACCTCTTTTTCAAATACCACATATCTGACAATGTCTCCCGCGCCAACAAAATCAAAATGCTCGGATTTGTTCTTCGTAATGCAAGATCATTTGCTATTGGAATTCTAATACGAAGAACATATGAAGCACTTGTCCGCAGCATCCTGGAATACAGCTCCATTATTTGGGTCCCCTCTGAACAAAACTATATCCTAGAAACAGGAAGAGTACACAAAAGGTTTATGCATTACTTGTATGTGAGGGAATAAACGTACTACGCATTGCTGTATCCATCGTTGTCCTTAACACGAATGCTCAATCTTAATACCTTAGAAGCCCGCCGAAAAATATTTTTGGGGAATTTTTTTTTAAGCTGATCTCCGGTACTGAATCCACCTATGTTAAAGGAGATTAACCTATATGTCCCTAAGGCGTATATTCGTGGGAGATCCCACGCACTTTTTTATGCTTCGAAAGCGAGAACTTCTTCCTTTCAGAATGCGCCAAAACAGAGCAATTCAACTGCTTAACGATTCTGCATTGAGCATCGACATTCTTCAATGTTACCTGTAGAGAGTTCAGTAACTATCTTTTGGCATACGTCACAACATAGTGAAACTAACCCCACGGACTTTCTTTCTTTTTCTTTTTCTTTTTCTTCTTTTAAATTTTGTAATCTTCTCCGTAATAATTTGGAGTATAACTGTTTTATGAAGAACCTGAAAAAATATATAAAAAACACGAATGTTTGTATGGATGAATGTGTGTTTGTTCATCTTTCATGCAAAAACTACTGAATGGTTTTTAATGAAACTTTACAATAATATAGCTCATACATCAGAATAACATAGTGGCTATTATTTATAAAGCTAGCTAGGAAGGGGACGCGGTAGGGGAACGGGGATGCACGGGAAAGGTTATTCAGGGAGAAACAATATATTTTATTGAATATGGCTTAGCAATGCACGCAGGGAATATGGTAGTAACAAATTAAACATCCGCAGAAATTTTTCGGATTCCAAGAATATTTTCAATAACTAAAAAAACAACAAATGAAATTCTAATATGATGAAAAAAATATTGTCTAGCCTTTTCCAAGGACAGTGGTCTTTGAAAATTCCTTCTTCTAGGTATTAGAAAACATTTTGAAACATGTAATATGTTAGAGCGGTGGTGGTAGCTTTTCCTTGGAAAAAGGGTAATGTTTGATATGGAACCGAGATATATTATGTAGGTTTAACAATATTATTCAGTCAAATGTTATCTTTTAATCTGGGTCCGAAACACACAAACCTTTCTCTATAAAGTAAAAGTTTTTTAATCAAACTTCTAGTTGGAAAGTACCTCATTAAATAATGACTCTGGGATATGTGTGAAACATAATATTATTTAAATATTACAGTTATCGCAGCCAGACTTGTGATAAATACAGCACTTACGCAGATGCACTGCTTGCATACAGCATATTTAAAACTTGTTGAAGGCCGCCATGGTCAAGGGGTATGACTCTCAATTTGCAATGCGAAGGTCGCGGAATCAAATCCCGGGGTGCGTAATAAATTATAAATTTTATTTGATTAATTTGTGTTATTTTACAATTAATGCATTTAAAAATTCTAATATACAGGGTGTCCGGGAGTAAAGTGCATTAACTTCGGGAGGTAATTCTACATGATGGTAAGAGTAAAAAATATTAATAACGTTTTCCGAAAATCCAACGTTTTTCCCATACAAATAGACGTATCTACTAAAATCCTTAGTGTGAGGTACGATTTTACTTGCTGAGAGCGCGCCGGACATGGTTGTGGCAACATGTTAATGGTTGTGATTGGCCCGTGTCGTAACAGCGGAAAATAATAAAATTGGCCGCACACGCCGGTCTAATTTTATCTTTTTACCACAAAACTAACCCTAGTCTGAAGAAAACACGCACTGAATTAAGTTGTTCCTTTAAGACAGTCTTAATAAATACACACTAGATAAAGATACAATACAGCAACAAGTTTTGATTAAAATCAATAAAGTTTTTAAAGTGAAACATTGCCACGCGAATAAAATTGTTACATTCAAATTTAACACTGACACTGACAGAATTGGGAGAGCGCATGGGGCGGTGATTTGGCAACAGCGGAAAATATTAATGCTGCCCGCACTCTCCGGTCTAATTTTATCTTTACGCCACAAAACTACCCCTAAAAGTTGGAATTTCTTAAAAAGTTATTTATCTTTTTTATTTTTGCTATGCACTTTACCTTCAGACACCCGTATATTTTCAGTATATATTCAGTGAACAGTTCTTCTACTGCAGACAAGCACTAAGCATCCATTAGAACGGACGTTAAGGCCAGTAAGATATTCATTGTAAATAATACGAGAATAAACAATCCTCGTGCGAATAAATACAGACCAATACACACAATCCTAAATTTGGTGTTGTTTTAGTCAATTCTAATATTGAACCACCTTTAATAGCATAAATTAAGCAAATTCAGTGGCGTAGATTAATTTGGAAAATGTATATTCCGTTATTGTTCCAGGCGAAAGGAAATAATTTCGGTTCAGATAATCCGCGTTGTTATGCTTGTAATTTGGGATATCTTGGAGAATTTGGCTAGGAAAATTTTGAATTTATGAAATATTAATTTCCTTTAAAGGCGGGTACACAATATGTTGTCTTCTTTGTATCATCATACTTCTTTGTTGATAGAATTGTGTCTAATTTAAACATCCTTTGAAGCGGTAACCCTGGTCCTCTTAATTACACCACTTGATGAAAGAATCATAATTATTAAAACTCTCATGCAGAAGACTTATTTGCGACTTAACTTTTATTTTTAAAATTAATAATAGTATTTTAGACAGACCTGATTTAAGATTACATGCACACAATCAATGGATACTAATGTGTGTGTTATGCTTAGAAACAATATCAATATAATAAAAATCTTTTAGTGCAATTTTATTCATTTTTATATGCATTTGCATCTTACTAAGTTAAGTAGGTACAAGTTGATAAATGTTCGTTGCCCGAATTTATTTGTAATTTTTGGAATCGACATAACCTCATTTTGACTAAATCTTAGTCTACTTTTTCTTTATTTGAATACGGAGTCAGACAATACGTTTTGGCATAAAATTTTGAACCACAATATCCCTCGAACATTATATTTACTGACTCATATTATAAATTTATATCTCTTCTTTGTACATTAATACTTTAACAAAAGCTTAGTCATTGAGATTTAGATTGTTTTAATATAACCTTTATTTGTCTTGCTTCGCATCAATAATGCTGACCAATGCATTATCTTCATTCATTTTTATGTGTTATGCTTTAGGGATTACGGTAAACACATTTGGAATTGGGTAGATAATAATAACACTCCTTGTACATCCCCCCACTTGAGTTTCCCTCCCCCCTCCCCCCCGCTTGTCACTTCCAACTTCCCGTCTTCCCTCTTCCATCATTCTCACTCTCGCATACCTCATCCTGGATTCCCCTCTCCCTCCCGCCTTCCTTCCCTGCCGTTAAAATTAATAAAATACACACGTTTTTCATATACAACTCACGTGCCTCCTATTGTTAAATTGTTATATAAATTTCATAATGCAAAATACATATATATATATATATAGACGGCCGGCGTAGTCCAGCGATAAGGCTCTTGACTAGCACTCCGAAGGTCGCGGGATCAAATCTCGGGCGTGGCAAATAAATTTTATTTGATTAATTTGTGTTATTTCACAATTTATTCATTTAAAATAATATATACCTTTATTGGATAACCAACACCTCTGCCATAGGTCACCCCAAGTGGTTTGCTACGTTTGGTGATTTAGCAGGGTTGCCCGGGTTCATGGGGTGAGGTTTGTCTAGGTCTTGGAGTCGGCTGACCAGGACACACTGAACCCCAGATTCCTACCCACCCCTTAAACCCTTTTCCTTCCCAGAACTCTCCTCTCTTTCCTTTCCTAGAAAAGCTTTCCACACAGCATCCCCAAAGATGGCATAGGCCCTAAGGGAATTATTTATTATTTTCCTCAGGGCCTCCTGTGTGGAGCTCATGTAAAAAAAAATAAAAAAAATATATAGTATATTTGCGGCACGTTCCATGGTGGAAAATACTCTCAGTATCGCCCTGGTGAAAGACCACCATTCAGAATTGAAACGTTGCTTGAAATGGCTTTAGCCGTGTTTAGTGACCAGATCTAATAGCTAGGTACTTCCCCACCTTCCTCTTCCCTATCTCCTTCCCGTCCCCACTACCTTCAGACTTACAACATACCCCAATTGGGGATGCCATAGTCCCACTGGCTCCAGACGGGAGTAGTTGGGACTCTTGTGTGGTATTCAAGTAAAAAAAATAAATATATATATATATATTTGTATACATACAAAAATCTTTTTAAACAAAGAAAAATAAACTTTTATGTGTATAGATTTTGATACCTACTTATGTTGCAACCACACCAATTTATGTGTGGTGCAATTTGCAAGACTGCGAAAATAATTGCAGAACATATTTATAAAAGCATCGTGACGAAATGCAATTATGTTTCGTATGCACGTTTTAAAATATTTATCGGCATGGAAATGGCAAATGCAAATAATGACTTGGCCTGCTGTGTAAGTAGGTACTGAGAGATCAATGACCCGCTCACTAATGGGGCCGACAGACTTAGCTATAAAGTATCATCGCACGCACAATTTCGCTCGTAATACAATCGCATACAGACCCGCGACAAGATGATATTTTATTTTTTTACATTAGCTCCACACAGGAGGCCCTGAGGAAAATAATTTATGTCAGGGCCTATGTCATCTTAGGGGTTGCCATCTGGGTTTTTTTTTTAGGAAGGAAGAAGAGGAGGTTCTGGGAAGGAAATAGGTAGTAGGGTTGGATAGGAATCTGGGGGTCAATGTGTCAAGAAGCGACTGTCGAATGAATCCATCCCTCCAACCGTGGTGCAAGGCGATGGGTCGAGTGATTTTGGCGGGAGAGGATAAAAGACCTCCCTCAACCAGTCTGTCTCGATCCTGCCCACCACACGGAAGGTGGGCAGATGCATCGGCCGCCAAGATCTGGACAAACCTCACCCCATGAAACCGGGTACCCCTGCTAAGTCACCAAACGTAGCAAACCACTTGAGGTGATCTATGGCAGAGGTGTTTGTAATCCATTAAATAGTTCCTGGGGCGGCAGTATACATTTAAAAATAAATGTTTTGCTTACCGCAAAAATATATTTTTAAAAATGAAATATTTCGTTTTGTACTTAGTTTATACACTAACAAAATATAAACTCAATAAATAAAAATATATTGGGATCTTGTGTACATGAGCACAGTCCACTCATCAAAACTCAGTTTACAAATAAAACCTATTCAAACGAACGATACACAGATATACACTGATTCCTCATTTTCCAAAAAAGACCTTTCACATAGCGACCCAAAAGATGAAATAAATTCTGATGGATTTTTTTTCCTTTGGAGTCCTGTGTGGCGTTTCTTTTTCTTCCTTGCACAGTCTCAACTCATTGCCTAGGTAGGCTGTTGGGGTCAGCTCTTCTCGTTTTCAGGTTACAGTTTCTGGGTATTGCCTTCATCCAGGCCGTTTCTCTGTAGTGTTTTGGAGCATTGAGTCATCCAGGAGTTCTTTGGTCATCCTCTGGATGACTGTCGGTGGAAGCTCCGTAGACATTGCCTGCTTCACTGTGTGGTCTGGTGGTCTCTGTCTTATGTGCCCATACCATCTCGACTGTTGTTCCTCCAGTTTACTGTTTATGTCCTTGGCACCCAGGCTACCACGAATGCGTGAAATTTTAATCTTATATTTTAGTGATACTCCTGCCGACCATCTAAGCATTCGAATTTCTGCTGTTTCGAGTTGCCTACGGTGGGAGTTTTTTTTTTTTTTACAGTGAATACCGCACAAGAATCTCAACTGCATCCGTCTGGAGCCAGTGAGACTATGGCATCCCCAATTGGGGTATGTTGTGAGGCTGAAGGTAGCGGGGAGGGGAAGGAGGTGGGGAAGAGGAAGGTTGGGAAGTACCTGGCTATTCAGATCTGGTCACTAAACACGGCTAAAGCCATTTTCAAGCAACGTTTCAATTCTGAATGGTGGTCTTACACCAGGGCGATACTGATAGTATCTTCCACTCTGGAACATGCCGCGAATACACTATATATTATTTTAAATGAATTAATTGTGAAATAACACAAATTAATCAAATAAAATTTATTTGCGCATGCCGGGTTCGAACCCGCGACCTCCGGAATGTGAGTCAAGAGTCTTAGCCACTGGACTACGGAGGTCGTCAAACATAGTAGGTACATAGTCCAGCATTCGGAGCCATATATTACCGCACACAAGATTCCTGTTACGGATCAAAATTTTATCCATCCCACACCTATTTCATGGTTGAAATCTGCTGCCCATCCTCCGTCTCTGTGAATGAGTGAGCCCAGTTACTTAAATGAGTCACAGTTGGCTAATGTTACTCCATCCAGTTGCAACGAAGGAGTTACAGCATTTGTGTCTTCAATTGGCAAGTACAAATATTCTGTCTTTTTCCTGCTAATTATTAGGTCATTATCCTCCACGATCTTTCTCCACCTGTGTGGCGTTATTGGAAAAAAACCGAGGAGGGCAAGAAAATTTAAATAGAAATACTCATTTATTCCATAATTGCGTGCAAACCTTTCGTGAAAACACGATACTGATTGAATTTTCAGGAAAAATTATTTTTGAAATTAAATATCATGGAAAGCAATTTCAATACTTAAAAAAACATTATTTTTCACAAATGTAGCCTACACAGGAGCAGATAAAATTATGTGAAAATATGTGTTTTTTCAAAGCTCGGAATATGATTCCGTTGATAGCCCTACCAATTATGTTTTTGTTTATTTTATATCCTTCGTAGGGCCACTAACGTGAAAGCACTATTCCTACTTTACTATTATTTCTAACAAAATGTGAGTGGTTGCCCTGAAATGACGCTCTTAAAAGTGGAGTTCAGAGCCTCGAGAAAATCGCCAAAAACACAATTTTTTGTTTAACAGTTGGAATTATTTTTGTCGGAAAGAAATTTTTACAACTTACTTCAAACTTTAATAAAACTGACTGGTTGCGCAATAATTTTTTCCAAAACCAAAACGACAAAAAGCTCTCTTTAAATACCTACCCACCGTATTATGCAAGTACGGAAAATCACCATGACGAAAAATTGATTTAACCAAATTTTACCCCTTAGGCCTCGGGAATATTCTGTCAGAAGGACAGAAATTTCCGCTTTTCGTTTAAAACCAAATAAATGGATTTTCTGAATATATCCGAAAACTAAAAGTCGAAAGTGTGCAGTTAACACGCGGTAGAATTAAAACCATCAGAAAAATAAGTACAAAGTACAAAGCACCGCACAAAGAAGAGACCGATTATTTTATCTCATTCTCTCGCGGGCTAAATCCTATAGCTGTATGGTTTTGTCTCTTTTTAGTGTAGCTTTTTCGTTTCATCGAGTATCAAGTTACAACGGTGCTGAAGAAGTTTTCACTTCAAAAACTGTTTTTAAATGTATGTAAGCTTTTAAGTATTATTATTAGAAGTAAACATATGATTTTTGAAATATTGAAATTTTTAATGCAAACCAAAAAAAAAGACTCAACTTAACTAACTAGAGTTATTGGCAACAAAAAAAAAAGAAAAACACACACACCTTTGAAAATTTGAGATTGGTCAACAGTTTTTATTTTCGGGAGGCGTTCAGAAATATTCTATTTACTTCGATTTTATTGCGAAGCGAAAGCATTTTGATCATCTGAAAAATAAGCTTTATTTTCGAACTAACTAACCATCACGCCGTTTCCCCGCAGGGGTAGGCAGAGAAGACTGACCGCCAAACAACTCGATCTTGGCACACACTCCTTGCCTCGTTCACATTCATACATCGTCTCACACATCTCTCTTCTATTATTTCGGCTCTTCACATGGCCCGACTCAAGTATCTGATGCACTTGGTCGTGCCATGTCTTCCTCGGGCGTCCCCGACTTCTTCTACCATTCACATTAACGTCATATATTCTCCTTACACTCCTTTCCTCGTTCATGCCCAAACCATTTGAGCGTCCCTTTCTTAATCTTATTCATTAAGCTTACATCAGCCTTGCATTCTTCGCGTATCTCCACATTTTTCACACGATCGTACATGGTTTTATCACACATACGCCTTAGGGATCTCATTTCTACAGCATTCATTCTACTTCCATCCTTCCTCTGCTAGTTCCATGCCTCACTGCCATATATCATGAAAGGTACCAGCACTCCATTATGGACGGCTAAGTTCGCTTCTTTGGACAGTTTTTTGTTGGCGCGAACGGTGTTTAGTCCTCCATTAATGGAGTTGCCTGCATATACCCTTCTTTCGATATCTCTAAGAGCCTTCCCATCTCTTGTAAACATACTTCCTAAGGACACAAACTCGTCCATCTTCTCCAAGTATTCATTATTCACAACTATATTGCACATTGTTTTCACGCTCTCTCTTTCAAATATCCTGACTTTAGACTTACTTACATTCATCATTTACTCATTCTTCATACATACTTCGTTCATCCTAGACACGAGAGACTGAAGCTCTTCCATACTGTTAGAAATCAGACCACATCTTCAGCACATTTTGTTAAAGGTTAAATATTAAAAAAATAATGATCATTTGGGATGTAATGAATGCGGTCGTCCATTAAATTTATTACGTCCTGACACTCGGTCTCGAAGCTATTTTATTTACAGGCCTTGTTTCCGTAAACAGCTATAAAAACTCGACAAAGATCATTTCGGGGACCAAACGCCATGAGTTTGGCCAAATTGTCCTATCAAATTAGCGACAAATAACGGATTACGTGAATTAGACACCCGTTTCCTTCGGATTATTGTATTATAGACAACAAACAATAGGTAGATAATTGTAATGCTGTATAGTTTTATAGTTTTTGTAACTGTAATTTTTTTCTGTTGTTAACAAAGGATTATTTACGTAGTAAATTATTTGGAATTCATCCGGTCAGTGGCTGAGTTGCCAACGCGTTTGGGTCCCACCCAGACGTCGTGTTTTCCGCTTACTTTAGTGTTAATAGTAGATTTTTATATTTAATTAAATGAAGACAATATTAGCGAAATTAAAAACGAATATCTGAATATAGAAAAATCAGAAAAAGATATTTGCACCTCTGGGACTCGAACCCAGGACCATTCGCTTTCTGAGCAAATGCGCTGGCCACATTTGCCCGTAAAGCGAAAGGTTCTGGGTTCGAGTCCCAGAGGTGCAAATATCTTTTTTCTGCTTTTTCTGTTTCCAGATTTTCGATTGACTTTCGCAAATATTCTCTTCATTTAATTAAATAGTACAATTTGAGGTTTTACTCGTAAAGTTAAAAAAATAAATAAATTAAAAACGTAGGTTTTCAGAGGTTGTGAAGGTATTCGTAAACCGTAATGTATTCGTAATTCGTAAACCCGGAAATGTTTATCTTTGTCGCTTATCTCCACATATTATAAATTAAAGTCCCCCGCCGCGTCTGCCTGCCTATCTGTTCGCGATAAACTCAAAAACTACTAACGGATTTTAATTCGGTTTTCACCAATAGATGGAGTGATTCATGAGGAAGATTTAAGTAGATAATTTGTCAAGGTTCTGTGTAAATTGGTTGAAATATATAATATATAAAGGGAATCTACTTAATCGAGAAACCACTTAAAGAATTCATTGTTATAAAAAAAACATTGTACCTTACTAAACTATATATTAACAATAGTGACCCGACAATTCGTCCTGCGACAATTCATCCGGCGACAGTTCATCCTGCGACAGTTCATCCGGCCGACAGTTCATCCTGCCGACAGTTCATCCTGCCGACAGTTCATCCCGCCGACAATTCATCCAGCGACAATTCATCCTGCCTGATCATTTAGAAGATTTTTATTAAGTAAGTATGCAAAGAGGATATACGGCCGTACAACCAAAATCGATATACTTATATCTGAAGGCATCTTGAGTGGAAATCCGCTGTAAAAATATTTTTACTAACAATAATTTCGACTCTCCGAAGAAGCATGCGTGAATAACAAAATACGACATACTTATACTTATAGGTTAGGTTGAATTGTCAGGATGAATTATCGCCGGATGAATTGTCGGCGGGATGAACTGTCGGCAGGATGAACTGTCAGCAGGATGAACTGTCGGCCGGATGAACTGTCGCAGGATGAACTGTCGCCGGATGAATTGTCGCAGGATGAACTGTCATGGAACCATTAACAATAGCAATTCTTACATTTATATAATAATATATTCATAATTCGACTACCACAATCCGGGCATGTGCCTAGCGTGGTAGTAGAATCACCTGTAAATACCGTATAAAAAGTTATATGATGAATAAAGAAAAGAAAAAAAAAAGTCTGTATTTGGTGGATGAGTGGGCTGGCAAGCGGGCGGTGTAGATTTAATTTGTATTCAAATCTACAGTTTTTTGCCAAGGAAATTTTGCACATGTTCAAAACAAGAGAAAGGTCACTGTCTACATTAGATTTCGAAAACTCTGTGTAAAGCCCAGGCATCGCCGGGGACTTCAGCTAGTATGTTATAATTGAAAGCAAAAAATAAATAAAATAATATTTGTACTCAATATTTTAATTGACCTTTTGATTATAAAAATATTTTTTCAGTTTGGTTGGGGATTTTGATCTCAAAACCAAAATTAAGATATTGCTATGTTTAGAGAATTTAAAGCACGGTGGTATTGTGGGCGGATAGAACGCCTCCTACTCTCAACATCATAGGCATGGACTTTTAATCTCAGGGTCAGGGATTCGGCACACTCAGGCAGGCAGGTTATAGAATGCAATCAAACTCGGGGAACACATAATAAGAGTTTATTGTACAAGTAAGACAAGTGGAGACATATTTATAGTTATGGCTTTTTAAGACCTGATTAAATTACGGAGATGGCTTGATACGATTCTATTCTGGAAGTTAGGCTCAATTTCTAATATGAGTTATGAAGCTACCTTTTTCGTGGTTGACTGCATCAGCGATGAGGCCCAGCTTTCGACGCCGTCCGGCGGAAAGCTTAGACACAGGCGACCTGGGTTCTGCTACATCAATGCACTGGGAAGTTCTCTGGAGCAGCAAGATGGATGTATGGCCACGTGCATTTAGAATTTAACTGTCAAGCACAACAGTACCCGTATAAAGGGACTCGGTTATTTACATTTTAACTGATTAATCACGGATGGCTATTAAACGACCACGGACTTTTTTGCTAAAGCTTGGCCTCTGGCCTAGTGGAACGGAACACCTTATATCGTGTCAATGTTATCAACTCGGCCAACCAGTTCACGGTGGTCGCTGAAGATCGTGCCTATATAAAGTCGCCAGCTCCATACGAGCCCTCTTTCCTTCCAGTCTGCCGCAGTTATCCCCCCTGGCTCCATCGAGCAGTTGGCCCCCTCGTGCATTGAAGTCCTGGGCAGGTCAGCCCCTGCCTGGACTGGTCCCCAGTGCCGCAGTCCTCGTACCCGCCTGCTGTCAGCGATCCAGCCACCCCAGTACCAGGTTTAACATATTCTTCCTTAAAGAGCCATTAAAATCCGTAGACGTACCCTCAGGCCTTAAAACGTATTCTTGTCATGTACTCCAAGCTTAGATTTGTACAATAAACAATTGTTATGTATTCCCGAGTTTGATTGCATTTTATAACCTGCAAACCTGAGATGAGCCGAAACCCTGACCCTGAAAAGTCCATGCCAATGTCGACGCTGAGCTGCCGTTCTATACGCAAATCTACACCTTGCTTTCAATCTACAAACATAGCACTGGCGCCCCACGTTAGGCGCCAGTGCTATGTTTAGAGAATTTAAAGCACGGTGGTATTGTGGGCGGATAGAACGCCTCCTACTCTCAACATCATAGGCATGGACTTTTAATCTCAGGGTCAGGGATTCGGCACACTCAGGCAGGCAGGTTATAGAATGCAATCAAACTCGGGAATACATAACAATTGTTTATTGTACAAATCTAAGCTTGGAGTACATGACAAGAATACGTTTTAAGGCCTGAGGGTACGTCTACGGATTTTAATGGCTCTTTAAGGAAGAATATGTTAAACCTGGTACTGGGGTGGCTGGATCGCTGACAGCAGGCGGGTACGAGGACTGCGGCACTGGGGACCAGTCCAGGCAGGGGCTGACCTGCCCAGGACTTCAATGCACGAGGGGGCCAACTGCTAGGACCTCGATGGAGCCAGGGGGGATAACTGCGCCACTCGGTCGGAAGAAGTTACCACGACAGAATATACCCGCGGCGTGGGTACTGTTTTACGGGGCAGAAACACGTTCTAGCACGACATTTTGCGATATTCTCGGTGGAATATTTAATCACAACAATAGTTATCGAACGTTACACATTATCAACTTTCCATAGCCAACGTCGGCCATTGCTTTTAAGAACTCGACGCTCGGCGGATAACGGCTCCCCGCGTTATAACAGCCGTCCGATCTAGGCTAGGACTGCGGTGCAACTGGTGATCAAAAAGAGCGTTGGACGGTCCTCTCGAGCTTATATACCTTCTTCTGGGGTGGGGATTTCGCTATTGGTGCCCGTCGCTTGCGCGGATCACCTGATTTCCAATATTTATAACTTTTTTAGGGTTCTCCTTTTAACATTATGTGCGAACATAACACTATGTATGGCCGAAACGGGCCGCGGAAATTGTCCATGTTGGGATGAATGGCTACGCGGCATTTTTCATGGAAAAATTTAATTTGGATTTGACGCCAAAATACAAAATATTTGTGAGTTGATAATAATTATTTTTCCCTATACTAATTTAATTATCATAAATGCATTTTGATGGGCTAAAATTTATATTTTAACTTTGGAAAATGTTTTAGTCGGATGTAAATTTAATATTCACACCAAAAAACGGTTCTTTCGTTTGTTTTAGTTTTTTATATTTCATTATTATATTTAAATAGTGGTTTGGGCACGATTATTTTTTTTTGTTATTACCATTAATTAAAAATTGTCTAAGTGTCCTCTGAAATAATTAAAAATTGATCTCTTTAATGACCTATGTATTATGATTTAAAACATAATTAAACAAATTAGCATATATCCGAATCTATTAGATATTTATTTATTTCTATGTGTTACAGTATTTACCTATTAATTAACATTTTTACATAATAAACAAATTTTGAAAACATTTTTACATAATATATTTTGCAATTTTATTATGTTGGGTGTAAGGTAGGTTTGTGAAGGTGAAACTGTGGATAGATATTGTTGTATGTTTCGTGAACACCT